>LR999973.1:2502500-5002500 GCA_905220455.2 Deilephila porcellus | reverse complement strand
TAAATTTTGCGAAAATAACATTACAATTTGTTAATAATTTAAAACCCAATAAAGGTCTCGCCAAACAGCGGGTGGAATGGAACGATGACGCGACGCTGGCGGGATTCTGATGGATCGTTTGGAGTTGTAATGTGTGGGTTGATAAGGAACATGTCGCAGAGGACGGTCGAGTTGTCATCGCCCTCGGCGTGACTGTTCTGTGCGACATGTTCCATATCAACCCATACATTACAACTCCAATCAACCTGTTAGCGTCGCGTCGGTGTCGCGTCCCGCACTCTGTTTTACGAGACCTTTAGTCCCTAACAATTAAAACCAACGTTTAATACAACACGAGCACATAATTTATTAAAAACTGTTACCTTCTCCCCACAGTCGCGTCCGCCAGACTACCAACACCAACAGCAAGTCAACCAGCAGGCTCCAGACGGCAGCAACCGCAGCTCCACGGCGTCGCAGGGCTCGGCGGCGTCGGAGCGCGGCGACGTGCAGCGCGGCGACGTACAGCGCGGCGACGTGCAGCGAGGCGACGTGCAGCGCGGTGACGTGCAGCGTGCCGACGTGCAACGCGGTGACGTGCAGCGCGGCGACGTGCAGCCCGACCCCGAGTGGGCGCCGCACGTGGACCTGGGCAAGCAGCTGGCCACGCTGCACGGACTGCTCGTGGACAGCTTGCCCAAGCTGCCCGCTGCTAAGATACAGGTTAGTTTGTACTGACAGTAAGAATACTGGGCTTGATAGAAGTGCAGTGCTATTTAGGCAGGTTTGAGAGTAATGTATCTCGCTGTTCTATATCATGTCGGCCTACGCGATTTTGCCATACTCCATTTAAAGAACTTCTTCATCAGCTAACCATGCCGCAGAAATACTTTTGTCGAACTTACGCTTCGTTCTGAAGGATAAATTCCAATAGAGAAATCAAAGGGCCTAACAGCGGTCGGGACGGGACAGCGACGCGACGCTATCGCGACGTTCACGGGTCGTTTGGAGTGGTTTGGTTAGTGGTTGATATGGAACATGGCCCATAGAGCCGTCTCTCCGATGTGCTTTGTGACATGTTCCATACTAACCAGTACATTACAACTCCCAAACGACCTGTCAGCGTCGCGTCCCCTTCCCGTCCCGCCCGTTGTCTGGCAAAACTATAAATAATTGGTAATATGTATCAAATATGTAACAATAGCAGTATGCACGAGAAAAAATATTTTAGATTTTCGTTAGTGAGAATTTGCAAAATATTCAATTCGTATTTAATTATAATAAATTACGTTTGTACATCTATCTTATTATAATGTGTGTAATTTTAATTTGCAGGAATTGGATCCGCTGTCTGACATATTGGACGAACTAAGCAAGAGGCTAGTGAGCAATGACAACGGCCCTGTGCAGCCCGTCACTGATAATATATTTAGGTAAGAAATCACACCATATCTTTTCATTCTCTCGCGACTACTATTTTATTGGGTGTCTTAATTTAAAAGGCAGTATGTGTTTAAAAAATCAGTTTCTAATTATAAAAAGCCTACTAACACATTGATGATGGATACTGTGAATAATTTGGTCTCATGACAATTAATTAATAACCCATCAATTACTTTCCAGGTTCAATGACCCGACGTGCAACACAACACCGAAACCAATGAACGTAGTGGAACCACCAACAAACGGCCAGATGAACAGCAACTTCGCGCACAGCTCACCCATCATGAACAAGAACGGCGTGCAGTTCAACATCAGCCCTTCAAAATCGAACGCTGAAGAGTCGAAGTACAAAGCAGCATACGTTGCTGTGTCCAAATCTCCAAGCTTCAATTTGAGATCAGCAACTTTACCTCGGAATGGTTACGGCTCCAACCCCGTCAACCAGAACGTGAACCCTGATCGATACAGCTCGCAGTACAACAACCAAGAACATTGCGTCAACTTGAAGGTCGTACAGATTGGTTTCGGCTCTGATCAGTATCCGAAAGGTATTAGCAATGGAGTCAATGAAAGCATCGAACGCAGGTTCCCTGATAGGTATAAGCCGAATAATTACAACCAACAGGCGCATTATCACAATTCAAATTATAACAGTACCGAAAGATCTCCAAGCAGTGACAGTATTAACCATAATTATTGCCCGAACGACATGCAAAATATCATGAAAGAGGCGGCCACTCTAGAGGAACTGTCTGATCTGTTGAAGTACGCTGACGATTCCGACATCGTTGAAGACAAACTCATTATGAGCAAGAAGAACTTAGCTCAGAATAAATCGAACAATAATAATAACATCGTCAACGGAAACAAGACAAACTACACCAACAACGGCTCAAATGTCTCCATCAGCGGTTTATCCAACGTAGCAAGTTCCGGCTACCAAAGCATTGCAACGTACAGCCAAAGTTCTAGTCCTATTGAAAACACCACGCATCATCACCCATCCTACGAAAACGGCGGCCAACCGATGAGCCGGTACTCGCAGCTAAATTACCAAAAACAAAGAGATAAGCAATATTATGACAATAAAAATGAAAAATTCTACCCAAAGAGCCCAGTGCAACAAAAAATCGAGTATGACATACAGAAATACGGCATACAAAATTTCACAACGGCGGACAACGCGCAGACCAACACCAACATGAACGCGAAGATAGCGCCGCTGGTGTTCACCAACCCCGTGTACAACATGGACGACAACCGCCAGTCACAGGAGAAGAAGAACAATGAAAACAGAAACTCAAAGCGTTGTGCTTGTGGCTCATCCAGTTCATCGATCGATGAGGAGGGCTTGAGCACGGACAACGTGGAAACCAACTCGGAAGAGGGTTCTACTAACTTCAACGAGGATAGTAGAAACTATGACCAACAGAACCGCAACAATACCCACCGAAAACTCACCAGAGATAATTGTAATTATGAAGATTTGTATCAGAGGAGCAACCACAGCCACTCGCCGCGGATACGGGACGACGAATCGTCAAGCAACTCTCCCAGTCTACGCAAGAGCAGCAAGACTCGCATGCCCAGGACCAACCCGATGCTCTCCTATTCCACTAACCAGAATCAGCTGAACCTCAAGCATTTCGGCCAGAGGGGGGAGACGCTATACGAGAGCAAGCCTCACCACATCTCCACTGACTCGGGCTACCCCATGAGCAGGTCGGACTCCAACGTGGAGGAAGTGAACAAGGAGATGTACCGGCTGCAGATATCGAGGAGTCAAAAGGCCTTGTACAACATGGAGAGCTCTAAGAACTCGCCGGAGAAGTACACCATAACGGAAAGTGCGATACCCGAGACGAACTATCCTTTGGACAGGACGTATTCTGGCGCGAAGATGTCTAGCAGTAGGTTGAATGAGGATGTGGAGAGGCACCAGGAGTACTACGGGGTGCGCGAGAGGCGGGAGTCTCCGTCGCGGGTGTTTGCCCGTGAGTCTCAGTCGAGTGAAGCGAGCGAGCGTGCGGCCGTGCGCGTGGAGCGGGAGGGGGCGGGCAGAGACAAGCTGCAGCGGAGACTCAGCCTCGAGTCCGCGCGGGAGCTCACGGACAGCTCGGACGAGATCGAGGACACTCTGTACAGTACAACGGGCCGGCGCCGCACCAAGCATCACAGGACCATTGAACAGGTAACAAATACTTCTGTACGCCTATTTTTATTAATTGGTTTATACCTTAGTTGGAACCAAAACGGACTGTCGAAGTTAATTAACTAAGAGAACATGTATATTCGTAGTTATATTTTAATGATTTACTCTACATACATACATACATAAACTCACGCCTTTATCCCTGAAGGGGTAGGCCGAGGTGCTACCAGGACAGCCACATTTCGCCTTGTATGTTCTGTCCCTGATGTGATAGGGGGCGAGCCTATCGCCATATCGGGCACAAATTCCTGACTCCGGGCTGAGAATGAATAGAAAAACCCAATATCACTATGCCCGGCCCGGGATTCAAACCCAAGACCTCGGCTTTGTAATCGTACCGTAGTACAACAACGCCACCGAAGCAGTCTGATTTACTCTTAAGATTTTATAGGATTTACTTGATTAAATATTCTACCAACTATCAAATAATAAACGTCTCGTATTGTTACAGTATGAACGCGAAATAGAGAGGTTGAAGTGTTCAGTGGAGCTGCTGCGCGGGAGACTGGGACCGGCCGAGCCTGGCCAGGATCACACTGATGCCAAAATGAAGGCTATCATATCCAGGTACGCCCGATAAGCTACATAAAGAGTTTAGTGAATTGGATATACAAACTTTAGCAATAATAAGTAAACGAATGTAGTTTCTCATAGTAATTAATATGCACATGCGTGCATACAGTTCAGTAAGGGTCAATTTAGAAGGCGTGTGACCCAATTTACTCAATAACATAAATTCGAAAACCATAACCAACCATAGATTACAAACAAAATTATATCTAAATTCCGTTCTCTTACATTTTACGCCGACTACATACGAGTACTATAACCGCAATACCTATCGAATCCCTATTCGGTTAAACAAAAGAATAAATTATTAAATATTTCAATTTTACTTACAGGTTAATATGCGTCGAGGAGGAGCTAAGGCGGGAACAACGCAAGATGGCCGCCGCGCTGTCGCACAAGCAGCGAGTCATAGAAGCGCAAGAGCACAGGATCGCCGCACTCGACGAGGCCAACACGAGATTACTGTCCGCCCTGGTACACCTGCAACAACGAGCCCCGCAACACAACGCGCAACACAACACGCAACACAACGCGCAACACAACACGCACGCGCAACACTCGCACCAGGAACTGCAGATATAGACAGTGTTGTTTTGTTCAAATTGGGTGCAGTGTGTACGACATTAAGTAATGGATCTCGGACAAAATTAATTTTCAAATTGTTGCAAATAAATATTGTCGAGGTGTCGGTACGACTCTTACCAGCGTAGAGTCAAATCACAGCGAAACATCTATCGAAAAGCTAACACAGCAAATTGTTTCTTATCTTCACAACGTAATGCACATATTTCCATGAAAATAAAAACCATTGTTCGCTCGCAGCGGCGCGTATTCCGTATAATGCGTGCGAATTCGCGAGTCGTTTTATTTACAGAATGGGGGGCATTATTCTGTGGAGATAAGGAATAATTTGCTATGTTAACTATAAGAAGCTTCACTGCGCTTTGATTCTATGCTATTATGAGTCGAATGTTTTCTTAAATATTATAAAACTGTATGAATTTCTTAAATGTCGTAGACACAGTACCCAGCTAGAAGCTAAGGTCCAACTCTCTAAAGGGGTGAAGTAGTCGCTGAACTGAATAGAAATCGTTATTGCCTTAAGTAATTTGCGATCAGTCTACCCCGTTCTCCTTAAAGAGTGTTTTAAACTTATTCAGTGCAATTAAACATTTAATCATTTACTTCATAACATAATAAATAATGAACGTAGTCGGTCTCTCTTATTATTAATTGCAGTTGAAATAGACGTTTGATGTTCTCGCACAAATGTTCAATGTGTCTGTAAAATTACTAATTTTATTATATTTCAATTAATATTTATGCACAATTCGACAATGCTGTGGAAATTTCGATCAAATTGTAATATAAATAAGTACTTTTTTCAATTGCAATAATTTTACTGCTATTGAGGCAAATTGTTTTTATTTTAATTGTTTACAAATAATGTATGTTTCGCCATTAATATTTTTGTTAAACTTGTTTCATTTTAGTTGTAATAAATGATGCTTTAAACGACGTTAACACTTGGGTGTATCAGTATTGATTTGTATGTGGGTTCTGTTCTGTTCGCGTCTCGTGTCGATATGTTTTTTTGTTTTCTGTAACAATAATTATACCAAAGACGATTGAATATCCCTTAGTGTACGCAGCGGCAACGAGCGCCGCTGTAGAGCTCTAGTGTTTAATAAAACCTTATAGAGTTTATAGTAATATTAAGACTTGTATGATAATATTGTTAGAGGAAAATGTAAGTAAAATGTGGTATGAAATCGAAAATATTTTTAATATCGTCGGAGTATTATAGCGCGGTTCGCGATGTTAGTGTTGCTGGAAATGAAATTGTACCTACATTATAAAATTAAGAAGTTTCAATTTGTAACTCACACATTCTACAACTTAGTTGTTTTACAGTGAAAAATAATTTTAAGCCATAACATTGTAAAGTATACCTGAAGACAGGTATATTAACTTTATCACATTAAATTATAAATTATGTATTCTTGACTTTTATTTCCTTCCAATTACCGAACCCATTTTAGCTTATATGAACAAATAAATTCGACTATGTTGTGCAGAAATCATCCAACTTAGAAACTGGATTTAAACCAATTTATAGCAAAAAAATAACTGTATTCCTAAGTGACAGACTCGTTTCATTCTGAATAGAAAATACTTTTTATAGACGAATGAATTACATTTTTTACACCACGCTGCAAGAATATTGTCATATACAAAATTCTTCTATATAAGTACACATGTTTGTACTATGCCTGATATATACCCCTTCGGATTTCGTTACGCTAGACTCATGTGGGCAGGTTAATATGAAGATTATTTTCGATTCAAATAATGTAGTGTTACTAGGGTATTAATCTTAAAAGCCACTGGAATTTGTAATTTTGTGACGGGGAAAATCTTTAAATTCTAGTAATTCAGTTTTTAGTGTTCCATGCTAATAGTTCGCGTTCACGTATTAAAGAAAGCTTCTTAAAAATGCATTAAATAAGCACGAGGCGGGAGGCCCGCGTCAATTTGGCATAGTTATCAACATAAAAAATGAAGTTAATCAATACATAAATAGTAAGGACATATTTTATTTTGAACAGCCAATTTTGTATAAAGTATTATTCAAGAGCCTCCGCGCCGGCCGGCAGGCACACGTAGCGGCGCCGCGCCATGCGGAAATTGCGCTCCGCCGTCTCCTTGGGACTGTAGGGATGCATGAGCGGCACATCCTCCAGCCGCGCCCACAAATACGAAAAATATATCTCGCGGAACTTTTTATCGGGAAACTGCGCCTGACACATCGAAGGCCACATCAGATTATTCACGTACGCATGCGACCTAAACAATTGTAACCGGTAATTCTGCGTGTACTTCCTGAACTTCTTCTGCAAATCCATCTTCTGCACCCAGTTAGTCTCGCCAGCAAACCTCTCGTCTTTAGTCGGGGACACATGGCCATACCCATTCAATGCGAGGTTGTGAAACTTCAGCCAATATATTGAACTCTTACGCATTTTTTCCGCCTTTGCATATGCAGGATAGGGCCCGTAAATTCTCCGTCGCATCCACTCCCTTAATTCTGGCACCAAATGAATATCCGGCAGGCGCGCCGCGATGTTCAGTGATTTCATCATACGCAGAGCACACTTCAAATAGTCCTCGGGTTTCGGATTCTGTCCCAAGCATGTAGTCGACGATCGTTTCTTTTTTTTCTTTTTGTCCTTTTTGTCCTTCACCGTGCCGTCATCCACGTGAAGGACGCTGTCAGTGTCCCATATTTTCTTGAACTCTTTCTCTACATGCAGTCGCTTTTCATTCATGTCGAATATGGTGTGATAGTTAAAGGCGAATGGCGTGTTCTTCGTAGGTTTCTGGAAGAACTGTAGATCGTCCGGCGGAAAGGTCCCTTCGTTACCGTAGTCGTAGAGATGACCGCAATAGCACTTTGTTCTTTTCACATAATCGAACACTGCGTTTTGCCATTTCTTTACGCAATCGCAGGGATCGGGTTTCGGCGGCGGCGGCCGAGCTCGGAAACCGCAGTGTATATTTATATATTCATTGCCCATATGCTTGTACCCGCCGTGAATGAGTTCTCCTATTGCGGGCAATATTGACACGTTTCCTAGTATGTACACAGCCCTCCCATGTATTTGATAGACTCCGGTAATAAGGTACTGAGAGTTCATCATGCCAGTGGAAGGCGCAACAGGTTTCTTTCTGCGAACCCCTTTAGCCTTGGCGCCACCGATTCCAAAGGGCTTCTTTACTTCAGAAAGACATAATTTAGAACTTCGTAATTTGCGTTGGCTGGTTCGTCTCATCGCCTTCGTGGTGAGAGCAGGGCTGGAGGAGTGCGGTTCTATGGTCATGACGCCTGCTATTTTGTCGCAGTATGATCGCGGTAGCCGTTTCTTTGGCGGTGGTGGTGGTGGCGGCGGCGGCGGCGGTTTGTAAACAGCAGGGGGCTCTTCTTCGTAAGCGTCATTAAGATCGTCCAAATTCGGCAGAGGCGCAGGTTTAAATGGTTTCCGTTCCGGAGCTTCGTATAACGGAGCGATTAATTTTTGGAGGTATGGCGACTCGAGCTCAGGCTTGCTTTTATGTTTCTTACGAGGCTTTTTCTCGGTGCTCTCCGGATCTGCTCGGAACCTATCTCGCAGTAGACTAATCAAATTATTGTATCCGAGGTATAGAATTCCAGACAGTATGAGCCTCGCATTAAGACAATAGGACGCTTCTTTTCCGTCTATTGAGTGGCCGTACGTCATCAGAAACAACTGCGCCAGCATTTCTTTAGGATCGCGTCGACCTAAATATACACAGTTCATGAGGTCTAACGTGTTTGGTCGTGGATATAGGCCGAGCTGTTTCATGAGGATTCTTGTCCTTGTTGGCCGTCCCTCCAGTAGATCTTGATATATGGCGAACTCCAAATCGTCCAACGCTTGTCTTTGTACTACGCCAAGAACTTGGTACCATTTAGGGCCGATTGATTTTTTGATAGTACGCAAAAGGGCCTTTTCTCTTTCTCTGCGGAGTTGTTTGAGTTCTTGCATGAATACCTGACGCTCGTGTGTTTTCCGCGCGTATATGATCTGCAGCCGCCGGGTAGTGCGCTCCTCATGGCTCGTGTCCGGTCCATATTTATCGTGACCCATGATTCACTTCGTAACATAAAATATACTACAATAATATTGTTGTTTAACAAAATACGTACTGCAATTTAGAAAAAAAAAATCTCTACATTGGCATCTAGATGAAGTATAAATAGTAGTATTTTTTAAATTGAAACATTATTTTCGTAAACAAGCAAGGAGTATTTAGTACAAATATGTGCTGCCATCTACCGGCGAGTAGTAAACGTAGCGTACAAAGCGTTCGTATCCCATGAATTGCAAATGTGTAACGGTGTCTGAAACTATGAAAATTTTTGTTAGTGTTAGGCGGGTCGGGCGGGTAGGCCGGCGCGATCAGCTGTGTGAAACTCGGGCGGTCATAAACCTGCACCCCGGGGTGAACGACCCCATCCATCACCTGAACTCATTCATACACGACCGAATTGATCAAAATATTTAAACGTCTCACAGCGTGTTCCGGAAACGATGTATCAACGTACAGTTTGACTGAACCCGTGAAATCGATTGATGCAAACTGCGTAGACGCTCAATGGAGTTTCGCATCACGCATTATTATATTTTGCTTAGGATATTTTAGATTATGGATGTTTGGTAAAATATGAGGAGAATTTTAAAACGTGATTATTATTTTATTATACACTTATCTATAGAAATAGTCAAAAATTACAATACTCGGTAATTGAAATAAAACTATTTTATACGGATTTTATCGCGATTTGGTTTAATTTTTACATTTTTTAACTTCCCGACGTTTCGATTACTTTACAGCTTTCGTGGTCACGGGGCGGGCACGTGACCATGAAAGCTGTAAAGTAATCGAAACGTCGGGAAGTTAAAAAATGTAAAAATTAAACCAAATCGCGATAAAATCCGTATAAAATAGTTTTATTTCAATGTGTAACATTCGCGTAAATCTAAGAAACCATTATACTCGGTAATATTTAAAATAATATTGTAGATCCAATTGTTAGTAGTATTTATAATATTTTCTCCATAATATATAATATTCGGATATAAATCTGCCTAAAAAATCTCTAACAAATAAAGCACGTAACTAAACCGGTGGATCTAGATCTAGATACAGAATTGCAAAATCGTTCCTTATATAACAAAAAATATTATTTACAATAATTTATTCTTTGTCTTTCGCAATACCAGGTGTAATATTCTAAACCAAATAATGTAACGAAACCAAACTTTGGAATTCAATTTAGTTACATCGTTGATACAACTACCATCGCCAAAAAGCTAATAGTTATTCATACTTTTGATTATTTTTGTTTTACTCAACCAACGAATAAATATTCTAACTAAAAATAGTAATAAAAATGCATATTATTGTGGAGCAGAACAACGAAATTCGCAAGAAAGGGGATATTTTTTTTAAATTATACTTTATGCTTTTGTAGATTTTTCCAATGGGAAATCCAACAGGCTTTTTGTGATTAAAACAGATTATATTATGAATTAGAAACACGACTAAAGACGTCTATATCTGCTCAATTATAACACATTTATTCTAAAATAAATCTAAATAAACATTTCCTAAATACGAAGAGGCGCATCACCGAACGTGCGGCTTATAATAAATAATTTATGAATCATAATATTATACCTCTGACATCGACAAAGCGACGTAGTTAAAAAAGATTTACATTCCTACGTACAAAATGATTCATTGATACCATTTGTTGCTTTCGTCATGAACTTTTCCCCTTTTTGTCTGCTAATCACTAAGTGAATGAGAGTGGTAATATTTTATGATTTGGAAAACACTGCGGAAAACGTGTACTTGCAACCAGTGGTTCAAATAAAATTCATGGATTTGGAATTATTACTATCTAATATAACTTGAGAGCGAAATGACTCCTGTGTTTCCCGATACCCACGACACAAGACTTGATCTTAGTGTGAGGTTAGGACATTTATTTCATCATCATCATTAGCCCATCTGCGTCCACTGCTGGACATAGGCCTCTCCAATAGCACGCCACTCTGCTCGATCTTCAGCCCATCGTTTCCAACATTTATTTATTATAGTGAAAGCTATATAATATCTATAAACACAAATATGTATTTATTTTCCTTCTATATTGTCCTTCTATTATTATAATCCGCGAACCCAAAATTGTTTACGAGATTCTGGCTTCATCTTTTGCCATCTTTGTACGACTTGTCGCAAATGTGATAGTTCTTATTACATAATGTCACACCTATTCCCCATGTGGGTAGGCAGAAGCTACGGATTGCCGCTTTGGATGATGGTCATTAATCTCTTTATACGTTTTTGGCGGTTTCGGGTAAGGGTGTTCGATTTGGATAGCATAGGCTCAGTGCGATCAATGTGTTATTATTATTATGTCTCAATGTTTAAAAATATTATTTCAACATTCGGTCGAGAATTGAATTGAGAAATGTCATGCTGGGAATATACTTTTACAGAGAAGAAAACATAAAAAAAAACCCACACGATGTCGCGTGGAATAATATTTCCTTTATAAATATCATGTAGGTTTTATTATAAAGCGAACCCATCGTTACATATATTTTTATATTATTTTAACAACTTCTTTTCGTTTTCTCAATTAATATGTCTAGTTTTATACGTAAAAGCAAAGTTGTATAGTTTTTGAATCTCTACGTCAGATTTTCTTTATCAAAATCAGTATCTTAATGAAACAACTCCTATGCATTATTCTACAAATATCAATATAACAAGACCCACATAAATGCCATTCAGTCTGCATAAATAGGAGCTGGTACGTAGAGTACAGCTGAGCCTGTCAGCGCAACATCAACTCCATTTGCAAGCAAATAAATTGCGTACTTTCTTTACATTAACATTGAACGTGAGATGTGTATCGGTAGGCGAGCCGATCTCGTGTCTAACCGCTCATGAGCACTCACTTTCCACGTGTCAGGAAGTATCTGAAGTTACTTTCACTCCATTCAAGATCAGCCGTTCCGCCGGCGCGCCCTGTTCACAATAACTCCCGCTATTGTCTTTATGCATTTGTTGTAACATTTTTATTGCCTATTTATTTTACGAGTGTTGCGCACGATATCGGTAGAAAGGTGAGCTGGAAGCTTGACGACTATTTGTCAGTTTCTTTCACTTGCGCGTATTTTTTTATTATTCATTAATCATTTTAAATATGAGCATGCATATTACATTGTATGTTTCGTTCGTTTACTCAAAACAGGCATTCGAAGAGAATGCCTTTTAAGATATTCAGACTAATTTATCTACGAATTTAAATAAAATTAGAAAATATTTAACGTGTCTGATATGCATGCTGAATTCTTACTTTAAAATTGCATTTTGGAAGAAAGATAATTAATTATTTAAGTCAAACCATCAAGACTCCAAATAAATAGTAGAAAACTAGAAAAAAACACTTTTTAAAATAACACCACGGAACTGAATGAATACTTTTACTCTCGAGAGCATCCTACGCTTTCAATAAGAAAATCCCAATCGATTTCCGTTCACGTATCTATAACTACCGACGATACAAAACTGATTGATTTATATTTAGTATCATGTATTTTTAAAGTATCTTCAGAGACCGTAAAGGTTTCAGGCGCTATTTCCCCGTGGGGTCAACGACCGTGCTCTTATCTGGCTGTGTGTGTATGTGTATGTGTGTATGTTTGTGTGTGTACTGCGCTCGCGTCTCCGTCGTGTAGTAACGTATGTATGCGGAATTATTATGCAACGTTTATAAAGTGGTTAAGTCGTATTATCCGAACACCCATAAAAATACATATGAAATGTGTTTATTGTACGAATTTGCGGTCGTCGCGCGAGCTTTGTTATTAAAAGTGTACATCATACATTTAAGAATTTTAGAAATATTTAGTATAGTTATACGTGAAAAATTACATAATTAACGAGATAATCACATTAGTATTCATTGGCATCTTTTACACATCATAGTTTTATTACGTAAAGCTATACTGGGTACTGTATTGTTCATAATTTTATATTAACCTGGAAAATTAAATAAATAAACTATTATATAATGTATCTAACTTGTTTAATTATAGTTATTAAAACGATTATTCGATTTTAGCTCTATGTTCTTTTTTGTAAAAAGTTATAGGCAAACACTAATATAAATTTCAACATTTTTTTATGAACTAGTTCGGTAAAAGTACATTAAATATTACACCCATTCCTAGAACTATGTGTCAAGAGGAAATAAGCATAAAAACACCTCGGATTACTGTCGGATTTGCTTTGTCTATCGGTGCCAGGACATTGTAAAGCGATAGTAGATGGTATTGCCGACGGAAAGAGAAAGCCATACCCATTCTTGTTAAAACGTCCACTAAAACATTTATAGCATAAATAATACCTGGAATAATAAATGCTTGCTTGATGTTGAATTAATTCTATATCCTATTTAAAGGAAAGTTTAGTAAGAAAGCAGACTATATTTCCTACATATTTATAATAGCAGGCTGATTTGAGTTTTTGCGACGGATACCCTTTCTGACATCAAAGTTTTCGGGAATAGATTTGTAACCTACCGCGCTGTAACATCGGTTATTATTTACGATTTATGATTCTAAATTATAAGAACTGATTATGATTGAAGAAACACTTATTACAAAAATCTCTTCATTAAAATATTGGCGTTTGTTTATGAAGAAGAAGATATACTTATATATGTTTTGGAAGTCAAAACGAAATTAATTAGGCACAATCACATACATGGCGCTCACATTCCATATAAAAAGCTCTCAAACACGCATTTTTACCCAGCACTTCTAAAATCACTGAGCACGTTGTCACCTCTCAATCACTCCAAGTTTAAAATATCCGTTTCTATCCCAAACACGATTTGTATCCGCGAGCGGCGTGACTCGCCGACAAGACATAATTGTCACGACAAGTGTCAAACAGGTGGCTTCGTTCAGATCGCCTCACTACCACGTAAATTGGGAAAGAAAGCATCACGTCAGATGGTGTCCTTTGACAAATAGTCCCAGTAGGGAGCAGGGCGATGCCCAAACACTGGGTGAACAACCTTTTAATGCTTTGAGGAGACATTTTATTTTTACACAACGTATCTACGAGTGTCTGTCTTTTAGTGGAATTAAAAATATTAAAATAGTTCTTGAATGTCATTGTGTACACGTGTCCACATTTGTATTTGAGTCTACGCGCTTATGCTTTTCAAAACATGCTTAAGATACTCGCTAGAATTTACATGAGTAATCGACATAATATGTACAAACTTAACATTTAATGTGGGTACCTATAAAAATAATTTGAATTAGGTTTTCTCAAAATATTTCCCCAAGCTATCAGATCTAGTCACAAACAGGAACCTGTCTGGATAGAACTATTATTTATTCTTTACTGCACACACAGAAAAATCAAAAGGCATACAATATTTTACAGATATAAATAAAGAGTACAGTTGGCGGTCTTATCGCTAACTATGTTTATCAAAGAACTCCCTATAGGTAATAATGTTAGTAAACTTACTGCACGAAAATATTTATACAAACTAGGATTAATTCTTATCCATTAAAAAACCGTGTTGTAAATAAAAGTGTTTAGGTAAACCCATCAACAATAATCCTAGGGAGAATAAAACATAAGAATAGACTACATATAAAATAAGGAAATATAATTACTTCGCTCACAAAAGCGCTATCAGCATGAATGTGTAGCCGAGTGGGTAGCGCGCATGAACGAAAATATCTACCGTTATCATTATCAGCTACTAATTATAGCGGGCCGAGGACCGCGGCTGGCCGAGTCAAGGGTGCGTTCACTTCAAGTTCAAAGGTCGCCAAGTTCACGGCTCAAACACAATTCCTGCAGACTTATCTGCGTGCTGTTTTGACGGAACAGATCTGCGTTATAAATCCTCCTTTGTTTTTTTATGCCTTGGAATAAAGAGGTTAAAATCCTGGCTTGATAACGATTGGTATAAAAAATTGTAACTGGCCACATATAATTTAAAAAATAGAATTATACCCGGCGTTTTATAAAGATAACTTTTTTGACACAATGCTTTTTTTTTAAATTGAAAACAATAAATTATTTGGAAGAAAATTAAATAATGCATTTTAATTTTGTAATACGATTTTTTTAATAGAATCTGAAGCCCAACAGCGTTGGTCATTATTTCCTTCATTGTAAAATTAAAGTAATTCCAAATAAAAAGTTACATTTTACAACTCAATTTTTAATTACGTCCGTCGTTCAAAATTATAAACTGCTAACATTGCCCTATCCCATTAGTGTCTATAGAAATAAACGCAGACTATTACATAGTTGTTTCCACCATGTCTGCATCAATCTGGTTTTTTCAATGTAAATATTAATCGAAGGGGACTCGAAGAATGCGTCACGACCCCTTTTTATTCTGTTAAGTGCGCCATAATTATAACGCAGTACAAAACGTCGGTTTACAATACGAATTGAAGCGAAAAAATATTGTATTATTTTTATGGCGACATAATTTATGTAATGATTTTAAAATATCTAAATTATCGATATAATACTTGAATATTTCGATGATGAAAAGGAAAACACACTAATATCTTAAATTAAAAAATGAGTAAGTTAATAAAAAAATTGAACCGACTTTGTTATAAAACGTAACTTTCCACATTCTCACAGACCTGGGGCCTTACTACCGTCTCTTATAGCAGTAATATTTTAACCTTACTTTGAAATTTCGTACCATGACGCCCTTAAAACAAGCTTAAAACCATCATGTTTTAATTAGCAGTTTTGTGACGCAATCGCAAATCATTCATTCTAAACCGTACCACGACGTGTCCTTTGACAGTAAGTAATATTACTTTTATGTCAAACTTAGCAGTCACAAAACAGTTGTGAGAAAGCAACTTTTTTAACATTACTTTTCAGTTTTCTGTGATATATCCTCGTAAAGTCAGTAAAAAACAAATGCATATTTATTTTAAATACTTATGGTGTGCGATAAAATGGTTTCTTGTCCAAAAAGGTACGATAATTATTATGAATGTGATATGGTTTTAGATGGCCAATGATTACGAAAATCTTCGAATTTCTGGAGGATGATAATTCTGCTAATAACTCGTTGAGTAACCTAGGACAAAGGCGATTACGCGAGGAATGCGATCCCTTCAATCTAGACGACTCTGAGTTTATTAGTAGATACAGGCTAATGACCAATAACACAACAAAATAAAAGCAAAGTAAGTATACTATAAGTTATCGATTTCATAGTCATTTGTAAGGGACCATTCAATATGAAACCTCAGCTAAGTTTTGAATATGTAAAAAAATGAAACTGTTAAAACTAGAATTATATTTTTGATTAAACAACATTACCAAGGTGGAACCTTAACTTGAGTTTGTATCTGCAATGAAAGTGATCAAAAGTGATGTTTCTATGCCATATTGCACAAATAATAATATAATGCATTACAATTGTATAAAATAAAATTGCCCTGTGATAACTTTACATGGTAATTTATTATTTAAGTTCAAATTATTAATTCACACATAACAAAGAACTTAAATGAATTATATATTTTCTAATGCAGAATATATTTTCATCTCTAGATAACACAGAGAATAACTAATAACATAAAGAATATGAAATATAACAATTATTTAAATAACAAATAAATTATAGTAACATTACTTTATTCAATCTCATAAAATTTCAGATTTGTGATGCAAACATGCAAACTATGAGTGTAGAGGCAAGCCATGGTGGTGCTACTATTGACTCCTTTATATGGTCAAATCATCCACTGAGGAGTCACTTGAAAGAAATGAGCAACAATGGAAATATCTGGTTTCTAGGTAAAACTCCAATATAACATTATAAAAAAAGTTATTTTAATATCAGATACTTTAATTATTCATATTACTTATATTTATCTATTGTCCTTAATTAGTGAAATTAATTAATTATATTTTAAAATTTACAGATGATTCTGGGCATACAATTAGAAAAACCATGATGACTCCCATACTCAATGCAGCACCACAGACACCTGGAAGACACCACACGAATTTGCATGTTCGCACTAGAAACTTAATTGAATGAACAATTGGACTTCTCGAGGCACATTTTCGTTGCTTACTTGTACACTGAGTGTTGCAATAAGCACCTCAGGTGGCAGGATTATTAATATTACACAACATATGCAACACAGCCAATATTCTTGTGGAGAAATTAAGTAATGAAGAACACAATCAAGAGAACCAATTGCAGCTCAATTATACTGTTGGTGAAGCATCATCAGCACTCCAACAGTAGCAATGTCGCTTTACAGCAGGGTTGGGCAGCACGGAGGGCTCTCACTCAGGAGGTCTGGAAGGTGGTCTGAAGGTGGCACTTATAGATGTTAAAATGCTGGAAGAGAGATTGTTGGTGTATTTATACTATTGCCTATTGTTTTGTATAAATATAATTATTATATTATTTTACTTTCCAATTTTTTATTTTGTATCCTCTAAAGGTGGGCGCTCTAAATTGTAACACATGTTTTAAATACTGCAGTAAGCAAAGTTAAAATTTTACTTTATTTCATGTAATGAAACCAAATAAAGATTATTATCATTTTTCTAGAAATCAGTAGAGCCTACATATTTGTTTTCTTGTTGTTTATACTTCTATGAATGGTTCCAATTGCACACCTGGTAACCCTTGACTATCATCATCCCCAAGTAATCGCAAAAAAATGTTTTCAATATGCGTCAAGGATGGCTCTGCACTTGATCCTCCTTCAGTTTTTGACTGGGATGTATGTAAAGCTGCCACTCTTTTATTTAATTTGGCTTTATAGTCCACTCAGTACTGAAAAATCCACAAGTGTAGTTTAGCATACAGTTATCATTGATAGTATCATGAAACCATTATACATAACATTTTATTCTAGACCAGATAGTGCACTCATGCAGTTGTCCATAATTTTACCTATATAGCTAATCATAATCACATAAATTAGTATAAGTAGTTACTTTAGACCATCTTTCCAGTCTTTGTATGTGCCTTCGCCTTGAGAGTTTAAGATCACTGCAAGCACGCCACACTTTTGTTTAGAATATTCCTTTGCCTGCAGTGGTTCGATTGTACGCCACACATTAAATCGAGTTGTTGCGTCGTCGCCCCAAAACTCTCCGAACTCTGACGCTGCAAATAGTCTATACCACTTGAAATTCCAACTTCAAATTTTCACAGCAACATTTGATTTCTTTGTTTTATAAATAATATTATTGGTATCGCATATATCTTTTTAGACATAATAGTATATTACGTGTCGACTCTAATTATTTAATTAACATAAATGATATTAAAATCAAAGTTGAGATAGCGATTATCATTAAACATGCGATCAAAGTATCGCAATGCATAATTTTGTTCATTGTTTTATCCTATAGACTATTAAAACATACTTACACGTAGCTAGAAATGATATCGAGACTTTTAAAACTGCATTAAATTAATTAAAGAGTTTGTATTGCACCACTTCCACTTCATAAGATTTTTAAACACCGACCGCGTCCCGCGAGCGAGCTCGTAAGAGTAATGACATTCGTAAAACCGTTTCGTTCCCGTTGCATACATTCCCAAAGAAATACAAATATACAAAATCTTTGCTCTGCAAGACAAAGGGATATTTTCTTTTATTTAATATTATACAATATATTTTTACTTGATAATCCGTTAAGAAATCTAAAAGTAAATTTAATTTGTTTAGCTTCAATATTTATCGGCATATGCGTGTCTTGGAACGTAAATAAAAAGGTTAGCGATCTTGTATACAATCATTCGTTCTTTTCCAGCACTATGCAGTTATAAAGTAATATTGTTTTATAAGGTCATGGTACGAATCTGAGTAATATTACTATAAGCTTGAAACAAAACGTTCCTGCAATAAGATTGTTTAGTAAAAGATGGTAGTAAGGCCCCTGAATCAAAATTTGAATAACAATTGGTCACAATTAATCACATTCATTGAGTAGTTTTAGGCTTTAGCATAGTAATAGAAAAATGGTGACATTTCGACAATGGTTTTCCGGTTCCCCGAGTATTGTTTGTGTGTATGTGCGTGTATGTGTGTGTACATGCGAGTGTGTGTGTGCATGCAGGATCGCGTTACAGCTGAAACTCGGGGCGCCTGCCGAAAAGTGCGGTCGTCGACCCGGTCAGGAGCGCGGCCGCTGAGCGCGACCGACTTGATTTGGTACTTTGTCTAACATGTACGCGAGTTCGTATATTGCGGTTGTTTAGTGGCTAGTACTAACATTTAAGAAACTTTTATAAGATATTTTTTTTTCTACCCAGCCATACCGCGCATTTATCATAGGCATGATATTTTCTTGTACCCACGTAGGGTAACCTTTTTTTTTATTTTGGTATCGGGTTGGAAAATCCTCATGGACATCCTCCGCCCGGGGGAGGCGCGGAGGGGACTGTCAGACTCTTACTGACTAAAAACCAACCCGTGTTCCTCATGTACCCGTGTGTCGGAGGGTCGGGTATCGCCGAAGCATTCGTCGCAGCCCCCCGACGGGTATTGACCCGCCATAGTCAGGCGGGCCCCGTCACCCACTGCGGCCGTCACCCCGGCCGCAGGACTCCACTACGAGGCGCGCGCTGAACACGACGCCGCCGCCTCAAGGCCTGCTGCTGGTCGGACGACAAGACGCCCCGAGTCTGTCGTCCGCAGGCCGCGCCCTACGGTGGCCGGAAATCTGCCACCCTACGACGCCCAGTGACGTAGGGTAACCTAGCTTATGACTTCACAACCGGGCACATGTTCAAAGATATTCGCTATACATTATTGATACACAATGTTTGTATGAATATTTAATTATCGTGTTAAATATATACGATACATGCCTGATTTGTATGTGGATATAATCGGGAACCCTGGAATTAGTCATGAAAACATTTGGGTATCGATTCCGTTTACATGGTGACAGTTACTATTAAAATCCTTTTAAGATGCTCGTAAATTCAAATTTAAAATTATACAGTAAAAATATAAAGCTAAGTTCAGCTCTTTTTACGTTTATAATGATAATTTGCAACCTATTTATACAATAACGGTTGTATTGAACCTTTAGAAATACCCACATATAAAATATTAGAAAATACTTTAGTTATTTTATGATGTTTCTAATACGTATTTTAAAAGTTACCAAAGGCTAAACTTTTATACAATGCTGTCTGCCTTAAATACTCTACACTAACCCGTGTTATTTGAATCTGTATCTAAACCTGAATTCAGAAAATACCTTCCTCTCACCAGCATTACTTTCCTATAGGGTTTTACAAAATATTGAGCTACGACCGTACAATGAAATAAGCTACCCTAAAACAATGAGCGAGAAAAAAATTCCAACAATTTAAAAATATTAAAAAATCTATGCTTATATAAATTATACACTTAATTCTCAGCACATATTCGGTAAATCGACACAAATGGGCAAATAAAGCAAGAAACAGTAATCATTCAGAAAAATGCAGTATATAAAAACGTTTAGAGTACTTACCGAAAGCTGAAGATGGTGCTTTACTCTCGACGCTGGTTACCGACAAGAGTGGACACCAACGCAGCCCTACACACAACGCGAAATTAACAGAGAATCCAGCGGAGCGGCGGAAAATGCTCAACGCCTCGGAAGCGTACACGAGACTGAACTATCGGCCCAGCAAGAACGTATAAGAAAACTAACTACCCTCATATAGATTATATTTCCGTTAAAATAAAATTAGTAATGCACTCTATTAAGAAATATTTCTAATGGAGGTAGACATTATTTCCGTATAATCAATCAAATTTAACTGAGACTTTGTTTTAAAAATCCTTAAAAATGTAATGAAATTCAAATTTCAATGTTTTAAAATTAACAACACCTTTAACTGATACTTGGGTGGGGAATGATATTTTATTTTAAATTTTATGTTCATTTAGACAAGTTAGAGAAGACGGAAGTGCATATTTAAACGCACTATAACAAAACCGTGCTAAACATTAGAATACGTCTAGTTTAAATGTAAGCCTTTTATTGATACACTGTTGATATTATTAACCATATTTTTAAGTCATAAATTATAATATTGTTTTTGAAACACATTATTTTATTTTATAAAACATTTGTACCTAAAGAATAAATAAAGTAGCGTTCAAAATCAATATACAAATACTTTATTGAAATATTGTTTACTTAAAAATTATAGGTTGTAAGGTATTACGTATTATTGATTCATTTTATTTAAACGTGTATTATATTTTTATGTACTTAAAATGTATAAGTAATAGATATGGGCATAAATATAAAAAATAAACGGAATTCAAATGATCAAATTTATTTAAATTCAAACAAAATGCCTATAAAAATACAGCTACATAATATATCCACACACAAGTATCAAAACAGTTATTGCGCGCTACAACCGTCGGTGATATATTTGGTGACATTGAACCGAGTCCATTGCCAACGACCTCGCTCCTCGGGGAAGCTCGGTTTGCGTAATCGTTCCTGCGTACTGCCGAGACCCTAACACACACTCGCACGCACTGATAACCACTCAATAAGACCTCTTATGAACTACGAAATTCTCTGTGTTTTTTTGCGAACGCACCAAGTGGGAGGTCATTTTACGATGGCGATTGACATTGTTATGTGACTCAGTACTGATTTCTGATAAGTTTTGTTTTAATATGTGTATATGCTTCCGTGTTGTCATGATGTTTGGTGTAGTTTTTGACAAGTGATTTTATTATTTAAAAATATCAATACTACTACTATATGTTTACAATTTACGGCTAGGTGGTAACTGAATTTTAATGTGAATTGTAAAATACAATCAAGAATTAATTAACAAACCTAATGATGAGGTGATTTTATTTGTTGTAGATAGTGAATTGCAATAATTTTATTATAATCTTTTAAAAATATGAATGATGATAAAATTCACATTCATTTTTTTTCAATATTACATACACATCCTGTTGTATTACGATACTCCATATAAATTATCTTTTTCCACTTGTCTTTATGGCATTTTTACGTGAAATCACCGCATCATGATTTTTATTCTTGTCGCAAAAAGATTTGGCTCAAGATTTTACGACCGGCCGAGCCGCGTGCTGTTATTTCAATAAAAACTCAAAGCGGGAATCGAACCCGGTACCTCATGAATCACAGACCATATATGTATATTGCCACTGGGCTATTGAAGCAATACTCCAGAATATATTAACCCATTTGATTCTCCATTATAAATAATTTTCGATACGACTTAAAATTAATGTGAGCACATTTCGACATAATTCGTAATGTAACCGAATGATGAATCTCTTCCTCGGTAGACAGAGATAAAACGTAAGGTTTTTCGAGTTCAGCGCGTTTCCTGCACACTCATCAGATGGACGTCACTTCTGGCTTTTATCTGACCGTTAATGAATAATTTTAAATTTCGGCTTGCGACTTTAGGCTTGCTCCGACCAATTCATTCATACGATGCATATTCGTTGTAGTTGTTTTGACGTGTTAACACGTCATTTAACAGTGGAAAATTTTGACTGCCTCGGTGGTGTAGTTGTACTACGGTACGGTACGGTACGACTACAAAGCTGAGGTCTCGGGTTCGAATCCCGGGTCGGGCAAAGTGATATTGAATTTTTCTATTCATTATCAGCCCGGAGTCAGGAATTTGTGCCCGATATGGCGATAGGCTCGCCCCCTATGACATCATGGGACGGAACAAGGCGAAATGTGTCTTGGTGGCCACTTCTGCCTACCCCCTCTGGGATAAAGGCGTGAATTTATGTATGTATGTATGTAAATTTTAACTGCCTTTTACATAGTAAAACGAATCATTAATTCCGTAGGTTACGGATTTATCTACTATATTTTATACATAAGGATTTTTCAGTTGTATGCCTTTGTATTGAAAAATAATACTGGTTAGCCCTATACCACTTTCTTCTGTTTTCATGTATTATTTATTTTTAAATATTTGACTGCTTTCTGACTAATTTCTTTGGAAACTCACCGCCACAATATGATCCACGTAGGTCGCATTTTGGGTTCAGCTTGTGTATAATATACATTTTATGTGTGTGTGAACGGGCGATCTCTCATTTTTTTATTGCCATGAATGTCGAGACTAGCGTGCCAATCGCCTGGTGGTAAGCGATACGGCCGCTCATGGACAGTAGCAAAACCAAACAACACCATGAACTACAAGGCAGTGCTTGGCGTTCCACTGCGCTCGCCATCCTGAGACATAATATATTATGTCTCATTATGTATATCTATTAGGATTGCATAGTAATTACTCCAATTCTAATATTTTTTGTTTTACTTCACTCATCATCCGATGTATTGTAGTCATTGCCAAACGTCAGGAAAATTTTGTCTCTATAGAATGGACGCCTAGTATAAGTTTTCTATAGACATTCATGTCACTGTCCCATAGTATACTGGTCTAGATTTACCTGAGGGTTCGCTGTATCATTCGCCATATTAAAGGGCTATCTATATAAGCGCCCCTGCGGCGAAAATGGACGATGTCTATCAAATGTCTGTCCGCTGTCGTGAAAAAGGGTGTTTTGACCTACATAAGCTCAGTCGGAGCAGTGTCCTCTCAAATAAAAAGGTTCTGGGTATGGGCCATCAAGCTAATAGTAAAATTAAGTAGGTTGCTGGCAATTTAGGGGCTGTTTGAAGACTGAACTCTTGATGTAGGCCGAGTTGTCGCTATTTGAGACAATAAGACTTTATGTGATTGGCCGCGGAAAAACTTGTCGTTTTTATTTGTGGGAATTAAAATCGAAGTTATCGTGTTTTGGCAGTTAATTAAAGTAGTGGTAAAAGGGCTTTGCTTCAATGTAACATTTATATTTTTTGCTGAACCGGAAGCTGATTCGTGATCTATCTAACTTCGCACATCTATGTTTTTAAACAACGGTAGTGCCGACCGTTACATATTTTCTCGTCATATCATTTACATAAACGGTATAAAAAATGGCGATTACATCTCACATGTTACGCAGATTGCATCATTATTACGTGTGTCAAAATTTGTGCTTTTTTCATATAATGTGTTTGAGCGTTTATTCTGAACTGTTTAGTACTTTATTTAATTCTATGGTTTAAAATAATAACAATTTATTTTTTAATTCAAAATTATTTGTCAGTGATTCTCATCGATATCAATGTTACATTAGATAAGACATTCAGTACAAAAAAGTGTCCCACCTGCTTGCGGTGCATGCACCGCACGTGAATCAGTTTGCTTCGGGACAATGACAGTGCAGTACGCCTTATCGCATACGTTTAAAAGTAATAAATGAATGTTTCGCCGTCAAACCGAAAGCAAATTGTCTGAAGTTACAATATTTTAATAAAATACCGGGTAAGTGATGTTATATTGCAGTGTGCTTTTAAAATACGGGGGCACTTTATTTCTTTGACGTGTCTCGTCTATCGGTAGAATATAAGTCAATGGTGATTCTAGGGTAATGTGGCAATCTAATAAATTGTGACTTTTTATTACTGTCACAGCTCGGCAGGGTGAGTGGTCTTCATCCGACAACTTAAATTTTTTGAATATTTATAGATTTTATTATATGCTAAGGTATTATAATAATTATTCGTATATCAATAATATATTTAATAGATTATTCATAGACAGTTTTAAAACGTTTTTTTGCTATCACTGGTGGTAGGTCTCTCATATGTGAGAGGCCGCCTGGGTAGGTACCACCTCAATGTCTACTTCTCCCGCCAAACAGCAGTGTGTAAATGCGCTGTTGTGTTCCGGTTTGAAGGACATTGTAGCCAGAGTAACTACTGGACATATTGAGACTTAACATCTTATGTCTCAGGATGGCGAGCGCAGTGGAATTCCAAGCATTGTCTTGTAATTCATGGTGTTGATTGGTTTTGCTACTGTCCATGAGCGGTCGTATCGCTTACCATCAGGCGAATGGCATGCTCGTCTCGCCATTCATTGCAATAAAAAAAATAAAAAAAATATCGAATATTTTGTAACTTTTGAACGACTTTTTAATTCAGTTTGAGTGAAGATTGAAGAAGACAAAACATTCTTTAACTAAAATAGTTTTAAAACTGTCTTTGAATAAGGCCTATAGTGTTATAGTAAGTAGTACATATAAACAAAATAGTTTCCCATGAGAGTAAACCAGGCAGTCAAGGTCTGCGAGGGCGCGGCGTCGTGGGCCACGAGCGTTCACTCCGCGAGTGGCGACCACTTTCACTCGCCGCACCAGCGCGCGCACATCGCGCCGACCACTTGCCGATCACTTGCCGTCCGCACCCGCACTGCATCCTCCACCATCCTACTTACATCGCGCATTGTTCATAAGTATCCAATTACCTTAACAAGGGACCTCCCAACGGTACCACTGCACCACATCACGTACTCTGTATACAGCCAAAACCCGCGGTCAACGGTCCCATTGCATTCTCCAGATCCAAACAGATGAAGCACGCCTGACTTAACAGCCGCATACTTACATGCAGATTACTATATGTACATGTCGAGAATGTTAAATTAATAAATGCACACGAAAACGTCGAGAGTCGAGAGCCGGCGTTACCCAAATCTATGGGAACAATGGGTCGGGAGACACGGCAGTAGATGTGCGGCGCGTTGCGTGAGGAAAGCGTCGCCGGGTCGTGTACTGCGGGTCCGATTCCCGGCGGAAGGGTCCCGGAGGAGCGATTCAGGCGGGGTGGCGCGGCAGTGTGCCGGTCAGTCACCGCTCCGCCGGCGCGCCGCGCGCTCGCTGCCGTGTCGTGTCGCCCCACGTTCGCCGATCGACGCTATTGTTCCGAGCTGACACCTCCAATGTTTATCTGCCGCCCTGGTAGCCCCGGCAGTCCTGGTCGTCTCGGCACGCATGCCACGTCCTACGTATGAACTCCTCATGTGATCATTCTGTTTTCAGACTAGTGCAAAGTATCTTTCAGTGGATTGTGACCGTTTATGTGTAAGAAAGTGGAGAGTGACTTGCAAACAAGGATTGTTTTTACTCAGGATTCTTTTAAGAGCGCTGCCGAGAAGGATCCTTCGCTGATAATTGCAGGTCTTTTATATATTTTCTAACTTATTTTTACCGTTATGTTAACTGTTTTGATTAAGAAAAAACAAGAGCGCTTTGCAGCAACCTTTTAATTTTAAATAGCATAGGACGCACATTGTGCCATTACTTGAAACCCTAAGCTAAGAAGTCGTAGAAATTCCTGAAGTTTTAACTTTCTTCACAAAAGTTTAAAAGAAACTTGTTGCTTGGTATAAAAAACCTTCGTTTGTTTTTATTGCGACGATACAATAAATGAAATTCGGTTTTTATTTCTGGGAACTCTAATTATGATGCGCCATGCCCACTACTAAGAAAGTATACACGTAAATTTTCTATAAGGAACAATCGAGCGTTTAACATAACCATACAGAATATAGACAAGTTAAATTCCTGTCAACGAGGCTGCTAATTGGTTAATTGATTTTTGATGTGCAGAACAGTCGCCGTAGGATGCGAAAAGCCACTGATTGATAATGGAAATATGTTAAACGGGCCCTTAATTGAACTGCACCGCAGATAATTATATTTGTGAAATACATTGCGCTCCGAGCACAGGCTAGTCAAAATAGCTTCAGTGTATAAAGGTGAAAGCATGTCAAATAAAATATACTTAGCACTTCGTCACTTTGATTTATATTTATGTTGAGCTGCAGTTTACATTTGCTTTGTAATTGAGGAAATAAAGAAGGTAATAAATTTCGTTTCTTTCGAGCGAATCCGATGTTAAGTAAGCCTTAATGGTATTCTGCGCTCTTTTTGAATTGTTTGTCATTTTGAATTAAACTTATTTCACTTGTCGTGACTCATTTTGAGTTCAAATTATTTTTTGATGCAAGTTTAAAAGTTTTATGAATAGTATATTAATGCCATCACGCCGTTTTGGAACCCGTTGTAATTATGAAGAAGTCGCGTAAAAAATGAAATTTCGCTTTTTTGAAATTATATAATGATAACATTAAATGCATCGATTAAATTGGAATAATTTAATCATAACACTATGTAGCTATTATCTACTTATTATATTTCAATTTGCTTTAAAAATACAATTTGCTTTTAAAATAAATTTTATGGTCTGGTTTCCTAGAAAATAGTAGGAAATTTTCTTACAAGAATCTTGTTTGTATCTGTACATTAATGTATTGTAAATTATGATTTAATATCTTTTGTTTTTTTAAGTGGTAATCATGGATTAACTTTGCGTTTGTAATGCTGTTTTATGTGTTTTTTTTTTATTCCAGCTATCGTTTTAAAAATATTTAGCAGAATAAATTCATTGCACTCATGACAATTTGTAAAACTGAATCGTATTTACTATTGAGGCAGGCATTGAAAGGGCTAAATAAAATTTATTTTATATATCCGCAAATAGAATAGAAATCGATTTTAAGCATGTTTAATTTTAGCTAAGGCAGGATTTTCGTTTTGACTTTGAATGAAAGTTAGTTTTCTTAAGGTTTTTTTTATCAATTGCTTTTCTTTCTATTTAGCGTTTTGCGGGCCGGTACCAGGATACGCTTTTCTGCCTAGACTCTGCCATTTCTCTCAGAGACTGTAGGTCTAAATTATATCCTATATTGGGGATATTTTCTTAAATTTAGTAACGAGAAAGCAGCATCGTGTATCCACGCGGCAGTACATTTTGTGTGAGTTGCATTTCCGATATGGCGAAAGGTCCGCCGCCTATTACGTCTGAGACCGAAATAGAACGAGGCGAAAAGTAGGTGAACTCGGTATTTGTATTAATAACGTCCATTCAAAAGCCAATGTGCCCGCGGCTGCACCAAATATCACTCGGAAGGGCTCATGTATTCAGTACTCACAATGGGGGAAGTGAACATTTCAATTAATATGTCTGTATTTACGATGATTTTTGGCATGATATATTGACTCCAATGCAGTGCAAACCACACTGAATCTACAGTGGTGAGAGATGGTTGATAGTTATCTCAGATTACATACTTTTGCTAGCTTTTTAAAACCGGATAGACTAAGGCGGAATCCGTAACGCAGCACATTTGTATGAGTCACTATGGTGGGTTTTCTGCCATCGTGTAAATTGGAGTTTTTTTTATTCAATGGAACCAGCAAACTAGTAAAGGTACACTGTCGGCCATGAACATCCATAACGTAGGATCATAGAGGTGTTGCGGCTCCATCAAATCGGGAAGGCAACGGGATGAAAAACGGATGGAAAAACGCAAAGGATATTGGGCATCCGGTAATCGCACTCACTCAACGAAACGCGACAGCAAAGCTGTCACTTGACGTCGATCTCCTGTGAGACAGTGGTACTACCCCACGCTAACCTGCCCATTCATGCTGAGTCATGACTGACAACAGCGTGGCTCTACCACATCTGAAGTATACTATAGGAAGGCTCTACCACATCTGAAATTTACTCGAATTTACTCGATTAGTGTCCCTCAGACAGAAATTACGAGTATTGCAACATAAGCGACATTCTTTCTGCGTGCAAATGATAGAGATGCACAACGATGACCTGCGTAGGTGTGGGAAAAAGGCTGATAGGCGAATAATACTTTGTATTTTATTTTTATAAGTAGGCATGCTGTAATCAGTACTGGGTGCAGTATGAACATGTCATATGGCATGTCATATGTCATATGGTTAATAGTAAACCGAAGTGAAGTAACAACTTTACTGCGGCGTTTCTTTCAGTATACGAGTAGTACACGTTCCAAAATTACATATTTTTACAAAATTTTAATTCTGCAATTCCTTGCTCTGTCATTGAAGTTTGATAACGCAATTGTTTTTTTTCGGGTCTTGTAGTTACTAATGAGTGAAGTTGATAATAATGCTCTACCATTACCATGAACTACTTATGTCTGATGATGTATTAGAATAGTGGTAATTGGTTTGCACCCAAAGGACATGCCTATGACATTTAAAATTTATTTGTGTATTCGTTCGCCCATTATAGCATAATGAAAACATCTTTTTTAGGCATGTAACTTTATCATACGATTCATTGTAGTAATTTTGTCGCACCCGTATAAATAAATATTTCTTTTTTTAATTATTGTTTCGTTGAATGTTGAGACGAGCACGCCATTCGCCTGATGGTATTAATTAATTTTGGACCATAGCACTTACAGATAATAAGTTTGCAGTTAATTTAGGTACATAGTAAACATTACTTATTGTCTTTACAATACCATTTTTCAAATTAACATTCACAGAACCTTGACCAGCTGTGTACAACTTATCACCATTTGCTATTTTCACCTCCATGGACTTTCCATCACTCACAAAATTACTTATCATGCTTTTGTCTCCACACATATGTCCTGCAGCACCACTATCTATATATGTATCGCCATTCGATACGACCGCTCATGGACAGTAGCAAAACCTAACAACACCATGAATTACAAAGTAATGCTTGGCATTCCACTGCGCTGGCCATCCTGAGACATAAGATGTTTAGTCTCATTATAATTATTATATCAATTAAAAACCATACATTTTATGATAGTGAAGGTAATGTAAATGATACCAGTAGAATATTAAATTGAAAATATGGTAGAAAAGGCAAATAAGTAAACCATATAAAAACAGACACGAGTCGTAAAGACACGTGGGTGTATTGCCGACCTTTGAAAATGGAGGCGCTCTTTTCTCAAAGGTTTCTAAGCTTATTCTTTACTATTTCCACAATTCTAATGTTTTGAATTAAAGATCATTTAAGCATTTTTTTTTAATAATGTGATTTATATTTTTCTGGTGTTAAAATATTCCTATCCGGTTAGTGTCCACCATATTCAGTGTGTAAGGACTTTTTCTAGAGACCCACGTGGGCCGAGTTTCGGGTTTATTCTGTTTATATCTTGTGGTATTTTATTTTATTGTTTTTGTTTATTCTATATGTTTTAAGGAGCTGTATGTAGAGTAGTATAGTATAATGCCGCTTTAGTTTTAAAAGCTGATATGGCATTATATTTAAGGCGATATATAAATGAATACATTTTGTGGACCGGCAAGAGGTGATATGTATCTATCTTCGGTGAATAGTCTGTCTGATCTGCACTTTCCATTATTTGCATTATAGGAACTTTGTCGTGCTAGTATGAAACATAATAAACTTACGATTGTAAGAAGTCTCTGAAATCGATAGGATCACCAGTTGTTTTTTTACTTCTTATACTTTTCGTTTAAAGGCGGACTTAATGCTCTAGGAATCAAATTATGAGTAAGATTTATTATTATATTATTACTATTTTTAATGGCGTCCAACATACTGTTGCCTGTCTGCATATCTATCATATGCCGATTTCACATAATATCCGGACTTACCATGCCATTCCAAATTACACGGGATGTGGTGAAATAGGAAGTAAGATATGCGCTCGCGATGTTTTTACATGTTATGCATGAGCGCATATATTTCATTATATTTTAAATTTTATGAAAGGAATGGGCCTTTTATACCACAAGACACAAGCAGCAGTTACTCCATGGTTTACCAAGCTGACTTAATCTAAGGTTCGGACTGTAGAGTCCAACCTTTGGTACTCTTGCATAATAAATAATAAATGTTATTATCTGAAATTGTTTACAGGTTCCTTAAATAGTAGTTTAAATAAGTAATTAATTAATGAAAAATTTCTTTACAATAGTTGCATAGAACCGCTTGAATTATTGAAGGACTTCTCACACTAGGCAGGGCCTGTATCGTGAGATGTCTTTTTTTAGAAATAGATCCTATTTATGGACAATTACTCAGGATATTAGTCCCCATCGTTAAAAATAGCGATAATCATTATTGATTATAAAAAGTATTTTTTAAAGTTTTTTTTTAATGTAAGGACAGTCACTAAATTACATTTGATGTCAAGTGCAGAGCCGTCACATAGAATCCGATACAATTTAATAAAAATAATTTAAAAAACAATAAACAATTTTGCCACTTTTGCCGAAATTAGATAAGCACATGCTGAATCCGAAAAGAAATACACTCGCATGAGGTTTATGACAGGATATCATATTTGCGTAGAAAACCCGAAACCTCGGGATAACTCAATCTTAAACAAGGTCTACCTTATACATAAATTCACTAGTTTATGTAACTAAAAACGACTGGCTATGTAATTATAGAATCCATTACTTCCATCCACGACGACCCTAAAATAATTTTCATATTCATAACATGTTCGCCACTTTTCTCCGCTACGAAGCTTGCGTTATTTGTTTCTAGGGATCAGTCACTCAGAGATGGGATCGATAGTGTATTCGTGCTGTAAGTGAATTGCAATTGTATCCCAAGTTATTCAAAAAGAATAATATTGTAACTGTGATGATAAATAATTTGTTCATACGACAATTTGTTCACTCACTTTATGTTTCAATTAAATTTTATTCGCTTAATTTTTATTTAAGTTTTATATTTATTGCTTTACTTAATTTATTATCCAATTTGGAAATGCATCAGTATGCGTTAAAACGACGTTTATACATTAATTAAAATAAATAAATAAAAACCAATATATTTAGTTTTTTTTTTTAAAACAGTCGCATTAATAAGGTTTTAACGGGCATTTTGTTAGCATGTCCTTGGCCTGGATTACTCGATAACAGCATTAATAGTGATTTGAAACTTTGTTTACAGCTTCCACGTCGCCTTACCTTCGCTCGCAGCCTGTAGAGATGAAGGAAAAAGGCTGAAAACATATACAAGAGGACCAAGTATAAAAATGTGAGTATTGTAGAATAAATAACCTTTTTTAAACCGGTAATTTTAGAGACGTCATCTTAAAAAAATAAATGTGAAGACTAAGCTATCAGGAATATTAAATCTTAAGAAAGCTAATGCGTAAATATATATATTACTATAAATAAACATAGAAACAATTCTCATAAAGTCTATAAATATATTTAGAGTATATTACATATAATTATAAAAATATATACTTAACCATATCACCTATTTTAAGACAACTTGTACAAAAATAAAACAGCCGTCCTGCATTAAGATTTGAATAATTATTTTTAGTGAAAATAAATGGAACTGTTCCAGGAGGACAATAATATTTTCCACTTGTTTATTCTCAATATTCTAAATAAGCTTAGGTAAGTAGAACATTTCCGAAGAACGTAAATACGCTATGATTTTGCTTCTTGTAATTTTTGAGCAACAGACTACTTCGTAAAAAATTACATTAGGCGAGATCATCGCTGGCTTTATTCATTATTGATGTTACTGACAGATAAAATTAATTAATCGTCTATAAACCATAGTCATTATATTGCTCACATTTGCACACATGAAAACTTACACCACACTGTGTTAGACATGGCACCTATTTTTGAAATTAGAACCTTTAAATGCACTCTAAACAAAATTTATTCTGCGAAACCATTTAGTTACAATTTTACAATAACTAGTGGCGACGCACGCCACGCAATATTAGCTCTATTAGCTACATAGTTTAAGTAGCGGAATCGTGTGAACCTACTGTGGTGTATTGTTGCAGGAATAATGCACTCGCGGTAGTAGTTTACGAGGTCTTTCACCGGCTACATTATATAGGTCAGTTAGATTAGCAACGCTCCCCGCGCGGTGACTGTTACATACGTTTCAGTGAAGTGAAGGCACACAGCAAAATGAACCCCTCATTAATATGCAGCCTCTCCGCTATTCATTAAATTTATAAAATTATATTTAAATGTAAAAAATATATAAAATGTCAGCAATATGTTTTTTAAATAAATTCATTCAATTATTTTATCCCCCTACTGTAACCGTAAATTTTGATTGCACTTATTAATGAGTTGATAATGATCTTATAATGCTCACTGACGACTGAACGTAAAATTACGTATTGTATTAACATAATATTTGACATTACGGTTTTAACGCGCGCCTGACATTTCAAAATGGCGGACGTGTCATGAGTCTGTGAATGCGGTGTAATGAATTGGCGGTTTATTTTGGACAGAAAATTTAAGGAGAGTAAACAAATTAAGCAACGTGTTTGACGAAGTGGATAGCTTGAACTTCAAGTTTTAAAAGAAAATTTATGTTCAATATGTAAAACTTTTTATCCCTGCATTCAATGTAATAAAAAATAATTGATAACGAAACAAAACTCACATTTACATAAATAAATGACATATGCTCTTAATTATTTTTTACTGGCAACTCCGATGATAATACCATAAAAAATTACACCGAAATTATCAAAGCAATTACAGTATTCTAATTAAATTGGAATTTTCAACGGTAAAAATTGAAATAGTTACGCGTAATCTAAGCGATCTGACGCACCTTGCTGAATAACAAACGAGGTTCGACTGCGTTCGGAACTCTCTGCTTAGCTTCACTCGTTGATTAGCAGGGGGCGCTGACAGGTGAACCCGCCTCAACTAACTACAGCAAGGGTGTGACTGTACTCACCAAATTACACAGAATTCATTATGGAAATATGATTTTATTTCTCGGAAATTCAAACGAGTTGGGAGACTTTTTGTCCGATTGTGAAGATAAGGTTTGGTAGTAATTGAAGTTAGCATTAAATGCTATTATTGATTTTGGTGTTGGCACTGTAAACCGGTCAACCTTTTTTGAATTTCGTACCCACTGAGTATAAAAAAAAAAATCGACTTGGTCAGTACTATTGATATTTTCAGAACTATTACAAATGGTGCAAATTGCACGAATGCAAGTTATCAAACTGACTTACTGGAGGCCAAACAAAACACATTCTATTAAATATTATGCTCTTAATTAGCCGACACTATCGCGCCCAAAATAACTCAAACAATAGTATGTCAGTAGGCGTCTTCAGAATAACTTAATATGGAAGGAAATAACTGCTTGAGTACATAATTGTACCGGAAAACGGAAGCATAATTAGGTCCGTACAGTACGCTTGTTCGCTCGATCGAAGCTTGTTGATATTTATTAAGTATTGTTTCGTAATTATCATAATCAGACTCACCTTTACGGGTATATTGGTCCAACACGACAGACTTCGCCATGGAAGCTTTAAACTATAAAATTAAACGAAAACCAAAACCTCATGTTAAAAGAATATAAAATTAATTGATATTTGGTGTTAATGTTTTCTTGTTGAAAAATGTATCTACCTATATTGTATTTTAATGCATGGGCGTGTTTTTGAATTAAAAAAAATTGCAATTGGCCCATTGACTTATAAAAAGGTCAAATATAAATATCGGATCAAATAAAATAAATTATAACATTGATGAATTCATCTAAACAAAACAGATAGCAGAGACATCTAAAATATTTTGTAATTTTTTGTATTAAGGGATGTTCAATGGAACTGTGGAACCATGAAGTTTAAAATTCGAACATCAAAATTTTAGCACTGGCCATTCGAAATTCTTTGGTGCGAATAAAAACTAAATAAAATAGAGGTTTTACTCAAAGAGTTTATAGGAAAGATTTGTTCAGAAACAAGATGGCGGCGCAGAAATACTAGGTTAATGATTTCCTACAATGTTATGGTCCTAAGGTGTAGCTCGCCCTCGATATTATAGCATTGTTCAACACCTTATCGTATTATACCAACGTGTACTTCCATTAATTTACGCTTTTCATGTCCCACATATTAGAGTAATAAAAAGGTCTGTGATAAATTTATTATATTTGCAAATAAATCAAGCAGAAAGTTCAGTTAAAACTTAAGACATTATGTGAGTTAAGTGACAAAATAGTCGCTTAACATCCGTTGTTAAAAATGCGCTACAAAGCAAGTTTACATTGTAATTATATTCTTAAAATTTACTTAATCGATGCGATTTAAAATTAAAAGGTCACAATCTAGTTGTAAATTGTACATAAAAGTATCGAAAAATACTTTTTTGAAAAGTATAATTTTTTAAGTCATATTCACCGTTTTAAGTTGAAAACTACTGCAATACATTAAAGATTTCATCAGCTTTTTTAACGGTTGAGTATAGTTCCTTTGCATACATTTTAAAATCAGAGCAATAGTTTTAATAAAACGCAATTAAAATCGATTCCAATCGATTCTATTTAAATCGAATGCTCGATTCTGTACCGACCATAATACCGCAACTGTCAGTCGTCGACAGAATGGATTTATCGTGGACTCGCGTTTCCACCCGGCTCCGCTCGGAAATTATGGCACTTTAATAACAATTTACAAAACTTGTCTGTTTCCAACGCAGAACTTAGCCGGAAACTGGCTGAAACCAAAGAATTGATTTGCACAGTTTTCACGTAGTTTTTGTTGCATGAAATGGTAAACAAATATTTATTCAAATGAGGCGAAAATTAAATTGCACCAAAAAATAATGTGTATATACATTAAATTTCATTTATGTAAAACAAAGTTTTAACTTTGTTTTTAACTGAACAAAACTACACCAGGCCAAAGACCTTTACTCTCCAGTTTTGCAAATAATTTTTTTTTGATACCTTAGACAATAGCGGTTCCAAAGTCTCCATTCTTCAGTAGCTAGTATAGCTAGCATAGTAGCGTCTGCTCGCGACACAGACTAGGCCCGGCCCAGTTTCGGCAGGTCGCCGGCCGTACATGAACTCTGCAACGCGTTCGATCGCCCCGCGTCCTGCCGCCTTATATTTTCCCTCCGCCCCACACAAACGCTCGCGGACTTCGTATCGCTGCCATCTGGAATTTTGATGCGTGATACTGATGTGCGGATGAGAATTTTTGTTGGGTATTTTTTACATTTAAAAGGTGTTGTGTCAAGGAATAAGAATTGTTATTAAAAATGCATTTTTTGCTTATTTGCACGTAATGACGCAATTTGGCGCAATTTATAAAGCTGTACGCACCTGTGATGTGACTTGTGAGCATAAAGATTGGAATGGAGTTTCCGTAAATATCTTGCGAAATGTGGCGTAATTGTATTAAGTACAAAAATGGAGCTCAATGAAGAGTTATAGCGAGGTTCCCGTGGCGAGCAGTGTTCGAGCCACCCCATCGCGGTTCGGCCACACGAGTCTGTGCGCCGGGGTCAATGTCCGCTGCTGGTATATAGGTCAAATGGAGGCGCCTCGTCGTCTGTATTATGTCAGGCTGGTCGTCTTGCGCTTACGCGAATTCGGTTTTAACGACTTCATTTCAAAACTCTTAGAAACACGTTTTTGAAACGGGAATAGATTCTAATCCGATTGTTTTGTGTGTGTCGTCGGACCGCGTCGTGTCATAATAACCAGTTGTGCGTCCATGAATTATTTATAAACTGGCCACCGTGCGGAAGGGGTTAAACATATTTCATACGTTTCGCATAAAAGTAGATCCCAAACTGACTGAAAGCTAGTTCGTTGGCCTTTGTTATTTAACAGTTCCGTATGATAATCGCGCACAATCGACGCACCGACAATAGCTTAATTTGCTTACGTACACCAGCCGGGATTGGTGCTTATTAATTTTCTATATAACTGGTCATAACCTTATCTTTGAGAATGCTTTAATTCAAATGCTTAGCAGCTGCCACGCATCACGAAGCAGCGAGCACTTAACCCCATTTGTTAGTTAACTGCATTATAACTCGACTGCGTTGCGGAGGAGTGTCGGGAGGTGCATCACGCCAGTGTCAGCGAGCTCTCCAGTTAGTTGGGTAATAGTGATGCATAGAGTGGTCGGCTGCTGCGCTCGGGCAAAAGGGAAAGTGTTGGAGGCTTCCTGCTCGCACGCGGAAACGTTTAGTTTACTGTACGTAACTGCATTTCGCTTGGAGGCCTGCGCGGGTAGCGCCGCGCGTTGCGACACCTCCGCCGACCATCCCGCATCCATCATCGCAGCACCGCTAATTGACTGCTGCGAAATGTGATTGATGATTATGATCACTTATGATTTACTTGTCTTCCTTCTGCTTTAACAGAGGCAAAAACACATCCAACACTACCTTTAACTTCCCAACTTAACACCATAACTTCTGCATAAACCAACCTTTCTACTTTACTTACATAAATGGCAGACATTTTTCAAACAAAACCAGCGTTATCGGTTCGTGTTACAAGCAAAATAATTGTATCAGCAAACACTAAATATTGTAGATAAACAAAAGGTGCCAATAAATGCCCAAACATTATCTCGGTGATTTAAATACAAAGCGAGGTTGGATCTAAAGATCATTGGATCAGGATACACTCACACTTAACAAAAGAAACTGCGCGTGTATGAATCACTTTGAAACTTGTATTCATGTTTATGTATTTATAATTTAATGTTTTTTTGTTTCTATATTAAAACGTGGTACTTCCTCCCGGAATTATTTTAGGTATTAGCTGTGAATCTAAACAACTTACAAAGTTGATGTGGAAAAAAATACATCAAAATATTAGCTTTTTAAAGGTCAAATACATGAAAGCGGAAAATTCTCGATATGAAATAAGATTATTGACCTTGTCAAAGCCCGTTTCAAGTTAGACGTGTGATCTGAGTGTTGGTTTTACTTTCGTCGGCGTCATGCAAGACTCTCGCTGGCGGAAGCAGCCCATCATGCACGGGATCATTACCCGTCATCGTCATTGGCATGTTGCATGTTATCTAAGAGTAATAGTAATGGGACATGATCATGCAATGTTTTAATGTTAACTTTGATTTAAACATCGGTGTGTACCGTAATATTTTGCTAAGTAAAGGTAAAAGTAAATAACATTTAAATTAGGCTCTGACAGAAAGCATTGTTAAGAAAGATAGGCAGAGGACGAAAATCTGTAAGTATGGGACATGATCATGCAATGTTTTAATGTTAACTTTGATTTAAACATCGGTGTGTACCGTAATATTTTGCTAAGTAAAGGTAAAAGTAAATAACATTTAAATTAGGCTCTGACAGAAAGCATTGTTTAGAAAGATAGGCAGAGGACGAAAATCGAGCAGTGTGGTGTCGTTCTTAACTGGGCTCGCAAATGACGCTCAAACAGAATATGCAAAGAAATCATCATATTACTTGACAAATGGCTTTGTTTTTTCACGCTAAGGACATCATGCCGATTCATTAAAATTCTGCATTTACATACATACATACATAAACTCACGCCTTTATCCCCGAAGGGGTAGGCAGAGGCGCCACTAGGACACCCACATTTCGCCAAATTCTGCATTTAATGAACTAATAACATAAGGATAAGAATTTTGACAAATTTTAATAATTCCAAATATAAAAAAAATCAAAGGTATATGTAAGTCCGTCAACGCGCACTAGGCCGTGGTGGTGAGTTAATAAAATATATATTCCCGGTTTGGTATCATGAACGCTACTGGACGTAAATTGATGAGCGACATCATCCTGCTATTTCGAAAAAGTTCAACATCGATCCGATTCATCTCATTAGAAAAACACGGACAATAGAGCTTCTGGTTAATATAGTCTCCTATGCCAAGACTCATATATTTTACTATTAATAGGGAGGCACGTGTTATTCTTTCTAATATTTTTGGTTCGCCAAGAAAAAAAAAATTATGTTCTCCTTTGGGGCCGCAAAAGTGGGTCTCTCTAGGAGGCAAGTAGCTGACCCTGCAGCCCGTCATGCTTGCGGATACATCGTAAGAACCTATTATTGCTGTTGCTCTTGTATATCGAATTCTAGGAGAACAACACAGTTGTAGATTGATGTGAGTAACCTTATCGAATAAAACTATGCAACGTTTAGTCTGTATGACAACAAAATGATCAACTATTCTCTTTTACAATTGGCAACATTCTTAAGTTCCTGTTGCTCTAGTATATCAAATTCTAGTGGAACAAAGGAGCCTGGTCGGTGTGAACGGAGCCTAACGCCGGCGTGCAGCTACCCGTCTCTTCCGCATCGGCCTGCACTTTCTCCGTCCGCCGCACTTTGAATACCCACTGCAGAATTATATTGAAGGAAATCCATAATGCGAACGGGAAATCATTTTTCACTTTTGTATTTAAATCGCGGATTGTTCTCCTGTTCGCTTTGTTATTAGTTCTAATAATTGTAATTTACATTCAGACGGTATTTTAATATGTTATTGCTATCCGAGAGATGTGCAATATTTCTATGATATTGTTTTGCAATATATGGACGAAAATTTAAATGTTTTCGGTAGCAGTCTGGATATACCCGGTATGTGTTTTCAAGCTAATTATTAGAACCACTATAGATATACCGGGTATCTTAAGACCGCGACCGAAAATGAAGCCAGGTGGTAGTTTTAGTGGTTACAGACACGATGCAAATAAAAATTTCACCAAAACAGCGACAGATATTTTTTTAGAATTTTTTAAAAATCATCTTGTTTGGGTGGTAAAATCCTAGTTTTTGCGAAAATAATAATTTAAACCCTTACGTACCATTGAGTATTGGAAAATAAAGAGGTCTGCATCATTATTTTAGGAAAACTATGTATTTATCACCCAAATACGACGAGAAGTAAAAAATTACAAAAAAAGAGTTGTCGATTTTTTTTGCGAAATTTTAAATCGCATTGTGTATGAAGTCACTAATACTACCACCTGGCTTCGTTTTCGGTCGCGGTCTTGAGATACCCTGTATAATTTGAAAATGCCAAGTTTGAGACTGAAACCAATCCTTTTTGCCAATTATGAGAGATTATAATACGCAAATACTAAAACAATATTGGAATTCCAAAATGTCTCAAGATGCCACATATAAAGTTTAATGATTGAAACGTCTAGTGGACTTAATAAACTGATGCAAATGAACCTGTTTTCCTGAAAAATTCTTTTTATGACATTTACAATTAAAATTCAGCGAACGCACAAAGGTTTCTATGACAGGAGTAGTTCCTGCCAATAGTAAATTCGTGTGTAACCTGTCATAATTTCATGTAAACAACTTTATAAATTCTTTGTGCTAATCGAATGCACATATGTTGATACACATTAGTGGCGTCACGCGATCCAAGTTACCGCTCAATGCTAATGAATCACTTATTACAATAAATCAATAAATCCAAATAACTTGATAAAGTAAAGTTAATAATGTACAAAATGTAAACAAAACATTGTAGCTAGTTTCAACTGGGTCACTTTTCAAAAATAAATTGAGTAGAAATAAAATACAATACCATAAAAAAAAATTCTACTTTAGTTTTACGAGTAAAATTTGAATATCATAATCACATCCAGAGTCCAAATAATTCTACCATCTTTTTAAAAACCCCTGAAAATTTAAATATTAATCCATTACAAATCCACTGACTTCCGGTTTCTTTATTTCCGGCCAGCGTTAGTCGAAAAAAAGTAATTACGAACGTTTCATAAGAAACTTTGCAGTAAAATTGCATATTTGACTTGCACATGCGTTCGCAGCCTATTGAGACGGCCTTCCCAGAACTTTCACTTGCGTATTTCTACGAATCATAAGACGTTGTACAATGCGCTCGTATCTTGCAGGATTTAATTTTTAATACGGCTAATTGATATCGTGTGTTGGGTGCCTATACTGTTTAAGCTTTGATATTATCTATGACTTTGTCGAAGATTTCATCGCGATAAATGATTAATTGTACGTTTATGTAATAGGCTAGGAATGAACAACATTTTTTTTGTTATTTCAAGAGGCAATGCATTTTTTTTTTATATAATCGTCATATAACAATTAACAACAAAAGTAAACTTAGTTTTAGACACGTCCCATAATAGTATTAATTCAGAAGTTGTTAAATAATTTTACTACAAGTTACAATGGTGGCCGTATGTGGTTTTTATTCATACGACGGTGTGACTAAGGGCAGTGCAATGCAAATAAAATTTCCACGGGTAATATACGGCTATGGACAACTATGGTCAAAACCGGATGCACACACTGAACCCAAAAAGCGAGACATGCGTGGACCAGTATGACGGGGTTTTCCACCACGTGTACGGAGGTCTATTCGGATGGATCTGTATCTGTATGAGCCCATATAGTATAACCGAGAGTACCATAGAGAGGGGTTAGGCCATATAGTCCACCACGCTGGCCTAGTACGAGTTGGCGGACTTTACATACATAAAATCACGCCTTTATCCCCGAAGGGGTAGGCAGAGGCGCCACTAGGACACCCACATTTCGCCTTGCATGTTCCGTCCCATGATGTGATAGGGCTGCCTCGGTGGCGTAGTTGTATTACGGTACTGTTACAAAGCTGAGGTCTCGGGTTCGAATCCCGGGTCGGGCAAAGTGATATTGGATTTTTATATTCATTATCAGCCCGGAGTCAGGAATTTGTGCCCGATATGGCGATAGGCTCGGCGGACTTTACATACATAGAAATTCCTACAACCCGCTATCATAATAATAAAAGACAAGGCACTTCACTACATATGTCCTACTAATCAGTTCATGATATGAGCCACGCCTCCAATAAAACCTTCATACAGTTCCCAAGTATTAGAAAATGGAAATCCTATGGCCGTCAAGCACACTCGATCCCGCACTTAATGTTCTAACAACGCAAAGCGTCGCATTTGATTTCGCGGCGAAAGCTGTTTGCTCTCTGACTCATGCAACCACTGGCACAACACGTATTCATTTTAACACAAATAATAGAAATTCTTTGAAAGCTGGACCACGTGATGTTTTTAAAGAGGAAAGCAATTTAGCACTTCTATTTTTTTATATGGGATAGAAGCGGGCAAGCGATGTGTTTGTCTATTTCTGTCCTCAAACTGTGTGAATACTGTTGTGTTCCGGTTAGAAGGTCATTGTAGCCTGTGTTTGCCTGGCATAAGAAGAATTTACGCCTAAAGTCGCAGGTTGATGAACGTAGTGCGGTGCCATGCAGTGCTTAAAAGTAATAAGTTCTGTTTACTCATTTTATACTCAGAATTATCTGAAACTTAAGCCAAAGCCAAAGCCAGATATATTTTGAAATCGCAAATAAGTAAATACACCCAACAGTCACATACATAATCCTGACCCCACACTACGCTCGAGTTTTGTGTCGTGGGTATCAGGAACTATGAGACTTTTCGGTCTCACAAATACCCAGACCCGAAACAAATACCTGTAGTTCACACAAATATTTGTCTCGGTGGGGGGATTGAACCCGCGGCGTCTCTTTTCACAGCCGGCGTCTAACCAACTGCGCTACGGCAGCTGTCATGAAAAGAAAAAATATATATATAAACAAAACGTATTTTTTTTTTTAAATTCTACGGTCATATTTTAACTGTAGACATTATCGAAGCCATATAAGCCCTTTCACGAAAAGAAAATATCGTTAGGAAGTCATCATATGAGAGAGATCTTTACAAGAATTCAATGGTATGTGAAGTCCGCTAACCCGCAATAGGCCAGCGTTGATTATGGCGTAAGACCTACCAATCGAAGTCTCGATTGTAGAGAAGCCCGATCTCGCTGGTGATTATGGGCTAATACAGTACTGATAGTAAACGTACGTTACATTACAGAAATTCACGCATATACCTGATGGGGTAGTCAGAGTTGCTAGTGTAACTTACCTCATCCGTACAAGACTAGGTAGGACGCGAGCCATACCAGGCTGAAATTTCGTCCCAGGCAACTCCGATTTCCTCGTAATACACTACCAAAACAAATTCCCAATTAATTTATTTAATTATATTTTAGACAGCCTCCGTGGCACAGTTGGTTAGACGCCGCCTGTGAAACGAAAGGCCGCGGGTTCGATCCCCGCACCGAAACAAATATTTGTGTGATCCACAGGTATTTGTTTCGGGTCTGGGTGTTTGTGAGACCGAAAAGTCTCTCGTAGTTTCTGATACTCACGACACAAGAATCGATCTTAGTGTGGGGTCAGGACTATGTATGTGACTGTTGGGTGTATTTATTAAAAGAAAAAAAATTGTAGACTATACGTAGTTTCCCTTATATTTAACATGTGAACATTGAAGTGATCTTGTGTAAACGTAATTAAGTTATAAAATATCACAGCCGTTAGAAAAAATGCAGGAGGTTGTACATAATTAGAGAAATTTTATGGTGCGTGCCACTAGTGTGAGACAAGACTATAATTTCACCTATTACGTCTTCGGAGACCAAAATAGGTCACTGTTAAAAAGAAGTGTCGACCATAAATAACATTTAACTTAACTTACAGGACACTGATTTTATATATTCAGAGCACTGAAACTTAATAAATTAATCTTAATCTGGGATATGATAATTAGAAATAAATTAGTTAGACAACGATTTCAATTTTTACTTCTTTATGGTTATTTATTAATTATAAAAATGATTTCATTAATTTATTCTCTTTCAGTGCTTAAGTAGAATTATGATTAAAGAGATAAATATAGGACGAAATTAACACTGTTCTTGTCAAGTACAGAAAGGTGGGACAAAAATTGAATAACTCTGTAATAAGTTTAATTTCTCGGTGCCTCGGTGGCGTAGTTGTATTACGGTACGGTTACAAAGCTGAGGTCTCGGGTTCGAGTCCCGGGTCGGGCAAAGTGAAATTGGATTTTTCTATTCATTATCAGCCCGGAGTCAGGAATTTGTGCCCGATATGGCGATAGGCTCGCCCCCTATCACATCGTGGGACTGAACATACAAGGCAAAATGTGGGTGTCCTAGTGGCGCCTCTGCCTACCCCTTCGGGGATAAAGGCGTGAGTTTATGTATGTATGTAAGTTTAATTTCTTAACATATTTTTAAATGATTACATTTAAAAAAAATATCATTGTACTTATAATTCGAAATAATAGTGTTATCGAGTGTGCAAGGCGCGTTGTTCTAGGAACTGCATCGTGTGTCGTGACTCGGTAGCATCTGGGAGTCGAAATCTCATAAGCCATCCAATCAAATATCGATCGCGCTCCTGAAATACTAATTTTAATCATGAACTTATTATTGAATGTAGAAGAAATGTTATTTTTAGGTAACTTTTATTATTGCTTTCAACAAATTATTGAAATAGAATCTAATAAAAGTTGTAAGTGCAAGTTGTCCAGATGCAGATCATGTTGGTCGACAAAATTATGTCAGCCTGTAATGGATTATTTGGTTTTTTAATTTAAGATGGATTTTTTGGAACCACAACACCATGCCCCAAAAATACATACATAAACTCACGCCTTTTCCCAGAAGGGGTAGGCGCCCAGGTACTACCAGGACACCGACATTTTGCCTTGTATGTTCAGTCCCACGATGTGATGGGGGTGAGTTTATCGCCATATTGGGCACCAATTCCTGACTCCTGGCTGATAATTAATAGAAAAATATGTACAATATCACTTAGCCTAACCCGGGATTCGAACCCGAGACTTCAGCTTTGTAATCGCAATGTGATCAACTATGCCAGCGAGGCCCCAAAAATAATTACAAAATAAATGATGATTTAATTTTAATTTGACAGCCTCCGTGGCGCAGTTGGTTTGACGCCGCCTGTGAAACGAGAGGCCGTGGGCTCGATCCCCGCACCGAGACAAATATTTGTGAGAATCACAAATATTTGTTTCGGGCCTGGGTGTTTGTGAGACCGAATAGTCTCTCGTAGTTTCTGATACCCACGACACAAGACTCGATCTTAGTGTGGGGTCAGGACTATGTATGTGACTGTTGGGTGTATTTATTTATTTATTTATTATTTAATTCTGGGTTGGTAAAATAACTTCATTGCAACAATAATAATTCCAGTGTAAAACTGCTGTGTACATTTTTCTCTTTAAATTAAAAACTCTATTAAGAATTTTATTTTATGGAAAGCACTAAAATAGAATATGTCTTAATTAATTAATATTTCGCCGTGAATATGCACGTATAGGGCCAATATTTACCGTCCTAACAAGGCGGCGACTATGAGCCACTGCATAAAGGAGCCTCGTGTTAATTTCACTACCCTGAAATGTGTGTTTAATTAATATGCATTTACTCTGCATAGGGGTGGAGTGGGGTGAATCTCAGTTATCACCCACTTCACCCCGTGGGTGGGACGCAGGTATAGTGATGTTATTTACAACAGCCATTCATAAAATATTAGATATTTTACTAAGGTTTTTGTAATTTGTATACAAGTACCTACTATTAGATACTGTTGTTTAAAAAAAATATATATAATATAGCTATTCTTTTTAATTTTTAAAATGAATATATTAACTCTAATTATTGCTTTGTTACTTTAGCGAAGTTTCTTAAAAAGCTTTTATAGCAGCTCATCTTCATCATCTTAAGCTAATATCGCTGAATATACGCTTCATAGCGGGTACGTCACGCGGTTCATGTCTAATACTTTTTAATAGGACAGAATTTTGATGCGTCGATTATCCTCAAACCGAAATTTATTCCCCTTATAACTGTATCTTTTCTATTGGCGCATTCTTTTTGCCTAAACATCCGACCAGTGATTCTACGAAGGTCATTGTAACTTGACAAAACAAATCAATTTTATGAATGGCCGGCACAATATCACTTAGGCATATGAAGAGACCTCAACATATTTAAAGGCCATTTAAAAATATCTCCTCCATCTGAACGGTAGGTCACCGCCTTTTTTTTGTTTTCGTGTTGTGACGTGATTCCAAACGTGACAGCGATGATTTCAAATGAATTCCCAGAAAACCGAAGGATTCCCGTTAAGATGCTAATGACGTGCATGGCGAGATCGGGTGTTGACCGGGCTCACCCGGAACAAGAAGCGATGCCCCGGGATGGTATAATAGTACGTTGCGTAGGTGCGATGACATGTCATGGCAGACGGCCGCGAGACGCTGACGTCACGGGATCGCCAGCCGGTTCCGCGGGTTCATCGCCTCACCGGCTACCAGGTGCGTTCACACACACGACGCACTTTGTATTTGCCGTTTTCCATACTATTTTGTAAGTCTGTAAGTAGGCGGAGGGCAACGTTTCACGACGAGTTTTCTGACTTCGTAGATTTTCAGTTGTTTTGGGGAAATAAAAATAGCATACACGTTTCACATGTTTGTCTCTTGATTGCGACAAATTTTCCTATAAGCGTGACTTCATACGCGTTACAATGACTCACTACAGTTCCGACAAAACAAAACGTCATATTTTACATCGATTGCGTTACCCGTTATTAATTTTTAATAATTACAGCCGTTTACTATTCTATAAGAATAATTCCACGCGTCTCTTATACATCTGTTGTAAATTTCATTGAACTTTGATTTCATAAAAAAACTACAAAAATAACCTTCCTGTTATTTCGAACCACTTACGCACCGCCTTTGTACAATACGCACTTGTGCTTGTGTTTATTAATAGCCATTCAATCCATTTTCGCCGAAGTATTGGGCGAAACATTTTTGTGCCACCTTGACCTCAAGTCTAAATAAAGGCAATACTGATGGCCCGTAATAATTTTTCGCACATCGATCCCAGACGTGATGGGTGGCGAACTGGCGGACCTATCGCACTATAATTGATTTGTATATGGAAATCGGTTCGGTAACGCGCAACGTCCGCTAGAGAGAGACGGGTATAGTAGTGTCAGCTCCGCGCAGCTGCTAAGGACGGTCGTTGGCCCCGCGGACGGCCGCCAGTGAACTCCCAATATCGCGTGCGTTTTATTTATTGTATACGTACTCTCCGCGATACCAACAGATTAATTACGTGCGTTTTGTCTTACGAGGATTGTGATACGCTAATGCGATTCCACCGGATATTTGTCGGATGCAGGAGCGCTCGCGGATACAGATACAAGGTACGTGTGTAAATAATAGTGTGGTGTAAATTAGTGCTATAATTATTTTCGAAGGTTACATTTGTAATGTTTTGCCTTTAAGGCATTCGCCAGGTAAATAAAATGTATTATTTGTGTATTAAAATAATGTATATAAGAATTTAATTTAATCCTGGCCGGTATCCGCCGTCAAGTACTAGGAAATCTAGTTAGTTAACTTGTCTGATTGTTGGGTGCGGTTATATTTTCGTAATGCGAACTCATTAAATTGAATAAAGATCGTGTAATAACTTCATAGATACTAATTGAAAGTTAATAATTATACACTTGTTATTTATTTTATCTCTTGTAATTTATCCTGTCAGATAATCTTATTGGGGTAATATGTTGAGATATTATGTTAAATATTATGTCGTTTTAAGTTAAATATTATAACTAGGGAGTTTTAACGTCACGCCTATCCCCAGAGGCTAGGCAGAGATGAAATATCCACTCACACTTGGCTACCGGTGTTTCAGTGTCTTGATGAAGGCACAAACTTAATTCAGAGCTTTTTTGTTTTTATATTAGCATCGCTCTATATGGTCTTAGAACCTAGAACTTAATGCCCAGCTATTTGACCAATAAGACGATGAATAGACAAAAATTTATAAATCATTATTTTAATTCGCCTTTTAATTATCAGTCTAACGTCATATTTAATTTATGAAGAAAAATCTAAGAAAAAAAAAGTAAGGTATGTATTTCTTAGAATTACATAGCAAACAAATATACTTATTATTAGAAGAACTTCAATCGACAAATTGTTATACAACCTTTTTGATCAACTCTTAAGCCCTAAGTATGAATGTTAGGAACCTCAAACCTTCAAAACGTGAATTAATAACGATCCCTTTTAAAGCCATGGAAGTGTCGTCGAAAGTAATTAAATTCGTTGCATTGTGCATTTCAAAAGACGTTGCAAGTTACATAAATGTGATTCGTCGGGCAATTGTCTGTTGGAGTCATAACAACATCGGTGTCGTGCATTGAAGGCTCCTTAATTATTTCATACTTGCAGACTGCACTTATTGCTTAACAAATTAGGTTGGGATACATTTATTGCTAGAGTATGGTTTGGTAATCCACTCCTCTTGTTGGTTCCTTTATTAATATTCATCGGTACAGTTTCAATCGAATGAAAAGTCAGAAAATATCGTTTTCGGCACTTACCCGAAGTACTTCCACTCATATTTCTTTGAAACACTGGAAGGCTTTCTACGATTTTTCACCCCACATCACTTTTTATAGCCGCTTACTACTTTAACACAGAGAACCAGCTCTTTTTGGAAGGGAAATTGAATAGTTATTTTATGTTCTTTTGTTTTTTGTTTGTTAATATGAGAGTGTGCATTCCATTACATTGGTGTGACAAATAAATCTGTTTCTCTATCTTTCTTTTTTAGTCTACCTTTTTTGTCTAAGATAAAGAGAGAGAGAGAGAGAGAGATAGAGACTGGTGCTGACGTTTCCTTTTTCCAATTTTTCTTATACCCTTGCCCTACTCCACTCATTAGAATAATGCATAATAAAGGATCCCGTATGAAGGTACTGACCAATCTCGAATCTAAGTAAGGTATTTAAATTAACTTCTGACTTAGCTTAACTTGCCAACAATGGTTTACGGGTTAACGTGCTCACTGGGGCACAGGGGATTCCAGAAACACGGCACAAAATATTCTTGGAATTATAATTATTTTCCAGCGATTAGTTGCGATTATGCTTTCATTTGCGTACAATAACCTTAATTGATAACACACATTAATGTGAAATACAAAAGTCTCAATAAGTATTAAAAAAACGGAAAAAGTATACAAAAAAAAACCTCTCCCCTTCTTCCTATTAAAAGAATATGTTATTGTATTGCGTTTAAACAATATGTAAATCTAGCTAGGTCTTAAAAGGTTTTTTCTTCATTATAATTGGCTCACACTAGGATTTCTCTTGTGTCGTGGATATCTTTACACACATAAATTGTCATAAATTTTGGGCGTAACGGTTTTCAAGCTACACCTACTTGTGGTCCTTGTTCTTGGATGAATTTGGCAATGATGGAGTTATAGAGCTGGCGTAGTCAAATGACTAGCTGGTGACGAGCAGCAGCGTCATCAGCGCAAGAAACTACGCTCTGTGCTGAATAAACAACTTGCCGAGGGTGGCTAGTATAGACTATAGGCAAAACTCTACATCATTTGTAATCTTTGGGAAGACCTCTGCTTACAGGTGGAGTTTTATGTGACTGAAGACCACGAAAATATTTTTCCCATACAAGGATCGAACCTGAACCCTCGGCTAAGAAATCTACCAGTTTACTTTTGGGAATCAGTCATAAATTATGTCAATTACCTTTATCCCCAAAATGCAGCTATTACATATAGTTATGTATGTGTAAAGACTTTGACATTGAAAGTGACGTCAGCGTTGACGTATCCTAAATTCCATTCCTAATAGTTTTATCGCACGGGTCATTGCTCCGTGACGAACAATGACTGGCGAGTGCCACTTGTTACTTGTACCTTATAAACGCTGATTAATTAAAAATAGAAATGCACTGTCGGGTAAAACATGTTACTTTTAAAAAGGTTCTTATTTAGATACGGGGTAAATTATAAAAATTATTAGTAATGTAACAATTGGGTAAAATAAAATTGTGTTGAATATTTGTTTTGTAATTTAGTTCAATCTATCCTTATATTATAAAAAAAAATCCCACTAAAGATACATATACAATGATGTTTGTTATGCATGGAATCCAGGTGAAAAATATATAAATAATTATGATAAAAATTAATAAATAAGCATTAAATCGATTTTTATTATTAATCTCATTAATAACTCAACCAGATAAGTAACAAAAACATTTAAATTTTCCACACACAATTTACGTCCAACATCCAACAACCCAGCATTTGTGCCAACAGTGGAATACTTTGTAAATTTGTCTCGTTCGTCAAGGGCAGCGGAGGACAATGTTTGCCGTGTGTCACCATTGGCTGGTTGCAATTGCATTCGCAGATGCACAATGTTTATGGTTTCGTAACAGTGATGGCTGCGGCATGAGTCATGGCCGGCCAAGTTCATTGTCGCCCGCCCGAACTTGAACCCGCTCGGTATTGGACAATTACTACACTGCAAGATATGCTACGCTACGGATTTCGTCGCTGATTAACGTCCGGACACTTTGTACCAGAATTTTTTTCAACATTAATTATTATAAGGACTAATGGTTTCTTAGATTTACGCGAATGTTACACATTGATTTTATCGCGATTTGGTACCAAATCACGATAAAATCCGTAAAAATAGTTTTATTTCAATTATAAGGACTGTAAAGGCGCTATCTTCGTGATAAGGATCAACAATTAGGTGAATTAATATGTATAAATAATAATATCGACTTTACGTAGAGCCGGCGCCTAAACATATTGAATACGGTACTTGAATTAATAAATATTTCTGTCTTATCTACATATGTACGACACCGAAAAGTTTCGCTATGTATGTGAGTCTTGGGTCGCTACTATGTATCTGTTAGTATATTTAAAAAAATTTAGAAATTCATTTACTATTTTTTTGCATTCTAAATTAGCATATGTCTATTCAACTCAAACAACATAAGCCAACGTAAATAGAATAAAGTGAATTATTTTTACCAGACACGTGACGTTGTCTGCGTATTATAAAAGAAATCTCCCGCAACATCGCTATTATTGCCCGAACAACTTTATTATCAGGATTATTCTTTAGGGACCCGGACTGGGATTTACTGTTTAACTAGCCACTGGCCACCCCTCGTAGGGGTTTATTAATGGAGGCATCGTCTCACGGGATATCCCGACCACATCTACCAAAATTTTACAAGTATTTATACATTCTAAAGTTACTTTGTTCTTGTCTATTTTCGGTTAAAATTACCTCACTTATACACCTACACCACTGTTCGTAATAGGTTTTGAGAGGTTTTAACACTTCCATCAATAAAGACACATATTGTATCTTGCCAGATAGCTATATTTAGCTATTAGCTATATTTTAGAACACAACTGACATTTCCATCCCATGTAGTTTTATTTTATTGTGGCAGTATATTAAAATATTGATACATCCGTGGTTAAAAATATCAGATAAATACACATTCGTTAACAAAGTTGTGAACTGAAGTTCTCTTAAGTAAATCACTAGATCTTTAGGTATGTGCGTCTATCGATGATGTAATCTCTGTGCTCCAATTTATAGTGAATCTACATTCCTTTCCTTACAAGTGAATGGGCAGAGATGTCCTAGAATTTGAAGATTTTTTGCTGCATCTTACTTCCATAAAAGAAACATAGGTACTTGATGAATCGTCATTTCGCCCTAAAATTAACCTCATAAAAAGTAGTCGTGCCTTAATATGCACCAATGTTTTTCACCAGAAGTATTCTGTGAGATCTTAATAACACGGTCTTAGCTTCGATGTACTTTGTATGGTTACATGTATTCCGTATTTTTTGTAACTTATACATGCAATAGTTTCTCGTAAACCTTAATACGAATATGCCATTTTTTCGATGTTTTATTTCATAGACAAAAGACAGACTAATAATAATAATAACACAAAGCCGAAAATTGAATTTAAATTTATTAATTTCGATAATATGTCATCAAACTTTTTACTTATACAATCAATTATTTAGTTCATTATCGAAATTAATTTACGCCATAAATTGCCATATTATCGAGTAAGGTACCACAAACACACAAACAAACCACCATACCGCTACAAATTGTTCACAAACAGCCACATCTAATCGCGAGTGCAGCGGAGTTAGCATCGCAAAAAGTGTAGCGCCGCCCGCGTGTTATTGATAAGCCGGTAAACATGAAGCGATGCGGTGTGCCTACGTGACAATGACTGCGACCACGTCTCGTGTAGATAAACGACCAATCACATTGTTGTTTACATGTATGTTGATATTGCACGCTTGCCCGTGATGTTAATGCGGTAATATTCTCATAAAGTTACTTTTAATGTGAGATTTATAGTTTTAGAATTGAAATTACTTGGCGACCCGCCTTCAATGTTACGCATATATTATGTTTTGTTGGAATCAATCAACGTTTACAAGTATAATGAAATAGATATTAATTGTTACTTTTAAGTGCTATTTTTGAAGACGATTTTTACTTGTGTTATATGTATCTATTTCTCTCACCCCCCTCTTTTACCCTGTTCCTTATTCACTTCCTCTTTTATTTGAGATTTGAAGTTAATAAAAAAGTTCATTGGATTCCTGTTTGAATTTGAGGACTTATGTTCTCCCGGTCCGAAGATGACATCGGGTCTTCGTGATTTATTGGTGGGGTCAACCTGTCAATACGTGCTTTACGATGTAAGCGAAATCACTAAAATTGGTTTAAAGCTGCCGAAGATATTGAATAGTTACGTGTATATTATATTTCTCTCTTTACATTTTGCTATTGGAGACTGTCCCGCCCTCACACCCGCCACTGCAACTCCTGTAAGCCAGGATCAACAGTGGCACGCATTTTAATGACACCGAGCATTGAAGCTCAGCGGGTCTTCGGGAATGTCTAGCTTGTCTTTATCCCACAACGAAATTAATCATAAAGTTAAAATAATAGGAATTGGAAATATTTTTTGTCCACTTCCCGCCGTAGCAATCCGGGTGACAAAACAATGAACTAGTTCATATATTTTTGCTAGTAATAATTTAGGTAGGAAAGTCGTTAGTGTAAGTGCAGTGAACTTCAGGGAGTATCCACGTGGGTCGATACGATTATGCCAGCATGGTTGTATGAGGAATATACACAAGTAGGACCCAAAACACGACACATGTGCGTGGGTGGTGGTGGGATTCGTCATCATCGTGTAAGGTGGTCACCACTATCGGGTACCAACTTCATTATTGAATTTGATAATATGGCGTCACTTATCGATACGTTAATGAAACTTTATTAATAGTCAAATGGAAATCGAATCCATTTCCAATTCATAATTACACAGCTGTTAAATTCGCACGAATCAATAACATCTAGAATCGAATTATTCCAACATTGATACTTCGCCCTTATCGCCCACTGGTTTTTGTGTCAAAATACGTACTAAGTCCTGTTCAAATAAATAACATTTACTTAATATATTTATTGTAGTTATGATAATAGCGGTCGTTTACCGGTGCACAAACAGATCATTGAAAGGTCATTACCACCCATTACATAATGAGTTGAAGATTCAAGGTTACTATTGGTCCGGTGTTGTGACCTTGGCAGCGGAGATGTCGGTACCTAGAGACCTGCGCTAAAGGTCGATGAAATTGTCTGACATCTGTTCTATACGACAGTCTAGTGTTTTTCTCGGTAATATGACTGAAGTGAAGTTCGCTGAATGCAGGCATACAGGTTGCTATGACAACGCTAAGTCAGGCCTGTATTCACCAGTTGACTTGATGGTGAAAATAATGATGACAGTGATTAGTCTTTACTTGATCTACGACTAACAAGCTTCTCTTATATTATGTTTCTTCGCTCCGCAGGTAAAGTATGAATTGACCTGAGACGTTTATATCTCATGATGATACTGGCTTCGACGAAGCGAAATTAGTATGTCGAGATCGAGGAAATTGGAGATCCATAGTCTCTGCCTACCCCTATGGGATACAGGCATGACGTTTATGTATGTATTATACTGGCTTTATTGAGTCTAAGTCAATGTTAAGTCGTAGTAAGATGATAATTCTTCGTTGCTATTAGTCGCCAACAGGCAACGGTAGCACTTTTGGGAACTTGAGTAACTCATATTTTTCAAATCGAAAATATCATAATATAATCTGGTTGCCACAATGATTTCTAGGATCTTCACTTATCTAACATAATCTCTTGAGACGATGCATTGGCTAAAAAATATATGGACGAAAAACCTTAATCTTTTAATTTCTAAAACGGGGTGCCTAGCTACAAAAATATATCTGACACAATGATCCATTACGTAGTGCAAAAATTCAAGCATAAGTAGCAATTGTAGAGACCTTGGACTCGTGAGGCTAAATCACGCTACGGTGACGTCACCACGTCTCGAATGTCAGTGTCAGAGCGGATTGTTACCGTTGCTCACCTCCTGTTGTATAAACATGCACGTTGCACTTTATAACACTCTTGTTTTTGTGTCTCTATACTTAGCCCCGACTTACACGTTTAAATTTGGAACGCCATTTAAATTGAATGTCTGGAAATTAAGGAATCATTATTTTACTTTTTTGAAAATGGAATACCAAGTACAGAAATACGCTAAGTATATTTAATTATTCATTAAATCATAAGTAAGAACGTTTTGTTAAACAAAATTATGTTTCACAAAAAGGCCCGTGTAGGCGTCTCATTATACTTACTTATTCATGTTCAGGCATAATAATCTTAAAAAGAATCCTAGAATAAATAAATGAAGACAAGTGTATCATATACAGATACACAAGCGCCGAAAAAGAATAACTGCATTTCGGCAGTCGGGCCGAAGAAAGCCGAGGAATCCCGAAGGCTCCCGAAGGAATGACAGGCGGGCGCTTTCCGTGGAACGCGGAAAACGTCGGCACATGTTGAAAATACGAGTGGGCATTGACCCCGACCGCTTGGGACGTCTGAAGCTACAGCTGTTGGTGAATCTAGCGCGGCGCGTCTTGTGATGCGTTTATTTATGTGCGGCATCGTAGTGCGTTAATCTTGTAGATTATGCAAGGAGCACATGCCGTGCTACAGGTACAAATTGAGCTCGAGTGTGGGGTGATGAGTGCTTCAGCGCGTTTTATCTCAGCCTTTTCAGGACTGAAGTGAGGGTCCACAAAATTCCCTACATTTTTCTACAAAGGCAACGAGGCCCGGGTTTTCCCACAATCGACGTATAAGTTTGTCACTGGAAATGTCATTGAAAAAATGAGCGCTAACATAAAGACAATTACGAAATACATAAATTATAAAATTGAATTTATCATAATGAAGATTAAATTCAATAAATGTTCCAAAACAATTGAAATTATTATTATTTATCGTAACAATTTTTTTGTAATTATAGACATTGTTTATAAATTTCATAATTAAGGGCCCAAATTCAATCAAAAATATACTTTCATCACTTCATTTAAAATCGTATATCTAAACCATCTTTTTAATACTTTTTCATAAAAAAATCATTTTAACCATGTATACATACTTCATCATCTTTTACATTAAAGTAACATTTCACACACATGTACTTTAATATATCTCTTACAAATTCGGCGACACGTTACCCAGCGAGGAGGCAAGGGCTATCGATTTTCCTCGTAGACGTTAGATAACTTATGTAAGGAGCGTTTCTTGCGCTCAGGAAGTGATGTCTTCACGACGCGCGGATATTTTATCATACGATCTCCGTATCTCGTGCTTAAAGTATCTTAAGTTTTATTAATGCATTTGTATGTATGCTCATTTTTACATAATTAGTTGTTTTCAGTTTTTCCTGTAATTTTATATACTCTTCGTTTAAGAGAAAATGAGAAAAATAATTAATTATCTGTTATCGGAATTCATTACATTACTAGTGCTTAGCTTCATGTAATGCATTTTAGAGAAAGGAGAAATGCGTAACGTCTACGCCTAACTATTTTAGATAAAAGATAGTAAATTTTTGCAAAATTAAATAATGTTGTATGATAAAGAAGACGTTTATATCCATGTGTAGCTTGAAGCAAATTATGAACCATATTTGTGACGTACAATTCTAATCGAAATGTTATTACGCAAGCTGTAGCAATCCTAATGCAACACATATCACAAATCTGGAAAGAATTGCAGACGGTGTTCACAAGTGGAATATGAATGTACAATCGTTTCTAGAAAAACAAATTTATTGGAAAATGCATAATGTATTTGAACATCACGTGAACAAAATCGTGCTCAAACTCAATTCCAGAATATGTCTCTATTCGATTCTATGTAAATGTAAAGATGTATTTGGAAAATTGAGTGAATTAATTCTAACCAATGACGTGAGATAACCGATATAATTTATTTATGAGAATATTTTCAGAGAAGTTACTGGCAAGTAACATATTAAGAATGACATAAAGGAGAAAATGATTAAAATTATAGAAAACACAAAAGTATACAATTAACGTTTTTGCTTAGCCTTAATCAAAACAATTACAAAATAGTAATTCTGTTTTCCAGCTCTTAAATCATTATTTATTATTTCATATGATCACTGATATTTCGAAGTCATATTCTATTTATAAAAAAGGGATTATCATGATGGTATGATAAAATTATGATCTTTTTATTATCATTTTATATTTTTAATGGCGGAAATCTGCGTCAAAATGTTATGTGTATAAAGCTTTATCGTTTCTGAGGTTTTACGATAAGCCGATAATTAACCCATCATATACTTATGGATAACTCTTATACCCACAGTTTAACATACTTGCTATTCCACATAATCCAACGTAAAAACAAAACAAATTCCAAATTCAAACAATCAGAAAAACGTATAGCTTTTTAATTGGTTTTTTTTTCCTTTCGTCACCGCTAAAGTGTTGTCTACACGAATGTGTATTCCGTGTAAAGCGGCTGATACATGCGAGATCAATGTGCACGTCTAACGACCCCGTTTGCCATGCGAATGTGCCGACAGGTTGATGTAGATCACGGAACAAAATTATGCAATAACTTAAACCTCTAAACACGACGCTTCGGATTTCAAACGTGTGGCCAAGTTATGCGTTCCTGGTACTTTGTGTTGATGCGGAGCATGATTTATAAGAAAATATTAAAGAAAATGTAACGTAAAACAATTCTGACATTGGCACAAGTAATCATACCGTTTTTTTTCGTCTTGAAGTAAGGACTATAAAAAAAATCCTTTTCAACATTTGAAATATACTCCACAAAATATTGCTTATATTTAACTTGTAATCAAAATACTCAAAATACAGTTTAATAAAACGAACAAATTACAAAACATTGTAAAATTGTACTAGCGAATAAGTAGGTGAAACAGCTAAAACTGTACGGGCGGATGACGGGAGTCATAAAGTCGTGCTGGAACGCATATGGCCCTCGTATATGGGTGCAAGCCCAATAATGTGGTTGCCGAAACGCAAGACTAATTATCCCGGAAAATCCGTTAAATTTCCTAAAAACGGCAACACGGCGTCCCGGATGAGATTTATTGTTCGAAATTTAGAGTCAATTAAAGTTGACGCATGTTTAAGCGAGCTGCAGTCGCGCGCGGCCTCTTGACAGATACATATTTGCCAAATGTAAGCAAAAAGTTTTTTACTCGCGGAGAGATTAGTGTGGACGCTCTCTTAATATTTTTGTGGTGATTATTTTTGATATTTATTTTAAACTACTACTATCGTTTTAAACGTAAAAATGTAAGTATTTAAAATAACTGAGTGTTGCTTTGAAGAAAACTTAAATTAAATTGAAGTAAAAGAAAATGATTTTATTTCCTTCATTTTACAATCTTCACAAGGTCATACAAAATGTCTAATAGTAATGTAGAAGAAGAGACGCAACAACACACATTATAACAACGCAATTGCTTGTTAAATTATAATGTACTCATAAAATTAGTTACATAATAAAAGTAATTACTCAACTAGACACCTGAAACAGTTGAATGCCATGTTCACGTAAAAAGGTCTTTAGTTTGAGTTTGCAACATAAAAAGAATTTCACACGATATTCAAGTAATGTAAATCGAAATAATATGAATATAAGTGATAGACATCAGCGTTCTGTTCGCAGAATTGCATTGGTTACCGCTTAAGAAATATTCCAAACAACTAACATTATTTCCCAACGCAAGTAAAGCTCGCAGATTTGACGGCGATCGCAATTGTTATGGCTTACGTATCTCATTAACATCAACCATAAGCGACTCGACGAAAAACCGCATTAAGTGTTTAATCGTTCTTTCTCTTAAAAATATTTTTGTATCAAGGCATGCGTAAGTGCGTTTCGAAACTCACTTATTAGTCACTCGGCTAATTTCGTTAAGGCGCATAAAAATTTTTCGGCCTTTGAGCGCGGCGGCGCGGCGGCGCGTACATTCGCGCCTAATTCGCATCAAATTTCGAATGATTTGTGTCCTCCGCATCCCCAGCTGGTGGGAGCTCACACGCAAGCGCAATCATTCATTTTAATTCATTAATGGATTGTTTTGTTCACATTGGAGTTAATTACGCCGTCATCCCGGGCTCATAATGTCATATTATTATAAGAACGTGTATTTCGTTTCTCGCAATGCGTTCTGTGATCAACTGATGATCCATGCATTCGGTTAGTGTTATAGTTATATTCTCTCGTCCCATTATTTCCCAACGCGGCCCTTTAAACTTCAAATCGGCATGAAAATGCATACTTCACATCGCACGGCTCACAAGCTACGTAATGCTTCAGCGATCGTATTATTTTATGTGGTGAATAAAAATAAAATTCTATGGTAAGTACACTTATCGAGCAAGAATTTCGATAGAGTGCACCGGAAACGGAAGCGCCGCCGGAGGTCGTTGAACCGTACGTGGAGTCAATGTCAGCAGCGCGGCGGCAGCGGCGGCAGGCTCGGCTCCAAGATTCGGCAAGAACAAGGGTGCGTACTTACCGGTTCGGGGTAGCAGGGTGCAACTGTCGCGGGGTAACGACCGGGCCGGGGTCGTCGGCCGCCGCCACGCGGCCGCGCGACCGAGCCATCCGATTGATTGGAGCGGGACGGAGCTACCTCCCGGTACCCTCACGATTTAACTACCCCTGCTCTTAATAGGGGAAATAACACTTTGTTACGTAACAGATAAGGTATGATTCGGTTTGGCCGTTTGATCGGCGATGAGGCTTTTGTACGCCGGCGGTGGGGAGGCGGGCGACGCACACAGGCGCCTAGAGGGAAGTAGTTTTGCTCAAAATATTGATTTTTCCGCGGGTGTAGCGGCCGCGTGGCGCGCGCGTGTGTGCGTGCGCGTGCGTGCGCGTGTGCGTCTACATCTATTTTGGGTAGAGCACGTGGTCGTAGTTGTTGCCTGTTGACATGCGTTTTTATTTTTACGACGGCTTCTCGGCTTGATCGGTTAATTGATTTACATGATTGCACATTTATGTAGATTGCGGCGGGTGGATTTTACTAAATATACGACATGATGTGATTATGATCTGATTCATCAGGATTATAATACGTCTTTGCGAACATTCTCTCATCCTTCTTAAGCATTTACAGCAGCTAAGTAAATAAATTCCTGGTGTTTGTCGACACGTTCTGCGATCTGTAAGGCGAGTAAATCTCATTTTGGACACATAAATATCTTCTAATTTTTGGCTTTCATCGAAGTAATATCCGTCCAATTCGCACGTAAATCGGTTTTGACACCGACCATTCTGATTGATTAACATCACCCTCTACGAGTATAGGGACAGCTTTATTGTACGTATATACTTGTACATTTATAATTGCTATGTCATAAAATTATATCCATAATATTTATTGAATACAAATATGCACCCAATAAGTATCCGTCCTGTATCCAAACAAGCAGATTGGATGTAATATTTAATGCAATAGTTGAAATTTATTGCGTCATACATTTTAAGTGGTTTGTAATGAGAACTCGTTGTTTGTAGTTTATTGTAACTGCCGCCGCGTTCTAGGCGCCGATTAATGTGGGATTAAATTATATATTTCTTTCTACTAAATATTACTAAACGACGGATTATTAACAGCTATTTTAGTAGGATATTGCAAATATTTTAGCGAAGGACAATCCTCGTTTTTTTAATCCCAAATCTTCCCCAATGTCTCAACGCGGCCCTCTCAATGTCTTCGTCTTAAAGACTCGCGATACTGTCTGTGTCTGCGTTACTATCGATTCCATCACTCTCACCAAGTTATTTACAAGGCATTAAACCGACTATAGCAGCGATGAAACATTTGCGATAAGCCTTACGCAACTCGCGCTGCCGCAATAATGTCCTTACAATATGGATCTACATAGTTTCAGAGCAGATTAACAGGTGTCCACTAAACTGGTCGTGGACTAAATAACTAACCTGCAGTATTTAAATGACTTCGAATAAGCAGACACCGTGTGAAATAAATTAATAAGTTCTTTGTCTGGCCGAGATGGTAGTTTCGAAGTTCAGTGGACTGAGGACGTTTTGCGCAATACTGTACTTGGTAAGTTCTTTCTGCGGGTATGTATTGTACATCTGTACGTCGACAGCGCACACCGCTCGGCCCTCACGCACACCACCGCACAGCCTTACCCTTGATTTTGCCAGCTCAAGGTCTCTACCCTCACATCTATCCCGCTCACACCCCCACCGATCCATATATGTTTGTCTCCGTCTAAAATGCGGACAATGTCGAATTTCCCCGACCAGGAGCCGGGGTCGACGACCTCCAGCGACATACGTATTGATAAATAAACATTGGCATTATATAATGAATATAATATCGGATGTTTCGTATCGACAGCTTGTTACCGAACATTGTGCACAGGGATTCAATCTGAATGAAAATCGTTTGTGGTTCGTTAAAACAGGAGTTAATCGTTAACTGGCTTTCAATCGAGTGTGCGTTTGTTGGACTGATACCTTTTTTGTTTAATATTAGTTTTGCAGGATTATTACTAAGTAATATTGAGAAAACTAGACTGTAATTATCTTTTCAGGGTATGTTTAAAGTATTGATTGCGACGTTACATGACACGTGGGAGATATTAGAGTATAGCTGAATGTCTGTCTTATTACCTCAATAACATTCACTCGTCTAGACGGAAAAATAAGAAAATATAATGTCTCAAGTGAGCATTCTTGCGGTGTACTTTTAATGAAAGAATATGAATTTATTAAGACACTTTATAAATTAGTAAGGAATTTTGTTCTTATCATCGACGCGATCTAAGTACCCTCGCTTTGGATATATTAAGTTATATTTAGCGATCAATATTTCTAGTTTCTTGAGTTTGCTTATCGGGACTTGTTCTGATTTCTAATAATGATATTGCAACTTCCAAAGTACTGAGGAAAATGCAGTAAAATATAAAATATGATTATTATAATGTCAAACTAGCCTAAAACATCCCAAAGGCAAAGGTCTCTTCTAATTTTCTCCATATATCTCTATTGAGAGCAATTTTCGTCCAGTGCCTGTTAAATCTGTCGAATATATACGATAGCAATCAATAAACTATGTGATGTATTATAGATTTTATATTTATCGGTTAAATTCATTATTAGGCACAAAAGCGCTATCAATTTAAATTATACTTAATTAATGAAATCCACTCTAAATATGCGGCTACCAGATAATCAATTCAATTTCATATCAATAAAATAATCAGTTCTATAGACAGTACTATTAATCCAAAGAAGGCATCAGAATTATGAAATTAACAATCCACAAATGAGCAGAGATTAGAAAAACAAACTCGTAAAGCGTCGCGACCGGCGCTTTTTATTACGTGGAGGTAGTTATTGCGAGTGCATCGCGCCCGGACCTATGCCAACACTGCATCGATGCACCCCCACATCTAGATAGATAGCTAGATGTCTGGCCAGCACCCCCTACCCGCCTAACCCCTCCGCCCTTCTTATCCCTCCCCACCCCTTCGCACACTACCCCGATGTATGTACTGCGTGTGTTCGCCGGTTGACATTGCATTTACGTTAGCGATTTCGGTTTGTTGTCTGTGTGAATCATTTTAAATTTTTTGGTATGCGTTCGATGTTGCCGATTTGTAATTTATTATATTGTAAATTGGGTGTTTATTATGCGAAAGCTAAGTAATAAAACGTTTTATTTTATTTTATGAAGTCTATGAGATAAACTTTGGTCTATCTCACAAAAAACTTTTCGAAAAATAGGTGCCGACCATTATTTTTGTATGATTATAATAAATTTTCAAGGAACACACACATAAACTTAGCGAAGAACTCTAAAAATGTAAACACTCTTAGAATTAGTCCGTCGCCACCTCGCTTGTTTGCATACATTATTGAGAGCGTAATTAATTTTAGAAAGTAGAAGTTAATTTTATATGCGACATTTCCAAGCGGAATATTTTGTACGCTGCATAGCTTTTAATATAGAATTTTAAACTGACTATGACTAAATAAAAATATACGCATCTCAGTTTGAACATTTTACATTTTATGCAGCTAAAAGTACTAGTACCTCATTGTTAAACGTTAACCTGTTATGTTATTGTTAGACTTTTCGATATTACAGTACTCATTACTTCTTAAAAACAGCCATTTCAAAGCCCATAAGTACACTACCGACTATCTACATCGTACTCGTCTCATCATACTCGTCTCCACCACGAAACTGTATACTCGTACAACTATTTTATAATCATACACATTTATCTAAACTCCTATCGAAGCGCCTGCAAGCATATTTACAAACAAAATCACAGGTGGTCAATAAAAATCGCCGCGTACAAAATCGACCGCGTGCACACTGCACATGCACGAGTGTGCGTCGTCTGAACCTACCCCAACGGACCTACAGGCGGACCTAGTGTGCCTAGACGCACACACCCGCCATATTTACGTGAACTTCAATTATATCGGGATGGGGTGGCGGCAGGGCTGCCAAAATTGCACGCGAAAATAACGGACAATCGGGCGCTCGGTGCATGACTTTGCGTCATGTTTGATGCTATGTTTAATTATTTATTGTTATGAAGTATATTCGTGAATCACGTATATGAGAGATTTTACATAAAAGTCGAATGTTTGTTTATTCTAATAAAAAGTCTCCAACCTGTATTAGGACAGGGTAGTGGACTGAAAATGCATTCCTGAATGAGTTTTTGTTAAGAAATTGGTTGTAAACTTTTATTGTCGCATATACATACATATAAGCCTGATCCCCCTACAGTACGTATAAATAGCTTTTTAATGCACCGTCCCTTGTAAGTCGAGAATAGGGACAAGCAGAAGTAGAAGATTTATCTGTTTGAGTAAAATATCTTGGTAAGCTATCTTTCATTCTAGCTAGCGTTTCCCCGTCTGCACCAAGGCCCAATCGTTACTCAAGATTTTCCACTCCGCCCGATTTGTCATCCTCAGCTGAGACTATTGGCTCTTCGTGGCGTCGCATCCGTATTACCCGATACCTTCCGGCTTTCCCCTTTATAGCTTAAGTATCCTTAAAATTATACATGAAATACAGTATTGTCGTGGTTTACACCACATCATAACATAAGCTGAGTTGGACCTCTACACCGATCACAGCGATCATTTTTTAAAATTTTATATTGTTTATATTTAACCATGTTTGTGTATGTTGCGACTGCGACCAATAAATCATTTTGCTTTCTTTCAAATGTATGTATTTTTATAATTTTCATCTTTCGCTACTGTTGACTCTCGAAACTTCACCGAAACAAACTTATTACACTCTCGTATATCGATAAAAATCTATTTCGATACCAGCAGCCCTATTAAATAGTATGTACTGTGTTACCCAGACGCGAATTTTTCGTGCATTGCCTTGTACTTCAAGGACAAAAGGACGAACGGAGATGACTCTTTGACAGCTTAATTAATTAAAATACTTCAATTTGACTCAATTAGTGGATCGGAACACGGGCCATTGACCTTCGCACTTCTGTGTCATACCTGGGGGACAAAACAATGACGTGTAAACTATCTATAGACTAAAGTAATTAAATTTCCTGTAATAAATCGTAATCATACGAATATTAAGTAACGTAAATAATGAAATCGATAATTGCTTTTCAATTACGGCAAGGCATTAATAATTAATTTAAAAAGGCTATTATCACATCAAGCAAGCCACCGAGAAATATTTTTTATTTCAACATTATAATAATTATGTGATATTATGATTATTTATATTATATTTACCCAAATAAAATTACTTTTATCATATTTCAGAATAATTTGCGCTATGAGTTTTCAATCAAATATTGCGGAGGACTTTCAAATACACAGATGCCCGTACTATATATTTCAACATTAAATCTCGTTATTAATTAACGATGATATTTTTATACAGACATCATACCTACCTAACAACATCACAGTGATTTGTAAATGAATCAGCGAGAAATAATTGTCTTTAGTCGATCAACACAACTATGTATGTAGTTGAAAAAGTACGTATGTATACACACAGGTAGAACCCTAAACACCGACCAATTTGCGTGGATCAGTCTTTAAACGAGTTTTTCAATATCGTGCACGGTGCTCACTACCCGGGCGCATTTGGAGACTGTCCCGCCCTCACACCCGCCACTGCAACTCCTGTAAACCAGGATCAACAGTGGCACGCATTTTAATGACACCGAACATTGAAGCTCAGCGAGTCTCCGGGAATGTCTAACTAGTCTTTAACCCGCAATGAAATCAATCATAAAGTTAATATATTAAAAGGAGGAGTTCGAAATATTATTGTCCACTTCCCTCCGTAACAAAGCGGGTGAACAACCCGGGCGCTTACGAAAATCCTACCAACAAATAACAATTATTACTAATGTTACTTGTTGCAATAATATAAAATGAGAAATAGTGTTCAACCCGAATGTCAGATGCAATAATTCCAACCTACAACTTGCAGAGAAATAAGTCATTTATTATGTAAGAATGTGTGGTTGCGAGATTGGAAAGGTCTTCTCGCCCGCGTCTCGTCGAAGGTTGCACGATGTTTGAGAAAATTGCTAATATTACTAATGCAGTTTCGCTAATATATGTTATAGTATCTTTGCGATGGAGTGAAGTGGTTTCTAGTGATGTGTCAATACATCAGAATACTAAGTACAGAGAAAAGTGTTTATAATAAAGTTTTACGAAACCGCTTTCTTAGTCCAGTGGCTAGTCTAGCTACTAACCCTAAGTTCTGGGTTTAATCCAAAGTCGCCAACCCTCACTACTACATTTCAGGATTTATACAGATAATTGGTCAGTACATTGCAATTATTTCGCAGATATTTGTCATTGTTAAAATTAACACAATGGAAAATATCGCTGCTTTAATTTGATAGTGGCACATAACTAAATGTGTCGTTTTTTTGATAATGTTACCATTTAAGACAAATTAATCTATAGAATCATGTGAATAAAACTCATATTCCTGAGTATAAATTTGGCTTCGTGGCGTAACTTAATGACGTTATCTGAATTGTCGAAATTTTGCGCCATTTTGTTCATACATCGACACAACGCCAGTTGCTTTGAGTTCTCGCATGGTGACACTCGCATTTTCTCTAGGATATAGGCATAAAATAAAATAATTCGTAGTGATTTGTGAAATATTTTCTTAAATAAGGTCCTGTTTCGAGTTGTGACGATATATACAACTCACAACAATTAAAGGATTTTGTTTTGTGTCTTTTGTGAGTCTGTATTTTGGAGAAAATTGGTAGTTAAGAAATTCGGAAACTAAAAATTGAAAGCTTAAATTTCTATTTGCAGATCTGTGCTCTATTTCATGATTGCACGCTTGGTTGATAAGCAATCGTAGGCAAAGCAACGAGAAAAAAAATGCAATCTTTTACTCGTTTTTGACACCGTGCAATTACTTGGGTAGTGTTTTTTTGGTGATATCATTATAAAATTCCCGTAGATAATTTTATTGCCTTTAATTTGATATACAAGAAACCTCTGTGGCATGATTTGGAGCTGACTTATGGTAAATCAAAGTAAAAATGGCCTATCATACTTTGACATTTGATTACTCCATGAATATCAATAATGGGGAAAACAAAACTAGAATTTTAGTAACTTCAAAACATATTCTATAAGATGGCATCAAAAGTTTTACGATAAAAAACAGTATTTCTGAGTGAAATTGTTGACTGAAAAAAAGGTAAAAAATACGGTTATTTAGGGATACTCGAAAAACACTGCATATCTTTGGATAAAAGAGACAAACGAAGGGTATCGTTAGTAACTTTTCAACCTTAAAGTATTCTAAAGACACTCTGAAAATTTCAAGCTGCTCCGATTTGATTATCTTAGTGTTCGGAAGGTTCAAACTTACTGTATTCGTCAAAATTGTCGTATTAAGCATCTTTCGTATGTTATCGATATTTGTAACTTCAGAATTTTTTTTTGGGTGATTATCCATATTCTTTTAATCAAATCCTGTTTTCAAACGTTTTCGCTATTCTCCGCAAAAAAATACTGGCACTGTTTTACTGTAAATCCGACCGCGCATCCTCCCCGTAGTACGCTAATGCCGGCGGTAAAACAGTGCCAGTATTTTTTTTACAATTGCAATTGCACAGATCTGCAAAATAGACATTTGAAGCTTCCAATTTTTAGTTTTCGAATTTCTTAACAACTAATTTTCTCCAAGATACAGACTCTCAAAAAACACAAAAAAAAATGATCAAAAAAAATATCTTTTAATTTTTGTGAGTAGTGTATTATAAGAAGTTTTAATGGTAGGTATAGTTCTTTTGGGTCACTTAAATTATTTTTTCAGAAGTAAAGTTATTTTTATCTTAAACTGGGCTAGTGGCAATAGTTATAATTTTATTTTGTTAGAAGGTTATCATTAAAAAATATTTTTTATTTCACTGTTTCTCATTATGTGCTGTATTAATACATGTAACAATACTAGCTATATTTACAATTTTGAGAGGAGGTAATGTGGGTTCTGTGAGAGAAAGTTTTATTACATAGTAAATAGTATTATTTGTGATCTCTATAACGTTGAAGATTGATAGAATGTTAGCCATACAAAACAAGAAATGTCATTATATAATAAAAATACATTAGTTTTGTATTTAGCTCTCCTTCTAATATTAATGTAATTGTAAATGTGACATTATTAAAAAAAAAACGATTCTGAAGAAAAATGTTTCAAAAATAAATGAACCATTGTATAAAAATTGCTTATCTGAAACATTATGTTCTATTAGGAAAAGTGTCATTATTCACAAAAGGATGTTGTCAAATTAAAGGTCATACTATTGTTTAAGTCAATGTTGAAAATAATTAAACCAAAAACTGTTTGACGTATGTCAGAAGCAAGTTGTTTTTTATAAGATTATGTTTTGTTATTGTACTGAAAGAGCTAAGCAGCTCATTAATAATAGAAATTTGATATATTATAAGTAAAATTAAGCAATTATCAAATCATTTTCATTATTAAAATAAAATATATAAGCAATTACTTTTTTTGGTTTTACTTAAACTGCTCTCCTGAAAAAAGTACATTTTTGAGATCTGTCATTATCAAATTAAAGCAGCGATATGTGTTTAAATTTTAACGTTTAATTACATGATACAAAAATACCTAAGTACTTAAAATTATCGCGCATATTATAGCATGAACTTGGAATGCTCGTGTATTTTCCTTACGCACTCTTAATTACTTGATACCTTTTCCCTTGTTATGTTTTAATTAAACCACATTTAGTTGGGTTTGTTTAATCAGCAAGCTGCGGAGCATCGGCCCACTAACCTTGAATTTATTTACACGCATATTATATTTATAGAGGATACAATGCATATAGTAGACCTTGAGTGCAGCTTCTATATTCTGCGACAAGAGAATACTGTGAAATAAAAAAAGAAAAAAGGTTTTCTGGCCTAGGCCAGCTTGGTAGACTATATGGCCAAACCCCTCTCAATCCTACTCTCAATTGTAGAGGAGGCCCGTGCCCTGCACTGGCACGTATATGAGCTGATACGGTAAACATCAAACACATACAACTTATATTAAGTTACGGCTGGTAGAAACATAAAAAAAAAAAATTTAAAAAAGAAAGAGGGAGTTTGCTCGTCGCCGCTGAGACAAGAAGGTGATTACACAACATAATGTTGCGCTGCGGTGCGGACTGTAACAGAACGCTGATTTTCAGTGATCACATTAATCGTGTATTTTCACAATTTTTTTATGGTAGTTGCTATGCAGTCTACATAGTGCCTGGTGGTTACCACTCGCCGATCGCCAGAATTATACAGTAGGTGTGAAATAAGGACATAGATAAGGAAAAAAATAAGGATATGAAAATTTAATTCACTTAATTATAAATTGCAGTTCATATAGTTTATGAGGGAAGAACGTGAATTTGACATATTATAAAATATTTCACAATATAATACACGATAACTATATATATTGTTTTGTATAAATTCATTAATAATATATTAACTAAATCTCATATTTAAACTTCTTAGGCGACTGTCTAATTGACCAAGACCACGGTATAAATATACGTGTAGGGTATGCAACCTATGCAAACGTTTATCTTAATATTAAAATATTATGGCAAAATTCAAAAGTAATTTGTCTAGTCAAGTGCTGCGAATGCCGCGAATAATTTCATTCCGCTTGGCTCACCTCTTTCAGCAGGTGGCGGCGCACCTACGCGACTACAGCGCCGCGCCGTAGCGTGCGCTACAATAGCTGTAGACACCTCGTAGCATCCACACATCTAGGTGAAAATAATGTATCACTTTTGAACTTAATGTTATTACATAACATCATTACCGCTGCACTAATCAATATGTAATACGTAAACAGAAAACGTAATAACACATTAAAAACTTTCTCTCTATATTTATTAATCATAGAGCATTATATCTAAGTACATTTATAATAAGTTATGCATTAATAACAAATTAGGTCGTTTTAGCTATAATTTCATTAATCAAGATAATTTAATTCATTCGTCTCGCTTGAATAGCGCCACCAAGCGGTGAATAGCCGAGAAATTCGTTCGACATTTCGACGCTAGATGGCAATAGCGCGACAACAATAACAAAGTACAGTTTGCGTGTTCAAGAAAAATATTTTTAAATTATCATTACTATTTACCTTACCAATTGTTATAACTATTATTAACTAAGAATTTATAAATGTCTACGGTCTCAAGTACATACAGCACAGAATCAATTTTCAAAGAACAAAATACATATATTTGCCTTCAAAAATGTATTATAGGAATAAAATAGAAAATTCAGAGCGTGTTCTAAGAATTCTCCTAGAGCAGGACTGTTAAGGAGCTCTGGGAATGATGACTAATTATTTTTGGGCAATGTGCCAGCCGTGCGAATATGTAGGGCGTCGGAACAGCGTGGACCATATACCGCGTGATGAGATGCGTTATGAACTGGTATACCGTGAAAGTGGCCTTTTCTTTGAAAAATAACTATAATTATTTGTATTTTTATTAAATTATTTATCTCATAATTTTAACATTAATTTAGTTATCTAAAAGTAAAAACCAATTAAGTAATGAGTAAGTATAGATACATAATAATTTAAATTGTTACAAAACAATATTAGAAACTTTAAAACTATAAGCAACGCCTCGACATTAAATAAGACTACTTTTAAAATACAAACAGACAAAAAAAAATTATCTACTTTTTATTTGAACAGGACAAAGTCGCATATTGGAGGATCATAACCTTTATAATATTTTTTTTTTACTATTTCATCAAAACAAAAATATTAAGCTGTCGTCTCCAAAACAAAATCTATGCGTTAACATATCCCAACATAAAACGAATAAACACCCACTTATCATACATTTTAATCATTACATATTATAACACGTTTAAATAAAATATCTTTTTGTCACATTTATTTGAATTTTATGCGCATAATAGAAACATAACGTTTGATTTCTGCTCGCGATCGAACCAAAAATTGGGTCGCAGTAAGCTCGGTTTAAATGGTCATAAATCAGAGAGTTGAGAGAGTGCAAATTGTCTTGGTGACGGTACTCGTGCACGGGACTTCAGTTTGAAGATTTTGACCCATATGTCGAACAGATGCACGTGGTTCATGAATCATGAAAATATATTATACTGAGCTGTAGGAATGTGTAGGCTATGATCCTATATCTGATGTAGTCGGAATCATTATCGCAAATTTTAAAATTGTCAATAACATCTCCTAAGGAGGATAGACGTTTCAAAATTAATTAAATCTTTCAAATTTAGAAAATGCTTGGTACTATTTTAATTTAACGCGTTGCATCGTCTCGATGCGACAGCTAAAATAAATGTATTGGTCAAAGAATTACAACATACGTTTGATTTATCCGTACAGATCAAACATAAACGTTTAGGCATTTTTTTAAGAATCATCCAACTACATACAACTGAAAAAAACACCACACTAAACAATCTTCTTCACGCGTTATCAAGTTTCTGGATCGCGAACTGCGTGGTAGTCGACAGCCATCTATCAAGATAACCCAATTTCTATGGGAATTGTGTGCTAGGAACATATAACATTAAATTTAAAGATAACAAATATATTGCACAAAATTGACATTACGAATACCTGTGTCACCAAAGGGGTTAAGTGTCTACATACTTTCTCGATAAGAGGCAGATAAAGTGCGGATTTTGTGCGGTTATTTTAAATTTAATATCCGCCTTGGTTAAGTTGCTGCGTATATGGAGTTACACGAGTTTTAATTGCAGGCATTTTGATAGTTAACGCAGTTGCTACATTTTAATATTAAGCACCTACTAAAATAATGGATTATTCAAGTTTGATTTGTCTTTTTTCACTACAGAATAAAGAGTCAACTTGATCTACTTAAACGACAGTTCTAAAACAGGTTTCTTTCCGATATTTTCAGTGGTTAAAATTTGATTTCAATATAATATAAAGATCCTTGAATGAAAATGTCAAGAAGTAACTTAGCAGGCATATTTGAATCGAATTGAGATAGTATAAAAACTGAAAAAGGGATTACAAACTGCCATACCAATTTCCATTGGAACCTTTTGTGTTGAGATGTGGAAAAATTTTATTTGTGCAAAAATCAATAGAGTTCGATTTCCTAAACAACTATAATTTTCAAAGGGTTTCTATTTGGGGAATGCTGAAATTAAAGTCGCTAAATCTTGAAATAAAACTATTTTTTACGGATTTTATCGCGGAATTGGTTTCATTATTACATTTTTTTATTTACCGACGTTTCGATTACTTTTCAGCTTTCGTGGTCCAGTCCGCACCGTGACCACGAAAGCTGTAATGTATGTAAAAATAGTTTTATTTCAAATTCGCGTAAATCTAAGAAAGCATTATGTCGGTAAATCTTTTGGGTACGTTTATTGAGGGTACTCGGGTTCACAGCGGGTTCTAGGCCACGTTGTCGCAACGCAAGTTCGGACGGGTGTTATCTCGGCGCGGTATCAGCGGAGGTATTTTGTATCAAGTGCGCATTATACACCGCTCACCCAATTTCAGCAGATAATGTGTAACCTCGTTAATATCGACCTAGACGGATCGCCTTCTTTCCTACTTTCGTGCTATCACTCGCGTAATACGTGGGCTGTTTGTTTAATTTCTTTTGTTATTTTGGTATTTATTTATACGGTTGCAGGCTGCTTTCAGTAGGTCGCTACCTGAAATTATTTGGGGGGGGGGCGGATATACCCAGGACTTAGAGGGCGTATGGGGTTATAGAAGTTCAATATATGTATATTTTTTTATTTAGCAGTTATGAATGAACAAATAAATCCGTCAGTATTACATGTCACACATACATAAACGCACGCCTTTATCCTAGAAGGGGTAGGCAGAGGCGCCACCAGGACACCCACATTTCGCCTTGTATGTTCCGTCCCATGATGTGATAGGGGTATGTCATGTCAGTACATATTTATTTATGAACTTACGGTCATGATTCTTACATATCTTGAATTATGGATATCAGAAAATACGAAACTTTTCGATCAGAATCTAAACAAATATTTCACGACAACTCAAACATTCGCAAGTACTAAATCCAACAAAATTAGTATTTAAACTGCCAATATATTTCCGAATTTAAATGACTTAGTTAAATCCAGTAAACAAATTGCGCAAAAATAACCTCCTAATATATTAAAACCACTCAGGGTTTATTGTGTAAACTGCAAACTAGTTCCGAATCTCGATTAGTTTAAACTCAGATTAGTTTTCGCAAGTGGCGTTAAAATATAAAACGAGCATATATGCACGTAGTTATGTAGTAGAATTTAGCAGTGTGACAAGTGCGCGGTCCCGATGCACTCAACAAGATTACAATGCATAGACTATAGTGTGATACGTGACTACAATGTATAGATATAAAACAATTGCACTATCACTCATGGATGCCATAGAAAGTAAAACCGCGGTGGGCCGTTACTCATTGTCTATTCATGTTGCTGTACGGATTACGGCATTTTGTTATTCACCCCCTTAAGTGGCGATTACTGTGATGTTTTATTCGTTTTTTTTTTCTGCAAGCATATTTAAATATAAACTTTAATATTATGTGGTTACCATACTTGTTGTGATTTTTATTAAAACTTAATCATAGATTTTAAAGTTTTAAGTAAAATAGGCAAAACAATCCTGAAGTAACGAGAACGACAAGGTTTAGTAAATAAGGTGTTGAGGTACGAGTATAAAATTCGTTCCTGATTTTACCTATTATTTTTAATACCCCTTGAACCAATGTAAAAGATACCTCCTTCCTTAAAAACATAAGAGAACCAGAGGTCTGACCTTAGAGCAGACGAATACATGTTGTTAAAGAAATAAAGTCATTTATCATCTTACATACATTAAGAGAATCATAAAAATACCTATCATCACGCTTCACAAACATTCACTACAATCCTGTCATGTCTTTCGCTTTGTCCGTTTTTATAAAACCATGACCTAACCGCTATTATTCATTAGGTAGATAAGTTCACGAGGTCATTCTTGTACTTTCTTTCTGTTGCTTACCATATATGTAAAGATATAGCAGTCCTTACATTAAATATGTAAGTTCTTATAATACGCCAACATTTATTTATTTTATTTTTATATTATTTTTTTATTTATTTATTTTCACTTAATACTTAACATGAGCCGGGATATATAGACTATTGTAACATGTTGGTAATTATTATTAATGCATTAGCTAACACACCTATACTGCCGTCCTCTAGCTAAAATGCCGTTAACCAACATCTGACCAATTTTTACTTTTAAATGCAAGTATAATCAGAAAAAAAAGTTTCGCTATTGAAAAGTGCTTCCTGAGATCTATTATTCAGTATTTCAAAGTTTTAAATATGACTTCCAGTTATTGAGTAGCATATTAAAAACAAAAAAAATGTTTTTTTGCGCATAACTCAAAAAAGAGTTATGGTAGTTAACGGCATTTTAGCTTGAGGACGGCAGTATAATTGAGGTTACGATTGACATAGAAGATCTCCCGGCGTATTCTCCATTGCACACAAGTACTTCTTCCATTGCTTGATATTACTCGAATATATTATCGATTAAATTTGAAGGCGCAGTAATCTTTTAAGTCAACAGTCACGCCCCTGACACACATAAACGCTGTAAATTTACTATCTCCGACAATTTGTTTTTTTAGATCAATAAAATTTAAACTAAAATCTATAACGAGTCTATTTTTCCTTTTTGTATACAGTAGTCAACCATAGGGCATGTAATAGAAATAGAAAACGTGCGCGTGTGTGCGTGTATTGCACTTGTGTTGTTGTTGTGTGTGCAATAAATACTTGATGTTTCCATCTCTTTCGTTCTCGACATTTCACTGATAGCTATGGCCTTGTCTAGTCGCATCTAATGCTGGCATTAGACCGTTTGAACAGCGTTAGATAGGCAAGTCGCTTGCCTCTCTACTAATACTGGCTTGAACAAAATTTTCTTTTGCTAAATTTCAAGGCTGTAATACAAGCAAACTGTAGTTTGAATTTATCGAACATACGCTACGCATAAATGTTTTAGTAGGTCAGTACATTCGTGTCAAGAAAAAAATGTATAAACAGATGTTCAATAATTGAATTTTACGGTCATTGACGTGGTTAATGTGAGGAAACAGTTCCCCTTTTCGCTGCATACTAAAATATGTCTATTCTGTTTTGTTTCAGGTGAGTGTTACGATCTGCAGCATGTGTTCGGGTTTGTAAGCTTGATATATTTTTATTTTAAATAACGCTTTGAGAAACGTACTCTGTTTCATGATGCACCGATTACTTTGCTCTCGTAATACACCTCGATCTTACAATAAGCATTAAACATTTTTACCATGACTACTACAGTCATACTATAATGCAATATGAGTTTTTCACTGACCTATATCTACAAAACAAATGACACTACACATACTGCCTCATAACAGTTTCCGTCAACAACAGCCCATGTTCAGCGGCATCAGCCAGTGGCGCCAGCCAGCAGCAGCAGCATTCAAGTGCACTGTCTCAACAAGCGCTCCTAATGTCCCTGTAGCGAGTGTTGACTGAGCCGGAGTGTTGACCGGTATGTAGGTTACACCGCGCGAACCAGCGGCCGCCCCCCGCGCGCCGCCGCACCGCGCCCCCCGCCCTGCCCGCGCACCACGCAACTACTTCTATGACCCGTGCACTTTGAAACAAGAAAATGTCAAATGCTCTCCTCAGGGATAACAGTGGACGCTTTACATATACAGATAGATAGCTATCGGAGGGATTACACTTTCAGACACGCGACCCGCAAATGTCCTTTGTAGCGAATTGCTTGTCCTCAGTTATTGCCGACTTGATAGCTTGCAGGGAATTTACCGCGACAGCTCTGGTCGTATATGGATTGTATTGACCAAATTAGCGTGACGCCTCATTAGGTCAAAGTTGGAGCAAACATTTGCCCACACATGATCGCACTCGTCTTCCAAATGTCAAAGTGCATTCCTGCACCGTGGCAGTGAAGCGAGCGCGTGTCGCGTGTCGCGTGTCGTGTGTCGTGTGTCGTGTGTCGCACGTAGTGTGTTGTTATAGTCACAGGCGAAGTATTTGGACTGAGATTCGCATTGCGGCGGCAACGTGCCACAGACAAATTCTATTATTGGCCGTGGGCCTGTGTATTATATTTATATCAACCGCTACCCGTGGTCACTGGGGCAAGTTCGCTCGCTTCTTTAAACTCGCAATAAAAATCGGACAAGTTCGCGCTCGAGACCGTGGCTCGAGTAAACATACCATAACTCTTGATGATATGTTGATAATTTCGCGAGAATAAAAAACGTGTGTGTCGCCTCAATAATGCTATTTCGGTCTAGGCTAAGGTCCGTGCCGACTGCGACTCTCCGCGCGACCTTCAAAAATACATTGTGAATGCGCCGTTACAACGGCTTCATGAGTAACTTCATCATTATTCTGAATACTAATTGGTACATTTAACACTGGCGCGGTTTTATTATCAAGGTGACATATAAAATAACAAAATGACCATCAAATTAGGAGATCGACAACCGGCCGTGACTCTGTTTACATATGTATTCTCGTGCAGTCTAAAAAATGAAGGATTTTTGCGATAACGCGGCGATAAATACACACAAAGAATTATAAACGGCCGAAAAGCGGTCCGTGTTAAACGATCTGCCCTATATACGGTATCTACGCCTAATATCGCACTAGTGAAAGTGTGTGCGGTGCAATAGCCAAGGTTTCGCCACCTGCATTCACTGCATCGCCATAGAATTGGAAGCCATTCGACGCGCGCACCACAACTTTCCATTTTTACCATTGCACGGTGCAATTAGAATCACAATTCGGGACTCAATAAAAAAGAACATACGTGGCACATTTGGAGAGTGGCCAAATACGGCGAGACGGGTCGCTTGAACGCAACAATTTACAAGACGTACAATGATCTCTCCTCGTTACTATAAATTACAGTGTCGAGTGAAAACAAAGAGTCGCTTTCTAAAGTGCAAGCGAAATGCTTCAGTTCGGTTCGCGCTGTGCTCCATAGATCATCCACAGAGCAATAATGAATGCGGATGTTTCGCAATAGTGGCCGGCGCGGCGCCCGCGCACGCTCGCCGCGCCACACTATCCGCTGCGAACATTTATTTAACTTTTCCATGTACTTATATTACTTGGATTAGAAGGCATGAACAATCAAACAGCTTTAGTAACTGGGAGTGTGATTTATGATCCATTCTTACGTATGTCAAAGGATATATCCTCTTCAATGTAAATTAGAAAACATAGCAGGGATGGTACGTACTTACATAGTATGAATACAAGCCAACGTTAACCTTAAAAAGAATTGATTTTAACAAATTGCATATAACTAATTAAAACTTGCATGAAATGTTCATAATTGAAATTCGTTCTTGTATATAAATAAATAAATACACCCAACACACACATAGTGCTGACCCCACACTAAGATCGAGTCTTGTGTCGTGAGTATCAGGAACTACGAGACTTTTCGGTCCACAAAAACCCAGACCCGAAACAAATACCTGTGGTTCACACAAATATTTTTCTGTGCGGGAATCGAACCCGCGGTCTCTCGTTTCACAGCGGGCCTCTAATCAACTGCGCCATGGAGGCTGTCATTAATATTATATGTTTTATAATATTAATCCTCTGGTTATAAGAATGGGCCATGTGACTGATGGCGCCTAACACGGAACACCTTGCAACGATTGTAAGCGAAGGTAAATTAAATCGATAAAGTTAAATCTAAAACACAAACCAAATTACGCAAACTGTTAGAAACCTAAAACATCAGATAAAAAATATCTGACTTACGAATACTTAACAAGTACACAGGCTAAATATAACGTTTAGCAAACCATTACTCGCTATGATATTTATTATTATATTTGTAGAAAACAACGTCATTGCAATCTTAAACTAATATAGCAGTAGAGGCGATGCATCCTAACTAAAGTGCCTAACACTTCTAAGAAAGCATGACTAATTTTTATTTCGGTATGCTCAAATATTAGTAGAGAAAGATAATTTCGCTGGCACATATTCATCAGGAAGAACGAAATTCAATTCTGTCAGACGACATAGATCTTGATTCCTGAACCGTTCTAAGAAGTTTTATGTTGGCACTGAACGCGTCCGGAGTTTCAAATGTTGATTGGCGCAAGAGATAAGCAGCAAGCATTTAAGTGTCATTATTCAGATCGATTTAATTGCTCTGTTGAAACAATACCAAGGACTTCGCTTTGTCTGAGCTGAAAAATGTGCGATATCAAATGTATTCTTAAAACAATTTTAAAGGAGCATTGGAGACTGGTTAGACGCTCATGAATTTTACTTCAAATAGAATATAATCTTGGACGTATTACCGGCTTTTGATTCGATTAATCAAGGAGCAAACAAAGTCGACACCAAAAATGTTACCATCTATCAAAATTCTATAATATTCATAAAGATAACAGCGTAGTTCTACACGTTTTTTTTTCCATATTTTTTCACGAATTTGAAATGTGTACCTTGTAGGTATCGAGTTTATTGAGCATAATTATTTTCTGACACATAACGGCAATAAACAATCACCTATAGGTTTACTTGGCTACATTATTACATGACCGAGTTTTAATTAACTGACTTAATAACTTTATATAGATGTAATGTTAAGATAAGGACACACATCCGTTAAATGAATTATTGTCCACTTGCGATTGCAAAATTTATTTGATCATAACCATTTCACAATTGTAATTCTGTCTTAAATTTATGTATATAGTTACGCAGTTTCTTTCCGTCCACTGCTGGACATAGAGCTTGCCAAATAAGCGCCACCTATTTAAAGTCATTTGTCCCGATGGACAGATGACAACGATTGCATGACGTGCAACTGGACCTTTTTCTTACTCTCCCTAAATGTTTTAAAATAATTCTTATTACATACGTTTTTCAATTAATCACTGTCCACCTACACTTAATAAACCTACTTTGATTAATTTCACTGGTTTGAACTCTCAACCATGTTCTTAACGTACTCACTCAACAATAACTCAAATAATTCTTGTATAGATAAAAATCAAGAGAAATATGCCTTGGGAAGATCGGAAAGTAGAATAAGAAGCCTTTCCTTGCAGTCCGACCTAACCTAAAAATTCAAGAGTGGAATACAAGCGTAGATGTAGCGACTCGCTGCGCTCACAACATGGGCCAGCGGCGGCGGTCGGCGGCCGGCCTAGTTTCGCGCTAGGAATAGGCGCCGCCCCCGCGCCCTCGGTACTCGTTAAAGGACACATGCACGCTCTCATGTAAGCCCTTTGAAACTCTTTACACCGCTACTGCGCTGAATAGCCTCTCCAGTTTTCAGGTGATGATGTTTTGGAAAATGTGTAAAGTTTTTTTGTGACGTTGTTTACGACGGAGTTTCTTTGCGTAAGTGAAATGTAGTACTTGATGGGAGTAATGGATAAGAGTAGAATGACCAAAATGAGGTTAACCCAAGATGCTTACCAATTCCAATTTATTATCGAAATATATGAATACACTGTAAATTTGAATTTCCACATTTATAATAGAGAGTACGGGTATCATTGCGAAACCTGAGTATCTAACCCAAGAATTCTCATAGAGAGTTTCTAAAGTACAATAACTTTGCCAATCCGCACTAGGCCATTGTGATGGTCCGAAGCTCAATTTCCTCTCAATTGTATATGAGGCCCATAACCAATCGGAGGTATACATGCCATAGATAGATTAGAAAATTACGAAATGTTAGCGCGAAACTGACACTTACATTACGAGGAAATACCAAATCAATGGCGTAATGATGCCATACAAATACGGGAAACAAATAGTAGTTTCACGGTGACTTGTTTGACCGAGTACAGCTCATTAGGCACCCCTGTAGGGCACTGAATAGACTACATTTGCAGTTCAGTGACATGGCAAGCGGAAACATGGAGTTATACTGAACTACAAATACCTGATGTCTATGCTAAGGTCTACAGAGCATTGGTGAAGCGATAGCGTATTCTGAAGCTATGGTATAAATGATTAATCGTATTTTTTTGGAAACTATTGAATTATTAACTCATAATTGCGAAGAAAATTTGCAAAATATTCATTATATTAAGTAAAAAGTGCACTACACTTGTGGTTAATTAGTATGGACTGGAGGAAGGCAAACATTACTACCACTTTGAATATTCTTTTTCATCTTCAATGGACTAATGACCATGTTCATAGACAGTTTTAAAATTCATTTTAGTTATCAAATTTTTTGTCCCTTTCGAACGACTTTTGAATTCAGTTTGATGAAGACAAAACATTCGATAACTAATATGGATTTTAACGCTGCCTATGAATAAGGATATAAGTGTATACAATAGATAGTGACCTGCGAGTTGCGACATATCTAGTTAAAATTTCGTATTAGTATATTTATGTTAAAAAAGAATATAACCCTATCAAATTGCAAATGTTATTTTACTTCTATTTACGTCTCAGTTAGCTTTTTCTTTCGAAGTTTGTTTACATTTTTAGTATTTAATAAAGCACACATAAATACGATGCAGAATCATATTACAAATTGCCAGATATCTCAATACAAGTATATAAATTGTAATAATTACTAAAAGGGATCCGTTTGCCATTTGAATAAGCCAATCATTAGGCAGCCAAGCGTCCTCTATTATAATTACCTCGGTACACGTAACGTGTCTGATAGGTATTGGCTACCATTAATTTTCAACTAATGATGCTTGGTACTTTATGTCACTGATGGAGGACTTTGGCCTTTAAAATATGGAATAGTTCTAATGAAACAATTGATAAAAATGTTGGCATTACTTGCTGCCGATGAAGGAAAACATCCTGAGGAAACGTAGGGCCATTAAAATTCTTCGTAAGAATTAAGAAGGCATGTAAAATCAGTGAAAATTAGACCAGTGTGGTCGACAAAATTGTTTGGTGGACAATTGATTTGTGGTGGAGTCCCGTGCTCGGCAATGATCAATTATAATCTGAAAATGAAGGTGTTTTAATCTAAATATGTTTACAATCAAATCTATCTAATGTTAATTATTAACAGAAGAAATACTGGCATAGTTACAAATATAACTTACATATCTAAATAACTTGATGTTATTGTTGGATGTAGAACTGAGCTCGTTGCATCACAACGTCCCTAATATACGTTTATGAATTATAGCTTCATGACGCAGGGCTGCCATCTTCCTAATATTAAAATAGATCTAGATAAATTGACTATTGTCTCGCATCTACTAATCTATATTCTTGAGAAGCTTGGCAATACTCTTGAAAAAAGTGTCTTTTATTTTTTTATTGCTACGAATTGCGAGACGAGTTTGTCATTCGTCGGATGGTAAGCGTTAAGATCGCTCATGGAAAGTTGTAAAACCAAGCAACGCCAGGAATTTTAAAGCAATGCTTGGCATTCCACTGCGCTTGCCATACTGAGACATTATTTCCAGTAGTTACTCTGACTACAATGTCCTTTAAACCGGGTCACAACAGTGCATTTACACTGCCGTTTGCAGCGCAATAGACATTGCGGGGATACCTTCCCAGGCGGCCACTCACATATCAGTGACCTACCACCAGTATAGTAGTGTCTGTTTAAGTAGGTACCCTGTAGGGGTATATTCCTACAATTACTTCATTTTTTCTCAGAAGAAGGCTTACAACTTTGCTTTGATTCAAAGAGCTGAGTCGTAACTAAATTATTCTTTTACTAATGTCGGACAAAGGGCGGCATATTTACCATCATTACATAAAACATACATACATACATAAACTCACGCCTTTATCCCCGAAGGGGTAGGCAGAGGCGCCACCAGGACACCCACATTTCGCCTTGTATGTTCCGTCCCACGATGTGATAGGGGGCGAGCCTATCGCCATATCGGGCACAAATTCCTGACTCCGGGCTGATAATGAATAGAAAAATCCAATATCACTTTGCCCGACCCGGGACAATCCAATATCACTTTGCCCGACCCGGGACCATATAACATATAAACATATGGGTATAATTTCTACTCCTATGCCGAAAAATGTAAAGATAATAATAATTTCATATTTCTACCAATCCTACTAAGTAGTACATCGTGTTTCAAAATGTTACTTAAGAAATTAATCTTCAAAGTTTTTTATTTTTATTTATTTCATTTATAATTGTGTTATTACGTGATACTGGCAGAATTACTGTTACCAACCAGTGGTTGGTAAAAGGGCAAAAGCCATAAAATAAGACCTGAAGTAAAGCCAGGACAATGTCCATCAGATCTATTAGTGAATATAAAGTTATTCAACCCTAAAGCAATAACGAGCTCTGTAAATGCATGTGACGGAGAGCAGTCCTTCGATTACACTCACTTATGTGTGTGTGTGTGTATGTATGTGTTGTGTGTGTTTGTACACACACAAAGCCATTGTAACTATTCTTTGCCTGTGGTTGCGTAGATACAGCGGCAGTACACACGCACACATAGATCCCCCTGTCTAGGCCCAATCGTAATGAGCTAAAATTATTTGCAATTTCCTCTCGGTTTCATTAACTACGCACATAATGTTACTAGGAATTCTGTATGAGGTAAGACGTGTGTATTGGTATACAGTATTTTATAACTATTTGAATAACTTTAAATCGTACTGAATGGATTTATTGTTTTATTCCTTTATTTATGGGCCTAGGCTGATTGTTGCTTGTATAAATATACAATTAGCAAGGATATGAATTGTGCCTTTAGATGTACAAACAATTAAATAAATAAATACACCTAACAGTCACATACATAGTCCTAACACTATCTTGTGTCGTGGGTATCAGCAACTACGAGACACTTTTCGGTAATATAATAATAAATAAAAATGGTAGAAATCTACCTGAACTTTGTAAATGTCCGCTGGTTCAAAAATAAACTGTTAATATCTTAACTCTAAACCTTTCCACATTGTCGATAAGTAACTTATTGGACAAAATTTGGCGTATACTTTCAAAAGACTGCGTAATTAAGTTCGTTGTCAATCCGAGTTCAAATTTAAACTGTGTTTAATTCAATTGCATTTTTCATTGACGCGGTTGTAGTTTTCATCTTATGTTATCTTAATTAAAATGTTAAAACAAACACAGGATGCAAAAAAAAATAATGTAAGTAATGTAACGTAAACACGGCTTTCAATATCAGATTTAAAAAAAGCTGTTGGTGTGACAAAAGTTTTCTTTTAAATAGGTCTACTACTACGGTCTAGTTTCTCGTTTGCTGTAATTATGGAATTATCACAAAATTTAATCTCATTATATTTTAATAATTATATTTTAATTTTTATTTGATAGATTTGAAAATAAGTGCCCTTTCTTTAAATGTTGTTATGGCTTAAACGAAATACTAGTGGTATAGCAGTATTCATCTCTAAAAGGTTCTCTTTTGTTAATTTAACAGATTGATGAAAATTAATTAGAAAACGCACAACACAACGAAGGTATATAATGAGAATAAAAAATATCAAATATATTGATTATATAATAAAAATATCCATATCTTCCTTTGCAGCACGACTCATAGCTTATCAAACCGGAAATGCTTTCATGTGGAATAACAACAAATATAAGAATTAATATTGTTTTGAAATAATAATTTATATCCTATTTTTTAATAACGCAATGTAACAGTAACAAGACTTTGGTAAGTATTACGGATGATACCGATGATGCGCGCGCTTACATGCCCCGAGAATTGGACGCTTTACATTACGGGTTCATTTAATAATGAAGAAGTACACATAACGCAAATAATTATTTTAGGCTGTACCGGTTGGTAGCCTTAAGCGCTTCTCTACATAGATCATACTATAAATATTTTAAACACCAATTTTAAACTATGAATAATAATACGATTAAATCACAAATATTTCGACTAAACAAGCATATTCTTCCCACAAAAAACCTAAATAATAAATATACTTATCGGTATGTCTGAAAGGAGGTGACACACTAGGCGTTTGTCGAAGTGTCATCGACATGCACTCGCTTGCGAAGCCGCTCACGTGAAGCCACGTGTGACGTAACAGCGCCGAGAAGAATAGATAATGCGGATCGTATTGTTCGAAACTAATTTAAGTGACTTATTTGCTTATGCAATGAGGGTTAACGGACTGTGATCGAGAAAATTGTAAGATACAGTTAGCCCTTAAGGAAGGTTGGCTAGTGCGGTTTGGTGCACCTATCGTTAACTTTTTTGCAAAAACTGACATTCTGTATCGGATTTTTTTAAGTCTAAAATTATTATTGAATCATAATAACCGTATGATTATAATTTATTTATATAGTACAAATAGTGAATTTGGCATCGGGAACGAGAAAATCGATCCACAGATAATTATACTAGAAATTCGATGCGAAATAATTGCATTCCTGTCCGTTTCAAAAGGTCTGTAAAACTCCCGCAGGACCAAGATACAGCAATCCGTATTGATTGTGGGTAGAATAGATTTAGCTGCCAATGATATGGCTAAAATGCGAGTCCGATTCTAGGTTGAAAGCATTGCTCTAATCCAATACGCTGGAGGTGTTCAAACGTCTTTAAATTAACTTAACCTGAGTTTATTTAAATTATTGAAAGGCATTTTTATTTTAATTACCTAAATTCTTCGAACCACTGAACGGTCTCAATGAAATTTACGACATTACAATGATTTTTCACAAAAAACATCCAAATGACGCTTTAAAAAGTGTTAGTTGCCAAATTATAAATAAAGTAAAAAGCCGCAGCAGTACAAAAAACCCATTTAATTATTTGTAAGTTTAAAGAAACAAAAGCATAATGTGAATGGTGGTCGTGCCGACGTAACCGGAGGGCCAATCTAACCTAGATTCCATCTCGTAATGGATCAATACGCAGTTTGACCCGTAAAAAGCCTATGGGGGTACGTAGATATATCCCTTACCCGTGTAACTGTGAACTTCGACCTGGGTTTTGGAGGTCATTAACATTTGGGCGGTCGGGCCGCGGAACTGGGTCGGTGCGGCGGCAGGCTGCAGCGTCGCCATGGCAACGACGCCGTGCCGCCGCCGCCGCGACCGCCGCGCCGCCCAGACGCGCGCCTGCCGAACGCAAGCCGTTTCAATCAACACGGGCCGTTTGTTTGGATTTAATTTAGGTTGTATTCAATTTTGATGCTAAAAATAGATTTGTAATTCTTGTGAAAAGCCTTTCGAAAAGCCGGTAAAAGTAGGACGTGACTATTGAAATTCCTAGTATACGAGTACATGCTTATATTTTATTAATAGATATTTAAGCGGCTGGTACGAAACATATTTCTACAATAAGTTTTTAAAAATAGACTTACCGTAAAGGGAAATTACCTGTAAGACTGTTGGGTGTAACATCAAAAAGGTTTGGTGTTCACGTCGGTAAAGGGTCCGAGACAATCGGCACACCTAATGCGAGGCACCGGACACGTATGCTGCGACTACTGTGTATGTTGACTTAGCTCATTGGTGTCGTGTGACAGATTAACATTATATTATGCGATACTTAGAGCTTAGGTAAAAATCAAATTAATTAAAAAAGGCAAAAGAAGGCTTTTAAGTACATCTTGAGAAGATGAGTGTTTAAAAAAATAATATTCTATAGATTTTATTTTGTAATGTTCACTTTTTATACATATAAAAACAAAGGTATCCATGCAGATACACTAATTTGTAAATTATTAGCTCCGTTTTAACTTAGTATGGAATAGTAACTTATTATTTGAGCAATAAATAATCATATATCCTTCGAAAAAAACATCAAGTACCTATGAGTGCTATATAAGTTAAAGCAAGAGCTTAATGATCACAACAATGACAATACTTAAAAAGCACCGCAACAATCACTGCGCGCAGTTCATTCAAAAAATTATTACAACACCATATTCATTAAAACTCATGTACACATTTATATTATCTCAATTTCACAGTTTAAGTACCGTCGCGATATATGCGCATGCTTGCGTCATCGCCCCTGGTAGAAGGGACCAGAAAATAGGTCAAAAGGGGGCCGAACCACTGTCACTGGCAGCTTCTATATCTATAGTGATGTTCCTTAAAATCAATGATAACGCCACGTGTAAGCGAACGACCTTCGAAATTTGAGAGGTCAGCGTCGCTGGCTGCGCCGGTCTTATGGTTTCCATGACTTTCTGCCATGGAGCGGAGGGGGGGAGGGGTATTTATTTTAGGCTGTTTGATGCCGGGACTTCTGGAAAGTTCCATTAATACGCGGTGAGAAGTCTATTTCTGTCTCTTTTTATTCTATGGTTGTGAGTAAGATGCCTAGTACGGCATTGCCATTTGTCCTTTTTTATAACATGTAGTTTTAGTTTCATTGTATTCCCGGTGTACAAAAGTATACGTCACTTAATATAAATTATTTATTGAAATTATGTCGATTTAATTTTATATTGACATAGAAGTGTTCATCGAAAAGAATAGTTTTGTCCAATAAGTCTGAATAGAGTGATTATTATTATCACTTACGGTTAGCATTGCATAAATTCTTTTATCATTGCTATTTGCAATTAATTGCTGACACACGGCAGTAAAAGAGTTATAGATAATATCTGGTATTTTGCAATACATTGCAGCATCTTCGTTTTGTTCGTTTAAATTTCCCAATCTATTTTGAGGTTTGCAAAGTTGACCTTAATTACTTTTTGCTATTTTGCTAAGCGGATAAATGTGTTCTGTCACTCAACGAGCAGTTTTAAAAATAATATTCAAATGGTTGATCTTAATCGATGTTTTTCTTCCAGACTCTTTTATAGAACACTGTGTTAATAAAAAATTGCAGTGATTTTTTAAATGTTTTCCTTTTATAAAAAACATAATATTTCAATTTTGTAGAAAAATAATTAAATAGTACAACTATCCCACATAAAATACAGTAAAATACTGATATACGATATTTACTATATTTTTTTTGGAATTTTATTTTCATACTCACAGCATAATTTTAATTGTTCAAGCAACCACGATAATTAATAATGTTCAGATACGGTTAATTTTCTAAAAAATGGAAAAGCAAAGTCTTTTACAAAATCGTAAAAAACACTTACTTTTTATCTCCAGGCATTTCACATCATCTACCTCAAAAAAAATTTATGTCCGAATTACCGATTATACTTTTAATTCTATTTTGATGATTATGTTTTTTCCAACCCTTCATTCATTGCTGAAATCATTTTAATTCGGAACCAAAAGTTGTACATTAGGGTTAAAAGAGCTTTTACGAGCACCCGTCTAGACAGGGCTTGAAACCAGTTTTCCCCAAACGAGGGATTAAGATGGATGTGGAAACTTATCTCTTCGAATTTGAATACGTACCACCTATCTGAACACTTACAATATATTATTTAGCAATTCAAATTGTCACATTTAGGAATTAGCCTCAAATTATTTGCTAGAAATACCGAGAAGTTGGAAATTGTAAATTTAAAAGGATAAAGATGTAATTACATTAAGAAGGTATAAAATAAATTAGCTATTTTGTATAATCGTATGGATAACAGCGAATTTTAATCCACGATTGTAAATGTTTAATTCTATTTCTCAAAGCAGGTACTAAGGTCAGTAGAGAAGGTTACCCAAAATAATGGATCAAGAAAAATACGTTCGAAGTTGTTTTTAATTGTATAGATATGAGCAAGAATTGAAATATAATACCATTATCTTTAATACCTTTAACAACAGTACCCTAAAAGTTAATTAAAAAAAACAGTAGTAGGAATGAAAATATTTTCAATAAGATCAACATTTGTAAATTAACAAATGGAAACAATCTCGGTGGTCTTGCAATCAGGGGCATAATTTTCAATAAACTGCTCAATTTATTCTAAAATGGCGCTTGCCTCCGCTTTAAAACTATAAAACTTCTAATATCCTGAAAAATAATTACAGAAGATTATTAAAAAACCTTATAGATTCAATTCAAGTTCAACCAAACGCTGTTATTAAGCGAAGAGCTGAGCACTTTTTACGAATAAAAAGCGTTTTAAAGTCATAAAAATCATATTACATGTTATTAAAACACCTCGATTGTACGATGTCTGTCTTCTGTAATGATGCTATTAAAATGCAGCTGAGACAAAATTCTTTGGGCCCCTGACATTGGGGTCTGACCTCCCTCATTTGGCAGTCGCCTTGGCATTGGTAGGGCCGCATTCAAGTACCTCAAACTTAAGTAATTACCAGACAACATTTGGGCGGCCTTTACCTTGCCAGGTTTATGTTTTGTGATTGTGTTTTTATATATTCTATTCAAATTCAATCGTGGTTTCGGTTTATGAATATATGTTGTGATGTGTTTTGTTGTTTTTGGATTTGTAGTGGTCCTCTTGTTTTCCTTTAGACATAAGCACGTCTCAGTACAAGGAATTGTGGATAAATATTTTTTTTACTTATAATGTGTCTGCTAATAGGTAAAATATATGTTAAGAGCCTCGTTTACCATCGTTAAGTAAACCGTTGATTAGTCTAGTGATCAGTTAAAGTCACCCGTAACATCACGTGTTGATTTCACGATGCTCCAGTAACACTAATCCTATGATTTCACTAATCAATACTTTACTGGCTACACATCTACCAATTAGCGTATTTACATGATGGTTAAAATCTCAACCTCCTTTTTTTTAATTTTTAAGAAAAAAACACTTTGACACTTCAGCAGGAAGCAGGGTGGGGAACATTTGACCAATGATTTAATAATAATATTCTATTAACATTGCATTTGATGCAATATTTCGCAAAAAAAATGCGCTCCCGCGCAATTAATGAACGAATGAATCGTTCAATTTCTTATGTCATTCACTTTACCAGCGCGTTACTTTATTTTCACTTGTGAAATAGACTGAAGATACTCTGCACATTTACTTGGCAAATAACGTTAATCAAAAAGTAACTAACCAACGGTTTACTTGAAGATGGCATAAACTTTAAGGGCCTCGCCCTTAAAGTTAATGCCTTATTCGAACGTTGCAGTTCCTGAATTTTCGATTATCATTCAAAAGTATGATTTCGACTTTGGTTTTGTTCATATAAAAAAGTACCAATATAAGCACTGTTGATGAAGTTCAAGTTTTACAATTTATTTTTGCTGAAATACATTATCATATTATTCTCGGTTGGTTCATCCTACATAATGTATAAATACACACCATTGGCAATAATGCAATCAATACATAAAAATAACAATTCTAACGGTTTTATTTCAACAAACCTTGGTCTAAAACAAAGAAATTAAGCTTAATTTCAATACAAATATTTTTAGCTGGAAACAAGCCCAGTGGAATGCGACAAACGGTGGCACCAAAAATGCCGTCCGATAAAATTCGAGTAGATAAATACACAAAACATGTCGAGCAATCAAACGTAACAGAATTGAGACTTGAGAGCCACACCCGTGCCGGCACAGTAAAACTAACATTATATTACCAACTATCGATCATTGGTTAAACAGTAAACTTTAAATGTCGGAGTGCAAGTCAAAGAACATTGCCTCGCAAAATGCACCTAATAAGCATATTTAGCACTCGAACATCAAATAAGGTTCTCGAGAGAAGATGCGAGGGTTCCCGAGGGTAGTTTCAGTGGAATGTTAGATAGATATTAGCAATTCAAAATGGAGTGGCTATCACCTACGGAGGATGCACTATGGCGGGTGAGTAGCGCTTGCGCGACGCCCCAGTTCGTACTCGGAGGTCACGGGTTCGTTCCCCGATCCGTATTGATCGTGCCGTCGAGGCCGGAAGTGGGACTCCGGTGCAACGGATGTTGACGCTGCAGATACCTTATCACGTAGGTACTGAATGGTCGCGGCGGATTGGCGACGTGTCGTAACGCAACAACCTACCTCAATACTGAATGGTTTTTAGCTTTATTGATAGTCAGGTATAGTTGAACTTAGTTTTCCTTACAACGTTGAAGGTGTGTAAAACCTAGTTATATAACCGAAACTTTTTAAATATTTTGTTATTTCGATTGAAATGTGAAGAATTGTCGTACATTTATCCTTGTACCGGCTGTACATAGGCGTTTTGAATAATATTATTATTGCAATAATTAAAAATAAATAATAAGTTGGGTACTCGTTGTACTTGACACTGACACGGTGTTAGCTGACTATAAGGAAAATTGTTCACATGTTTAAATCAAGCTCTCAACAGAACGTCCTTAACATTAGTGCGAGTCAAGTATAAAACAATCCCTACAAATGTTATCGTAAACGCACATTTTTATTACGACTAAAATATCATTTTATTTGAAATATGGCCTTTTATTTTACAAAATACTACACTAGGTTTAAAATAAGGTTAAAAAAATACTTTAGTACATTGAAACATTTGATATATTTGGACTAATAAGACATTCAATTCTGTTGGTTGAAACTTATTTTTGTTATTGTATGTGGCCAAAAATAATTCTATATCTGCCAATGGGATTTTAACTTGAGTATGTCTTCTAAAACCAAACTATAAATCAAACATTATTTAACTCGAAGCCGTCATTATACGAGTACATTTAAGGACAAAAAATAATATAACAAACTTTAATAAATTACAAACCTATTTTCTATTTACTACAAAATGAATTACAGCAACGCCCATTAACTGTTGTGATTGACGGATATAGTAGTATTGTTTATAATAAATACGCACGCACACAGCGAGCCACTATCACAAGGGGTGTTATCGGTCCAAACTAGGCCCCGGAGTTGGGTCAATGACGTTCGTCGACCCGCTGCAACCCGCACGTGCTGGCTTCGCAACCCCCGCCCCTCGCCGCCACCCCGCCCTCCCCAAAATAATGCCTTTATAACCTAAAATCAATAGTGCACTCCACAAAAGGAACATAGTACATACAATGATCCCAATAACCCAGTGAAGTACATACAATTGTACTGTGAAGTGTAGTTTACAAACTTATTACGTATTGAAATATGACTAAATTTCACGGATTTTGTTACGGATTTGGTTTAATTTTTACATTTTTGCAGCTTTTGTGGTTATGGGGCGGACTAGCTACTACAGTTTTATTTCAATGATTCATGAAACCATTAGTACAATTTTTTTCTGACTGTCGTAGGCAACTCGATATTAAATAATAATTCGCAATCGATAATCGATACAGTATATGTGATGTGTATGCTTTGTGCTGGTGTATATAGCATGGCAACAGCGCACTGACCTGCACATCCCAATAATGTCATATTGATTAAACTGACGTGCAGTTTTGACGCACTAGCTCTACGCGCGTAGGTACATGTAGCGAGCATTTTCAATGCCATATTCCTGGAGATCGCTATATTTATCAGTCTGTGTGTGGGGCGCGCGGGGTGCGGCGGGGTGGCGGGGTGGCGGTGAGGCGCGGGGGGCTCGGAGGTACTAGGTGGGTCAATGACGTTCCTTCACCCGATGCAGCGCACCCTGAAAGTAGGGCGGCGGTAGAGCACCCTCGCAGCGGTGTTTTTGCATTACAGCGTTTTAAAACATCCTTACGTAAGGAGTCGACTTAGTGATCTGTTGCAACATAATTGTTAAAGCTATTAACTTGACCTTGGCGAGAAGCTTAGAATGCAAATGTAACTTGGTTGTTGCAAATTTATATGACAAAACGTTGTAAATTATTTTTCGTATTATTGTTTATTTTTGTTTCGAATACTTCAGTAGATGTGTTATTCTATACTTGATTCTATTACATATATAATCTCTTAATAGAAATTCTAGCCTATATTTTAACCATTCATATAAAAAATCTGACAGATTTTATTTCTAATATTCAGCTCTTCAAATGATACGTCGTAATTGTACTCAGACATTCATTACGTGCATTCAAGATCCAGCAGCAACAGATATATCCAAGCTAATCCAATGAAAGTGTTTAACAAGAATTAGAACGTTACCGTAAGGTCATAGATAGAGCTGACGTCTACAATAATGACATCGACTTAGTACCTGAACCTAAGTACTAGTACCGGAGCCTTCGCTCATGTACTCGTAAAAGTAGATAGAATGTCTAAGTCAGCCAGGCCAGTAGAAGCCAAGGCTAGGTTGTGCAAACGGTTTAAACCATTTTAAACTTTATTTTATACTGTTTAGAGTATGTATTCAAGTGGGCCAGATTGTCAATGACGTTCGTTGACTCGAGCGTTCGATCGCAGCGCTGTTTTCCTTCTCCGTTTTCATGCATTGATATTAGAAACTATTGAAGCTATTGCTGTTATAATATTCCGTTTTGAATTTCCATCAAATTACGTGTATTAAGCGAATATTAATACCGAGGCATTGAACTCTTAGCACTGTTTAGTTGACCGCTTACAGTGATGCATTGTTGCGGGAATTTCCATCGACACCTAGAATGTTCTACAGTTTTTTTTTAACAATATATATTCTATAATATTATGTACGCGGGTTTAGAAACAAGCCTAATGTAAATTTTAGAATATTATACATGCGAAATGCTAAAATCTTAAAAAAAAATATTTGTATGCAGTAGAATACACCCAGAAATGTATTTACTAGAAATAAAACATCCAAATATAATTTCAAAATGCGCACAAATAGATTTTAAGATCATACTACTCCAAGGTCCATTGATAGTAACAAACAGCGATTCCGCGTTCAATCTATCATGTTGTAATACGTAGTTATTTTAAACGGCAGAAGGTTTATTTCATTTGTCGTCTCGTAAGTACAGTACCAGCTCGGATTGAGCTCCCCTATGTGTCGCGGCGGATCGAGCTATGAACATAGCGGAGGTCTCGGTAATATGGACGGTGTGTACGTGAGGTGGCTCGGAGCTCGTGACCCAATTTCGCAGCTGGTGGTTTCAGCAGCAGCGTGGGGCGGCGCGGGGGCGCGGGCGGCGCGCGGGCGCGGGGCGCCGCGGAGCTGGGCGCGTGTCAATGCCGTTCGTTGACTCGAAGCAGCGGATCGACGCGGCCTCCGCCTTACATAACCACCGACAATGAGCGCTCGCTGAATGCGTTGTGATGTACCCACTGCCATGCACTACGGCTCCACACTCCACGCCTAATAGACCTGCTGCGTGCCTACTGTGCTTGCGGCAAGTGCGTACACTTACAATTCGAGAAAAATCCCTGTCATGCACCTCATTTCCATGCTCAAGGTCGACGGTCGTGATTTATCTTGTCTCGCTGATTTAGTCAACAATTAGATTTTAGAACCTGTTTCTGCGACTATATTTGACCGCAAAATATGTTTTAACCACAAAATTGTAGATAAACTATTGTCAAGGTTCTAGTAACCCTCAAATCACATCTAATAAAATAACTGCGCTGGCAAACGTTGTTTGAACTTGAAAATGGCGATATATTCTATTACATTATAAAGTAGTATCATACACGTTAAACTACGTACTCTGAGTAATTTTTTTTGTTAAAACACAAGTAATACATGTTAAAATAATTAAGTAAGTGCATCGAACAACATGCGAGTATGGAAAGAAAAGCGGCTTCAGCGGGGGCGCAAGTCGCAACAATAACCGCGTAAGGGCGGGCGGCGTGGAGCAGCGGCGCGGTGCCGACCGGCCGAGCCGAAAGTGAAAGATGCGCGAGCGCGGGGCGGGGCGAGGTGCGCGGCGCGCGAGGCGGAGAGCGCGCGGGGGGCGGGAGGAGGGGGCGCTCGCGACACCGCGAGCGACGCCGCGCGGCGGCACTAGCGCGCGAGTGCACCGCGCCGCAGCCTCACACAAACAAAACTTTAGTTACTAACCTACTTCCGTGCGGGCGCCAACCGCGAGCGCGTCTCCCGCTCCGTTGCACGCTCGTCGCTCGCTCGCCTCGCGTGTACCATACCGGTGCCGGTGCCGCTGCTCGCTCCTGCAGCTTGCGATATCATACTCTATGACACGTTTCAGTGATGAACATTTACATGAAAACGTTTAAGTAGGAGTCGGGCTGAGCGCGACGTTCCGGCCGCGGCCGTTGTTTTTGAATGGACACGAACCAGCTAGACCTGAGCGGACGCCAAGCCCATTTGAACAAAATGTTTTATGGTGAGATGATGATGTGTACGTCTTGTACCGCTTTTATGTTATTTTGTTTTCACGTTGGCATGCACTTTGCGGACTCGTCGTTTCATTCATCCGTTGTTTATTATTAAATTCGGCCACGCACACACCGCACACGTGTTTGTCTATCTAGTGTGTATTGTCATCTGTTCCACGAAAACATTTCTGATAACGTTGTAATTCTCGTAGCATTTATCTACTTCTCACTTAAAGAAAAAAATAATTTAAACAAAATCCGCAGCACAAACAAATAAATTCCTAGAGTTGTCATAACAGTATGCACTTAAAATTCTAAAAATATTTTTAGTACCGCATCTTACGGCCGGCTACGAAACATAAGCTGTGTGGTTATTGTTCAATAGATATTTTTTGTTATATTCTATGTGATATCAAATAGGTAAACTTCATGTGTATGCTTAATAGATTTTTTTGGTTTGTTTTTATTTAACGAGCACGACATGTTTTTCGCCATATTTTTCGTCTGAGTATACTATTATTAGCCGTAATAAATGTTTTAGGTACATTATTTAATAAAGCCGCAAATTGCTCTATCGAGCCGCCATATTGAATTGACGTTATCTATTATTTGCAATGTCGCCCTCTATCGTCGAAACAAAACATCACACCACATGCGAGGAAAAAAATTGTTTTTGTGAAAATTTAAAATATTTCGCCTAGAAATTATCTGAAGCGATATTCAAATGTGGGTTATCGTTATTATCGTTTATTTTGACGGTTATATACAATACGTATTAATCAAAAACAATATCTATGTAGCCTTTATTGACTTGAGTACCTAATAAATAACAAAAAGTAGTACTAAATAATAAATATTGATAATATTTGCGATTTGGCTTGGGCTGTATAAAACCCTGTTGAATATTATGTAGAGATTAGCGTCATTCAACAAGTGATTCAATATCCTCTTACTTTGTCAACATGTTTTTTGTATTAGTCAACTATATTAATAAATTCACCCAACGGTCACATACATAGTCCTAACCCCACATTAAGATCAATTAGGTCTTATGTCCGGGGTATCAAAAACTACGAGAGACTTTTCGGTCTCACAAACATTTAGACACGAAACAAATACTTGTGAGCCTCACAAACATTTGTCTCGGTACGGGGGCGAACCCGCGGCCGCTCGTTTCACAGCCGACGTCTAGTCAACTGCGCCACGGAGGCCGTCAAACGAATTGTTACAATGAAACTAAGCTGTAACATCTCAATTGACCCCTCCATTGTAGAGATTGCTCAGCAGAGGGAGACTATGGGCTAATACAGTAAAATTAATTATACAATACAGTCCCAGTGTTAGGCAAAATAAAAATGTATAGTTATTTAATCTTTATCCTCGGACCTGACCTAGTAGAGGTTGCCGGACTTTATAGACCTTTGACCCTTACAGAGAATACTCAGAATTCCGTGTACGTCGCTACCATAATTTAGTTCAATCGATCGACAATAATGTATGAATATAGATATAACATCGTGACGTCAGAGGTGTGTGCCCTGGGGTTGAACCCGCGACCTTTGCCTCAACAGCTCTTACCGCTGCTAATTAAACTATCGTCTATATTTTACGACTTTCATCGGGGTAAAACTTATCTTCGTACCTAGAACTTTGGTTTTCCCGTAAAAAACATTGTTCTGGTTGTATGTTGATAAGAAAATTTAAACAAACCACAGAGAAAATCCTAAAAAAAACAAACTAAATGTATGACGTCATATTTTTATAGTATTATAAGAATTATACAATAAATATTTTTATTATTCTTCTTACATTTTAAGGATAAGATTTATTAACATTATAGGTGTTAATGGAATTAAAATGCTTTATCCAAATTTCAACGCCGTTTAACAATGATATAATATTTTGCAGGAAATAATCGAAATATCTTAAAAACATTATTTAACCTAAATTTAATAACATTATTTGAATAAAAACAAAAAATATTTTTACTGTAAGTGTTTTTAAAACTTTATCGAAATGAATGCTAAACTGTTCATTTATTTGCATTTAACTTTTATTTATTTTTAATATATTGTTCATTCCTTGAGATGAAGAAAAATAATTGAAAAGATGATCGATTTAATTCGCGCAAATCTTTGGTCTCCGGTATTTCGTACTTACGCAATAATACCTTGACAAATATAAATACGTGTATGTCTTTCTTAGCAGATTTAAAAAATGAGGCTCCCAATGCGTTTTTTGGAGACTAGCACGAGAAAATGATTACGATGGACCTGAGAGTATGTCCAGTTCAGATAGATTATCCTCCGGCGAAATTCAGTTACCTCTTACCGAAGTGGTCAACTCTTTTTTTGCGATGAATGGCGAGACAAACCCAAACAACACCATGAATTACAAGGCAATGCTTGGCATTTCGCTACGCTCGCCATCCTCAGACATAAGATGTTAAGTCTCATTAAGTCTCATTCGTCTTATTAGAACAGATAAATATTACCTGTTCTAAGTCCAAAACTTTTTATCCGCTAATTTTGTTCATACTTTTCAATTATTTAACGTAATTCAATACTCATACAAATTCTATAAGGGCTGTTAATGAGTTCTGCTGACAAAAGTAATGGCTTAAACATTTCCAAAGCAAATAAATATTAAAAATGTTTAATCATTTAAAAAGGATGGATCATTTGTTTGTCATTATATATTTTTGCAACAGTTAATCTCAATCAGATGGGTGACTAATCACTAAACAGAGATACCGGAGCACATGCGCACCATATCTGCGAATTATTTTTACACTATTTTTGAGAATTATATTGATGATCTCATTATTGTTGCTTTTGTCCGTTTTTAGACTCTATTTCTTGTAACAACGCTTTGTTAGATGCGATAATAAAATTAAACTTGAATTACTCACTTGTTTTGTAAAGATGCATCTTATTCTCCTGTTACTTGCTCAAATATGTGATCTATTAATTACTTTAGCTATTTGTTCAAAAATAAATGTATGGTATGTGAATTCCACAAACCCTTAATAAGCCAATATGGTAGAGTAAGGTCAAAGACCTTTCATATATTGAAAAAAAAACTGTATTTGATTCAATAGACTTTGAAATATACCTCTCAGATTAAACTCCATCGTATCTCGTAAGTTTCTGCAATAGAATATTTAATATAAAATGAAAGATATACATAAATGCTTGTATTATTATTTTAGCATTCCCAAGAAATCATGCTTACTATTAGATGCTTATTACCGATGCAATAAAGATATTTTTTGTCAATGAAAAATCGATAAGTCGATCGACATTGTAGCCAGAGTAACTACTGGACATTCATACTTAACATCTTATGTCTCAGGATGGCGAGCGCTGTGGAATACCAAGTAATGCTTTGTAATTCATGGTTTTAGTTTTCTACTGTCCATGAGCGGTCGTATTGCTTACCATCAGGTAAATGGCATGCTCCTCTCGCCATTCATCGCAATAAAAAAAAGTAACAACAGCTCTTAACTATCGACTGCAGCCCATTGAATTAGTATACAAAGTAGCGATCGCTAGTACAGATTGAGATTAGCCGAACTGACTTCGATTTCAATGTTACACTTTAATAATCGAGCGTTGTTAATATTTAACACCAGTTGTAGAAGGTCAAGTGCTTTACATAAACGTTTATGTAAAGCATATCTTAATTGCATTGACTGGTTTTCGCGTAAATACTACACTACACAATAATGTTAAACATCTCGCTTCATAATTTTATTTAAGGCGTTATTTGGAGTGGTTGATGAAGTCTTTGTAAGACTTATTGTTAGAAGTTTCGATCCACTAACAGGATTACTGAAACAACTAACAACCTTTTAAGTATCTCTAACCAACTTTTCGAGAAGATTTTTACTGTTTTTTTTTTGTAAAGAAGAAACTGACTCTTAAATTCGATCTTCTGCCACGTCAGTCAGTGGAGTAACAAACTGCGTTCTACGGACTGTGTGACGAGTCCCAAGTATTGAGGTCAATGATATGATAATGCAGTTTGCATTAACACTTATTACCCTGATAAAGATAACATTTGACATCCGCGTGGTAGATTTTACAAAATTATTACCCCATTATAAAAATAGTCAGTGGAACAAAATCACTAACACTTTTCACAGGGTATTATAGCTCGTAACTATATAGATATAAGGACTAAAATTCTGCAAATATAGTTGGATGGCAACTCTTTTAAGCTGCATACAGTTCATTATAGAAACATGCCCCACCCTAAAACAAATGAATAATATTGCTTCATTATCTCGAGGGTATATATTGTTCTGTATTATAATGACATTACATTTGTATTAATATTGTAAAATATTTTATTAGATTAGTGATTTTAAGCTAAAGGTTATGATTGCGACAGCTTGCTGCCATGGCCAAGGCTCGCCGGACACCAGTGGCCGACACTTTCGAAATTCGTCTTGATTTATAACGAAAATAAATTAATGTAATTAACTTGCGCGGGGTTAAAACACTTTTACGTCATTTTTACCAACGGTCTCTCTTGACCCTTCTCTTGACAGCTCGTGTTGTTGTATATGAGATTTTTACTTTCATTTATTATTTATCCTAAAGATAAAATGTAAAATTAAATGAAAGCATCCTTTACTGATACGTTTTTTATAAGGATGCATTTTTTTGTAATAATGTTATAAAGCATACAGATGAATAGATAGAATGATAGTATCAAATATATTTTCTAACATTGTCATATAAGTTGCATGTGCATTTTAATTTGTTAAATTTACCTTAGAATTTCTATTATTAAAATGAATGTTAATTAAAATGTTTCGCCCATATGTTAACATGTAACAAGTAAAGTTACCCACGAAAAGTTTTCAAACGCACACACATAATATTATCTGTAACGACTTACTTTTCAATCGTAAAACTTGCGCGAGTGTTACGCGAGCACACATGCTTACTGTGTGCTATCGCGATGTGTGCGTTGATTGAGTGCTGCGTTCGCGTGGATTTTTTACTAAAGCACACACACACGCGCGGTGTGGGCTCTCGACGAAACTAGGTCGGTTCAGTGACCCATATGTTTATCTAACGATTGTGCGGCGGGCGCGAAAAGCCCGGCTAGCGTCGCGGGCCGCGGTCGCGTAATCGTGTTTTCGTTTAGGTTATCTGTGGGCAACCTGTCTCCCGCGCTGTTACTGATAACACGCACGCGACGATATATGTGCAACCTATGCATTACACGCCCCGTACACCATAGTATACATACTGATATTTTTTTTTTCTAATACGTTATATTTATTTTAGGTACGGTAATAAAATGACATATGGTTTTGAAAACCAGTACGTCTCATTGCCACGAAAGCTAGGGGGCATATAACACTGGGTTATTACCTATAGAAGATAAATTAAATTATATTTTATTTTTAAAAAAGAATATTAATCACTGGACATTAAAGACTGAAATATGCATTAAAGGTCATTAAAAACATTTCATCACATTTTGTTCAAACAAATGGAGTCGAACACATCGCCATGTGTTGGCGCGTCTCAAATATTTCGTTTTATCTTTGAATATCCTCTTAACCTAATTTTTAGTAATGTGCTTACCACACCGTATGTTTCCTTGGACGTAACCCCAGACTACCGTTTAAAAATAATTCTAGTGATTCACACGTTTTCCTGATCGACTTTTGCACGTGTTTTCAAACTTTTTTATGGATTATGTCCCATTTTTTCTTATATATTTATTAACATTACGGAGCAAAATTCAAAGTGGTTAATGAAAATATAAGGTACATATTTTGTTATTTTATATTGCTTTTTTTGTCATCTATTCACACAACACATAGATGTCTAAAATTTTGACGATATACATTTTTCTTCACGGTTCGGAAGAAAAATGAATGATTTCGATCATAAAATTTATATTATTTTTTGACTTTAAATATTGTATATATATTATCCCCATGATTACACCTAAAGATATTAACAAAACGTAATGATGTAATAAACAGTAAATTAACACTCATGAAAATAAATGTGGTGAATGTCCATTCGAGTGAAATTCGTGATTAATCTCGCAAATTACATTTATGGATGCAACTTTCTCCAACATATACTTTTGTTAATTTTTTACCTTCATACCGCTTAGATAAAATCGTATTGGGGTAGTGGCAATGGACTGTTTCAAAATGGCGTGAAGTCTAACAAACTTATCAAATCCTTGCTGATTCGCAATCTTGGAACTCAATAGCGAAGTAATAAGAGCTGAGATCGCTTTTCGAATGTGCTTGTTGTGTGCTGATTAGTGTTTGCTCGCCAAGGACGGTGAAAGTAGAGAGAAAGGATGTGCTGCGGTGACGTCATGCATCTGGCAACTATTGTTTGGCGTCTCCATTGTAGTCACAGATTAATGGATAATAATGGATACTTTATACGTGACAAGTATTGAGATGGGACAAAAGTAACGGATATTTTGTTGATGAAGACATAATATAAATGTAGATACTTTTAACTATCCAATTAGTGGCACGGTTAGTCGTGAAGTCAATTAAATCGAGATCCGGTGTGTACGTGTATAATAAAGGATCTTTACATTTTAGTTTCTGTTGTGTGGTAGAGGAGAAATCTAACAATGCATTGCGAAATTTGTTCATGCTTATAGTTTCACAAATGCATATTAAAGTGTGATAATTAATTGTATTAATTAAAGATCAATTTGATTTTAAAATCGAGTGAATAACTTTCGAAGGAAGTTTTCTTTATTTACATATTTCGAAGTACTTAAACGAGCGAACGGGTTTTTTTTTCGTACCAACAGATACCAAATCGAAAATTAAAATCAGATTAGTTTGATTGATTAACATAATGTTATTTACGTGCTGTTTGCCCTTGGTCTTATGATATAATTTATATGAATTATGGTTACAAATACATTTAGGTTGGGCGGTGACCTTCGTCTAAGAAAAAGCCCTAGGGTAAACAAATCTATAATATTGGACTTTGAAAAATTACGTTCTTTATAATGAAAAATATGTTTAAATTATGCTCAGTAGCGTTCGCTATGGAAACGAGTTTAAAAAATATTTCTACAACGCGCCAGCCAATTCCCTTTTTTTTCCGAAAAACTGAAAATATTTTCCCGAAAATGGAACAAATTCAAAAACATACTTCGGGCTTCGGCAACCACCACAACAATAGGGTGATTAAAAATCCAATGGCATCCGGACAAATTAACTTCACCTACATCTGAGAATATCTTTGCGAAACAAATTCCCACGAAAATTTAATATAACTTGACTGACATAAAATACGGCTTGACAGTTCCCAAGAGCCCTTAAAATGGTCCAACCGTGCAGTACAGCATGAATTCTCGACAATTAGTACGGAGCTTAAGCGTTACCTTCAAACACTTCAAACCACTATCGCCCTTCATTTAGTTAGCGCCATCCACACTTTACCTTTACGAAGGTGATTGCTTGTAGTGACTAAATTCATCATCAGAAGTCTTCCATCCCGCTCGCACGAATGGCACAATTAATTAGTGCGAGCAGGACGGAGCAACTAGTAGCTGTTATTAGTTAGTCTAACAGTCTAACACGCTTAGGCTGTAAGGTCGTTCGGACAAAACGTTGATGCGTCAACGAACGCTGGCAAGGTGACGCATTGTCGACAGGAATGTATTATTGTAATACTTGTGATATTTGCGTACAGAACAGGACGTTGGGAAATTCACTCATTCATACTCTATTGGGTTGAAAAATTATAATAAATAAATAAGTAAATATATAATTAGGTGTTGTGATATGAATTTTAAATTATTCACTTACCGCTGAATTAGACGAACCAATGCTTACACCCTGGAAACAGAATAAAGTACTTTTTATTACAATTTATTAAGATTAATAAGATATTTTGCTGCGCCTATTTATTGAAGGGATCGAATTATACATATATTATATGACTCTTTATATATCTAGTTATTTAGAATAAAAATAAATGCATTAAGTCCTAGGTTCTCTGCGTACCTACACTAAAGCATATGTGAATAATAGGCGGTTACTCATTGCACTAACAATTTATCTAATCAATGTAACAGGGCCTAGTGTACGACAAAGATAAATGTTTTCTAAGAAATTATGCTAACTTCAAGTACGTTTGGAGTCGTAAACAAGAAAATGTTAAATAAGAAATTAGTAATGAAAAATTTAGAAGTGTACTCGCCTTAAGTCTATACATTTAAAATTACTAAAATAAATATATATTAATCAAAGTTTATTCGAACTCTTGTATACTGACAAATGTTAATAATCTTGTTAATAAACTAACCAATGTTAGTGTAATTTTTCGCCATTCGACTTCTGTTCTTTTTTTTCTTCATGGAGCTCCTGTTCTTAATTTGAATTAAAAAATAACAATTCCATATTGAAAAAAAGTGATTAAACCACCGAGAAATAAAGTATGTCAATAACAAAACATAACTAAAAAATAATGGAAAATAATTTTTAAGTATTAATGTCATAGCTGCGTCCACTAATTGTTTATTTGATCGGCCACACTCAACCTTGTACCAACCCTCAGACTTAAAGCGTGTAGGCAGCGATATACCAACCAAACAATAAAATTTTTCGTTCTAAAACATAAAGTTGTTAGATCGTATCTGGCGGGATGACGGTCGAGTCGTCCTAGTTTCGGATAGTACCTACACAAACCACAGTTGTGGTAATTTTGCCCCGATGCGCGGGCGTTCGTAATGCGTTTGCTCGGATAATGTGATTGCTTTACATTATCAAAATATTTTTATTTTGTTTTCGTGAAAATGTAATGAGATTTTTAGGTTATACAAACTAGTTGTATGTCTCAATCATTTTTTTTATTACTCCGTTGACAAAACATTATTTTCTTTGTCAACTTTAGTACTAATTATCAGATTTTGCTGCGCTAAATTATTAGAAAAATCCTATTATACGTCCACAATGTGGATGTAAAGATTTTTTGTTTTATTTCAATTAGCCCTCAATTTACTGAATCGCCGTGAAATCTTGCACTTCCGACTTTTGTCTATTATTAAACTTTTAACATCTTCCGGTCATTATTCTATCTGAACTATAAATATATCATTCTATATTTATATTGATTGGGAGAAGGCCAAGTACATTCACAATTTGAATTTAATTTCAAGAACATTTTTTTTGTTTCTGTCTCGGAATAGAGATAACATGCACATTAAATTTAAAATTTATGTAAGCAGTTGCATTGATACAGTTATATAAAATTCAATGCTGGTCCTTCGAGATTACCGTTAGCGGTCTAAAATATCTAAAATTTAACAGCAATAATTTAAAGGAACACAATGGAATATACCAGCAGTTCTACAAAGTCGTCCGCAATAAATTTTACTCATAGCCTAGTACAATATTGAAAACTAATTATTATTGGTGGAAACATGTAATTTTCTGACAATTTACGCGCACAAATCACAGCCTGCCATTATTCATTTTATGGCGCCAATAATTTTGTTTCAGTGACCAATTTTATTATAAGTGTCTAAAGAATGTTCTTCAGTTATTCATCAATCATCATCGTTAAATCGTATCAATAATCAAGGAGGCTGTATTGTTATAAATGTATCTTTTTTTAAGACCTTAAAAGCCTATAAGTCCAATAAAAAATTATAGGCGTTAGAAGGAAACAAAGTGTTTATTATTATCAAGTATTGCAGCCACAACCAAAGCTGTAATTAAAGTAATCAACAAATGAATTTAAAAATATGTAAAATTATCAATACTCATTAAAACTCTTTAAACGTAAGTAAACATTAGAACAAGATATAAAAAAAATCTTTCTTTGCCGGCCAGTTCAGAATCCAGTTTAACTCATTGTGTTATTAAGTTATGATAAGCGATGAATCAAATCGAGTTTGGAGATTAGAAATCTCAATGGTAATGACATTTGAATTTAAATTCCTTTCAAATCATTATTCGCTAAGTGATTTAAATAAATTGTTGACAGCGGCGAGATTTTAACATTAGCTTTCTACAATGCTCGCATTCATTTATCGTGTTTAATTTAGCTTATTTTTTTACGCTTTCAGTACGTTAGTAAATAATAAGAAAACTCTTAAACACTTAAGTTATTATTCAATGTTTTAAGACTAATGAACCATAAAATCAATAAAGCGCTGTTGTCATTCTGTTGTCAAAATATTAAGACTAGTCGTTCTCTCTTCATATTTTATTACGTTGGACATGTTAATACTATTAGATTACGAGTATAAATGCTTGTTGTTTATGCTAACATATCTGAAATAATGCGATAAATAGATATTTATAAAATTTTATTTATAGTTCCAAATTTCGCCACACGCCAATAGATTTTGAATGATCTGTACTAAAATATTTTCAAATACAAATACTTACAACCTTCTTGATCATAACCTCAGAACTGAAAACACTGGTTGGTTATGACACCACGTGTTTCCACCGCGTATCTGCGCTTGGTTAGTCACAAGCGAACATCGAGCGGCCGGGAGGTAGTTGTCTAAAATTAGGGTCAATGATGATAAGACCATAAAACCGTCATCTAATGCTGTCCCGCCAATGCATTCGCACCAAACCGCTTGTATGCCACAATGTTTTGGTAATAATTTAATTATTTTACGTGGGAAAATTAATTACAAAATTTGCGCGTCGAAAGTAATTAAATAAAAAAATACAATTTTGTGGCCCAAACAAATAACAAAAATGAGATAAAAATTTTGAAATTCTTTTTCTGTATTTCTAAGCAAATATTTTCCTCCCGGCGCTATCTTGACACGTTCGCTCTGGTTTCGTGAGCTTTTTTTAATCTTATCAGTAATCTGTCAACCTAATTTTTATTCTTGGAGAAATCTTGCTTGTACAAACATTTGAAACACTTCTGCAAATATTTCTTTGTTGCGTATATAATTGACAATAAAAAAAAATATTTTAAAGAGCACGGTTTGAATACAGAATAATGGTTTAATGAGAGGAATTATGTTTAATATCTTTTGTCCGCACTAATAAAAAAGTAGGCGTTCTATTTTCAAAAACGCTAATGCAAGAAAGTATAACACGATCAATCAAATTGAGTCAGAGGATGACGAATGGCTCACTAACCCAGAGTTCGTCGACTTCTAGGTTCCAAATTCAATCAACGGTTATAAATAATGTATTGATGAATAATTATCCCCAAACGCTGGTATAATGTCGGCGTAAGGATATTTGATTTGCATCAATCACGTCTGTCAGCGGATATAGTAGGCGAACGCCCATACACCCACACGCAACGATTTGTAACCTAGGTACTTAGTGAACTTTAGTAAATCCTAGGACATTCTGACCGCGGACCATAGTGTAGGAGAATTAATTGCGTTTTCACAACCGGCACTGTCGTTATGGCAGCTAATAATTCTAAAGTTACGAAAATGTTGTCTTATTTATGGTTAATCAGAAATCGTTTTGCTTTCCGAACGTCCTTTGCTTTGATTAAATATTTGATTTACATAGTTGTTTCTACAATTTAAAATTTAGTGTAGTGCAAGTAAATACCTGTTGGACACCGTGAGAACATTGGTTCGATAGTCAATCCTAACAATTACAAGAAAAATATAAAATAACAATGTGCTTTTTTTTATTTAGTCTTGGATATAACCTATTACTCATATACAATGATCATCTAAGTTCATTTATAACAGTGACATCACTCATGACGTCATTTGTTGGATTGATTCCTTTCCCAAATGTTTGTATAAGGTAAGGTAAAGGCCTCTTGTTGATATTTCTTATTTAAACTGCATGGAATATTAGTAAACAATACTGAACCTTCAAGGTTGGAGTATTAATAAAGTAGATTGTAGCTCGTTCAACAAACTAACTAAGACAATATTGCATCTTCAAATAAAGGACTTTACGACAAACATAGAAACGAACAAAGACGTAATCACGAAACAGAATAAATATAAATTTAAGCATTTCAGATTAAACATAATGAATAATTAATATCAAATCGATTTATTATTTTCGTACATTTGAAGACGCGGCGTTTAATTGAAATTATTTGAATTTTCTTCAATAATAAAAATTACAACTTTTGTATGCAACTGTCAACAAGCCAGGACTTAAGTATATCCTTTACAAAAACCTAATACATATGAAGGCTGTGTTAAATTATTATACAATGTTAATAGCGCGTTACTAAAGGGATTTGCCAAGAATGACAACATGAGCCCATTATGTGTTAAACTTAGACGCATACCACTGCCGAGTTCACGTGATTTACAATTAACTCTACTGCCTTCGATGAAGTAATATTCTCTAATAATTTGCCGATGAACACGGTTTTTATATGTATGCTTGATTTATCCTGATTGTAAACAGAATGGACTGCATATATTTAAGTTATAGCTTTGATGTCACACCATTCATTTGACTCTACTTTTTAATCCCGTCTCGAGACGTGATGTTCGAGATTGTTAAATTTCTATTCAAAATTATGTTACACCAATCCTATAAAAAAATTACAAATGCAAATGAGATAAAACTTTTTAGAAAATTAACTTGATGTTCAAAGGTGTGATTACCTCTTCTGTGTTCGTATTTTCCAGCCTCATAATCCACAAGTTAAGTCTGGCATTTCGAATTGAAGGAGGTGTTAAAAAACGTTGGTTCACTTATCATCTAATAAGACGCTAGGTAATTTGCTCAATCTAATAAAAAAAATAACTACTACTTAACCGATCCTTTTTACCAAAGTTTTAATAGCCAGGTTTCAGGTAATAACTCCCCATTGCTCGTTCGCTGCACCTAAAATATTTGCTCCAATTGACTCCCAACTATTCGATCCAATGTTGTCGACATTGCCCAATAAGCATAAGTCTGGGCACCGGCCAAACCAATCCCATAATTCAGTGGAAGGCCTGCGCCCAGTAATGTAAATGCTAATTTTATCCATATCATATTGCGAAAACATAGGTCAGTTCGGTATTGCAACAAATCTAGCCAATTAGATTCCAAGCACACTAAGTGCCATAAAATATTAGACGTAAATCGCATTTATTATTTATTATTCACGGTAATAATTTGTTGGTAATATTTAACTAAATATAATGATAAGAAAATGAAAACTTTAATGCAGATAGGTTTATTAAACAATTTTTCATCTCGCCTAAGATGTATTTAAATACTATCAGGATCATAAAATGAAGTCATTACGCAAATGTATAGTGCATAAATGATTTAAAATTAATATACGAATGATATCAAATTGGGTCTAAAACGAGTAAACCACACCTTCAAACTAGGGGAATAAGGAGGCTAATTTATAAATAATAACTTAGTTTGAGCCGATTTAAATATTATACTTTTATATAGATCTAGCGTAAATCGTTTACCCAATGCCGTCGCCAAATTCATAACTTAGAAATCAAAATATTTTTTTGGGATTTTATTGCGGATTTGGTTTAATTTCGAAACTTCGGGAAGTAAATGTAAAAGTTAAACAAAATCGGAAATAAAACCCGCAAAGTTAGTTTTATTTCGATGTGTAACATTCGCGTAAATCCAAGAAACCATTATTCATAGACTTTTCATAAATGCTTCTAAAACACTTTCAAATCATAGATCACAATACATTGCTAGAACATATTATCAACACCCGTGTTAGTTTCTTTATAACTTAATCAGGGAAAGCTATCCAAATACTAACTAACCAAAATACTTTGAGAAAAAAGTTACCTGCCTTTAAGAATACAAATAAGAATTTAGGAAGAGTAAAGAAAAAAAAACGATTGTATATTAATTACGTTACGTCACTACAGAATGAAATTCTATAACAAAACTGTTAGACTGTTCGAAGAACTATAACTTCGGCTTGAAACAGAAACTAACGAGCAAACAGGCAACATTAGGCTCGATGTTACCTGATCACCATCACAACACCAAAACAATCTACGATACATTATCATCTTCCACATACATTGCCGGCTTCACATAAAACATAGCTTCATTCAACAGCCAATAGCGATCAATGCGACACGTCCCTTCAGTGTGCAACAGTAGGGTTTCCCACGCAGCCAGTAGGCCCAGCGCGGCCTTGCGGCAAACCTTTATGCACCGGCAATGTTACCGCCGAGTCACGGACCTTCCACTATTGTACTCATTGCCGACTTTATATTTAGATATTATTTTTGTTATAGACAATGTCAAGAGTTTTTTGGATGTGTAGATTAAGACGGTAACAGCGTTGGATGATCTATAGTTTATGATACCTAATCATACCTAATGCCTGAAGTAAAATGTAATTGCATTAAAAAACTTCAAGATTTATAAAATATTACACTAACTAATAATAAATAGACTAATTGAAAGAGACTAAAAAGCAGTTTCACACAGAACTATTGTGTTCAAAGATTAAAATAAGTTGATCACTTTTAAACGTCGCTCCGTATTCTCAAGTCCACTGTGAGATAATTCAAAACTTTCAAATGGCGCTTGCTTTAATATAAAAGCATTAGCTAATGATCAACAAAACTTATAGTCAATGTAGCGTAAACATTATTTCGGCGACGAGCAACACTTTCACTCTCTGTTTTACTATCGACACCGAGTGACAGTCACGGCCGGGTCACAAATTACGTAAAGCGACAGTAAACAACAAATTCAGGTTTAAACGAAAAAATAATAATAAAAGATTTAGTAATAATGAGTTATGTAAAGCTCGCAAACTTTTATTTTACATTTTATAGCTTCCTCTATTAATTTTTGCTATCGAATATTAAAATCTTTATATTTTATTTAATCACGAAATTCGAGACAACAATGTTTATTTAACTTAGCATACTTTTTAGATCGATTTGATCTTCACAACGTCATCATTTACAAAAAAGCTTATGGTGGAAAATAGGTGTCTACAAACTAAAAGTGCCACACAAGCAAAGTACATAAAATTGTCACATCCACGTTAAAATGTAATCAAAAAATGTAATGTAAAAAAAAAAAAAAAAAAAACTACCAATGCTGCCAACACACAAAAATAACACTTCAAAGTTACGCCACAAGTGACAAACGAAAGTGTCAAACTGGCTTGACAGTCATCACTAATTACGTTACGAAGCCCAAACTAGTGTCAACTGAGGTGAATGATCTTGAAATCGAATCTGTCCCGAACTGCTGAACATATTCTTATGGAAAGTGAGCATTACTTCACTATAAATAGACTGACCTTTCGCTTAACTGATGCGTCAGCTAAAGTTATAGTGATGTAACGCACACACACATACAAACCCGCACGGGCAGCGGCCGACGAAAGAGAAAGTGGTTAAGGTCTCAATGGCTGACCGGTGCTTGATTGTGCCTTCCAATCGGAAAATCGATATCGATTAAAATCGCTTTATGCCCAATTTGAACATAGCTACGTTGTCTTTATGGCGAACTTTGAGTCATAATTGCAGCGTTGAAATTGTACTAATATTTTTTTAATATTCTATACATACAAAGATAGCAATATTATAATCAAATATCTAAAAATAATCTATTCCATAAAAACCACGTTATGTTTATCATCAGGTGCAATAAAGCTAATTTTCCGATGCAGTTTAAAAACAAAACATAAATCACTCCTATTCTATAAAATACACCTTAATATTATTCAAAAAAAGATCAAATATTCAAAATAAGAATAAAATATTCAAAACTATTCGAAATTCAAAAGTATATCGATACTCGCAGCACTGGCCCATACGTTCCGCAGCTGGCTCCTACGGGAAGTACAGTAACAGGTTTCACGCAGGGTACCGTTAGGTACGTGCGCCCGCGCTGCCTAGCACATTACTCTCGCTTTCCACGCAGAGCTTCCTCTAGACAATGCCTTTCTTCGCTTACCGTTGTACCACTTTCGATTGTTTTTTATGTGCGAAATTTAATTAGATTTTTAGCCGTTCTAGTTTTTTGGTTACTGTGTTTTGTTTTGTGTATAAAAATACATTAAGAAAATATGGAAACTGCAAATTTTGTTTTTTAAAGTGATTATAAAAAAATGTCTAATGGAAAAATACAATAGTCCGATGATGTAAGACGTTAAAATAGAGTCGGCTAACGAAATAAAAATTGCTAATCATTTCATTAGTATGCACAAAATATCTTTGTTTAAATAATTATTTCCGGAAAACAATAATTATTTTGTTAAAAACATTAACAAAAACCAGTATATTTTATAAATATACCGACGTGTAAAAAAATTATACGCTTTTTGGCGAGTTCAACGTCAGTGGCACGTGAGTAGGACAGAAAGATTAAAATCGCGTGAAGCAAGTATTCAAAAAAGTCTAAAGCCTTGACCACGGGTGGCTGACATTAAAACGCACGCGCCTTTCACGGCGCTCAGGTGTCCGTTGTATAACTCACTTTCCATTTCTTTGGGGCTTTAAAGACCCCATCTCCATTATTCTTTTGGGGATATTTAAATATTTTTAAATTGGCCCTAATTTGCATTATTTTTATATAATTAATTTAGGGTTAACGACGTTGTTTAGCCATGTCGTGATGTAGTAAAAAATGTATAAAATGAATGTATGTAATAAAAATGTATTGTTAGTTTTCAGACTTGGGAACTGTTTTTAACAGGACTTATTAAATAGTATTTTTGACGGGGAATATTAAGCCAATTCAACAATATCAGAGCATCAAACACCGTTTTAAATTATCAAAATTAATTTCCTTCAAAAACGAAGTCATACGTTTCGAAAGCAACGTGTAATACAAATGTTACATAACTCGTATGAAGGCGCGGTAAATTAGAAAAATATCTTCGATGACCACACAAAAGCTCCGTAAACGTCTTGTGATAGTCTCTCTACTCGCGAATATTCAACAAAATTCGGCGGTGGGCAGTGTGCTCGCGCCGTTATTCGCGGTATCGTCTTACGAAACCGCCGGTCGCGGCGCGAGTTAAGGTCGTCAATATGTGGCAATTTTCCCATTCCGAAGAGCTAAACCTTGACCTAGGAATTAAATTTCATTTCGTCACACGCTTTACCCGCTACATATTGCAATTTGTTTGCAGCGCCGTTTATATTTAAAACGTGAGTAATTTACTACGTTTTTATTTCGCCATCCGGCTACTGAACTGTAAAATGTCTTGATGAAGTATATTTTGCATTTCATATACGGTTTGATTGGTGTGACGTTATGGTTCTATGGTATATTCCAGTGGTTGTGCAACACGCCACTAGATGGCATTGCGTGGCATGCAGGCACGTCGGCGGCGCGGAGGGGCGCGTGCGCATGTTGCGCCACCGCGGGCTCTTTACGCAACACGGCCATTCACCCCGGAAGACGTTTTCCTCGCAGTTTCTTTAGCAGTGTGTTATTGTGGCGGGCTCGCGTGACTCGATCGCGTGTTGTATAAGTACCCTTAACACCCTCCCGCCGGATTTGTGCCACTCACACTCAGACCCAATTATCTTATCGCATGAGACCTGCAGATGCACTCGCTAGGAAGCTTTTACTAAGTCATTAGTCGTCCTATCCAGAAGTATATCAATTGTGACCACCTTTTCTAAGACACGGCAAATAGCATTGCGGTTTCGCAACGAGGTCTTTAAATTGTAATCATGTGCATTTATGATTTAGTGTTGGAGATACATTAACTGTAGAATGGCAGTCGATTTATCTGGTTTTTCATTTTTATTTTATTTTAACAACGTTTCACACGCGCGTGTTGACCGACTGACTCCGTATTCCCATGAAACATAAACAGTAAACGGATCTATAATCTTTGATCACAAATCCGCTGGGTTTTGGTAAACAATATGGAGGAGCGGCGTTCGTCCGCGGTACGACAACTGTGCTTGCAACATACACTCCGAAATAGATTAGCCAGTAGTAAACAGGGAAACTAAAACAAGATTTTCCGTCGGCTCGGCGCCGCAACAAAATATTTCTGGTAGCTGGGTAAACGCGAGTTTGTATGAGGAAATTCGTTTTAGTGTTTTGGTCTCGTGTAAAATTTCGTAACTGGTACGCAACGCAGTGAGTCAAGTGTAAATTTAATAAACAATACAATTCGGACCTTATTAATTTTGAAATTGTTTTCTCACAGCATTCTTCGAGCGTTGCGCTGTGAACGTTCAGTTTAAGTATTGTCTATACGTATATGCTTGTGGGCTTTATGCTCCTTCGTTTGAGTAATAAAGATGCCAAAATGAAGTCTAAACTGAATGTTCTTAAAGGCTATTTTGTAGTAGTAAAGTGTCGCATTAGAATGTGTTAACTAGTGAAACGTTTACATAACATCTGACATTGGTGTCTGGTACAATCGCACACAGTGCTAGCAGAAATTACGCAAAGATGCATCGGCCATCGGAGGCCTTTTGCGAAAGTGTGAGGCGTGCACTGTTAAGGAGAATGCTGTGTGACCCTATGGAAGTATAAATCATAATCCAGTCGATATTGACATCAAATACATATTTAAGCTGGTCTGAAAGTAAATTGTAATTTAAAGTAAATTGCCGATAGGCTCGCCCCCTACCACATCGTGGGACGGAACATACAAGCGAAATGTGGTAGTCCTGGTAACACTTCTGCCTACCCCTTCTGGGAAAAAGGCGTGAGTTTATGTAAGTATATATGAAAGTAAATTCATTTCTTCTACTACAAGTGCCTTATACCAATTTTTTTTGGGTTGGCAACATGATGCTTTATGAAAGTTGCAGATGTTTTAATTTAAATCCACCTGCCGCCTTGACCGTAAGCCGTTCGGGAAATCATCATCCGAAATTCATGCAACTCTGATTGTATAACTCGAACGTTGATTCACTGACTTGGAAAGCGAAAACAAAATCTTGTTTTCAAAATCTCAAAATAACATTCGCCAAAAATCCACTTTAACAATCACAAATCCATAAGATAATTACCGGCAGGTATGTACACATGCATAGTATTAAAATATTACACTTGTTCGTATCTATTAAATACATTATATGTACAATTCAGTCTAGACGCTATCCTTTGCGAAATCAGCGAGCGCAGGTGCAACACCTTGCAGGTAGCAATTATATTGGGCAGAGTGCTAATTACAACCCGCGGCAACGCACGTCTTCATTCACCGACGTACGTGATAATTTACATACATTATCTTGTTTTCAAAATAGCATATAGAACGTGCATAGGTCAATAAGCGGAATATTATCGGACGATATGAAAAAATCATTAATCATCAAGATAAATTAGAAATCAGCGATGGAAAGCCGCCAGGCTGTTTTTGATAGGTCGCTGTGGAAGTACTTACTGTGGAATGCCAAGAATTGCTATGGAATGACAAGGATTGCTATGGAATGACAAGCATTGCTGTGGAATGCCAAGCATTGCAGTGGAACGCCAAGCATTGCTGTGGAATGCCAAGCATTGCTTTGTAATTCATGGTGTTGTTTGGTTTTGCTACTGTCCATGAGCGGTCGTATCGCTTACCATCATGCGAATGGCATGCTGATCTCGCCATTGCAATAAAAAAGCTTGGGGAACCTTATGTTCGACAATGGAGTAGACAAAATGGTACATCTCAATTCAAGAGAGAAGTAAAAAGCACACACCTCCATTTTTTCGTACTTCTATTCGTAGCTAATTATCGCTCGCTTTACGGGTGGGAGAAAACCTCCATCCCTGATAAATCTCTATAAGAATTTCAACGGCATCTAAAGTCCAACAAACCTACGTCAAAGTGATGGTCTAAACTTAGGTGCCCCTTTTGAATCGTAGACAATGCTCTTGTCCAACACTGTAACGTATATGACATACTTATTATTTATTTTATAATTAAATTTATTACATCAGGCAATCGACTCGATTTCTTCAGCATTATTGTCATATGATGCATAATAAAAGCCATTTGTAATAAGAGCAATATCCGATTGGAAAGTTTTAATTATTTTGTTTTACAAAATTCATTGGGAACCATATTTATCGGTAATTGGTAGTACTGTCAGTCGTTTTCTATTAATTTCATTCAGTATTTTGTTGTTTTATGTCATAGAAGGCTAGTCTTCTTAAGAAATCAGTTATTGTTATCAACATTGGCAGTTTGTATAGTTCTAATCACTATAGATATTAAGATCGAGGAGATCAACCTAGTGTCTTTAATAACTTGCTAACTATTAACATTTTTTTATTAAATACCTTAATAACTACCAACAGCGCTACGGTCTTATGAAGGCAACATATGATAGACAATTATAGGATGGAATTAAATAAGATGGAAAAAAGTATGCGGTACAATTTTACTAATAAATAAGACGAACCAAAGTATGAGGTAAACTATATCTTTTCAATTTACGGTTACATCAAAAAAGAACATCTCAAATACAAGAGTCTTTAAATACTTTTATTCGTGAGTTGTACTTACAAAGCCAAAAAAAATTAAAGATTATTGATAGAACATCCAAGTAATAATTTATTCTTTGCTAAGACATTATACTTGATTGTGTTTTATGATTTAAAAAACAATGTCGCACCTATATTTTGTATTTCGCAAACAAAGCAAACTGCGACATGTAACATACTCGTATGCTAACCGCTAAAAGCTGCAAACTATTGCTAAACAGAAATTGAAAAGTGATTTTGTGATGATCGCGATCACATCGATGTTACCCAACGTACAAGTGCTAACACTCATAAATTAAAAATCTGTACTGTGCCAAATAAAGAGGAGTAAAGACCTTTTACATAACGATGTTACGTAGTGCGGTGAGAGGCAATGTCAGCCTTTACTATTATTATGACAAGACCACTTATCTCTGTTCCGTACTTGCCGATTGATCGGATACTTGTGCCGATTAATCGGCGCTCGTACCATTGTATGTGTTGACTAGAGACCATTCATGATGGAAAGCTGGGGGTCGGTCATTATCTCAACTCAAATCGTTGCAAATTTTAAGAAACTGCTATTATAATTTACAAAGCTAACAGTAGTGAGGCAGAATAAATTTGAAGCTGTTTGTGTAGTGAGATTTGAGTTACGTGTGCTAAATCAACGATTATTTTTAAATGCCGTGTTTTATAATTTTATTAGTATGAATTATGAGTGGCCTTGACTTGGTTGTTTTTAAAAATAAAAACATTTGTTTTTATCGTGGGAAAGAACCTCATTTTAACTCAGATTTTGAATAGATTGTATATTGATTGGCCGTCCCACACGTCGCGTCGCCACTTAGCACCGCATTACCTTAATCGCATTTCACAACAACAGGTAATGTATTGCAGATCAAGGTTCTTCTTTATGTCTAATAAAATTCGTCTTTTGTTTCGCTAGTATTATGTACCTAAAAAGGTCAATGAACAGCCTCGGTATTTCTACAGTCGTATTTCGTACGACGTAACGGCATTTATCGTATTGGATTGTTGTTCGAATATGCTTGTTATATTCAATATATAAGGTTCAAAATGAATTTCGTCGTCTATGAATGGAAGGCCTTCTGTCTTGTTCGTGGAGCGGCGATGTGCACGGTGAACCTTGTCGTAGGTTACGCGCGCGCGCTGATGCAATTTAAACTCAGACGCGTGGTGTTAGGTCCCGAAATGATTTGGCACTGAGTGGTTGTTTTGACCATTGGCGTCTAGATAGTTTGTTGGCAGTGACGGCCAAAATGTTAGTTTGTTTATCGTTACGCTCGTTCTTGACAGCGAAAAAGTGAAAACGGCTGCTGTGGCGGAGCTGGGATTGCGAAACTGTTGGAGGCCTCGCGCCATTGTGTGCCGTGGAGCGCTTGCGGCTCGCTTATGTAACGCAAACCTTCCCGTTCACAAATATTGTCCATAATTACTGTCGTACAATTGACGGCTACCTTAGTATGTCACACACTGTTGTTTAGATGAACTTCGTCAATTAATTTGTTTTTGTTCTTTTTTTATTTAAATTGTCTGATAAATTGAATTAGTAAACCATATGTTTAGGTGTCTAATAAGAATTTAATAAGAGATGCTATTTTGTAATTTGCCAAACATTTGACTATCTGAATAATTTCCATTGCTATCATTTATTCGTTATTCGTGTTAAATAGTTTTGTGATACAGTTGTTTGTTAGTTTACCGTTATTCCATTTAAATAAAAGGCACTTTATACTAGTGGCGAACATTCCAGAACTTTATGAATATTTGGCATGTGGACTATAGGTGCGCCTAATTGTCAGTCACCACAAAAATTCATGACACAATAATGTGTCACCGACGTAACTATTGTTTATTGTTCAAATTGAGGTTTACGAAATTAGGAACATGTAACGGTACTTTTGTTATAATGCACTATAATTTAAAATGTTTTTGTGTCAGTTTAAATTTTCAAGGCAGAAAATTCTTGTTTACACAATTTTTCTGGTCAAATTTGTAGTAGTCGTTCTTTACTTTATGTGATAATAATAAAGCTTATTTAAGCCATGGGAAGACAAGCTGTCTGAAAGAAGTCATAAAACGCTAAAAATATCCAAAACCATAAAATAATAAAAAAAACTAAAAAAATCCCACAACCAATTAGCAGCGCGACATTCTTTAGCAACCTCAAACTTCAAGGCGAGCGACGGCCGAAATCTAGCGTATATAGGGTAAAATACACTCCACAAGCAACAACAGAGGACATTAACACCATTTTTACGAAATATATTAAAACACGACCACAATTCCACCGCTCTCGTTAATTTCAATTTCTTTAAGTACATTTTTGGCTCGTTTATTTAAGGTCATGCCAATTAACAATGAAATTCACACTGAAGGTAATCATGTATACAGTATACACTCATTATTGAGTTACTTTGTCGAGGTGTTTACCAATTGTTGAGGTCATTAACACCTTTATCGTGCGATTCGGCAGAATTTGGATTGTCACCAAGCGCGCATCGCCAGCGTGCATCGACTCTTCTGTCACGTCATGTCACTAATCGGTCAGGTAGCCAACGTGTTGATCGGAATATCATCGACAATTTTACTTTTTGCGTAATCGTTCGAGACAGTATATAAGATAAAAATATCTGTAATAAGATCTTTATAATAAAAAAAACATGTTTAAAGTCTGGAGATACAAAATGTAATAAAAGAAAAGCATGAAATCATAACCAGTACTAAGAAATACTTTCTATATTTTGAAAGTTTTATTTATTAGGAAAGAGTCTGGCAATTTATTAGGAAATTACTTATTGTCTCTTTGCTCTTGTAGCTTTATATATTATCGGTGCTCTGCAAGGATATGGGTTCGAATACCTTATCAAAAAAAATCATGTTGTATGGGCATTTTACTTCAAACATAATTTTTGGAACGCACTTGAGTTAAGTTATTAAAATAATTGGCTCAATCGGGACGTCCATGAAACCTACATCGTGTTTGGTTCTAACCAGTAATCCAAATCCAGTTCTATCCAATTACTAACATGTTAATTTTATAAACATGATATTCTGAACATAAAAATCCGTGATGCTGCCTCCATCAACGTACAAAAGTAAATCTGCAAACCTTTCACTAACGCAACTTATCCATCTATTGTTTAGTGTCAAGATATAAATCTCAGTCAATTCCTGCCGTTCCATTCAATTAGTTTTATCGTATGACGACTTTATCACACAAAGACCGTCGATTAGCTAAGTCTGAGAGGTGAATTATGCAAGATAATCAGTCGTTAAGGCAGGTTATTCAACCCCACTGAAACACAATACATCGATACGGTTCGACACATTGATAAACGATGGGAACTATCGCCGAATTCTTGTACAAAGATTTGCGAAATCTTTTTGTATAACGCTCAAACATATCGCAGATAAGATGAATAAATATTTGTATGATCTAAAAAGTATGATGACTCGTGTTATTTACATAAGATTTTAATGCTGTATATTTATTTGTTCAATGCTTTTTATGCTTAATCAATACGCGAATTTAGTGCTTTAGACAATTTTTGACAATCCGCCTTTGGGACATGATTATTCATATTGATATCTTTTTATACCATTGAGATGCCAGAGATGATTTAGAATGTATTAAATCAAAATGACTATGCTTTCTAAAATAAAATAATCTTTTCAATATATATTATGTAAACTATTCAAACACTGTTAACAATAGTCACGTAATTTCACATAAAAATTGCTTATTTCAATATTAAATAAGATATTATCATTTGCTTGCGAAAAACAACAAGTCTAGACATTATTGCTTTCATACTTATTTTATCTTTAATATAGATTGAGTATCGGTGCATGAATCATCGAAATAATCAATGTGGAAATCATTCCTATTATTGGCTATTTATCGAGGTTTATATCTTTCAAATTACAGTCAAATGTATCACCCAGTTCTTAATTATTGTCAGTCTTTGTAAGACCTTAACTTTAAATCGGGTCGCGGGCTTAAGTTCCGCACCCATATAAAAAAAATTATGGCTGACAAGTATTTGAAGGGTTATATAGTAGTACAATTACAAGTAAAGATGGTTTATGTCATTGCATTAGGCTTTAGGCCGCAGTATCGTAGTAGCTCAAATAAGATTTAACAAAAATATATTTCCATTACTCGTAGTATATTATTTAGTCGGATCTTAACTACTGACTGTCATGATTGTGTCAAAATTCTATTCTTCTCTATTTCGTTTTCTATGTAAACAGTACTACCCTTACCAACAGGCGCAGAGCATTCATTATGCCGCATTGCAAAAAAAACAATTTATAACAGCGTAATCTATGCGCATGATTGACAAGACAAATGCCTTTGCTCGTTTTTAGGCCATATAGCGAATATGGTTCTTGCATTTCTTTATTCGAGATGGATCCATGTTCCCAGAAACCGAACTTTATTTATGTATCACTTCCTGTTTTGCTGCCAAAATGGGTTACGCGGCCCGGCCCGCTTTCTCCCATTCTTCAGATAGGCCGGCCATACACAGCCCGTTGCGTCAAAGTTTCGAGTGGCCGTTTTTTCAGGAGAATAGTTAACCTACATTCGTCGGCTAAATATAAAGAAGCTACCTGACTGCGAGCACAGCGCACCTTGCTCCGCACATGTTGTCAATGTTGTTTACATTATGCAATAACATACTAGTAGAAATTGTTGACCAATTCATATGACTGGACTCTATTTTGGACTGTGGTTTATCATAGATTCGATGAAGGAGCATGCGACTTTAGGGTAATTGATCATGGCAGGCTTTAGACACCCACAATGGTTAGGTCCTCACTGTGTTGCCGGATCTTAAAATGAGATGGAAAAATGAGCATAAAGTAGGGAAGATTAAGATTTTTGGCCTCTGAATGTTTATTCCATGACCTAAAAATTTCCCACTAAAATTAATATCAATTTCTCTCAGCGTGCTATATCTTGTAAGAACAGTAATTACACCGAACGGCGCCTTTCAAAATTATTAATAGCTGTTACTATTGTCCGACAATGATTCAGAGGCATAATCTAAATACTCATGAATAGGGGGCGATGCGAACGAACTCCGCTTTTAGTGTACAAGTGTGCCGTCGGCCCGCCTAACCTTTCAGACAAAAACGACAAACGCTTAACTAGGCTATGTTCTGACGCGTTCATTTGTTACAATATTTATTGTGGCTACTTTAGCCACTTTTTCATTCAACATCACGTGCTTTTCGGGAAAATTTGTTGTGGTAGAGTGATGATTAATTCAATATATTATGGCAATTTATTAATTTGAGGGAAATCTTCTATTTTGATTGGTCATCGCGAGACTTTGACACATTGATAAATAAGAGGTAATTTTAAAAATTATAACCAATTCATTCTATCAGACCGAAATATAAATATTGAGCGGTATATGAAACGTTTCATGTACAATGCGAGGACAGTACATCGGCGGTGCGGTGATGAGCTGCGCGTGCGCGTGCGCGTGCAGATGACCCAGTTTCGCTCTGGCGACGATTATTGTTCGCACCGGACCACACACGCGAGTGGCTCCACGACGCACCCATAGACATCGTCGCGGCCCATCCTAGCCCGTAATGAACCATCAACTAATCATACCGAATCCCTTTTCGGCGGTTCATTGACCCCGCTATCGAAATCCGCACACTCACACGCATGTCCTCGAACGAAACGGCCAGATAAAAAAAATGAAACAAAAAACGTCCCGCGTAACGGTGAATGAGTACCAGACAGAGATAACTATATTTCGGCAGTGCACTCGTCGAGCGTAAGGTCGGCTACGAAAAACACTGACGCAATTTTTACAGCGTACGTAATTGAGCACTGACGGAGTCGGCGGTGTGTGCGTGCGCGCCGAGAGCGACGCCCGCGTCCGCCGAAACGGAGGCGGAATATTTAGGTGAAAGTGTTTCGAATTTCGACATGACGACATTTGCGCGCAGTCGTTATCGTGATTTTGCCGAATCGAGAGGTTCGTTGAGCGCGCAGGCACCCGCGCCCGGCCACTGAAGCCGCGACCGTTCCGCGCCCACACCGCGCTACCCTCGCCTCTCGATCCGCAGGAAGTGCGCCGGCCGCTGCATGCTGAACGTGTCCAGTGCTTGCGTAGCAAAACTATGCTAACAGTTAGTGTTTCTAAAAATTTACGGAGACGTAAATTAAAAAGGTGATCGGTGCATCAGGAACAAGGTGTTTCTTCGTGTGATGTGCGTGGTGCGGCGCTAGACAAGCTGTCGGCGGGCGACAAGCTGGGGCCCGACGAGGCGTTCGACGCCTCCGCGCACGCTCACCAATTGCAGACGATGACCTCCACCATGGGTAAATATTTACAAACACCACTCACAAATTCCAAACCCTTATACATAATTTTTCACACAACTTCTCAATACTATGTAATCTTAAATTTTCTAAAGTTAAATACTTTAATTTTTACGCAACGTATGTGAAAACTTTATATAACTTATAAAAAATAAACTTAAGCACATGTTCAAGTGTCGTAGAGTGCAGTGTTAGCCGTAGCAATTTGCTACGCGCTACGACTCGGCTGCTACAGCGTAGAATTCCTTTTAAAGTAAATCTTGATATACGCAAAATATTCGGTAGAATTGCCAAGCTTGATTTTAATATTATAATAAAATTTTCAATTTATATAAATATTTTTAATATCGAAAGGCCCAGGTTATTATATTCAAAATCAAATGTGAAAAAAATTCAACACATGTTGCGAACGTACACTGCCACAAAAATATTATAATACAATTACTTCATTAAAAAATACGACTGAATAATAATAAATATAATAATGAATAACTAAATATAGGTAGTCAAAATGTATTATGAATAATTGATAAATACATCACAAATGCCGAAAATATAAAATAAATAAATCGTCAAATAAAAATCAAATATTGACAGTCTTTCAATGAAATTCTACCACGTAATAATTTTTTTTTTTACCGTTAAGCTTTTTTTTTAATAAGTAATCAAATAAATTAATTTCTATCTCATTATTTATACTAGAATGATGAATGCTCGATACTATATGTATTATTTTAGTTACTTTGTATGGCGATCTGCCCACACGCATTCTATTTCGGTTCAAAACCTTACAAGTGGCAACAATCATTACGTACGTATCAATTACGAATTTCTGCATTATCATAAATCAATGTAACAAAATTATAATGTCATTTTATAAATAAATATTATCATTAATTATTTATTTCGTTAATAAAATACAGTTTCGATTTATGGGATTTATGCAATACCAATTTCAAATAAATCATATTGAAATTTAATTTTAAACTTGAATATATTAAATTGTGTGCAGAAATTAAATTATACATGCTTTTATATATATGTATATATATATATTCCATTACTTTGATACCAAGAGCGATATTTTAATAACATCAAAATATAGATTTAATAATTTATATTAAATACACTCTCTCATTTGTGTAAAAAACACGAGCAAAGTGAAACTAAAGAGTTACATATGTTTATGGTTAATGTTTTTTTCGTTGTATGAACTAGATACTCAATCATTTATGGTTTTTATATACATACCACAATTGACAAACTAGTTCATATAGCTTTCTTATCTTTCTTACGTTCTAAAAACAAGTCATTGACTATCGTATTCAATTTCATTTCGCTTATCTCACTTGATAGCTATTGCTGGAAAAATTGCAAAATAATTTTAAGTTACAAAATACAGAAATTTGTAAGTATACAATTTATTAAACTTAATTTAATATCACATGGCCAAACTACTCTTGCAGAGTAGGGCCGTGCCCTGCAGTGGGACGTATATGGGCTGATACAATTTAATATCATTAATTTGCCATTTTATGAATATGAAGCACCGCCTGAGACTAATATAGACATTATACTGATCAACTACAACTCTAATGGAATCCATCCCGCCAACAAGATTGATAATCCTAAGACTCAATCAAGTGTATACGGAGGCCCTCATCTAATGTAACCATTATTAACAGATATAGGGACTAACAATAACCCACAAAATTGCCTTTTCTGGACCCACTATTTTTATATAAACTTCGTATGTGATGAATCGTTCTTAAAACTAGAAAATAGTGATGATATAACTTATTGGGAGTCTTGTGCATAATTTTATGCTTCTAGGCACACCGGTTTAAGCATAGTCTGTCAAACAAATATTGGAATTTTATTATTATTTTTATAGGCTTTATAAATCTTACGCTTGCCTGTTTTTTTTATACCAATATACTAATATATGATTTATAATAAATATTGAATGATTTTAAACATGTTTATTTCGTCTGTATAAGATTATTATTGAAATTTGTTAATGTACACATGATACAATTATTCTTTCTCAGTGAAATTTCGGCTAACCTAACGTAATATTCCAGGTTCGATCTCTACGTCGAAACAAAATTGTTAAGATCAACAAATTTTAATATGTTATTATTGTTCAAACAACAAAATCTCATACTTGCAACTCAGGATAGGCATTTTACTAATATAATTTATTTTACTAACACTTCAAACCACATTGCTAGACATATATATTTAATTTTCAACTAAATAATAATCATACAATACTAACCCACCCAAACTGAAACGCATTAAAATCAATGCAATAACAAAACAACAAACCCAGAGTCAACTGCGTCATTATAATACTACAAGGTTACAAACACTATACGATTCTATTATCTACTTTATTAGTATCTACATACTTCGACGATCATTCGAATGATCTTGTAACAAAAGAATCCCTGTCAAATTCTACCGACTGCATGATGTCATCAATGACGTCACGAGTGTGGTAAAATAAGTAGTTATTAGTAACAAATTAATGTGAATTGATCTAGAAAGAAACCACAACAGCTTTAAGTTTTAGGACCTTAGCTGCAATTCCCAGGTCATTTATATGTTTTCAATACCATTTCTGGGTACGAATATTTGCCAAGAAAGCTAACATAACAATACTGGAGAAAAGGACATCAAATCATTCTTAAACGTGTATTAATTTTGCATTATATTCAAGAACCTTCCCCTACAGCAAACATCCATATATTAAACCATAGTGAAAAGCCATAGAGTAAATGTAACATGAGCTTTTTCCCCATTTGCCATAAAATTACAGTTATTGCCAAAATCAATATTACAAAACAAAGGCGATGCGCGTTAACCATGACATTCCGAAATCATCTCGTGCATCATGCTCGTGACTATGACCGGCGAACTTTTACTTTCGTTACAATATGGCCTCCCTTTGTCTACCGCCACGGTCTATGGTCTATGGCCGGGGTCGATGATCTCCCGCCATTTTGCCGTTGCCGAAATACATTTTTTACGCTCACTTTCCAATAAGGTGAAAGCGAAAAGGTACATAATGTCACTGCTTCCTTTCATAGTATTGTAGTGGGTGGATAGAGGTAATAATAGACGTTGAACGGCTTGTCAAAAACGCTATTGTTTGTCTGGAACTTGGCTTTCCTCTGGCATCGCATTACCGGATAATTACGAGGTCACTTTGTCAATGTCCAGTACAAAGGCTTCTGTTCTACAGTTTTTGGAAACTAACTAAGTTTCGGTTCCAAATCGACACAAGATTATTCTAATCATGGTGGCAGGTATATCCTCACTTTTGCGTGGCAATAAAAATAGAATTTCTCTAATTATAATGTAAATTAAAAAGCATTTAAATTATTTTAGAACAGCTTGCATAAATATAAAGAAACTTAACATTCACTGCGTCATAAACACATCAAATTCATAACTTCAGTCCGTTATGAATAAATTTCCGCGCCAAAGTAATTTCTAGGAATATTCCACCCGTGAAAATGTAAACAACTTTTTCAGGAACACGGAAACAATGAGTGTCATATAAGTTGTCAGTCAGAGTTTATCGTATAAAAGCCATAATGCATATTTGAATCAAAACAGGAAGTGTATTGATCGGAAGTGTGGAGGTTTAAAAATGGAACGTTTTAGCTTTGTGCGCACGCGCACGCTGAATGTCAAGGTGCAGCGGAGGCCAGACGAGAGGCCCGAAACCGGGGCCGATATGCCACTATTGTTGTTTTCAGATAATGTCATAGAAATTTAACCATCACGTTTGCATACCGACGTTTTTAAACATTTAATTTTGTAGAAAATTGCTGAAACAGCAAAATATTAGCTAGTCTGTTTTTATCAGGAATTTGCGTTGTAATCACTGATGAGTCTTCTTTTAATTAGGTATAGTTTTTATATCGTTTTATAAACATATTTTATTTGTGACATATTTGAATTAACTATCACAAATATGTCATTTAAAATATTCTAATAACCCACCATTTAATTCAACGCCAAGATATATTAAAAAAATCAAAAACATTTAATAATACATAAAAAAATAACTGAATAATAATGTTCTTAGCAACACAATGTCCATGCGTTGAAATCTTTTCGTAGTAATATTTGCACACGTGACTAATGTAATAAGACGTCATTACAGCTGCATAACGCGCGGTTCAATCTACGTCATCAAACTGCATGTATGTCGTCACATGTTTTTTACGATCAGTACGATAAGTCTAATACCTACATCATGACATAACTTCCCCATCACAATGCGCAATCAATTTCATTAGTACGTTTTGAATGACGCTTAAATTCTTGCACTAATACACTGTAATAAAAATACATATAATAAAACATTAATATAAACATTGTTCTTATCTATAATGTATAGTATATTTCGCATCAAAGTATGAAATAAAATGCATGTTCGCATAAATTAAAGAAAATAATCATTCACTAATTAAAATAAAACTAATTAAATTGATAACAGATGGTAGATAATATGCCAACACATTTAAAAGCCATCCTAGTTCAAAAATAACCGAACCTCTTGCACAACTAATATCTCTAATACAGAACCCATCAATCAAGGGGTCTACGTGAGCACCATCATGACCAGCCCTGGATTGTCAGACACATTTCCACTGGCATCGCGGCCTCGTGGTCGACACTGACATTGTCATACTTCCTGCACATTAGCCAGCCGGTTTAAAAGCACCACACTACCTCACCCGTTCACGTCACGACCGAACTTCTCAATTTAGGCGTGTTTTATCCGTCGGTTCGGAAGTGAATTATAGATACACCACGTTAGCAACGCAAGGCTGATGTTAATTGATAATTAAAATGTTAAATACGCAAAATGCAATAAAGTATATTTTGATGCTTCCTCAATAAATTGCATAACTTTGAATAGCTAGGTTATTATGTTTAGCTTAATATGTAGTATTTGTATATCAGAAAAATAATAATTTGTGTATAACAAATATGTGTATTAAAGATTAATCGTTAACTAATAAAGCCGGGATAATCCAATCAGCATTGTTTATAGATGAAGAAAAACAACACTCTTTTTAAAGAAACTGTATAGATACATGTAATACCACTCTAATTAAGTACTGAATTAATAGTTGTATGCGAAATTCCGTTGTCATAAGATTATATTGTTCAGATATAATATATGTATACAACTATACATACATGTGAAAGCTTTTTCCTTCTGTAAACTGCTCGATTCAGTTCAGTAGCGTTATTAACAAATTAGTAAATTAATTAGAGAGTAAAGGATTTCACTCCGACAATTTATACAAATTGCAACTCCGAACAAATACAAAATTAGATGATCAATAAATATAAATCGCACGACACCCTCGCAATAGAAATTAATTACATGTCAAAAAAAAAACAAAGATGTCAAAATCATAGCGATAAATTATCGATGTATAATCAATTGAATCTGATCAATCGTCAGTGATGCAACATCACTAAAACGCGGAGTAACCTTGCCGTTATTACATTCACAGTGGGGTTTCAATTTGTTTTGGCTCCAATACATTCCACCAACACTGAAACTGACATGGTCTTGGACGAAAATACACGTAATGCAATTGTGTTTTGAATAAAAAATATTATGCTTGTAGTAAAATACGGCCTTTAATAAGGCCAGCGTAGTATTGAGTGTTAGAAAGGGAGGGATAACCTATTGTAAATATTATAAAAATATATGTAAAGAGTAATCTCAGAATGACAAATTTCGAATATCTCAATAATAGAAAGCAACACTTTCTCTATATTACATGGACTGTGTTTGAAATCGATTAAACTAAGTTTTTAGTTAAAGTCTTGTCGTTTGTAAATTCATTAAGTGACTGCACTGCACAACTACCTTGTTGTCAATATTCAGGAAAATATTGTAAGTTCAAAATCAATTATTTCATTTAAAATACTAATTGTAACAACGAGTATTGACATAGGTAATAAAAACTCTACTAAAACTTATTTTAAAACCCAAATCAATACAGACGCGCCTCCCATACAAATACAAACAAACAAAGTCTTTGTTCTTCACATGTATTAAGAGGCACCAATACACAGAAGCAATATTAAAGAACGGTTGCTGCGTAGTACGCTGTCAACATCGTAAATAGGATAAGCTAATGCGCAATTCGGAACAAAAAACACACAGTCGGATAGCATTATGCAGTTATGAAATATCAATCACTTGAGATCCGTACTACGAGCGGCTAGAAGGTCACTAGCGTAAAATAATAAATATTTTAAAAGCGAAGTTGAGCTGTTTATGTACTATGTATTGAAATGTAACAACTAATATTGGTTTTTAAATAAAATGGCTGGAAGTGTAAATTGCACACTGTAGCAGATGTCTTATATTATGCTTGCTAATGAAATAAGTGTTATTTCATTCTCAACCAGAATCAGTCTTCTGTTGAACTAAGTTTCGCCAAAGATTTCTGGACCTATAGATTAAAAAGCCAGCTATTATGACTTCCTATAATCTTCAAATCTCCTTAATACACAAGCTTAGAATACTTGAACAAGTGACAATCATCACACATCAAGTTCATTCAGCATCCAGACTTGAAGCAAACATTCATACATGTTATATTATTGAAATCCTGTAAGCAAATATAATCAAATAACATCGGCATCTTTGCCACAACAGTCAACAAGTTGCCGATAAGAACCTATACGCTGAAAACCTAATATACCTATAAACACATGATCAACTAGTATCGGCATCTTCACCTCAACAAGTGGCCACCAAGTACCTGTATGCGGAAAGCCTAATATTTACCGGCGATACCGGGCGACCGTGTCCGAGGTCGCGAACACTTCCGACTAAAGAACGTTGAACCTACACGTGCAAGCCCTTTATGTTAATTAATTAGACAATTTAAACATACTATCAATCTTATGAAACTTTTATTTAAATTTTAAATTATAGGAAGTTGTTTGTTTTTTTTTTTGGGAACTTAATTGAACTATTTTAAATAGAAACGTTTCAATATAGTTACTATTTTTAATATACGAACAATTCTTCTTATGTTTTACATTATTTTAAATTTAATTCAATTAAAATTCAATAACAATCTCAAAAGTTCGAGTTACAAAGCTATCACGCTTATCTCAAAAGTCAATAAGTGAATGAACAATTTAATAAATTTCAAACATCGAATAATACATTATCTCATGCAATCAGTACATACGCTGTATTTAAATGAACGTTTGAAAAATCATAAGCATTTCAAATATCGAATAATACATTATCTCATGCAATCAGTAGATACGCTGTATATAAGCGATTCTTCGATCAAATATATAAAAGATTTGAACAAAGCGTGGTCAAGTCGACTGACCGGCCCTGGGTGAGGACGCGCTGTCTATACTCGGCCCGTTTCCGCCTCATGTTGCTCAAGAACCTATGGAATTCATAAATAGACGGACTCATTTGCATTTTAGTATACATATATTGATAAGATGACGGTTGGAACTATAATGCTTTGGTTTCACAAGAAGCTTTTGAACTTAAAATTCATCGGCAATTATAAAAGTCAAGGAAAAGGTCTATTATCGGCCGAGATTAATAAACGATCTTCATGTCTATAAGATCGATCGCGAAAATAGACCAATGGGCTCAAGGTATTTTCGACACGCTTACATTTGATGTGTTCTGATTGGTCGATTTTCGGGGTCGATCCTTAGATAGGGATTGGGATCGCTTATTAATTTCGTTCGTATATCGATTGCTTTAGTCTAACCCAACCATGCTAATCTAAAATAAGTAGTTCTTAAGAAGCTATTTCTAGCCTCAGATCACAATTTTCAGAAATTCTACTGATTGACGTGGTCGCTGAGGTTAATAGCTACAGGTTGACTAAAGAGACATTTATCACTCTACATCTTACAGTTATTTAGACAAAATGCTCTTACGTTTAATTGCAGTGAATATACTAAATGTGGTTAGTTTAATGGTGGTAGGTCTCTCTTATGTGAGAGGCCGCCTGGGTAGGTACCACCGCAATGTCTATTTCTCCCGCCAAACAGCATTGTAAATGCACTGTTGTGTTCCGGTTTGAAGGACATTGTAGCCAGAGACTGGACATTATGAGACATCAACATCTTATGTGTCAGATTAGCGCAGTGGAATGCCAAGCATTGCTTTGTAACTCATGGTGTTGTTTGGTTTTGCTACTGTCCATGAGCGGTCATATTGCTTACCGTCAGGCGATTCGCATGCTCGTCTCACCATTCATTACAATAAAAGTTACTTTACATTGCCAGTGCAAAAAAGAAAACACAGCTGGAACGCCAGTAGCTGATACTGGCCGTATTTATTAGGATTTTGACCAAATTATAATTTTATTTGTGCCAAGTCCACTACGAAATAACCACGTCAGAGTTTCATAACAGTTTCTCATAATTTATTAATAGGATTTATAATAAAGCCGTTAAATATGGTGACTAATAAGTGCGTCGGCCGGGCGTTTCTGAACTGCACCCGATGTGATTTACGACCATAATGCCATTGTATCGAAACTATAATTGAAATAATCATTTGTAGCTTAACATGACTTGTGCAAGAGATAACTATAAATTCCGCAACGTGTCGAGAAATATAAATTGTGTGATGTTAAAATTATTTTAAATGGAAAATTGATTAGGCATTTTCAAAATAGTCGGATGTATAGAAATTAACTTATGATTATTAAATTCGTGCTCAATCTTACACTTAATATAGGCGACATAACATGATTCAGGATATATGTTCTAAGACATACCAAGTTGATGTCAAAAAAGCTCATTCAGTTAAAATCGTCTAGACTAAATTCATCCGTAATAAAAAATTACACAAACGTAAACGCATCAGCACATCAGCATAAAAGAAGGTCATATAAAGATAAGAATATAAATATTTTAACGCAGTGTTTGTAAAACTGGTAGGAACTGCATTATGTATGAAAATGAACACCAAGTGCATTTGTGAGATAAAGAACAATGTTACCGCGTAAATTAATTGCAAAGGGTTATAACACCCTAGAAGTGTTTAACACCCATATTACAGGTAGTCGCCAGATATGCCATAATTGTAGAGCACCCATCTCGTAGTAAATATTGTTTACTTAACGAAGTAGATATCATCATCATCATCATCATCAGCTCTTCAGCGTCCACTGCTGGACATAGGCCTCTCCCATTGCACGCTACTGAGCTCGATCTTCAGCCCATCGTCGTCAACCGCTACAAGCCACCCCACGAATATCGTCGCTCAACCTGGTATATTATAACAATAAAGTACTTCAAAGAGTGTCATGTTGACCTACCTGGCTACCACCTTTTTTTTCTATTTAACTAAGTTCATTTTACTCTAGTTCTTTAACCAACTTATTTGTTGACAGACTGTGTCTTTTAGACTATTCAGCCCTCACGCGCGGCATTGCAACTTCTGCAGCACGCTTTTTATTGACGCCAGAATGAATGAATTTTTCTTTCTCTCAGCCCCAATGCTAAAAATAAAAAAATAAGAGTTATGACTAACAGAAACTATGCGATATTCCCAACCTAACTAAATAAATTACAAGACCTGACATAGAGGTCAATCATTGCACCCACAAGAATCTGTTTAGCAAACACAAATACCAAATAATGCAAATACCACCGAATAATTTATCTAGAAATATCAAGTATATTAAGCTGTCGGCCGTGGTTGTTGCTATCGGCCATTGCCAAATGCCAGGACATATTTAAGCACTATACAGCCTAATTCAGACACTAGACTCTTACTGTAAAAAAAACAACTATAGAAGTTTCTTACATAGGTATGAGAAAGCGCACAAGTCTAGGAGCATGCTACTCAGTGAATACCGTGCATATGATTGTTACGAAATATCAACTGATTACCCAAGTTTTTATATATCTCTCATACATTATGATACACATAAGATTAAATTATTATATCATTTTTGTGTAAATAATTAAAATTCATGAACAAGACCCAACCAAACTCATAGCTTATCTCACAATGTCTTTATTGATTTTGAGATCACTAGTAATAATATAAACGTCAAAATAAAATATTGCCATTTAATTTGCTCATTACCTCCTACACTACTTCATACTCCAAAAGAAAAATAATACACACATTAACATCCGCTTCCCTTACTGCGTCTCAAGGCGATAACATTAATTCTCTTAATTTGACTTTGTATATTTTATAAATATTTTAATGTACTGCTATTTTGCTTCAAAAAAATATTAAATGACAGTCGTTTTTTTTTCTTATTTTTGTCTTTATCTTCCACTTGCATGTCGAGTTTGTTTTCTAACGATATATTATCACACCGTCAGAGCAAATAATAAATACCAGGAAAACACAGGTGAATTCCAAAATTCAGCGGTGTTTATTTGAGGTTGGAACCCAGTACCAATTTCAGGAGTCCAATCCGCTACTAACTATAGTGTATGATTGGTGGGAAATACCGGAAGAGTAATGATACACCGCGTCCACATATAACGTTTAATTCGAACTGACCATCTAGACTTACCCGCCCCACTCGTTACAATGTATCTACCTTATATACTACACGAATAAAAAAATATATATATTGCTGTAAAATATTACTAATAAAATCCTATTTCTTCAAACAATCTTCAAAACAGTTACAGTAGGACGTGATGATTTTAGTCAGAATTTTCCTCCTTCATTTACATCACCCAAGGTTAGTCAAGAATACACATACACCAACTAGTAAAACATTAACGTGATTCAATTTAGACTGAGGTCACGGTCACTCCACACGTACGCATTACGCATATTCGTAGTGTAAACAAATTATTTCCCTTTAATAATATGTATCAAACAAAAAACATGATGATGAGAAACAAAAAACATAAAAGGCGAGACAATTAAACGTTAAATACTTTTAGACAGTGCAGGCTACAAGGTCATTAGAAAAGGGTTTAAGTAACACGGGTCTTGTTCATTATAAACCATACAATAGCTCGCTGTTATATACTGGCATGACTACGACACTAATGCTTTAGTTGCTCAGCGCAATGAAGATAGGATGTTACCTATTTACAGCGAAAGTTGTCTTTATGTTCTAAAATTATTATACAACCTAGTCAGAACCTTCGTATTTTATCTCTCACATGTGTAGATTTATGGAAAACTGGACATTTCCTACATGTTCGCGGAAGTTTGTCAAAACTCTCGACCTCCGCGGAAGGTTCGCGCAGACGGCACTAAAGGCGACGCGACGCGATCGCAAATTTTATTCGTTTACACGTCATTATCAAGGTCTTTGACTCATTCGAGTTTATTTCGGGGGCGTGCTAGAGTTCGTTTATCTTTTTGTTGACAAAACAGTATCGAACGTTGCACTCTTATTAGCGTATTATGCCTAAAGTATTTTAATACCTTGCCAACTGCCATTAGAATGATTTAGTGGACTAGGGAATCGAGCAATTATGTGCTTTTGCCAAGATGCTATTAAAAGATCATTAATTTACTTTGCTGTCTGAAAAAATCCGTTATTTTCTGCAAGATGATAGGTTAAGCCCATTATTAATTTTATAGATGTGGAAAAGCGACTACTTTATTATTTTACGTCTTCGTGATGTCAATATTTTTTCTAAAGAAGAGCTACAATATGGGAATCAAGCCCACCAAGTCACACAGAGGCTTTTCCAATCTGAATGACTTGAACATCCTCCAAGTCGCAATTTGGACTCTACATGTATATTGATTTAGAAGTTAACCCAAACTAATAATGAAACCATTTTAAGACCACACAAACTTAATCCCAAACATAAAACGCAATCAACATACAAAGAAAAACAACAATCTTATTTTGACATCGAATGTCAAGTTTTTTGAACTTTAAGGAATGTTGGTCTTGGCTACAAGTACAATGGCATGGTAATTGATTCAATGTTATATCACGGGACTGACGTAGGTGTGAGTCAGTCCTTATCAAATCGCAGGCTATAAATATTTTACGAGATTTTTTCGACTACGTCAGTGTTACGGCAAACTAAAATACACGCTTTCATAGCGGTCATGTATCAATGTGGTCACGCAACGACATTGTTGCCAATTTCGTGCATATTATATCCCAAATAAATGTGAATTTTCGACGCTTTCTGATAAACTATTCGACGTTAATGCGGGGGTATAAATGGTGAGTTCAAAATATGTAAGTATTGTTTTTCGATATTTAATTTAAATTTATTTTATTGAGGAATTTATTTAACTATATTATTATTTTACAATAATAAATAAAATCCCTGTCGATGTGTGGTAGAGCCACTCTGTTGTCATGACTCAGCATGAATGGGCAGGCTCGTCCGGGGCGGCACCACTGTCTCACAGGAGACCGACGTGAGGCGACAGGGTTTTAAGGGATAGAGTCTAAAGGTGTGAGATACACATAGTTCTCAGCAACTCGTACGGATTCCAGTAAAATAGCTGCATTTTTTAAATTAAAATGAAAGCGTAATTTGTAATGCGCGACTCTCATTCAACTATCCGACTAATTTATTTGTTAATAAATTTCACAGAATGTGTAGAATGAACTTGACTTAATGAAAAAATTACATTGTAACGCTGACGACAGTCGGTATCCTTAGCACAATGACCGCTTACCGCGCGTTTGATTAAGCGTAACTGTATCTTATGTGCTCGTGGGAGTATCAATGAGTACTGTCTACTACACGATCTTGTACTTCTCCCATTCAGAACAAGCGTCACACGAATAACAACGCTTTTACTTTTTATTTTTAAAATTGGAATTTAAATAAATAAGGAGGTTTTATGTCTGATAGCCAGTACTGCGAGCTACATTAATATATACATCTGTTTATAAATAAATAAATAGATGTCCTATACCCAGTCAGATAATAATTTTAAATGCCCCATTTAAAGTTATTTACAAAAAGTCTACTCAGTTTTAATTACTAGTAAACGAGATTGTTTTTAACATCAATAGCACGTGGCGGTTTACTTGCAGAGAGAATACCCGATGACCGCATTCATTACCAGCGTTATCAGGGCGCATAAAAACTCCTTACGTAGGTGGACGAAAAGCGACGTTAAAATAAAACATGGGCACGCACGTATACCGCGCCAGTGGATTACGGGCGCACCATGAACGTTGACATTGAATATATTTCAAATGAAATTCGAAAACCAAAAATGTTCGTTATTGAGATCGGATACATAAATTAATGTTTGTAGTTAGGTGCTCTGAAGATGCTTCACAAGCATATTTAAGAAGTAGATGCTTATCAGTAAGAAGGAAACTAAAATAAACATTATTATTTAATATTATATTCATATTTAGTGCGAAAAAACAACGGATGCAAGAGCCCCATATAATTGGACCTTTCTTTGTGAGGAACCCGGACATGGCCCCTAACAGTCGTGAGTTTTTGATTACTTAATTTATTAATCATAGACAATTTTTTATTTTATTTTTGAAATGAATAAATAATAAAGGATATTTTTTAATAAATTAAGCTATTGATTGTTGCATAAGCTATAGGCATGTATAATGATGACCTTATAATATGTCCAAATTGTCTATATATATATATATATTTTTGCATCACGAACTTTCGCTGTAGTTTCGCAGTCAGCGTTTCATCGATTCGCGTGTGACCCGAATTACATAACGATTAATTAATTACTTTTAGGCATTTTTATGTTTCTATATTTGAAATGAGTGTAACGATTATAATATTTTTTCTGTTAATCATCATCAAAAGTGTGCCTGCAAAATAAATCAGTAAATGTTTTGTAACACATTGTCTTTTTGACGATATTGTGGCAGCACATAACTTCACGCACGCACGTTTACAGATCTGATTTAGCAAAATGTCAAAGTCAAATGATTTAGATAACATCACGTATGCACGTATCACCTCAATACATAGGCATCATTTGTACAGTCAAATAAACAGTCTGATACAAGGTCACAGTGAGACTCCCTACATCTTGTGTTTCCATATTCCACCCTGGCCTAGCCACTGGCAAATAAATATAAGCAGATTTGTTGTCAACTAAATACCGGGTATATCAAGACTGCGACCGAAAACGCAGCCGGGTGGTAGTATCAGTGGTTACAGACACAATATAAATAAAAATTTCGCAAAATAAGCAACAGATTTTTTTAAAAATCATTGTGTTTGGGTAGTAAAGTTATTGCGAAAATAGTAATTGAAACCATAACGTACCATTACGTCTTAAAAAATAAAAAGGTGTACATCATTATTGTAGGAAAACTATGTATTTATCACCAAAATACGACGATAAGTAAAAATTACCAAAAAAAAGTTGACGATTTTTTTTTAAGAAATTTTTAGTGGCATTGTGTCTGAAGTCACTAATACTACCGCCTGGCTTCGTTTTCGGTCGCGGTCTTGATAGGTATATCAAGTAAATAAATAAATAAATCTGCTAAATCCCTGTAAATCTGCTTATACAGGGTACTGTATAAGCAGATTTGTATATCCGGAAGAGTAAACAGAGGACTAATCCCATCTTGCACTAAAAATATATCAATTCTGAGGTGTGACAAAAACGACTACCTGGTACATTTTGTGAACTTTTGTGTATAGTGTGAAATTAACGTGTGTATTTGTTTGTCCGCAGGAATAATGACACTCAGCCGCGGGCCGTGTGACCTGGACAACATGAGTCTGTTCCAAGACCTCAAATTGAAGAGGCGGAAAGTTGACTCCCGATGTAGTAGCGATGGTGAGTGCTTTTGAATTTTACCATAGATTTTTTAAATATTATTCAAGTTAATGTAGACATGGAGCATAAGCTGAGCATTATAAAAAAATGAAGTTTTATTGTTGATTTTCGTTATAAGATATTTTTATCCACCTCAATATCGGCCATGGTACATGGTGGTAGAAAAATGTTTCAGGTTCAGCCTGTGTATATTAGTTTCGAGTAGCCGGCATAATCTTGTGTACTGGTGAGAGATTATCATTACTCGCCGGTAAATATGTTCTCCATTGTCGCACTATAATTGTAAACAAAAGAATACTTACCACACATTCATTTAGCCTCTCTCGCACTTTCACGCCCTTTCTGATTTGACAGATGAATAATACGAATGCCCAGTTCACGCTCCATGTCTGTATTCTAAATTCAAATTTTTGCGTCAAACAAAAAAGAACGCCGAACCATAGACAATTTTTCTTCCACTGTCGGTATTTTTCATTGACATTCGAACAGTAAAGTCCAACGTACTTACCGGTGTAAGGTCAAACTGTATTGTTATTCAGTCGAGATGTCCGTACGTAGATCGCGAATTGTGAATCCGCTCACGAACCGCTATCACTTTCATACTATAGCGAAGTGCCCCTGTTACTCGTCATTTCATTTTCATTCGGACGTGCTTTATTTGTCACCTACATTTAACAAGATAGCATTAGTATTACGGTTATAATTTAAATAAAGAATAATCCAGATATTGAAGAATCTCAGCTAATTATCTCGTAACCTTGACCTTGAAAAACAGTAGTTTGAATGATTTTTTGAAATGTCAAGGTCAACTTCGGTTGTGGCTCTGTCAAAGTATTAGGCTAATTATATTTATGCTATGGGCAGATTCGGCCGGACCGGTTAAAACTGTACTTTCAAAATTAAATATAGCAAGAGCGAGGCTCTACCACTTCCAATAGCGTCTTAAATAACTGAATTCGCAAACTCCTATCAAATTAATATAATAACTATAATATGGCCTTATTACTTAATTGACTTTTAACTAGTAGGTATCTATTACATTAAATCATCTATAAAAATTGAATGGTAAATTAAACGCGATGAATAAGCGAAAAAAATTGCTATTTCAGTCCACGATGAATTATTAAGTTCTTTAATTTAATATTATTGGAGTTTCAATTTGGCACGGTACTGTGGTAATGAAATATTTTTACAGTGAACTCAACTAAAAATATACGTTTAAGGAGGAAGTAATATTATAACTTTAAAAGAATTAATAATTTTGTCTAGTGGGAGAAGTTATGTTTCGTTCTGCTAAAGGCCTTCCTTCTTTGACTGTCGTAATATTTATAATCTTAAGTTCATCAAATAACTTATACAAACATTTAACTCTTTTTATTTTATGAAAACAATAACTAAGATTGCTTTTAAATTTTTCGTTATTCCTGATCCCAGAGATTTTTGCAGTAATCATTTTCAAGTGATCTATTACTTGTCTCTACTGTTCATAAATTAACAAAAGCTATAACCCTGTATAATTTGAATTATAAAACCTACAAATCAATTGATTGCACAACGGAACATCACAGGCGAATTAGCATTTGATAATCTTCGTAATTTGGTTGGATAATATCCGCGCATCATAACTGTGAGAGCGCTTTTCGACTCGCACTTTCACTCCGAGCACGCAAAAATAACCAAAACAAAATCCGGTTTCAATGGAGAGAATCAAGAGTTTTTAAAGATATTAAGTTTATTTTGAGACTGGCAAAGGAATTTTTGTTTTTAATTTGCTTAATTGGAGATTTTGTAGGTTTATATAACGTATTGATTAACAATTTAAGGTTGATATGAAATTGTGTCAAAAAATTAAGATTGAAGAAAAAATACTTTTAATATATTTACTAAAAAACATGGCGATAGTTAGCACTAAAAACATTATTTAAGTTAGAAAATGCAGCGAAAAAATCGTTACGTTCAGTTAACAATGAATAGATCGTTCATGCGATATTTTAATTAGATTTTGCATATTCAAAATATATTTACATGAAAAATTTACATTAACAAATTAAATTATGATCATGTGCATAATTTTAAAATGCATTTTCACGATTAAATGTTGATCACGAAGCAGATAAATCCGCTAACAATCTCTTTCAAATATAAAAATAACAATAAAATGACCATATTAACAATGAATATAAAATACGATATTACATTCAGTTACATAAGAATGACGTACAGCGTGCAGTCACGATGAAAGTTTACGTAAACGCAGAGGTGAAAGTAATAAATACTTATGCCGTAATTATCACTATTGTGGCCTCATGAATAACTCATGAGAGAAAGATTGAACGTAACATTTTGCTCGCGGCAATGTTTGTGTTTTTTCTTTTTCTTATCTTTTTGCGGTTACAAATCTTTGTTGCCAGTGGTTAATCTACAATTTTACGCCAATTAGATTTATGAATGAAATGTAACGTTTATTTTCATTAATGCAAACAAATGTAACTTTGGAAAGTAAATGACGAGTGCATTGGATTTGACTCCGCTAGCTACAGTTAAAAAATCCAATCATTACCAAATTGAGCGTCGCTCAATTATCAATAAACTATAAATAAAGAAACAATCCGGCCATTTGTATTGGTTTTGACGTATTACTGACGTGTGTGACCATGGTACCTCCGACGTAGACAAAGTAAATAAACGATTATCACTAGTCCGGTTTATCGAGCAAGTACAACAGTGTTCCGATCCACATCTTCCCACCATCATATTATATAATGTCAAGTCTTTGAGGTCTATGCTTAACAGGCATGTTAAGTATAGAAGTCAATAGTCTTATCTAGAAGCAGCTATAAAAAAAGACCAAAAAAATCCACAGGTATTGGAAGTTTCCACCCAGCGATTTCCTACTGTTCATCAGGTCAAACAATTACATCATTTTTTAAATTCACTATTCAATCATAAATAAATCATAATGACGTGTGCGATAGATAAAAAAGCCGTTGATGTACAAAAATAGAACGTAGTCGTGTAAATATAAACGTGTAGTTAATTGAGAGACACGCGGAGTTTTTGCGTGAGGGGGCGTGACGCGTGACGTGGCGCGCGCCGTCACTGTGACGCCACCCCTACGTGCTGATAACTCGATTATCAGCCAGTGTTGTGCAGGTTAGGATTTATGAGTAGAATACTTCTTTAAAATATACGTTCGACTTTCAAATTTATAGTATATTCATTTAGAGGCTATAGATGCTCGATTTTCAAATTTGAAAGCTCAATTTAATTTGTAATCGCAATGGTTGTGTTTGAGAACAATATGAACTCTTTTTTTTTTCAAAAAAAAAATTATTAAATATGAAAGAATCTTTTAAATAAGTACTTAAGACAACAGCAGCTATAATGATATTACGGTTTCAAATTATGTATAGAAAAAGTCCACATTTTCAGACATGAAACATTGGATTAAAGTGTAACCGGTTGTACTATAATATTATGTGCGTTCATTCCAACACAATTAACTGTATTCCACGACTTTATTATAACCTATATTGAACTCCACATGGCGATGAGTAACACTCCATTTGTGGTTTCATTGAGTTTATTTCAACATTGATAAGTGTTTGCGGATTAAATCTCATTTGCACTTTTATTTTTATTAATAGAATTTTAGATAGAAATGTCCGTATATACATAGTGATCTAAAATTAATTTATTTCATATAAATAATTTAAAACTGTCCCGACACAGTGACTACAGGCCCCTGATAATAAGAGCAGTGCAAAATAAATAGATTTTGCATCAGCGTGAGATTTGTATATGTAGTAGGAATGTTAATAAATATTGTACAATTTAATGCACAGCGTCAAATGGATATGTGCAAGACGTGTAAAAAGTATTAAAGCAATAGTGTCGACGTTCTCATAAATGCTGAAGGCCTTTCGATAGCAGATTGCTGCGCGTAAATTTACGCTGCTTACTACGCGGTCCCGACTCTACTAACATTTCTCGATTTGTTTACATATTGCTAATCGCATTTAATACTTTAGATAATTCAATAGCTGAGTAATTCAGTAAATCTCGAACGCGATTTAACTCGAAACATTCTGAAACTAATAAACCTTGCGAGGCTTTATTTATCTCGGATTAATTCTTACATCGTCAATGTTTGTTTGCGATTAATTGATGAATCAATGTTATTGATAAACGCGTTATAGTATTAAATGTCAGGACTGTTTAATCAGTCTATATGAGTTGCAAATGATTACATAACAGTGATCGCGATTATAATAAATGTTAAAGTTTACGTTGAGTGAAGGTGTACGCCGGCGCATGTCACGTGGCGATGTGCCGGGGTGTGGGGTGTCGGTGCCGGGGCGGCTCTGACTCGGCTCGGTGGTAGGGGTGCGACCTACTTTCCCGAGTGTCGCTGACCGCCGGCGACCTTCGGCTTGCACCGATCGAATATACGATCGCGATCATCCGCACAGAAATAAAAGACTTGCACGTTACGTAACTCACTTCATTGTTTGTCTGTGACCGACGCCTCCCAACTTACTCGCGCCGACTGCCGCTGTACGTAACTTGACATTCACCGGCTCATCGCCACCTATTACATTACGTTTTAGAATTCGACTCAAATAAATGCCAGTGTGTAACAGCAGGTGCACCACGATGCTAATACCCAGCGAGTGTATTTACCTCGTACGAGTAGGTACGCATTATCGACATAACAAGTACCTAATCAAAACGGGCTATTTATCTAGGCGTCGTACGAGCCTACCTAGAACCTCTGCGGGCGGCGATTGCATCACGCGGCTAGAAAGATCGGTCCCCACCAATGATGTGGCAAAGGACGCGGAGTGAAATAGAGATCGTCCTCGAAGCGAGAGCGGTGCACGCGTTGCACTAGTCATTGTGCGGTTGCAGTTCGCACGCACGGCCGCCTGAGTGACCTAATAGCGGCTGGAGGGAGGGACCGGGAAGCGCCGCGCGGGGAGCGGCGCGCTGCCGCTCGTGCGGTAGGTCGGGCTCACTGCGCGCGCCCGCCGCCCGCCGTCGCGCGCCCGCCGCCGCGCACTGGAAAACTTTCTTCGCGGCTTTTCCAAGTGTAAACAAAACCGTGCAAAAATTAACACCGCCGCGACCACGCGCCCTCGCCACCGCGACGCGACGCACTCATGCCGGGCCCACGGAGTCGCTCCACAGCCGAATGTCGCACTTCACTGTTCGCAACTTGATCCCGCGGACAATTATGTGATTAATAAATAGCGTCGATTTTATGGAGTCATTGGACTTTTAGCTGTGTTTGCCATGTAAGCCGGCTCGCATACGAGGGTAACGCGCCGCCTATGGATTTAGTAATAAAAAGTCGGTAAAGTTCCTAGTTTATGGATTATTTGTTTAACAATTTGGCCGGTGTCGTAAAATATTTAAATTGATTAAAGTGCTAAAACGTCAAACGTACATTCAACTCGTGTCGTCATTCAAAATCATGTTCAAGCTACCAATCTCGGCGCTGCGCGTAGCAAATTCGATTACTTGCCAACGTGTTTTGAATACTTTATGATAAAACTTCGATATGTAATTTTATGTATTAAACTCTTGTTGCGGGCAAATATTTGCATAATTATATACTGCAACTGGTATTTCATGATATAAGTGAAACGTAATAACTGAAAGTAATATAATGAGCTAGTAATAGTGTGACGTGGGGCCCTTTGTGATGTGTGCGCGGGACGCAGCGCAGTGCGCACAACGCTTCCGGGCGCCGCATCTGCGCTCACGTCGCGTCGGGCCGCTTTCACTTTCTCCTTGCGCGCACAGCCACGCCGCCACCACGCCGCGCCGGCAACCACATCTCGAGCGCGCGCCCACCGTCGCCCGCACGCTCCCGTATCTCATACACCTATTGCTCAGTATTACTTTCAACCATGAAATCCAAAATATTCAATATCCAGCCTGACCTCCATCGGCATTCAATATAGGCTTCTGAAGAATTGCTAGTGATATTTAACGATTATTGATTTTCCGAATTTTCATCCATAAATAGAGTAGATTAGTTTTGTATAAGTTGTGTACCGCGGCGGCGCTCACGTCGTGACGCAACCGGCTAATCTAGTCGGCGGCGTCGGGAAGTGCAGTGTCGCGTCCCCGCCCCGCGGCCCGCACCCCGCGCCTTCTAACTGCGATCACACCGCACGGTCGTTGACATTTCACCCAGTTTCTATTTGTCGCTACTGAAAAGTCTATGGTGTTCTTTTTGTTTGACGCGGAAACGCCAGGCAGTGTGTGATTATTGTTGAGAGCGACGCGTATGTCCGCAGGCGAGTCAGCCGCCGACACAAGCACGTCGTCGCCGGACCCGGGCCCGCCGTCGCCGCGCATGGCCGAGGCGGGCTGCAGCACGCCACCGCACCCGCCGCCCGTGTTCGACGGCGGCGGCTCGCCCTCGCCCTCGCCCGCATGCCACCCCACCGTCATCCGCTCCGCGCCGCCCTACTCCGTCATCAAGTTCGAGGGAGCGCCCACGTCCGTCAAGGCGGAGAGTGCCGCGGCCAACAAACATGACTCCGCGCCGCCTTCGCAGATGTCCTCTGTCAAACTAGAAGGTACACAGCAGGAATCGCCCCAACCCTACCGACCCCGCACCATAGCTCCGCCCCCACCGGGCACACACTCGTCGCTAGCGCCGGGTCCCTGGCCGCCGTCCGCCTGCATTAACGGAGTGAAGCCGGAGTTGATAGGCGGAAACTTCCCACCGCAACCGCTCGAACCCAAACCGGGGGCGCGAGGCCAGACGCAATGGAGAGGCACACCCGCCGTCATCATGGGAGAGTCGGGAGGTGTTCGGACGATGTTCTGGACGTTACCGGCGCCCACTCCGAGCGGAGAGCCCGCCGCGAGCGCATCCCATACGCCGACGCCGCCCACCCCTGACCCGACCACGTGCAGCGAAGAATCGGCCGCTCGGTTACTGTTGAATTTGGGGGGTGAACTTAGACGGCCACGAGGCCCACCATTAAATATGGAGCTGTTGTGGGCTGGAGACGTGTCGCAGTTGCCGGCACACCAGCAGCTGCACGCGTTGAACCTGAGCGCAGCGGCGGGCAGCGTGGCGGGCGCGTCCGCAGTGCCGAGCCCCAGCGCGCTCACGCTGCCGAGGCCGGAGCTGCGCACGTACGCGCCCGAAACTGAACGCGACGAAGACGAACAACCTATGATTTGTATGATATGCGAAGACAAAGCTACTGGACTTCATTACGGCATCATTACATGTGAGGGTTGTAAGGGTTTCTTCAAGCGGACTGTACAGAATCGAAGGGTTTACACGTGCGTCGCTGACGGTGGCTGTGAAATAACGAAAGCGCAACGTAATAGATGCCAGTATTGCAGGTTTAAGAAATGTATCGAGCAAGGAATGGTATTGCAAGGTATGTATCTCGACGATAATGCTTATGGTATTAGATGAGTCATACTTAACTTAATAAATTTTAATCTTTAATACAGCGGTACGAGAGGATCGGATGCCGGGCGGTAGGAATAGCGGAGCTGTGTATAATCTGTACAAGGTAAAATACAAGAAACACAAGAAAGGAAAGGCGGCGACGACAACGAGCCGAGCGTCGCCTCCTGAAAAGCCTAAAGAACCGTTACCACCACTCCCGTCGCATTTGGTCAATGGGACCATACTCAAAACCGCACTTACCAATCCTAGCGAGGTACGTTGTCTACAAGTATCTAACTAATTATATAATTTTCCAAGATTAATAAGACACATTTCAAAACCATCTAGTCTCTTTCAGGTGGTTCATTTAAGAGCTAGGCTAGAAAGCGCGGTGTCATCATCACGAGACCGCGCCGTCCCCTTAGAAAGAGCACTGCACATGATCCGAGCGCTCATAGACTGTGACGCGATGGAAGACATCGCCACGGTGCGGCATCTACCGGACTTACTACACGACACATCAGAGATAGGGGACAAACTGTGCAAAATCGGCGACTCAATAGTGCACAAAATGGTGGCGTGGACGAAAAAACTGCCTTTCATAATGGAGATACCTATGGAGATCCATTCGAAGCTGTTAATGGAGAAGTGGCACGAGATCTCGGTGCTGACGACGGCGGCGTACCAAGCGATGCACGGGAAGCACGCCAACGCGCCGCCCTCCTCCGACCACGAGCAAGACTTCATGCAAGAGGTGAGTGCGCTCTCAGGTCAGGATCGTTGGTATGCGAGAAAATGAAAGTTGTAAGTTAAGGTAGAAGCCCTAGATCTAGTATTAGAGTGCTCCAGGTCACATTCGCTCCAGAGACTTCCGCCACATGCGGCGCAATGCGGTTACGTGATCTGCATCGGCGCTTGCGCAACCGCGGTAGAAAGTCGCCGACTGGCAGACACCTAACTGCACTCGGACGTTTGCACACTGGCTGCATAACCGGCTCTATTAGAATCGTAAAATAATTCAATGAATCGAACGTTTCTATTGTCGCTTCGTCGCTTCGTCGCCTTGAAATTATAAGTGCCTAATAAACATTCAACATAGTACCGTTATAACGCTTTCGGTTCCGATGAAAGTTTATCCATACGTAACTTGTAATCTTGTCTTAGGTAAGGATTTGTTATTGTTGTCAAGTTACGACTTACAACTTAAATATGCGGTACTGTCGGGCATTCGACAAACTCAATATAATATTCGCATCCATGAGTTTTCGTAATATGTGGTTTCTAACTCAGGATACCACAACGAAGATAGGTGAAAATGAGCTTTAGCAAATTCATAATGATAATTTGATTCTAACACAGTTGTATTGTCATGAATGTTATAATTTTAGAAACAATCGTGACGAAAAAAGGAGACAAAATAGCGTAATTAAGGTACAATTGCATCCATTACATAAACAGAACGGTGCAGTAACGAGGGTAGTTACACAAACTATTTTCATTGTCTAGAGCGTTTCCTCCTTACACGATTACGTGACGACGAAGAGCAATCATGTACATTGTTAATGATTCGTTAAATATACATACCGCTTTAAATTACATATATTATATTACGTTACCATTTCGCAAAAAAATCGTCTAAATTGAGATGTTAACATACTCTTATCTTATTTTACTTTTATTTTTGTTGCGAATAATGAGTGTAATTTATTTCCTCTTATGATTATGTCGTATGATAATGGCTTAATTGTTTACCAACGGTTAGAGTTCAGTGGAATTAAAATCAGTATGAATGCCTAATAATAATTCTTAATAGTTTATTAAAGTGGACGATAGGTATTATAAAACATTTTAATTGCCAAGCATAAGTACGATTATTATAATCGTTAGTGTTTGAGATTAAGTACTATTATAACACAAACTAGTGTGTATCTCAAAGTCGACTAGAATCGGTGCTTTTTTTCAAAACAACATTTTGTTGATCATGCAATAAAACTATTCGATGGACCCTCTAGTATTTGCCTTTTCTCAGAAGAAAGTACAATGAAAAAAGAGATAGAAAGAATGTGACGAACAAACACAAAAAATCAAGAACTAAACATGTGCATATTCAACCAGGTGAACGCAAATCTCCGGACGCTACAGAACTGCCTGACGTCACTCATGGGCCGGCCCATCACGCTAGAACAGTTGAGGCTGGACGTCGGCCTGGTGGTGGAGAAGATGACGCAGATCACGTGCGTGTTCCGCCGCATCCAGCTCAGGATGGAGGAGTACGTCTGCCTGAAGGTCTACATACTGCTCAACCAAGGTATGTTATTGGTTTCTATATTTAAATTGTCATTTTCTTTGCCTGGATTTTTTCTTTTTTATATTAGAACTCTTTATGCCCAGGTTTTTATCTTTTTTGTATTGCAATGGTTTAAGCCAGGAATATAGTTGGTGCAAGAAATAAACTAGTACAATTAACTGTCATGTTTCAAAGTTTGTTGCCTACGTATTCTAGCTATCGGGTGTAAGATAGCGGCCCACTTCACATTATGGATTGTGGCCTATCATGGACTTTGGCAATGCTAGGAGTTCAATATTAGATATTGATATCCACAGATTGTTTACGCATTTAAATTAATAGCTGTAAATTGTAAAGTTACTCTATAGTTTAGATTATAAATTGTTGGAAGAAGAAGTGCCCAAAACTATGCGCAATATAATCATAAAATCATTCAAAATAGCCAAAATATCAACAAGAATGGCGCAATCACTAAACAATTTGACGTTAATTTAAACAATATAGAATGGACATTCTGATTTAAAATTGTGTTAATTGGTGAGTGGATAACCTTTCACCGCGGCTCCGGGGCTCGGGTCGTTTGTTATTTAGGCTATGTAAATAGCGTGAAACGGAACGTTTCCTTGTTTTCGTCACACTGTATGGAATTTATGAATGATATCGTTTTGTCACAATACTGAGCGATAAATAGAATTAATTAATACTTGACAGTTCATTAATATCCTTTTCAGAATTGGTTTAATTTATTCTTAGGACGTAGCTTATTGCGTTTATTTAGGAGTTCAATACATACATATACCTATAAATTATACCTTGTGCTTTGCCAATGAGCCGTAAAGGTATTTTAACATTCTTGAATATCATAACATAAAAAAATAAGAAAAAAATGTATCGTAAATGTTTAGTTTTCTAATTGTAATATTTGAATTGCGAATGTAAGGTAAATTATCGTTACTTACATGTACAACATGTGGTAATTGAAATACTTCTATTATGAAAAAAATTGTAATCAACAGTGTGGGCGTACGGTTGAGGTAAAATGCCATCGAGTTTCCTCTTGCTATATTAATATTTCAATATACCTATTTCAGCAACAAATCATAGTGATTTAATAAGAACTTAGTTTTTATATAAAATTCGTCATGCTTAATAATGTAACCAGTTATGGACACAAACTGGAATGATGATCCAAAAAAATTACAAAAAAAAACGCGTAAGATATATTATTATAAAACCATATTTTTTTTAATAAATCTGCATATTAATCTACAAAGATATAGGTCGGGCATGAGTGGATAAAATGTCCGTAACATTATGTCCGCTCATTTATTTCGCGTGTCAATGCACCGCAGCCTCTAATCCAGTTATAGAAAACTCCAGGGGTGCAACGGCCCACCGCATTCATGTAGGTCAGTTAGCGTTACGCAAGTCAGCCATCCTACGTGTGACGTACACCTGACTCATTACTATACTCGTTTTACACATGCCAGGCCTTTTTCCTCCACGTCGCGCAAAAAGGTTGTTTATGATATGCACGTGCTGGCCAGTGATACTTTTTATATCCGCGTTTTGTTTTTTATTTCTTTTTTAATTAACAAAGGAAATCTCACTTGGTGGCAACCGTAATTATTTTGTTCTGATTTCAAATAGAATTGTCATTTAATTAAAGACATGATAAACGATCATCTCGATATAGCCTTTATACGACATTCAACTGATATACATAATGATTTAACAGTACTTTTTATAATTTAATACAATAATGACGAATATCCATTTTTAATGTATGTATCATATAATGAATATCCTTGTTTCTTTGGTAGATAGTTACATTAATATAAGTATGTATATAAGGATAGATTTTATTTAAGATATTTATAGTAAAAGTGACATTTAGCAATAAAATCTTAAATCATAAGATAATGTTATAACACAAAATCTTGTTAATTTAATTTAATTTATGTTCATTGTAACCCAATTGTTCGATACACGAGACAGATCGATTCTTAAATCGATTGAAAAAAATTGTTCAAATCACTAATAATTTCGCTTGTAAAAATAGCTAGGTATTCCGTTTAATATCGCATTCAAAAATTAAAAGAAACATACAAGTTTTCTACCAATTTTTTGAACTAAAATGAGCCAGTCCGATTTTTTGTGTTAACAATTTACATTGAAACATCAGTTCTATGTACCTAATCGTATTCTACACTTGAAAGTTATCGAAATCCAAAATAAATCAAAGACGTTATATGAGCCATGAAGTCGCAAGTACATTGGCTTGTCCTTTACCGACAGCGCAGTAAACTGGCGTAGTTGCGTGTCCTAGTACTAATAGTAGGGAAACTATGACATCCTGTGTTATCGCGCTGCATTGTAACTGGGTCGCCGCGCCGCGATCATGTTTGAAAATTATTTTCACCGGCGTGCCATTACACTGTTTATCAAACAAACTACTCGTTCTTGCGCGTATAACGTTGCTTTAAAACATAAACATAGTAACTCAATACCCATATTTGTTGCAATAGCGTGGATTATTGAATATCGTTATCGAAATAGCTTAAGATCTTAGAGTATTTAAAATCTAGAGGGAGAGCTGTCATACATTTGCATCTTCAAAAACGAAGATATTTTTTGTTGGTATCATAGCTGTATTAGTGAAATTGAGCTAATTTTATAACATCAATATCCGCTCAAAATCATTTTGAATGGAATACAATAGTGCTAAACATTTTTTTTTTCTTTTAATTTAATTCCTGCGTATTCCAGCATTGTCAAATGTCAACCAATAGGAAGGCAGCATTTATATCCACGTTTTTGAAGTTCGAACGCACCCTCTAGATATTATATACTCTAAGCGACGGATATAAATAACTAGATCGATACTGCATGTAAGAATACCGGCAGCGTATTTCCTGTATGAATTTTGTAAGCGCTCCAGTTTCGAGTTAATTTCATGTCATTTCGCAGAGACAAGTGGAATTGTTGCCTTCTATTTATGTTATACTTAACTTCTTTATGATCTGGTTGTTCCGATTTGATTACGTGTTTGGAAATATATAGAACAGTAGCTTGGTTTATTGGTTTAAATTTACTTCGGAATTACAATATTATAATACATACAAATAATGCTGCGTTATTCCTTTCAAAAACGTTAAATTACGTCTTGTTTTACCAAAAAAAGAAATTCTGTGTGTTAATTTTTATTTACATTACGAGTCGTGGCCATCAACAGTCGGCCTTCATATTTTATCTTCCATTCAATAGTTTTACTTATTGCATATTCAAGCTTCAAAGGACTTGTTAGGCATTTGAAATACGATCCTGTAATTAAACTCTATTTACGTACTGATAAATAACAAAAGAAAAATCACTTTAAAGCTTAGTCTGCTGCCGCTTAGTCTACTATTTAGTGTCCTTACTAAAAACTTGACCAATGAGAATAAACCCCTATAAAAATATGAAATATGATCAAATTAATTAAATGAGTCTTCTCCACAATATTTTAAACCCTATATTGCATTTATAAATTGAGAATGGCGTAACAATTCTTTCCTTAGTAACCGTTAATTCCAGTACATGTTTGATGACGCAAATGGAATTACTCCTTAGATACCAGTCGCAACGAGTGAACATTCCTAGTCACATTCAGCCCGTACAAAGCTCAACAAAGCTCGCATACCGCTCACCAATTGGTTATTTTAAATGAAGTGAACCATCAAAGCGAATTGACTCCAAATTGATATTGTTGATAACCTACTTACGGACAGATTGGATCGGCAATCAGAACTATGCGTGCACCGCTATGCCAATGATATTCGTGCATCGTATTTTATTAGTATTGACCGTTTATTTGCAAATCATGGGAAAATTATTAGTTTGATACGAATTTATTATGTATATTACTCATGAATTCAGCCAATATTTAAGTATAGGCTTGACCACACACTAACGGTCTTATTCATAGACATATTTAAAATCTATTTTAGTTATTGAATGTTTTGTCCCTTTCGAACGACTTTGGAGTTCAGTTCGAGCGAAGAAGACAAAATATTTGATAACTAAAATAGGTTTAAATCTGTCTGTGAATAAGGCTGTAAGATGCTAGCATCGTGAAAACAGAAATTGTGAGGTGTTCGCTCTTTAATACTTAGACCTAAAATATCGAAAAATATTTTCTCGAGTATAAAATTTCTCGAGCTATGGATGAGTCAGTGATGCCTTACCTTCACGTGACCCGCAAGCCAGTTCCTTAATCCACTGTGAACAAAAAAATGAAGTCCGATTAACGAGTTGAATTAATTATAAATAATTTCCGAAGCTTTACTAAATAATTATGGTTTATTATTGATTATATTTTCATTGAAATTTAGTTTTCTTGTCATTAAATTGAAACAAAATAAATCCATTCTTAATTTTCAACCATCAATCTGGGAAACATTTTCAACACTTTAAAGCAATATTTCATACTTAATAAGTACATAGTCAAGGCCCAACAGGAAAACAGTGTAATTTCGATAGTGTGAGTAATCTCGTACGAAAGTGTTAGCTGTAACCGCGCCGGCAAGTGCAGGCCACGGTGAAATGGAAAGCGCTTGCGCAACCCGAGCGCGCTGTGTGAATGTGTGTGTGTTACACGCGTTATGTTGTGTGTGCGATAATATGTATGTGTGCAATGTTGGACAACGCGGACTTTAGGTGTTTAGATAATGTAATTTTGACGTGGAGTGGAGAAAGTTATGAGTTATTTAATTTTTGATGTATGATTTCATTGTAAGATTTTTGTAATACGAGTATTATTGTTTATAGTTGTCAATTAATATGAATTGCCTTTCTGTATGCACTGAAACATAAATGCATAAATCATTCGAATGTCAACGGACCACAAATATGGTATAAAATGACAATTGTCTCATTGCGAGCAGAGCGCATAATAACAGCGCGCTAGTTACGTCATTTAACGGGACAACATTTCACTCTCGGGGCGGAAAGCGCGACGCGGAAGGCGAACTTTCTCTTTTGCGCAGCGCAGCGCACTCCGCGCTGTGAAAAAACACAGATTGTACCGCGGGCATCTACCTGATTACATATGTGTAGTACATGCGCACGCACGGTTCTGCAATCAAAATAACACCAATTAATTACGTATACAAATACTAGCATTCCAATAAACACCAACGATAGCCGTTCTCAAATCACATGATACAAATTCGTCAATTCTATTCGGAAAACAAATAAACATCAATTAAAACGTTGCACATAAAACGGTCGCGTGTACAATATGGTGGAAAAGCGCGCGGGTGCGAGCGGGACGGCGCGAGCGAGTGAGGACGCGAGCGAGCTCGAGCGGAGGTCAACGGCTAGCCGCGGTCGTTGCCCTGCTATCGGAGTGACCTACTGAGCGAGTGACGTCACCGCCGCACCGCGCACTCCCGCACCGCCGCACCGCGCGCTCCGAGCCATTAGTTCACCGCGGCCTCGCAACTCCATCTAGCGGCGAGTGGACTCATTATAACCAATGTCCTTACACGTAATGCATCTTGCAATCAACTGATTACCAAATAGATACCTATTAAATAAACCAAAAAATAAACTGTATAATATAGAGTATTTTAAATAAAATGTTGGTTTATTTCAGAAGTGGAGCTCGAGAGCATCCAAGACAGATACGTGCAGGTGCTGCGCAGCTATCTGGAGCACGTGACGCCACACCATTCCGGCAGACTACAGGAACTCTTCGCGAGAATACCAGAGGTAAAATATATTTACTGGTAGTACAACTATTAAAGCGTTAGAAATATACAGAAAATCTGATCCTTGGGGATTGTAATTCTTAATAGCTCGTTATTATACTGTAGATTGTCATTATTAAACCATGTTACTCTCAGAAGTACCTAATTTTGATTTAATCAATGGTAATATCAGAAAATGTAGTTACTATTGGAAAGCGATACAATGAAGATAAGGAATTTATACCCCTTGTATTTAGTCGTGGCGTTCAGTAACAAACCCGCCACAGTTAGAAAGTTCCTTCCTTGTTAGTGGAAAGTACACGATTTCACTGTAGTGAGATGTCGTTTTCACCATTTGCAGATCCAAGCAGCAGCGAACCTTTTGCTCGAGAGCAAAATGTTCTACGTTCCCTTCGTGCTGAACTCGGCGGAGATCAGATAGTATATGGCGCAGCAGGGCGTCTAGTTCTCGATGTACGAGCACGCGACCCCCCGCACGTGTCCCGAAGCCTGCCCCCCGCCCCGCCGCACCCTCGTCTTATGATCGCACCACCCTGTGTTCAGTGCACCGCCACACAGCACAAGAGTTCGTACAAAGGTTCCTATTCGGGCAGAGACAGTGATGTTCGAGTCGGAGTGACCGCGGCGTGCCGGCGACCGCCGCCGGAATGGCCGGTCGCCGGAGCCGAAGCGCCGGATTACCGGACGATCGGACGGCCGGATAACCGGATGACCGGAGAGCCGGACCTGCCTCTGCGTGAGTGTCGAAGATACGCGAGGATGTCAGTGCGGTACTATATACCTTTGTTGAGTCAATGTGTGTAATGGTTTAATGTTTAATAGAGGAAATAAAACGTCCCAATTGACAGACTGATTTATTATTAAAATAGGTGTAATATAAGGTACCAGGGACTTGAACGAGTGTTTTATATGTGGTAGCGTATACTACTTAGTGTAAAATAGAATAAAATATATGTTATGTTACTATTTAAAATTGTCAGTCGGAGAATCGCATAATATATTATTTGTGTAAATATAGAATATAATTTACAAGGTAGCCAGTAAGATGTTGTTTTAGACAGAATTGTTTCTTGTACATGAAATATCGCTGTTTTAGTTTGCATTTTATATCATCTAGGATTAACTGGTAGAGTAATTGCTGCGTGTGTACTGTGTACTGCGTAATATGAGAATGTTTAATTTAATTTTATATGACTTGTTCGTACGTAATATAAGTAGCACTAAGTACCTACTCTCAGTGTTTACCAAGACTGCTTGTATACAACTTTACTGTTTATACACTAACATAGATGGCGCCACGTGGCGCTCGGTTCTTTTAGTCACAATCTATGCATTTTTATTGCCAATATTTCGCATAACACAACTATGCATACGTTTCGTTCTAAATGTTTCACTTCAGATTCTGGTCTAACTAGATGTAAGAGTCCGGCACACGTGTGTGTGCGTGTGTGCGTGCGTGTCTCGTTGCATTTCTACTCTGACGATGTTATCTTTGTGTGTAGGTGCTTTAAGAGTTGCTGATCTTTTGCTTCCTTTGATGTGTTCAAATGTAATTATGCTCAATGTCCCGTGTTTTGTTCGGATACTCAACATATTGTAATCATACACGTTTTCATATCAGTTATTAAACATTTATTTGGCCACTTTTCACAGAGTTATTTTAACACGCATTCATTGCTTATGTGTGGAGAACAGTACATTATACAGTAGAATCAGAGAAACATCACTAAACATCTTCACCTTCGCCGCATTAGCCCTCTAGCATTCCCAAACAGATCACCATCACGCCATCCATACACTACCATCCCTAACCAACGTTCGCTCCTATCATTTCATTATTAAACCAAAATTGTAATCATTATCATCTAATAATAAAAATGTAAAACCTAAAGCAGTCGCCTAACATTATATTAACATAACAAAAATCATAAAAATAACAAAAAAAATCATAACCATTCTTCTAGCGTTGTTTAAAGACTTACTAAACGTAACACTGTCAGTATAATCACTGCCTATCATTTTAAAGTTATTTGCCGTAATCGTTAACTCTCGTATTATGTAATGTTAAAATTGTAATAAACGTTCCAACAACGGTGAACAGTTACCACTAGGTTTAGGGGGCGAAGTATGCCCTGGCTAAAATAATTAAGTAATTACAACCAAAAAAGTTCGTTCTAAGGACTTAGGTTCTAGTTTAATTAGTTTTGTTTAATCGCCAACAGTCGCGACAGACGTCGCTATCGCGTCGACATCATTCGATAACAAAATAACAATCCATTCATTAATTACAATTTTTTATCCAACACAAAATTCAGTTTATGAACGGAGACGGGAGAAACATTGCCGATTTTAGGAGTACAGGTTGTGAATGTGCAAAATCTGACGGTAGAGGTACCGAACTGTATCAGTAGGTAGTAACTGAAAATTCTAAACAACAAACGTTTTATTATTAGTGAATCCTGTTACCTAAACGAGCGACACGTCCGTTCCTCATCGTGTTACCATTAGTTAAGTGTTAGCGGTTATGTGTTTTGTACATTATATTTAGTTTGAAATACAACCAGTTACAATACTGCCATCAAATGCCTAAATAGATTTTTTTCAATTAATTTTGTTTAATTACATTTAATTAAGGAATGATGACGTCGGTGAAATTATTAGTTATTTGTGATAGTGAAACAGTGATAATACATCGGGATACAACTAGTGTCATGACTGGTGACTGTCGGTGTCACGTGACGCGTCACACCTCGCGTCTCCTCGCGTCTATTCGCGTCATATCGCGTCATACCGCGTCTCTTGCGCTCGCCTGTATTCGGTCTCAATGCGCGCAACTTTGTCGACGATTCGGTAACTATATTTATTTATTGAATTTTTATCTAACTTAATTATAATTAATTAGTTCATAAAAAACAACACCATCAGAACGAGGGTGTTAAATCTAAAGTCTGAGGTAAAGATGCCTTTATAGATTTTTAAAACGTGTAATGACGGAAGCCGTAAATGTAACTATAATCGCGGATCGTGCATCGTTCTACTAATATGTATGTAAATGATAATGTATGTAAGTAATATTGACACTATTTTGTTAATAGCGTAGAGTACCTACTGTTAAGTCGAAACTAACGGCAGTGTATCGAAATGGGAACTAGATTTTTAAGAATGTTATTGGCGTTGTACAAAGGATTAGTATTGTTAGTAAATAAAATGAAATTGGCGCATTACTGGCGAGTACCTAATTAGATTAGTACACGAACAGCCCTCAGAGGCTACTTCATACATAATGTACATACAGATTACGCTTCGACGGGTAAGATGGCCACTCGCTTTTCGTTGCTCTTCTAAATTTATTTGCTGTTTACGTGGGCTTCTCCGCCTTTTCATATTGTTTGAATATCAAACGCATAGTATTTTATAATATATGAATACCGAGATTGACTGACCGGAATAAAGTACAGAGTTATTAATGATTTGCTTCTGCTTGCTGTATGTTTTTAACTGTTTGTATGGAGTTAGAACAGTAGATCTCCAATCTATGATCAGGGATACTTCACGGTGGAAACCGACTTTCAAATGGCTTGTGTCCACTCGGCTTGATATAGAGGCTACACACTTAATAAACTACATGTTAAATCTTGAGCTTAAGCAACTAATCTTTTTATACTATTTCTTATAAAATTCCATCTAAACTAAGTCAGCTAATAAACTGACGAAGCTAAGTTCGATTTATCGAACTTTGATATAAAATGCATTATAACTGGGACACAAGCTGTTTCAAATTCGGTTGGAATATAAATATTACGAAAATATTTTGACTGATGTAGGTAATGTAAAAAATCATAATAATGTTAATATATTTATAAGGGTGTAACAAAAACTTAATGCATTTCACAATTTCTTTACAGTCCATAATGAGAATAATTAATTACAATGTAAGATATTGTGAGGAAATATTTTCACATTCGTAGCATAAGGTTTGTTGTGTATAATACTAGCGTTTCAAGTGTTTCGGGTAAAAGAAGGGTTGAAATTTGTGTACATTAGACATGGTGTTGAAATAGTTGACAAGACGAGTGTAACATGGTAAGAGAATATATATTTGGAAACGTTGAGTGTTTATTGTATGTACTTCATGTGACAGTTGAACATTTGAACTCTATGTAACATAGAATCTATTCTACAAGTTATTCATATTTTATTGAACAGTAAACATTCTTTTTGTTACATTTACAACAAACACGTTTCGCTTGTTGTTCGTTATTCATTTGATTATTAAACTTCCACGTCCGTACGATATAAACAGTAAGTCACTCATAAGTTTACTTCACACGCCACTAAAGGGCTTCAGAAACACATTCAAATAGAATAAAAACACTTAAAATAAGAGTTCCATGTGGTTGAGTGTGCTGTATTTCACGTATTTAGTTGGGCTCGCTCAATATAAAGACTTATTGCTTTCAGATCTAGCATGTACTTTTAAGTATTATCGATACCCTAGTGTTCTATGTTGACACGTAGCAAATCACATTAGTTGCGATTGCTGTATCGTTCTCGATGGATTAAAGGCTGTTTATTCGACCAAGTAAAAATATACAGTGACTGTTAGACATAGTCAGGTGTTTGTGTCTGTGGTGGGTCGCGCGAGTGGTGCGCCGGATGATAGTCAGACGATGTGTACTGGTTTGCCAAGAGAAGTTACCTACAGTTGTGTTTAGTTAGCGATGCATAACGTGTTTGTACTTTAATTTGTTTTTTAGTTGTACTCTTGGAAATCAATGGTTAATAATTTAAGAAAATAAAATGTATGTGAAATATGTGTTTGGATTTATTGATTGCCCTTTGAACTATAATAAAAAAATAAATATAACAAAAACGTTTTCATTTGAATCTATTTAAGTAAATCCCTACTTCAGCTAAAAAAATGCTCTAAGTACCAAAGAAAAAGTTCTTTCGGCAACTTCATGTCGTGAGCGTCGTAAGTAAGACATGAGAGTCGATAGTCTTATATTTGAGGACGCCGAAGATCGGGCGAGCTGTTAGAAACAAAGCAGGAAGGCGGACCTTGGCACTGGTCAATGGTCGGAATTTTACTGGTGGTTAGGTCTTGCATAGGTGAAAGACCGCCTGAGTAGATACCATTGCAATGTCTATTTCTCCCGCCAAACACCAGTTTAAATGCCGCCCGCCAGTCGCCTCGCAATTTATTGCACTAAAAAAATATATTTACAAAACGCCTGGTAGAACGAACGTAACAATTTTATTCTATCTGGAAGATGCATAATATCATGATGCATCAAAGACAGCTCTTCAAACACAAGCTCTACTTGTTTAAAGTCGTTTTATAATTATATACAAACAGCCCCATTGAAAACAGAACTCCATTGGTTAGTGAAATCCATAGAAAAATACAGATCAGAATCGGAATCAGTAGCTTAAGAGACATTCGCAAAAACCAAATATACAATTTTTAATTTCAGATTTATCTAAGAACTGCACTTTTTTATGTTAGCTATCTCGGATCTACTGGCGAACTCTTGATAAGCGATAAAGCGTCATCTACAGTTAAAAGCTCAAACTAAGTGTCCCTATTTGTGTGTGAATCCGAGCATGTTTTATTATCTGTACTATTCATATTTCATAGACTAGTGTCAATGAATAGCCTCCTTGTTTTTGCCTCTTTGGCTGCTGTCAAAATCGCCTGCCACCTACCACATGCTAGCAGTTCGTAATTTATTGTGAATTTACTTGAATTATACGCAAAATTACGCATCCAAAATGGTAAGTATTATAAACAGCGCATTTTTTGTTTTTTATAACCATTAATTATAACACAAAACCGGCGTTTATTGCACATAAAACAACCAAACATTGAGGTAGCGTTGTCACCAGTCATGTCATGATGAATAATTTGTGTTTTGTAGAAACCTCTCATGCTGCAAGGGCACGAGCGTGCCATCACACAGATCAAATACAACCGCGAGGGTGACTTGCTTTTCTCCGCGGCAAAAGATTCAAAGCCAAATGTTTGGTGGTCTCTGAACGGCGAGCGTTTGGGCACTTTCAACGGGCACGGTGGTGTCGTATGGTGCTTGGACGTGGACTGGCAGTCGATCAACCTCATCACCGGCGGTGGCGACAGTTCATGCAGGTCTGTTTGTGTTCATTATAGAATTTTCAACAGTTTCCATTACTGTTCTATGCATTTGATAGGTTACTTTTGATATGTTGTGTATTTATGGAGAAACAGGGTGACTAAGAAAATTGTATATTTACCGGTAATCTTAAATATTAACGTATCTTATTCTTTAAAAGTCTTCATATGTTAATTAATGAAATTATCTTTGCTATATTGTGATATTAATACATTGTTATTGTAGATTATGGGATCTGGAGACTGGCAAGAACATAGCTACAATTAAGACTAATTCCTCAGTGAGGACATGCAACTTCAGCTACAGTGCATACCAGGCAGCGTACACCACTGACAAAGCCATGGGCCATCCTTGTGAGGTAAATATTATACTCTAGTTATCTTCTTTTTTTATTTAGTTTTGATTTCCTACACATCTATCGTGTAACCTAAATATATATTTTTTAAATTATTTTTTTCTGTCGTGCAGTCAAATTTTGGGCAAAAAGTCCTCCATCTTTTTAGTCAAGTTTTACAAGTAACTCATTAATAACAAAATAGCTTAGCATAGATCTATGGAGGTTGTTAGTCATACAGTGGTTATGTGAACTAGTGGTTATGTTATGTGAACTGTCCTATAATAGGATAAAAGAACAGGGTTGTTGTTGTGTTATACTAAATTAAGTCTGGTCTCACTGTTTTCCTGGGATGAATCATTAAACATACATAATATAATATTTAGCATATATGTTTGATGTGTAGTCATTATATTGCCTGGTGGCAAAACGTAAAAATAACCAGCACTATCAAGCATATTATCTATGGGTGTATTTTTTTTTTACTTATGCTTAATCTCACATCTTTATCTCGGAAGAAGTAGACAGATTAGCCACCAAGACACCCACATTTCGTTTTGTATGGTCTGTCCCACAATGCGATAGGGGACGAACCTATCGCCATATCGGGCACAAATTCCTGACTCCAGGACGATAATTAATAGAAAAACCCAAGATCCGCTTGCTCAACCCGGTATCCAGACCCAAAACTTTGTATTTGTACTGTACAACTATGTAAATTGCATTTAATTTCAGGTCTTCATAATTGATACAAGGACCATTGATGAGTCAATGTCTACTCAGTCCCCGATTCTTAAGTGGGAGATCACAGACTCCAAAGTAACCTCCATGGTGTGGGGAACACTTGATGAAACTATCATCACTGGCCATGAAGCTGGAGACCTCATTCAGTGGGATCTCAGGGTTTGTATTCTATTTTATTTTCTTATATGTTTTGTGAATCTGATTAGACAATTAGACTATTCTACTTCTGATGATGAATGCAACAATATCATGGAAAATAAACTCACAGAAATCACGCAACGAAAATCTTGTAGCCCAACTATTATAATGTGACTTAGAGAATATTACTGACCTCAAATATTTAAGTGAAAACCTATCATTATGCTAGAAAAAGCACCACTATTATGTCTTGAATTCTAAAGAATTCAACATAATTCATGAAATTAGATAATAGAAATGTCAATATGATTATTAATAGCATACAAATTTTTACTTTAATTTTCCAGACTGGCAAGAAAGTCCATTCAATAAAGGAACACACCCACCAAATCAATGACATGCAGCTGTCGCGAGACGGCACAATGTTTATCACTGCTTCCAAGGACCAGTCCGCCAAACTGTTTGACACCAGTTCCCTTGAACTTCTGAAGGAGTACAAAACTGAGCGTCCAGTGAATTCTGCTGCCCTCAGCCCTATCCTGGACCATGTAGTGCTCGGAGGAGGCCAAGATGCCATGGAAGTGACCACCACTTCCACCAGACAGGGTAAATTCGACGCGCGGTTCTTCCATCTAGTATTTGAAGAGGAGTTCGGACGAGTTAAGGGTCACTTTGGTCCCATCAACAGTTTGGCTTTCCACCCCGATGGCAAGAGTTATGCATCAGGAGGAGAAGACGGCTATGTTCGTGTCCAGAGCTTCGATCAATCCTACTTCGATTATACATTTGATTACAATAGGGAATAGAGTTAATTTTATAAGTATTGCAAATGGAACCATTTTTGGATAATAAAGATGAGAACATTTTTATCTTGACAATTTGATGTTTCATTTACTCTCACTGTTTCCTAATATTCAATGTAATATTGATTATTACGATAGCAGATTTTTCTCACGATATTTTCCTTCTTTGTTGAAGGAATCGATATATCTGGTGTGGCGAGTCCTCACCATTAATACCCTCTCTCGAAATGGTCCAGCGATTTATAGACAATTTGTCCAATTGCAAATCGAGAACGTTTTCTTCGATACTTTACGCAGATTGTAGTCGCAAAACTCGGTCCGCACAAAAATTTACATATATTAGCCTCACAAATACAAATGTATACAACGAAAAACAAGTAAAGCTCTACGAATAAACATCTACATGGGTCTCCGTTTCGTGCCAAGTTATCATTGAATAGGTATGGTACGGAAGTTCTTCCTAGATTCCATAAATGCAGGAACTATAATTATATCATATCAATTTTCAAATATTTGCCCGACTGTTTTTATCCTCTACCCTCATAAAAGTTTAATTACTTACCGAGAAAACATTGATGTTTTCCTTAATATTCCACTTCCAATCCTTCAAGCTTATGAACAGAGGAACACAAACCAACACCACACAACCGAAAACTGATCACGACCTAGAAATCGAACTCCGAACACAATAAACAAAATTTATATGAGGAGCGCGTAACCCGTGTCAGTGTGTGCGCGGTACTAAGAATTAAATGTTGGTACTTAATCTCAAAGTCTTAAGTTCTTAGAATCTATTCTGCGACAACCAACTACCTTATCCTCTAAAATAAACAACCACTCACTTGAAAAATATACCCATGTGATTATTGTATCTGCATGTTCGATCGTCAATACAGATAGCCTTGACCTATCGGCACAAGTCTGAGACCAAGGATAGTCCTAGTCTGCGTAACGAAATATAGTAATATGCCTTGACGCACATGTGTTAAAATATTATTAAAGCAAATGCGGAAACCAATTTAAAAGTAAGTTTCTTTGGAGATTTTAGGTCAAAAAAATTCTAATAACAAATGGTAACCAAATACCTACTTTAATTTCGCCAAATGACCTTTTGTAAGTAATTATTCCACAAACCACCACTGCAACAAGGCTCTGTTTTTCAAATAAAAACTAATTCAATTAATATATGTATAACAATTTATTCCTTACTTATACAAAAAATGCTATTAATTATACTTGTGGAATACTTTAACGATTTAAAGGAAGTATGGGGTCGTGTGTTGTGGCGGAACCTCTCTCTCGCTATCGGGGACTGCTTGGAACAATTTCGCATTTCTGTCGTTCACTGTGTTAAACTCCAATATTGATGCTACGTTGCCGCAACGGTAACAATAGTTCGGCGCTGACCATACTGTCACCAGCCTTTTATCAAACATGTATTTATAACCTGGAAACCAATACATAAAAGTATCTGTTAATCTTTAATCACTACATTTAGTCTCTTTTATAGGAAATCTAGCAATAATTAATTTATGGCCGAGATTAATAAATGATCTTCATGTCTATCTAGAGATCGATCGCGAAAATAGACCAATAGGCTCAAGTTATTGTCGACGCGCTCACATTTGATGTGTTCTGATTGGTCTATTTTCGGGATCGATCCTTAGATAGGGATTGGGATCGCTTATTAATTTCGTCCGTAACGCTACTGTCTTTCTTCTTTCCTCGGTGTAGTTTAAAATTAAACTGTTAGAAACCTTCATTTACTAATTGATGTGCCCTGCATATCAACGTCAAATTATTGTAAGTCATAAATAATTCTGTAACATAGCTGCCAAAAAGCCATCCAGCACCTCTGGGACTTACAGACCTGAAAGGAAAACAAAAATGATTAACAAAATATTTATGTTCAATCTACCAAAAGACTGTAGCAGTCCTGTATAATACTATATTTCCATTATGGTTCAGTAACACTTTTCTGATACCAGAAGGCCCCATTCACACAGGGAGAATTTCTTGCCTCGAAGATACGATTATCATAAGGATATAAAAAAGTTACATCATGTAAACATTTGTCATAGTACAATAATCTATGGCGCGTTTTTCATGCGATATTTTTTTTTTTTTTTTTTTTTTTTTTTTTTTTTTTTAATGGTTCACAAATCAGACAATACAATTTTGCACTTATTTGCTAGATACACTGGTACTACACATTTATATATGCATGTCCTAAAATAGTGAACACAGCGTTCGATAAAACAACTTAACTAATTATATTAATTTACTTACTAAGTTTAAGTACATAGAAAAAAGGGACAATAAGGATTAAAATCAAAGAAAACTAATAACATAAAAAAAACAACATAGTAATAAAAACCAAAGTGTTTGAGTTACTTAAAAATACTAAAATTACTTTAATTACTAAAACTAAACAAGCAAAAATACTTATGGGAATGGGATGGAAGACTCATGATACATAAAACAAATTTTCTGCGTAATATAATTATTTGTGTTTCAAGTGCCAATGGCAAGATTTATTTTTAATTTTGCAGATGATAAAGTGGTGGAAAAAATGTCAAACTGCTGCCTAATGCCATTATAACCAGAGGCCATACGGTATAGTGCGGAATGTTGTCCTAAATTCGTTTTAAAATGTGGTATCGCAAAGGTTTTACGATTACATATCCGACTACTTTGACGTGGTACAACAATGTGAATCCTTTCCAACAAATTTTCACATTCAATGAAACCATTCATTAATTTACAAAGGAACATAATATCTGTAATTTTCCTCCTTTGGGACAGTGATCTCAAATTGTAATATTTCAATCTTGATTCATAATGTTGAAGAAGTTTACATTTGCCATTTATGAAAGATGTTTGATAAAGAAACCTTTTCTGTACACGTTCAATTTTATTACAATGGACTTCATATGTTGGATTCCAAATAGGGCTTCCATACTCCAAGATACTTCTTACAATGCAGTTATAAACGGGAATTACCACATCAGGATCTCTAAAGGACTTCAATTGTCTCGATATGAAACCAGACAGACGAGATGCTTTTTTGACCATTTCATTGATGTGGTGACGATAACTCAGTTGACTATCCATAAATACTCCCAGGTCACGAATGACGAACACTTCCTCAAGCGGAAAATCATTGATAAAGTAACAAGTAGAGAGTGGTGCCGCACTCCGTTTACGGGTGAATTTAATGTGTTTGCATTTACTAACATTTAGTAACATCTGATTTTTTCTACACCACTCAGAGACTACATCTATTTGAACTTGTAATCTCGTTACATCCTGGGGGGATTCGATGATTTCATATAACTTTAGGTCGTCTGCGTACATAGTGAAATTACTCCTTAATAAATTTGCCAAATCGTTTATAAATATAAGGAAAAACAAAGGGCCCATGTGAGATCCCTGTGGAACCCCTGATGGTATAGTATTTATCTGAGACTTAAAGCCCTGAACGACCACCATCTGAGATCGATTTTGCAAATACGAGTCACACCAGCGCAATAATGAACCATGAATACCCATGGCCTCCACTTTAGCAAGCAAAATGTCATGGTTAATAAGATCAAAAGCTTTGCTAAAGTCGGTGTATATAGCGTGCACCTCTTTGCCGGCGTCAATAGCTTCAGTAATATCACTCGTGAAACAGAGTAGATTTGATGTAGTAGACTTTTTGGGGAGAAAACCATGTTGTGCGGGATTAAGCTGTTGTTTCACATGCCAATATATTTTCTTTACTACTAAAGATTCAAAAACCTTGCCGAGCGAAGAGAGAATGGAAACCGGACGGTAATTTGCTATACACGCTATATCCCCATTTTTATGAATAGGAGTTATACGACCGATTTTCCAATGGTCTGGAAAAACACCACAACGTAAAGACTCATTGTAAATATGTGATAACGGCGGAGCCAGAGCTTTAGCACATTTTTTAAGTAAGATTGGTGGTATTCCATCCGGTCCACTACTTTTATTTATGTCTAGGTCGCTCAAAGCTCTGAGTATTTCAGATTCTTTGAGAGTGAAGCCAGAGAAAGATGGAAAGTTATCGTGGTCGTTTCCTTGTATTGAAGTAGCCATATGTGAAGTATTATAGATGGAATTGAAGTGATTTAAAAACAGATCACTTATTTGTTGGCCACCATATGCATGTTTTTGGTCTAGGTACATGTGATTCGGGAAGGAGCTGCTGTTTCTTTTCATACCATTTATGTAAGACCAAATATACTTGGGGTTTTTACGAAGAGTTTGAGCAGCATTATCCTTGAAACATCTGAGACAATCCCTTATCATCGCCTCGCACCTATCCCTAAGCATTTCGAATGAGAGTTTGTCCAACATATTACAATACTTTTTATAGCGCCTGTGATACTTTGCTTTCTCTTTTAAACACTTAATTAAAGATCTACTGTACCATGAAGGGAATCTGGAGTTATGTGTCATTGAGTTAGGAGTAAATTTTTTTATAATATTCCGCAAAGATGTATAAAAAATATCTACTTTGGTATTAATATCATTTGCAGCAATATTTTGCCACACACTAGCCCATTGAGTATTGGACAGCTCTTCACTTACCGCGTCATAGTCGCATTTATTAAAGTTTAATGAATGGCTTCGATGAGATTTAAGATGATTATTGATTTTATATAAACATATTTCTATAGAAAACGCCGGGTGATGAGCATCCAATTTGGTTAGAGGCTTGCTTACTCCATTTACAGTAATATACTCGGGAAAATTTGAAAAAATCAGATCCAGTATGTGGTTGTTGTAATTATGGATATGATTACTTTGATCCATACCATTGAAAATCATTTCGTCCAAGAAAATATTCTCAATAGTACCACTGCATGGCAAAGATATACATGTTTTTTTTTGAAGTATCGGCCTGCCAGATAATGTTTGGGAAATTGAAATCGCCTAACAGTAAGTTAAAAGATTTTTTTGGGATTTTGTTATTAAGGACTAGACTGAAATTTTGTAAAAAGCACTCGAGGTAAGAGCTATTTAATGGCGTAGCCATATAAACTGAACAAATATTTAATCGGTGTGTATTTTGTCTATCCCCTATTTTTAAAGATATCCATAAATCCTCACATTCCGATTCCCATATAGTCATGCGCGTTGGATTAAGGGTTTTAAGTACAGCCACGCATACGCCACCGCCGTCTTTTCTATTGGAGTAATTAGTGGTATTACGGTCTCTTCTATATATATTGTATCTATCATCAATTAGCTCATGATCAAAAACAGTGTCATTTAACCAAGACTCAACTAGAACAATTATGTGGTAATCATTATTTAAGACATTTTCATAAATTTCCTCCGTTTTGGTTCTAAGACCTCTTACATTCTGGTAATATACAGAAAGATTGAAAACAATATGTTAAACATTCAGACATGTGTTAATTGTGTCGTGTTTTATAGAGTGTGCAGTGTTACATTATTTACCACAATTATCTTAGAATTAACATCCTTACGTACCATAATGCGGCCACCACTAACCCATACAAATTTATACTGTTTTTCTTTGGCTATGGCTCGCGTTGCAGCATGAAGTTTCTTATTTGTGACTGACAAATGTTCTGCAACGTATATAGGCTGCTTGGATCCTGCGAAACCTAGATGCCCCGAGTTTAACTTGTTATGTGCGTTTTCTTTGTTGAAAATTCTTACGCACGCTAAGAAGTTGTCACGAATGCGTGGCGTGGTAAATTTCACAACAATAGATCTTGGGCGTTTGGAATCTTGATTCTGCTTTGGGATCCTATGGAAATTCACGATTTCTGCATCTTTAAGGTCATAAGACACTGTATGTGCGAGTTGTTTTATCAGTGTCAGCAGATTTTCGTTGCGGTGTTCCGGTACACACTGTAGTTCTATATTACAACTACGAGTGTTTTGGTCCATAATATCCAGTTTAGAATTTATGACATTGACTTCAATACGCAGACGATCATTTTCCTTTTTTAACTCATCAATTACCGTTATTCTCTCGTTCAAATTCTTACTAAGATCGTCATATTGAGAACAGACAAAAGATACGCTTGTTTTCATTTCCTCAATCGAGTTGTAGATGCTTTGAGTTTTATCTTCCATGCTCATTTTAAGATCAGTTACTATCCTGGCAGTCGCCTCATCAATTTTTTCATTAATATATTTCTTTAATTCGCTTATTATCTCAACAGTCATTGAGGCCTGTGAATTTGAAGAATATTGCTCATTTTGGCCGTCAGGCGACATAGCCATTGATTCTTTTTTCTCCGCCGTGATCGTGCAGTCTGGACATTTCCATGTCGACTTTGACTGTTTACATTCTTTTCCATAATCTTCACTAGTCATACCCAGGCATTGGTAGTGATAAAATGCAGGACATTTACTGCAGTTTTTAACGTCACTATTTTTAATAACTTTATTACAAATTTTGCACCTCATTTTAATCAGTAATATCAGAGAAATCACCTGGTTTCCTTAGGGTGTCCAAAAGTACAACACCAACCAAAAACTCCTTAGCAATAAAGCCTTATCAAAATTTCTTAGCAATCAGTTGCCTCTACGAAGATTAAACCAGTATTTTCTTTTTTTACCCGCCGGTAGTTATAACTTTTTGCACTCGATCAAGAAAACAGTTCAATAGTTTTAGTCCAAATATTCGTTATAATCACTACAAATAGTTTGTGATTTACACAACAAACAGTCTCAATTTTTGAACAACACAATCACTATTCAAACTTAATCACTTTATGTGCCTCACAGAAAATATTTTTACGGAGCTAAGTTAAAGACGTACGTATTAAACAGCTGTCAGCTGTCAGCTTGATAATCGCACACAATTCTCGCCGCGAGAAACTATCCTCGTGTAAATGGGGCTTAACTAATATTGTAGTGATTATGGTACTCTATGCTTAAACCTATACCAGACCCTTCCTTTTCTGCCCTCATTTCACATTTTTATCAGGTCTGCACTACCTATTATATTATACAATATATACACAAATTTAAACAAACAACTTATCTCTAGGAAAATATCCATTCCCTGTCTGATCTATTATTTTAGGCAATAGCCCATTGGTTCATTGGTTCACAGCCAATCTATGATTATGAAATTACTTAAACCTAACAAATTTAAAATACAAGCAAATATTCCAGCTGTGTGCCTTATTTACTAAGAAAAAAATTCATTACTTCTTACCACATTTTAACATCGGCAGGATCTGACCACAGCAAGTCACAAAGAGCACCTTTGTGTGGTATTTGTTGGTTTCTATCAATACTTCGTATTTGATCCAACATTGGTATTTCTGGTGATAGTCCGCCATGTACACAAAGTACTGTTTCATCTATTAACTGAAATGGTACATAAAAAAGGTTACAACTTTTATCCAACAATAATGAAAATTATAACATTGTGTGACAATAAAATTATTTTGAAATAAATTCTACCATGCTCTTTTATTATGATAAATCTTTAAATACATATTGAAATTAGTATAATATAGTTGTATATTAATATATGTTATTGCACATTTTTTTCTTTTACTTTGTATTAAAAAATTATGTTTTTTTCTTTCTTAATGTTAATTTTATTTCAATAGTTTATAAATAAGTTAAGTACTTCATAGTATTGTTCCTTCCTGTTGTTATGTACTATTGCATGTTGTGATCTCCTATAATTAAAGAAGCACAAAGTTTAAAATGCAACAGTATAATAGTGAAGCTTGAAATGTGTATTCTTTGTTGGATATCCTAATAACTAAAAATAAAAATTGGGCAGCTACAATACTCCCACTACAATGTGATACTAATGACAATACAGTTGAAAAAACTTTAAGAAAACAAAAATAAAAACTGTAACTTACTGCTGCAACTGTGAGTAAATCAAATACCCTACAACAATCTTTCCAAGCATTTGCATTTCCATATTTATTGAGGCATTCATCATAAAATCCATAGACTTTTGTTATTTGACTCGTTTCATGATTTCCTCTAAGTAATGTGATTCTGAAAACAAACATCAAAGGATTTTAAAAAACATTATGGAACTAATTTATCTGATGGGTCATGATAGCACATTGAATATTATTCACCATAATTCCACTTTTTTTTTAATTAAGTTCAATTTCAATACTTTTAATTCCATATGTCATTAATGTGTGATGTTGAAAATTTTATTTGTTTATTATTGAATAACTTAGAAAAACTCTTCTTATTTTAATATGTCTATACATGTGAGCACTAATTCAGCACATTAATATGATTATTTTGTTATCTTGAATGGCCCAAATGAAAATAAAATTAATCATCTGCACATATCAGGGTCATGCAATGTTTATAAGAAAAACCTACATTTTAGCTTAAAAGGACTTTTTATGACTATAAGGAAATCTAACCAGTCCTTACATGTTAGCACATTATTTGCAATTTCAAACAGAAAAAAGACTAACCAGATGCAATCAGTCAAATAAGAATCATTTTACTACTCACCTATCTGGATATCTGGCTTTTAAAGCCATAAGTAAGGTTAATGTTTCTAAGCTATAATGTCCTCTATCTACATAATCTCCCATAAATATGTACTTTGTGTGTGGTACTTGTCCACCTATGTGGAACAGCTCTTCCAAATCATAGAACTGAAATGAGAATTTATTTATAAACTTAAGACATGAACTAGCCTGGCATGTTACTTCTACACATAATAAACCTGAGCCGCAGTTGGCTTGGTGATTGTGGTTAAAGTAAACACCTTGTACAAGGATATTATGATTAAAAACCATTTTTATGGGCTCAGTGCTGGTGGTCTGCAACTATGCAATGGGCAATCCATTATAGAACTTCAGATCCTTTTTCTTATATTGTGTATTTATTCAACGGGTTTTATGAGTAGAATTTACTGATTGCATTAATAAGATTACTTTCTTATCAGATGGATTTAACAAATTTTGTAGTGATACGCACATACATGTTCTCAATTTGTGTTTTAGAGAAAGGCATGACGGAAAAAACGCATCATACTAAAACTTTGAACAATGTTCATAAAGTAGAGAGGTAACAGTAGTATCTATTCAAGGTAATTTTACGCAGTATTTAAACTTTACAGTAATTATGACAATTAGCTTTCAAAAACAACAAAATATAATTACCTGCCCGTGTATGTCACCACAAACGGTTACAGGTGTCTGAACCGGCTGAACGTTCGGCTCCTCCAGCAACAAATCGCACACGATATTGCACAACTCCCGCAAATCATCTTCGGGAAGATATTTGCACCTTTTTGCAATTTCTATCCATTTATCCACGTCATTCATCTTGAGTTAATGATTAAAAAACAAGGCGTATTATATTTATTTCTTCATGCACCGACATACGTCTTTTTTTTATTGGTAAATAGGGATACCAGGTAAATGTAAAAGTCTTAAATCAACTTATTATCTGTGTTACCATGTAACCGAAACTTCTATGTTGATTGTGAAATATTATAATATAATATAAAAAATACTATTTTTTATTAAATCAATTTCCTTTAAGAATCAAGATTATTAAATTGCTGAATCATTCTTATGTATATTTTTTTATTCTTTACTAAATTATTTGTTAATTTCAACTTGTGTGCTAATTTCATAGAAGTTTTACTTGAATATAAGTGGAGGTATGAAATCATGAGTGGAATACGTGTGCTGCTTGCCGAATAACATTTCCTCTTGCCCCACAGAGTACATTATATATGCCTTGCTCTCACCTAATAGCCATTAGGTATGTTTCAATAATTTGTAGAGCCAAATACACCATATCACTCATTCGCAAATCGAAACGTGCAACTTACCTGTGTGCGTTCAATTTGCGCGTCACTCGAATATAAATATACAATTTCAAACGACCCACTTGCAAGTTGTAGCTTGTATGCAGGTTTGTTCAAGTTGCATGCAATTTGCTACTTGCATACAAGTAACTTGCCTAATGGAATTGCGTCTTTAAAACCATAGATATGTTAACGCTACAGCTTTCACGTTCACCGATTACTTCGACATTTTTGAACCTATTTTGGTGTAGCTGCTGGCGCCAGATTGATCCCATTTTAATTTTATTGCTATTAAATCTTTTGATTTTCTTATACAGTGAGCTCAAAAATGTTGTAGGATTACAATAATTATTTTTGCGTTGGGTTAAATAGAACATCTGTTGGTTGCGTCTTACGGCTTATTATTGGGAATGGGTAATAAATAAAACTACTTATTTGAATACTCAAGAGTTTATTAACGTGAAAACAAACATGCAAGTACATTTTTAAAATGTTATTGTTTGTTATTTGTCCATGAGTGGTGCCATTTTGAAATGCTGCTGTGAATCGGTTAAAAAAAAAAACATTATTACTCAACTACTAATAAACTTAACGTTACAAGCACTGAATATGGAACACAATGGATATTGTTTGTATGGGACGGATCGATTTTGTTTTGCGAACAAATGCACAAGCAAGCTCTTACGTTTCACAGGAAATAAGTTTTCAAACGAACAACGAAAATATAAGACTCACTGAATAACAACAGAATGCACGCATTGTAACCGTATTGCATAATACTATGTAAACAATAATCTAAGTCTAAAAGCGGCTGTTTTCTTCAACTATCAAAAAATTTAGATATTATGAAAGAAAACCAAGCCCCCGATTAGCAATAATATCACTAGTTTGAAATTGCCAAGGCATCTTTTAATCACAGAATGCTATTTTTCAGTTGCAGTAATAAGCCCCTGGTTTTCTAGAAATGACAAAATAAGTACTAAATAACTGACAAACAATAATTACTGAAAAACTGACTCAAAAACGGAAATGCCTATCAACAGCATGAAATACTTTTAACATAAAATATCTCCCGTTCCCTAATAGCTATTCAAAAATATATTTTAACAAAACAACACAGTAGGTACTTAATAAAAAGCGTTTAGCTAGCATTTCGAGTTTTTTTGTCTACGTTTTGAAATTTTTATTCTTTTTTCAGATATAAAAAATACTTAAACCCGAGAGAGTACCAAGTGATCACAGATTCTGAAAATTCCGTTCATTTATCAGTACAAAAGTAACCAACATTTTGAAACGGATTTACCTATTCCTACGTCGTATGAAAGCAGATTCATGCGCATCAACTAAGACTTGATATCGTCAGCAACTGATTCATCTCATGTCCAGTCACAACTCATAGCATATAATATAAAATGATTACGATAGTCCATTATTGAAAGTGCTACATCTATGAGCATGTATCTGTTTTCATTTATTATTTTCACTAATTACGAAAGATATGCTATTTATTATTCACTATCTGCTAAACACGAAGAACGTTACAACGCCAGAACACTGAATTAAAATACAAATGCATTATTTACTTTGGCAATTGGAAAATAATGTTTTACAACGCACAACCTCACAAACGAACATTTTCGTTATATTTATCAATACTATAAATAAAATTTGAAACACAACAACTTAAGTGCTGGCGTTGCAAACGGTTGCATGTAGGATAAAACGACAGATGGTATATGAAATACATTTCTTTTATAGGTTCCAAATAAAAGAAATATCCCCTATTGTCAATATCCCCGTTTACTTGTCTTTGTAAAATAACACATAGCAACAAGTGAGCGCCAGGTGCCAAATTTTTGTGTAACCAAAAAGACCCTGTTAAGAATGGTTCAAGCTACATCACTAAGCTTAACAATACCTAGAGATACAAACTCCATACCATAATATGTAACATGTGAGAGAACATATCTCCTAATAATAAGCGACGATACAGTGTTAATAAATAAAAATATCAAACGTATTGTATGCTTTATAAATAATAAAACATTAGCCAGCAAAATAACCGTCACGACAAATACAAACTTAATAATACAAAATAAAAAAATTGCCGATTCCACCGAGTTTGCTTTGTGTAATTATATATCATTTTCATTGCCACTCGGCTTAGGAACGTCAAGCGGTAATACAAGCCTTTTGTGAACTATATCAATAACTTACAAATTAAAACGTGCTCTTAACATTACATATAAGCAGAGATCCAAATTCATTTCATCGTCAGATTAATAAGGACATATACGCGGTCCTTGAATAATTCGTAAGCGATTACAAATGAAGTTAATGCTAAATCATAACATGCAAATACATTAGGTTCTCTAGGTCATCATACCGTTACATTAAAATTTAAAGACGCGAGTTCCGCACAAATTATCCCCGGGGCGTACACAACCCGATCGGATAGGATAGAAAAATAGTGTTACGTACATTTGAAGAATAAATAAAATGTCGTATAACATTGATCATGATCGTATTTTGGAAATCGAGTCATCTACGACGAACACAACAGACTCATCGGAACACATCGCGGTATTTTTAAATAATTAATTTAATGTAAAATTGAGGTAAAAAAGGATCGTTTGAATAGACCCGTGGTAGACCCATAGTGTTGTGTTTGGAAATTGACAGGGTTGAAGCGAGAAGCAGGGGTTCACTTGAAGTGGCCGAGTACGAAGGCGTCCATGAGCTTGGGCACGTGTTCGTCGACGCCCACGATGTCCAGCACGCCTTCGTGAGAGCCGTCCGTTGTGGCCGCGCGGTGAGACGCCAGGTTCATCACGATCAGTCTGTATAAACAAGTTTGCATTAGTTCCAAACATAAACAGTGACTTTTGAGCTTTCACTATTAGTCTGCCATCATCCACTGCTGGATATCGACAATATTCTGCTGCACATTACTGACCACTTTATAATTTATTTTATTTTATTTCCCTATCACTACATCAATCAATAGGAATTACGGTTATTTGCTGGCATATTATATTGATATTTTCTAGTATATTAATAGACTTGAAGTCATTGAGTGCCATATAATTCCTAAGAAGTTGATGTCCATCAATGGATCTACATAGCCTTTATACTAAAATGCTAGTTTTTACAGATGGCGTTTTCTACATTCAATGATGTAGGCATGCCTACATTATCGTATCTACCCTTAGGTGTAGAGCAGTCAATATGCCGCACCGGAATAACAATATCCTTTGTATGATATGTATGAGTCAGATTCTTACTTAGCATCAATCCCGGAATGTTCCTTGTAGCGCATGAGCGCGCGCACGGGGCAGTGGTCGGGCACGTCGTCGGCCTTGGGGGGCGGGCCGTAGCGTCCGCCCGCGCCGCGCCCGCCGCGCCGCGCCGCCTCCAGCTCCATGTAGCGCGTGCTGCGGTCCACCATGCTCACAAACACGTCTATCTTAGAGTCATTCTTCTGAGCCCACTCGATGGGCGCGTCTAGCTGCACTCGACCGTTGTTTGCATTCTGTAATATTATATTAATTTATTTTATTTAGTAGAGATATTGGAAGGTCTGATGGTAGAGGCTTACATAGTCAGGAAGGTAAGTGAAGGAATAAAATTATGGAAGTGAGAAATGTGAATGATATCCCAGCTTTTTTAATGCAAAGTCAGTTAAAAGCATTGTAGATGGATATTAAACCATGGCAATGAGGTATAAGACCTGTAACCTGTGACCTTCTTTTCTTGCTATTTTGGAATAATATAGATCTCTAATCTGTGGATTTTTCTTTATATTTACATTCCAAAAATTGTTTTATCAGTTATAGAACATACCCTGAGTATGAATTCAGCCTCAGTAAGTCCAGTGAAGTTGGGTTCAAGAGTGATAAATTCAATACCCTCTTCAGTGAACACTGCTATCTTCACTTCCTTCTCGCGTTTTAACAGCTGCAGAGCCAATGTTATAGCTAAAACAAAGAGTTAAAAATTTGAATTTGTGTAACTTGTGGATTTCATACACATTGTGTATTTTCATAATACACAAATATTGAGTGGGTCTAATATAATGTGTGTCGCAGTGATACTTTGTTCTTTTTGTGCTGTAGTTGATATGTTAGCAAAACTGTTTTTTATTTTGTATAAATCAAAATAATCTATTCAATCCATAAAAATGTTTTCCATAATTTAGATTCAGAAACTATTGTAACTCATTTCAAAGCCAGTCCACAGTACAGTGATTATTACAAAAGGTACAAGTTGATTTAATTCGGATTATACTATGCTTTGGTCTTGGTAATATAACTCACTAATCTTATGATGAATAAGATATAATATTTATTGCTGACATAATACTCACTGACCGTTTACGGGCTTTTCATAAACAAATTTGACACCTATATTAGTTATCAAATGTTTTGTCTTTTTCGCTTAAACTGAATTCAAAAGTCGTTCGAAAGGAACAAAGCATTCAATAAATTAAATAGGTTTTAAACCTGTCCATGATTAAGGCGGTAAGTGTGCTAACCTGCATGTCCAGGAGTGACGTAATTGTTGTAGAAGCACTCAGCCCAGAGCCTCTTCTTGCTCTTCTTGTCGCTGTCGGCGTCCCCGCCCGCACCGGCCGTGGCGCTCGGCTTGTTGTTGCCGTTCTTACCCTTCTTCGGTATCACGTAGTTCTTGCAGAAGTGGCGGCCTGGATAGGAAGTGTTGGGTATTATTTTAAAAATACCACAAAAGTTAGGCTATGGTTTCAATGTACAGAAAGATTTTAACTATCTTCTTTGATGCATGCGTTATTCGTAACATTAAGGAACAAGATAAGAATACTTTTACAATGTGGAATTTTAAATTGTTCTAAATAAAAATATTATGCATAAAAAGTACATTTAGTATTTACCTTTGAACATGTGGTGTCTCATGTCCATGGTGATGAGGTAACGCGCCTTGGTCGGCGGTGTCAGGTTCCATGTCAAATCGTACAGCTTGTTGAGAGCAACCAAGATGGCCTTGTTCGCTGGTTGATCAATACCTGAGACAAAATATATAAAAGTTTTTATTCTAGGCAGACAGTAGTTGTACAGTAGTACTATTTAAATGTAATACTTTGTGTCTGTATAAAATTTTCTTCATGCAAATAAAGATTTTATTATAATAATTATATTATTACTATGTGCTTGGAAAGGCTACCGTAAACAATTGTAGAAGATATAATGATATACAGTTCTTCAGGCTTCAATCACAGATTCTCTATTTAGTCTTTACTACAATTACAATTTGGGTTCACGTGCGGCCAGTATATAAAGAGGTGACTTACCCCAGGTTTTGATTTCCTTGGGGTGTCGCCTGGCCGATGTCCACTCCCACTGTCCGGTTTTACTGTCGTAGGTCTGCCGGGTGCGGCGACGTTGTTCCTTTTCCAACGCCACCTTCGCCTTTTCGTGTTTCATTGGTCTGTGATAAATTTATAGTTTAAAATTTGAAATAGGTTAGGATGGGATTGACAGCATCGGTGGTGTAGTTGATTGATAACATAATATAAAAGTATATAAATATGTTGGTTGGTAAGCCAGCTATAAAACGGGAGCCATAGTTCAAACTGCCACCCTACGATACTATTGGAGACTTGATGATTAATGCTTTGGAGTCTGAGTATGGTGAGATCACCAAGTGTATTGTGGTCTTTTTAATACACCAGCCACAACATAAGACTTAAATCTTACTGCGGATGTCGCATCATTTTCAATTCCCATTTTTACTAAATAGGTTGCATATGACCATTATCCCCCTGATGTTAAGTGTTGATGCAGTCTAAGAAGCTTGCTTGCCTAGAAGATTATTTTCAAAATGTGATGGCAAAACTTACTTGGATCTGTTTTTATAGTTGCACAGGGTGATGTAGACTTCGATGGAGGTGACCTTTGACTTCTTGATGACGTCCTGGTCAAGCAGCAGGGAAGCGAGGATAGCAGTGGTCATGGAGTCGTCGGTCAGGAAGCCCATGTTGTGGAGGCGTTGTATGTGATACAGCACTTCCGATAACGGGAGCTGCGGCAGCACTGCGTTCCATACCTGGATTTATTAACGTGTTTAATTGATGTTTTTGAATGATACATATGTGATAACGAAATGATACTTTCTAACTCTACAAGATAAATGTGAGGTATACATCGACACGCAACATTGTCGTCACTGTTGTTTATTTAACTGGCTTACTCATGCAACTAAGACAGTATATTTTATAAAGCAAATCATTTGTGAAGTTGTAAGCTGAGTGGCTTGTAATTAAAACTTTATCAATTCACTCATTATTTCTTCTTTGACCTTAATTATTTCAAAAATCCTTACAATTGTGAAACTACTAGAAAACCTTTATAGTAAAAAAAACATTGAATTATTGCAAGCAATTATAAAATGAGATAATTTACTAGACCAATGCGAAACTTAAGCCCCATTTACACGGGGGGAGTTTCTCGCCTTAAAGGTACGATTATCGTAAGGATATAAAAAAGTTGCATCGTGTAAACATTTGTCAGAACACGATAATCTATGGCGGGTATGTCATGCAATAATCGCATACGATTTTCACCGCCAAAAACTCTCCCTGTGTAAATAGCGTTTTATTGATAGCAAATGAAATTTGTCCATGTCTAAATACACTGATATTATATTATTTGTATTATCAATTATTATTATGTCCTCTATTGTATTACCCTTGCTCTGACAATGCTGTAAACACATATAATTAATAGGCAGATGGCATTTTTCATAATTTTTGTTATTTTTGTTATTGTTGGTGTGTCTTCCTCAAATAAATTAAAAAATACATTTTACATACATCCTGTGAAGTCAGCAAGTGTCCGGGCACATGGTCGAGAGTGAAGTTATTTTCAGTGACGCTCGCTGCTGCGGTGGCCGGGTCTTCGCAGTGCCGTAGGTCTTCCACCTTCTGAATGTACTGCAGCACCGTCGCAGCCTCCTCTTTGTCGCCCAGCAGTTGTTTGGTGCGCTTCAAGCCTAGGATCGCGTACTTGACTACAGCGTCGCGAGCTGAAAAACAAAAACTTTACTATATGAGTGATATTCAGGTGCTGATTTACCATTTTAGAATATAATACTCCTATTTTATGTTTATTATAGCTTAATAGCTTTAATCTAACTGACTAAAGAATAACATCTTAGAGTTTTTGAAAGCTACGTGTTTATTCATTTTTAAATAAATAAATACACCCAACAGTGACATATATAGTCCTAATCCCACACTAAGATCGAGTCTTGTTTCTTGGGTATCAGAAACTACGAGACTTTTCGTTCTCACAAACATCCAGACCCGATACAAATACCTGTGGTTCACACAAACATTTGCCTCGGTGCGGGGTAGAAACTGCGGCCTCTCGTTTCACAGCCAGCATCTAACCAACTGCGCCACGGAGGCTGTCGAATACCACCAAACTTATTTTACTTGTACTAGTTACCGACGAACGTGTATGAAAAGATTAAATAAATGATTGTCGATGACGCGAAAAAGATTTGTATGGACTGCAGCTCTAGCGCTATGCAGTCACTGCCTAACGCAATGATGTATAGGCGTGAGTTTTTGTATGAATGCAAACTTATTTTAATCTTGTTCACTGTTTTCCAACTAGAATTTTAATGCAATGTGAATTTATCTAAAACTTGCCTAGGATAGTGATGAACTACGGCCTAACAACCCCTTTATCAATCATAGAAGCGGCTTATCTTTTCTTAGAAGAAGTCAATGCCCTGCATACAATAGTAATTTATTTATAATTTTCAATAACAAATACATAACATAGTCCTGAAACCACGCAATGTTGTAGTATAATGTTCTACAAAGGTAATGAATTTAAAAAAAATTACAATGCTTTTTCACTCATAAATTCCGCACCTCTGGAGACAATTTTATCACAAGATCACATCTCTTTAAATTCCACAGTACCTGATATTTCGTGAGTCATTTCAATGCTAAACCCGGCTATACTTGTATACTTTACAATAAAATGAGCAAAAAACTTCAGTTTAAATTGAATACCTTTTAAAAGCGATATGACGTGGCCGCGCACGTGCGTCGCGATCCTTTCAATTCGGATAAAAGGGACTTTTTATGTTGATTTTTATGTAATAATTTGGGTCAGATTCCTACATACCGGGTATACCAAGACTGCGACCGAAAACGAATTCTGGTGGCAGTTTTAGTGGTTGCAAACACTATGCAACAAAAAATTTCTAAAAAAAGCGTCAGATTTTTTTTGCAATTTGTTAAAAATCCTCGTGTCTGGGTGATAAATACCCAGTTTTTGCGAAAAAAGTAATTTAAACCCTTACCTACCATTGCGTCTTTAAAAATAAAAAGGTGTACATCATTATTTTAGTAAAACTATGTATGTATAACTAAATACGACGAAAATATATTTTGGTATGTTTCTACTAATGACTGACCATTAGAAAATTAATTTATGATAATCCAAAGCCATGCGGATAGCAACAGTGCGGTTCCGTTTATATTGGATTCGGTGCGAACCCTTGAGGAATACCTATACGGTATGTAGTTTAAAAATAGAATAGAAAGCGTATTTCTTTGCCGCGTTACGCCCCAACCTATTTGCCTTATAGGGACAAAATGTTTGAATATTTATGCAGGACATGTGTTAAATAATTAGGGGAGAACAAAAATCCTGGCCTTGAGCAAGCAATATACAAAAACAACTATGTTATGTTAATGTAATAGTACAAACTTATACTATATATAGTTTATGTCTTGTTATATAATGTTAAATTGACATGTTAAACACATTATAAAGGATGCAAAACTCTTCTTATTGGATTTTCATTTCACCCGTTAATTAAGTAAATGGGATTGACACAAACTTGTCAAAAGTCACTCATGTAACCCTGTCCCTATTCAAAATTATTTTAAACCTTTATTACCCACTTGAATTATAATTTTGGATATGCTTACCAACCTCCATAGGATTCCTCCGTCATAAACTATATTATATAATGTAATAATAGCTACTCACCATAGTCACCATCAGGTGTTTTGAAGTGAGATTTTCGGAGGAGAGTTTTATGGGATCGTCCATAGCGCGCGCGCACTCTGGACATCTCTCGTGCAAGCTCCATAGGATTTCTGCTCAAGTACCACTCCTGTATGCTCTTACACCAACCTCTGCCATTACCTAAAATTACATTATGATTAATATAAAGTTAATAAAAACTAGCCAAGTCAGAGTTCAATGAAGTGCATTTAAGGTTTTGAATAAAAAAAACATTTTCAGTCAAACTAGAATTATTCAGAGTTTCAAAAAACTTAGAAATTTAACTTCCATACTTCTATAAGGAACAATAATTAATTAATTAAAGACATTTATCTATGTACTACTTGAAATCAATACAGTAATATTGAACATTGTAATTGGGCACAATTTTTTAATCTATTAAATATTCAATACTGTTGGATAAATTAATACCTATAAAAGAATTTGTCTCTATAATGTAAAATTACAGTCTAATTACCTGTTTTCAATAGCCTCGTATATTTATTAAAGAGCATCAATTGTTCAGGAGTGACACAAATTGCAGTAGCAGCTTTGTATGTTGCCTCTTTGACAGTTGTTGATCCATGAAGAAGACACTTTGCCAATGCAAATGCAATAGTATCAAAGCGAGTGTACCAGCCATCTTTGCCAGCCTGAAATAATGAACTATATAGAAACATAATATTATACTAAATAGATTTACTGCCTTCTTGGCACACTGGGAAAGCAGCAGGATGTAAAATAAATAATTGCACAATTAGGCTGAGTACCAATTTGCTGTCCACTGCCGAATGTAGACCACCTCATGTGACTGCAAATAATAAATATATAAGCCCTTTACTTTGTAATCCACTAGTTTAATTGCAATTATTTTCCATAGGTTTGGTCCATGGTGTTCTAAGAATGCAAATAGTTTCTCAATACAATACAACACCATAGAAGATTATATGTTATACCATGCAATGGCATAAATACTATGTATGTCATTGTGTGTACTAATTGTAACAGAAAACCTTAATTAGATTTTTATTTTAATGATAAAATAATAGCATTAAAATAATTGCAATTCATTGAAATCCAGACGTATTGGAGTGGAAGTGTAACAAACAAATGTTTATCCTCACAACTTTCACATTTAAAATATTTGTAGGATTTTTATGACTTTAAACAATAATTTAAATTGTTGCAAAACATTTGTTGTTTATAAACAAAAACAACACTCACCTTGAGAATAATGTTGACTACTTCAAGACCTTGAGGGGTACTAAGTACGTCGTTCAGTATGGTCAGTTTTTCTTCGTCGAAATAATTATGGGAAGACCAGCATCCAGGGTAGTACTTGGGTACCTCATTACCAGTATGTATATAACGCAACAGCCTGTTGCGAATCGTAGGGTTCAGATTCATCGGCTCCGTCATATTGGCTCACGAAAATCGCTTTCGTACAGTCACGAAGCCTTGGCGACGCAAAATATTGCATAGACAATGGTGTTTCAATCGTATTTTCATCCAGCGGTCACAGTATTTTTCGGATAATGCGGCAAGCCTGCGGACAACACGGTAAGCAAAGGTAAATGCACTCTGTGATGAAACTAACGTTTTTTTGTCGGTATTCGAGCGAAACATGTGCCACAATAAATTGAGGATGTGGCTAGAAAAAATGGACAATGGAGGCTGATGTTAAATTGAGGAAAATGGAACGTTTTCGCATATAACACATCAGTTAACAGTTAATATTCATTAATTTAAGACAAAAAAGAAATACACATTGTTGAATAATTTGTAAACTGATTTAAAATGGTATTTTCTCAACATACCCCGTCGTCGTTTTTTTATTTGTCGGCGGACTTGACCACAGATTACTTAGGTCACTCAGATGGATATGTCCCATACATAGAATTTTACCTTAGCGTCACTATCATACATGACAGATTTTTTTTTTTTAATTTTCTCCTGTAGCTCCGGCATTGGCTCTTCCTATTTTTGCCTACAGTGCTCAATTTCTGGCTCGGGATATATGTCTTTTAAGTCATCTCGTCACTTTTACCTTGGTTTTTATTAATAATTTATTTTGTATTTAGGAAATTTGGGTAGTAAAATAAAAATACATTTGTTTATTACATCTTTACTTTATTTTTCTTATAATACATATTGACGGCTTTTTTTGCATTGGTTGCAAACTTTTATTTCTTAATCTAATAATATCTGTGCCCTTTAATATCTTATTTATGATATTGCACCAATTTATTCATTGTTAATCTCAAAGAAATATCTAGAAAATAACCCAGACCGACATTCCTGTGTACATTGCAATCAAGGAAGTCAAATGAATACTTGAATAAAATATTTTTTTAAATTTCTTTAAGTATACATTTTTTTTCAGGTTGATTTTCCAAGTATTCATTTACTTCCCAAATTATATTATCACCAAAACATCTCACGGCCTGCTCTGATGGGTAGGCCAATTTTCTTTCTCGTACACTTTAGTATTCTCTCATCGATATATAATTATGAATGTTTGTAGAAATTGAACCTGTATCTTTTGCAATTAAATTCACCTTGCATTGCCTGCAATTCATTTTTATTAATATTTTACTTACGACCCACCCAGCAGTGTATGCACGTAAGTGAACATGAAGACATTCTTGTCTACTGTTGTAGGAACACTTTCTAGATTTACAAAACCTACATTGGAGGATTCAGGTGAAGATTCAAGATTATTTTTATTGTATTTAAAAAGAGTCTTTAATATTATCAACTGCTCACCTAAATCCTCTTCACAATTATTATAACTCTCAGTATGGAATTTTATGAATCTAGTTATTAACAATGACTTAAAGGTGTTTTTAAAGGTAGCACAATTAGGATTTATATTTCGTGAATTATAGGCTCGCACTTCACCAAAGCAATTTTCGATTTGGTTTGAATTAAAGTATCTAGGCCGCATTACTTTAATTCCTTTACTTTTAAAAAGAATCCACAACCTTTTAAAACTTTCTATTGTTGTAACCCAATTTTTTTATATGGGCACTTTTTTCTTTGCTTGTTTTATTTTCAATAAACTTTATATTTTGAAGAGTGTTAATCGCTTTGTGAGGTCCAAAGTTCCTGTTAAAGCTTACCTTAAAGCCTTTTTATTTTTATCACTTATGTTTGTCCAATTGCAAGAATCAAAGAGGTTGTCAAGGACCGATACTTTTCAGCCGTATTGCGAAGTGTTGGGCTCACTGGCGTTCCATCAGCAAATTTTGCTACAACAAAAAAAAATGATTCATATTTGATAATTACATTAAACAGAGTGTTAAAATATTCAAACAGTTTCTTAAAAATATTTATCTCAAGAAAGACTTACAAAAATATGAAAAGGGGGGCCTTATCTGCTAAACTCAAATCATTTAAATTTTCTGTACTTAATACTTAAAATCAAAGTACAAGCTATTCATTGTTCAATTGTGAAATTCTATACACAACCAAAATTCTTTAACATGGTAAAATATTAAAATAAAAGGCATACCAATTATTATTTACTTACCAATATCCGGGCCAATATTTTTCTTAGCAGCTTCAATCTTACAATATGTATGATGCTTACATTTCTTACAATAATTATGTTCTAGTAGATTTCCTGAAATAAATTGAGTTATATAAGTTTCTACGATATTATAGTTTATAAAAACAAGAATAAAATCGGTAAACAAGCAAATGAATCAAAATGCTTTTTAAAAATAATATTGGTATAACATAGCCCGGAGAGCTTTTAACACACTTATTTAATAGCTGTGGGAGTTATGGAGTTACGGGGATATCCAATGAAATTATTTTTAAATTATGGGTTTTTGTAAATGAATTGGTTATAATAAAGGCATTAAATATACACTTACCTAAGTGGCCAAGAGGATCAGTTCGAGGAATACCACTGTTATTTCACTTTGAGAAAATAAAGTCGGGTAGGCACCAAAACGGAGACGAGGCATCCGAGGAGTAGGTGCAATAAATCTCTTTTCAAAGTGTTTCTGGCATACGTGGCATTTACGAAGTTCTTCTAACTTTAAACTACGCAATCTATCATAGTTAATGCACTGTAATCACTTTTGGAGTCCTGTCTCCCTATTAGGAAATCTTAACAAATTAACTGTTCCATTTGAAACTTTGACAATGTAAATAAATATGGCCACAGATTACTTAGATCACATTGACGTAACAACGTAATGGCGTCGGCCCACAGATTACTTAGGTCACCGTCGGCCCATAGTGATCTAAATTCTAAGTAATCTGTGCGGTCCAAGGTGACGCCGGGTAGAAGTAAGAGGTGGGGGCACCGAGGTAACTGTCATGTATGATAGCCTCAGCCATAGACAAGCCATGTCGTAAGGTCGAAATTTTTTCTATGAAGATTACCCGCCGTGGACTTGACAGTTTAGTGATGTGATGTTGTACCAAATACCAATTAGTGATTATCAAATATGTCAGCCGAATTGAACAGTCTAGTCGTATCGATATTTCAAAATATTACGAACTTTAAAAAATTATCTATATAAAAAAAAACGTAGCTGTTCTTAATTAAATTAAAAGTAATGTTTGTTTAATAATTGTTTAATTTACTTAAATTATCAATATTGTTTCGCTTTATTTCACACCGTGCGTTCCACTTAACGATCACAGCACCCACACTCATGACCGCAATTTTTCCCGTTCCACTCGTACGTGAGCATTACGATCGGAAACCTAAGTGAAAAGGGCTATGGGGCGTTTTGAGCAGCGACGAATGGCGAGTTAGAAAATAAACAAATTTAAAGAGATTAACAAAAGCATAATAAAGTATAAAAAATACTTAAACAATTATTCATCAAAATATTGAAATAATATTCATATAATTTAATTGCTTATATTCCATTTTAGTGGATTATTTAATTAATGTACGTTCGAATATAGCCGAATGATGCCGATGCCAACGCGGCCGGGCCGGGCCGCGCGCCGTTAAGTGTTTTGGGCGCCGCGCCGTGAACGCTTTGTGGAACGCGGCCAAAACAGTGACAGCTGTTATGTGACATTGACAGTTGACATTGCAGATACCCACATAATGCGAAACATCAAATTATAAACATTTGTACTTTATTGTATGTTAGTCATATTAAATTTCCTACATTCCCTTTGTAAATTTAAGTGTGATTTCAGATAGTGCACAATAATATCCGCATAAAATATACATGAGTTTGAATTTAGAAGAAGCAAACGAAACCCAGCAACTAATGCAGAATGAGGGCGAAGAAGACGAACAAAAAGTATCGCATTGCGCGACCTCGCCAGTTGCTAGCAATAAAATGTCCAGCGGCGGGGCCAGCCTCGCGTCGAAGAACCATGAAAAGCTACTAACCAGCGCTGGAAACAGCATCAACGAATCCACGAAATTATCGTATGTGAGTGAAAAACGTCTACATCGCGATGTAATGCGTGCAAATTATAATAATAGACCCAAAAACGTACCAAAAGGAACGCCCGACGTCAAGCACATGGAAAAAGCGTTACTTGAATTATTAGATGACTTCCACACAGGAAAACTTAGTGCATTTGGTGCAGGATGCAGTATGGAACAGATGATAAACATCAGAGATCAACAGGAACACTTAGCGCGCCTTCATTTTCGTTTATGTGCTGATGTTGAGAAGCCTACAGAAGACAATTTTGATAACTCTGCTTCGAGAGATAAGATGGCACAACTTGTCCAAAGCTTAGAACAACTTTCAGCATCTATAGAACGCTTGCATTCTGATAGTAATTTAAATATGAACAGTAGCACTGAACAATGATTGTGTAACCCTGATAAGTTTTATTTATTTATTCTTAACTGCATACAAAAAGGAAAAATACTTAGATATTAAAAAAATACAAAAACGTACAGATGGCAGTCTTATCGCTTTAGGCGATTTCTTACAGACACCTTTAGGATGGATATAAGAAAAGGAAAAGAAAAGAGGAAAGTTTTATTTAATGTTTAAATGTTTTAGTTTTATTTTTATGCCAATGCATGACAATGTAACTGCAATACACCTAATAGTAAGTGCAGGACAGTTCAAATGGAAGTATCTACCTGAAAGAATCTTGAAACATAATACACCGAAGTGGGTCATTTATGATGAGTTTTCAACGTGCCATGGTTGTATAATATGTAGGTTGCAGGATAGATTTGAATATCTTATCACTAGAAAAATAATTTGTGCGCATCTATGTAATTGGAATAATACTGTACAACTAGCATATTATGATAATATTAATATCAATAACCTTTCGATTAACTCTTTTATTTCCTTATTTATAAAAAAATTCAATTGCGTGGTGGCCTGTTGGTAACGGACCAGACACGACTGCCAACATGTTTCACAGTGGTTGCAGGTTCAAATCCCAGGACACACCTCTGGCTTTCGGAGTTATGTGTGTGTTGATAGTCAATCACCATGCACTATAACAGTGAAGAAAAACATTGTGAGGAAACCTGCATACCATAATTTTGAACAATTTCTATGGTATGCAAAGGCTGCCAACCCATACTAGGCCAGCGCGGCGGACTAACCCCTCTCGATTGTAGAGGAGGCTTGTGCCCTGCAGTGGGACGTATTTAGGCTGATACAGATACAGATAAAAATCCAAACCATAAACACAAAAGTTTCCTAATTTGGGAATTTATTGGTTCTATCACAGATCACTATATTAGTAATAGGTTCGATCAATAGAGTGCACGCGACTGTTAGGGTTTATTTTGTACGGAGGTTGTTTGCATTAATTATGACCTCGTAAAAAAATTGTATTTTCACGTGAAAAGTTGCATAAATAGCAGAACTCTTATGTTATTCTAAGTAAACATTTAGTATACATACTCTTAAGTCTTAGGTATGAATTGAATTTTCTTTCAGAGTTTATTAATGAGGTCAATATTACCCATGCAGTAACTACATTTCGGTCTGTGATTTCGGCGTCTTTTGAGTTTTGACCAAGATGTAGGATTTGCAGAACGAAGGATTTGACAGCTCCTGATCTGATAATAATATGATATCAAAATTGATTTCATATTAAATCCCTGGTTACATACTTTAGGAACAGACCTGTAGGTCCCCGTTACGATCTGTTTCTTAGGATTTATTTTAGAGGAGACCTAAAATTTATTAGGTTTTTAACGCAAGTAATAACATCAAAATAATAAAAATAAAATAGAAATACATTTATGTTTATATTTACAAATACATTTACGAAGGTTGCAAAAACGTGTCGTATGGTAGCTGATCAAACGAAGAATGACTTCTAACATTTAACACCAATTTTCTTAAAATTACTAGAAGTCAATAAGGTAAAGACATCGAAATAGTCAATAACATGTTTTTATATAAAATTAAGTAAATGGATTTTTCATGTAATGATAATAACTGAACATAATATCTTTGATACCAGCAACATACATCTCTAGAACAGAAAACGGAATTATTCTCGCAAGCTTTGACAAAAAAAATTGCTTTTCGCCTAATTTAAGTATATTGTGATGTAAAAATACATCAATTTATAGCATAATACCTATGAGTAAAAAAACTGCGCGTCATAAGACCGACAAATTTTTAGCAACGAATTATTTTAAATAAATAAATAAATACACCCATCAGTCACATACATAGTCCTGACCCCACACTAAGATCAAGGCGTGTCATGTCGTGGGTATCAGAAACTACGAGACTTTTGGGTCTCACAAACACCCAGACCCTAAACAAATACCCGTGGATCACACAAATATATGTCTCGGTGGGGGGACCGAACCCACGACCTCTCGGTTCACAGACAACTGCGCCACGAAAGCTATGCGCACAAATAATACCGATTTCCTTACGTACACTTACTATAAAATTATTTAAATGCTATACATTTATAGACTGAAACTTAGACTAGGTCGTATAAATTATATAATGGCACTTCTCTTTACAGAAGCTGCTGCTGCCAGTTAGATTAGTAGACTTTCAATTTAAAAAGAAAAACTACCTATTTGTAAATAAATATAACCTGAAAATGATTTTAATTTATTACCAGTCAGAAATATCTGTGGACCTGAATAATTAACGTCATTGGAACATAAGTTCAGCAAATTCAAAATATAGGTTAAACAAATTGAATTAAAATAGAAAAACGAATAAAAAATAGAATTCGCATCTATCTCAAAACGTTTTAATGTAAAGTAACATAGAAGATACGGAAACACAAAAAAATAAAATGTGAACCGCATTCCAGCTAGGCTCACCGATATTTCCGACAGGTTATATATTTAATGTTGAACCTATTAGGCCAATCAGAAAGATGTGGTAAATTACTTGAGTTTCTTTTAGTGACTGCAACTCAATTTTGTCATCCTGAATACCAAGCAAATGCCTGACCCTTGGCGGTTGAGTGTGATTACTCCTGAATGCGGTAATTATCATGGCATTAAGAAGTTCTTCGAACGCATCATCGAGTCCAGGCTCCACACAGAGTGTGCTGTCTCTGGGTGTCAATATGGCTTCGGACCTGGAAGTGGTACTACAGACCCGGTATTTGCCCTTAGGATGCTTGGCGAGGCATACAGGGCGAAGAAGACGCCTCTGCACATAGCATTCATAGACCTGCAGAAGGCCTTCGACTATGGGCCGCGTCAGGCAATCTAGTGGGCATTGAGGGCAAAAGGGGTACCAGAAGCCTATGTTGATACCATCAGAGACATGTACCTCCGATCCGAGTCCTTCGTTCGGACCGCCGTTGGCGATATTAATTCTTTCCCGATCGATATTGGTGTGCATCAAGGCTCGGCGCTGAATCCATTCCTCTTCAGTGTTGTGCTCGACGTCATCTCGTCGGACATCCAGGACCCCGCGCCCTGGTTGTTAATGTACGCAGATGACATAGCGCTGGTGGAGGAGGACCGGCGACTTTTGTAGCGCAAGGTCAATCGGTGGAAGGAAGCGCTTGAGAACGGTGGTCTGAAATTAAATGTGGCGAAGACCGAGTACATGGCGTGCGGGAGTACGGACCCGCAAAGCATCAAGATAGGGAACGAACTTGCCGTGAAGACGGACAGGTTCAAGTACCTAGGGTCCGTACTGCATGAGTCCGGTGACATCGACCTTGAGGACAAAGCCCGCATAGGCGCTGCTTGGTCTAAGTGGAGGGAGATGTCGGGCATACTTTGCGATCGCCGGATGCCGATGAGGCCCAAGGGCCTCATCTATAAAAGCGTCGTGCGGCCTGTGTTCCTGTATGGTACTGAGACGTGGCCTGCCTTCAGGCGACATGTGCAGGAAGTCCATGTTGTGGAGATGAAGATGCTGCGGTGGATGTGCAACGTTACGCGTTTAGATAGAATCCGTAACAGCCGCGGCAGCCTTGGTGTCCGTGATGTGGCAGATAAACTCCAAAAATGTCGCTTGAGATGGTATGGTCATGTCCTAAGACAGCCGCAGGAGTACGTCGGCAATGTGTGCCTGAGCCTCAACATTCCAGGACCTCGACCAAGGGGTAGACCGAAGATGCGCTGGCTTGATGTCGTCAAGGAAGATATGAGAGTCATTGGCCGTACTATTGAGGATGCCGAAGACCGGGCGAAATGGAGGAGAATTAGCCGGAAGGCGGACCCTGGCACCGGCCAGGATAACGCCGAAGCAGAAGAAGAAGAAGAAGAAGTCAATTTTGTATGACTGTTATTTCATGTAATAACTTTAACTGACTTCTTGTGAGTTTATCTCACAGTATTTAACATCTTCATAGAAGATGATACTTAAGTATACATAGTATAAATATTTAAAAATATTTAATACATTATTATAAATTCCAAATATCAACATGGCTACGAAAAAAAAATTTTTTTTTTCACAATATAAGAAAATATAAACTGTCTTAAATCATGTTGACAATAAATATCTTTAACAATTTTGAATTGTCAATATCTAACAAATTTGTAAATCCCAAATTTGAAATACCTGGTGTCAATTGAGTGTGAATGTTTTGGTATTGTCAGAATTACATGTTTAATATTATTACACAAAGTACCTAGTATTCATATTACCCACACAAATTCTATTTTGAAATCTCCAATTTCATCATTTCCCATACATTTGTGAAGACCAATATAAAATAAATTATAGAGAAAATAATGCACTTCTATAAGCAAATAACAATAACCAAGTATAATTTAAAAGTAAAATATAAAAATCGCATCTTACAAATAGCCACAGTCTGCAAAAGGCATACAAAAAAATCTGATATTATTTTCATATTCACAGCATATTCAGGAAATAAATGCATAGCAATTGTAAATAATTGCTACAGTAGAATTTACAATGCTTGGACCATAATAAAAATACATACTTGTTACACAATATATAAATATATATATGTTACATATTCTATCTATAAAATAATTGCAGCTTTTTAGGTATTTAAGTTAGTTAGTGGGTATCTACGAATACTAGGTTGTGGAATTTGGAACAGTGACAAACGGATATTAAGGGAGTTTTCAGTTTCCTTATCATTTCTATAATTGATCATACACCACATATGATCACTATAACATCAGACTTATTTTTATAAGTCTCTAGTGTATTGGTGGCTTTATCTACCATAGGAGATACAATATTTTCATCATCATCTGATGACAGTGCCACTACAGTTTCCTTGTCATAATTGTCAGTGGTTGTGTCAACAACCTGGGTAGCATTGTTGCCACTATCAGGATCAGTATCAGTACTGGGTGGTGGGGGTTCTGAAGGTCTGGCAGTCCTGCCACTTGAGGTTGATGGCATATTATCACAGTCAATATTAGAAGAAGATGGCAGAGCAGGTGTAGGTAGATCCGTTGATTCTGTGTTGTTAAGGGAAGAGGCGGTTGTTGGAAGATTATAATCTTCACTGCTACTGGTTGGTTCGTCGAACATTCTTTCTAATTCGGCCAAACGCGGAATACGTCTTAATTTTTTAAGCAGCCTCGGTGGAATCACGTCGGCCAGGTCGCTATCATTGTATTCAGGTGAAGCTTGCTCTTGAGTTCCTGCAAAAATTTGCAAGATTATAATTTGTTGCACCAACATGCTATATGAACAAAACATTGGAAAAATAATAAAATTTATTTTTTTGTATAAGAGGAGATTGTAGAGTAGGCTCGATTTGGGGCTTGTGCCCTGTCGTTTGACGTAATTGGGCTGATAAAGTACAGATGCTTCCACTTGTATTTTATTCAATATAACTAATTCACAACTATACGAAATATTACTTTCTTTTAATTCTGGCACGGCACAGTGACTGCATTTCACCTGGTGATAAGTGCTAATGCCGTCCAGACAGTCATACCGGCCCGCTAGAACACATAAATTTACTTGTTGAACTTGTTAGATAAAACACATAAATATGTATTACTTATCCTTAAAACTGGCAAAATTTTGCATAATATTTTATGAAGTAGATATTTCATATAAGATTTTGTTCTTTAAAGTTGAGTCTTAGGACCCGTTGAAACCATTCTATGCACATACTTTTTGGATTAAATCAATAATTACACTGTGTATTAGACGCGACTTACCTCCTGCGGCGACATTTCCTGGAGCCTGATTATTCCTTCTACGGTATTTTTTTCTTTTATTAGTTGTTTTAGGCATTTTTAAATGAAATTACAGTAACCACAGTAAAATAAGGCACTTTTAAAGTTTTTAAGGCGTCGCGCAGCGCAAGTCCTTTGTAAACTATAATAGTAGATATTGATTTGATATCAAGGGGTGCAAAACGCAAATTGAATATAGCACCCACAGATCACAATATTAGTAGTAATAACACCTTCTCACTTCTCAGTGTTATTGATTTTTACTCGTATTGTACGAGTTTATTAACACGGCACTCGATTTTATTGTTATGATTATTACTTGTACGCATTATTAAAATCTTTTTATCATTTAGGATTAATGAATAGTTATAGTTCTTATTATTAATGTGCGACACATAGATTCAGAGCCCAAACTCCGGAAGGATTCACTTCAGATATTTAATGTACTCCATAGATAATACACTATATAGGAAATAGATATGCCACTCTTCAAAAATATTGAGGTAAAAAAAATTACTTTGCTGAGCGCGAGATGTCGCTGGAAATATTCAGTTTTAAATAAAATCCGCCAGATGGTGCTGCTCATGCCTTTTTATTATCTAAAGAATGGAGGGGTCATAAGTCACGACAATTCGGCACCAGCTCATCGTTTTGTATCCAAATCCCAATAATTTCATTTTAAAACAAAGAGAACTGGCACCAATTTGCCGTATTTAAAAAAACAGCACGTTTGCAATAACATTATCTTTATTTTTACCCGACATAAAAACGGACTTATCATTTTGTTACAATTGCGCAATGTTTGCATGTTTGTCTATGTCGATGTTTCAATAGATAGGCAAAATTTCATATGTGCATGTATATATTATGTCTGTTTGTATGTTTGTTTCTCAGGTTAAACTAGGTGACTTTTCACATTTAGTTTAAGCATAATCAAATATGGCTCAAGAGTTTTCAAGATATAAATTGTTTAATGCTGCAATTTCTATAATTCTTAGTTAGTATTATATTTTTATGTGTCATCTACGGGTTTCCTCGTGTGCGTAAATAATATATACATGCACCTCTGATAGAAATTAAGGACAATTCTATAATATATGCTCCATATTTAACATGATTTTAAAATGCAAAAATCAAATAGAAAGTGCAAGAAAATTATTACATTCAGCACAATTTTTAAATTATATCGAAAAATTGCCCGAGTCCATCCGGGTATTTAGCAAACTCCAAATGAAGTACAAAAGTAAACCACGAGGCAGAAGATATATCACGGAGGAAAAGATTCTTGCATTATCTATGTACAAACAAAGTGGTTAGGGCTTATAACGTCCTCAAACGTACACACCATTTCAAAATAGCACTTCCAGAAACACTTCCTTGGCGCCATTGTTGTTCTTGAAATATCCAGTAAAATAAAGCCAAATCGGAAAGCAAGTATGAAAATCCAGTAATAGGAAGCCGAGGTCAAACGCAAAAGATATCAAACAAGTCCAGTTAAAAGCCAAAGTCGCAAAATTATAGCTATTGAATCGCAGTAGTACACACACGAAAGTTTTCGAAAAACTTGTGTCAATTTTTGACACAAATTGTAAAGAGGGTATGTACATAAATTAAAAAATGTAAAGAATGTAATAAAATGGTTACAGTAATGAATAAAATATACTTGAATTTTTTAAATTAATAAGGAAAATAAATAATTATTAAAAAGCAAGACTGCTTATTTTGTTTATTATTTATACTTTTAGTTTTTTTTTTTTTGGCACTTGCCGCGACATCTAGTAATACTAAACAAAAAGATCATCAGGTTGGACCCGTGGTTTGTGTCTAATGCATTCAAGATGGCGCGACAAGTACCTTTATGAATAGAATGCAAGAGAGTGGCACCCCCATGATGTACTCTGTGGATTGAGGATTCACTCTTGACTCTTCACAATTCGCTTTGATATAAAGGCCGTAGTCATGACTAATTGTATTCCGTTCTGGCAATGTTTTTTTACATAATTTTATCCCATGTCCTTGTGATTATTCTAACGGACAAAATATAATATTACAAAACTTTTGAACTAAAAGTTCTACGCGCCTGGGAATGGTCATATTTAATGCTGTTTTCGGGCGGAAATGACGTTCAGTATTATCAAGATAATAATTTTAAATTAACCATGTATGCAATTTTGGCATTTATCAAGAAGCAAAATCCTTTAAAAATGTGTATTTAATTTAAAAAAAATAAACTCAATAGAACAAAGTGCAGAAGATACGCATTGATCTAAAAATAAAGCTAGGCCCTTCAGTACATTAATGGGGTATTCTACCCATTTTCAAAAAGTCTTTTAAGTTGTTCCTAAGATTAAGACAAACTATTAAAAAAAAATATCAAATTTTTATTCGCTCGGCAAGTCCAATAAAAATCCATTTAAAATATAAATTTTAAATTTTTGCGCGCAAATATGTGAAAACGCTAGGCGCCATGTTCCTTTAAAATGATACGTCACTCAACCAGTAAACAAACTGTGATAATATAAGCTCTTGGACACCGGAGGGGGTATTCTACTCGCGGAATGACGTACCCCCTTATTCATAGAAAACCGCTAATCAACCACATAAACGTAAATTAGTAAAATCATATTAAGAGGAGATTAAACGTTCATTTCGTAAAGCTATTCATAGTGGGGTTTTTTTTTTTTTTGTACGGAATATAACTAAAAAGTTCACAGACTCAAAAAAAGGTCCCTAATCTTGCCACTTCACAGAACAAAAGTGATTTCATTCACTGGTCAGTGTTATACTCTGTAATTACAAACAGGCTTTGTCTATGAAAACGAAAAAAATATTGGTTGTTGTTTGTGGTCTGTGTCAAAAAAGACAACTGAGACTGACATATTTTGACAAGCATGATGAAATTTAATTTAAAAATTAGCCGGCGAAATTGCGACATTTACGATTAAGGGAATTGCAAGAATCGTTAAAGAATAGCCAGGGAGAGAAGTGAAAATTGTATGGAGGAAGATAAGGTTAGTAAAGCTACTATCTGCATTCGGAAAGTATGTGATTCATAGCACAGAATTCATAGCATGTCTCACTAATTTTGGTTTTGCTTACAAGATTTTATTAAAAGAATTGGTGCGAGAACGGGTGCATATTATTGAAAATAAATACACTAACACAAACTCAAACCATGCAAAAATGGAAGCATGGACTTTTTGCTTTTACCGTAAAAAATATATGCACAACGACTGACAAATATCGATATTTATTTCAGTTTAATTGTAATACTCGGCGGAAAAGAAGGCGGTGCTGTAAACTGGTGGTGGTCCAGCTCCAATATTGGTCCCGGCCGCCAGTGGCGATATAAATAGTTGGCCCCCTCAGGTGTTCACAACTGATGGGAATGAATTTGATTCTGATAACATACATCAGGTAATATTTATTAATAAATGTTCTATACAATAAAATAAAATATAATATAATGATAATGCCTATAACTTTGTTTTTCAGATCATATTTGGAACACCTGTGGGCACTAACAAAACCAGAACCAGCACCAGTACCAACACCAATACAACCCACAAGAACACAAACGGCACCAATACAAACAAAAGTAAGTTAAATGTACTTAAAATGATAAATTAGATTTTATTCATTTGTGAACATATACATAGATAAACGGAGCTTCTATTTTTCTGATTAATCCATTGCAGTCTTCAAACTTAAGAAAAAAGCAAGTAACAACTACTAAAAAAAGGTTCCTCATCATCATGTTAAATATAATAATTAATTTAATATAATGCTGTAAAATGAAATTTCCATAAACTACTATTTTTTGACACCTAACACCAATAATTGATTACAACACCATTATTATATATCAAGAGAAAAGGTATTGTTTTTAATGTTTTCAATGTACTGTTTCAGAAACTCACACAGCATTCATCAGAAAATGTGATGCCCTATGAAATGAAATGCAGAGAGGTGTTACATCAAGCACAAATGGTCAATGATTTGTTAATAAAAACAATTTATTATTAAAAGAGATATACTAAAAACACTTAACTAATAGAATAATTTTTATGAATTTATGATTAATTTAGAGTTAATTTAGGGTAGTTTTTAAGTCTTTTTGCGTGTCATTTCTATATATATTTACCTGATGGTAAGTGATCACCCCCGCTCATGAACATCTTGTGTAAATTTAGAATAACTTCTGTGGCTTTACTTTTTTTATTCAATATTGTGTTTTATTTTGTTTGTATAATTGTTAATCTTAATTTATTTTTATTCTTTTATGTTTCTTCTATCTTATAGATTGCTATTTTTTAACATAAGACTGAATACATATTTGTTGTTGAATGTTAATATTATTCAAATAATTACATATTGTGGTAGTGTTGGTACTTGGTATATTTGATTCGAGAAATCTATTGTGAACTAACAGTCATCTTCCCAGAATAATAACTAATACACTCCCATAGAAATCAAAGAAATGAATATAATATACAGATCCAAATGATACAATGATTATGTAATCATAATTCCTCTATTCTTTTCCAAATTCGTGTACAATATATTATCCACAATATACAATTTTCATTTTTAAATGCCTACATCTTCAATCTTAAACGACCACAGCTTATCATATTCTGACACCCATCCTTGCCCACTGTCATCTGGATGTTTCTAGAGTTACGAAAATGTATTAAAGAGCAATCAGAGCACTTCCACCAGGATCTAAAAGTGGTGAAATAAAGGTTGTTTCCTGTTGGTCTTTAGAGATTGTTTCCAAAGAAAATACAAAAGTAAATAAAAGCCATTTTCTAGTTGAATAACATAAGTTGTTTTATTTTTTTTGTTACACTTCTATATACATACATAAACTCACGCGTTTTGCCAGAAGGGGTAGGCAGAGGTGCAACCAGGACACCCTTGTTTCGCCTTACATTAAGGGCAACAAAACCACAGCTGTTGACGAGTGTAATGGTTGGACTTCACCCGATTCATACATTACAAGGTGACACTGAGACATTCCAGTATGTCAACTCCATGTCAATGGTCCATGGAAAAATAGATGGTCAGCTCCTTTCTTCAAATATTTCATGTTGTTGTTCAACTCCTAAAACAAATGATTGCAACATTAAAATCAGAAAGTAGCCATACAAAGAGATACATTTGAAATTATGTATTAAACAATTTTATAAAACTTTTACCCTTATTTTAGTCAAACTAATACTTTGTGTGGCAATGTTACATTAATACATACATAAACTCATGCCTTTATCCCCGAAGGGGTAGGCAGAGACGCCAACAGGACACCCTTGTTTCGCCTTACATCAAGGGCAACAAAACCACAGCTGTTGACCAGTGTAATGGTTGGACTTCACCCGACTCATACATTACAAGGTGACACTGAGACATTCCAGTATGTCAACTCAGCAATTGCACCTGGAAAAAGAAAACAATTATTATGTATGTACATGTGTATATCAAGGTCTCATATATCAGGTATTTTTTATTGCAATATTTCAAATGTGCCTTATAGAATCACCTGCAGGAATTTTTAAATAAAATGGAGAAATATTCTTGAATGATCAAAAAGCTGTCTTCTTTTTTGGCAACATGCTATGAACCTTTCTTCTCTTGCTTTAGCCTCCTCAGGAATTTGTTGAATGTTCCATGGAAAGATAGATGGTCAGCACAATTCTTCAAATATTTCATGTTGTTGTTCAACTCCTAAAACAAATGATTGTAACATTAAAATCAGAAAGTAGCCATACAAAGAGATACATTTAAAATTATGCATCAAACGATTGTATAAAACTTTTGCCCTTATTTTAGTCAAACTAATACTTTGTGTGGCAATGTTACATACATATAACATGTCGGAAATATCTGTGAACCTAGCTGGAATGCAGTTCACATTTTATTTTTTGGTTTTCCCCTATCTACTATGTTATTTTACATAAAAAACGTTTAGAGATGGATGCGAATTCTATTTTTATTCGTTTTTCTACTTTTATTCAATTTGTTTAACCTATATTTCGAATTTGCTGAACTTATGTTCCACTGACGTTAATTATTCAGGTCCACAGATATTTCCGACAGGTAATACATACATAAACTCACGCCTTTATCGCCGAAGGGGTAGGCAGAGGCGCCACCAGAACACCTACATTTCGCCTTGTACGTTCCGTACACGATGTGATAGGGGGCGAGCCTATCGCCATATTGGCACAAATTCCTGGCTCCGGACCGGACCCGGGACTCGAACCCGAGACCTCAGCTTTGTAACCGTACCGTAATACAACTACGCCACCAAGGCAGTCAAGTGTGGCAATGTTTCAATACATAAACTTGAAACATCACAGTTAGTTATGCTTTGCAATAACTTTCTTCTTTTTTTCTCTAATTAACCGTAAATAAGATCATTTCGACTTACCTGTATGTATTTACTGATAGTTCCGTAATCACTTTTGTAGAAAATGTTTTCGACATAACCTTGAACTATCCACAATATTTAATTTCTGCCGACGGATATCTTTCAAGCAGTTTTATATTTTCTTGTCATTTGGAAATGACGTGAGGTCATTTTGGCACACTATATTTTAGCTAAAATAAAATAAATTTACTATTTTGTTCGTTTCCAACGACATTGTTTTAGGAACCAGCTATGACAACGTCAATTTGACAATTTTCAAACGTCTCGTCCGCCATTTTTTTGCCTATTATGGGCTTATACCAAGCTTATACAAGGGTCTCGGCCATATTAAAGTTCACGAGCTGTTAAATCGTTGCTTAGTGATTTTTAACGTTAGTGAATAATGTTTTTTCGTAAAATTTTATTAACAGCATTTAAACCATGCATTAATTCATTATGAATAAGGGGGGTAGAATCGTTATCCATCATGGCGGCAGCCGTTTCACATCTATATAGGACAGATAAAAAAATTGAAATTTTCAAAACTAATTATAAAATTTATTCCTTGGAAATATAAACTGAAATTAACATATACTTATTGCTTAATGCTCTACTATATACATTTATAGTTTTTAGATTTTTTCTTTCTTATAGTAAAATACCCCATTGTAGTCTGTGAATAATTTATTATTGCAGTATCAATAAGATGCTAGTGATGCCATCTATTAGCGCCTTAATGAAATAGTCGCGCTATCTATATATATATATAAAAGAGGAACCTGATTGACTGACCTATCAACGCACAGCCGAAACTACTGGACCTAGGAACTTAAAATTTTGCACAGAGATTTCTATTGTGACGTAGGGTAGCACTAAGAAGGGATTTTGGAAAATTCTACCCCTAAGGGGGTGAAAAGGGTTAAAAACTGTTGTATGGAAAATCTAAACCGTTAAAGTTACAATTGTGAAACTTGGCAGTTTAATACATCATTCAATAACAAAATTAATTGCATACTTAATTTGTCTAAAAATTAACATTAAAGGGGTTAAAATAAGGGTTGAAATGTTTAGAAACTGGGTGATTTCCTTCCTACCCGATCAACGCACAGCCGAATCTACTGGAGCTAGAAACGTGAAATTTTACATAGAGGTTCCTATTGTGACGTAGGGTAGCACTAAGGAAGGATTTTTGGAAATTCGGCCCCTAAGGGGGTGAAAAGGGTAAAATACTGGTGTATGGAAAACCGAAACCCTTGAAGTTGCAGATATCAATCTTGACTTTTTAGTTACTCATCTAGAAATAAGAAGAACTGCATACTTTCTTTTCTTATAATTAACCCTAAAGGGGTGAAAATAAGGGTTGAAGTATTGTAAAACCGAACTGCTGAATCAACGCATAGCCGAAACTACTGAAGCTAAGAACTTGAAATTTTACACATGGGTTTCGATTGTGACGTAGGGTAGCACTAAGGATGTATTTTTGAATATTCATCCCCTAAAGGCGTGTAAAGGGTTAAAAACTGATACCTATAGGGAAACTTTAAACCGTTAAAGTTACAATTGTTAAACTTGGCACTTAAGTTATTCATTCTAAGACAAAAATAATTGCATATATTGTTTATCTAAAATTAACCCTAAAGGGACGAAAATAAGGGTTGAAGTTTTGTAGAACCGAACTGCCGGATCAACGCACAGCCGATACTACTGTAGCTAGGAACTTGAAATTTTACACAGGGATTTCTTTTATAACGTAGGGTAGCACTAAGGAAGGATTTTTGGAAATTCAACCCCTAAGTGGGTGAAAAGGGTAAAATAAATTTGTATGGAAAACCGCAACCGTTGAAGTTGGAGATTTCAAACTTGACACTATAATTACACATCTAAAATCAAATATAAGTGCGTACTCTGTTTACTTAAATTCAACCCTAAAGGAGTAAAAATAAGGTTGAAAAATTTGTATAGAAAATAAAACTGCTGAAGTTATTCTTATGAATATTTAACTTTTGTCCCTTTCGAACGACATTTCAATTCAGTTTGAGCGAGAAAACAAACATTCGATACCTAAAATAGGTTTTAAAACTGTAATTATGATTAAGGGTGTTTATGTATTGATCCGATTGGTCTCAAAATCGATCTGAGTTCCGATAATCTAAATTTGTATTCAGAATTAAAAAAGTTGGCCGTCATTTTGAACTTTTTATTTATTGATCCGATTGGTCTCTGAATCGACAACTGACGGACCCATTGATCCGATCCGAAATAAAAATGCTGCACGTTGATTTTTGTTAAAAGTTTACGTAAAGGTTATAATGGCATAGTTTTAGCGATATAAAGTCTACATTAGGTATATTAAACACGCAGACGAAGTTGCGGGCAAATGCTAGTCTATACATATAATAAAAATGTAAATGGTCGATGTCTGTACATGGAAGATATTTAAGAAATTTTAACGCGGGGGGTCTTCATAACAGCAACAGAAGCCAAAACAATTTTTTTTAGAATTTTTGTCTGTCTGTCTGTCTGTCTGTCTGTATGTTTGCTTGCGCATCACGCAAAAACTACTGCATCAAATGAGATGCGGTTTTCACAGTTGTATTGCTGCAGGTTCAACTTAAAAACTGGTATATTTTTAATTTACATACAGGGTGTTTCTTTTTATTTACTTGCGCATTAAACAAAAACTACCGCACGAAATGCGATGCGGTTTTCACATTTATATTGGTGCAAGTCCAACTTAAAAACTGGTATATGTTTTAATTACATACAGGGAGTTTCTTTGTATTATGGCAGATAAATGAGAAAAACTAATATGGGGGGTCTGTATCAATCTGTCTGTTGGACCCAAAACGTTGATTTATTGTCAAGAATTGTAATTCTAGAATTATTGTCTGTTTTTCGGTTTGTTTGTTTGTCTGTGCGGTTGTGCTCAATTAACTCAAAAACCGCTAAATGGATTTCGATGAAATATGGTGTGAAAGTAGCTGACACCCTGGATTAACACTTAGGCTACTTTTTACCCCGAAAAATTAAGTGTCCCCGTGGGATGAGGAAGGAATTCCGATATATTTGTTACTTTTTATACTCAAAGGGATGGAATGGGACTGGATTACATGTCTTGAGTGAGAATGAGACGGGACGGGTGGGATATAACGGGACAGGGCGGGACGGGATGAGAAATACCAAATAAAATAAATCACGCTGACGAAGTTTGCGGGCAGAAGCTAGTATTGTATAAATGTAGTTTGTGAATAGAGCGATGGATTAAATCGTAATCCCTTCTAATGGTAGGAAGGGCACATGCCCAGATGTTGGCTCTATATCGTTTCGAATAAGTATACCTACATATAGATTATTAATAATTGGTGTTTAAATTCGGTTGAAAGGATAGTCAGGACTGCCGCGCACATATTTTTGAAACTGGCATGTCTACCGTTGTTGGTTTCTATCAGTTGCGATTGTTGCAAACCTTTTATGTACTAGCAGTCGTACGTTATACTTTTCGATATTATAAAACACATCCTTCAGTCTACCTCGGTGGCGTAACTACGATACGATTACAAAGCTGAGGTCTCGGGTTCGAATCCCGGGTCGGGCCAAGTGATATTGGGTTTTTCTATTCATTATCAGCCTGGAGTCAGGAATTTGTGCCCGCTATGGCGATAGGCTCGCCCCCTATCACATCGTGGGACGGAACATGCAAGGCGAAATGTAGGTGCCCTGGTAGCACCTCTGCTTACTCCTTCTAGGATAAAGGCTCGAGTTTATGTATGTATGTATGTACATCTTTCAGCAGAGCATCTGTGTTCAGATAGGAGAAACTCTACACTGATTGCTCAGAGGATACTGTTTGAACACGCATTTACCACTAAGAGCTAGTTCACTTTTGCCTCTCTAGATGTCGCTATTGAAATATTAGAAGTATTTAAATGTGAATAATTGGGGAAAATCTACTACGCCAACAATTTTGGGGCCGAAAATTACCCAATAATTATAGAATTTTAGCCTTTCAAATAACTCTTATATTAACAAAAGTGAGAGTTGTTTATCTTGTTGGGTTGGATTTGTGCTTTATTCATAGAAATGCTCAGGGCACATAACTGTTGTCTTTTTGTAGGCCAACTCAGAGAATAATGTATATCAGCATCCTCGTCATTGACCCCAGCCACAAGTCTACTGCTGTATTGAGGTCTTTCTCAAGAATTTTCACGATGACGTGTTGATGAAGCCTCCCGCCAAATGACATTATGTAACCTTTATTAGGACTTTTTATACATACTTGGATATATTTCGTTAATCATATAAGTAGTAAGTACATACACGTACGTGTGCGCACACTAACGGACAAAATTAATAAGCGATCCCAATCCCTATTTAAGGATCGATTCGGAAAATAGACCAATCAGAACATATCAAATGTGAGCGTGTCGACAATGCCTTGAGCCCATTGGTCTATTTTCACGATCGATCTTTAGATAGACATCAAGATCGTTTATTAATCTCGGCCATAAAAGAACACCACGGTTTCATGCTAACGTAGTCAGTATAGCACCCAATCACAACATTATGTTCCTTTTTCATCACGCGTACGGCTTAAGTATAGATTTTGTTTTATTTTAAAATATTATGAACGCGTATCTACATACATACTTTTATAGCGCTATAATCTGGGGCTCATCAAATCAAGATGAAATACGCAACTTTTAGATTGCAACGTAGATTATATCGTCATTTTCCACCGCGGAGCTTATAGCCACGCATCAAGCGTATATGATGATATGAAAAATACATAAAACTCACGGCTTTCTCCCAAATGGGGTTGGCAGAGGTGTTACCAGGACACCCACATTTCGCCTTGTATGTTCCGTCCCACGATGCGATAGGGGGCCAGTCTATTGCCATATCGGGCGCAAAATCCTAACTCCGGGCTGATAATGCAAAATCCAATATCACTTTGCTCGACCCGGGATTAGAACTCGAGACCTCAGTTTTGCAATCATACTGTACTACAGCTGCGCCACCGAGGCAGAAATATTCCATAAATTTAAACTTGAAACTGACCTATTACTGTACTGTAAAGCCGAGAGATCGACTAAGAAACCTTTTACTTGTACATATTTAATTAAACTTGACACTGGCCTTTATTAGTGGGACATATCAAAGGGGTTTTGAAACTGCTACCATGCCTAAAGCCAACTAATTGGTTGTTGGGCGATCACGTCGTCAAATTCAGACTGCGGCAAGAATCGCTAGCGGCTAGTCTGAGTTACCGCTCAGACTAGCCGCAAGAATGGTACCGCATTGACATAAAACCGACGTGAAAATGACAATCGTTTCGTTCAGACGAAAGAGAAAAGATGTCTTCATAATTCACTCTATATCCACTTTCGTTAAAACAGATCTATCTCGGATTTCTCAGATTCAGATCAGATTATATTCAGTGATAATTTTTCTAAATAGTACACATTTGCGTATTGTTTTTTATTACAATAAATGATATTCGGGGGCGTAGTTGTACTAAGGTACGATTAGAAAGCTGAGGTCTCAGGTTTGAATCCCGGATCGTTCAAAGTGGTATTGTATTTTTCTATTCATTATCAGCCCGGAGTCAGGAATATGTGCCCAATATGGCGATAGGATCCCCCCTATCACATCGTGGAACGGACAATACAAGGCAAAATGTGGGTGTCCTGGTAGCGCCTCTGACTACCCCTTCTGGGAAAAAGGCTTCTGGGATATGTATGCATGTAAGATATAATTATTGTAGTTTGAAAGTTGATTCCAGATACATTGTCGACTCGTCAGTTAGCAAAAACAGCAGCTTCATTAATTACGCTACATCTTAGACAACATTAAGATCATTGTAAGAAAATTGACATTAGATAAGTACTGAAAGATAAAATTTTGAACCAGGTAAAGAAATAGCATGATTTTGAATTGGATAAAGTAGTCCCACAAAGCCATTTTTAGGCCCAAGATACCGATAGGTACTTTTAATATAATTTGAATGAGTTAGTGAATAATAGTAGACATCTACATCTATTAGAGTTTGTAATACCAGGGCACGCACAGCACTTAGAAAAAGGTAGGCCGGCTTGAGGGCTCATCGTAAAACTAACAATACTACTAAAACCAGAAAATACAAGCCTGGAACGAAACATCTCCATTTTTAGGCTAAAAACTATGCGCTCAACATTGTAATGTAGCAAAAAAGAATTCTCCCAAAATTCTGTAGCCCCGTTTGATAAATTAAAACCTTTTTTTCCTAAATATCGGTTACAAACTTACTTATATTTCCTTTCATCTTTCCTTTGTTATACCCAAGGTCATGTTTGAATTTTCTGAAACAACGAAAAACACGTTAAAAATATTTAGCATTATTTTATTATTTCCAAAATTGTTCTGCGGACATCCCGATGGGACGAGCGCAGCTATAGTTCGCACACAATAGAAACTCCATGAATGAATAGCGCTGCACACGTGGTTCGTCACCTTGAAAGACTATTTCATTCTGAAAGTGTTAGCATTGGTATGTCAATATCCAGGCATGAAGCGGCTTACATAAGCGGAGATGGCTGTGACCAAGCGTGGAGTTCCCGCTACGGTCAGTCGCGTTTCGCGTTTCTCACGGTGCGAACGCTTCTTACAGTAGAAACGGACGCACCATCCGCACTTCGGTCCTGATAACAAAAACAGTACAATTAATCAAGTAAATTAGCCGAAGTGATAACACAGAATAACATCAGTTTTATTGACGCGTAAAATATTCCCCGTAGATTGTTCGAAAGTTTTGAATATTACATGAGGCGCGAAAACATCGTTTGTGGGTAACGTAAAGTTTGTATTTTCTTACGGGAGTCAGCTGATGTAATCCAATTTATTAAAAAATATAGGATGTGAATATGTATTATAGGCATCTAAAAACACACGTAAGATATTTAATAATTTTGTAAAATTGTTTGTTTAATTTTGCTTTTTATTCCAGCAGTTTAATTTGTATAGTTGCTCGGAGGGTATATAATTAACTTTCCGTCTGAGACAACACAGGCTCAGGTGCTGTGTTGTGTTTAGACTTTAGACACCCGGTAATTGAGTTGGCTTGCACAAAAAATTCAACCTTTCATAATCTTTAAATTGTTTTTTCATCGTGTTTTAATTTTAAAATACCTACTTTTTATTTTGCAATAACCTTTTATAAACGATTAAAACTATTATTTCAATATTTTTAACTACCTTCTTATTTATGCGTTGTAATATAACCGATCGCAAAAAAAACCGATGCTGGTATCTACATTCATACATTTATGTATCTTACGTAGTATCCGCAATTCTTTCATTTCTTGTCAGACTTTGGTCTTGAAATTGGTAATCTAATTTTCTTGTAACTGTCTCAGGTGGGATGGGATCTCGTAAATCCTTTATTGAATAAATGTATTTGCAGTATCGACTGTTTTCCATATTCCGTTATGGATAGCCGTATGCTTCCAATTTTATTTCATAGCCTGAATAACAAAGGGATCCTGGTATATATCGTTCTGAATACGTTATAAGGTTCAGTATTGACTTTGCGTAGGCATCGTTAAAAGAATAGTTCTTTATTTGAATATTTTTGCTTTATTTGTGCTGACTGAACGTGATATTTCTTTTTATGTATTTTTCCTTTTTTTTAAAGACACTTTTTGCTCCATTTGGAATTGTTTTCAATGGTATTATAGAAAAATATCGTCCAAGCATAGTATCGAATATCAATAGAAAATGTTTGTGTCAGTAAAGTGGCTTAAAATAATGCTTATCAGCATAGTCAATGTATTTTTCAATTTATGACTTGTGTAATTTTTAAGAAAATCTAATTATTTTAAAGAAATATTATGTGTCTTGTCAGATCCATATGTAATTTACGTACATACATTTATTAAAGGTATAGACATCGGAACCAAAAGTTTATTATTAAAAGTTGCGGAAGCAAAATGCTCTAAAATTCGAAACTCTGGCATTTTTTTTAAAAAAAAATAAAAAAAAGTTTATTGCCTTAAAATTTACAGATAATACAACAAATTTAAGCAAACATAACATTATTGAAAGACAAAAGGAAATGACTCAGCATATGCTGACCGAAACTAGAGTTGAGATCAGCGCTGGTTTTCAGTCACCCCTATCTCCCTATGGTCTTGTGCGGGAGTTAGTGTAGTTAATTAATTAGTTAATGGCGTAATTACAACGGAAAACTTAAATTAAGAAAACCAAAATATTATAGGAACATAGTAAATGCAAAACAAAAGGCGAAGCAACAAAATATAGATTACAATGGACAATGTTACTAGGTATGCCAAATCGCTTGAAATGTTGTCTCAGTAAAGCCTTTATGTATACAAACACACTAGTTTTTGTTGTAGTCAAAAATACCTAGTAGTTTTGATTTTATAGGTATTCAAAGTTTTGAAAAATATCGAGTCCCGCTACAGTCACGTGATCGCCTGTGACGTCATTTCGCAACGCGCCGCACGGGCCACGACTCGCTTCGTATCAAATCGCCAGCGATTATATTAGTTGTAATAGCTTGCGCAGTGTTTTGTTGTTGGTTTTCGTTCGCGTATTACGTTAATAGTTTAATAAAATAGTAAATATTATTCGATTAATAAAATGGATGAAGGATTCGAAAAAGGGCAATCGGATAATCTACCTAAAATAGATGGATTAATGGTTGCGCATTACTTATCAAATGGCCTGTTGGTAACGGACCAGACGCGGCTGCCTACATGTTCACGGTGGTCGCGGGTTCAAATCCCAGGGCACACCTCTGACTTTTCGGAGTTATGTGTGTATTGATAGTCAATCACCACGCACTTTAACGGTGAAGGAAAACATCGTGAGGAAACCTGCATTACGTAGCGATTTTAAAGAATTTCTACGGTATGTAAGTCCGCCAACACGCACTAGGCCAGCGTGGTGGACTATATGGCCTAACCACTCTCAATCGATTCCCTCGATTGTAGAGTAGGCCCGTGCCCTGCAGTGGGACGTATATGGGCTGATATAGAGATATAGATTACTTATCAACAAATAGGGATTTCGTTGCCGCCGAAATGCGAGGAATAAAAATGCAACGGTAAGTGAAATTTCCGTGCTACTACTTATGCTTAATAGTTTATCTGTTCTAAATTGTTTTATCAAAACAAAATACTCAACTAATGTCGTAATGGAAGAATGCAACTTAAATAGTAGAACTACCTACCTACCATTAAATTTGTAAGTTAAAGACAACAAATATGTATGTATTATAGTTTTGTAGCTATTGGTAGGCACGTATGTATAATATCTACCTATATTGTAACGCTCTTCTTAGTAAATTTAAATGAATACATACATACCTATATTGATTTATTGCAAACTAGCTTCCGCCAGCAGCTTCGCCCCAGTTTCCCTCAGAAGCTGTACATTTTCCCAGTATTAAAAGTAGCTTATGTGTTATTCCAGACTTCGTCCAGATCCTTTCAGTAGTTGTTTTTGTGAAAGATAACAAACACACACACTCACAAACTTTCGCATTTATAATATTAGTAGGAAGTAGGATAGGTACTTATGTAGATGTAGTGGGTTGAACGTTACAAATGTACTAAACCTTTTTTACTTGTATTTTTTTACTTACAAAATACGTAAGGCCATTTTAATCTCATTTTTATTGCAAATATAGATGTTTGAACAGATGTACTAAACCTTTTTTAGTTATTTGTTTTTTTCTACTAATAAAATACGTAAGGCCATTTATTTTTATTTGAAACTTATTTCAAATCGGCAAGAGACAGCAACAATAAACTGTACTTTTATCTCCAAATGAATCTAACCTCTTCATAGCCTTTATCCATTTTTTTCGCATTTTAATGTCCTTTGGTACTATAAAAAACAACTTTTCTGGCGAATTGGTATTTGTGTTTGTGCATTTAGGCACAACACATGATTTCCTAGTATTTGGATTGGACATTGTTAAAAGTCTTTAGGTATAAACGTAATATTATAGTACTCTGTGGGTATAAATTCAACGGCACGGGCGCGCGACCACGAGCGGACTGAGTGAGCCAGTAAGCGAGTTGTGGTATGACGTCACACCGTAACCGGCAGCCCGGGTCGTACGGTTACAACTTGTTTTACTTCTAAATCGGAAACTAATTGACATATCGAAGTAATTCTTTCACTAGTATTTTTTATTTTTGCCGGAGAATATGGAGTGCTAATAATCAAAATTAGTTAACATTCTTCAATTGGACAATGTTACTAGGTATGCCAAATCGCTTGAAATGTTGTCTCAGTAAAGCCTTTATGTATACAAACACACTAGTTTTTGTTGTAGTCAAAAATACCTAGTAGTTTTGATTTTATAGGTATTCAAAGTTTTGAAAAATATCGAGTCCCGCTACAATCACGCGATCGCTTGTGACGTCATTTCACAACGCGCCGCACGGGCCACGACTCGCTTCGTATCAAATCGCCAGCGATAATAGTAGTTGTAATAGCTTGCGCAGTGTTTTGTTGTTGGTTTTCGTTCGCGTATTAAGTTAATAGTTTAATAATAGTAAATATTATTCGATTAATAAAATGGATGAAGGATTCGAAAAAGGGCAATCGGTTAATCTACCTAAAATAGATGGATTAATGGTTGCTCATTGCTTATCAACAAATAGTGATTTCGTTGCCGCCGAAATGCGAGGAATAAAAATGCAACGGTAAGTGAAATTTCCGTGCTACTACATAAGCTTAATAGTTTATCTGTTCTAAATTGTTTTATCAAGTCAAAATACCCAACTAATGTCGTAATGGATGTCAAATAGTAGAACTACCTACCTACCATTAAATTTGTATGTTAAAGACAACAAATATGTATGTATTATAGTTTTGTAGCTATTGGTAGGCACGTATGTATAATATAGGTAGGTAACGCTCTTCTTAGTAAATTTAAATGAATACATACATACCTATATTGATTTATTGCAAACTAGCTTCCGCCAGCAGCTTCGCCCCAGTTTCCCTCAGAAGCTGTACATTTTCCCAGTATTAAAAGTAGCCTATGTGTTATTCCAGACTTTCTTTTCTGGCGAATTGGTAGTTGTGTTTGTGCATTTAGGCACAACACATGATTTCCTAGTATTTGGATTGGACATTGTTAAAAGTCTTTAGGTATAAACGTAATATTATAGTACTCTGTGGGTATAAATTCAACGGCACGGGCGCGCGACCACGAGCGGACTGAGTGAGCCAGTGAGCGTGTTGTGCTATGACGTCACACCGTAACCGGCAGCCCGGGTCGTACGGTTACAACTTGTTTTACTTCTAAATCGGAAACTAATTGACATATCGAAGTAATTCTTTCCCTAGTATTTTTTATTTTTGCCAGAGAATATGGAGTGCTTATAATCAAAATTAGTTAACATTCTTCATTAATTATAAAACAAAGAATATTAAAGATTACACAGAGAATAACAATCAATAAGGAATAATATTTAAATTGAATTGAATGTATTAGTAATGAGTGCGTGTGTGCGGGTGTGTGTGTTTATAAGTGTGTGTGAGCGTGTGTGTGTGTGTGTGTGTGTGTGTGTTTGTGTGTGTGTATCAATAGCAGCTTAATGTCCTTAAGTGGTAGGGTTAACTATTTGTAAATAATTTTCCTAGATTTAGGATTCCCCAGCGAGAGTGTCTTAAGTTTTCTGCAGCAAGCTGTCTTTCTAAAAGACCTGTTTTATATTTCTTTTTGAAACATCCTAGACTCATTTTTTCCCTCATAGGAGGAGGCAGATCATTCCAAATACTTGCTGCAGAAAACTTTAATCCCCCCCTGTATCGTGTAGATCTATGTGATGGAATCGCAAGCCGATTTTGAGAGGCTGAACGAAGCCTTTTAGTTTTGTCCTTCTCCCAACATAATTTTTCGTACAAATATTCTGGTTTCTTGTTCCAAATCACCCTATGTAGTGTACATGCGTATAACAACTGTCTTCTTGAGGTCATATTTAGGATACCTTTTCTGTTTAGAAATGGCGTAATATATTCTCGACGTGGAATATTAAAGCAAAATCGCACACATGCATTTTGTACTCTTTGAATTGCCCTTTCTGTTACGGAGTTTAATCTAGGTCCGTATATAGAACTGCAGTAGTTAAACTGAGATAAAACAAGTAAATCTGTTAAAAGAACACGGACTTTTTCGTTTATATATGGTCTAATTTTATACAATGTTTTTAACCTAAAAAAAGCATTCCTAACCTTTGCATTCACATGTTCTGCGTATTTCTGTTCCCCGTCTAAAATTAGACCAAGATTTCTTGCAGAAGTAACACGTTCCAGTACACTATTGTTTAAAGTTATTTGCTCTTTACAGCTAAGGACCTTATTAATTTGATATTTTGTACCCATTACCAGCAATTGCGATTTGGTTGGATTTAGAACTAAGGAGTTTTTTTTAGACCAATTGTATATATTTCGAAGATCACTATTAATCTTATGAATAGCTTCCATAGTATGATTATTATCAAAAGAATAGTACAATTGAGTGTCATCAGCGTATAAATGATATTTGCAAAACTCAATGCAACTAGGTAAATCAGCTGTAAAAACAGTAAAAAGGATAGGACTTAAAAGTGAACCCTGCGGTACCCCTCTCTGTAGTGATTTGAGAGCTGAGAACTTCATTTCACCGTTTAGGCCTTCAGTAACCACCCTTTGTTCTCTACCTACTAAGAATGATTTGAACCATTGGCAGGTGCTTGAAGAGAACCCATAGTTATGTAATTTAGCCAATAACAAATCTGGATCTAGGCAGTCAAATGCTCTTGAGTAGTCAAGAAGAATTATGATACTGCTTTGACCCATATCAGATGCTTGAGTCAAATCATCTGTTATGTGTAACAGTGCAGTTTCAGTGCCGTGTTCTTTACGGAAACCAGACTGGAATTTAGGTATAATATTATTCTCATTAAGATAATCAAGAATTTGATCCAAAACCACTTTCTCTATCACTTTTGACAAGACTGGCAGAATAGAAATAGGCCGAAGATCTTTCAGTTGGGTTGCAGGGTTCTTTTTGGGTAATGGTTTAACTAACGCTCTCTTCCAGGAAGATGGGAATGTATGTGTTTCTATTGACCTATTTATAATATTTGTTATAATAGGTAGAGTTATGTCTAATGTGGCTCTAATCATGTCTATATTAAGTGTATCATATCCGGATGCCCTAGTTTTAATATTATACAGAATTTTTTTAACTTCGCTATCTGTTGTTGGTTTTAACTCAAACTTGCTAGTACGTAAAGTTATATTTTCAGTACACCGTAACTCTAATCGTTCTGCAGTATCATGTTGGGGTAAATTTAAAAAATGATTATTGATTAAATCAGGGTTATTCAGATGGTCAGGAATTGAATTTGTAAAGGGTTTGTTGAACACTGTTGTATTTTTTAGACCATTCCATAATAAGGTTGGGTTCTTTAAATTATCATTTACAAATGTGTTGTAATATGCTTTTCTCTCCCGTTGGATTGTTGCTGTTACTAGATTTCTGAGACTCCGATAGTATTTTTGTGAACTTTCTGTTTTATTCTTTTGTGCTTTTATCAGTGCATCATCACGCAATGTCATCATAAACTTCACCATATCTGTAACCCAAGGTTTAGATTTGTCTTTTATTACTATTTTCTTGACTGGTGCATGGATATCATATAAAGTTAAAATAAAATTATTGAAAGTGTCAACCATGCAATCAACATTATCAAGAGTGTTAATACTATGCCACGGAATTGAGTTTAAGTCTTGCATAAAGAGATCCGAATTGATATTCCTCATTGGACGCAATAATTTCACTTGGTGTGGCACCTTAGGTGTTTTTACATTAAAATCTACTAATATCATTGCGTGATCACTGAGACTTCTATTGTGAACCACTTTCACTCCTAAGCATTTACACGAACTATCAGTCATGACGATATCTATTAATGTATCGGAGTGATCGGTCACTCTAGTTGGTTCTTTAACTAGTTGCTCTAGACCATGTTGATGACAAAAATGCAATAATTCTTTTGCATGGGATGATTCTGTATGGCACAAATCTATATTTAAGTCTGCTAAAATGCAAATGTGGTCATAACGAGCCATATGGTTTATAGACTGACTGAGTGCATCTAACGTATCTGAGACTGCTACACTTTCCGGTCTGTACGCCGTACTAATAGCTAGGGACGCTTTTGGTAAATTAACTTCGAGCCAAAACTGCTCTAGGATAGAAGACGGGTGCTGTCGTACTCGAAATCGGATACCCTGTCTAATGTAAAATCCTACCCCGCCGCCTTTTTTCCCTTGTCGTGCTCTATGTAGAAAGTTATAATTTGGTATGGCGGGTGCCTCTTCCGCTGTCTTTAGCCATGTTTCGTTAATGGCCAAAATATCAGGCTTATGATTTTGTATATTAATAGCCAATTCATCCCTCCCTGTATTTAAGGATCTAGCATTTAATAACCCTAACTTTAAATAGTGTTTCTTCAAATTAGCCATTGTTTTGATAGTAGTACGAGTATGTCTCAATTTTTATATATTTGTCGGCAGTTAGAATATTTGCTATGAGGTGAGTGTAAAATGTAATGCATGTATTGTGAGTGAAAGGTGTAGTGTGATTTTTTATAGTGTAGTCGTAACAATATAAACAATTAAAAATTAATGAAGAATAATAAAATATTAACAATATTATATCTATGTTACTATTTTGAAGTGTCATCAGCCGCCTTTGGTAGCCCAATTTTTGTGTCGAGATCCTCAGCGCACCAGATAGGTATAACAGGCTTTCCCTCCGCTTTCCGTACGCACACTGTGCCGTCGCGAGTCCAGCAGAATTTAAAGTTGTGAGCTTGAGCGCGTTGTCGTGCTTCACGAAATAACAGCCTGTTGGTCTTAGTCAGCCTCTCGTTTATAAATATATTAGCGTTGGTGCCAGCTATGATGTCCTGTGAAGTGAGCGGTCGTCGTTCTTTAGCAGCTTTTAATATTTCTAAGCGTTTAATTTGACGAGTAAGCCTAAGTGCGATGGGCCTCGGTTTTTCTTTTGATGTATAGGTCTGTTTCGGTCCTACTCGGGAGATTCTGTCAACGTCACACACATCCAAATCGACGCCAATTTTTTTAGCTGTTATCATGGCTATGTGGATAAGACTTTCGCCGTCATGCTCCGGGAATCCAACTAGCTCTAGCTCATTTGCTAAGTGATCACGATCGCGCTGATTGAGTTTTTTTTCAAGTTGTGCTATTGAGCTTTTCAAATAAAAAATTTCATCATCTTTTTCCTTGATTTTATTATTAAGGTCATCAAACCTCTGATGCAACGTCTCCGAGACTGTATTTAATTTTGCACCGATATCAGTATTTTGTTGTTTTAGATTTAGTACTTCTTCTTTCAACTGGCGAATTTCTGATAGAAGGAGAGAGATGTCGCTATCGTCGGGGGATCGAGTACACGGATTTGTTGTTTTCAATCGGGCTGCACTGCGCGTAATGTTTTTGTTACTCGTATTAGTTGGTGTAGACATTGCGAGTAATTATTTAAATAGTTTGCAATAAATTTTATTTCACAAAAAGCCAATTCCAATGTGAGCGGGATTTGAACATGCGTCTCCCACCACAGTATTTGTTGTTAGTTGAGCGCGGTCCTAGTACCGTGGAGCCAAAAACCTTCTCTAATGCCTTGTCAAAATTAATAACTTGTTTCAATAAGACAGTGGATAACAACGCTGTGACTTTATAATTTAAAAATGTCCGTTATTATGAATTTGACGGTGTAACGGTACACTTTTTTGTTTTGTACTTTTTATACACGATTATGCACTGATCACAATACTTATCACTGTGTTATTGTTAATTATTGTTCAATGTCTTTATTGGTATGGTAAAATTAATGCAATGTAAATTCAAAGTTTTTCAAAACATGATATTATGACAGTTTCAGTTCCAAGTCGTGTAAATGGTAATTATTGCCACTTACAGCGCAATTGATTGCACTTCTATAACTTCACTAAACATGTCGACTGTGTTTCACAATTTGCACTTCACTTTTTCGGCTAAACTACGTCCTAACTATTTTTAACATTTAAAATACGCGGGATCCGACGTTAACCGTGGCACTTACGCCATTTTGTTACCATTTACTGTTACCTGTTACATTTGACAATTTATCGCTAGTTTGCAACCTAAATATTTACATTTTCCGTAGGCTATTCAATGTAAGTCTATACTGAAATACATCTAAACACTTTTGTGCTCATTCTTTGTGTAGGAGTTCTTGCGGTCGTCCGTTATCGCTCATACGGTTCGCTGACAACAAGACAAGTAATATTAATATACGAGTAGCTAGAACTCAGGCCTACGAACCTCTTGTGGAAAGCTCGGTTGGATAAACAGCTATTTAGGAATTGTTTTATAAGGTCGGGTATATAAAACGTTCTATCGTGGCTTGAATCGAGAGTATTTGGGGTTGTTTCCGCGTCCCGACAATCCACTTTCAATAAGATTGGAAAAATGCCTGATGTATGAATTTTATAAGAACTACATTAATGTTACATTCCTAGACAAATACAATAAAACCTCAAAACTATATATTCGGAGGGGTATGCATACGTGATACATATGCCACCTGCAATTTGCCCAGTTTATTTTCATCCCAATTGTGCCAGGGACGAAGTAATAGCCATGCCATAAAATATACTTTTTAAACGATTACGTTGGTTTGATCTTACGTCAGTTTGGGAGACAGAAACATTCAAGAATGTTAATTCCCTTTCTCAATTGGTTGTAATGCTAATATTAAATAACTTAACAAATTAAAATTGGGTACTCTTCCATTAAAAAGCGCCTAATAGGAAGAAGGTCTAATTTCGCTAACACAAAAATGTTCATTGTACGGACAAACCAACAGGTCTCGCTTTAATTTAAAGCATAAACGTGAATTTAAAAAAACGTTGCAATTTTTTAACAGTAGACTCTGAGGTCGTTTGTTTGAGCAAGCAAAGCTTTTATCTCTATTCGACTTAGCAGTATAGCGAGTGTAGTAAGCATAAAGTGTATTACAAACTGAGCACTCTAGTACTTTGCTCTCAGGTGCAAGCCTTAGTGCATTGTTAGTACGTGCATTAATTTTATATTAACGTTACTCGCTTATGCACAAAACCATCTAATTTGAGACGTCTGGGGAAATCTTTTGGGTAAACGAACAGCTAGAGCACCTGTGTTTCTAGAACATTTGTTCATCCATATTAAATGTATTGTAATAAAATACACACCCATTTTAATGTTTATTACTTAAAAAAATATGGAATTATATTTAATCTTTCGCTCTCTTAGGAGAGAAATTTAAAAAGGGGAGAAATAACGAATATGTAATTCTTGTATTTTTTTTGCATCTCAGATATTATACCGGTTAAAGTGACATGTCTGAGAGTCGGATAGAATTTGTTAGGTAGCCGAACAGTATAGTCCACTTCTGAACGTAGGTCTACCCCAAAGGTCAGTTTGAGAATATTCGTCACGCTTGGCAGGCGGTTTGGAGGACGCAATTAAAAGCTAAATTATGGCTGAAATAAATAAAAATTAATAGTTTTGTATAACTATATAACTGGCGTGCTAACTTTGCATTACATCAGCATAAGCGAACACATTCGCATATCTGTCAAAGAAGTCACAAAAGGCAATTTACAAGCTATAATTTCATACGATTGCATAATCCAATTGTTTAGTTAAATAATTCATAAAATTTGGAAACATGCCTTCACAACGCTTCAGTCACTGATGTGTGGAAAATATCTTATCTTAATTACATACTATTGGGTCTGATTTCATTAGATTTTAGGTGAGAAGTGGACTTATGAAAATATTGATTATACCAGATAAAATAAATTGGAAGTTGTCGATACGAGTTGATAAATCCTAATACAATATAATAAGTGAATGTTTTAGTACTACCGGTGGTATGACGATATTGCCAGGGTACCTTGGGTGAAATTGCTGGGACGCTTTTGGCGAGATGGATACAGTGCCTCGATAAAGGCGTTAAAATAATATATTAGTTTAAGAAATATCATAAAACTCTACAACATTCAATAAACACGTGTCTAAAAAATGTGTGCAATAAATTTTGTAGCGAAAAATCGAAAAACAATTTACAATAAAATTCACCTGACAGCAAATAAAATTGATAAGGCGACGGTCGAAAATAACCGATAAAATGTACCGTGAGACGCTGAATATTTCAATATGTACGTACTGGGACATCGCACCGTCGTTTTCGTTGTAATAAAGATCCACATTGCATTTGCAACGTAAAAATCTGAAAGAAGCATGGCATTCGGACCTTTATGGGTTCTTGGATTTCAAATGCCCCATACGTATGTTAAGAGCGTATTTGGCACGTGACTACGATCGGATACGATTGTCCTGTCCATTCCTTGAACTTTAGCACGCAATCATTCGCTTTTAAACCTCTTAGAACACGAATAAACACTTAAGTAATGAAATGCGTGAAACCATTTTAAACTTTGTGTAGAGTAGGTAATTCAACAAAAAGGTGGTTTTACATCGGTTATAGTTAAAACATTCAGAATTAAGACTTTCAGGTCTCGTTATGAACTTATATAAAATGTTATTTCTGTTTGTTATCACAGCGGTTGTGTGAAAGTGAAAACTGATTGAGAATCTAATAAATCAAATAGTCTACAGAAGTGTCGTGTGTGTAACGTGTAAAATAATTGACGAAATGTAAAGTGTTTATGATATCGATTGAAATGGATAGGCGTGTAGACGACGGCAGATTCCGAGCAACGGCGCCCCAAGAACCAGGTATGTAATAGTTAAGTGTATTAATATTAACACTAATTATTGACGTGTATGTTGCTTTCATCTGGGTGAATTAACCAGATGTTTATCCATCGGAAATTCACAAATTTCCTACGTCAAGGGCTATCATGGCCTTTCATATTATTGCGTTATGTTGAAATTATTTTTTAGGTAGTAAAAATCAGCTTTAACAATACCTATTTTCAAATTGCGTACATTATTATGGAACTATGTCGAATCGATTTATTAGACTTTTCCATTTGCCCTTTTCCACTAAAAATTATGATGTACTTTACTGTTTTTACGCATTGCAATTAGTAACGACTTGTTAATCGGATATTTCTTTATTGTTTTGGCATTTATTTTTGCAGTAGACCTGAAATGGTTAAATGGGCGAAAAGTGGGTAATCTGTTTACCCGTTCACAATAAAATATAACTTTAGAAATAGAAAGTTTATCACCAAGTCTTTAGGGGAAAAATTAATCAAGTAAATTGTGTTTCAGCATCGACAGAAACACTTTCATTCCAATGTTTTGTTTACCCGTCCTGACGTACATAAAAAGAAGCACTCCAATAAAATTTTGTTTGCTTAAAGTGTGTTTACAATCGTTTACAGGAAAGAAATATAGAACGAGATCTCTTTCTTATTTCTCCTTTGAAGTAAGAACGATACCTTTGGGACTTAAAAGCGTGTAGTTCTTTTCTGTCTGTCTCGAAAGCCATAATTCCGTTTTTTGTTATCGACCTTGTGGCTATGTGGGGTTTTCTTTGTGATAAATATTTCTCTTGAGATGAGGTTTCCATAAATCTATTTTAAACGTAGGCGGGTGCGTGGTATAAGTTACTGCGTTAATCACGTATTCTAAATATGGCATATATTAAACCCTGGTTTTATATAATCGTTAAGATTAAAACGCAGCTGGCAATGAGGACGAGACACGAGAGCTATTTAAGAACATCGATTAGCGAAATTACACAGCGAGTGTTCTCATCTAAAAAGTCTAATTTGTGTGCAAGCGGAGCATGTGCTACATTCTGTTAAAACTAAACACATTTTTGGTGAACATTTGCATACGTTTTAAATGGTGGAAACCCGTCAGTGCCCTTTATGTAACAAATATTAGTTTTACATGAGGTTTGAAGAACTAATCTTGATAGAAGTTATGTACAAAAGAAAAATAAAGATTCTGTAGTATGTATTGACAACCTTTTTAAAGAAGGATTGAGAAAAAGTGTTTTAGAGGATAAAAATAAGATGTAAGGTTTAGTACCTTAATTTTCACATACAATATCCCTCTTTCGCTTTCGTCTCGCGTCTCAAGATTTCTGGCTTACGTCAAGAGGAATCTGGAGATACGAAAAAGGAAATGCAAACTAATCTTGCAAGATTACTTGATTCTTGTCTTGCTAAAGTGGAACACGCGCTCGAAGTGTTACGTCACACCATGTTATCTGAAATTTTTTAGATTAAATAAAACGTCTTTATGTTCTGTATTGACAACGTTATTTTTACATACTGTTATTATTTCTTTAAGAGCAAAAAACTGTAATTATTTCATTTCAGTTAATCGCGCTATATATTTATTTTAACGACCGGAGGCACAATCTTTGTACGTAAATTGTTACTTAAAAATATTAAAACAAATCTTCAGCGATTTCAGCTGTCAAGCCATTTAGGCTTTCCTATATACACTTTATGTACGTGCATTTTTAATTTATGGGTTTTTTGTCCATGTAAATCAGGTTTTTACTGAAGATAAAGTTTGAGGACTATGATTTTACAGAAGATGTCTTACAAAGGTAGACCAAAAATATTAATACAATTTTGTCGTATACAAGTTTTTTCAAAGTACAACGTTGCGTATAATTTAATGAGCAGACGATACAACATTCGTCCTTAATGAATGTTTAATTTGGGGCAATGAATAAGAGCAGGCACAAAACGTCTTTATGTTAATCTTAATTTCAACGGTTATAAGCTTCCAAGGACGGTATACCATTTGAAAATTTATATGGACACCAATTCGCCCGCCTTGTCATTATACATTCTTAATGAGTAGGTTAAAGTAAATTTAATAAGATACGATGTTTCGTTTCGGGTTCGTGGTGTTAATTTACCCGAAGGGTTTAGACAAAAACGGGATAAAATAAAATGGTGTTTTTACTGGTAGGTTTTATTTAGGTACCACCACAATATCTATTTCTCCCGCTAACCAGCAGTGTTAATGCACTGTTGTGTTCCGGTTTTTAGGACATTGTAGCCAGAGTAACTACTGGACTTATAGACACTTACATATGTCTCAGGGTGGCGTGCGCAGTGGATTGCCAAACATTGTTTTGTTATTCATGGTAATGTTTGGTTTAGCTAATGTCCATGAGCGGCCGTATCGCTTACCATCCGGCATTGTATATAATTATGCAATTTGCATTCAAAAATAAGGTCTAAAAATTAGAATGAAAATGGGAAATGTGGGGTTTATTTTAAATTTCTATGTCGTGTTAACCCTTAACTACCAATACCAAAAAGTATGTAAACTTTTAGTTAGCGGGGAGCAAGGCAAATTATATATATTATTCAGTCAAAAGTTAATTGCTTTTGTTTTTCATACATGAAAGATTCGTTCAATATTTTCTTTCGCCCACAGCCCAAGGTCTTGTCATTTATTCAGTAGATTAAACTTTATTAAAATTCTTAGGCCGAATTAATCCTACAAGCGATGCTTTGTTGAAAGATTAAACGCTTCTTGGCTGTTTCGCGGCACCTTATCTCGACGAACTAAATCCTGACAGGGTGTGTTAAGATTTCGGGCTGTTGGGAACGCAAGGAAATCTTATTAGGTTATTTTAGTTGAACGAAATTTCGTGTTAAGTATGCGGATTGACTAAAATATTAAATATGTAATGTTTTAACGGTTCGTATTTCCGACATATGATGGGCTCAGGTAAGCTTTATACCTACCTATAAATTCTCTTCGTTTGTTCGCCTGTACCTTCAAAACCACGGGTCCAATAAACGTTTTTCTTTTTTAATACAGAAAAGCATTTTCTGGCTATGTTTTAGTATACATTTTGTTACAATGCGGTAGTCACAGTAACAATTTAAGTTCATGTTGTGAGAACAATAGGGCGCGCTACGGTGGTAATGTTCGGTTGAAATAAAACTGACCAGTATGTACATACGCATGTGTACGCAGATATAATCAAATATACTTTTTTGTACCGATTTTTGCTATGCAGAGGTGTATTATCAAAGTTGTCCCCAGATTAGAATGTGTCTCCTGAGTGTAGGAGTATTTACATAAACCTAGTTCGAATTAATTTCTTGATCTCTCAGTGCGAACTAATTCTCCCAAAACAAAGGAACGCCACTTGGACTTGTTTTATTGGGAACAATTGAGTGTCTGAGTACAAAAGCGGTAAGCATTCTTAATTGCTCTTCTCAAATTTATATTCGGGACAAGCATTTGTAATTCGTACAAATTATTGTGATAACGCAATAATTGAAAACGCACTTGAAACTCCACAGTTGGTTGTATTATGGAATAGTTAAAATCAGTAAAACTTCGTAGTAGTAAGTAAAGAAAACTAGCTGCGTAGTTACAACGCCGAGGTCTCGGTTTCGAACCCCGGGTCGGGCAAATTGATATTAGATATTTCTATTAATTAATTATCAGTCTGGAGTCAGAAATTTGTGCCCGATATGGCGATAGGCTGGTCCCGTATCACATTGTGCGACGGAACAGAAAAGGTGAAATGTTGGTGTACTGGTATCACTTCTTCCCCAGAGACCTCAGCATTGTAATCATACCGTAGTACAACTGCGCCATCGATGCTGTATTATTACAAATAGAATTGTAATTCTACAGTCGAATATAGCAAGTTTATTCCGACTTTGTCGTAGCTTAACTGAGTATAATAACAAGGCTTCGGTTGCTTATCTTGTTCAGTTTCAAACTTACAGGTTTGCGTATAGTCCGGGCGTGTTGTTCAGAAGACAAGTTATACAACTGAGTATGCTGGAATAGTGAAGTTTCAATCATAATATGCCCCTCTTATAGTTATTGCTTTTTTTTATAAAAAAATTGTGGTCGAGTGTGGTTGTGTGGAAGTGTTGGTTCGTTTTAAATGAGAGATGGAATAGTTTTGGACGAAGAAAGATATAAATTGTTCATTTGGTGAAGCGAGAGACACTTCAGTTTAAATGCTCTGTTGTGTATGAAGGACAGTGCAGCCAGAATAACTACTGGACATAATGAGACTTAAAATCTTATGTCTCAGAGTGGCGAGCGCAGTGGAATGCTAAGCATTGCTTTGTAATTCATACTGTCCATGAGCGGTTGTTTCGCTTGCCATCAGGCATTCATAGCAACAAAAAAAAAGCAGTTTGTGTATTGTAGACACGATCTTGATGTCACGTGCTGACTGTTCAAAAAGGCTATAGCTTTTATTATAGAGGAATAGTTTGTATCTATCTTAAAAATATAACATGTTGCGTGTGAAATATAATATTAAATCTTTCGTATGTTAGAAATCACACAAATTCAGATCTTAATCACTCCAGATTAGTTATAGCAAGAACATTGTGTATTTAAAAAAAGTTAAATTACATTCAAACTTCTAAAGCTATTTTATAGATACAATAATTACTGATTATAAGTTTGTAATATATGACGAAATGTGGGTGTCCTGGTAACACCTCTGCCTACCCCTTCTGGGAAAAAGTGTGAGTTTATGTATGTATGTAAAAGTTTGTAAATAATTATGTTTTTTATTGGAAAAAAATTAATTAAATTACAGTCTGTGGCTTAATGTCTTAACTGTAAGCGTTTCAGCGCGTTACAAATTCAAGCCCTAATTACTCAGGCAGATTTTACGACCGAATCCAAACAGAGCATGGTAATGCCAACCCGAATTTGCTCGAGTATTTTCTGTTTGTGTAAGCTATGTTCAGGGTCGTCTTTAATTTCATAGGTCTTTCATGGTTTTACAGGGAATAAGTATTAAGGTCTTTAAAATTTGAAAGATTTTTAATTCCATACTAGGGTTTATGGGTCTTGTAGCAACAGTGTATGTAACGTGCAGATGTATTGTCCCATGGAATAATGGTTTACTTTTAGTGCGTTTTGCAATTTGTATTCTTAAGTTTAATTAACAAAAACTGTTGACGTCGACAGATGCAATAGCAGTTGTAAAACAACACCTAAATCTTTTTACGACAGGCTTAAAGAATATTTTGCAAGCTCCAATTAAGCGTGGCAAAAGGACTTAGACGAAAAATAAAAAAGACATTGCTCTGGCATAAACCCACGTAGTATGTATACGTATAGAGTAATCACGTACACGAACCTTAATAAAAGAAAACGAAAACAATAAACATATTTTGGCATTTCTTTTGAACGCCCTCTTACAGAATCCTCCTCCAGTACGGTGGTCTTAGTAGCGTGTTATCTAAGTAATCTCGACCATTAGACCATCCTTTGTCCCTAATCTTTCTGGACGTTTTTACCTCGAGGTTACACAATTCGGATACATCAAACGAGACTGAGAAATATTCGCGTTGTATTTCATAAATTACTTTCTGGCTTCTATAAGAATGTTTTTAGAATTAAAAGATACGCGTGTTAAGTGGTTGTAAAACATTTAACTACGATTGACTTTTGCGGAAGGGGTGAATGAGCCAAGGGGAGGAAGGCTGTGTTTATACAACCCTAAAAAGGAGGAAAAAGGGAACTTTTTGTTAAGCTAACATAAATATTATCTTTAGTCCCTTTGTTACATATTTTGGAAGTATATTAGAAATCGTAAGGTAATCGCAGGGTAGGGTTATGGAGGAAAGAAAAAAAATAATGAGCATTTCCCAAAGATTTTTACATTATGTTTTCTTTTGCAAAAAGTAATGACGTCCTTGCGGGCAAGAGTACAGCTTGGGCGCCACACAAAATTATAAAACTAAGTCGCAATAGTCCCGCATCGATTAATATTGTATGAAAACCGTTGTTTATTTAAAATGTTACCATCCATAGTGAATGTTTGCGCAGTGTTTCACTATTACCTGTACGCTTGTTTTACCTCCAGCAAACAAGATATTCAAACAACTCGCCCGCTTTTCATAAATACGGATAATTCTACGGGACGTGTCTGCGCTTATTAAATATTTGGGTTAGTTCTCGTTGTTTGTCGAATAGTTTGGAATTTGGACTGATCGTTGCTTGTTATTGTTATATTTAACTTACAGTTAGTTTTATTTGCAAGCTACGGTTTGTGGAGAACAATGATGCCAGTTACCCTCTACACGATTTTCTCTGCTATATTTTTACGTAGTTTAAGGATGACTAAATAATGAGTATGTATTTTGAAATAAAAGTAATCCGCCTCGTGACCACGAAAGTTGTAAAGCAATCGAAACGTCGGCAAGTTAAAAAATGTAAATATAAAACCAATACACGATAAAATCCGTAAAAATTAGTTTTATTTCAATGTGTAACATTCGCCTAAATCTAAGAAACCATTATGAGTATGTATTTGTAAATATTAAAGCAGTGTTCTGCTAGGCGTCTATCTCGTAAAATATAGACGAAAAGTTTTGTAGTGGTATATCGTTGATCATCGATTAATCCTTAACAAAGACTATCCTTTTGTTTTCAACTCTATTAAATTTATTTTTTCATTGTGATTAGTTTCGATGCGGGTTAAATACAAGCTAGTGTCCTTAAAACATTTTTCCGAGCTCCGGAGCTGGGTGATAATTTCTTGCGTGCCACTGATGATCCTAGCAGACAGGAGTTGTAATGGTGGGTGTGTTGACGGTTAAAACTCTTATCCTTAACAAATTGCCTCGATACTGTAGCAGCGGATCATCAATTTCAATTAGTCAAAGTTAAACTTCTTCAGGTGATTTGCGAACGATGTCTAAGCACACTTGAGCGGAATTAATACTCTCATAGCGAACGGAACAGCTTAATTATTTAGTCTAAGAGCGCCATCTAAGATGAGTTAGTGGAACTATAAACATAATCTTAACATATTGCCGTATTTCTTGCGATGAGTAAACTAGGTTTCGCGGCTATTGTTTAATTAAGTTTAGTTCAGTTAACGGTACGTTAACCAAATTGGAGCAATACGTGTTATACCTCGGAATATTCAATTGAAAGTTCTGTAAACTGAGGTATCATAAAGTTTAATCTTATTTTGTACTGGCAAGAGTTACGAGTTAGACTATAATGTACCTGACAGTTAGTTGATTTTCGGTAAGACTGTGGAACCCATTGGTGCCGTAGCTTTAACGACTGCAAATAAGGCGTAAGGTCCCACAGCTTAAGTGAATTTAAAATTCATGCAGGTATGGGATGACATCACGTCGAAATGTCTTTAAATATTTTTTGATACGAACAATAGAAAAGAAAATCTGCATGTTTTAAAATAAAGAGACAAATATTTATCCCTGTGATTTTCCCCCTAGTTATCATCAATATTCATATCGTAAAACCATGATATACAAGAGCGGATCCAGCTTTCAAGTCAGGGGGGCGGGAGTCATATAGTTCTAGGCAGAACACTGGACGTACTCGAATTCGATTACAATTTTACATTTAAAAGTGATTATTTAAAAGTTTGTTACATCTGTAATTTGTGAATATATTTACGATTTTTAAGTGAAAATCAACGATATATTTAAAAAAAAAAGTCTACCTGGAGTCAGCCCAGGAGGGGGTCATGACCCCCATGACTTCCCCCTGAATCCGCCCTTAATGATACGAGTATAAGAGAACTGTTATTTCACGTAATAAGGCTCAATACGATCATTAATTAAACTATGGACATTGATGTGGCTGATACATAAGCAACATGCATAAAAGGCGGAGTATTTCGTTTATTTAAGTACGTTTGCAGCGAAGCGGCCGTCCTGGCCATAAAGACTGGTAGAACCCGACTGACTTTAATAACTCTTCGTAACTTATATGAGATGTATCTGAACTATCGCGAACTTTGTTAACATCTGAGAAAACAGTTTATTGTTGTGTAAATGTAAATTCCACGCATCCATCAGCATGTATTCATCCACTTCTTCTTCTACTTTACAGGACGCTATAGAAGTGTTAATTGAGAAAGATTTCCCCATACGCATACGTTGGGCTAGCGGGTTTTTAGTTATAATTTATTATTACATACATACATAAACTCACGCCTTTATCCCACAAGGGGTAGGCAGAGGTGCAACCGGATACCCACGTCACGCCTTATATTTTCCGTCCCACGATGTGATAGGGGGCGAGCCTATCGCCATGTCGGGCACAATAATAATTTATTATGATTTATTATCACTAGTGACGCTGGTGCCCACCACTAGGCTCTATTATTGATCGGGTTGAGTTATTGGATCTGTGATTGGAGACATACCCAATGAACCAGATTAATTTTTAAGATTGTTAGTCTCCCACGTTTATGCAATTATACGCATAATTAATACATCAGGTCTTTCTGCAACTAGAATAAATCAATATAACTTCCTGCCTAGTACACCTAGAACTGCGGGAATTATGGTCAGACTTAGCCCTTAACCAATATATGTAACCATACCGACCATAGCCTCTCGGTAGCCGTCACGTGCATTGCTGCGGTACAGAATATAACTCCCGAGTGCTCAGCCAATCAACGCTTGACCAAAATTGGCCCCTGAATTATCTCCCTTAGATCTTTATATACATTGTACATCTTTCGTATATCATCTATATCTTCAAAGTCCAAAGGAATAGGCCGAGGTCTAGTAACGTTACGGGATAGACATGTATGAGCGCAAAACGGATCACGTTAAAGTTAATTAATTTGATTTTATGGTATTCAATTTTTCTATTCAGAATAGTTAGATTGGATCCAGGAATATGTGCCCCATATGGGGACAGGCTCGCCTCCAATCATATCTCGGAAGGGAATACTCAAAGCGAAATGTGGGTGTCCTGGTAGCTCCTCTGCCTGTCTCTTCTAGGAAAAGAGCGTTAAGTGAGTCTGTCATTTAAAAATTCATCTTAATAAATTTAACTTGTCTCCTAGGATTTGAGTCTCACAGCCCGTGGACTAAACGCTCTAAAATATTTAATTATCTCAATATAATGAAGCTCCCAAGCTTTACTCAAGTTGAATTTCAAACAACATTTTTAGAGCTCTAAAATGACTCATGAAGTTTTCAAAATACTCGTTCGATGTTCATTTATTGTGGACGCTCGGTGGCGGCAGACTCCCACCGGGGCAATATTTAATGTAACATTACTTAATCTTACTTAAATAGAATGCGCATTTTGTACTCAAACTGAATTTCTAACTACCTTTTAGGTTTCATTAAAATGTCTGTATTTGTTTCGATATTTATGTTGGGTTTGCCGTTTTGTATTTAGCATGAATAAAACGCACCGAATCTTTTTTTTTAAATTGCGTTACAATTCACGCAAAAGATATCTACGTATCAAGCGCATTAGGTATTTAAGATCCACTTATCAAATAAAACCTCCTTCATGCAAAATAAGAAAGAAACAACTTTCTGGATAACTTAGCACTCTCATTCATATTGTGGGTGTTCGCAAATGACTGCCAGTATCTTACGGTAAACATTTATTAAAGAACCAAATGAACCGCCCATTGTATTACTAATGTTGTCGGTAATCCCGAGCTCTAAGACAAAGTTAGATTTACAACAGAGGTATTTCCAATTAATTATAAGGGTAGAACAAAGGAGCAGGCGAGAGTGACATTTTACTCATTACTGATATTTAAAATTGATCTGAATAATTTTGGTACGGTTTGTATATGACGAGATAATATTCGAAATAATTGTGCTCTGTTTATAAAAACAACAATCAAATGTTAGTAAACAGTGCAGGAAAATACATGGTTTAGTTGTTATCTAGATCCTATAGGAGTAGAATTTTCAGGAAACTATACTGTAGACAAAACTAGGAAAGATCTGCAATTAATTTCAAAAAAAGACAAAGCACGTATGAAATGTAGCTAGTAACGATTATTCACATCTTATTGTAAAAAGATACTGGATATTAAAATCGATATCTTTCGTAGGTATTCTGTGTGCACATCTTTGTGTGTGTGTTTTTATGACTTATTCATGCTACGGTCAAAACAAAAGCGCGACTTTACTAAATGCAACTTAATTACAAAGTTACTGTTACTAGCGTTCAATTGTTCGTGTTTTATGATAGGATTGCACGCAATGACATGAATAATGTTCAAACCGATAACACTTAATATTATGCTTGCTCTGAGCCTCAAGATGGGGTCGTAAAGTGAAGGTATAATGTCTATGATGGAATTATTAGTAACGACATGAACGGCCATAAAGTTATTTTCAAAGTCAAGAAGGTAAATGGGCCGGAAGAGCGCTTTTTACAACTGAAATACCACTTAAATCCAGTTATTAAATTGAAACGTACAGGGTTGCATTTGAAAGGGTTGTATTACGAGGTTATTTAAAAAAAATGATGTAACTTGATAATTTATGTTTAACACTCGCAAAGTACATAAACGTTTTAATAAGGTTACAGAATGTTGCAGAATAAAGGCCGCTTCAAACAGGTCGTTGTGAAAATCCTTGGGGGACCTTTGTTCAGCAGTGGACTTTTGTGGCTGAAGTAAAAGCATTGAATTAAGTCAATATTCTTTTCATCAATATTATCGGCCTTCAAGGGTTTCTATTGTGTGATGGGTGTATTTATAAATGGTAGACAAACATCAAGATTGAAAATAAGTATCCATTGATCCATGTTGAATGGAACCCGAAATATTTAGCGCAAACAATTAAATACTTGGCTATTTAACTCTTTAAATGAACATTCAGATGTTATGTAATACATCTAATGGAATTAAATTTACTCTATAAAGTGAGTGGACAAACAGAAGAATAAATCACTTGGCTGAGTGCTAAAAGCCAAGTTTATGGCCAGTTAGGTAGGTCTTGTTTATCGTAGTTTCCAGAACCATCTGCTAGAGTCAACGTACCGTGACTGGACAAATGGAGTAATTATTCTTCACACTTAGCTTTGAGAAGTTTAGGAACTTTAGGAGAATAAGTTGGGGTGTATTTTGTTTTGTGACCGCCTCGGTGGCGTAGTTGTACTACGGTACGAATACAAAACTGAGGTCTCGGGTTCGAATCTTAGGTCGGGCAAAGTGATAAGGAATTTTTGTATTCATTATCAGCCTGGAGTCAGGGATTTGTGCCCGCTATGGCGATAGGTTTGCCCTCTATCATATCGTGGGACGACACACACAAGGCGAAACGTGGGTGTCTTGGTTGCACCTCTGCCTAACCATTCTCGGAAAAAGGCGTGATGTTTATGTATGTATGTATTTTGATTTTTAATAAATCTAATAATGATTTTGAACAGGTATTTGTTGCTGTTTTAAAATATAGTCTGTTTGCAATGTGTAAGCGCAAAATCAGTTGAATCAATTAGGTTTTACCAGGACCAAAAAATATGGTTGCCCAAACAATATATGGCAAAATTGAATTTACTTATATCCTTTATTATATATACTTTATAAGCTTAACAAAAAAAAACATTATATAAGATAGCAGTACAAAAGGCGGTCGTATCGCTCGAAGCAATCTCTTGCCGACTACCTAATTTAATTTTTTTACCATAAAATGATAAGATATACGTATATTGCAATAAGTAAACATTGTAACAAATAAAAGCGGCCATAGTACTAATGCATCATTTATCTTACATAGAATATAACTAAAAGGCGGTTTTAGTGGTAGAATGCCTAAACGGAGCAAATAGATAGCATTCGTATGGAATCCTACTTATGTATGCGCATATCCAATGATACCGCGTTAATAAGTTAACGACATCAAATGTAATTTGCTGAAACGCCTTCATACATACAAACATACATAGGTACTTACTACTCAATTATGATAATTGTATATGTATAGTAAGATCAACAACCTTTGCATCAATCTGTCATAAAACCCTCAATAATCAGAACAGTTGGTTAAGTTTAAGTAAGGAATAAAATGAAACGAAATGAAATAAGTAATTGAATGAAACGTCAGATCGAATATTTGGACCGTGCACTATATTAATTGTTTGTAAAGGTATCAAATATTTGTTTCTGGTTTGGGAGTTCTGAAGGCAAAAAGTCTCTGGTAGTTTCTGATACTTACGACACAAGACTTGGTGCCATAATTTCGTAAAAATGTATGGAACCTGAAAAATGCCACTTGAAATGAGACGGAAAAATATTATGTTTAAAATTTACTAGACATGATACAAAACATAGCCATAAAAGAGTAAGCAAAACTAGTATTTATTAAATATTAATACCAGGTTTATATTTGCGCAACGCCTTAAGAGCTGAGTCCCTTCTGGTGGAGCATTCGTATGGTTGAGAATTTTACAATGTGTAAAGGAACAGCGAAGGTGATTCTCCTAGCACGTGTAACCTTGATGTAACTTTTACTGCTTTTTATGTAATAAATTTCCCTAGTCATATTTTTAGTATTACCATATTGTTCATTGTAATGTTTTGACTTTGAAATATGGGGTCAACGTTACAAATGCTCTCATTGTAGTGTTGTTTGTTCCGAATAATATCGAACAGAATAGAATTGAAAATTCGTCAATAAATTAAAATCGAATGAAATATTATAGAATTTGTTAAAATTCAACTATATCAAAAATTGAAATGACCACGAGATGAATATAAAAAACCCATTCCATGGTCCAGGCCCAAAAAAATATAACATACTGGTGAATGAAGACGGTTATGGTCATGGTATGCTAATGGTCATATTTCTGGCTTTGGACTATAATTGCAACGATGTTGATGAAAACAAATTTTAAAATCATTATTTCTCTTCGATGATCTTTTGTGTTCATAGGCAAGAAGACGATGTTAACTGTTGCTAAGAATATAGGAATGATAAAAACAATAATAAATTCTACCTTCCAAGTTCGCACGTAATGATTCATACGCAATTTTATAGCTACAATAAATTTAACTATTATTGTTACTACTAAATCGTATACTTACACCCGTATTCTAAGACGTGTCCTCCAATCTTCCTCAACCTTATTTCAGTCGAGGTGACTTTACAAATGAATTGGAGGGACCCTCGAAAATGGTATGCTTAGTTAAAAATATACCTTTACTAAAGGTTCCTCGAGTGAGGTTGAGTCAAGGAAAAACGTCATTAATTACGTCATTGATGTATAGATAAAGTAGAGATTTAACAAAAAACCTTTGAAAATAGTCTATGATCACTTGAAAAGTGACAGTCAAATGTCATGTCAGAGTGTTTACATAGAATAATATATAATTATTGAACTCAAAATCTTCGGGATTGTGACTGGAAGACAAATATTTAGTGAGTCGGAGAAAAAAACGCATGCAGACAGGAGGAGGGTCATACCATCCAACCCGGAAATTTCGAAGGATATTCTTATGGATGAATCGTCGTTCGGGATATTCGTACGGAGTATCGTACAAGTATTACAGGAACTGTTGGAAATCTTTAATAACTTGTTTAAAATAATAAACACTGTTTCCAAACCACAAATCTTTTATTAAATGACATAAAGAGTAATGTTTGTATCATTCACTAGGAAAACGTGTAAATCGTGTAGAGGCACCCACCTCAAAATATTGTTGGCATATTTAGGTATTTAAGAATTTTAAAAGGTAAACTTTATTTCTCTCTTTTAATTACAATTTTAAAGTAGGATTATTTCTTTTATTTCTTCCTTAAGGTAGGTCGCGACGTACCTTGAGTTTGACAGTTGATTCCTTTCCTCGAGACAGGAAAATTTTTGAGTGACGTTGAGTGGAGGAGATTTTTTTCTACTAAGAATACGGATTTCCTCTAGTAACGTCAAGTGGAGTCGAGAAAACGTCTTAGAATACGGGTGTTTAAAGTTCTAGAACGTTTATAAAATAAATGTGACAGCCCTCGGGACGGAGCGCAAAATATTTTCCGCTTAAAAATGTTTGATGGATCCCGCGCCATTTTACGGTCTAGTTCCGGATACCGCTCGTCCAACTTATAAAATTTCTAGGGATCTGCGTAGCACCGTATAATATATCACTGACACCTGCGACGTTTCACAACAATAAATCGTTTGCACTTATAAACGTGGCATTACATAGTACGGGACTCACGATCAGTCCAAACTGACAGTTTCATCTAGGAACGTCGTTTCTTTAATGAATAATTGATAGGGTCTCCTTGCATTATAATAATTTAATGTCGTGACTGTGATGATAAATAACTTGGAAAGTCTATTTGAAAAGCAATTTAAATATTCATTTTAACTTCAGTTTATTGATGTTAATATATTTAATGCTGATAAATCCAACCAAAGTAAGTATAATAAATGCCTTACATTCGAAAGTGGTCTGCATCCAATGAATTCATGCAGTCTTTTAGTAACAGCTGCCCCAGTGTTTAAAAACATTGCTCACGATGTGTTTTTATTGTGTTTTACGAAGAAAATATGTTCCTTAAAATCGCGATTTGTAAATACTGACCGTGTATAGCTCCTCTTAGTAATATTTTTCCTTAAATAAACCTCCGTCAGTGTGTCAAGATTTGTCACGAAAGGCAATGTAATCTACATCACGTAATGAAATTGCCCAGAATAAACATTTCCTACGTCGTTTGGATTTTATTTAAATTAAATTCTCAGATTTTCATATTCGCCTAAACTAAGTGGGAATTGCGCAGTTGGATCGCTTGATTGATTGCGGTTAGGGAAGATATCTCGGGATGGTCGTCTTGAGGTTTGATGAGCCTATTGCTAGTGTCAGATTTGATCCGCAATTTAGGTACTGACGTGACTAATGATTGTAGCTTCGTTGATGTAGTAGTTGAAAATAGGGTATGAATTCTGGATTCCTGGGTTTGATACTTACATAAGTTAGTTTGTGAAAGTATTAAAATTGAAAAAATATTACTTATTGGTAACTCATTTGACTATTTAAGAATCGAAAGGAATCGGTTACAATTTATTTTTGTCAGTTTATTTAACTATTTAAGTATATGTGCTTGGCAATCCCATTCACAGAGTGAAACGTAGACTATAGATACTTCAAGATATCTATAAAACAGTGATATGATTGATTGGTAACCAGCAAAGTTCGTATTCTTTAAATTGCCCGATTTCATTGCTCTTTACCTGTGCACTCTACCCAACCTTTCATAAAAACTGCGAAGCCCTAAATTATGTTATTTTTCTCCCAGTTTTGCGAAACACATGTCTCGTCACGAGCACACATTACATGACTCGTTCAATCTACTGAATGGAGCTACTTTTATGTGTTGCTTAGCACTCTTCGTGAACTCATCTCGACGAGTTAATAACCTAATCATATTTTTACCTCAGCGTGTTTTAGTGGTAGGGGTCTGGTCCTCGAATATCGAGTTAGGGCTCACCTGATGGCGAATGATTTCCTTACACCCAAGTAATCCACTTGAGAATAATAGGCCCGTTATCGGCCTTATAAAACTAGCTAGGATATTCGTTGGCTTAGGATATTCTTAACCACTCAATTAGCGCACCGTACACGATTGTGGAAAACTAGTCTTAGTGATTTATAATTGTGTGTTGCGTTTCGGGCTTAGCCTGTGCATTTTCACTTTCAAATAGGTTGTCATAATTGAGTTAATCTGCAAGAGATCACCGCCTCTCTGTGTACTAGATTCAAGATTGTACTGTAGTTACCATCAAGCGCATAATACTTTGTCCTGCCGGTTTAATAAAACAACTAGCGTCAATGGTGTGCTTTCCCATACTCAAGATACTTTTTTTAATTGTGGCACGGCACAGTGACTGCATTGCACCTGTAGGTAAGTGCCAATACCGTCCAGATAGAGTATCGAATGGTATCAGACGGTAGTCTCATACCATTCGATATAATCATGCCGGCTCGCTGAGATGCCTTTTCACGCTAGGGCGGAAAGACCCACGATTATAGGAAGGAGGGAACACGTGTGATAGCAAACCATTCCACAACATACTCCAGGTTTTGGGCGTTAAATATTGTAGATTCTTGTGTTCCACACATTCCAGCGCATAGGTATCCAAAGAATGTGTTCTACAAGCTATTGAGGTACGGTCCCTCGTATTAATTTATTACCATTAACATTTATTAACAGTGACGGCAATTGCAATTAGCGCTACCAGGTGGTTGCTATTTAAGATTTCTGGCGTTACAAGTCAGCAAGTTTCATCATTATGTTCCTGCAAGGGTTTCTGAATTCACCAGCCTTGTAGTAAATATATTTTTCTTTGTATTTAAGTATAATTGTTGTTTTTCTCGTAACGGTTACTGTTAGACACGTCTGTAGTTAAAATTTAAATTCTACTCAATATAGGCCAGTAAATTTATCTTTCATCTGTCTTTTGAGATAAAAATAATACTAAGAAGAAAAATAATAGTTGGAGTGACAGTTTTCTTGTCGGTACAACAGTTGTTTTAATAGTTTTTAGAGGTGTAGAGCAGGACAGTGTGGCAATTTTGTGTAGAATCAGAAAATAAAATTACTCTTCGTTAATAGGGTATTTGACTATGATCGATTTTTTATTATATTGCGTTTAAACACAAATATCATTAAAATAAAATATTTCTGTGAAAACAGTATTAAAGTAGCTTGTAAAATGACATGTTAAAGCCGAATATACACTGATCCCGAAATGCAGCATACTTACATGGTCACTATGACCAATTTTTTTACCATCATGTACGGTGCCACTATCAGGGTAGATATGTATATCCTAATCAAGAGCTATAATTATGGTCATATGCAATCTCTCTCACCGAACGAAACGCAACCGCTAAGCTACTTCTTGACCTTTGGTAGATTATACAGTACATACTTACATCTACTCCAGTTGTTAGTCCAACGAAAAAACATTTAAATTTTATGACGGTTTATGCTTTATAAGCCAGTCTTCAAAAATTTAAGGTTGTGAAAAATTAAATATAACATTTTTAATGCTTCGTAAAAAGTAGACGACCGAACGTAAATGAGCAGAGAACCGGCCATTATAAAGTTCATAAATGAATACCAAGTAATTAAAATATCTCCATTTCTAATGAAAAGAAACAGACTTTTTCGCGATAAAATATCTTATTTATTTTTAAGGTGAAATAAGTAGAATTAGACTGTTTACTCTGAAAATAAGAAGTGAGTCGGCGAATTATACAAAGAGAAAAAATACTTCACTTTCTTTGTAACGCTTTTTAAGCATTATTTATTCTCTTTTATTGACTGTTTGAAATGAAATAATTAAAGATATTTTTTATATAAAGAATATTTTCTTACCTTTATTTTCGTAGGTAATGCCGCGAATGTTTCTAGGTAAAGAATACGTCGGCTTTGTGACTTGACGTGGACATTAAATGATTTATATTTGTTTTGTTATACTTGAATATTCCTCACCTTGATGGCTGTAGATTCAAGCTGGACAAAATGTTGGTTAAGGGCTGGTGACGTCGATTCACATGACATAATCCAGACCCTCTTCAGTCGTATTTTTTGGCTTCCAGAAATGACTGGGCATACATATTATGTATGTATATTCTATAGCCTGTATATGAAAAATCTTAGATTGTATGAACAATAATTTTCTGTTCTATTACGGAGGTGTGCAGTAACACTCTAGCATACATAAGCGTAATTTTGCACTGTAAATAATACGATCATTGTAATGAAGAGATTACATGATGGCGAAAGAAATAAAAAACAATATTATTTTGGGTTGAAATTTACTAAAATTATTTTTAGAATAATATTTCCAACAGTACCAGCGAACTATTTGCTCAATTTTAATTTTTTTACTGGTGGTAGGTCTCTCATATGTGAGAGACCGCCTGGGTAGGTGCCACCACAATGTCTATTTTTCCGCCAAACAGCATCGTAAATGGACTGCTGTGTTCCAGTTTGAAGAACATTTTAGCCAGAGTAACTAGTGGACATAATGAGACTTAGCATTTATTTATTTATACTCTTTATTGTACATATCAAGTTGACAGCCTCCGTGGCGCAGTTGGTTAGACGCCGCCTGTGAAACGAGAAGCCGCGGGTTCGATCCCCGCACCGAAACAAATATTTGTGTGATCCACAGGTATTTGTTTCGGGTCTGGGTGTTTGTGAGACCGAAAAGTCTCTCGTAGTTCCTGATACCCACGACACAAGACTCGATCTTAGTGTGGGGTCAGGACTATGTATGTGACTGTTGGGTGTATTTATTTATTTATTTATTTATTTAAAGGAATATGATACCAATAAAAAATAAAATAGTACAATCGGTGACCATACCGTATTGAGCGATTTCTTCCTGGCAACCTTTGGATGAACAGGAATTGTTGGATTGAAAAAGCATTTACCTACCTATGTCTGAGGATGGCGAGCGAAGTGGAATGCCAAGCAGAGCTTTTTAGTTCATGGTGTTGTTTGTTGTTGCTACTGTCCATGAGCGGTCGTATCGCTTACCATCAGGCGAATGGCATGCTCGTCTCGCCATTTATTGCAATAAAAAAAGCTTTCTATTCAATTCGTTAGCTTTCCTAAAAAATAAGAAACACAACGATTCAAATGTTTTGTTCAGCTTTCAGCATTTTGCAATTTCGGAGCAACAAAAAATATTCCTTAAAACATTTCGTCGCAGGCATGTGAATTTTATAAAAATATATTTAGAAACGAGCATCGGAGTAGGTTTTTAAGGTTAGCTTCCGTCGTATGTGTGTCAAACGATGTTGCAGAGATAAAACAGCCGGATGCGGGACGGGTGCGGAAGCCGCGCCCTGCACTTGTGTGAAAAACACTTAGGTGGGCGCACAATGAGATCCGACTCGGCTGAGGTAGGTATATTGTTTTAAACAAATGCTGTGAATGGGCATTTTATATATTCAATTTAGCATTATTTTGAGCTAAACTGATGTATTTTTTTACGGTTGCAATATTGAACTTTTTGCTGGACCATCTTGCTGGACTGCCTCGGTGGCGTAGTTGTACTACGGTATGGTTGCTAAGCTGAGGTCTCAGATTCGAATCCCGGGTCGGGCAATGTGATATTCGGTTTTTCTACTCATTATCAGCCCGGAGTCAGGAATTTGTGCCCGATATGGCGATAGGCTCGCCCCCTATCACATCGTGGGACGGAACATATAAGGCGAAATGAGGGTGTCCTGGTGGCACCTCTGCCTACCCCTTCTGGGATAAAGGCGTGAGTTTATGTATGTATGTAAGTATCTTGCTGAATGGAAAGAAAATGGATTTGATGTATTATGTCTTGCCAGGAGAAAAATCCCGGTTTTCTTATTCGCCTTATTGTTTAAGTAGCAAGTGTGGGCGTCATCGTGTTTTCTCTGGTTAGATTCCGAGGTCGGACAATATGGATTGTGTTTTAAAAAATCTTACCTTGGCGATAGAGCGGAAGTAAAGTTGATGATCTATGAGTGGAACTTTCTACCTACCTTTAGGAATATAGGCATAATGTATCTAGATTTATTTTGGAGTTTACACACAGTTCATTATCAAGCAAGTGCAATGAAATTGAAAGTGTTTTGCCTACAGCGTTGGTTGCGTGAATGATTTGCATATAAAGTGAATGTAATTTGGGCTAGCCTGTGCAGAGCGTGTGTTTATCCCTCAACCCGGACTGCCAATGACTTAGCCTGCCTCTATCGCATTTCTCGTTTAATCTGGAACGGTTTGAAAAAGGTCTTGTTTCGACGCTACTTGTTAATAGGCGCACTGATAAAATGTTTTTCGTCAGAAATGGACAAATTGCTGTGTTGTTTGATGTGAAAAAGGCATCTTTTTCAACGGATTTGCAATGGTTTATTTAACTTCTTTGAGTTTTTGTTGTGTGAATAGGAAAAATAATTTTATGTCTTAGTATCTATGAAGGAAATTCTAAAGTATTTGAATTCTCTCTGTGCTTTGAATTTGTGAATGTTTTTATAAATATTTAGGACTCAGAGATTCTCTTATATTTTTCTGAACTTTCCAACCGTAGCTTTAATGGAACAAAACTGTATCATAAAGGTTTTTTATTATTTTAATGAATGGTGAGACGAGCATGCCATTCGCCTGTTCGTCAGCGACACGACCGCTCATGGACAGTAGCAAAACCAAACAACACCATGAATTAAAAAGCAATGTTAAGCATTCCACTGCGCTAGCCATCCTGAGGCATAAGATGTTAAGTCTCATTATGTACCTACTGTACAATGTCTGTTATGTCTGTTACTCTGTTAACAATGTCTTTCAAATCGAAACACAACAGTGCATTTACACTGCTGTTTGGCGGGAGAAATAGACATTGCGGTGGTACCTGCCAAGGCGGCCTCTCACATATGAGAGACCTACCACCAGTAAATAGGTTTTGGGAATGGCAAATGTATCTTATTTGCCCTTGTGTAAATGTAAACGAAGGCCAAAAAATCTATTAAAACACATCATACGCCAATATACGAGTTTACACAGTCGATTTAACTTTCCTGTTCCAGAAAGTGGAAAGTAATATAATTTATGTCGCACGGGACATAAAGCCGGTTATTCATTGGTTTCACACGCGTGTGTAAAAGGGTGGTAACCAATAGCTACGCAATATTCTAAGTATTTAGCGCAATATTGGGGACATACATAGCTCAAAGAATAAATAAAAACTCGAGGTAATGCATAGGAATTTATTTATTTTTAAGGTATATGCAAAAAAAAATCATTAGTATCGAACTTTAATGTGGCAATTAAATGTATTTATTATTAGAAATCATTGGGAGAGGCCTATGTTCAGCAGTGGACCTCTTTTGGCTGATGGATGGATGGATGGATGATATTACTGGAATGGAATTTTATCGATTATATTAAGGCCGGTATAGCCTAAAGAACATATTATTTGTTGAAGCCATATTAAGCATAAAATCTCTTGAAAACATTTCAACAGCCCATTTATTTTTATGTACCTGTAAAAATCTATAAAAATCCCATTCAACATTTATGGTCGGTGGAGGTTATATATTTTTTTACGTCTGACAAGTGATCGACGCGGCTCATGGAAAGCTATCACCGCTATAGACACTCACATCACATGGGGATAGTGAATTTCCAGTTTTCATAGTGTTTTGTTTCCCCGGGATCTTACTCCTCCAACAAAACGCAAAGCAAAGTACTATCCTGTTCGAGTCAACTCATTTGGACTGTAGCTGTAATGACCTACAAGGCTCTACCAATTAATTTCCATTAAGTGTCTTTACCTTCAAATCGGCAATGCTTTGCACATTTGTACACATACATACATACATACATAAACTAACGCCTTTGTCCCAGAATAAAAATGGTAGAGTCATGTTTAAGTTACCTCGGACTGCTGCAGAATTAGCTGGCTTAACCGGTCTGACACCACTGTCTTACGTCAAATCGTTGTAAGTTTGTCATATTTTTATATTAAATATCAAAATTTATATATTATGGACCCAATTATATATTTTATAATTTTTATTTATTATTATATATATAATATATTTCTTTATTTTATTAATAAATTTTAAATTAAATTGTAGCACGACGGCAGTCCTGTAGGCGCAGTGCAACTACTTCCAGGGCATCGCTGAAAATCAGCGCTGTCTTACCTATTGGTTCGACAGCACCTCATGCTGAGTCGGTGTCCAGATTTGGCATCACATCGCTTTCGCATGCACAAAAAAATATTAATTGTCATTTTTTGTCCTTTTTTTTTTTCTTAAAGTTCTCACATTATTATTTGTTGCTTACTAAATATTTGTTTTTGTATATCTTATTGTATATGTTGATGCCAAATAAAATTGTGTCTATGTCTATGTCTATGTCAAAGCAAAGGCTTTGCTGTTGCGTTTTATACATATATAAACTCACGCCTTTTTCCCAAAAGGGGTAGGCAGATGTGCTATACGACACTCACATTTCGCCCTATATATTCCGTCCCACGTTGTGATAAGGGGCGAACCCATCGCCATATCGGGTATTTTTTTGTATCTGGTGAGATAATACACAACAGAGATAAAATCGGCATCTTACCTACGAACCAAGCATTGTGGGCTACGCTAATTACTCACCATCAGTAAGCTTTTAGCTTTAGCGGAACTACGTAACAAAAAATCTTAACCAAGTATTGCTCTTAAGTTCACACAATACCCTTCGACTATTATCGTGTACATTTCGGGTCCATGATGTAAACTTAATAGCCGCTATTTGCCATACCCGGGGCGACTTAACGTGATCCCCGGACGTTCGGCGGGATCCGAGATTTCCGCCGCTGCACTCTGTTCGAAATTTAAACCCAAATTGCTTGGGTCACTATAATGGCTTACAAAGCGAGTTGCTTGTATCCTTCCCTTCCATAATATAAAAATAAACAAATATTATAGTATCAATATTATGTTTTAAGTTATTTTTACGTCTGCATCATGACGGATTTTGTAGGAATTAATTTTGTAGGGTTTTGTCATGGAAGTCGCTGGATGCAGGCCGCTTCCAACAGGTCTATGTGGTGATCCATAGGGGAGGCCTATGATCAGGAGTGCACCTCTTGTGGCTGAAGAGAGAGAGAGAGAGAGAGATATAAATTATTTTTAAGAGTTTACCTATGCGCAATAATAAGCAATAACAACATAATTTATTATCATTGAGATAGAAGTTGTGAATAGAACAGTTTTGAATCCATTGTTTAGATACAGGATGCAAATTCATAATTAATTTGAGCGGAAATGTTAATTATTGCACGAAAATGTGCGACTGTATGTGACTGCCTCGGCGTCGTAATTGTACTACGGTACGACTGCATAGCTGAGGTCTCAGGTTCGAATCCCGGGTCGGGCAAAGTGATATTGGATTTATTCATTATCAGCCCACTTCATCTTATCTCTGCATCACCCAAAGGAAGACTGGTAATGACTCCGGCATCAAGTCAGGCCTTGTATACAACGTATATCAAGTTAAAAAATATATTTATTTATTTTACATATAAACAAAGAGAGCCGCACTAAGTTTATCTTAGTGGCCAAAAATTAAGTCTGGCGCCGCAACTGACACTGAATGAACCAAACGCGGCGGCGCGGCGCGGCGACCCGAAAAATCAAAACTCCCGATTCAGGCTACAAATCAAATAATAAAAACCAGCCATGTGTGAATTAACCTCACACCTCTAGGGTTCCGTATTACGCAACATACTTCAATAACATACTACTGCAAATTTAATTTAAATTTAGAACCTGAAATTTTCGTATGATATTTACCTATACTATGAGACAATACGTTATACTATCAAATTTCAGAAAACTAACTCATTGGTGAGAAGCCTGTAGGTTTTCTTCATAGACAAATAGACAAACAGACGGACAACGAAATAACTCTACACGGGCTCTATTTATCTTTTAACAACTGAACCCTAAAAACAAAATAAAAAGGCCTCTAACATTGACAAATAACAAAACGTCGTAACTTTGGTCGTAACAATGTGAAAATCCTTTGAAAAATGATTCCACGCGGGGATTTACAGCAGTCTGGTAATGAAAGGCTGCGGAGCTACCTCGCCACATATTACACGACTGTTAGGAGTTAATGTACTGAAAACACGCTGGATTCTGACAACTATCTGACTAAAAAGTTTTATGGAGCGACTGTCAGCGCGACGTGTGAATAAATTTTCTCATATAAGGTTGCAGTCAGCTTTGTTTTGTTTATGGCCGTATTTTCGATTATTTAAATTATATTTTAATAGCGAATCAATATCATGGTAAAGGAAAACATCTTGAGGAAACCTGCATACCATAGCGATTTGTAAGAATTTCTACGGTATGGAAAGTCCGCCAACCCGCACTAAGCCAGCGTGATGGACTTTATGGCCTAACATCTCAATCGTAATCTCGATTGCAGAGGTGGCCCTTGCTCTGCAGTAGGATCTAACTGGGCTCATACAGATATAGTTCATATTATGTGTATGTTTATGTGGACTGCCTCGGTGGCGTAGTTGTACTACGGTACGACTACAAAGCTGAGGTGTCGGGTTTGAATCACGGGTCGAGCAAAGTGATTTTGGGGTTTTCTATTCATTATCAGCCCGTAGTCAGGAATTTGTGCCCGATATGGCGATAGGCTCGCCCCCTATCACATCATGGGACGGAACATACATGGCGAAATGTGGGTGTCCTGGTAGCGCCTCTCCCTACCCCCTCTGGGAAAAAGGCGTGAGTTTATATATGTATAAAAACACACCAGCAAAGCCATTGCTTTGCACCGATTTTACGTAAGACAGTAGTGGACTGACACTAAGTTAAGCCAGGTAATTCTGCAGCAGCTCGAGGTAACTTAAATATTACTACCATTTTTCATACTTTTTTCGGTTTTATTCGTTTTTATAGTTGTTATTACAAAACAAGATACCTACTTCAAAGCAGTTTGTAACAACACGTTCTATTTCGTCGCATTCGCATAGTTTTCGTAACTTAATTGTCCCTAACCCGCCAAACGTTCGGGCGGACGCCTGATTTACATGTAAATTGAAACACTGGTCAATATTAGCAGAATCGATTTAATTCCAAGTGCTTGCATTACTGGACAGCCGATAGGCGGTTGACTGTTGGTTTTTGCATCCAATTTAAACAATATACGCAGCAAATTGTGCGAAATTAATTAATTTTCATTGTCAGCAATCTCGGTGAATTGGTTTTTTATTTAAATTGGATAATTTTTATTATGGTTTCTCGTTTTTTAATATGGTTTAAAAATATTAGGTTAACATTCCAAATCCAATCACGGATGGTTGGATTTTATTTTAGGCAAATTTGAGTTCAAAGAACTCTAGATCCATATTTATGTATGTATGTATATATATGAAATAATCTAGATTTTATCTGTGATTTTATGTTTGCTAAACTAGGTCGAATATAAGCATGTACGTAATAAAACTAATGAAGGTACATTCAAACCAATATGAAATGTTCCGCTTATTCTAAATACCGTTGAAAGCAGATTTTTCCACGAACCCAACTTTTTATGAATTATTAAAACTAAATTAGCTACGTAACGACGCTTATAAAAAATAGCCTACCTAGGTCATGCCTGAATGCCGCTAAAACCACGGCAAATTTTCAATGAAGCTAACTTTTTAAAACTGAAGATTGAAGAGCTGGTATTTATAAAATATAATATTGCTGCAAGAGTTTTAGAATTCTGCAGAAAATCTACACTATTTTCCTTACCTCATCAATATCCTGCCACTCTGCTGAGGTAACTGATTGCATTTAGCTAAAGAGAGATTTCCTGAGATCGCTCTTATAAAATTTTCTTAAGTTTGGAACAATTTTACTTACCACTTTTGTTTAAATTCCCTAAAAATTAAAAAATTAAATTCCCTAAATTGACTTTATTTACGATTTATATAATCGTTGGATTAAACTTGCGGAAGAGTTTTATCACATATTTTCTGATCTTTAATTTCGTGTCGTATTTCGTTTTTGGTTGCAAGTTTAATTTTTGTGCGACTTTCTATACATTTCATGATAAAAACACAGTGTATCCAGAATTGAAAAATAATTGATTACAGGCAAAAGGATGGTTGTAAAACAATGAACCAATTCTTTTTCTGTATAAAATGGATATGTTGTAGGGGTGTGGATCAATCATTATTTCAGTAAGCACCAGTTGCACAAAATAAAAGCATTATTCTTTTACAGCTCTATAAATTCAATTATCTTTTAAAAGAGCCCGCGGGAAATCTTTCAACTTACCAAACGTACGAAATTGTAGAAAGAAATACACCAGAAATACGACCGCCAACTAGTTCTGTTTTGCGCTTTTATTTCGTACTCACAATGGCGTCAGATTAATCACTAGGGAAGGAACAGAATTAAAAGAACAATGCTAGTTTTATATTTTTCGCTCGGTTTTTCTTGAGATTGTTCAGGAAAGGGATTTTTTTATTAGATGTTAAAGTTTGGTCAGACAGCTATTTCGATCACGCATTACGTTGCAATTTATTCGTGTGGGTCAACCGAGTATTTTTTGGACGATATTTCGATCACCGAAATAGTATTTCATTTCTGAATAATAAATACTCTATATCTTCCTATATCTCTGACATTATATAAATACAAAATTTTATGACGATCGGTTGAATAGTTAATGTGTGAAACCGTAACAATCACACTTTCGGATTTGTTTTAATAAGTATGGCATAGCGTAGTGGATGATATAACGTTTACAAACTTCACTCATATCCTTGGTCGTGAGTTTGTACACATCCTGCATTATAACTTCCCGTGTTTGCCAACTTGGTTTATGCTTCCGACTCAACGAATTTATTTATCGGCGAATATTTTTCGTTGTTTCTGCAATATGTTTTTTGCAAAAATCGATGCGGTTCACATTTGTTTTTTGAAGTTATATGTGTTTTTATAAGTAACTTTTAGGTCCTACAAACCACAGACCAATTTTTTTTAAATTTTATAATTTACCTCAATGCAGCTTGAATTCCAGTTTTATTGCCAATTCGTTGCTGATTTGGTTTAGGAAGGCGTCGATAAAATAAAATGATAAATACATATCTAATGTTGGTAAAAAAACATGTTACTAAGCTTTCATATTTACATCCTCACTAGTAAAAAACACACACAAAGAAATATAAACTCAGAATACATAGAAACTATTACAGGGTCATTTCGCTTGCAGTTCTATTTCCAACTTTGTTACGTTCCAAGTTTAATTAAGAAAAACACGTTGCAGAAACTTATTTACATATTTGTGTTATAAACGCCACGTTTCTTCCAATTTCGTTTGGGCGTTATTTCTTTGTTTACCGCAATGAAGCCGCGATTGGTATTGCTACTATCGAACCCCACACATTTCCCCTCTTAAATACATTTAATTATGCGGATATTGAGTTGGAAATGAGCAGCATTTTGCTGAGCATTGCAGTGTTATCGGTAGGGGTTTGAATATGTGATAATGTGGAAATTGATTTATAAGTTCTTAATTATGTTTATGTAAGTGAATATTAGTATCCGACCTGGTAATGGCCAACGTATTAGTTATTATACTAATAGGTACGACTGCCTCGGTGGCGTTGTTGTATTACGGTACGGTTACAAAGCTGAGGTCCCGGGTTCGAGTCAGGAATTTGTGCCCAATATGGCGATAGGCTCGCCCCCTGTCACATCGTGGGACTGAACATACAAGGCGAAATGTGGGTGTCCTAGTGGCGCCTCTGCCTACCCCTTCGGGGATAAAGGCGTGAGTTTATGTATGTATGTAGTTATTATATCTTGGGATGGTAAAACCTCGTCGTAATGTGAGGGCCACTAGTGGTTGTGGGTATCTCTGTCATCTCCTTAGACACAGATACAGGCGTGACAGCGTGGGTAATGTACATGGTGTGAAGTAATAGAATACTGAGTTCTTTTCATTTTATAAAGCGTGAGAGCAGAATAAGAATTCTACTGCATAATACGCAGTAACGCACTGCGTATAAAACTTAAGTCAAAACTAATATTAACACATAGCAAATGTACCTGAACATTGAAAAATAAAAATTCTAATTTCAGAAAATTCCAATTCATTACTTTAGAAATTAGAACTGAAACAGACAGAAGATGTTTGTACAAAGCAGTTTTTAAGAGTCGTGGAGTATTAAAAGTTCATGGTCAGCACTTAAGAAAGTCTTGAGACAGGTCCGCGTGTAATTCTAAAGGTAATACTAAGTTTCTTGTTTGAGATGCGGAGCTAACTAAGTTAGAGACACCTCGAAAGGACTCGAGAATAATTTCGCTCAAGCGAAACTCTTCTTACCGTTTTATGACAAAAATGAGCATCAGAATATCGTTCAATATTGAGATTACCTTCATTCGAGATTCGAGACAGGGAGAGAGATAAGTTAGTCCGAAGCTGTTATGGTTGTTGTAGTTTTGATTATGGTCAACATAACTTTCTACTCTTGTGGGTATCCGTTTTACCAGTGAAGAATATACTGTAAGATAACCTGTATACTTGTTAGTCCTTCTCAACATTAATTTCAAGGATCTGTGACGTTCGGGCCAAAGTTATGGATATATAAGGAGGGAGCCCCATTTTCTGAATAGGTTGAAATTTTTCCGCAACTTGCAAAGAATTTATGATCAGTATCCTCAATTAAATAAGTCATAAAAACGAATAATGCCTCTATCTTCTTTTTAAAAACCTTAATTTAACAGATGTCAACTATTTCGAATGTCCTGTAGTTAAAAGACCTCGGATTAATTTGCGGACTAGCAAAGACTTCTTAGGCAATTTCCATCGCGCTGTCTCGGATAACTTTCCTTAAGACCCGGTGTAGATGTTAACTTATTCACTGATCCCCTTTGTTCCTTCCCTGCCTCGCCTTTAAGTTAGCGGTTACAATCTTAGTCTGTTAGTAAGTCGGTTTCTTTAAAAAATAAATAACTTTAATATTAAACATTTTTAACATTAAATCATTTTTAACTAAATCATTTTGAACTTTAAATGGATAAATTGTTTTATGCGTTTAATGTTAAAAATGCTTTAGCTTCATTTATTAATTGCAAGCGCTATTTATGCCGTGTGAAAAATGATACTCAACCTGTTTTAGAAACTGAATTAATGCATTTTTACCTTAGCTATTTTTTTCAATTCAAACTATTTATTTCTCGGGTTCGGATTCCTGTTCGGGCAAAGTGGTATTGGATTTTCCTATTCATTATCAGCCCGGAGTCGGAAATTTGTGTCCGATATAGCAATAGGCTCGCCCCCTATCACATCGTGGGGTGGACCACACAAGGGGAAAAGTGGGTGTAAAATGTATGCTTTCAAAAGTTACATAGTCCCAACATTAGGATACATTGAATAAGCTTTATAACATGGGTATCAGAAACTGCGACTTACTGCGATCTCATAAAAGATTCGAAATAAATATTTGTTGGTCACACATTTTCTTCTCGGTGTGAGAGTCGTACCTGATCGGAATGAACGCATTAAGGCCTTTTTTCAATGAAGCAACCTTGTATTGAAAATATCTTATATTTAGGCGATTAAAACAGTTTTTTTCGGAAGTTTTATTCAGGTAATGTAAGCACAGACGGTAATTTAATAGAGTTTTTCGGTAGCCATTTTACCTATAAATAGAACTGATATCGGAAAATATTTACAACTAGAACGAGGCATGAATATAAAATAAATAAATGTGTTATTCCCCGCGTCGTCGCCAGCGCCCACGTGCCTGCTTTATCCATTTGAAAGCGAGTGACACTTTTATATTGCAAACTTCTTGCTTTCCCTGCGAGATATAACGTACATCTATCATTTATTTTTATTTGTAGTGTTGACAATGTATATGGAACATGATAAGACTTTTTTTCGTGTGTTGTGAAAATACCTTTAAGAATGGTTGAATGCGTAATGATAGAGGCTAACAACTGCTCAAGATAGGCTAGTTTTTGTGTTACGTAATATAATTGGAACGAAGTTCCTTATCGCGCGTTGCGAAAGGGGGCTAGAAAAAATTAAGACCGAAAGTTGTAACGACACTTTTTGCTATAGTTGTAAGCCGTGCAGCGTGCGCGTGTTTCCCTCTCTCTCTCTCTCATAGAAAGCAAGCCAGTTATTTTCGTTTCGTCTTTCTATTTCGCATTGAACAGTGTGGTGTCGCGACGATTATTTTTGTTGAGTGTATACAGGTTTTTTGTACATAATAAAAAATAATAAATCGAACTTCGTTCCATCCGGGTGATACCTCTCAAGTTTTTGTTTTTTTTTTATCACGAGAGCGCGGAAAAAATTGTAGATTCAACTGTTAAAAAAAAAGAGTTGAGGGCGTTTTGTTGCACGCAAAAAATTATCAAGCTCTAAAACTATATACAGGACAGCTGATTGTTTCAGATTAAATTTCATATATTTAACAAACACACATTTAGGCTTAAAATATTGAAATTTGCAAGAAATCATAGATTTTATAAAACTATCTAAGCACGTGGAGTGACAATGTTAACTTTGCAGACAACAACCATAAATAAGAATGTATATCACAGACCCGTTTTAACGTTTTAAACATTTTAACGTACATTTGCGTGGTACCGCAACTTTAACTCACTAATGCGCCGAGTTTGCCCATTGGGTTCTCAACAGCAACATATTCATTTGTTTTTCAAAAGCGGCGAACAACGTGCATTATTTAAACGGAGAGGCGCTGCCAACCTTCATGAATGCCAAATAGTTTTCTCAATGATGGACGTGCTTTAGAATCCACTTTCTGTAGTCCGTACCGAACCTTTGTATTGAATTAGTTGACAAGATAAGACGCCTTTATTATGTGAAATGTGTTGTATGTGAGGACATTTAGTTGTATAGCCTTTATACTACAACCTTTATACGTTAGCCGCACAATGAACGTAGGGTTGGAACTTAGGTTATGGTAGTTCAATGCGGCTTAGAAAGCGAGTGAATATTATTACACCAGCAGTTATGAAAACTTTTCAGACAACCGTGAGGTACACGATAACTTTGGCAAGGACGTACACGATAACTTTTGGTATCTCAAATGTATCGTGTTGACATGATTTAAGTCAAAACTGCGGTCAATGTTAGTTGATGCGACTGAACCTTAGATTAAGAACGGGGTGATAAATGATAGCACATAGGGTGGTGCACATAGCAAGTTCGTGGTGGCCTGTTGGTAGCGGACTATACCCAACTGCCAGTAATATATTAACTCGACTGCCTCGGTGGCGTAGTAGTACTACGGTACGACTACAAAGATGAGGTCTCGGGTTCGAATCCCGGGTCGGGCAAAGTGATATTGGGTTTTTCTATTCATTATCAGCCCGGAGTCAGGAATTTGTGCCCGTTATGGCGATAGGATCGCCCCCTATCACATCATGGGACAGAACACACAAGGCGAAATGTGGGTGTCCTGGTGGCGCCTCTGCCTACCCCTTCTGGGATAAAGGCGTGAGTTTATGTATGTATGTATGTAGTAATCTATTAATCCCAGATGGCCAGGCTGAAGAATTTTCAGCATTTTAATTTCTCGATTTCTAGTGCTTTCAGCTTCCCATTTTCGTTCTTACACGGCTTTGAAATAACGTCGGTAATTTCATTAAGTTTTATATAATAAAAGGAGTATTTATACTTATGTATATTTTAAAATGCTATTGGTAGATATTATTACACATTTAATAAAAATTATGTTTTAATTTTACTATTGTTCCAAAGACATAAGACTGTTAAGACATCCACATAATTAATCATAGAAGGAAATAAAAAATGTATAATTATTATATCTATTCGTTTCTTATTTAAACTTACTAACCAGGTGTTGGAATTTGAGCTCGGTATGTCAATAGGCCCGCTCTCTGTCAAATCTTGGCTTCTTGACGGAAATATACTCGTGAGTGGGACTTCTGTCTTCACGTTTGGGGGTACGGGCTTCACCATATGCATATATATTTTATTTTAAATACTTAATAATATTATCCTCTTTGCCAGCCAACCCGCACTAGGCCAGCGTTGTGGACTATATGGCCTAACCACTCTCAATCGTACCCCCGATTGTAGAATAGGCCCGTGCCCTGTAGTGGGACGCATATAGGTTGATAAAATACATAATATATATGATATATTCTTGATTTATATGATTGTTATTCGCACTAGTAATAGCCAAGCTTCTTATCTCATGGAGATATCTCAGCCTGTTTTTCAAACCTACATACATAAACTAACGCCTTTATCCCAGAAGGGGTAGGCAGAGGCACCACCAGGACACCCACATTTCGCCTTGTATGTTTTGTCCCGTGATGTGATAGGGGGCGAGCCTATCGCCATATCGGGCATAAATTCCTGACTCTGGGCTGATAATTAATAGAAAAACCCAATATCACTTTGCCCGACCCGGGATTCGAACCCGAGACCTCAGCTTTGTAGTCGTACTGTAGTACAACTACGCCATCGAGGCAGTCAATTCAGTCAGTTTTCTAACCCTACAATGCAACAAAGGACTAAGTTTGCTAGATAACGCTAGTCAGCCAATCTAAAATTCGAATTAACTCCTCTCTACACATACCGCAAGCTCCCTTCTAGACCTGTTTGATTTAAATTCCCTTGCGTGTTTACATAGAGGTCGAATGTCCCAACAAGTTACGACCTTCACAGCCATAAAAGCTAGCCCTTATAAAACTTCTGAATAAAACATTCTAAGACGAGTAATAAAATAAAAATTCAGACTTATGCCAATTCATACAGCGAAGATAAAAGTTTCTTGCGAGTTGCTGTTACTAAAAATATTCATTGTGATTTATGAATTGCGGTTAGAATTTTTCTGAATAAAAGTAAGAAGCTTTATTGCTCGGACTTAGGATTATAAAGGCGACGTTTTCAAGAAATTAGGGGAATAATAAAATGTTTCAAGACGAGAGCATTTATCATAATTATTCTAAATTTGTAGTCATTTATTTTAAAATAAAGACCTAATTAATTACCATCAACAATAGCGTTCCGTTTGGGTAGCTAGCTATCAAATATTTCCATTACCTTCAAACTGCATCGTTAGACCAGATATAAAGTAATTTATAAATGGTGGTAATAAATATTGTGGCATACATACTAATACAATTGTAGGGTGATGTAAATCAAGAATGACAATTATTTAAAAGCGTGCCCCACCGGTTTTAACACTTACAGACGTCAGACCGAATGGACGGGCCTCAGACACTAGAAATCAACTACTGTGTTTTATTTAATACCTAAGCACCTGAACATCATGAACAGCAGAATCTAGCGCATCTCACTTTATTACTTACAATTGACTCATTAATTAATCAAGTTCGGAATAGCTTACTTTCAAAGAAGCGTTTTTCAACAACGAAGAAGTTCACACCTCTATACATCTCCGTTGTTTAGAAAGACCCCCGGGGAAAGGTCTTTTTCAATCCAATTAATTAGCTGTTTGTAGTTACACAGTTCAATCCTATTAAAACTAAAGTTTTAAACCGATTGGGATTTGGTGTTTACTAGTTGTTTTTTGTCGAAGTTCGTTTGCGAAACTGGTGCAATTTAATCCAGTATGAAATTTTAGTTATGGAACTTTTATTTGTTTGCAATCAGGGGTGGACTAGAAATCAATTTGAAGAGTGTAATTTCAGGGAAGCATTCTGTAGTCTCTTCTCAGGGCCTGATTAACCCTTAGGCTGCAGCCTAGGGCGCGAGGATCAGGGGGGGCGCGCTGACATCTTATCTTCGCATGCACTATTAATCTAGCGTCATTGCTTTTACCCTACATATTTCAACTAGACCGAGACAAAACACAAAACCTAAACTGTGAACTGAAAAAGCTTGCGAGTCTCTGAGATTATAACAATAAATACAATTTTAAAAAGCACCTGTATAACAAACACTGACTTGTCTTGTCTTGTACTTGTTTCAATAGTATGATACCTCCCGTCTTTTTTAAATATCTTAACAAAAGTTTAAATATTTAAAAAATACCTAAAGTCGAAGCAAATGTTGAATATCGTGCAGATTAAAAGACAACGTTAGTTTCGCTTGCAGATCAATCTGACAACTTTTGTAAGTTGTATGAATCATGTTAAAAGTTTCACACTTGTAAACAAAACAAAACTAATATACCACTTTTTAGGCTCATTGTAATGCACCTGGCGGGGGCGCGTCCTCGTAATTAGCCTAGGGCGGTCAGAACCCTAGATCAGGCGCTGTCTCTTCTAGAGTCACAGGCGATGCTAAACAGGCATCGGTAGTTGTAATATTCTGTAGATATTAGCCGTTGAGTCTTTTAAGAATTATATCGAAATTTCGCTATAAGGCCTCTTCCGTTCTTTCGCCAAGTAGATTTGACCCAAGGAAGACCACCAGAAGGTGGGTGAGGGGGGTGTATACTCATAGGGATGTAACACTGACTGATGCAAATGAATCTATTTAAATTTCCAATAAATATTGCCTTTCAAATGAACATTTGCAACTGAAACAAGCTCCGCAAATAAAGTAGTTCGATTTCCGTGTTTATTCTTTGAACATTATTCAAACTGTCTCGCTGTGTAAAACAACCTCATTCTGCGTTGCAGTCGCATTTATAATAACAAAAGGGAAACGGGAACTTGGCTGACTTCTCCTTCAGCTCCAGGGGAAATTAAAAATTGTGTTGACCGACTACAGAATAAAAGGCGTTTTCCAATTTTTTCGAGCACGCTCTGTTTTTATAGCAATCGCGTCCTTGTTTTATTTTTTGTTCCGTTTGAAATGAAGTTGTGGTTTGAATTACCTTTTAAAAGCGCCAAGTATGGCTTGTATTTATTGTTGTTGAGGAAATGAAGAGTGGTGTAATGTATTAATGTCTAGTCATGCTGTGGTTTTGGTCTATTATTCCGTTTGATAGTCAAAAATATTATCATGTTAGGAAATATAGTTTATAGGTATGAGTTATTAATTATATTACATCCTTCTGCACTCTGCAACAAAGTAAAACCTTAATAACCAAAATGTCGCTCTAAGAATTTTAAAGATTGTACGAGCCATACAAGTATAGCGTGGTGAATTAAGAATTTCCCGAAAATATTGATGTTAGATATCATAAAAATATATAAACCGAAATAATCTGATATATCCCCAAAATAAAAATTGAGCCTACCACACATAAGTTTAAGTTTCATTGAGATGGGGGTATATGTAATATCTCTTTTCTTATACTTGCATAGTAGTTTTGAAAAGCTACAACCTACTGCACTACAATAGCACAATTTTCAATACTTGAGTTGAATAATAATAGATGCATTCGAACCAAACTCGAAATAACTCTTTCAAATGAATTTCAGAAATTAGTCACTTTTGTTTGTGTGGAGGAAAACTAGCATTTAAGTCAAATGGGCGGAAGGCTTCATCCGGCTCCGACGAGGCGTGTTCCGCTTGCGACCAGAGAATTGTAACTCGGGTATGATGATTAGACCGAAAGAGGTACTATGAAGACTCAAATGTTATTGTATTATTGTATTTAACGTTAGAGAATAAGGAATACTTCCTGTGATTGTTTTATGTTATCAATATTGGTTTGTAGAAGTTCTGCTACGAAATAGTTGTATCCAGCAATCTGTATCACACCAAGAGACAACTCACATAATTTTAAAATTTGCCATTCTGTCTCTAGAATCTCGACTTTTTCAGCATGAGCAAGAGATTTTCCCCTGTAACCATAAATGAGAAGATTACTATATTATATAAAAAAAGCTAAAAAATACTGTCGTTTTTTTTTGTGATAATTTTAATTACATTGTGTCTGAAGTAATAAATAATACCTCATGGCTTCGTTTTGGGTATACCCTGTATAATAGTTTTATAGCTTTGGACCTAAGTGGTGCGAAGCTGCAGTGGACACGAGCGCTGAGTGATCCCCTATTGTATTCCAGCGAAAAGAAAAGATGCACTGACACCGATGTCTGTTCATGGCTTCAAATTTATCCAGACTTTTGTCTTCGCCAATACTTTGTTGAACATGAAGGTGAGAATAGAATGCGGGATACAAATTGATCTTCTGTTTGTTGACATCTTTGTTTGTAGCATATTTCCATTTGTATGAATAATGTTTTGAAAGAGGTTTGGATGTTTTGGCCTCAGTAAAGAGATGCATACAATTTATTTTATTTGTCTACTGAAGCGTATAAGTTGAGTGTTAAGGATATTTTCTTGTGCAATAAAAAATATCTAGTAACATCAGACACTAAATGTTTCCAAAAGAGTCGGACTGAATTGGGGCTAGATAGCAAATATAACAATTTAAGTAATTAAAAACATCTGATTACATTTTTCAATACAATGCCTAAACAATACCTCTAAATTATACCTACTTTATAACCATAAAAAGCGCTATAATATCTTCAACAACTCACAAAGCGAACACGGGCAGTCATATCAGAAACATGGGCTATAAAGTTGATATAACTGCAAGTTCTAAATATACATTAACCTACATATGTATGTATGTACGTAATATTATGTCATCGCGTGCGTGGGCATAATTGGTCTCATTTTACTTTGTTAACGATGTTTGTGTTCTAAACAAAGCGGTTGTATCCAATATTTCCATTATTTATTTTCTAAACGTTGACAGAACTGGCTAAATTGTTATAAGGCGAATAACCAGAGCGTTTCTTTTTAAATACTAACATATTTTAGATGGAGTTAATATCACATGTTTTCTTTTATGAACACTTCAGAACATAAACACCACATGAGTGACAAGGCAGTTGTGGAAAACGGCTTGTGACCAGAAATGTTCGGTAATTTCTATTAAAATTTCTATAATTCCTCGTGCCTAACCTGTAATCTCATTAATAAAATTAGTGTCCTTAGCAGCATAGTTAATTCACCCATGAAATACAAATACTCATCACAATGAATATATACAAAAGAAAACTAAATCATTAAATGATAGAGACTATACTTCACGTTTCTAAGCCAACAAGTTTTAGTTAACCGATGCACGGAGCAATCCATCCCAGGGGAAGAAATAGCCTTCCTAGCTCTAGATAACCTATTTTCCAGAGTAACGTAATTATCAATGAATGTACCTGTATAAATCGAGAGCTGCGAGTTCCACCACAATGGCAATTTGGTATAAAGTCTAACTACCTGCACTTTTATTAGAGTGCAAAGTGAAAAGTGAAGTTTGAGTTTACCTTCGCCGAGAGTATTACCTTCAGGGTTTCCAATTCCATTATGTTGAATGGGAGAATCAGAATTGATGACTGTGAAACATCTGAGATGGGTTGAAATTGTATTTTATTAATGTTGTAGTAAGTAGATGTGTTATTTAATAACGTTGGTAGAAGTGTAGTCTATGTCATTTGTAGAATTTATACAAGTTGTGTGTCCATATTTGTTGTCTGAAGATGCATAACTTTTGAGACACTATAACAAATTTATAATCGTTCCAAAATTAGTACATGAATAAGTGATACGTCCTTATGAGTTTATTAAAATCGTCCTGTTAATTGGTAATAGGGAAGAGAGAAGGTCCAATTCAAGCAAAATATATTATTTTATTAACTTCTTTATAAAATATTTGATCGTTATGGCCGCCACACGCGTTTGCGCAAATGCGCGTTGGCACCAATCTCGAATAGAAAATTGAAAATAAATTTGTGCAGTTATTTGCCCACACACGTTCCAGTATACTGAAGCAATAGTGGTAGTAGGATGCCTGCATCCGCCCGGGTAGCGACCACCGTTAACGCGGCGTAAAGACCGCCATAGTGATCCCCGCAAGGGGGTCGCGTTCCGGGATCAGCCCGTTTTCCCCCGGTTTCTCGAGGGGCTTGTATCTGGGTATGAGGTTGTGCCGTGTGGGTATTTGCGGTACGCTGTCGGTGGCAGGGGTGTTGACCCGCCGGCCAGGGAGACCCGTAGAAACGGTTGTCCGCTGGCCGCCCGCGGTACAGTACAGGGGCCCAATCGTAGCTAACCACTACGAGAGGCTGCCTCACCATGCCGCGCATAATCTTGGGTGGGTCCGTCGTGCCGGTTGGTGACCGGATGTGGGGTCCCGGCGGCCCATCCCGGGAGGGTACGGGGGCCCTTCCGTCCGGCGGATCAATTCTCCTCATGCCAACTCCCTTGTCCCTGTACCCGTTCGGCCTTCTTAGTGCCCTGATACAGGCTCCTCGATGCCTCTTCACCGAACCCAACCCTTACCTTCATGACAGTGCACAAAAAGAAAGCAGGTCCTTCAGCGGTGTATAACCCCACCACCGCGTTCACTATGGAGTTCGCCAACATCCGCGGACTCCATACAAACATTAATGCCGTCCACCACCATCTTGAGACGGCCCGGCCTGCTTTGCTTTTCTTGACGGAGACGCAGATTCGTTGTCCGGCCGACAGTTCTTACCTGATGTACCCCGGTTATTCGCTTGAAGGAAACTTCAAGCCAAAAGCCGGGGTATGCTTGTATGTTCAGTCGGACGTCTGCTGTCGCCGTCTGCGCTGCATGGAGGACCCCTCCTTCTCCGCACTGTGGGTGCACGTGGATCTTGGTTCTCTGAGCCGCATCTACGTGTGCCTCTACAGGTCACACAACGGGGACGATGAGACGACTCGGCTGTTCAGGTACCTTAGCCAGGCGGCAGATGACGCGCAGGTGCAGTTCCCGTCAGCGGAAATGGTGGTCTTGGGGGATTTTAATGCACATCATGAGTTGTGGTTGGGCTCCTCCAAGACCGATCATGCTGGCAGAGCTGCCCATGCATTCGCTCTGACACATGACTTGTCACAAATGGTGAACCAGCCCACCAGGATCCCGGATGTGGCGAGTCATGCGCCTTCTCTGCTGGACCTTCTGCTGGCGAGTCACCCGGCCGGGTATAGTGTGACCGTTAGTGCTCCTCTGGGCACTTCCGATCACTGCCTGGTTCGGTCGTCGGTACCGTTCGCTTCTCCTCCACGTCCCGTGCAGGTTAAGCGAAGGGTCTGGCATTACTCGTCGGCGGATTGGGATGGCATGCGGGAATATTTCGCATCTATCCCTTGGCGGCAGCGCTGCTTTGAGGGAAAAGATCCTTCTGCGAGTGCCAACGCTATTGCTGACGAAATCAGACTAGGAATGGAATATTATATTCCTTCCTCTGAGATCGCCAGTAAGGGCCGTGGACGCTCCTGGTTCAATCGGGCATGCGCCGATGCTGTCGGTGACAAACAGGCGGCGTATCGCGCTTGGATCAGGGGTCGCGCTAACAAGGATCCTAATATCAGTTCCCTCAAGGAAGCCTATAATCGAGCCGCCAAGGCCTGCAAGAAGGCCTACGTTAGAGCAGATGCCCAGCGCGTTTGCAGGATTGGGCGTGCGTTGGCCAATCACCCAACTAGCAGTCGTGCTTATTGGAGTTTGGCCAGGGCCGTCCAGTCTAACTTCTGCCGTCCAGCATTGCCACCGCTGAGGTACCCGGAAGGTTCGCTGGCCCACAAGCCGCAAGAGAAAGCCGCCTTACTGGCAAATCTCTTTGCGGCTAATTCCCGCCTCGAGGACTGCGGTTCCCGGCCCCCGCCGGTGCTGCCTGATTGCGGATCCTCAATGGCGGATATTCGCATCAGGCAGTGTGATGTGCGGCGTGAACTACGGTCTCTCGATGTGCGGAAAGCCAGTGGTCCGGATGGAATACCGGCGGTGGTTTTAAGGAGTTGCGCAGCGGAGTTGTCTCCTGCACTGACACGCCTCTACCGAGTGTCCTACCGCACAGGTGTTGTGCCGGAATCTTGGAGGGAGGCCAATGTGCAACCGATCCCCAAAAAGGGTGATCGGTCAGACCCTACCAATTATCGCCCTATCGCTATCACCTCAGTGATGTGTAAGGTCATGGAGCGGATCATAAACGCTCAATTGGTCCGCTACCTGGAGGATCACTCGTTGATCAGTGACAGACAGTACGGATTCCGTCACAACCGATCAACGGGTGATCTTCTGGCGTTTGTCCTGCATCGCTGGGGTGAGGCGATAGACCGGCGTGGCGAGGCTCTTGCTGTGAGCCTCGACATAGCCAAGGCGTTTGATAGGGTCTGGCACCGTGGTCTCCTATCCAAGCTTCCGGCATACGGTCTGCCCGACAACTTGTGTTCGTGGATTTCTGGCTTTCTGCATGGGCGTAGAATGCGTGTCGTCGTTGACGGACACGCTTCGGCGCTCATGTCGGTAAATGCCGGAGTTCCGCAGGGCTCGGTGCTGTCGCCCACCCTGTTTATTCTGCATATCAATGATATGTTGTCACTTGGCAACATTCATTGCTATGCAGATGACAGCACGGTTCATGGGCGATACTGCCATGGGTCCCCAGGTTGCCGGGTCGACACTGTGAGTGGGCGCGAGGATCTTGTCATTGAGCTCAATCGGTCCTTGGATCTCATTTCTACATGGGGCTCCAGGAATATGGTTGAGTTCAATGCCAGGAAAACCCAGGTGTGTGCGTTCACGTGCAAAAAATCCCCGTTCTCTCCCCTCCCCATTCTTCAGGGTATTCCCCTCTCAATGCGGAATGACCTGAGTATCCTTGGTGTGGATATCCGTTGTGATCTTAATCCAAGGAATCACATCGAGGGCGTAATATCTGCCACTTCCCGCAGGGTTGGGGTCCTGAACAAGGTGCGTCGGTTTTTCGCGCCCGGTCAACTCTACCGCTTGTATAAAGCGCAGGTTCGGCCGGGTATGGAATACTGTTCGCACCTCTGGGATGGATCCGCCCAGTACTTGCTCGATGCCTTGGATGGATTGCAGCGGCGGGCCATCCGCATTGTGAATGATGCAGACATTACGGGCAACTTAGAGTCGCTACAGTTACGGAGGGATGTCGCCTCTCTAAGCGTGTTCTACCGTCTGTATCATGGCGAATGCTCTGAGGAATTGTTCAATTTAATCCCCTCCTCTCCTTTCCTTAACAGAACCACGCGTGCTGGCTTGCGGAGCCATAGCTTGACTGTTCAATCCATTTCGGCGCGAACCAAAAGGTTCTCTAATTCTTTTTTCTGCCGTACAGTCAAGCTGTGGAACGGTTTGCCACCGCACGTGTTCCCTCCTTCCTATAATCCTGGGTCCTTCCGCCGTAGCGTGAAGAGGCATCTCAGCGGGCCGGCATGATTGTGTCGAATGGTATGAGACTACCGTCTGATACCATTCGATACTCTATCTGGACGGCATTAGCACTTACCATCAGGTGCAATGCAGTCACTATGCCGTGCCAGTTTAAAAAAAAAAAAAAAAAAAAAAACGCAAGCTCAGACTTGCATAATTATACCGTTAGTATTATATTCGATCTACAGTGGATTTAACATTATTATTCATAACTTCATGACCTTTACTTCCCAGACGTATTACCAAAAATCCTCTCAATACCAGAGTAGAAATAAAGCCAGTAAACCAAAATAAAAGTAGATCCCAGTATATCTAGACAAATCTAGCAGCCCTAATGACAATGCGCTTCAAGAGCGGAGCGGACGTCGGCGGGCATCGCAGGAAAATTGCGTCAATCACACTTTTGTTCCATCCCGTTCACATTTTGCTAAACGTTGTATTGACTTCAAAGCGAGGGCTTTGTGCCATTGTATTCGATGCAGTTGACTCTCTCATGGCTGTGATTGAAATGGAGATAGGGTAATTAAAATTAGTTGGATTGTTATGCAGTTAGTGATATTAAAAAGTCCCTCAATTGTGACTAATTTTGAGACATGCGGAGATAGAGCCTTTGCATATAATGTTTAAATAGGCCGACACCATTGTATATCACTGGTGAATAATGGGTTCTGGGTTTAAAAATATCTATATCAGCCCATATACGTCCCAGTGCAGGGCACGGGCCTACTCTACAATTGAGAGAATCGATTGAGAGTGGTTAGGCCATATAGTCCACCACGCTGGCCTAGTGCGGGTTGGCGGACTTACATACCGTAGAAATTCTTTAAAATCGCTACGGTATAGTATGCAGGTTTCCTCACGATGTTTTCCTTCACCGTTAAAGTGCATGGTGATTGACTATCAATACACACATTACTCCGAAAAGTCAGAGGTGTGCCCTGGGATTTGAACCCGCGACCACCGTGAACATGTAGGCAGCCGCGTAAAAATATGTGTATGTTGAATATATTTACTCAATAAATGATTTTATTAATATTAGAAAATATAAACGCGTAATGTTAAAATAATGAAGTGTCGTTTTGAGGGCTGGGAGCATGCACGTGAATAAATGAAACGTGTGAATGAACAATTTGCCTACGTCAGAAACGGACCAACCCACTTAAATTTTAATTAGCCTGAAATGCTTTCAATGTCTGCAAATACGTGCGTTTGGTGGTTCGTAATTTATAACTGAGTTATGATCTGTTTAATGTTATTATGTAAGGTTATTTTTACTCGAAACCAGTTGACTACATTATTTGTTTTGAAAGGAATGTAAAAGCCAAATGATATTATGGAAACGCCTACTAAAAGCGAGGTCTTAAATTGATTACAACTTCATTTCAGCTTTAAGGTCCTGGGAATATTACCTGTAAAATATATATTTTACTCTTATTCATACTAAACTACATATCTGTGTCTAAATGAATAAGTATTTTAAATAATAATTCATCCTTGTTTTTTTTAAAGAATAATATATTTTCTATGACATGGTCGTTAAAATGTCGACATTTGTCGGAACAGGCTCTAACTCTACCAAGGCACTACATAAAATATTGTGAGTGGCAAAGGGCTGTTAAGTTAGCCTCACTATAAATATTGCAAGCTCACAAACATCCACTTTCGGGCTCCACCCGGTAATAAACGTAAACCTCATGTTTTACTGACTTCTCTTACTCTTAAAACTTGTGCCTTATTTTCGTAACTTTAATTCATTAAACATCCACGTTCTTTCTAACCTGAGAGAGTGTTTTACGACAGCGAAACTTCCACGAAATTTCGCGGAAGATTGGATAAAATCAAATGATGGTTGATAAAAACAAGAGATTAATCTGGCGGAAAGTTTGAACAACATCGGAACAACGAACGTTTTCAAGGCAACCTTATTATAACTTGCAAATAGTCTTCAACAATAGAGAGCCTGCACTTGTTATAACCCCACGCGAACCTCCGAACTCTTGTAGTGTTGTTGCTTTAATGAATAAGGAATTAGAAAAAAATATTCTGAATTTTTTTGCTATATTTTAGTTGGTAGTGGAACAAACTGGAGTTGCGCTGTCGAGGTCAGAGCCTTAACGTTGGTGTTTGGTATTTCATCTTAACTGATAATGGAAACGGTGAAAGAAACATCGCAAGGAAAGTAAGTTTTAAAAGGAATTTAAAATGTATGTGTAGTTTACTAAGCACTGAGCCAGCGTTATATTTTAGACTAGCTTCTGCCCGCAAACTTTATCTGCGTGATTAACTTTATTTGAAATTAACTTTATTTAGAATATCCCATCCCATCCAATCCCATCTCGCTCTGTCCCGTTATATCCTGCGGACGTGCGTCTCGTTCGCACTAAAGGCATGTAATCAAGTCCCATCCCATCCTTTTGAGTATAAAAAGGAACAAATTTATCAGAATTCCTTCCTTATCCCAGTGGAAAACTAATTAGCTAAAAAAGCTCAAGGCTTTCCTAGACATGAGTCCTGCATGTGATTTATATGAGGATAAATAGGCAAAGATTTAACAAAGTGCTTGAGGTTCTGCGAGCGAGATGAAAGCGTACGTCCTTTTGTACTATACAAATTGTGTTAATTACATTGATTTATTTAGTAAAATCTAAACTGACAACCACTTGTAACCTACTGTTACAAGTTCCTGTATTTTAAACATCAAAGTCTTCTTCAAACACGTAGCAAATAGCAATTACGTGGCTGGCGACGCAGTTCCTACCCGTAATGAATTATTAGAAACGGTCGCTTCATTCAACTAGCCACTATAATAGACGCTGCCAGCAGAAAAATCGATACTATTGAATTAATAACAGTAAAACACGGCAGAGGGTTAAAAATAAACCGTTCGCGGGTATGACATTTGAATGACACACTAACCTCTTGATTACTGGAAAAAATAATAAGATGGTAATGCTTTTTATACTTGCAAATATCATTGAAATAAAACTATTTTATACGGTTTTATCGCGATTTGGTTTAATTTTTACATTTTTTAACTTCCCGACGTTTCGATTGCTTTTCGGCTTTCGTGGTCACGGGGCAGTCTGCAGTCAGTCAGTCTGTATAAAATAGTTTTATTTCAATGTGTAACATTCGCGTAAATCTAAGAAACCATCTTGCAAATATCATTGAATTTGATGAAAGTGAAGAACCGTAGACGTACTTCAGGAAACAATATCTGTCATTAGGAGTCGTTTACAAGAATTTCAAATATGTGAGTGCTCTACCAATCGGCATTAGGCTAGCGTGGTCGGTCAGACCCAACCACATGACCCAACCTTTTCCCAAAAGAATTGACGTCATGTTGCCGACCAATAAAAGTATAATAATAAAATTAGTATACTCATTCTGCAACATAGATAAATAAATAATAATAATTAGACCCAACAGTCACAGACATAGTCCTGACCCCCACATTAAGTGTATTTATTTAGTCTTGTGTCGTGGGTATCAGGAACTATGTGAGACTTTTCGGTCTCACAAGCACCCAGACCCGAGACAAATATCTGTGGGCTTCACAAACCCGTCGCCTTTTGTTTCACAGCCGGAGTCTAACCAACTACGCCACGGAATAGATCAATAGGTACAAAATATGCTGTAGAATCGTGAATGTAGATAAATGGTAGAAAGATGGTAGACAGAAAGATTATAAATTGTTTGCAAACTTACTAGCTTCCTATTTACTATTTAAAGCTCGCATTTATTTATTTTTTCTGTTTGTCTACTAAATAAGAATCGCGAGTACAAACTACATATGCATATGCAGAATCTTATCTCTGAGGCGGAACCTCGAAATTTCGTGTCTACACTAACTCTCAATTTACATTCAAAGTGGAAGGAATGTGTCTTTACCCTCAGTATTATCACTGGTATCTTGTACCAGTCTTACTCCATTTTGCATTTATAAGGACCGCTTGTCAGCGCCTATCTCCCGCGTTTGCAATTAGACTGCAAGTTAATTTTCATAAATTTGCCGTGTAGATGTTGGCATTGTGGTTTCAGAGATTACGTTTACAGAAATTTCCCTAGAATCTTTACGATTCTATAAATTCAAGATACGAGTGTTGCTGAGTTTTGTGTGCCGTATCTTCTATATTATAAACGTGTATGTCTTTAGGAGCTGTAGTGAAATTACTGGATAATCCTAAACATCTAGTTAATACGTTTTTGTTTTAGTCTAATTCTTTAATATTATGCAATATTCTTTTGTATTTTGCAGCGACTGGATGCGTAAAGCAGCAGACCGGGCTCTGTGGCGTACCTTGGGAGAGGCCTATGTCCAGCAGTGGACTGCAACGGGCTGATGATGATGATGATGATTCTTTTGTATTTGCGAATGCGAAACCTCTGCTTACCCCTTCTGGGAAAAAGTCGTGGGTTTATAAGTATATGTACTTTTGTACTTTACAACATACGTCTGGCCCATTTCTACGATAGTACAAGCTAAGCATGTAACTACTACTTTCTCACAATTTCTTTACCCTTATTTTATTATAATGTCCACTTATTCCATCAAAAACGTTTACATAAAAAATATGGACTTAGGTTTATTTCCATTAAATAAACAAGCGAGGCTCTTCGTGCCTCGGAGACAAGTTAATTCATCGGCCCCGGTCGTTGTCCAATGAAGGAAGCTTTAAAATTTTGACACCTAATTTCCTACTAGTCGCACAAAATGAATTAACGAAGCTACTTCAGCTTTCATTTTGAAGTGGAAAATTATTTCACCTAAAATGGGCTTGATACTGTTTTGCACACAAATTTCGGGGTAATATTGTTAAGTGTCAAGTTTAATAGTTACCGATAAGAGCCCAATTAGATTGTTTTACTCGCTGTGGCTCCGTAAAATGATACTGTCAGCTTTTTAGTATTCAATGTAATTGAAACTATTATGGGGTATCATTATAGAATAACATTATATTTTCTCTAAATAGATTCTGTAATTGTCTTTAATTTATAGTATTTGATACAGATTTTACTACTTAAAAGGAGTTATTGTAGTTCAGTATTTTTACTCAAGAGATTAGTATACTGCTTTATGTCTACCTATAATTCTTCTAAGAGGTAATTATCTAGGTTTAATATATGGATTTATCTCGGTGAGTTTCGGATTCATGGGTGTCCACGTGGTTATCTTTATATGCGTAGCATCTTTACTGTAATGCAACATATTCATGACATTCAGGATAAAAGAATCCTGTAAGACATTTTATATGAATAGTTTACTTTTTCGCGTTATACTATCTCCACCAGTTATAAAACATTATGTCTGGGTAAAATCCCAGCAACGTTTTAGAAAGGCACGAAATTCTGAATTTATTTGTCCATATATAAAGTAAAGTGCACAGGTAACAAATAACGTGTGTGGTACACACTATCGCGAGTTTTATTACAGAAATTCACGGAAAACGGAAATGTTAAAACCGTTTCTAGTGGAGAATACGCAGTACGGAGTCAGTATAGTTGCATATATTTCAAAATTTAAGAAACGGTGTAATGCGGCTGGTTTGTGGCATGAGAGTAGCCTTGTAATAAACATGCAAGGAATGGTTTAAAAAGACTGAAATCTGTGCAAGAAGTGTCAGAGAGAATTTGTTTCGCAGTTCGATTTTGCGGTTTTCATAAAAAAAGAGAACACGGCAAGCAAAAACAAAATTACATCACTAGTTTATAGTATTTTTTAAGTCATCGAAATTCTATTGGAGTGTGTCGAAATTTCAAACTACGAATAAAATTTTAAAAATATCTAATTACCTCATCGTTTGAGATATGTTTTTATAATATTCAGAACAACAAGCATTTATACTCGTTGTTTAATGAAATTAACATGTTCCGTATGAAATGTGGAGAGAGAAAAACTGGTTCTAATATTTTGATAACAGCATGACAACAACGCATTCGGACGCCAAAAGATCGTAGACAATCTATGCTAAAGTTTTGCTGTTGTATTTCGTTCGGTCAGCTTCTTGAAGTGTGCCGAGGTGGAAGATTAGTGTGGGTAACCGCTTTCGTCTTTGTAGAAGGGCTCTAAATACTTCTACCTCTTGTTAAATAAGAAGTAATACATCTAACCATATAAATTTATTGCTCTGCCTAAGCTGAGTTGTATTGTGATAATACGTGAATAAGCTAGGCAGATTCGTGACGTTCAAGAGCGAAGGTCCAAGATAATAATAGCGGCCACTCAATGTGAAGAGAGCCGTCGAAACCGGGGTCACATGTAGAGAATTTGTGACCCAATTACACTGTTTGTTGTCTCCGCTATGGATGTCTGTAGTGGCTTACGCTTCAATATCACACTGTCGACGGTAAATCTTGCGTTAAAATGTATCCCGAACAACTAGTTTGTGTGTGTGTGATTTATGTGTTAAATTTATATCTTCTCTATGAAATGCTACTAGGATTTGTGGTAGGTCACACAAATATTTTGTTTCTATTTCAACCTCTGCTAGTGATCATGTAAGTTTTATACGCCTTGACTCAATGAGATCGTATGCTTATATCACATATTTAGAGTAGAGATAATATATGATTCAAAGCGTATCCAAGGATAAACCGTTTTACAGTCATGTTTGTCTATTTATACTCATGTTTATGTCCCCTTAAAGTTGTATTGTAACTTTACGACAGGTCTACACTATCTCCTTCAACGTTATTTCATATTGGCCTCCATAGGTGTGAAATCTGTGCGTCCTAATTATTCCTGCTGATACCTTACCGTAATAAATTCTAATATAGGTGATTATGCTGACACGTTGTTTTATGAGGGAGTCGTGTTAATCCCCAGCTATTTCTACTCAGGTTATCAAGAATATACCGAGTATATTGGTAGGCTTTAAATGTTTTACTTCTCAAGAGACTAGAAACGCATTGACAGTCTCCGTGCGAAGTTGATTAGACTGTGAAACGAGAGGCCGCGGGTTCGATCGCACCGGGACAATCTTTGTGAGGCCCACAAGTATTTGTCTCGGGTCTGGGTGTTTGTGAGACCGAAAAGACTCTCGTAGCTTCTGATACCCACGACACAAGATTTAATTGATCTTAATGTGGAGTCAGGACTGTGTATATGACTGTTGGGTGTATTTATCTAAGATCCATCCATGTGTCGTGGATGTTCATGAGGGAAATCACAATCAGATAACATGACTTTTCGTTTGCGAGACTTATGCAATGAAAGAATATATTTAACGTCAGTAAAGATTGTCGGGTTCACAAATAAAAGCTACTTTTACGTCCTCTCTATATTAAATTAGTATTAAACAAACCAAAACGAATCTTACAACTGTTTACTAACTCTAGAACTTTATTAAATTGTTCGTCATCTAATAGTGGAACAAATCCGGATGTTACATTCTTTTCTTTGCAATTTTATCTCTAGTTCATTTCTAACTTGAGTTCACAGTTAGTTAAAGACGCTCGTGGATTATACTCTTTCATAAAGTCGCCGTTAACTTGCAGACTTAACCGAGTGGTACTAATTCCACTGTCTGAGGTTTTCTTAACTCATTAAAGTGAACTATCTAACTCCGAGTGCACTTGAGATCGTAATGCATTTGAGACACGCGATTTCAAATAAAATTGTAGCTTTTTGTTATATTAATATTTTTTTATTTTCGTATTTTCCACTTGGGCAATATTTGCTTATGCATTTTAGGCATATTAAAGAAGGATTTGTTTAATATTTGAACAATGTCTTTCTAGTTTGACGATGGTTTTGAAACACGTGTTCATCTAGTACAGGTCACGTATTTGTTCATTTAATATTGATAATTGATATTGGTGTTGTAAATAACAAATTACTGAAATATTTATTTTTGTTTTCTTTACAACACAAACTATTTTAATGAATGTAGCTACGTTAACAAAAACCAAGTTAATGTCAGTTGCAGTGAAGTTTAATTCCCCGGCCAACAAAACTAGCTTTTAGAACTAGAGTATATCTGATAAAAGCCTTACTTATACGTTGTGGGTGACAGCGTTTCTACTTCCTAGCTGCTGAGATCGCATAACCTCTTATTTGCCGTCGCAGGTCGCATCGTTAGCAAACAATTTATAAGTAGGTATCAAACGATATATATAAAAATATTTATATACATCGTTTGATGTATATAAATACTGATATTGTTTAATATTTTTAAAATGGCAGTTGTATTGCCTTGTTAAATAATTTGCCAATTGCTATTTTCACTACGCATTTGAAGAAAATGCAATGGAATTATTTTATATGTTTAAATAATTGGCTATCTTACATTCTTATTTATTGTATTTTTAACAAAACCTCGATTTTCAAAATTTATTTCCACCGAATAAATAAATTACAAATAAACAATTCAGCAATTCGCAACAAATAAATTTCCTACGAATCGTCAATTGTTAACGTCGGTGAATGTAACTGGGAAGGTAAGCCGGTGCTCCAGACGAAATAAAATTTGCAGCGACTGGCTCGAGAGCCTCTCAGGACGTTACAACTCGTTTGAGGCATTTGGAAGACATGAAAAAAACATCTTGATACTTTATATACGTGAGATGGGCTATAGTACAAAGTGTATATAAGAGAGAACATAGACTAGAGTATTTATTTGAATTGAGTGTTATAGTTTAAGATGTTGTTAAAAAGTAGTTAAATATTAGAATTTTGTGATGTTGCGAGCATATGCGAGAGATAGAAATAATAAAGAGATTTTATTTGACTTGAAGATTATTTATGTATCGAGTTTGGAATTGTATTATATATTCTAAGATTATGTAACTATAATTTTAATTTAATTGACTAACCGTTTATACTGAGATCGTAATTTACCATTCCAATATAAAAACTGATATTGATTTGTTTTTTAAGAGGTAGAGACTTAATTAATATAATCGTATCTACAATAAGGATTTTGGATTTTTTTTGTTTTAAGTGAGGATTAAGAAGGATATTGTTCTTTATAGAGTGATAGTAGTTGGGCATTGGTATAATTTAGCCTACTGCAAATTTACAAATAAATAACAACTTGGTTCATGGTTTAAGGTTTCTCTTATTTTAAGGAAAAGAAATATGGGTGAAATAATGTATGGGGAAATATCCATCCGTTTTTTAAGTGTCTTAATCACGTTACACAAAAAGTAAATTACACAGACGAAGTTTGCGAGCAAAATGTAGTACTAAATAACTTTTCAATATATTAAATCTTACTCGATGCAGATGCGATTCAGACTGTTCAAAGTTCAAACCTATCCTAAGCCACCAAAAATAAATGTTTTTTAACGCACCTACGCACCTCACCCAATATGCATTACACTATCAGTACTACTAATTTATTCAAAAGCCCCCTCATCGGTAATAATCCGGCTCGTGAATAACTGACGACTGAGCAACACTTACTATTGATTTTCAGAGAAAAACGTGTCACGTACCGGCACAAAAGGCCGGTGTCGTTGAGGGCCTGAAAAATAACTTTAACCTATGCTTCGTAAGTGGCAACGAGTTGGCGAAGCTCCCGACACAAAATGAATGTATGTGCTTTGTCTTATTTAAGTGTTTGGTGTGATTACAAGTAATGTAATCATTGATCTCGTCATAAATGGTGTTCTTCAAATTTGGTACGTCACTGGATTATACTCCGGAAGGTGTTTGATAATGTTTTTTTGGATACGGTACACAAAACTTTCGATAGTAGAAGAAGATAGAAAACAATATAGGTGCCGTAATTAGCCTATATTTGTCAAATATTGGGACCAATATGATATTATTTAGGTGCTAAATCAGGTTATCTCAATTTATATATATTGGCAAGCGATAAATTATCACCAAGAATTACATTCATCGGAATGGAAATGTCATCTCTACAAATGCTTTAACAGGCATTATCTGTAAGATTCTAATTCCGCGTTTGATTATTCAACTAGAACTAATCGGATTCACACTTCACGGTTCTCTGTTCGGAATCAATGATATAGACGTTTCTTTAACAAGAACAATAAGTCTTTGTGTAAGTCAATATTCATAATATACGCATCAATTCTAAGAATAGGGGCAATTTTTCTCTGCTTCTAGGAACTGGTTCAATGTTTTATACATCGTTCAAAGAATGTTGATAGTATTTAAACTATAAAGGATTGAAAATACATTTTACAATAATTATAGCGTTGATGTCATAATATTATCTATTAACCTATTTATCGTATACACAAGAGTTCTTTATTTTTTACACTGCCCTCTCTCTCTCCTTCTTTTAAATCTATCCCATGGTTGTCTGTAAGACATTGCTGTAGAGCGATAAGAGCGCCATCTGTAATTTATTTTTGTTATTGTTTCTGTATTGTGTATTTTTGTTCTTAATTGTGAACAATAAAGATGTAAATAAATAAATAATAAGAGTTTATCTCAAGATAGAATCTTCATCCTATAAATATCTGGTTTCTGGTTTGTTTCATCACGCAATGTAATAACTTAAAAAAGAACATTATATTATTTTGGATTGCTATCAATCCATCTCATCAACTTACGCACGATCTGATATCATGGCATACTATAATAATAATACTATAATGTACCTCGAGTAAATCTACTACGCGATATGTAAGTTGTTCATATAACGCGGATAAGGTATTACTTAATTGACGTCATCAAATTATTCAGGCGCTCTCATGCAAATAAACATATACGTCGAGGATTACTCAAGTACCGTAGAGATTACATCGGGCTTAAACGAGAAGTGTAATCAATTAAGACGGCTTCACATCGTATGCTTAAGCCCTGTTCGTATGAGAGTAAATGAGGGTGTAAAATGATAAGCAGATTGTGATTGCAGCGCTAAGAATTAATGTACTGTGCATATAGAAGGCATTGTCTGTGGTGTTTTGTATTGCGCCATGTATGGACAGATAAATATTATGATATATTATGAAATGTTATCCTCTACTGTTTTTTAAACCGATGTAAAAAATATCTTAAGGTGCGTGACGACCAGAAATAGGTTTTAGTCGGCAAGCAGCTGTTTGATCGTTATGGATCCAGCCGGATGCAATTTTCGCATGCATGCGTACCAGGCTGTAAAAGAAATGCCATCAGCATACCCTTTATAGCTTCCCTCGGGGTATCAGAAACTTACCAGATCTGTCATATAAAAAATATCTTTTTGTCAAGGGGTTTTGTATGATAAGTTTATTCTTCTCTTCTTACTTCTATAGAGCGTATATTCTGAGTAGTTTTTCGTAGTATTTCTATGAAATAAAACAGGAATGTTTTGGATATGCATGACGAGTAAAGAAGCTCCGAACGTGAGTGAAATAGTATGTCAAGGCAGCGTTGAATCCCAGAAGGGTTGATTCCAAACAAGGGTGCGGTCATAAAATCACAACTTTGGATTACGTATCTAAATCATCTTGTGCGGACCCTGTGAAATCGATATAAGAAATAATGAAAAATTTTCAACAGATGTACCAAAACTGCTTAGTTGTGTACGAAGTTCGGTGGTAAATACAAATATACCGCGTATATCTAGACTGCGGCCGAAAACGAAGCCAGGTGGTAGTTTTAGTGAGTAGAGACACAAATAACTAAATTTTGTAAAAAGAAGTATTATTATCACTAATAATACCACCTGGCTACGTTTTCGGTCGCAGTCTAGATATACCTGGTATAAAAGATGAAAAAAGTGTTTCACGGTTTGTGCAATTTTGGCCCCAATCCAAAAACATGCACTTGTGAGAAAATTAAGTTATAAAATTAATTAACTTTTTAATAAGGTGACTCTCTGGTATTCACACAATTAAAAGTTAGGGAAATCTTTTGTATGTAAATCCCGCGTTGAATAAAATGTGAGTCCATTTAGAATACCGGGTATATCCAGACTGCGGCAGAAAACCCAGTCAGGTGTTAGTTTTAGTGACTACATGTATACATACATACCTACATAAACTCACGCCTTTATCCCCGAAGAGGTAGGCAGAGGCGACGCACATTTCACCTTGCATGTTCCGTCCCATAATGTAATAGAGGGCGAGCCTATCGCCATATCGGGCAAAAATACCTGACACCAGGCTGATAAAGAATACAAAAATTCAATATCAGTTTGTCCGACCTGGGATTTGAACCCAAGAACTCAGCTTTATAACCGTACCGTAATACAACTAGGCCACTGAGGCAGTCTGGATATATAGCCATATACATGTATAATAACTTAAATTAAAAGAGGCAAGTAACTGTTCCCCGAGATGGATCTGAATCCAGAGGGAAATAAAAAGATTTCAACAGTATTTATAGGTAAAAAACTATTTTTCATTAACGTGCAGAAAAGTTACCTAATAACGACTGTGTACCGATAAGCGCAGCGTGGGAGCACCATCTGTAAGGTGAAGAGAAAACTTGATAAAATGCAAGGTCACTGTGAACTAGCCGTTTCTAACAGATTTCTTTGAAATCTTGTAAGTCCCCATTCTGCGACAGACAGTCTGTATACACGAAGAAAACAATATTAAAAAGTCACAATTTACACTTATACATAACACAAATATAAATATTGGCTTAAAATCGGATGTGCCAATTTTCCGCTCTGTTTTATATTTGACATCGATATCTGATGGTTCCACGCCAGTCAGTGCGCTGACACGTGTCATGCATTTAACGATATGGTCCATAAATTATAATTTTTTAAGGATACGGGCATAATATTTTGAGTACATCACAAACTTTTGGACAAAGAGTCAATATACCAGCATAGACTGTCCCGCCCTCACACCCGCCACTGCAACTCCTGTAAGCCAGGATCAACAGTGGCACGCATTTTAATGACACTGAGCATTGAAGCTCAGCGAGTCTCCGGGAATGTCTAACTTGTCTTTAACGCGCAACGAAATCAATCATAAAGTTAAATTAATAGGAGGAGTTGGAAATAAATTATTGTCCACTTCCCTCCCTAATCGGGTGACAAAACAATGAACTAAAGAGGTAAATAACCTCGCATAAAGACATTTACAGCCAGAGAAGCCAGCTGTAAGCACCACGGATTAGTCATTATTACATTTAAATGGGACCTATTATGTAAGCTGCTATACTTGATTCCAATAATATAGATATATTGATAGTGAAATAATGTTTATGTCTCGCTGGTCAATATTAGTTTGGGGGACCACAGATCGGGATGGTATTACTCTACTTGTCCCTATCCCATACTTCTTAATGGCTGCCACACACGTTCAAAAGCGTTTGCGCAAACGCGATAAGGCACCGGTCTCGAATCGCAAAAGGTCAAAACAGTTTTCAGCCCACACACGTTCCAGTATACTTGTGTAAACTCAGACTTGCGCAGTTAATGTTGGCCATAAGGGTCAGCCAGACGTCATTTCAGTTAGTTTTTTGTGCCAGTCCCGCGCTGAGATACCGATTTCTAGCTGCTCACAAGATTTAACATTTCCTTAGAATAAAATTATTTACACGCCTTAAAGACGTGACAAATCCAGCCAGTGTGAACATGCTTTTAGCTAGTACCTGAGATCTGTTGCTAAGCTCCTAATGCTCCAATGGAGAGTACTCTCAAATTATCCCATTAGTTAATTAAATTTTATTCAGCTGGGGTGGGCGCGATGCCGATCCCAACGTTATCGCGATCGAATTGACTCAAAAATGTTTGCCTAAGCGAGTTTTAATAATTATTTCAATTGTACTATAAATTATTTAGTCTTTGTATAAATACTCCACACACGCATAGTTCTGAGTTCATAGAATTTGTATTGTTCATTCCAGAAATTACGATGCGGTGGTGTCACAAAATTCAAAATTCTTTAGCAGCAAATTTTTAAGTATTGTGGCATTGCTATATTTTTGTGCAAATTCCTATAAGTTTTTATTATCGTTTCACTCCTCATCGCACATCTTCCTATTTAAAAAACCGCAATGAATTTACTACTATTTTAAATTGAACGTACGTGAACTGCGGTCGAAATTAGATGCTCATGCTCATATTAATCCCATTTCATATGCTTTATAATTACTATTATACTAGAAACTACATTTGAATATTAACAAGTATGTTTAGAAATGCATAGCGCAATCAAAAATATTTTATGGATCATGCACCGCCAAATAATGTATTTCTAAATTTCCTAGTCAAAATCATGGAAATTGCAAACTGCTCTCAATAGACTCCATTTAATATAGTGCCGGCTAGTCCGGTGGCTTCGAATCCAGCATTTGTATGCAAATACTTATAGATCGCACAAATATTTATTCCAATATTGGAATGGAAATAACTTTTGTGATTCTGCCACTGCTGTGTTAAATGCTTTCGAGGTTACCGGACATCGTGATTTTGTAATTAACATCAGATTCCACGGCGATCGAAATTTGATTTTATAAATTGGGTTATTGTTTTACACTGATTCCACTATAGGGGGGAATTTGAGTTAGCTACTACATTCGCAGCTACTTTGTGGAATTTGATGTGTGTTCAATCTTTAGAGATAGAGAATGGGAGAACTACTGGAGTAATACTGGATTATAGGGCCATTTTTTAAATAGTGGGCATAAGAATTCCGCTACATTATCCTCTGACCGTCGTAAGAAGCGACCTAGAAGTCATAAGTAATCTGAATATCGTAGTCCATGGACATGTTGCGGTGAAGGTATGCCGTCACTTATAACACGATAGGCGACATAGTGCATTGCTTCGTAACTGCCTTGGATGCCTATAACAATTGAACTGGGCGTCCAAACAACACATTTACAGAAAACACAGGACGGTAAACAGTAAAGCCAGGATAGTATAAAGGTCAGTAGTATCACCACCTTGAGCGTGGTCTTAAATTGAGTCTATGTAGTTTCAAAAACTTCATACCCTGTCAAGCAAATAACATGAATAAATGCAAGCAACTCCTGAATATTTATTACCAACGAAGCAAGATAACATAAAAAGTTAATTCTGCGGCAAACGGATACCAATGCTCAAGAGGCGACGAACTTTCGTAAAGTATACAGAGTTAACATAGTTGAACTCGAAGTTTGAAAGGCAACTGCGCAAGATAAAGCATAGTTGCGTAACAACCCGATATTTTGACGTCTATTTTCTTTGCAGTTTCATGTAATAACTAAAAAGTAGGGTAAGCTTGCGCCTGCCTCGCAGCCTCTGTAGGTTGACTGTGATTTGTCAGGTTCCTTTTTTTTGTTTAAATAATTAATTATTTTTATTTTATTTGTTTTGTCGAAAAATAGGCTGACGGGTAGACGTGAAAATGTTGATCAAATTATTCTGTAACATCCATTGATATCATTTTGTGAATAGTACATGTAATATAATGATAATGGCATGTGAAAGAATTTAAAAAATCGGATAGTCTGAAAGTTGCCTTCGTGTTTTTGCGTATAAAAACCTTTTTGTTTTTCTCGTTTGCCATTCTCAAACTATCGCAAACATATCGACACAAACAAATGTTTGACAAACTAACACAATATTGGCATGACGTTTAAATTGATTGCATGATAACATTTCCATGAGCCAGTATACGTGACGGAAACTTGGTTTTATTACATCCAATATATTCTATGTTGGGCCAATATTGATGCGAGTTTGAACAATATATTTTTGTCGGTTATTTTTATTGTAAACAGGATCTAATCCTGCCGCTTGCTTTCATCTGTTACGACCACAGGCGTTTGTCCGCGATGTTGTTTGCACAGCTTTATTTACCTTCTCTGATCCTTTATCTTTTCGTTCAAGAATCGATTTGTAAAGCCGGATTTCGGCCTGTGGTAGATTGCTATTTTGAATTTATTTTTAAGGAAGATTTTCTTGGAAAAGGTAAAAAAATTATAATAAAGAATACAAATTAACAAATACACCCAACAGTCACATAAATAACACTAAGATCGAGTCTTTTGTCGTGGGTATCAGAAGCTACGAGAGACTTTTCGGTCTCACAAACACCCAGACCCGAAACAAATACATGTGGATCACTCAAATATTTGTCTCCGTGCGGTGATCGAACCCGCGGCCTCTCATTTCTAACCATCTGCGTCACGGAGGCTGTCAAATAATAATAGTAAAAGGGTTTTTGGAATGTTTCTATTGTATTTTTGGGTAGAAAGGAAAGAGAGATATTTTATTGGGTGTTGGTATGTAATATAAAAAAATCGGAATGTACTTAGATTTGCGATAAAGAACGATAATCCTGTATAATAAAATAATAATATTCTTATACTGTGAACTTCACCGATTTTTGACACCCTTGGAGAAGCCAAAAATAAATTGTTCTTTTCAAATATAACCTGTAAGATTATATAAGTTATTATTATTATCTATTTTATATTTTTTAAAGCATGTTTAATAAAAGAAAGAAATATAGTTCTTATGACGAACCCCTATGAGATCTTATTGGCATGGGTAATTGTTAAGAATACTTTATCAGCAAGCATGAAGTTCTTACATTTAAAAATATTTCTTTGTAACCGTGTTAATATTTATACTTTGTAATATAAGCAACTACAATATTTCAGGTAACTGTTGCGAGTTGGAAATACCGTTCACAATTTCTTTACTTGGCGAAAATGTTTCATATAGCATTATTTATTAAAGGGCCAATTCCCGAGACGGTTGGCCGCAGTTGCCCATTGTTTTTGTTGACGGTATTTCGAACAAGTTTTCAGCTACATGTACTGTAAATCACACTAATTAATATACATTTGGTGTCGCGTTATCTCCATTATTTATAACTTAGTTTAGCTGCAAAATTAACTATGGTAATAAATTAAATTAATATTCAGGAATTAGACCTCTTTGGATGGATGAGGCTGGCTATGTACAGCGTGTATGGACTAAAAAATATAAAAAATATTTGAAATTCGAATGAAGATTGATGGGCAGAGTAAAAATATGCTGAATAATGGAAGTGATCTTGTGCCCCTAAAAATAATAAATAGAAGAAAATATTTGTATTCTTCTAAGTAAATGTGACGTATTTACGCTATCGCGTCGTGCGGTCAGTAGATGTTTAAAACTTTGATTAACCACAAATTTTCATTTACCGAGAATAGGTGTATTAATAAATGAATGCGACCATTTGATAAGTGACCAATACTTATATTGTAATAGAGTTTTACAATTTAGTGTATACGATTATTTTTCGTTAAAATGTATTTGATCTAGTATATATATTATTTAAGAGACAGTTCGTTTCATCTTTTAAACATTACGGTTCCTCCATTTTAAATTTCACATTCCAAACAGCAAAGCCAGTGTTATTTTAAAAAAGCTTGTTTTATCTTCTTTGCTCGAACTCATTAGAGCTGCACAGCTCAGCAAAATTGTTGCCTATGCTCTTCAAATATACTTCATTGTATTTGTTGTAAAATGGTATTGCAACATTTATATTTTAAGTGACATATAAATGAAGGAAAATATAAATACTTTTGTCGGCTTAAAACCATTCCAACATTTTGGCCATGTTTAGTTTTCCGTGCGAATGTTTAAAAACATCTACGCTACCTAAAATCCATCCCAGTCTCAAAATGTTCTGTAGTTATTTGGACCTGCATTAATTATTTTCATTTATTTATTTTTAACCTCCAGAGTGCGTTTATTCGTCTGTATTTATATTAACAGTTATAAAACTCTAGCTGGCCTCCAAAACACAGACTAAAAATACGAGTATATCCAGCTGATGTACCTGCATTGTTTGCCATATTACCCAGGCGTTCTTATTTTAAAATTCCTAAGCTCCGCAGTGCGACGTTTCATTTATATTTAGGTGTCTGGGATTATTAACAATAATTAAATTTTAGTCTGTCCTTGTAAACAGACAAAGGCAATAAATTACGAAATACATATTGCATATTATTTATATTTATTTTTAATTTAAATGAATAGCGAGACTAGAATGCCCTTCGCCTGATGGTAAGCGATACGACTGCTTATGGACAGAAGCAAAACCATACAACACAATGAATTACAAAGTAATGCTTGGCATTTCACTGCGCTCGCCATCCTGAGGCATAAGATGTTAAGTCTCATTATTTCTAGTATTTACCCTGGCTACAATGTCCTTCAAACCGGAACACAACAGTGCATTTACGCTGCTGTTTGGAGGGAGAAATAGACATATGAGAGACCTACCACCAGTTTTTTTGTAAATTGAAGCTAATTTTTCTGGTTTTCGCCTAAGTGCCACTAGTGGGTATGAGTATGAGTCAATGAGTCTACTATGAGCCAATGCTCGAAGCGTCAATAGACGGTTCCTATAATACATTAGGGCGCCTAGGTCTTAGCTTATCACAGTGAATGAGAGTCATAAAACGTAAGGATTTTTAAGCAAATCTTATTAAATATTCTTTCAAGATATTTACATATATAGTAGCAATAAAAGACGTTAGCCATCGTGAACGGTAGTAATTTGGGCTATTAATGAAAATGGTGTTTGAGTATTGAGATTTTATCCACAAAACTTCATCCAGTGGTTTACGATAATGCGTTGTACTAGCCGAGCTATAAGACCTTCGTAAAACATAAAGTTCTCTTTATTTTCTCCAATTAAGACTTAAAGCATAACACTAGAATACTTAACGAAATTGCCTGTTTTAATTTATTCGTCTCGGGTCAATAGCACGGTTCGTGCTGAAACTAAGGCAACCAAACTTTTCTAACTGATTAATTATTCAAATTGGCCGCTTTCAGTTTTTCTAATTAATGGGAATATTGCGTTACTGGAATCTCGATGCTTGGTGAGCAATAAATGTCATTAAACTCTTGTAACATAACATTTAGTCATGCCTGTGGAGTTATAGGGAAAATACTATTTCCCCTTATTAATTTATTTGCCCGTTTGCCCGGGAAGGCAAAATTTGACGTCATGTAAGTTGGACCAATTTTGCTTTTGCACCGATCATATGGAAGGAATGCCAAGTGCTTCTTGCTTTGTGTCGGTTAATAACTACAGCAATATGCAACATATTTAACAACATTGAGCCGAGTTTCACGTGAAATGCGAGACGATATAGTTACGACTATAGTTCTATAATATACAGGAGTTATTATTGCTTGTTTCAATTTGCATTCAATTAATATAAAACTACAATAAGAATAAAGAATATTAATTTTTGTCTCTAGCTGATTTAAAGATATAATAATGTTTTTTGGTATCTCCACTCTTTGATATAACAACTGACATAATACAGGTGGTTTCCAAAAATATGACTTATTGAGTCGTCTCATGAGACGATATCATATTACTTATTCGTCTCTTCATTCCGTTCTCTAATCAAATGACGTCATTCCATCAGAAAGGATGTGTAGCACATCCAATATTTATATGGTGTCATTTCTCTTCACATCATATTTTGGTGCGTGATGGTCTGGTCCTCTGATTTTTCCCTTTTGTACTATTTATGACAACACCTTAACTAAGGAAGAAATAGATGCCTAGATGGAATGATGACTCAATATCAATAAAAGGGTTTTCTTTAGTATACTACTAATGCAATATGTCAAGCTTCGATATAATTTGGTTCTTCCAAAGAATGCTAATAATGCAACATGCTTTATTTCGATAGAACTGTGAATTATCTATTTATTATAGTATCGAACTTGACTTTTAGTCCATTCGGATCTCTTATCTTTCAAACGGTGGATAGATTTAATAAATTAGTAGCCAAAATAGGCCACGCAACACTAGGGCGATGTTTAAGGGTGGACGCCCACGTCTCCGGAAGTCAAGGGTCTCGACCTTTGAAATCTTAAGTACTTTAGTGCTACTTATCGGTGAAACTAAAAAGAGGCCCGCCAACACGGTCCTCGCAAAATATTTTTCACCCACATACAATTTTACAATATGGCCGAACCTTTCTCAATCGTACTCACAATTGAAGAGAATGCACGTGTTCTTCAGTGGAACGAATATGGGCTGATACAGACGTACAATTTTGGTCTTGCACCAACTACGCCGTCGCTCATACGTGCAAGAAACAAGGAAACACACTCCCATTCGTAATAGGTACTATGGTTATTATCATCTAAATTCACGAGAACATTCATATTTTTTATGTCAAAGATAATGTGAATTTAGAAGCTCCGTACGTGCTGGCTGTCAGGTGTTATCCCGGAGGAGAGCTGGGAACAATGCCTTTTGAGTAATGTAGCACTTGGTCGTATCTCGACAGGTACTGTACGGGAACATTTCGTATACCGGGTAGTAAATGTTGCGGTTTTGAGCCGTCAGGGCGAATAACAAAGAAAACGAAGAACTATTTGGAATTATGTTTGGAATGGGATAATATAATTGGGTCTTTTATTGTTTTTTGGTATTAAAACGAGTTTATTTCAAAATATGTAGGTAGTACAGTTATAATTTTGTGAACGATTGACGCGGTGGCTAAGTAAGATGTCCACCGGGGATTGGCGGTTCGATTACCGAACTCATGAATATTGGTATGGTTTTTAGATGTTTTCTCAAATCTGTGTGTATGTGCATGAGTGTGTTTGTAACTCGCCCACAATAGAAATAATTCTAGTGTGAAGTAACGTTTAAAAAACTGTTTACTCGCTTGTATTCGGATCGTAAAAAAATACTGCGGTCGCAATGGTGCTGTTTGCGGACCCAGGTTTAAACCAAGGATAACGACTCGGCGGTAAATGAAATTTGTATACAAATTACAAGTTTACTAGAATTTATTTACTAAAGTTTATGTTCTCAAACATTAATTTGCCCGGGGGAATATAGTGTCAGTGCTAAACTTTATAGAGGAACCTAGTAAAGAAATAATAACGATTATTCGTCCTCGCGCAATCTCTTTGCAAAGCGTAAAACGACAAAAAGTCGGAACTTCACGTTGGTTTTTATTAAACAGTAGACAGGTCCAATTTATGGAGCCTCATCATTCAATGTCTTAGCTTGATGTAATTTTTTATACCATCTATCTATTCAGCCACAGGAAGTCCACTATTAAACCTATGCTTCCACCAAGGATTGGAAGTCTCCTCGAAGAAAGTCCTTGGCCTCCCTATGTTCAATTTTTTATAGATGTTATATTATTGTTCTTTACCTTCAAGTGCATTACTTTGACGATCGTTTTTGGCTCCCTATGTCAGACATTAGTGGTTAGATTCCTGCATAGATAAATGCAATAAGAGTGGAAATATACATAGATGTTTGTGTATCTAGAAATCATCTATATTTGTAAACGCGCACAATTGGGAAGCAAAACTTACAAATCATAAAAAATAATAAGTAGTAGCTTCTTTAATCCCGCTTCAAAAAGTTATACCAGGCGCAATTTTCGAGCCAAATAGGCCATATTTTATACATAGCATATTCCCTAGATATTTTAGAGCGAACACATTGTGTTTCCGAGTAACAATGCGCTGAAATCAAAATTTATGTAAAGTGCCCGCTGGCTACAGGGGCATAAATAGGTTATGATCGTTAACACTGTCAACAATAGGAATGGGATGTGCCGCCAATATTATATATTTTATTACATAAAAAACGGAGATAAATGTAAAAATGAAGTATACAACAAAATTGCTGCTGTGATTGAATAAATTCTATTGATTTGATAGTTCAGGAAGAGTTGAACGATAGGTTTACAAATTCAGAATAAATTCAGTACAGATTCGATTTTATGTAATAAGTGTGTAAGTATAACTATTTTTTATGACAAGTACTGACATGCCGATTTTTCCGGGATAAAAAAACAGAACGGATCAGCTATGGATTATATTTTGGACAAAAAATAAAAACTAAATTCAGAGATTGTTCTGCTGCATAAAATAATAGGAAAGAATTGAAAATAATATTGTGAATATCCTGTATTTCTACGCGTGGTTTTAAACAGAGCGCCTTATGTGTTTCCGTCAAAAACCTTAAAAATTGCTAACCAGACCTGTAGCGCCCCTTCACCGCAACCGCGCTATCCTAAAGTCGGCACTGTCTAGGAGAGAATTTTAGTTTATCCCAGCAACTCCTAATTGTCATTAACTGAATCAAAAGCCTTGTCTGTAGGTTAAAGACTCCGATACTAGAATAATCACTAGTCAAATCTACCCATTCGCCAGTTTTATCTGGCAAGCGCGTTAAGACTAAGGTTTTTATCTCCTCAGTTGATATGCAAAGGTGCCAACGAGGTAAAGGAAGATAGGATAATTTCTCGTTCTATCTTTTGTCATTTTCCTTGTCTAGACGCATATTTTTTATTATCGTGCGGTAATGTCTTCACGCCGCTATCGCGCCTAATGATCATAACAAACTGATAAGAAAGAAAATGCTTAGAAAATATCTGCTCGTTTATCATTATATGCTTGTAATAAATAAGATATATTTTTTATGTAATAGAAAGGACAAAGACCCCCTCGCTTTGTCCCTAATATGTCTGCTTTTTTTACCCGATAAATACACATTACATCTTAACATTTTTATTTCTCAATTGTTTAATTTCACTTAATTGTAATTTATGTATAAAAAAATATATATATTTCCTGAATATGGGTACCGATACTACTTTATTGTTTTTCGTAGGCAAGGGACCAACGGAGCAGGTACACACTTTGTCTATTTCTCAAAAAGGTTTGTCAAATAAAAAAAAACATACATACAAGGATGTGGCACGTGATACTTTATAAAATACTTTCTTTGTTCGTGCGTATTTACGATGCTAGTTCTGTGCTTACCTTACGTAGGTATACGGTTGTGATGAAAGTAAACTTAGATAAAACAAAATACGCCTGCGAGAGCTCCTATTTACTATATTGCTCTAGGCGCTGTGCTCTTTGTGTAAAGTTCAGTATTAGGTACATGTTTTTTTAAGATAAGTAAAAAGACTAGTCAGAATGAAAATTATAGGGTGAACAAAGATAATATGAATGCACACTTTCTTTTTGGTACGGGCGTTATATATCGGGGATAGAAATTGAATGTATTTTGTGCACTCTTCTCATCTGGATTGGATAAGCCAGGCGACAGGTTGGAAGATTGTATCTTCGTGAGACTAGCCAGTTCTATTCAAATTAGAGGTAATGTTCTAAATTAACCACAAAATGGCAATCATGGCTATACGGCTATAGACTTATTTAGTTTCCTTAGTATATCTGGATGACTATCTAGACCTACTATTATTTTTAAGAATACAAAGCCTTATAATTCCAGCGCATTCAAAGAGTTATGTGTAATAACTAAGTAACACGCCCTAATATCAAAACTCACATAAAGAAACCTCATGACATAATAAAAAATATTTTCCCCGATCACACAATACGCGTTATTATAATAGACACGTATTTCCATAAGCGAGAGAAATGATAGGACAGCCGCAACTCCGGAACGTTTTTGCGACGAAAAAACACAGAACAAACGAGATTATGATGGGACCAACAACAAACAACTATTATGAACACCAGCGGCGATGTATTCGCGAGCACAGTTCGGGAAAGTCCATTATTTGTGTTACATATGAATATTGTGTGCTTCGTTTTGATTTACAGCAACATTAATTGTAAAATGTAGCGTGTGTGAGATGTTGATGATTTAAAGATATACATTAATTACTTATCTGAGTACATTTTATGGAATGTGTAAACATCAATTTAATTTATAAACAAATACAATAAAATACAAATTGATGTGGGTAGTCAGAAGTGGGGCAGAGTGGGGTTGTTCACGATTTGGTATAAATAGACCAGCATTGCTTGAAGTGACACAGTGTTGTTCGAGTCGTGGAGCAGGACATTACTCTGCCCCCTGTCAGTGTAAATGTGGCTCTGAGTACCATTGACAAGATAAGTATAATTGTTGGTTTATATTGCTTTAGTAATTATATTTGTTTTACTATTTTAATAGTTAATATAGTGAATTAATGATTATAATGTTATTATAAGTATATCAATTAAAGTATAGCAGTGTTTGAATATATTTGTGTTTATGAAAGATATATATTAAATTATATTGGAATTATGAATAAATATGTATTATTATTATATTTTATTTGTATTTTGTGTTATACAACTCTAACACGTGCATGTTACTGCAGATTTATTGCTAGTGTGGTATAATATGTATCATGTTTGATTATGCAGTTTTGTGTAGTATAAATCTCTATTACAAACGTTAAATATAAATAAATACACCCAACAATCACATATATATTTCTAAACGCACAGCAATAGGTTTTGACCACCGTGAATATGTTGGCAGTCCCGTTTGGTCCGTTTACCAACAAGCCACCACATACGACTACTAACTACAGAAAAACATAGCTTAATTAAAAATGGTTCGTTTTACTTGTGTGTGATACAGACAGAGGTGTTTCTACTTTGCATTCCCTGTTTCTTTTCCCTTTCATAGAATTTCTGATGACGATAGTATAATGCAAGGCATTTTCATAAGAATCTTCCTACGATTCTGTTGCGAATGCAGCATAGATTTGCGATTGAGGCTGAATGGAGGCAATATCGGGATGTAGGATATCCTGTGTATGATTACAATCAGCTTGCATTGTCGAGCCAGCTACACACGGTATTGAAAAGAGATCACGCTATATATGACTAATATTTAAATGTCCAGTTGATGATTACCATAGAATACAGATAAAGTGTTATATTATGACATAAATAAATAAGTACACCCAACAGTAACATACATAGTCCTGACTCCACACTAAGATCGAATCCTGTGTCGTGGGTATCAGAAACTACGAGAGATTTTTCGGTCTCACGAACACCCAGTCCCGTAACTAATACCTGCGGTCTACACAAACATTTGTTTCGGTGCGGTAATCGAACCCGCGACTTCTCGTTTCACAGCCGGCGTCTAACCAACAGCGCAACCGAGGCTATCATATGTTATTATAGTTAAGTGATTTGAGACAGTCTATGTGATATATCAGAAGAGTACATGAAATTACATGATTACACTTTCTCAACTAAATATTTAACACATTTTATTGTTTGACCAGTAACATATTTACTTATTTTATCCTGTTACTCAGCTGTCCTATCCTGTCCTTAGATTTCTAATTTGATGTGTCAAATAATTTAAAAACTTTGTCAAAAAACAGAGTATTAAATTAAAAAATGTTTTACTAATCCGACTAGTAGTTCTAGAGATAGGCGCTTTCAAACTTCATTCATATAAATATGGCAGGTGAACGAACAGATTAATCACATAAATTTATAGTTGTATATAAACTGACTAACATTTAGCTCTGGACAGGGATTTAACACGGCATTAAGGCCAGCTGGCTCTTAAATCCCTCGTGGAACAGTGACGCGTCATTTTAGCATTGAATAACAAGCAGCTTCTCTATTTATTACGCTAAAAGGTAGTATATACTGGGTGTTTAATCGTGCGACAAGAGTGGGGTAGAAGGATGTTGCTTTCTCTTTTCTAAAAATTAAAGGGAAGTAGGATGAGTATTGTCCCTTGTAGGACAGATAATTAATAATACTATACTTGAACAATTGATGTGATCAACCTAATGATTAATGTCCATGCGTTTGCATATAAGCCTGAGAGCAATAATGTAATAATTAGTCAGGGTAAAATATTTGTCTAACTAGAACAAAATCGCACGATATTACTGCATATGAAGAAAATACGAGTACAATTGCGTTGTATGCTTAACTCACACCTGACATGGTTCCTTAACACTGTCCTCGAAAAATTGCATACTGTGACGCTTATTTAAGAATCGCACGTCTGACGTCCTTATGTATACTATCTCTAAGGGCGCGATTCCACTAGGCAAGTTTTGCATGCAAGTATGACGTCACTTTTGCGTACATTGGAAATATATTTTCGAGAGTGCAAATTGCATGGAAGTTCTACTTGAATACAACTGGAGATGTTCAAAATTGAAAAGGAAATCATTGGTGGAAGACGTGTCGAGTCATTATTTTCTCGTGAAAACAGCCATTATATATCGATAATTTGTATAGCGAAAGACATTATGTCACACGTTCGCAATTCGAAACGTGCAACTTATCTGAGCGCTACCAAATTGCGCGGAATAAAAATGTATAAGTTAAAACTACCCGCATGCAAGTAGCTTGTATGCTGGTTTGTTCAAGTCGCATGCAATTTGCTGCTTGCATACAAGTAACTTGCCTAGTGGAATCGCGCCCCAAACGTAGCATGCAACGCACAATCCGGCTAAATGACGTTAGCACGGCAGCTTATAGCTTCTAATGCATTTGTGGAGCTCAGCTCGTGCATATTTGGCTTTAGCGTTTCTAATTGCAAATTGAAACGTGTCGCTCGATATGTCTTTAAACATCAATCATAGTTTTTATACAAACTAAAGACCATTTAGCTGGTACTTGTATATGATTTTGAGATAGCGACTATCGACATTGAATTAACCCGTCATAGGTCTTTGTATATCCGGGAGGCCCTAGTTATAGATTCTTGATCAAACAATAAGTTTACCGGTTTATCATTTTTCAGCGTTTTATATTAATGGGGCGGAAATTTGTCTCCGGCATGGCGATGGGCTTGCTTACAAATTGAAGTGGAATTAAACTTGGCCTATGGGTGGTATTTTTGACATTTCTGCATACCCGTTTAACGGCATAGGTGTAAACTTAAATGAAGTACATAGCTGCCTACGAAAGTTAAAAAAAAGGACTCGCAACTGGAACTATTCAAAATATCATTAGATATTTGACGCAACTTCAATAATCTCCTAGAATAAGCTTTGTAATAACTGAAATTCAGTTCAATAGAGTTAGTTTCAGCCTCAAAACTCTTTTCAGCCTCAAAATTTAAGATCTAAAATATAAACAAAATTGTTTAAACATTAAAAAAAACTAATCAACTACTTTATTTGAACAAGCACTTTCGTAATTAAAGGCAAAGTTCTCTAAAAACATTGCCCTTGAAATGGGAAAAAGGAAATAATTTTTACCAGCCCGTAGTCCAACGCTATTCTTTTACAACATTATTTGAAACAATTGATGGTGCAATCGGGGCCCGACCGTCGCTCTCGCCTTGGGATACTATTATGTTGCGGCCAGTTTTTGCGCTATCTCGTCGATATCGGCTCGAATCGATGCTCGTTTCCCGAACAAGACCTTGGGCCAAATGCTCGCGTTTAAAACGAGGTGTGATTACGGTTTTTGTTTGTACTAACATTTTAATTGTGTATGAAAACGAATGAAATTATTAACATTATTTCATGGTATCCGAAAAGTGGATAATAAAAGTAATGGCAGACTGTCCCGCCCTCACAGCCACTGCAACTCCTGTGAGCCAGGATTAACGGTGGCACGCATTTTAATGACACTGAGCATTGAAGCTCAGAGAGTCCCCGGGAATGTCTAACTTGTCTTTAACCCGCAACGAAATCAATCACAAAGTTAAATTAATAGGTGTAGTTGGAAATAAATTATTGTCCACTTCCCTCCGTAACAAAGCGGATGACAAAACAATGAACTAAAAAGGAAAATAACATCGCATAAAGACTTTTACAGTCATAGAAGCCAGCTGTAAAACACCACGGATCAAATCATTATTACATTTAAATCGGACCTATTATGTGAGTTGTTATACTTGATTCCAAAAGTATTAGCAGGCCGCTTAGCGTTGTTACTTGTTGGTTAAGAAAATAAATCGGAACGCTTGGGTGTATTTATGACTTTTTTTAATTAACTATTACTATCGGCGTTAATATGCAATCCATTTTAGCGTTACATATTATATTCGAAAATCCGTAAAAAAGCAATATGTTTCAAATAAAACACAGTATCACGAAAACATTTAATTCGAAATTCAAAACTCTGTCTCATTTCGTTCCAGTTTTCCGTCTGGTCGCACCGCCTTGTAGTTTTACACTGAATTTGTGATATAAAACTCCGTTGCTAACAACAGCATTTGTAAAAATAGAAGACGCAACACCAGCCCGTAGTGCACTGCGCAGTTTTCGTGTTCAATCTTTTTTCTCCTTCAACACTCATCAATCTCTCCCGAATACTCTCTTTAAATCCGGGCTCTTTTGAGTTGGCAGTAAATCGCTGTCTTTATGAAAAATCGACTTTTAAACCCTTCCGGTTATTAGGCCTGACTGGGATATTGTGGTGAATAATGATTATGTGATCGAATATTATTGAAATGGGTTTTTTTATACAAGTAAATTAGTCTTAGAATTAAAATGTCTTAGATTAGGCAAAGCGGAAAAGAAAAACCACCAAATACTTGATTAGAACTTCCGTATAGCCGGACATTAACTCATCAGTTGCAGTTAGTACTAAAACGATAGTAACTATTGTTTACTTTGACAATATCTTTTTTCTTAATTATTCGTCAACTAGCACATTGCCCTCAGCATGTTATTATATTCGATTGTTATACGTACTTCGCTTGTATGTCTGGAGGGCAAGAGTGCAATATGTGTCGAGTGCACATGTTGTATTCTCGTCGCGTGATGCTACATGGTATGTACTTATACTAATACATAGTATAGCGAATATTAATTTAATTCTCAAAAGAAACACTATGGCTATGTATATGTTTCTGTATCTTTTTTCTCTTTGTTTCTGTGTCCGTATGTATGTTTCTTCGTCTCAATTATCGTTTTTTTTTCTCATAATTTATGTAATTCAGGCACTTATGAGGTTTGTATTATTGCAATGTCAAAAACTGTGTTTAGTTAGAGTTATAACTTTAATCTTTAACCCTTTTTAATTGAGTATAATGAATACATTTTTTTGCGCTACCTGATTGAACCAATTAATTAAATAAATACTTTTTGTGCTATTTTAAAGAATGAATATTTGAATATATCTTTAATTGGTCATATCTTTACCAATTATTTTTCATTTTGTAGTCATTAAATGATTCTTTTAATGTTCATAATATTTTGATGAGATGTAAAGCGCATGCTAAAACTTCATTTACAAACACAAAAGCGGAATGAAAGCCTGACTTACTGCGCGATTTATTATGCATATAGTAATTGCTAACCGCTTTGAAAGCCTTTATGTTTCTATGCATAAATGAAGTGGTTAATTGCGTCGCCATTATACTTACCCATTATAGTTACTGACAAAAGCAACGGATGCAATCAAATTTATGTTTTTGAAGTCTGATGTTTTACGAAGTGATAGCGCCATGCTTTTGTTTGTGTTGGTTGGAAGACGTTACGTACCTTCGAAATACATATGGGGAACTTTCCAAAATGAAGGTTTAAATACGGAGTTACTGCGAAAAGTGGGTTTACGAATTTATTAACTCATAATGAGATGGCTATCTCTCCCCGGTCAACATTATTGTGGCAGCCTGATAGCTAGAGAAAGAAAAGATATAAACTGAAAGATACCATAACCGTGGGGTCACTATACCGGGTGGCGGGTTCTTAGAATCTGTATCCGATAGTCCCTATCCATGGGGATATGAATGTTACCACTTACCACTAGTAAACATCCTACCACATAAGTAGTAGCAATGTTGAAAAAAAGAACTATTTTATACGGATTTTATCGCGATAAAAATTAGTTTTATTTCAATGTGTAATATTCGCGTAAATCTAAGAAACTACTAGTAGCAATATTACTAGGTAATTTGTTCTTCTGCCAATATTCAATTGCCTACTTTGCACGCGCGGTGGCGTAGTTGTACTACGGTATGGTTACAAAGCTGAGGTCTCGGGTTCGAATCCCGGGTCAGGCAAAGTGATATTGGGTTTTTTCATTCATTGTCAGCCCGGAGTCAGGAATTTGTGCTCAATATGGTGATAGGTTCGCCCCTTCTCACATCGTGGGACGGAACATACAAGGCGAAATGTGAGTGTCCTGGTGGCGCCTCTGCCTACCCCTTCCGGGATAAAGGCGTGAGTTTATGTATGTTATGTACTTTACACGCCAATATATAATCTGATTTGCATTAAACTCATAATTTACATTATTAATTTGTTATCTCATAAATATTGACACGAATGAATTTAATTGAATTATCGTGTCGCGTGCGAGCTTGGATAGAATTAATCACAATCCCTAATTCATTAATACGAGTATAGTTTATCGAATGAAGGCCCAGTGAGAATATGAATATTTGCTTTTAATTATATTTGAAGCTTCATTAGATTGATTGAGTAGAGTTTTATTAAAGTAATTGATATATCTTATCTGTTATCTGCGTATTTAGGAAAAATATTTGTTGATTTTGACTGCCTCGGTGGCGTAGTTGTGCTACGGTGAGATTGCAACGCTGAGGTCTCGGGTTCGAATCCCGGGTCGGGGAAAGTGACATTGGATTGTGACTATCGTGGGACGGAACACGCAAGGCGAAACGTGGGTGTCCTGGTAGCACTTCTGCCTACCCTATCTGTGAAAAAGGGGTGAGTTTATGTGTATGTGTGATTTTGAGAGATAGGTACTAGACCCAAAGTGTTACGGAACAATTCTTAATTGTAATACCTAATGTATATTATATTTGAAATATCTTAATAAGTAGTCTAGCGTTCAGCAAAAAGCAATGGTAACTCTCCTGTGAGATATTATAATTAAAAAAAATTCAGTCGAATTGATTACCTCCTCTTTTGAAGTCGGTCAAAGAGAGTAATTTTCGTTGTAGCTAATTAGTAATTACGAGTCAAACGCCCATCCACAAGTTAGACGCACGAACTAATTACGTTTGCAAGAAGTCCTAACAGGTCGCCCGTACGATTTTTTTTTGGATAAGCTTACGAGATCGATTCGCCCTCTATGAGCCTCATTATACGAAGTTATTGACTCTCATAAGTCTCTATTTCATAGTTCTGTCTCCTGCTTTGCTGCTGAGGGAAGCGGAAAAAAAATATTTTAAATTTCTATTTATTTTACTATTTCATCGAAATAATTTCGAGTTAAAGATAAGTTGGACCTAGAAACTCGCTGAGCTTTAATGCTTGGTGTCATTAAAATTCGTGCCACTGTCGATCCTGGCTTACATGAGTTGCAGTGCACCCGCCGTGTAAGGGCAGGACAGTAAAAGGCTACCGACCTTATTCATAGACAGTCCCTTTCGAAAGACTTTAGAATTCAGTTTGAGCGAAGAAGACAATACATTCGATAACTAAAATGTGTTTTAAATTTGTGTATGAATAAGTACGTACAAGTTTAATAGGACACAGAAAAAAGTATACAATAGGGTATTTGACGAATTTTTTTTACTGTATCAATTAAAAAGTATCCATATCCAAAATCTAGCAAACAAAGAATTTTGTAAATCCATTCAGAATGAAACAAGTTAGAAACGTTTTAAATCTTGTAGTGGGGGTAATAGAAAAGGGATGCAAAACAAAATTAGTGACGTCACTGTGCATTATAGTGTGCGGGTGTGAAAGGGACGGTAAGATATCCCCACTACGTCCCCCACTCTTTCATTTAAAATTCTAATATTTGCCTCATGTTACAAGCTACTTTAATACTGTTTTCACAAAAATGTTTTGTTTTAATGGCACTTGTGTTTGTCTACAAAATAATACAAACATTCGATGATAGTCGAATACCCTATTACGAAATCGAAGGCTTTAGCTCACACTTTATCACACCGTATGTGTACTATACTATACTCATTTAAAAAAAAATATCCAATAGAAGCGAACTCACCGATATGGCTTATAGTAAATAAACCCGCAGTTTAGGCACGGCAGGCTGCGCACGTTTTGCCAAATTATATATTAACAAGTTGGCGTCCACAACTGCAGTATCCGCGTTTAAAATTCAGCGCACGTTCTGACCTCGCAATATGAATATTAGTAATGTACAATTTTCATTATAGCTTGAATGGCTAGACTATTGGCTCTGTAGCGTGGAGTAACATTGCCGTCACGTTTCGTCTGGTTAGCAAAATTGCAAGATGTCCAATATTCACGTAGTTAGTCGATATTCTGTCCGGATGGTTGTGTACCTAGCCTTAGATGTAGATTGTCAGTTCTACACCATAATTCTCTATTAGTAGTAGGTTTGTGGTATTGACTGAGGTGTTTGCTTATTTTTATAATAAAAAATGTTGGTTGTGCTATGTCGCAATGTCTATTTCTCCCGTCAAACGGCATTGTAAATGCACTGTTGTGTTCCGGTTTGAAGGACATTGTAGCCAGAGGAACTACTAGACATATTGAGACTACATTTTGGCGAGCGCAGTGGAGTGCCAAGCATTGCTTTGTAATTCATGGTGTTGCTACTGTCCATGAGCCGTCGTATGGCTTACCATCAGGCGAATGGCACGCTCGTCTCGCCATTCACTGCGATAAACTGAATGAAACGTGAGTTTAATTATGTAATTCTGTATTCCTTTTCAAATTTAGGGCGAAGACTCACTGTGCCCTGTCAATGTAACTCTTACTTGTAGAGCAGTCCGATGCTTACTAACGGGTGATTATGGACCGATAAAGACCGAAAAATATATAAGTATTTGCAATATTAATACCTTGTCGTTTAAAAACTAGACTGGTTGCAACTTTGTGGTGACAATCCAGTGTTGTAATTTGCACTAAAAAATTAAAAACTTGTTGCTGAAAAGTTGCATTTTGTTGAGCTAAAATAGTGTCTAGTCGTTGAATAGAAATTGTAGTGAATATTTTAGTGTCTGTTTACATTCGTGAAGTTACGTAATTACTAGTATGGCTAAAATGTTCATTACTGATTTTTTTTATTTGACCCAAAACTTCTGATTATAGGACCACCTAGTTTCTTCAAATGCATCACATTATCAATCCTCCAAGGGCTGGCTTGTTGTTTCAAAGTACTCTAAGGTTATATGAAGATGGAATCGACTTTTTCAGTTAACTTATCAAGATATAAGTTATGTTTTTACAACTACATCTGCATAAAAAGAACATAAAAATTCTTTATCACTAATAAGTATGTATCCAATACATTTATCATTTACATATAAGTATAAACAAACAAGTAACTTGACCAAAACTTCGACAAACACAAATACAATCTAAATATTAATTAAACACATAAATGAAAACAGGTCACAGCGGTAATGTAGACACAGTAACAGCTTTTAGTCCTAAACAAATATCTAAATAAATAAACGTATGCCGTAATATTAATCCCTGACTCGGCACACTGACTAAACATGACGCTAGGGTTCAGCTTAACGGCTAATAGAATTAAGCTGTATAATACCTATTAAGCGAATCAGACAAGCGTGAAGCACAAATTTTTAGCTAAATCGAGAAGAAGCTAACAGATTTGTGATGCAACCGCTACTTAATAATTATTTGAATAGGAAAAAGGGTGTTAGTGTAGGATTTGAATTTTGAACTACTATAAAAAAGATTAAAGATACGAGTGGACGGACCATCGTCATAGCCGATAGCGTGTTAAATGCCTGTCTGGAACGTTTACATGTGCATATTTCAGAATTACTACGAAAATTGCTTAATATTACAGTTTAACAGCTAGTAAAATAGAGCTGAAAGTTCGAGGTATACCTACATATTATTATGTTAAAACAAAAGAAGCTGAAGGTTTTATGATTCCAATATTTATTAGTAATTTCTTGAACCCTCTACTCACTGAGCTCATTTCAACGAAATACGTCTCAAAACTAGATGGAAAGAACATAAAACCATTATTTAATATAATAAACTAATACAGTGATAAAGCAGAAGTCAATACCACATATTACTAATACCATCTCTAGAAACTTTATCTAAGCCAGCATCTGTATAATTTTGAAACTATATCAAACGCAAGGCAAGTCCAGCTGTAATCCGACTATCTAATAAGCTGTTGATTGGAATTCTTGGCAAGGAGTGTTTTATTAGTTTTACTCCAGCTTCACATAAACTTGGATAGATGATGCCGCCAATACAGATTTAACGAGGCGAATTATGTAAATAAGTTCGTCCTGGTGATAGTGAGTTTGTCACACTTTGTCCGTCAAGAATCTGGTTCATTTAAGTTAGGAAAGGTATACACGAGTTTGATACCATTAAGATAAATGGGACTGTGACACAATATTTGTTTAGGAGTCTGGGTATTCGGATATGAGGAACAGACGTTAACATCACGACCATAGATCATTAAGGCGGAATTGTCCACCATCGTGTACGCCAGCTCAACAAACATTAAAAATGAAAACTTCACAATTTAGTTCAACTTAATATTTCCTTACAACAAAATACTGAATCAGAAGCAACTACAACTAAGTAAAGAGGCAGCCGATGTAGTTTCACTTTCAAAGGTTCCTTGAAAATTCCTATTCCGTGAACAGCTTCCTATCCCGACCTCCCAAAACGAGATACCTCCGTATCAGACCGGATAGCTCCGTATTAGACCGTAAATAGACGGTGACATAAAGGGGAGCTGAAACTATTGTGTTCGAACCGGAATACGAAACAACGAAACAAAAGAATAGTTGATTTGCTATACAGCGTCGAGCAGTTGCGAGACAGTAGGTAATAATGGTACGTGTTCGATTTTTTTATACTAAATATTATAAACACCTGATAATAAGTGTTTGAAATTCAATTACCATGGCTGTCGGTGTGATATGGTTATATGTCGTCGGTCATCATAATTATGCCGTCTTGCTTCACACAGGATTTGCCGGCTGAACCTGAAGTTAAAGCATTTGAGGCTGAGGCTTCTCATCACCGTGTACGGTAATCTGACTTGGGCGGGTACAAATACCCTACTACCACAAGAACAGACTTTCAAAATGCAGTTTGAATTATAAAACAATAATTAAAACTTAACAAACTAAAATTAACATAATGTAGAAAAGTATCTCCTCATATTCACAAGTATACATGCATCTGCAGTGTTTTTAGATTTATATTTCTGAGACCACAAGGTCAACGTTGCAACGTTAATCCCGAGAGTTCTCATGAAATGTAGACGGGAATCGATCTGAATTCTTAACAAGAAACAGTATGTTCAACTTTTTAAGTGCAACCCTCGGGGATTACGGACTTAATCCAGTTAGAAGCACTCATTAATCTGATAACTTAAACACTTTGGATTAAGACTTGAGAATGTACTTTAAGCCAGATTTATTTTGCTGTAATGTGCACCTGAGGAAATTTTGGACGTATAACAGTCTTAAAAAGGAAGGTTTTTAAATGCTGCCTAGGTGGCGTAGTTGTATTACGGTACGGTAACAAAGCTGAGGTCTCGGGTATGAGTCCGGGGTCGAGTAAAGTGATTTTGGATTTATCAATTCGTTATAAGTCCGGAGTCAGGAATTTGTGTCCGATATGGCGATAGGCTCGCCCCCTATCACATCGTGGGACGGAACATACAAGGCGAAATGTGGGTGTCCTGGTGGCGCCTCTGCCTACCCCTTCTGGGATAAAGGCGTGAGTTTATGTATGGTTTTAAAATGGATCCGGAGGTATGATTTTCGTGAATCCGTATCGTATTTTAAAGTTTGTTAATGAATAAACACAGTTCCGGTTTTCTTTTTAAATTATGGATATAAGGCTACCTTTCCTATATTATCGTATATACAAATACTTGCATTTAACAATATAATTTTTGTACCCTTTTTACGGTACAATTAATAAAAAGAAAGATTCATAAATATGGGATGTAGTAAAAAAATAAAACTTCAAATCCTATATTTTTTTAAGGCGAATGGGGCCAATATAAATACAAGCAGACCGAAAGAGACCGTGTTCCGTTGAAAAATTTATGAAGTGTTCAAAAAAATGTATATTTGTGACGGCTTTGTTTTTACAAGTTGGTTCTACAATGTTTTGTTTAATACTTTGTTTTCAATACGTGTATTCTTTGCTGGAATTCCCTACATAAATATACCTAATTTATAAATGCAATTAAATCGTTACTAAGGTTCCCAGTTCCGTGAAGAGATTGACAGAGGTTAATTAAGTTCATCCAATTTGCACCATGATTTTGAGGTTAGATTTAGGTACCCCGGTCAAATTAAAAGGAAATACTCGTTTATCGCACAATTTATTAGTCGTTTATCATTGCGAACAATAGCTTGTACCCAGCCGTGGGATAAAGATAAATTTTATAGGCTTTAAATGGGATATTTATTTTCGTGTTCCATCCCTACTAATATTATAAATACGAAAGGGTGTATGTATGTTCCGTTTTCACGCTAAAACGGCTGAACCGATTTTGATGAATTTAACATAGAGAATTTAAGATTTTGAAGTGCGTGGTGGCCTGTTGGTAACGGACCAGACCCGGCTGTCTACATGTTCACGGGTTCAAATCCCTGGGCACACCTCTGACTTTTCGGAGTTATGTGTGTATTGATAGTCAATCACCACGCACTTTAACGGTGAAGGAAAACATCGTGAGGAAACCTGCATACCGTAGCGATTTTAAAGAATTTCTACGGTATGTAAGTCCGCCAACCCGTACTAGGCCAGCGTGGTGGACTATATGGCCTAGCCACTCTCAATCGATTCTCTCGATTGTAGAGTAGGCCCGTGCCCTGCAGTGGCACGTATATGGGCTGATAAAGATATAGAACATAGAGCTATATTGGACCATGACCATTGGAACATAGGTTATTTTTTATCTCAAAAAAATATAGTGTTCCCGTGGGATGAGTCAGGAATTCAACTCATATATACATATTTACTACTCTTTCAAATTAGACTGGATGGCACGGATGGTGACAGGAGACGGATAGCACCCAGACCGGATACAAATGCTGGTTGTAAATACAAATATTGTCAAGATCTGGAATCGTGGTTTTAACAGCTTATCACACACATACACACTTCAAAGGATTAAACGATCGTCGTAATGCGCAATTTGATGCTGACTAATTGTGATGGTATCTTCTTCAAGCTTAGGACAACCCTTAATCTCAATGATGGGAAAAAAATGTTCTAGTAGCTACACAATTTATAGTACAAAAGCAAAATAAATAACAGAGCAAAGCAGTCCCACTGGGGTGCTTACATACATACATACATAAACTCACGCCTTTATCCCCGAAGGGGTAGGCAGAGGCGCTACAAGGACACCCACTTTTCGCCTTGCATGTTCCGTCCCACGATGTGATAGGGGGCGAGCCTATCGCCATATCGGGCACAAATTCCTGACTCCGGCCTGATAATGAATAGAAAAGTCCAATATCACTTTGCCAAACCCGGGATTCGAACCCGACACCTCAGCTTTGTAACCGTATCGTAATACAACTACGCCACCGAGGCAGTCAGTCAGGCACTGTGGTGCTTGATGGCCGAAATTCCAATTTGCAAAAAGATTTCCACTCCGCTGTGTGTGTGCTCAAAATGTAACTGAATAATTAAACTCGCATTCTAAAAGATTAAATCAAAACCCATTCGAATAAAGCCGTGCTGAAAACAGAGCATGAAATGTTTTAAAAATTCACAAACGGCAAAGTTAGTATTTTATTTAGTACTTGCTGATGCCCGCGCCTTTGCGTGGCTTAATATATTTTTCTGTAGAAGCCTGAGGTACAGTAAATCCTAAAATTTCCACTGACAGTTAAGATTTAGCATAATATTAATGGTAAAAGACCGAAATATATTCGTCGTAGTATTTGTATGTACATTTTGTAATCGAGTCGCCCATGGACCACCCCATCTGTGTTCACCTCTCTCTCCCTCTCCCTCTCTCTCTCTTTGGCCACAAGTCCACTGCTTAACATAGGTGTCCTCCATGTATTTTCACCTAACATGTATTATTAAAAACTTCATAGGTAAAAGAACTATTTATCTATATCTATCTTCATAAATAATTTTTTTTACTCTATTTCAAATAGAGTTATAGTAGTGTAAATACATATTCTTTTTTTTCTTAACCTTTATCATCCCACTGCCGGTCAAAGGTCTCCCTTCTCTTCCTCCATAATTCGCAGTTCCAAGCAATTTCAGACCACATAAGCTCGTAAGCATCCAGGTCGTCACGCCAGCGTTTATTGGCCTTACGCAACGTCGTCGGTCATCAGGTACCCATTGGTACACTGTTTTAGCCACCGATCCGGATGCATTCGAGCCCCAGGGTCTGTCCAATCCCACTTCAGTTGTGCTGTTTTACGTCCCACATTTGCTGTGTCGGTTTTTATGCGAATTTCGCTTTCCGCAATTTATCGCTCAGCCATGGATACTATGCTCCATAGCTCTTTGGCAAACCTTGAGTAGAGACTTTTGTGATTCAGTCAAAGATAGAGTTTGAGCTCTATAGGCCAAAATAGGCAAATTACACATGTCAATGAGCTTCCGTTTTGGGGATATTGAGAAGTTGCCTCTCATGTATGGTTTCATTAACCAGTATCTCTTCCAGGATTTCTTCTTCCAGGTGTTCTTGATAGATCGATATTCTAAGGTATTTCTTGTTAGTCCATCCAGTAGATGTTGCGTGACGCAAGCACACCGACAGACGTAGATATCATTTCATTTAGTAAATAACACGAAGTCGGCCACAGCAGGGAGGATGCTTTAGCGGACTAACGCATCTGCTAATCTCGTGGGAGGTCGCGCACTGCGTCAAGGCAACTTCTTTTGAACATTAAATATGCATTCTGGTAAGTTTCAAGGATCTTGCGAACTTCTCGAATGGTCGTCATATTTTATGTTTAAACTCATTACGCTTTTTATTTAAGGTAACATGGTTATGTAATTTATTTTCTCTTTGATGCTTCATTTATTATGTATGTGGAAGGTCGTGTTCCAAACCTCCTTAGAACTTGTAATTTCCGTTAATGTTTCCAAATTCATTATATTTGTATCTGTTTGCCGCTACCTTTGTTTGTTAATTTCATTGTTTTCCATACTCTTTACGTATTAAAGTTAGTTATTAGACCACGGTCCATTTATGTCATTTTAGTGAGAGGTGAAGATTTATTTGTTTGATATTATTATATTGTGTCATTGCCGCTTCGTCTAGAAAACGATTGCGTTAGGATAGTGTATGATTTAGTTAATCCAAACATATGCTGGTCACGTGGGAAAGTATAAGGATTGGTTCGAAGTCCTAGATTAGATTCTTTGTTCAGACTATTGATTTTATGTATAGGTACAATATATTAATTTAAATATGTGCCGTATTACTCCTATAAATATTGACGTCAGGCAAATGTCTGGTCCTATCGCAAGTCAATACTCCATACATTGTAAAAACATGTTTACCTTCTAATCCTTCAAGATGGATTAAGTTGAATTGAAAGTAGTAAAGTTGAAAGAAGTAGTCATTAATACAATCTTGGTTATAAACGTTAGTTTTACTAAATATAAAGTAATATAAGTAAATGGAGTATAATATATTCAATTAAATTACACTTTCTACTACAAGGATTTACATACTTGTCATTTATTATGCAGTACAGTGCTTGTAATGTAGTACTAAATAAGTCTTTTGAAGGACGGACCCTAATTTGAATACATTAAATATCTATCCAGTGAACACATTAGCTTAATCACAGATTTCATATTCTTCTCTCTCTGTATATTTTGAGATTGAAGTAATGCTGGTAATTGTAATTTACTATATTAGGTTAATTTTCCTGCTATTGATAATTATGTTTTCTGTATATTATAATTAATATACCCAGCAGTCACATACGTACTCCTGACCCCACACTAAGATCAAGTCTTGTTTCTTGGGTATCAGGAACTACGAGAGACTATTTGGTTTCACGAACATCCAGACCCGAATCAAATACCTGTGGTTTACCCTCGGTGCGGGGATCAAACCCGCGACCTTTCTTTTCACAGCCGGCGTCTAACCAACTACGCCACCGAGGCTGTTAATATTAATACATACACTCACGCCTTTATCCCAGAAGAGGTAGGCAGAGGCACCACCAGGACACCCACATTTCGCCTTCTATGTTCCGTCCCATGTGATAGGGGGCGAGCCTATCGCCATATCGGGCACAATTTCCTGACTCTGGGCTGATAATTAATGGAAAAATCCAATATCACTTTGCCCGACCCGAGATTCGAACCCGAGACCTCAGCTTTGTTGTCGTACCGTAGTACAACTACGCCACCGAGGCAGTCAATGTAATTTGAGATGTAATATTTGTGAAATAATGTTTTCGTGGGCTATCACATGCGTTTCTCGGCATTTGCTGACTAGCTATTGTTAAAGTAGGTAGAAAACGTGATATGATAGTCTGAGAGATTAGTTTAGGGATTATTGAGTCTCTGGCAACCCCTATAGTATTTTTTAAATTTACAACAAACAAAGGAGGTTAACCAGCTGTCACGTCGGTTTTCTAAGAGGCAGAAGTAGACTCGGCTCATTCATGCCATGATCACGAAGCTAGAACAAAGTGCTTCTCGAATATCGAACCGCTATTAATCTATTGGGGTCATGAAAATCTTTGTGACCTAACAGTTGCTTCAAGATTTGGTCAAACACCTAACATTACAATAACGTTCCCATTAATTACATAGTTGAACCACCGAAGTCTCAAGTTAGGGGAATGTACCGCGTGTAGACTAAGGCAAGACCACAGATTATAATAAATTATTAAAGTTAGGTAACGTACCTCCACTCTAATATTATAAATGGGAAAGTAACTCTGTTTGCTGGTAACATTTTTAAGACGGAATTAGTGAACTAATCGCGATGGGATTTGGCACAGAAATAGTCCAGAAGTTGGTGAAGGATACAGATTACTTTTGAAAACTAAACTCAAATGCAAATTTTGTATAAGAAATAGTTAATTTATGTTTGACTATAACTTAGTATTACTGGATCTAGACCTTAATAACGAAGAATGTGTTTCAGCATTTCCTAAAACGTAACTTCTAAGGGGAATAAATGGGTAGAAACTTAAATATGGGGAGTAACATATTTCTGGTCAGATTAAACTTACGTGTTCATATGGGTAGAGATAATTAATGAGGGTTAGTTAGACTGCCTCGGTGGCGTAGTTGTACTACGGTACGATTACAAAGCTAAAATCTCGGGTTCGAATTCCGGGTTGGGCAAAGTGATATTGGATTTTTCTATTAATTATTCAGCCCGGAGTCAGGAATTTGTGGCCGATATGGCGATGGGCTCGCCCCCTATCACATCGTGAGACGGAACATATAAGGCGAAATGTGTCCTGGTCGCGGCTCTGCCTATTCCTTCTGGGATAAAGGCGTGAGTTTATGTATGGTTAGTAGAAGAAAGTGAAAAATCAATTGACCCCGGGTGAAGTCGCGCGGGGCCCCTAGTAATTTATAATTCTTATAATCCGTATTCACGTTGCGTGTTACTGAGTTGTTAACTTTTACGACCCATGAGGGTGTGAGAACTGAAATTACAGTAATCTTAGGCTTGATTTATAGCAATTATAATGTCAGATTAATCTGAAAAAGTGAAATGTAAAATAATGTTGGCGGGCCGGTCTTACGTGGTCTACAGGACCTGATTTACTGTTACATATATCATTTATTCATATTTATTATTTCTATAAACTCACAGCTAGATCTTATTGGGATAGATTATCATCGAACGCCGATTCATATCTCTCTCTCATAATAATATTTATATTGTTTCATCGATACGTATACACTTTGCTTTTACTTTACTTTATTTTGATGTAATAATCTTTTTGGAAATATACCTAAACCGTTAAGAAAGTATGTTTGTTTAATCATTCAAGAGATAAGAACGACAATAAGTAGAAAACAAAATGTAATCAATGAAACTAAATTCAGAAATTAAGAAACATTGTGCCAATAAAATTAATCGTATAAAAAGAAAAGATTTCTTCTGGGACTTTGCAAATTGCCTGTTCCCCCAGCGAATTTAAAGCGATAATAAAAAATCACTGAAGCTATTGACCCCACCGCCGATATTTAAATCAGGCCTAAACGAGAAACTAGCGTTTTAAATTTAACAGCCGCGTCGAGGCTATTGGCTTTAAAAGCCGAAAACTCAATTAGTGGTAAAATTAGCCCGCGGTTTCCATACATTGGGTCAAGGATTGTGTTGCTACTGGGTTTGAAATTAGTCTATTGCTTTAGAATATTACAAATTAAAATAAGTTCCCGCCAAACAGCAGTGTAAATGCACTGTTCTGTTCTGGTTTGTAAGGCATTGTAGCCAGAGCAACTACTAAACATCATGAGACTTAACATCTTATGTCTCAGGATGACGAGCGCAGAGGAATGCTAAGCATTGCTTTGTAATTCACGGTCTTGTTTAGTTTTGCTACTGTCCATGAGCGGTCGTATCGCTTACCATCAGGCGAATGGCATGCTCGTCTCGCGAACTTGGTTTAGTATCGTAGGGCCCTTGTTATGTCTACCGAAGATATTTAATTGTAAAATCCTTTTATACGAAAAGAATAGAATGTAGTTAAACCATCAAATAGTTTATTTAAAAAACATAAACTTCCTTACGTCCGAACTATCAACATTGGCTGTTCCAAAAACTGGTAACTGTATCAGCACATACAACTATTTGTTACCAACTATATCGTGTACGCAAACTATGAAATAAGTTTCTAATGGAATCAAAATTGGTTGCAGGAACTTCGCCGTCGTGGGAACAGTTCGTGAGAGAGTCATTAGTGCAGGCCGCGTGGCCGGTCGCGCTCGTGGCGCCACCTAGGAGAGCCCTCACCGTGGACCATCAGTGAGTAGATGTCTATATATTTAACAAGTTTAGTAAAGAGGTTTTTTAAGAGCGTAAATGAGAAATAAATTATGAGAATAATGTAGAGAAAAACATACAGGGTCAGATATAAGATATAAGAATAGGTAGTAAGAGGCTTTTTGTAGATAAAAACGACAAAATATGATATAATGAAGTCGGTTAAAAAAATGAGTTTAGTCACTGAAATTTTGAAAACGATGAAAACAATGGCAAATATAATTTAGTATATTTTTAAAGCCATTATCCCTGCAAATAAATATTGTATTAAATATATCTACAGACAAATAAACAGAAAAATATGATGATTGTTAAAATTTCAACAGAAAATATGCCTTTGTTCTTATTTTACTTTATAAAAATGTTTCACGGAAATATATTTTAATGTTTTTGTATTTAACCAGGGGTTCCCAAACCTTTTTTTACGGCTTCTTTTAAAGGGGACATTATGTCCATGAAAATACCTACCGAAATGCACGGCCTGGCATGCGGGCATCGAGAAAAAAATAAAAAATATCGAAATTGACATAGCTCGTATTGAGACACACAAGGGCGATGAACTATTTAGCTACTTTTTATATATGTTTACGCGAATATGAGAAATTTACAAATCAAGATTAATATAAACAAATCGTAATTAAATAAATTAATTTCAATGGGTCAGATTGTTGTTTTGCGACTACAATTGACAGTAAGGTAACAATTAATTATAATACGCACCGCAAATGCTGTAAATGTTACAATATGAAAACCCCAAAATAACATAAATTGTCGAGATTTTTCGACAATCTGATTATCTTCATTCATGTGTTTATGTGGCTACATCTGGTAAACAATAAAATGACATATAGTCCGTAATGGTATCTGTTCTTAACTATATCTGGCAAGATGAAAGGACTATCAAAAGTGTCTGACTACCAAGTAAACAGCTTTTGATAGTTGCCTTAACAATATATATAAAATTCAGCTTTTATACTACAAAACTGACAAAATGTAATATAACGATATCTTCAAACTTCAATAAAATGATTGACCAATTGTAAAATAACACATTGAAGCTGATGACTTCCAAAGCCACCATGATCGGAACTTCATAATAGCTGACCGTGTGATGCCTATGTTAGAGGCGTGCGCAGACAAACTTTCGGCTTTTATAAAATGACGAAAGTCTGGCAGCCACAGGCTTTTGCTCTATTAGCCCAGAATCATCCACTGCTAAGCATAGGACTGTTCTTAAACTGAGAGTGCGATTGAGATGAGTCAGGCCATAATCCTCCAAGCTGGCCTATTGCAGGTTATCCGTATAATACCCCGTAAAATAGAAAACAATACTAATTGCACTGCAACATTGGATAGCATTCCTATCATTATCGGCCGGTGGAATTATGCAACGTTCGGTAGGAATTTTTAAATGAAATGTTTTGGTTCGCGTTTCGCGTATATGCGAATGAACTGTAGTGTAACTCGGACAAAATGAAAATGCTTTCAGTAGTAATTTGAACACTCAAATTTAAAGATGCATATGGGAAGAGAGAGATAGTGGTATGGTATAGAGTATAGCCGAAAATTAATGAGGTCTTGAGCCATAAACGAGTTTAATGCGATGTACTATTATGTAAGTCATTGTACGTATAAATAATTATTTTACATTAAAAGTATTATAGTATGGAGGAAAACTTCGCCTCATTTGTGCAATATGGGGACAGTTTACGGGCAGGGATCTGTTAGATATTGGGACCAATTAGCAATTTGAAGGGGCTCTTCGGCTTAAACCCGCGGCATCTACTATCACTACCGGGTTTTCCACGAAGTTTGTTATAATAAATGAAATTAAATCCTCAGTATTTTATATTAAGCAGTCCGCAGAACATAAAACCTGGCTCCATTGAACAAAAACGAGGCTATCGCAGCGTGTACTGTACAGTTACTATTGTCGATGTCATTTTTATCGATCCGATTACCCGGCACGTACGATCGGCACAGTAAGGGACTAAACACACTTATCCAGCTTAACTCAACTCTTGTACATATAAAGTGTTGAATGGAGATACGTACACATCTATTCAGCTATCCATGTATTGGCGGCGGTGATTACTCACCAGCAGGTGGCCTGACATGTAGTTAGCTGGCTATTGCAGAAAAATTGATAAACAAATAAATACACCCAACAGTAACATACATAGTCCTGACCCCACACTAAGACCTAGTCTTGTGTCGTGGGTATCAGGAACTACGAGAGACTTTTCGGTATCTCAAACACCCAGACCCGAAACAAATACTTGTAGTTTACACAAATATTTGTTTCGGTGCGGTATCGAACTCACGGCCTCTCGTTTCATAGTCGGCGTATAACCAACTACGCCACGGAGGCTGTCAAAGGTATAAGAGGACAAGCATGTATTTATAACCACCTTTTTTTCAGTAACTATTTGACGTGGCCCATCGCTCAGCCCTGTACGTGTGTAATAAAAATTGTGCAGCAAAACGTTAATTACATGTTGATTTTTGTTCTTGATTCCTATAACAAAATGTGGTCTGATTTTTTGTATTCGTTTTCCTTTGTTTAAACTGTTTTATATTTTGTTTTTTTTTCGAGTACATCTAGTTGCTCCCTTATAGTACACAGTGGGAATGCGGATTTTCCGCCGAGCGATAACCGTACACATTCGGCCATTGTGCTTTGTTTAGGCACTACACGCGAGATAAAAGACTACGGAGTGTTTTGTTTATTTTAATTAGACGTGTACATAGTCGGGCTGTTTCGCTTTTCTACGTAAAAATGTGCCGTACTAAATGTATAATGTAGCGGGGATTGTAATCTTTTACTAAACTATGATAGGGCTATCGGGATGCCTGCGTGGTCCAGGTTGTGAGCCGGTTATGACATGTAAGGTCGCGAGTGACTGTTGGGTGTACATTGTATGAATAATTTAACAATGCAGTATACCATTATTACCTACTACTCAACATATAAAATCTATCGGAGGAAAACACAAGTACTAGCTTATGTTAAAATGCAAAAACATTAGCAGCGACATAGATTTTTGATCGCGTCGTTTAATGCTCAAAAAAAATGGGCTGTTTAGAAAGTTTCTTTTGTGTAATATATAAAAAACCATATCCGTGACGTGTAGGTATCGCGGGAACTCTTTGTGTAGCCTTCTCATATAAGTAACGAGTCCTTGAATGGTCCTGTACTTTTAGAATTAATACGTCATGATTCGGAAGGAATTCTGCGAAGGGTTAAAAAGGGCGCGATTTGCGATTTACGATTAAAACAAATTATGAGAGATCTTTGTGTTTTCGTACAAAAGAGATCCACAATGGGTTACTGGAAAGGTCTTTTTAATAATGCCATGTGGGAAACAGTTTATTATTATTCTTATTTTATAGCCTCTGCGGTGCAGTGGCCCAAAACCAATCTGTAAAACTTCAGGGATCATGGGTTCAATACCGTACGTACCTAAAATGTTTTTTTAATCATAATCTCTACTTTTTATTATGAAAAAACTACTTTACGTTGGTGCATTAACCCCTAACTGTATAGAAGATATAGCGAACAAAATTTTGTTTAAAAGATCAAAACGTTACACGCCAGATGTCCACGAATTGAGGTTATATTTCACACTGAATGCGGGTTGATGGACGACGCTGGCTTGTTGGCCGTAGTGCCAGAATACTAAGCCTAGCTTTCTGCCACAGCTATCTCGATTAATTACGTATATAATCTGGGGATTTAGCAAGGCCATTGGACCTTGTGTTTGGAAATTAGTTAGAAGACGCTAGTAAAAGGGCAAGTGGTTTACGGCGCCCTTATTCGTTCATTGAATGGAGTGTTCATTAGTGTTTTGTTTCTTTTTATCTATATGTTGAGGAATATAGGACTTTTTCTTAATTTGTACTATCTTTAAGTGCTTTTCCTTTTTTTTGTGCAGCTAAGAATAAATAAATAAATATTACTGAGATAGAATATTTGGTAGTATTTGATGATAGTAAATAAAAAATACATCTAATCGGAAGTTTATGCGCGGGAGCCTGTATTATATGGTTTGTCCTACAGAAAGAATTAGTTTTACAAGAGATGTTATTAGTTTTAAATCATATGGACTTAGAAGACAGGTCACTATGATAGGTTTTTAGCTATTTTAGTGGTCGCTATCAGGGGGGTTACTCTATGATCCGAAATGAAGTTCGAATGTTCGGACGTTCAAAGTCCGAAGTAAGTTATGAGTTTTCTACGATATTAATCATTCACTCCGAACTTAGTCTATGGTTACGACGTACTATAAGCGAATGGCATGCTCGTCTCGCCATTCCATCGCAATAACAATAACTATAGAGGAATCGAAAATTATGTGGAGTACCTAGGCACATTCATATAGTTTTACGTACGACGCGACGTCCGGACAATCGAAATTACTTTCGGATCATAGAGTAACCCCCAGGGCGAATCCGAATATCTCACCATCTGCATCTTTGGTACACTAATGATATATATAATATAAATGGTTAGTACGTACTATATCTTCTAAATAGGCTGTATCTCTTATGCTTAGAATAATTTAGCTCAAGTTGGTTGTTTATTACTCTAAGTGGAGTAAACAATTATGAAGTGATGAGGCTGTGTTTCACGACGCTGATATAATTAAGATGAATGAATATAGTCGTAAATAATTTAGAAGATATCAATAAATTGTTATACGTTTCATTTATCGCTGCAGTTAGAAAAAATCGTTGAAATAATTTAAATTATTTCATCGATAATGTTCATTGGAACGTCATGCTATTAAATATCAAACATAACAAGGAGTATTAAATTATATCAATATCTGGTTTATGATACCTGACTTAATTTTTTAATTAGCTTCGATAATCGCTTCATAAAATTAATAACGTGATCGAGGTGTATTTCACGAAGCTAATACATTAAAAATTTATCAAAACAATTTGGAATACGAAATAACAGTTAAATTTAATCAAAATAATATTTAAAACAAAAGTTATGACCGAGGAAAGGATTAAACTTAGCGTTGTCTTTTAATGAGTTTGCGAGTACATTCGAGGAATAAATTGTTTGTTTTTGCAATTCAAATAGAGGAGTTTTGAACAATATCTTAGGTAAACATTACGGAGTTAAGCCCTGGTCTGTGGAACGGTACGCGCGGCACTGCGGTAAGCGGCACCGCTGCAACGCAGTTCATGTACCAACTAAGGAGGTTTCACAGATAGGTTTCACTCTGTGCGTAAAGCCATTGACCAATGGGAGAGCCGAAACATGACAACAAATGTTATTATGACAATTTTGCGTTGAAGTCTTCACGGGTCTCCATGACAACGGATAACAATTATATGAGTTCAAAAATATATAGAATTTCTTAAAAAATTGTTTGTGCGTCATTCTAAACGAAGTCGGTAAAAAGGCACATAAGACCATTTTCTCAATATTGATACGTGACAAAATTGGCTTATATTTTCTTATGTTAATTCGTGTGTTATCAACTATATTATTTTATTTTTTTCTGCTACTACACATATTCTTTGATCAAGTTATATTTCACTGGACTTATATAGATACCTACTCTTAAATTATCACCGGTTGTACCGTAATTTGTTAAAAACAAATTGTATTACTATTATGAAAATAAATTATTTTGTTATAAATTATCACAAGCAAAACCTGGATCAATACTGATGGACACTTTTTACAATAATCATTTAATTGTACTTTTTATCTAAATTCACAATACGGAGCTCAAATAATACACGTAGGTATAGGTAGGTAGTAGGTATATATGTATCTGCACAACCTCCAGCACATCAGCAGTTCTTGATCCTAGGTTTAATTTTATTTGCATACATAAACTCACGCCTTTATCCCAGAAGAGGTAGGCAAAGGCGCCACCAGGACACCCACATTTCGCCTTGTATGTTCCGTTCCATGATGTGACAGGGGCGAGCCTAACGCCATATCGGACACAAATTCCTGGCTCCTGGCTGATGATGAATAGAAAAACCCAATATCACTTTGCCCGAGCCGGGATTCGAACCCGAGAGCTCAGCTTTGTAGTCGTACCGTAGTATAATAAGGCTTGGGAATAGTATAGTATAAAATTAATTAAATATATAGTATCTTGGAGCGGAGGTATTAGTGTGCTCTGTATAATTTAATTTATATTTAGTAACTTAAACTATTTTGCTTTGCTTTGTGAGCGATTTGGATAAGTCATGCTCGCTTAAAAGTCTGTGCTTGCGGTGGCGTCGTGTGCCGGGTCGGTCACTTCCCTGTAGCATGGTTGAGGAGGCCGATGGCTGGCACATGCGTCATACTCGTGAACGGGTGCTGCTTGTGTGGACTGGTCTGTCCGATTTGCTTACTTTGTAATTGATAAATGGATTACTTAACGCTTTTATAATTATTTATTGCGTTGGCAAAACAGAGTATACTGATTCTTCGTTATGGGTTACTTCGTTTCGTTTCTCTCAGCCATATTAAATATAAAGTAAACTTATTCGTATTAAAATATATCCTACTTGCAAATCATAACAAGTTATTAATGAACTGCTCTGATTTAAACCAACTTGTAATTTTTGTAATTTTTGTAATAATCACTGCATTGTAAACTGGTTTTGAAAAGAGCAACACTAGAGTTTCTTGCCCGTTCTTCTCTAGTGAAAACCGCTTTCCGAACCGGGTGGTAGTTCAAAAAATGACTGAATCTAAACAATGTTGAACATTTTAATGGATTCAATAAATTATTTTCATTTCATTTTCATTTTCATTTCATTACAACTACGCCAACGAGGCAGTCTTAAAGAATTATCGCACTCCGTTCGCACTGGTTCGCACTCTGTAAATGTAGCCGTGGTAATTGGAAAATTTGCACACCATTATTTTAATATAGAAGATGTTATAGATCTCAGCATATTAACTAGTTGAAATCCGCAGCTTTATCAAAAAGGAACTAAATAGTAGAAGTTAAAAAACAAAGAATGTTCTATTTCCTTCCATTACAAAGTGAAAGACAATTAAATATTGAACTAAGGATTAACTGCTCAAAAATAGGGCTGGAGAAGCTAGATGTAAAGCAACACGGACCAATATTAACAAGGGTCGTATGGTACAAGCTGCGAATTTGCTTTCTATAATATTATACAAACGGAAAAATTTAAAAAACACTTCCTAGATTTATCCATTTGCCACACCCAATAGCAACACGAGATTCTATTTGCGCATTATTCAACTGTAATATATTATTATAATACACTCATCGGATGAACTAGTGATATTTTCGTAATTGCTCCGACCACCGTACACGAAGGTGGTAAACTCGTCAATGACACAAGCAAATATTTTGTGTTTCTAAGTATGCTTTCGAGCAGGCTAGCACAATAGTGTTTGACAGCAAGAGCTGATTATTTTTTGCTGGTGGATATCGTAATTGGATTTAAAATTGTAATACATCAGATGCATTGCGGCTACATTTTGGTGCTAATATGAAAAAAAAGGGCACACTACCATCGGAGATTTTTTCCCTTTTATTATGAAATGTTAATGTGTTCTTTCTATCTTGATATAAAACTCAAGGGTTCCTGCTATTATTGCTGGCAAATTATCGACAAATAAATCCATGCCGCAATGTCGCACGCCGCGGCGATTGGACGAGAATGACTGCGCGCCGTGCGTTATATCCACCCCCCGCATCACCGCTTGCCCCTCAACGTAGACGCATACTGCGACGGAACAAAAGGCAATACTTGACGTTTTTCATATAAATCTGTGCCGCTACCGCAAACCGCTGTCAGTTTCTATCAAGCGACCAAAATATCATCATAGAGTTGACCCTTCACTGTGCGCGCTGGCTGACGCATACCGCAAGAGAACAAAAGATAAATGATGACGTTTTTCATACAAAATCGAGTCTGACATCGCATTGCGTTCAACGCAGTGCCGCGCGTACCGTTCCACAGACCAGGGCTTTATACAGAGGCAAGCTGCGACTATAAATTTTCCTGACAAGAGTATTATCTGAAGCACGTCTAGGAGCGTTAGTTATGATAAAAGGTGAAGTCTGAGCGCTAATGACATTAGATATTCGAACTCTGTCACAATGAAAACAATTGCCAGTTGATTTAATATTACACTTCAAATATTTTTGGAAGTCTGGAGGATTTGTGATATTTTTAAATGTAGTTTTATTATACTTACTTACAAAAAGTCAAGGTAGAGGTGTCACCAGTTCAGAGTTCGCCGAGCCTATTTTTGAGTGCAATTTGCGTATTTCCGAGTCTTATTTTTTACTGCATAGGTCCGGAAAAAGACCAAACAGATCACCTGGTCAGTGATCACTGACCCATGACCATCCACAACCCTGGATCATGGATGCGTTGCCGGCCCAAATGGGAGTGTAGCGGGAAGAAAAAAGGATGGGGAGAAGAAAGGGGTATTAGGTATTTCACTCACCGAACGAAACGCGACAGCGAATCTGTCGCTTCACGTCGATTTCCTGTGAGACAGTGGTACCGCCCCGGACGAGCCAGCCCAATCATGCTGAGTCATGACTGACAACAGCGTGGCTCTACCACTTCCGAAAACTAGTATTCTTTGAAACTATACTATATCACACTCTAAAATAATGATTAAGATCGGTCCAGAAACCAAAAAGCTAAGCTTGAATATACATAAAAAACAAATACACAAACGAAATAAGTAATCTTCTACTTTATTTTTTAAAAGTCAAAAAGTTGCCCTTATTGTCACGTACATACATTTTGCAACGTCATTTGCAAGATTTACAGCATTTGAAAAAAGAACGCGAATGTGAACAGCACAGAACATAAATAAATTACTTCTCATTCACAACAATCACACGCGCGGTCGTCTCGTATGTTTTACGATCACTGAAACAGACGTTACATGGAACGGAACCTTTATAAATCACGCTCTTAACAATTACCATTCATCTAATTTAATTTATTTAATTACCGTTTTCCTACCGTATTTTTTGGCGGTAGAGCTACTTCTGTTCTTTTTATGGGCGTTGGTGATTAGCTACCATGATACACTAATGACCTATAATTATATTGATTGGCCGTTTTAAATTAAAAAAAAAGAAGTGTAATGGACAAAGGAGTTTATTCTAAATTCTTATTGGCAATTGAAGAGCTGCTATATTATCTATTGGATCTCTTTATTTATTTCTATGTACATCCATGACCAGTGGACATCGCTCATTATCATTAGATGCATCTTCAAGTATATATAATTAATATAGAAGGAGTGCTAGCTGGTTTTTTTTGCCCTCCCATTGGCTGACATTTGACTGGTTGTCCAACATGCACGAATTATTTGTGAAAGATAATTTTGAAATTTTTGGTTAGCGCTATTGAATTCTAATCATACTCGTTTTAGATGGATAATAACTACACTTCAGAATTTAAAGCTATTTGCTATTAAAGAATTAATTCAATTTACACTAATATCGCAGTGCTACCAACATTACGGACAAAATATATCTACGTTTTGAAAGACGCAAATATATGACATCTTTCTCTACATTATATAAATACTCTAAGAGATGCATATGATTTTTAGTCGGCGACCCTCTACAACCCAAACATATGAATAAAAGGCAGTAATATTACACTGACCCAATTTACAAGGTCGAACTCCATCCCCAAAGCATTTGAGCTTTACCTGGCGTAATTCCAACTCCCAATTGCATAATAAAAAACATATGCGATTCTTTTTGACATATGGTTAAGCTCGAGCTGTTTTTATGATGGCCTCAGGTAGAGTACCCACTATCACAGACTGAAAGGAAATTAGCCGTGTCATTCTCGCCGTTTGACGCGACCAGTTTGGAAATTTGGCAGAATGTCTGCTAAACTACGTACAGAGATTAACGCTCATGCACTGAGCCCGATTTTAATCCTATATCTACATGACAGGCCAAATAGTCTTTATTTTTTTTCTTGTTTACTTAGCTTTTGTCACGAAAAATATGATCAATAATAAACGCTAAATACTATGCATCGCGTCAACGAGCATTAATTAAATTTAAGTTTATAATTGGCCCACATTAAATTTACAATTGGCTCAAATTAAATTTACAAGTAGAGTCACTAGAGGTTATTCTTATTATAGGTACCATATTTTATCTAGATCAAAGTCATGACCGGGTGCCAGTTGTTAAAGTGAGGAGATTTTTTTTGGAAATTAAATATTACCGATTTATATTATGCAATATAATAAATGCAATTTTAAAATCTAGAGTATTGAAACAACATTACAGATTTTAGATGTGTTTTCTCAAATTTGGAACAAAGTAAGAGTGAAAGCGCCCTTATAGGCAATAACCACGTCCAAACCTCAACCGTGATATAAGCAACTAATAACAGTAATAAAAATAAGCCTAAGCGTGTATTTGGCGAGCAGCATTCTGACTCTTATTCCCAGGACATTAGGAATATATTGGCGCGTGATTTGTGTTGGAACTTAGCTTTTATTATGGCCATTATTTTGTATTCTATGAATGCTACGAAAAGTATTTGTATATGCTTTTTGAGACCTTTTTCCGGAGGCTTTAAAATAAGCCTTCGTAATTATGGCTAATGCTATGTTTATCATAATGAGCTGGATTATATATTTTTTGGAAATTGTGGCATAATGGGCGCGAAGACCCTGTTTCGATCACCAAGCTGATTATAAGACAAAATCAGTGTATTTATTTAAGCCCATTTTAGCAAATTCCTAGCTCACGATGTTCGATGATCGCTAACAGCCTTAAGAAGTAAATTTAAAAGAAAGCCAAATATACTAATGAAAAGAGGCCTGACCTAATACTGCTACAAAATAATTCCACGCAGTAAGTACATAAAATAAATAAGTACGGGATAAGAATGTAGGCGCCATCTATGTGTTGTTTAATTAAACTAAGACTTCTAATGGTGTTTCTCTGTAGGGACTCAAGTTTATTGCAGTGGCCATTCCTATGTGACCATTATGGGACAAGTTCGTCCCATAGCCGAGATTTCATTGACCCACAACATATCAGAACGGCTATTACTGGGTAGGATTGTGTTTTGTTTTAATTTAGTCCTGTTAGCCTAAAAACATCTGGTCCATGTGATTGTTCCAGCATATTTACGCTGTTAAAATGTAGATTTAAGGACAATTGCCAATAAATATAAGAGTTTTTCCACTTTACAGATATTGTTTTGTATCGTTTTGTTTCTTATTTAAGAGCTTCATATGAAAATTAAAATAGTAAACAAAATTAATGATTACATAAAGCTTTTTATTTTTCCTATAAAGCACAAACACCGTGCTGTTAGGTTTTAATTTAAATTTAGCAAATCATTATTAAAAATCCCGTAAAACCGTAGTGAAATAATAAATTAAAATACCCGTAAAAGTGTAGTAAAATATTATAACGCGAACTTTTCAGTTATGATACCTCGTTAAATACAAAGATGAAATATTTAATTATTATCAGCCTAGTGCCTACGTAATCTTGAGAAAGGGAAACTTAACATCTGACGGCACAAATGAATTTTAGATTATTATATAAGGAGGATTATGTTTTGAGCAATTCTCTTTGGGATTATGGATCAGAAACATTTAAAGTTTGGATAAAATTTGTTATTAAAACTCGACACAATAAAAATACTTGGACTTAGAACTAATTTCAATATACAAGGCTATATTTATTTCTTACAAGTAGTTACAAGCTTCTAAATCTTTTTTCATCCACTGAAGTCCACTGCTGAATGCCTTTCGAATATGCCAGTACTGTATACTTAATCTGTAAGAATGACAATTAGATTGAGCACGAATAAGTTGGGTGAGGCCAATATCTCGGATCTCCCATTAAATAATTGTGGATTGACAGCATTACAAACTTTGTTCAGCCGGTGAGATTATCGAAGGTTCAATAATTCCATTGCTACTCCTGCACCTACTATGCATCCTCGGATCATCGCAACGACCATTTTTCAGTGTATATGAAGGCGCTCTTGGTGAGAGATGTTAATCCCTCGCTGGTTGAAAAAATATTCCTTTGAAACTGGATACACTTAGGCTGTACTCGAAACATGATACCCTTGCGTGGATCATCAAATCAAATCTAATTAAAATAATTTATTTGTAAATTCACTGAATTTTTACACAAGATTACGTCATTATACAAGTTAATAATAAAAAGTTTATTTATTGCACAAAACAAAATATATAAATGACAAAAATACAAATATTTGAATTAACAATATTTAGCATATCTATGTTAAGCATTTCAAAATTATCAGGGGTCTCCAAACTAGGGTTAGCCTGTATCTTCGGGTACCTAATTAAGAGAATTGTACATAAGTAGTCGACAATTATTATAATAAAAAAAAAAGCAAAAACAAAGACAAAACAAAAAAAAGGCTTTCCACTATATTGTTCAGTGATCGCTATACGGGTACAGTACAAGAACGAAATCAATTTCATCAAAATATTGTCCTGCCAAAACAATGTTTACACGTCATTAGCCTTACAAATAGAAAGTCTCGACGCTCCTTCCGAACAATCTCATTCTAATACAACTCCGCGAATTTCCTAATAAATCATTCAGGTTGAACCCGACGGATATAAATCAGATAAAATATATCTATCGTTTGGCTGACAACACCGATGCTCGTCGCCCGCCGGCTTGAAAATTAAAAACTAGCTTTTACCTGTAAGCCGATGGAAGGGTTTTAAAGCCGCTCTAATTTTTTATCGAGAATATGATGAGAAACTTGCGCTTACTCTTTTGTTGTGGAAATTATCGCTTAATCCGAAATAACAGGCTGCTCAGATTACGCTATGGTAATGATCGCTGTTTTAAATGAAACGGAGAATTTGAATATTCAGCAGCTCGATGTGTATGTAAAAAACATATTTGGTATGTATTTTGCAGAAATAATGTAGCCTAAAAAATCTAAGAGCGGCCTATTTGATAGTTACCAACGTGTGAAGATGCATTACCACCATATGTTCCCATATGAAACCTGACAGAAAATGTATATATTTAAATTCTTATTGAATGATATCACAATTTCAAACTTACGATAACGCAGTGCAAAACTAATTAGTCAAAATTATATTATGATTATTTTTGAGATGTCAACTACGAGTATAATGGCTGTGTCATCTGGTTATCAGCCTGTTTAGATCAGTACCTACATTATTCAAAAGTATTATTACAAGGCTATAAAACTTTAAATACGTATTTTCGTCAGGAACCTCATTCCGAATTTTGTCAAATTAGTTTGTACCTTTATCTACAAATGTAACAACATTGACAACGCGCCACGTGATGCGAATAAATCCAATTAATTCTGTTCCATTGGACATTGTTTTATAAAAAGTATTTCGTTTGTTACGTGCGCATGTTTCTTGTTTACACCAAAGTTGTATGTAAAATGTTTCAAAGTAAAACAGGAAGTTCGGGATGTTATAATGAATTACGTTACCAACTTATTCTTTGTTAAAGTTCAACTTGCATTATGTTGTCAAAAAAGGTGTCAAAAGAGAAGTTGCCATAATTTTTATTTTTGACACGAATATAACTTTGATAATTATTGACTAATATTTTCATAAATTACTGTTGTTCTAAATGCCGCATATGGGCCAAAATACTTTTTGATGCCTAATCCGAGCATAAAGTTTTTGTTTTTTATTATCAATTAAAGTATTCCATTTCTTGTTTTTTTATGCAGATATAGATTATTTATAGTATGGTCTATAATATACAACCCTCAGCAGCGTTAGTTTTAAAGAATTAACTATATTTATAGCAAATAATATATCAAGGTGTCAAAAAATTAAACAACTGAGTTACTGTTTTACAAATTTAATATTCGTTATTTAAGTTAATCAATGAGGCTCACTTACATGCCAGTTTTAAATTGTAACGTTTTTTTAAACCTCTTTTAAAGTTAAATCACAGAAATAATCAGTTTAATAAAATATTCTTCTTGGTTAAGATTACTGCGTTACCAAATTCGAATTCAAAGACTTAATTTTCTCTATTTCTAAAAAAATAAAACTTAAATCGAATGCCAATTGACGACAATATCTTCCACTTTTGATGAATAATACGTACGTATTAAATAAGTGCATCAAATAATTAGGTGCCTATGTACTACTGAAAATACTATAGTCAATCAGAGGGACACAAAAGTAACGCAGTAGTAAGCTTAGTAACACAGTAGTATTATCTTACATCAATACTTTGTATTTGGTATAGAGACGTAGTAATAATGTTAAAAACAAAATAAAACTTAAGTCCTTGTGACTCGACATAACATAAAGTAACTCAAATACCATCAAAAATAACAAAGCTTATTAAATACAAAAAATAACGTTTAACCACATAAATATATGTTAGGACCATCAGAACATCAGAAAATCAACTTTATAAACTAATGTGGAACTTTCGAATCAGTCTTTCTTCGCATAAACGTTTAATGGCCTATCAAATTCAAAATACACCCTTTTACCTTTCATGACAATTTTGGGATTAGGATCTATTTCTAAGATGTTATCGTAAGGTTCGTAAGAAATATAAGTCTCTACAGCTTTAAACCTTTACCAGTTTGATCTACTGTCTTGTAAAACATAATTTTGATTTCTCCTTCTTCATCAACTTCGCTTTGAGCAACACCTAAGTTATAATGAGCCTATAGCGACGTTGTTTTTCTGCGTCCGTTAGCGCCATTATGGCAGGCACTTATTTCTGAGAAAAGGATAAACAATATATGAGTAGAAGCTTATAATAAAGTATTATTAACATAAAATATTCATTAAAAAACCACTGCGTTACCCATACAACAACTGCGTTACTTTTTCTAGTAACGCAGTGTAGCAGTTACGCAGTTGTAAGTTTGACTATTTTGTAAATTATCACTAAATAAAATAACAAAATGCAAATATTCTAATACTGACAGTACCGATACATGACAACCTGTACATAACAATAATAATAATGTAAATATTGTCATTACATACCTTCCGACAGCGGTAACTCAGCGGCCACGCAATAAATACACGCACCTCCCTCGAAGACTGTGAAGCGATTAATTCGACTAGCGTACTCCCCCCGCGCAGTTGCTATGATTCGTTGTATAAGTTAAAACATGTCGAACCGAATGAAGTACAAAAAGATGTAATACACTCACTTTTAGGTTTATTTCCATATAGCAACGCAAGGTAGTTACGATTTTTTTATATGTTGGGGACACAAACAAAATCAGTCTTTATTGTATGAAATGATTAATGTAAAAAATGTTTATTGGTATTTTAATAAGGTTCACAACTCACATTTTTATAGAGATATTAAAGATAAAGGTCGTTTAAGGAAATATTGTGAGAAATTCTCTGTACAGTCTGAGTCACGCGCTCAGGGACATCAGTATTTTGTATGAAAAACTACTGCGTTACTAAAAATGACAACGTTGTTACCGTAATTTTCAAACAATTATTATATTTTTGTGGTCACATGTTATTCCCTGTACTAGATTATAAAGTGATATTTCGAAATTAATATTTTTTTTTTGAGTGTTGTACTGTTTTTCCATAAAATCAAATATTAATTCCAAGAGACCGATTTTTAGGCATGAAAAAGTATTTTGACCCATATATTAGGTATTTGACATTGGTATGTCAAGTATTTCCTTTGTATCATATCAAAAGGTGTTTCCTCGGTAGTCAGACACTTATGACAGTGCTTTCAACTTGTCGGACACATTGAAACTGATAACTTCCAAAGCCACCGCGAACCAACTCCATAATTGCTTATCGTGTGATGCCTATGTAAGAGGAACGCGCAGACAAACTTTCAGTTTTTAAAAATTGACGAACGTCTGGCGTCAACGGGCTCTTGATCTAAAATCAGACACAAAATTGCTTATTTTATAATATTAGTACGAAGTTAAAAGAACTGAGGCGCTAACTCTCACATTTAGTGACCAATTGAGCCAGATTTTTAATATTTCTTTGAAGACTTTTCTTTGCATAACTTGCTAGGCTTGCATCACACATCATAGCCATTTATTATCGTACTAATAATATCCATTTGACCTATTTCCATACAAATAAAGGCCGCAAAATAATGAAAACATTTCTCTTTTAAATGCAAAACAAATAAGCCGCCAATCGTTCATAATTTATTGCAAACCGCCAGGTGGAATGATAAAATAGTTTCAATAAAACTTGCTTACTTCGCGAGCATAACTTTAAACGTGAGCAGCAAATTTATTAAATTTATACGTGTTTCTTAAAAATATTGAACTCAATTGCATTATTCATTGGTTTATTGCATTATTCATTCATTACTCAAGTGGTATACATGTGGAATTTATTCAGTTAAACTGAAACTTTGAGCTATTGCGCCTTTTTCGATTTGATGTATATTCAATTTAGCTCTTTTATTGGTATTTTTACCAGTGAATCAAATATATTATGTTTCTGTGTTACGATCAGTACTGCCTTGGGCTGTATATATTTCTAACAACCCAAATGCACAGACTTTGCCTTCAGACTTTCATATTTGTTGCTTTAAAAATATAGTAGTTTTTTTTCGGATGGATGGCGAGACTGCTCATGAATAGTAGCAAAACCAAAAACACCACGAATAACAATACAGACATAAGATGTTAAGTCTTATTATGTCCAGTAGTTACTCTGGCTATAATATCCTTCAAACCGGTACACAACAGTACATTTACACTATTATTAGGCGGAAGATAAACATGGTATCAACCATTGTGTCCCTGGTTGACCTTCCACATGGCACATGACAACACATTCCCGTAGCGTGTTCTAAATTCAAAATGGTTCTGCCTATTGCCGACCAGTTGTCATGCCTGGAGGGTATTCTATATTCAAATATCAAAATAGTTCTGCTTAAAAAAAACCTGATTTCAAAATTACGTTCGCTTTTTGTGTCCAATGCTGCGGCGTTAGTCGCTACACAGCTCCAACATTTTCAATCGAATAGTACTCGATCAAACTTTGCGACGAAATCCTTTCCCCGACATTATGCAGCTTGAGCAATCTACTGATACGAATCTATAGGGGCGTCAGTAATCCCAAGTCGGAAGCTAGCGGCAAATGAACGTATCGATACGACGAAAATTTCTTTTCACTTGTTTTTGTACTAGAGGAAGTTGGGTATGGTGAAGCGTGGTTTACTTATTGAAATGTTAGTTTGTATTTTTTTTCTCGGGATGAGAATTGTTTTGAAGCGTTTTGTCTGTACGAGTTAAAGTAGAATAAAGAAGAAGAGGAAATATTTAATAAATACAAAACAATAAAAAAAAAAACACTTTATAGCAACCAAAAGAAAATACAAACAAATAAAATAAATCAGTTTAAATTTGATGTTACTTTCATGAATACATTGATTGGATTATGGTGATATGATTTTACGATTATGACGCAATTATTTTTGACGATGACATCAGAATTACGTTATATGTACGTTATATACTCGTACTACTTCCATACATTAATATGACGATGAATTTATGACGATTTTATCAATTACTACTTACATATCAAGCAACCTTGGATCAGTTGTTTTGTTTTAGCTAGTAATGCCTAGATATATGTATGTACGTCATTGCGGTCAGCGGTGCAGTAACAGCCACTCGCCACCTAGTCAAGCCGCATTATCTTGCTGAAATTCACTGCTGGTAATATGAATATTATTATTTCGACAGCCTCCGTGGCGCAGTTGGTTAGACGCCGCCTGTGAAACGAGAGGCCACGGGTTCGATCCCCGCACCGAGACAAATGTTTGTGAGAACCACAAGTGAGACCTAAAAAGTCTCTCGTAGTTCCTGATACCCACGACACAAGACTCGATCTTATTGTGGGGTCAGGACTATGTATGTGACTGTTGGGTGTATTTATTATACATCCTGAGGAATTGGAAATGCTTACTAGTATGGGAGAATATTTTTTTCGCTTGAGAAGGAATTATAAAAGATAGACACAGGTTTCTGATAGTGAATTTATCAGTTTATTTAAACGTGTTAAACGTAATCTTCAACGTAATGTAAAAATAACATATTTTAATTCGGAAGCTTTCTTATTTATAGCAATCGTTTTTGCATAAGACAAGTACAAATAATTCCAGTGCAATGCGGTAAACAATTACGTTTCGTAAGTAGTCCAACAGTGAATTTAAATAAACTAGCAAATTCTATGCAACTTATTCGACGGATACTTTATTTGGTGTATACTGCACAAGCCGTCGAGTGAATTCTAGTCATTTTCTCTTATAAAAACTCGATAAATACTTAAGATCTTTGGACACTCTTTTTCATTTGTTACTCCCCCTGCCCGTTGATTTCTCGTGAGGCTGGCACGCGAACAGATTTCGTTTGTTATGTCCGATCTATTGCAATAGCTCAATGGCTACGACCAATCATTCGAAATGCGACTGAAAGCTATGATAAGAAATATTAAAAAAAAAACGATTAAAACTACTAACCTGTATGTAGAGTTTTATTTAATTGGTACTATACTAGCCCGCCGCTTCTGTCATTTAATTTATGTAAAAGATGCTTTAAATGCTCATATAATAATTTCCTATAGTATGTCCCACTGCAGTCCCCTGATTGAGAGGGGTTAGGCCAAAGTACACCACGCTGGCCTAGTGCGGTTTGGCAGATTCCACATGTAGGAATTCTTGAAAATCTCCATGGCATACAGGCTGACAATATTTTCCTTTAAAGTTATAGGGCGTAATTAAATATCAATGCACACATGAATCCGATAACACAAAGGTATTATACGAGTTATTATATTAGTCGTATCTTAGAATATATCATTAGTTACAACAGCAGATGTTGATCAATCAATATTTACAGTAGTAATCCACTAGTAGATTAACAAATACTAGCGGTTTGTATTAGATTAATTCAAGTGGCTTGACCTTGACCTCAAGTGAATTATAGATAGTGTTATGAAAGTAAATTTTCAGCGACGAAACCGTATTAAATTCTTCTTGGCTAAATTTTATATCAAATATTTGAAAACTCTCAACCACAAGACAGAAAAACAAACTTTTACTAAACGTTTATCAATGCCTTCGCATTACGTCAGATAGGTAAAAGTAATTAAAGTTGTTAAAATATATTCTAACTTCGTTTTTAAAAAATACTTCATTTTTTAATAGATTCCAAGTAAAGCTTTAGTTATAACAGATGTTCGTATTCACAATGACAATCGATATAAATCAGCGATAATTTTACCGTGGAGCAATTGCTTTCTGTTATTATTTTATTAGATTTTTCTATAATATAGGAGCATACGGTTCACCTGATGGTTATTTATTATTAGCCTTTGAACCACCGCTGACGAAGGCGATTAATGTATCCAAATATTACATACATACATATATACATAATTGTCACGCCTGTATCCCATAGGGGTCGGCAGAGACTATGTTACCAAATTAAATACAGCTAGCGCTTACGCTAGGTTCTGTTCTGTGATTCTAAAGATCTCACACTTTGTCCGATCAATTTTACAAGATTTCTGGAATAAAAATATATGAATTTTATTATGCATACCAAAAAGCAAGATCTTATTTCTGATTCATTTGGCATCATAAATGAATACATCAATGTGTGTAGTTTGCAGGAATTTTATGTGTTAAAAATTATGGAACCGGCAAGCGGTCTTATGTTAACAAATATCTGATGCACTCCCGTTAAAACATATTTTATGTACCTACCTAATCTCTATAAAATTCATGATCTATTTCAGCACCAAAACTAGTGTCTAAACATCATTAACCCCCGATAATGAACGTGTTTATTTGTCAAACTGCACTGTTCGGCGCTCACAATGAATGTTATCAACTCTGAAAGGATCATGCACAAACTGTCTATACACATGCGGGCGCGGCGCATAGAATATCTTTCCACTGATTTATTGCAGTCAAAAACGTACCATATTAACAACGATTCGTGGTTTGATTTATTTTTTATTCACAATTTTGTTGGCATGGCTGTAGGGCCCCAATAATTATTTTGATAGAAACATATTTTTTTGAAATTTCTCACCGCTGGAAGTTTCCGTTGACCTACAATTTGTGAACGCATTATTCACGACAGCATGGATATTCCGACTTAATCTCAAAGGTACAATTGTCTCACAGAAAGAGTAACAGCATATTTCCCCTGACTTTTTGCTGACAGCTCCTGCAATGCTTATATACGTCTATGTTTCTATGCTTCTTTAATATAATATATTATATATGTATAATATACTAAAATCGTCAGCTATTTTTTCTATCATGCAAAAGAACTTACAATGCTCTCGTGCTATTTAATTGAATCTGTTATAAACGATAACAGGTACCAATCATACAAATAAACAGTAAATAATGTAACCACAAGATGTACATACCTATGTATAATTGAGTGAGTGAGTTTTAAATTTATTTTAAAACAGTTGCTGTGTTTTTTGTCGGTACCCAGGGCTGTGGCAAGCCATTCCGGAATTGTTTTTGCCCAAATTAAATTACGATGAGCGGTTCAAAAATGAGAATACATTACCGTCGAGCATTTTTGTATCAATTAATCGCGGAGCAATTAAAACCTTTCGCACCAACGGGTTGTAATTATTGGAATATATTTTCCTTTTGTGACAAATTGAGAAGAAAGAACCCCTTCTTTGACACTTTTTTGTGTTTTAAATATGCCCTTGCAAAACATTGGTATTTATTATAAATCACCATTTATTTTACCTAAATATCCCTCTATTGTTTACTGTCAAAGAAATAAAAAGGAATAAAATTAAGGTAATATTTATGTTAGCAACTTTCATATATATTCCACAGATCTATTTGATTGAATAAATATATTCATAAACTGCATAGATTGCGAGTAATTGAAATTACATTTACATAAAATACTTTTATTTAAATTCCATGCAAAACAAGTCTATCCCGTCTTGTAAGAATTACATGCTCGTATTTATGCGGTTGAATTATCTATACTAATATTATAAAGAGGACAGATTTGATTGTTTGTTTGTTTGCATTGATTGAATAGGCTCCGAAACTACTGAATCAGTTTGAAAAATTATTTCACTCTTAGGAAGCTACACTATCCCCGGGTGACATAGGTTATTTAATATAATATTTTCAAAAAACATTGGGATCCGTACTAAATACCAATAATGTAACCCAAGGTGTAAGAAATTCCCCTCGCCCACTATCACACCATGAGTCGGGACACATATAGCGAAACGTGGGTGTCCTGGTAGCACCTCTACTTACCATTTGTGGGTAAAAGGCGTGAATTTATATAACTATGTATGTATGTATGTGTTGTACCGCAACCTCAATTGATTGACAAAACAACATTACCGCAACCGAATCCGCGGGCAAATATAGCAGCAAACACAAGATAATAGAATACCAAATTATGTAAAGATATGATATACCGAATGCAAAATAAGCATGCGCACTTCAAAGGCATCTCGTTATGCCGAACAGCGCTTATTTTCATATAAAACATTTTCCCCTCACATAAAGAATGGTCAAAGAGAATTAGATGCGACCAAATTACATTTCCAAGTGGAGGGTGTTTTTTTCTTCGTCATTGGGGATTTTTGTGTGGTATGAATAGGGGGATCGCTTTCTAAGTTTGACAAAGTTTTGTTTTTACTGGTGGTAGGTCTCTCATATGTGAGAGGCCGCCTGGGTAGATACCACTGCAATATCTATATCTCTCGCCAAACAACAGTGTAAATGCACTGTTGCGTTCCGAGTTTAAGGACATTGTAGCCAGAGTGACTACTGGACTACTTAATCTTCTTATTTTTATTTTTTTGTGTAAATAATATTTTTTTCAATGTCTTAAAGTCAGCTGCGTTATCGGTATGTGCACGTGCAGAAGATTGGCGTAATCTCATGGAAACTTTAACGGTTTATTGATTGGCTATTTAATTTTTATTTTTTTGTATTATTTCTACCTTTAGGTACTTAAATAACATTAACATTTATGTTCATATTCTAAGGAAAAGAGGTATCATAATCGTTCAGCTAGATCATTGATGTTGTAAACAAACTAAACGGCTCAGTCAACGCTACCACAGTCAACGTTTCGTCAAAGCGAAATGTACCTTATCTCCTTTACGATCTTGTAAAGACATTTCCCTTGATAAAATATTTCCAAACACAAGCGGAACATTTGCTTTGTAACATTTTGCTATAAAATACCAACGCGTTACCACAGAAAATTAAACACCACTCCAATGTCAACCCATAAATTTAAGGGTCAGAATAGCGTGGCGCTTCTTCATTCCTTTTTATTACATCCTACATAAAATGTAAACAAAACTGTTAGGTGTTGGTATCTCCCATCATGGATTTATGGCGTCGCTTGGTACAATAAAATGTTAAGGTCATAAATATTTCATATTTAATGGGAAATTTCGTTGTAAAAGTTTGGAAGATACTTTAATGTCGGTATTGCGGTGGCTTATATTGGTGCTTAATTTGTTATTGCGCTTTTAAATGATGTGAATGGTTGTTTATGTTTCACGGTCTTGTAATTAAAAGCCTGACTTGATTATAGTGCTCTTTCAACTCTTTCAAGCACGCCGGAAGTGTTTTCACAAAAAAATAATAACATTTGAAAGAAGTATGAAGCTGGTTGGAAGCCGCTTCCAATAGGTATATCTAAAGTAGCCAGTAAAATCGCTGGGCATGAAGAGACTTACATAATGTCTCGTGGTGTCGATAGCAGTGCACTACGATGCAGTGCTAAGAAATTATAAGTTCATAGTATTTTTACAGCCTCCTTGGTGCAGTTGGTTAGACGCTGGCTGTGAATTCCAGCGGTTCGATTCCGCATCGAGGCAAATGGTTGTGTGAACCACAAGTATTTGTTTCGGGACTGGGTGTTTGTGAGACCGAAAGGTCTCTCGTAGTTCTTGATACCCACGACACAAGACTCAATCTTAGTGTTGGGTCTTGACTATGTAAGTGACTATTGGGTGTATTTATTTATTATTATTTGTATTATAGGCAGGCATATCACCAGGCAAGCGATACTTTCGTCTCACCATCGTTACGTATCATATTCTTAGTATTATAAAATCACGCATTTTCCAGAGTATACTGAATATTTAATATTATAATATTTAATACTTGCTAAAAATCCATTAATATAAAAAGATCAAAATATATAAAACTACTTTTCTACGAAACAATACATTGGATTGATTCGTCGGTCTATCCGACGTCTTTATTTGACAGCAAATCCATTATTGAATTGCGTGTGAAAGCAACACGAGGCATTGTTTCGACCTTTTCTGCGTTTCATATTCTGTTCCTGTAGCATTCACAGAGCGTTCGTACGAGTAATTGGACATTCGACATCGCTTCAAAGCAATTTCGAGTTAGTGTTTCCTGTTGCGTGATGTGAAACACTAAGCCAGTAGTGTGGCACAGATTATATTCATTGTTTTGATCATTAACACAGTTAATGAAATGTAGATTTTGAGCAGTTAGAGTAAATTGTTTTACACAGGCAGTGGTATTTTGTGGTACAATTACAGTTTTTTGATAATAGAATATTTGAATTCATATAGATACCAATACACGAGATGAACACATGAGAAAATCCACCATAAATACACGAGAAATGCACCATAGCAACCAAAGCAATATTTGTCATCAGGTATAGCGTGTATGCTTTGAGCAGCTTGGAGTAATTATATTTACATTATCGGGATATCAAGTGCAGTTAAGTAATGTTATCTCTATAAACATTTTTTTTAAGTAATATGACCAAGCGAATTGCTAAGCAATATCGCACAATGGGCTGGGATATCAAGGTCATGCTCGAAATTTCATTAATGCCGAGCTTTTATAACTGAGAATTACGTCTCGTTAAATTACCACAAAGCAGTTGAACTACTGCAGGCAGAAAATCGTTTCCGAACAAGGTTACGATATTTCTTTTAAACACAGATTGACAAGGATGAATTGCAAGCGTATTGTTGCTTTCCAGCTCGTCATTACATACTTTTTTTATTAAATTTGTTCTCATCCCCTGAATCTCGCTGTAATGGCTGAAGTCGTTAAGGGTTATCAGGAACGAATTGTAAATGGCAATTAATAGGCGTTTTTATACTTACATCACACCTATCCTTTTCACGTAGAGGTAATGAACCCGCGTTGGTAGTGAAGTCACGTTAGCTAGGTGTCTGGCTAACTGGTCTTAGCTTGGTGTGAGTTAAGTGACCTATTTCCGCTGGAGTGAAAGTGCGTTTTCAAGGTAGAAGTTTCTTGAAGTGGTAGAACCTTGCTTAAGTCTGGCTGTAGTATAAAAGATGCAGTTGCGCTCAATTCGGCATGACATTGCTGGATATTCTGTAATTAATCGGCATAAACCTATCAAAATTTTTCGCTCGAGTCAACCAGCTCGTTCATTCTGTGGTCAACATAAACTACAATATGGCTCTACGGTTTCAAAAATGCACTAGAGAATGTATCTATTTTTCATTTGCGTGTGGTCTTTCCGAGCAAGAATCTGTTTAAGACATACATACATACATAACCTAACGCGTTTTTACCCAGAAAGGGTAGGCAGAGGTGTTACCAGGATACCCACACTTAACCTTGTATGTTCCGTCCCACAATCTGTTAAATATAATTAGTTATTCACACTACATTTACTCGGAAAATGTCTAACTCTCAATAAACTAATGTCGTGACATTAATGTAGTGCTTAATGCTTATGTGTGCCTGGAACTAAGTTACTTATTTTAAACACTGAATTCCGCAGAACAAAGCCAGTAATTTATTAAGACATGTAAGTTTAAACTTAAACTTTGCACCAGTTTATTTGTTAATGGTTTTTGTACAATAAATAAAAAGTAACATTCATTTGGAAATACAATGTCAAATCGCAAATGATAAAATAGCAACAGCAAATGCATATCCGATATTTATTTCCATTAATATCAGACCAAATAAACGATCGAGAATGTATCGTATATACCGTTCAGCGTTCTCATTGTATTGTTAATTTATACTCTTTGAAAAACCGAGCAACGAAATTTTCACAATGGTTGGACTTTCATTGTTCTTTATTATTCTTTCAATAGGAACTATATCTATTCTTTTATTAATTTCTATTTGACTTTATTATACCACAAAGGCAGAACAATATTATATCGGTCTCACTATTGCTTTTTTTCCATCGTTCATTTTCAAAGGGAAGCTATTTATTTTCAAAGTGCGGCTACTGGACTTTTTTCTTTATTTGACGAGAAATATTCACGTACACTCCCGGTTACCATAAGATTGGTGGATACGTTCATCAGGAGTTCTAAAGGTGCCAAACTTTATTTATATGTTAATAAATTTTCAATAAAGAATACGCATAAAAAAATAACTACAGATAACAGAATTAAAATGTGAAAGTGTTCCTTCGGTTACAGGAAATCACAACTCGTGAATTAACAGTTAAAATATGATAATAATATCAGCATGTATATAATAACACAGAGTACGGACCTTCTCTGCATAGTGGCCATCAACGGGCTTAATAATTCTTGTAAACTTTATATGCATTTTTCCTCACAATAATATGTTCCATTAATAACAGCAAAATACTACACATTTGTATTCGGATACACGCAGAATTAATCGTGTGTATGGACAGTACAAATGGCTAGATATCCATCAAGCGAGGCGACGGCGCGAGATAATCCGATGCCCGCGAACAGCTGCCGTCTTTCTTTTTATTGCACGACCTGAAGGACACATTTTGCGTTCCAATTCTTTGTATTGGAATTTGGCGTGGAAATAGTTTGGTTTTTGATATATTGTCCCAAGGATTTATTAAGAGATCTTTGTGAGCTTTACAAGACGTATTAATGAAGAAGAAAGCAAATTGATTTACTAATGAAGATTAGAACTCAGAGTATTTTAATATGAACAAGTTACAAGAACGCTGTTTTTAGGCTTTAGAATATCATAGAAAAATCACCTAGTCGCTGTCATTGAAATTTTTGTGAAGTGGTAGAACCACGCTGTTCAGTCATAGCTCAGCAGTAATGTGCAGGCTGGTGGTGATTACTTATCATCAGGTGACCGGTTTGTTCATTAGCCGGAAGTATGCAATAAAAAAATATCAATTCTGAACCCGATACACAATGAACTACTAGGGAGGTCTTCCTATACTGGTTTCATATAGAAACATCAGAAATTACTCGTATCTCTAGAATATCTTAAATGTGAGCGAAACTAATACAAAAAATTAGCAGCAATAAGAAACTGAGTTATATTTGTGGTAAATAAGGCTAAGTAAACATTTCCCAAATGTCCGAAGCGTATGGCCGAAGCAATATTTACAAAAACTAGCAATTACGCCAACATAAGAACGAAACAAATATTAGGACTCATGAAAAAGATATTACTCCGCGTCTGAAGCTTATGAAGAGCAAAGTGATATGATGTCCAGTGACCTTCTCACATTACGTGCGAAACTATGGTAGAATTCATTGCCTCTTTAGGGTAAGGGTCATTGTAAATCTTAATGTTTTGGATTTAGTTCCTAGGTTAATAAATGTACAAAGGTTTTTTTTATATTCTAAGGTTCTGGTTGTTCAGAGTCCAGTTTATACGAATTGCTAAAGTAGGTGTGCTGGTAAAATAGGCTAAATCATTTTGACATGTATATTCTATTCGATAATGGTCCCTATTCGATGGATTCAAATAGCTGTATTTTATTATGCTGCAAAATTTCTAGATAAATTATTTGATCAAATATTTTTCTACTTGTACTGAACAGTTCTGTAAGTAGGTAATAAAGAATTCAACTGAAAAGCAATAACTGAGTTTTCTTTGTAAGAATAATTTCATTGTTTTCTCTAGTATTCTCACAGTATTGCAGTTGTAATAACAAAAGAACACAAAGGTATTTAGTTAAACAGTTTAGTGCCGGGAATGACGACAATATCCAAGAATTTTCTACATCAAATAAAACCTCAACTTCGCAAAGGATATTAAGTTTATTTTCCCGATATTTTTGTACCTTCGCTTTTTCTGGCTTTGTGGTTTTATTTATTGGCACGAAGGTAACGCGAATTGTGTTTTTTCGCGTAATTTTCTGCGTCCCTCAGTATCTTGTTTGGAATATTTCTGAATTTCAATGTTTTGATCCAATTACTTGCGTTGTTCTGGGCGGAGCATGATTCTAATTTACTACTTAACTTTCAGGAACCTTGCGGTGCTCAAACATTGTAACCTAGGCAGCGGTAACGTTCTAAAGCCATTTAGAAGCTGCCCGCATCCGGCGATCTCGACAGTGTCTTCCAAATTAATAGTACGCAAGGGGCCCCCTGTATTACCGCTTTGTCTAGCTGGCAAGCTGCAGTACCTAAGCTCTGTTATATCCCGGTTCGAAGGACATCGTAGTTAGTGACTAATAGGAATTAATATGCTTTACATATGACTCGTAGTGACTAGCACAGTACAGAAACACGCAGTAATAGTAATAAATTCTAAGTGTTGCTTCTGTTTTAGGAAAGCGTACTGTAGTGTTTGCATATATAATTATACTTATATACAAACTAGCTTCTGCCCGCAAACTTTGTCTGCGTGATTAACTTTTTTTCTAATTATTGAATTAAAAAAAATATATATTCCTAGTTAGGATTCGAACCCGTTAATTTAAAAAAAAAACATACCTATATTATTACACTATTCAATAGTGTCACTAATAAGGATCAAATTCTGAAAAGTAATGGTATACGGCAAACTAAAGTAAAGTGTTGATTTTAAGAATATAAAGTTTTTTTTTACTATGATATGAAATGGAAATAATTTATTGAATCCATAAAATGTTATACATCATTTAGATTAAGTATTTTTTTTACTACCACCCGGTTTGGAGGGCGGTTTTCACTACATAACTCTAAGATCTAGTCTTATTGCATTTACTACGTATTAATAAACAAAAAAAAAAACAACCTGTATGTAATTCTACCAACGTCAAATTAACTTTACAAATGACAACAGTTTAACATTACCAGAGGTTTCTAAATCAATTTCCCTGTATTTCTTATGGTTATGATAAAAAGAAACATCCTGTATGTAAATGAAATATATACCACTTTTTAAGTTGGATCTGCACCAATATAACTGTGAAAACTGCATCTCATTTCGTGCGGTAGTTTTTGAGTAACGTGCAAGAAAATAAAAAGAAACAACCTGTATGTTAATGAAACATATACCACTTTTTAAGTTGGGCCTGCACAAATATAACTGTGAAAACTGCATCTCATTTCGTTCGGTAGTTTTTGAGTAATGTGCAAGGAAATAAAAAGAAACACCTTGTATGTAAATAAAATATATACCAGTTTCCAAGTTGAACCTGCATTAATATAACTGTGAAAATTGCATCTCATTTTGTGCGGTAAATTTTGAGTAATGTGCAAGCAAACAAAAAGAAACATCCTGTATGGAAATGCAACATATACCAGTTTTTAAGTTGAACCTACAGCAATACAACTGTGCAAACCGCATCTCATTTGGTGCAGTAGTTTTTGCGTGATGCGCAAGCAAACATACAGACAGACAGACAGACAGACAGACAGACAGACAGACAAAAATTCTAAAAAAAATTATTTTGGCTTCTGTTGCTGTTATAAAGACCCCTCGCGTTAAAATTTCTTAAATATCTTCCATGTACAGACATCGACCATTTACATTTTTATTATATGTATAGATAAGCTATCATTACAAAATATTAATATATTATTATAATTACATAAAGTATACAAATATATAAACAAACATACATAGACATAACACATACATTTCACTGTCCCGTGCGCACCACGTCAGACAGGAGAACCGACGGGAGAGAGTGGACGTCCTTGTAAAAAGTATTGATAATATACCTACAATTACACATATATATGACTATATGGCCTAACCCCTCTCAATCGTACTTCCGACAGTAGAGGAAGCCTGGGCCCTGCTGTAGCTGTTCAGTTAGACAAGCATCCTGGCCATCTCGTCATTCAAATTAATAAAAAAATATTAACATTTAGATTTCTACCCTAGTTCACAAGAAATACCCTAAATAACAAATGAGTTGTAATCTGTAATGTATAGAGGGCGCTTTATCTGCGCATTAGATCTTTATGTAGGAGTAACATGCGTTGTTAGCGTATTCGGCGAGCGCAAATAACTAAGCTACTTAATTGCATACCTTTTATGTCGGCGGCTTTTAATGACACATTACGCAACGAAACATGACCCGCTTTCAAAGCCTGTGTGGAGCTCATTTAGATATTTCACTCGTATTATTAATGATAGTTTTAGCTTGTGACATATTTTGTTTAAGGTGATTATATTAAGGTGATATTCATTTTTTTTTAATTTTTTTTTTAAATATTTGATAAATACATGTAATTCATTTATAAAATACAGAGAAAAATATTTATCCCCCGATAGTGAGGCTTAATACCCAAGCCAAATTGGTTTAATGATGCAAAGTGAGAAATGCGGGCAGCGTTCAACAATACTGCCTTCTGCATATGTCTTGACCGTATGGTCAATTAATTGGATGAATTGTTAGTCATGTCCTTGATGGGATTTCCATTAATTTAATCCCTGAATATGGAGAACAATTTCCATGCATATTGTGCTAAGTAGAAAAATAAATCAATATTCTACTCGTACTTTTAGTTTTTTTTTTGCGCATGTAAGCGATATGACCGCTCATGCGCAGTGGAAAACCAAACAACACCATGAACTACAAAGCAATGTTTGGCATTTCACTGCGTTTGCCATCTTGGGACATAAGATGTTAAGTCTCAGTTTGTTAGTACTTATTTTATCATCTATTTAACTCCGAAAGGGATCTCTATCTCTCTATATCAGCCCATATACGTCCCACTGCAGGGCACGGGCCTACTCTACAATCGAGAGATTCGATTGAGTGTGGTTAGGCCATATAGTCCACCACGCTGGCCTAGTGCGGGTTGGCGGACTTACATACCGTAGAATTTTTTTAAAATCGCTACGGTATGCAGGTTTCCTCACGATGTTTTCCGAAAGGGATGAATTTGCGAAAATCTTTTCTACTTCCCACTCGCGTTGTTTAAGGAATTCCTGATTATAGTTTTAAGCTTCTAGTCCAACTGGAGTACTGTATGCTTCATCTACTAATGTATTCTTGTCAAAATGTTATTAAATAAACATAAATATATAAATAAATAAATATATTGGACAATGTTAAAATACCCGTCTAGAGTCTAGACCAACTGAGTTATTGCGATGTCCGCCAGATATTTTCCAGGCATATGAGCTCCTAGACAGGTGTAGGCTCGCATTTAGAAAGCCTATTACACATCCGACATGTAATTTAACTGGCATACACTTCTCGTATATCGTAAACTAGAAAATATTTTACCCTAATTTTAAAGACAGACACATGTTTCAGTCATGTTTGTCACTCAATATTTTTATCAAGCTTGAAATAATTAACAAAAATATCACTAAAATTACCCTAAACTAAAAAAAGTTATTGAATTTCAACTAAAAAAACCTCATTATAAAAAGTTACATCGCACAAACTTCACAACACCTACGCAAAATTCAAATGAAGTCTGCGGCTTTTAAACACACAAACCTGATATTTTATTTCTGTTCCACTAATGAGTCCAGACGGGGTGGCGCTGGTCAAAGGGGTGCGCAACAAGGCAGCCGGCTAATTGGTGATGCGACGCGACACCTGCAACCCTCAGCTTGTTCTAGCGTGCTTGTTTAAGGACACACCACATTATTCAGCGTAATTCAGATTTGTCTATAAAAGAAGCAAAGTGAGACGCTCAAGTGTCCGATCAATTAGTGTTATATACGAATACATTCGACATTTTATTTCTGATTCGCTAATAAGTCCAGACGGGGTGGCGCTGGTCAAAGGGGTGCGCAACAAGGCCGCCGGCTTATTGGTGACACGACGCGATATTTACAAACGTCAGCTTGTTCTAACGTGCTCTTTTTTTTATTGCAATGTATGGTGAGATGAGCATGTCATTCGCCTGATGGTAAGCGATACGACTGCTCATGGACAGCAAAACCAAAAAACACCATGAATTTCAAAGCAATGTTTGGCATTCCACTGCGTTCTGCGCTCGCCATCCTGGGACATAAGATGTTAAGTCTCATTATATCCAGTAGTTACTCTGGCTACAATGTCCTTCAAACCGGGACGCAACAGTGCATTTACACAACTGTTTGGCGGGAGAAATAGACAGGTACCTACGCAGGCGGCCTCCCGGATATTGAAGACGTACCACCAGTCAACCGCTCAGCTCCAGTCAGCTCCTTAAGGGACTTACCTCATTATTCAGCTATACTCAGATTTCGTCTATAGAAAACGCCAATAGAGACGCTCAAGTATCCGATCAGGTCTTTAGATCCGATCAGAATACACAGAGTGGTCCGTCAGACATTTTATTTATGTTCCACTTATACCTCTCAGTCGAATCCTCGATTGTTGAGGAGGCTTGTATTCTGCAATGGGACGTACTTTTTACCTACATGTTGTTTTATAGAATGGGGTCAAGACTATGTCTGTGAATATTAGGTGTATTTAATTATTAACCATTTGTTCCATAGCCTACGCATAAAAATCTCATAAGCTTTCCGCGTGTATTTCTATTTTTAAATTTATATGAGTTGTATCATTCGCATGTTGATAGTACAGTTCAACCCTAGTTCGCCACGTTCGGCGCCGCGCTGTACAATTGTCCGAAAAATCGTCCAGCGAAACACGAATGAAGCTGAATATATTATGTAGTTACTCCTTTACTCTAGAACAATGTTAATAAATCTTTGTACATTTGAAATGGGACGTGTCAGATTTTGTACGGACACATTATGAAGGTTGACACAGGTGTAGTTGAATAATAGAACTGACTGTAGTTGGTTTGCGAATTTATACGAAATTATTTTATTTATTTTTATTTATTTACACACTTTATTGTACACCACAATAAAAGAGAATAACACAGTAACATTTTAGTCAGCTAACATTCGTGAGTATTTTGTGGTATACACGATTTAATACATTTATCAATACATAAACTCACGCCTTTTTTCCCAGAAGGAGTAGGCAGAGTAACCAGGACACCCACGTTTCGCCTTGTATGTTCCATCCCACAATGTGATAGGGCGCGAGCCTATTGCTATATCGGGCACAAATTCCCAACTCCGGGCTGATAAATTAATAGGAAAAACTAATACCACATTGCCCGACCCGGGATTCGAACCTGAAACCTCAGCTTTGTAATCATACCGCAGTACAACAGCGCCACGGAGGCAGTCGATTTTATACGATATACAGGGTGTACAAGAGAATGGCGCACCTGCTAATATACATTTTAGTAAATCGTGATTACGTCTAGATTATGATGCATTTTCGTAGCCGACTCTGATAATAACAAAGATGGCGAGAAATCAAGAATTAACATCACACGTGCTTCCCCTTAACATATTACGCCAAAGTGATTGAACCTTACAACTGAACGGGTCGCTCCACAACAGATAAGTAGGAATACTTCTCCATAATACGTGATTAAAACTACATAATTGCCACGCCACTTAATGTACATAGTTAGGCAATAGGAATTTAACATTGAACGAACCGTAGAATATGGTATGTAGAGAACATGGACAGAAGACCTACACTAATTCAAGCGTACTGCTTAAGTGCCACTAATGATCACAAAATAAATAATAACTGACCCTATAATTTAATCCGTAAATAGGTACCTTAGGTAAGGAGGTAAGTGCTGTAACTGCCAAAATCCCGCACGAAAGCACTGCCACAATTTGATAACATTCAACAGTTGTACGTTCATAATTCACTTCATTAGACACATAAAATGTACTATGTGTACATAGAGCCGTCGCTCGGTCTTCCGATGCAACGTGTTTGATTCAACTTCGCGTAATTTTGCACAAATCACTAAAGTATTCTACCGTTTTTAGCCACAAACCTATCATCATTGCAATGGCCAAAATACACTTAGATATTAAACTAACACTTCACTAAAAATACCATGGGATATTCCATACGTCAAAATTCATAAAATTCAATCTAAATAACTGAAAACGAGTTGATAATAATAATGTATACGACAAATACATGTACACGCGAACGTAGTCCGAATTCAACTAATAAAAGATAAATGATTTTTTCGAAAACAGAAAGATAAAGGCTTGTTCACATTAGACACATTTACACGTATTTCATTTCATAATATTTTGTTTTAATTTTTACACGTGTTTACTGTTTTCAGTAATTTAATATCATAATATGCTATTTCTTAAGTTAATACCATTTACTCGGCTACAATGATTTTTAAATTTCGTTTCTATTATAAGATTTCAGTACATTTTTTACCATTTTAAAGCAACATCATTATTAATATTCATTAAATAATAAGCCTTGCCAGTCTTGTAACTGTCTGGATTAAATTATGTAACTACTTCAACACATTTAAACTAGATTAATATCTCTGGGGAGAGTAACGATCACTTTATCAATCCATTATGATCTTTCGTTTTTACGTAACTCTTATTATCAAGTACCTAACCAAATTAAGTTGTACTAAGTGGGAAGTGTGAACAAATCCTAACATGGCGGTCATCCTTTGAAAAATGCACACAAAACACCGCCAATGGTATTAATGTCACTCAAGCTCAGAAGCGGCGAGCTCAAAGGAAGAATAATCGAGCCGCGCTAGTTCCGACAAAGTTCCGACGAGTACACAGTGACCTTCGGCTTCCTTTAAGAAATGGGCCGAATTCTGCAATCATTTTAATATCATATTTTTTTATTTATCAGTGTAATTGCATAAAAAGAAATGTTTATGAATATGAATTACTTAGATAATTTAAATGTTATGTATTACTAAAACATTTGTAATTAATAAATTTGCAACCTAACACGGTTTAACCGAGGACCAGCGTGATTTCTTGGTATCTTACAGTTTGGATTTGTGACACCTTAAGGAAAAAAATGACAAAACCAATAGTTACACAATATACAAACACAATACCAAAAGTTATTATGTTGTTAATTTGTTGACACTGTAAATCTAAGTACGCTCCTGCTTAGCCGTTTTATTTATGTGAAATGAAACAAAAAATACCTTTTTGTAAAATTAGAGAAGGACAAAGTGTACAGCTGAGAGTTCATGACCTGGCCTATGTGTAAAAAATGTTAAGGCGAAGTCAATGAAAATTTTGTTGCTGTTAAAAATGGTTTTCGTGGTATATTTCATTAACCATTTAATTAACGACGAAACGACAAAATACGTATATGTTAAAATCTTGTTCTTTACCCATTCCAGTTGGATTTTTGCGAAAATCAAGTATTACCATCAGGTAATACTTGAAACTTTAAACGGTCATAACTCAAAAACGGATAAATATTTTCCAAATATTATATTTTTATCATCATATTAATATTATGTCCTTGCATCCAACTTAGCAGGTGTTCCATTGTCTTGTACACCCTGTATAAAGAGATATAATGTGTTATTTTAACAAGATAAAGAAAGAAATAAATAATAATAACAATAATGAAGGACTTAATCTTGTTGTATATCCTTGTTATTATTTTTTACTTAGTAATTAACACAAATAGGGATATAAAATTGTTTAATAAAATTTTGAAAAATATTACTCAAGACTGGAGCAAAATAATCTTTAAATATTTTATTCAAGCGCGTTACTAGTTATTGTAGCTCCGACATGAGCGTAGCGACGTAGCAACATGTAACCAAATGCGTAGTGGCGAGCTACAGTTGATACAAGTGCTACGACGTAGCTGTAATTTAAGCAGTAGCAGTCGAAAGCCAAGCATGTTGTCTGGTTTTACTACCGTCCATGAACGGTATAGCTTAGCATCAGGCGAATGGCATGCTCGTCTCGCCATTAATTGCAATAAAAAAAATCCTGTACTATTTTTGTTATGGAAATATCAAAGAAGATTTTTTTTCATTTCGGAAATAGCGTACTATTATTTATCCAATGGTTCTGTTGGTACGTAGTTTTATGAAAGTGTAGGCTTATTATATTCTTACACAGTCTGAAGTTTCAAGTTTTATTGGAATTGTTAGATTTCCAGGGGGATTTCCTTCATTACGGCTTCCATTTGTGGTTTTACCTCACGCAAGAAATTTAATAACTAGTACAATAGCAAAACTAAGCATGTACATTTGTTTTACAATAATTTTAAACTGTAGGAGCAAGTTATTTCATAAATATTTTTACGCACACTCTGTTTCACAAGGTTTCTATGTTATTGAGCATGCAAGCAAAGAATTATGAGTAAATAAATAAAAAATACATCGCATAATAATAAATATTGTTTATAGAAACCGTTTCGTTTTTTACATTGAGGTTTTGTGTCATCTACACCAACCAACAAATGGACATCTACTCCAATAGCGAGACTGGATCTGCAAGTGTTTGTCTATATATACTTTAGTGTGCTTGCGTACATGTGTGCGGTTACATATTTTATAACATCCGATAAGTTTGCCTATACGGTACAACGATCATCAACAAAAGCTAATTTAAATTGGTCACCAAAATGCTTAGCTCATCATGTATTCAGCTCACACAATATCAGGTTAACCCGTGTATTCAATAACCCATTAAAGTCAGACAACAAAATCCTAAACGGCAAACAATATAGAGCAGACAATTTGGATCATTAGTGCCCCGTGCATAATTGAAGGCTTGTGAAACTCGTTCATCTTTTTAGGGTTAGGTGCTATGTAGACATATTCGATATATATTACGGTTTCTATGATGTAATAACTTTTATATTTTTTCATATTCGAGCCTACAGCCTCGCATATTTTAGGTTTCCACTGGGTTTTTTCCTCACAGCGCCTCGTAGGTACTAACCTATTATATACATACATAATATTACGTGCATAGTACATACCTAGGCTTACAGTCTAGTGGCAGTATGTCTGGGCTGTTCATCGTGCGGTTCTAGTGTCGATTCCTTGGTCTGGCAATCCATACCTTACACACTCTGCCGTTTCATTTTAGCTTTCATCACCGTTTAATGTAATCTTTCAATTGTCAGATACACATATCATTCCATAAGTCACAGTTATGTATTCTAAGCTTGAACCTAAAGCCGTAGTACTTCCTTCCACTTGTAACTAGACTATCGCCCACGTAAACTGTATAAAGTTTTAATGACCCTAGTACTTGAGTAGTTCACGCATGAGTCACATACAGTGTGTGTTTTTACTGGAAATAAAGCATAAAGTCACGTGCCTTCCGGTCATTACAGTTTCAACTCATGTGCAAAATATCAAGGGGACTTCTGGGTAACGCAACATAATTCCCACTGAATATTGCATATTACGAGTTGCATTTTTAACATTTTGTGAATTCCTATTTTGAAATTTCTATATTTAAATTGATAGTAGAATGCTGGAATCATTTGAATGTGATTGTTATGTCTGTGTCAGCGTGATTATTTATTTGCTATGGTAGTATTTTTTGATTTTGGTAAATATTCGTTTAGCTTCTTCGTAAGTTCAAAGGAATGGCAAGGAAACTGAAATTCTGGAGTGGCTATTATTCTAGTATTCATAAAATTCGCCACCGATCACATTGGTTGAGCATAAAACCATAAATTCGGTTTTGAGCTTCAATTATCTTTTAAAATACGTAGAGTTCTCTTTGGCATGTAGTTTTGAAAAGTTAGGAGTGTGTTCTGTGAGCTTTGACCTTTGCTTCAACAAGTTGGTAGTTGACCCTCAACTAGATACATTGAATAGAACTTGCATAAAAAAACTATAAGTTTCTATTTCTATGCCGTTCATTCCACCAGCTGCAATATACATTCAGTATACAGTACTTGACTCAAAAACTTGAAAGGTATACGAAAATATTTCATCAAATGATAAAATCGATGCGGTATCAGGGGCTTTGTTCACACGTGCACGTTTTACAAATTTGAAACGTTGCCGCGTCTGCATTTTATAAGCTAAGTTATTCAAGGTTGTGTAACTTAACAAATAAGCCTTTGAAATCCACTGGGATAGATTTTTATTAAATTTTCGATTTCTTTTTCAATTATTTTTGGGGATATAGTACCAGTATGGCAAAATATTTGATTTGTTTATGATAAACTTAACTTGCTTTAACTTACAATAGGTACAAGTGGTCTGTGTTTACTGAAATATCGATGCCCATGTTATCAAATCTGCTGAAAACATTGCGTAATAACAAAAGTTATCCGGAACCAAAAGACTAACGGTCTCATTCATAAACGGATTTAAAACCTATTTTAATTATCGAATGTTTTGTCCCTTTCGAATGACTTTAGAATTCAACTTGAGTGAAGAAGACAAAACATTCGATAGCTAAAATAGGTTTTAAATCTGTCTAGGAATAAGGCCGTTAGGAAATAACATGACAAGATTTGATGAAAAATGATTTAATCTGACTTTTCTTCTCTTTCTTTATTTTCCTTGCTCTTACTTATCACTTTACAAAAGCTCTTACAATCATATACATATAACAATAAACCGCAATTTTCATAGTAGGTTAAAATACCCATCAACGCATTAGTACAGACAGATAAATGTTGACTAGCAATAAAAAGTGCTCGTCTATAAAAATGTAGGCTATAGAATGGAGATGCCCCATTTATTGAAAACCCTCCAGGTTGGAATTTCTGGGGCCGTCTGGCGTTCATAAAATAGAAGCTTTATTGCGAGGTCGGTGCGGTGAAGTTTTCATCTTGGATTATTAACTTTGTTCCGCGTGTCATAAAAATGTTACTCAAACAATATGAACTAATCTTTGAAAAATCTAAGGGTATCTAATTTATTACTTATGAATATAGAGAATTGCAATAAGGAGAACCATCTCTGGGTAATGTGTATGTAAAAATGTCCATCTAACAATGGCAATTATTTATATTTATTATTATATTCTTTTATAAATAAATACACCCGACAGTCTCAAACATAGTCCTGACTTCTGACCCCACACTAAGATCGAGTGTTGTTTCTCGGGTGTCAGGAACTACGAGAAACTTTTCAGTCTCACAAAAACCCAGACCAAAGCAAACACTTGTGGTTTACACAAACATTTGTTTCGGTGTGCGGATCGACCCTCGGAACGAAGCCTTTAGTTTCGCAGCGGGCTCTAGATTATTAGATGTCACTGCTGAAACAAAAGCAATAACCTTGTATTTCGCAGAAGGGGAAATTCATTATTAAATGCTTCACCTGGTCAAAAAGGTCACCTTTTTTTTTATTTTTTTTTATTGCAATGAATGGCGAGACGAGCATGCCATTCGCCTGATGGTAAGCGATACGACCGCTCATGGACAGTAGCGAAACAACACCATGAATTACAAGGCAATGCTTGGAATTCCACTGCGCTCGCCATCCTGCGACATAAGATGTTAAGTCTCAATATGTCCAGTAGTTACTCTGGCTACAATGTCCTTCAAACCGGAACACAACAGCGCATTTACACTGCTGTTTGGCGGGAGAAATAGAAACTATGATACTACCTGATAGTATCACTGCCGCCCATGAACATCCACAACGCTGTATCACGGATGTGTTGCCGAATCATCAAATTGGGAAGAGAGCGGGAAGAAAAAAGGATGGTAAGACAAAGAGGTATTGGGCACCCAGCAATCTCACTCACCGAACGAAACGCGACAGCTAAGCTGTCGGTCCACGTCTATTTCCAATGAGACAGTGGTAACGCCCCGGACGAGCCTGCCAACCATGCTGATTCATGACTGGCAACAGCGTGGATCTACCACTATTTGTTTACCATTTATATTACATACATGATATCAAGAAGTAAAAAGTAGTATGTAGCAAAGCATATTCAGGATAGAGCCCCCATAGCTAAATATATAAGGAAATAATATTTGGTTCGAGAATTTTGGTTTTGGCGTAAATATCATTTGTACCTTGAAATTAATAAACTAAATTCATCTATACGCTTAAATATCTTGAAATCTTCTTATGAATACACTTTACTCTGTCGCCTCGTTAATTTCCGCCTTGTGCAAATCACTTTATACGCATTTACGATGCGATAAACATGATTGTCTCGAGATTGGATTATTTCCTTCTGATTTTGACGCTAGGTATGTCTACTTGGCGTCTAATCGTTAAATTTTAAGTCTAATCATAGTTTATTTATTTATATTTTATTTATAAATTCTTTATTGTACACCACATACATACAAAAAAATAAAAAAAGAATTAAAACTAATTTAAATAAAGGTGACAATCGGCGGTCTTATCGCTTACAGCGATTTATTCCAGACAACCATTAGATGGATGATTTGAAAAGAAATTAGGAAGAAGAGGGTGGTCACAACATAGGCAAAGAATAATGATAAAAGTAAACAAAAAAAAAAAGAATTCAAAATATGAGGAATGCAAACACATATTTTCATTAATCATACATATATATACATACAGATTATATTCATTAAAAATTTACCAAGAATAATGAGCGACTTGAAAGAGAAGTCATAACAAGGCCAAATGGTTCTAGAGTAGAGGCTATAGACAGGCAAGCGAAGTGTCCGACGGTCGCCTACAAGGTGTTCGGACGACCTGGTTCAGGTTGCAGGAAGTCACTGGATGCAAGCAGCTTCCAACAGGTCGATGTGGAGATCATTAAGGGAGGCCTATGTTCAGCAGTGGACTTCCTCGGGCTGAATAGATAGATAGAATGAGAGACATATGTAGGTCATACATCATAGCATAAAAGATAAGAGAAGGGACAAAGATTTTAATCTGAATTCAACGCAGACAAAACTGTGGATCGCAGCTTGTTCACAATAATTCCACTGTTTATTATACATTTGTCACTATTTTACGATCACAAAGCAATCCGTCCTCCTCTATAACGCTGAAATTGTCAAGATAATCTGAAGATAGGGATTATGAAAATTATTATATATCTATCCCTCGTTAAACCCACATGGATGACATCGCGTAGGAGTCACAACATTGCCTATACAAGTAATATTAAGTTAACTTGTCAGATAGCCTAAAGCGATATGCCGCCTTTCTTTCTTTCTCCGTCATACTGTTTCGTCCAACATTAATCTTTCATAACCTGATTCTTAAGGATTGGATGTTTCAGAGCGCCCCTGATAAACTGACCTAAGTTAATATTTCATTTTTTTGTATTATACATGTAGTTCCAGTTAATAGACTATGAATAAAGCAATAAGGTATAAAAATGTTCCAAATATAGATTAATGAATACTTCCTGTGTGATGTAAAGCAAAACTGGCTTTTCGTTTCGAAATTCTTAGAGGTCAGCTTTGTACATATAAGGTTTATCGTTTGCACATTCAGTTTCATTATAACACATGAGATAACCTAACTCCTAAAGAGTTGATTATAACTTAAATCGTTTTACATACACCGCTTAGGAAAGTAATGGAAGTTCTGAAGATACTAAGAGACTGAATATGTTAAGTTCGTAGAAATTAGGATTGCCCTTTGTATTAGTTTCTTAATGACTCGCCGACTAAGACAACGTGGGATGGATTTAAATGGATCATTTTGTTGAACTTTTGTTTCTTCTTTAAGAAGGTAATATAAAAATATTTAGATAATACACTAGAAGGGATTCTTTAATTGCTTTTGTCTCTACCACTCCTACACACTCATACTATCTTCCTTCTCGCCCCACTGGTTTCCCATAGGTGGGAAAGGTTCATGAGTACATCATATTATATATAAACACCTATGTACTATGTTGGATATCCTGGTGATAAAGATGATATTGGTAGGTTTCTCATATGTGAGAGGCCTGGGTAGGTACCATCGCAATGTCTTATGATTCTTTCGTTAAACAGCAGTGTAAATGCACTGTTGTGTTCCGGTGTGATGGACATTGTAACAAGAATAACTACTGGACATAATCAGACTTAACGTCTCGGGATGGCGAGCGCAGTGCAGTGCCAAGCATTGCTTTGTAATTCATGATGTTGTTTAGTTTTGCTACTGTCCATGAGCGGTCTTATCGCTTACCATCAGATAAATGGCATTCAAAAAAAGGAAAAAAAGGCTTACGGTACTTTACGTTAGTAGGTAAATATTACATAATCGCCCACTTCTAAGCAAGGCAGTCTATTACCATCGGAAAATCGATTGAAAACCGATGCTATTTCCATACGATAAAATGGCTTCTGTCAGAAAAGAACATCGTGATATATTATGGAGTAATTTGCAAATACGCTGTAAGAGAGCGTTTCCGTGCAAAGTTCTCAACGAGATTTATTACGTAGGTGCTTCAAATACACTTCGCTTGCCATTCATTATGTTAAAACAACGCGCGTTTTACTTCCGACATTAATTTTCTGAAGTGTTTTGTACAATTACAGTGGTAAGAACAGGAGCAGTATATTTTTTGGTTAATACATACATAAACTCACGCCTTTTACCCAGAAGGAGTAGGCGAAGGTACCACCAGGACGCCCACATTTTTGCCTTGTACGTTCCGTCTCACGATGTGATAGGGGGCGAGCCCATCGCCATGTTGGGCAGTAATTTATGACTCCGGCCCAGCAATGAATAGAAAAATCCAATATCTTTTTTCCCGACCCGGGATTCGCACCCGAGACCTTAGTCTTGTAACCGTACTGTAGTACAACTACGCCACCGAGGCAGTCTAACAAAATTGTTGTTAACAAAATAGGTACATGTTTTATAGAGTGCGGTTTTCTCTTAACTAAGATTTAAAAAATATAAAATGAACAATCATAAAAAGTAATAATAAAAATACAATTATAAATTCTCAACACGAATAGACCACCTTGCTTCCTTCAAGAAATAATTGCTGTTTACAACACCTCCTTAACGGAACTACGCGTGCTGGCTTGCGGAGCCATAGCTTGACTGTTCAATCCATCTCGGCGCGAACCAAAAGGTTCTCTAATTCATTTTTCTGCCGCACAGTCAAGCTGTGGAACGGTTTGCCATCACACGTGTTCCCTCCTTTCTATAACCCTGGGTCCTTCCGCCGTAGCGTGAAGAGGCATCTCAGCGGGCCGGCATGATTGTATCGAATGGTAGGAGACTACCGTCTGATACCATTCGATACTCTATCTGGACGTCATTAGCACTTACCACTAGATGCAAAGCCGTACTATGCGGTGACAGATTAAAAAAAAACCTCCAAGTTGAACAAGTATAACATTTCATACTTTTTTATACAACAGAAAGAGGAAATATTTTGCCTTCATCTAACAAACTTGCATTCTTCAAACGCAACAAAAATAAATGTGCAAGCATTTATTTGTGATAAAGGGTGAAGTTGCGTCCCAGCGGACCCAGCTTCCCAAGTAATACAGAAGAAGATAATGCACGCTTTTAAACTTGTTGACTGAATAGCTGCTTTCATGAGCCAACCTGTTACTGACGGACAACTCTACACATGAGTAAGGTTTTATAGTACAGTAAACTCTGTACTTTTTGTTAATCTGTAATATCTTTAAGTGGTTTTTTTTTTACATTTTTGTGTGCAGTTAAGAATAAATAAATAACTTGACGAAAATACGTGGAGAAATTGATGAAAGTGGACGAAGCGAAAATGATGTCAGGACTGAACAACGTGGAGATCATCGTCACTGCTTAACCTATGGGATGCCGGATGCAGGTTTGAAGGTTATGTGTATATGAAATCTCAAATGTATGGCGATGACATTGTCAAAGTTAAAGTTATCGTCAGTTGATTTATGCAACTGGGCCTTATTGTGAGATACTGACTACAGTGCAGTTACTTTAAATCGCCTAAATAAATAAACATGAATTGTCCGTATTTATGCAAAAAGGAACCATGCAGCAAAAACGCACTTCTGAGATATCAAAATATTTACAAAAACATGTGCAGCTCTGTTAGATTAAGTAAAATTACTATTTATTTTATTTAAATTTAGTGATATATTACTTATTTAACTATGTGTATATAAATTTACTCTGAATACTCTTAAACTTTCTAGATATTTAAGAAAATGTGCATGTGGTTAACATTTACTAATTGATAGGTTTTCTCATATGCAAAAAAGAACCACAACGCAGGGACTTCCTGATATAAATGAAAATATGTATTTATGTTATCGTAATAAACCTTTAATTCACTAAAAATAAAAAAATAATACATATTATACGTTTAATCGACGTTATCATCAAATTGGATTTCGAAATCCACCGTGTCTAGTCCATCTATGTCGTCTTCTATTGCATCATCACTAACGAGACCATTCTAAAAACTCAGTGCATCTTGTGGAATGAGATGTAATATGGACTGAAAACTAAAGGGGGACAAGTTTTCGAGCAGTTCTAATAACGGCGAGGAATATTCTTCTAAGCGATCTGGCGAAGTTGAAATGTTGCTTGAAGGTGAAGAAAGCTTATCCAGAGGTTCCGATGTACCAGGTTCTTCGTTACCTTCTGCTGTAATAAATTAAAGCTTTAAAATTAAAGCAACAAAACCGTAAGGTTTTATATATAAATGACGATAGCAAAATATTATGAGTTCTTATAAAGCCCCACTAGGCGACATTAGTCGAGCAACGTGTGTCCCCGGTGACATCGGGTGATGACGTTGCCAGGCGGGTGACATGGGGAAATATCGCCTAGTGGGGACGCGGCTTAATGTCACTTCAAAAAGTATGTTGTACATGCGCCTTGTATAAAAATCATGCAAAAAAAAACTTGTTAATTTTTAGCTATCCCGGCACCGCGACAAACCACACACAATTAGGTATTTTTTACTGGTGGTAGGTCTCTCATATGTGAGAGGCCGCCTGGGTAGGTACCACCGCAATGTCTATTTCTCCAACAAACAGCAGTGTAAATGCACTGTTGTGTTCCGGTTTGAAGGACATTGTAGCCAGAGTAACTACTGGACATATCGAGACTTAACATCTTACATCTCAGGATGGCGAGCGTAGTGGAATGCCAAGCAATGCCTTGTAACTCATGGTGTTGTTTGGTTTTGCTACTGTCCATGAGCGGTCGTATCGCTTACCATCAGGCGAATGGCAGGCTCGTCTCGTCATTCATAGCAATAAAAAAAAAAAAGGTGACTCACTCCACAATAGGGAATAAATCAAATGTGGATAAAGCGTACAACTCAGATTCATTAAGTACTTAAATGCACTAAATAAAACTACTTACCTGATGTATGTTCAAAATTATCTTCGGTGTTCATCTCCAATGCTTTATTTACTAATTGCTTGCTTCTATTCAAAATTTTCACACTTAATTTAATTAGAAATTAATAAAAACAATAGAACTTTCTTCGCGGAGAAAAATAACGGTCGTCACTCAATCATTCGAACTATTTTGTTGAATGTCACCTATTTTGACAGATGTTCGACGTATTACTTTAAAACTTTGAGTTATTGCACTTTGAGCCATATATGCAATGGAATAAAGTTAATATTTCGTTGTTTAAAGATGAGAGGCATGTAACAAATCATGTCATTTGGTACCTTTGAGCGATGATGGGTTTCAAAATGTTATATGCATAATGGAATCACAAATTAGTGGTTCTAGTGTTTTACAATATTTATTAATAAATGATAGAACCGAATGCTCGTGATTCCATTTTGCATAAAAATGTCAGCAATTAAAATATGAATTTATTTTACGCATAACCATATCACAGCAACTTGGTTCCATTTGGGGTATTAAAAATAATTGTTAATAATAGAAATATGTGTAACGTATAATGGTACCAAGTATGTGTGGATCTGTTTTGTATAAAATGACATGGTATTAATATCGTTTATTTGTTTGAACAATCGAGTTCCATTGCACTGTGGTTCGGTTTGGCTTTATGTATAATGTTTGTTTCTGCTGTTGGTTCTATTCAGCTTTTAGTATACCTTGTTTTTAAGGGAAAAATCGTGTGGTTCTTTTTTGTATAAGAATTTAGAGCACGTTTAAATTAGTATTCTTCAAAAAAAGCAAAAAACGATATTTGTCGTGTGGTTCCATTTTGCATAAATACGGACAATTTTATTTACTTATTTATTTATTATTTAATAATTAAATTCTCTCACATAACATGTTTCGTGAAACTAGTCTAATGAGGCGCTGTCTAGACCCTAGCTATCGTATGTTACGATATAATGATGAGCTTTATACGTATTGGTAATATTTTCTCTCTATAATTCGACATATTTGTTTGTATACTCTATTATTATCGTATGCATTAAATATGTTATAAACTTATGATGTTAACCAGAGTATCCATAGCCGAAACTACAGTGTATTCGAAATAAAATTAGCTGAACTTACAACAAAATTTCATTTAAAGTTTCGAATAATATTGTACAGGGGTGGAATTATAATGAGACACGTTATGACAAGCTTGTATGTATTTGGAATTTGAATTTACGTCTTCTATTTCTCAGAATCTCATTTAATTATACTAAGTTGTAATATAAACTATCGTGTAATCCTAAACAATTTAATAATCCGTAACCGTAATCAAAGTCGGAACTATATAAATGATAGAATATCAATATTATTATTCATACACAGCATTCATACACCCATATTAACATCCGAAATATATATCCGTTAATATAGAGATGTTATGGGGATTGGGGATAGCAAATATACCATTTATCTTCCTCCAATTATAACACGCAGAGATAACGGAATCGAGCCACACAAGATCATAAATACCTGCCATGTGTATACTATAAGTCATTGGATATATTCTGAGTCTTTTGAGCAAATATAATTATTCTCGCTATCCTTTCCGCCGTGTTAATTATCATAACATAATACAGACTAACTACGATTGCCAAGCAATGCTTTGTAATTCATGGTGTTGTTTGGTTTTGCTACTGTCCATGAGCGGTCGTATCACTTACCATCAGGCGAATGGCATGCTCATTTTGCCCTTTATCGTAATAAAAACCGGTAAAACGGTAAATACGTTGTAAGTAGTTACCGTGGACTGCTGCTTGTCCATAAAGAGTATCGATTGGCATATTATCTCTTGCCATTGATACAATAATACCAGGTTACTTAACTGCTGCCTCGGTGGCGTAGTTGTATTACGGTACGGTTACAAAGCTGAGGTCTCGGGTTCGAGTCCCGGGTCGGGCAAAGTGATATTGGATTTTTCTATTCATTATCAGCCCGGAGTCAGGAATTTGTGCCCGATATGGCGATAGGCTCGCCCCCTATCACATCGTGGGACGACGGAGCATACAAGGCGAAATGTGGGTGTTCTTGTGGCGCTTCTGCCTACCCGTTCGGGGATGAAGGCGTGAGTTTATGTATGTATGTATGTATGTATGTATGTACATAACTGCTTCTTCACGCTACGAAGGTAAGACTCGGAATTCAAAAGGGGATAAAACATGCGCTGGCGACGTGCCTTACTTCGTGCCAAGCTGTAGGCCACAAAGCTGCAGCTTCGAAGGTACGCGTGGTTCTATCAAGGAAAGGGAGAAGCAGGAACAAGATTTAACAATACCTCAGAGCATTCGATATCATACAGATGATTTTTAAAGGAGAGGAGGTGACGATATTAAATTCCACAGAGTATTCATGATACCGATTTGTCAGAACCTCGACCGCCGCTTTGTAGAACAGCTGTGAGCAAACAAGTTCTTTTGTTTTCGTAGAAATTGCGTTGTTCTTAATTAACAGGAGATGGGCACTACGTCCCGTCTCGCTCGGCCGCGTCCAATCATAGTAATCTGTGAAGCGGATTGACCACAAAATAAACAGTGTAGAGCGCCAAAGGATTGCCGGCCATCGATTTAACAAGTTAACACGATGCTTGATATGTTGGTTTACATGTGTTTGTGATCATGTCATGTGGATTTAATGAAGATGCGGTTATCAATTGAGTCTGTAAGTCAGTCTAAGGCAGTTTTATGGGAACTAATTGTAATGTCACATATGACGAGAAATGAAAAAATATATATTTCGTTTTGAAAGCTGTTTATTATTACAAAGCAGCCATAATATTAGATATCAAATAAAAAAATATTTTATAAAACAATTTGAATTAAAATCTATCATCTATATAATAAATCAAATATGAATATCGAATCAACAAATTTCATGTTAATTAGCCTTACAAACCTTGAATATGGAGCAATCAAAATGCTACAGATAGTTTACTACACGATAATTTTACACTTCACACATTTTTCTTGTATTTCTTTATAGTAAATAACTTTACCAGAGCAATTATCTATGTATCCTGGAGCGATAACTCTCGAATCTATAAACGAATGCATTAAAGAGTGTGAACTATGAACTACTCGCAAGTACTAACTCAACTCCGCGCCAAGTTTTACAGAGGCCATTGTTGCATTGGCAACATTAAATATTATTACAATTTATATTTTTTGTATGGCAACTCTGCCTCTTCCGCCGCACGCTTGGTCAAGTGAATACACGTTTTACGATCTCCAGTTGTTTCATTTAAATTCGGTGACAAATCCAGCCCTATACAGCCATAAAGTACAGTAAACTCTCAACAGCCATTAACAAAATACAAAGTAATTATGAACACTTATTGACTGCCTCGGTGGTGTAGATGTTCTACGGTACGATTACAAAGCTGAGGTCTCTGGTTCGAATCCCGGGTCGGACTATGTGATATTGGATTTTTCTATTCATTCATCAGCCTGGAGTCAGGAATTTGTGCCCGATATGGCGATAGGCTCGCCTCCTATCACATTATGGAACGGATCACACAAGGTGAAAAGTGGCCTAGTAGCACCTCTGCCTACCCCTCTGGGAAAAAGGCGTAAGTTTATGTTTCTATGTATTAACACTTACTATTATTACCATATAATGCGTGTTGTGTGAGTAGATTGTCCTTGCTGTCTTTTCCTTTTCAACTTAATAACTACATGTTACATTTGATTAAAAGCTTTTTCGTGTATTCAGTGTCACATCACTAGTTAGTGGTTGAGTTGGGTATATTATTACATAATAAATACGCCTAATGGTCACGCACATATTAATGACCCCACCCAACGTAACATGTACTTTTTTTATATTACAGGGGTCAAATGAGCATTCGGTTCTGCGGCGGGTTTTAGGGACCGCCCGCAGATAGGAGTAGGTAGAAAATAAGAACTCAGGGTGATTACGCGGTACAGGCTTTAATATTTCGCATCACCGTCTTACACTCGGCACTGTTGCTGGTGGTATGCAACAAGAGTCACTGGCCTTCTGTGGACACTGATCCGGGTCTTCTGCACGTGGCGGTTTCCGACGACAGCTCGCCGGCAAGGTTGGCTGCCACGTGGCCGGTAGTGGTTAGGTCAGCGGCTCGGTGCAGGTGCGGTTGCAGCACGGGCAGGAAGCGTGCGGAGCGAAGCCTGTGCACGAAGTCAGCACTCCGTGCGTAAGCAGGGTAGAAGAAGCAGATGAAGGTGAAGCTGAAGCTGATGAACCCCAGCGGGTACACCAACACGCGTGGTAGCACGCAGTTAATAAAAAGGAAAGAGGACGCGAGCGAGGTTACACGCGTATTTATGCGCGCGATGACAGTTCGCACGTTTTAGCTGTCAGAATTAAATCGACCAATCAGCGCAATGGAGGCGTTGATTGGCATAAACAATATGATTACTATAGACCATAGACGGCAACTAATCCGGGTGACATTCTACAACGTCACAGTACCCCGCCGAAAAGACCAGGATTTTACTTATAACTAAATATAAGTAAAATCCGTCTGCCTACTTAACATTCTTGTAATATTCACTTTCATTCTATCTTCTTACATACATCTTTCATACAAAATGTCTAGCATCAAAATATATTATGACCAAGACCCTATAGAACAGAGAATACTTTGCAATACTAAAGGACTCTCCAAAATAACAAGAAGAATAATTGTAGATTAGTAGATGTTAGTAAATGGCAGGATATGTTTAGTGTCGCTGTTAATGTCATGTAGTTAAAAATATATAAAATGTTAGATGTGTTAATAGGTATTAATATTTGTAGTTAGTAAGTTTTAAATCTTTGATGTGCCAGGTACCTAGTGGATTACCGTTCATATCTTCCAAATCATATACTAAAGGTGATTTTTTAGAAATAATTTTACACTTTATAAACTTGGGAGCAAGTTTTCTATTAAAATGCTTATCCTTGTCGCTTTGATAAAAAGTTTTTCTCCAAACTACATCGCCTACATTAAATTCAGCCGGTTTCTTCCTAAGGTTATAGTTAGCACTATTCCTCTGATGTGCCTGCAGAAGCAACGACTGTACTTTGTTAAAAATATTAGATAGTATGCCTAAGTTTTCAGCATAATGATCTCGAGGTATGAAAATAATATCCTGATCCACATTAGTGTCTACATAGTGTGAGCCACAAGTAACCAGTTCACGACCATATACTAGAAATGAGGGAGTGTAGCCAGTCACCTCATTAACAGAGTTGTTAATTGCAAACTGTATTTTGGGAATCAAGAGATCCCATACGCGTTGATCATTTTCAATAAATGTAGAAATAGCTGTCATGATAGTTTTGTTGTAGCGTTCGACAGTATTGACATGAGGAGTATATTTAGGTGTAAAATGAATTTTTGGAATTTTATACTTCTCTAACATATTTTTTAAAGTTGAGCTAATAAATTGACGTCCATTATCCATAAGAATGGTTGATGGAATGCCATGAACAAGGAAAACATTTTCTTCTAGAATTTTAGTTATAATTTCCGCGGTAGCGCGTTTTAATGGAAAAAGTAAGCAATATTTAGAAAAACAACAAGTGACTACAAAAATATAACAATTTTGCTTTCTAGTACAAGGGAGAGGTCCAACAATATCAATACTTAGCATTTGAAATGGTCGGGAACACGACTTAGGTCTGCCCATTTCACCCAAAGTGGTGTGGTTTTGATGCTTATGGGAAATACAGACATCACAAGAAGAAACAAATTCTACAACACTAGCATGCATTCCTGGCCAGTAGTATTTTTGTGCCAGCCTTCTGTAAGTTTTGAAAATACCAAAATGTCCAGCTAAAGGGTTACTATGGTTTTCAAAAATAATAGGGGACCGAAGTTCCTGAGGTACAACTTCCTTCCACTCAAATTCAGTATTAAGTACACATTTAGATTTCATAAAACGATAAAGACGATTATCTTTAATTATATAGTTAGGGTATGAAGTTGGTGAATTTTGACAACCGTGAAAGATATTTAGGTACCATTCATCAGCTGTTTTAGTAACATTCATGGAAGTATCAATAGTACTTATATGCTTAGGACAAGAACGAGACAATGCATCAGGAATAACATTATCTGCACCCTTACGATGTTTAATGTCGAAGGAAAATGCAGAGAGTCGGACACCCCAGCGAGCGAGCCGACCTGTAGGGTTATTCAGGTTTAGAAACCATTTAAGAGCTGAGTGGTCTGTGTAGACAGTAAATTTTTTACCACTCTCTAGATAACATCGCCAATGTTCTAAAGCAACTAAGACTGCTAAAGCTTCGCGTTCAGTAATGCTGTAGTTACGCTCCTGTGGGGACAATGACTTACTCATATAGGCAATGGGATGTTCTACGCCGTCAATAGTTTGAGTCAGTAAAGCACCGACACCATAGTCGCTAGCATCTGTGTGAACTTCGAAGGGCATGTCATAATTAGGACACGACAATATGGGAGCTTGCACTAGACAGTCCTTTAGTTTGTTGAAAGAGTCCTGCGCCTCTGGAGACCAAATGAAGGGTTTAGCCTTCTTACTTGTAGAAGTAAGTTTATTGAGGGGACCAGCAATTGAACTAAAGTTAGGAACAAATCTACGATACCAAGATGCAGTGCCTAGAAAACGTTTGACCTCCTTAGGGTTGGTCGGTGTAGGAAAATTCAGAATAGCATCGACTTTTCCAGGATCAACTTGTAGACCATTCGAGTTAACAACATAACCTAAATATTTTAGTTCAGTACGAAAAAATTGTGATTTAGAATAATTAATAGTCAAATTAGCATATTTTAATTTATTATAGACACGTAAAAGCATAGCCATATGATGATCAAAATTAGGAGATACAACAATAATATCGTCTAAGAAAACGAAAACGCAATTCTCAAATTCAGGACCATAGATCAAAATATCAACCAGCCTTTGCTGCGTTGCAGGTGCGTTGGTAAGACCAAATGGAGTAGTGACAAACCTGAACGAACCACGCGATGGAATATAAAATGCTGTTTTATCACGATCACACTCTTCAATAGGTATTTGCCAAAAGGCTTTCGAAAGATCGATAGAACTCAAATAACAAGCGTTACTTAAATTATCCAAAATTTCTGACATATACGGTAATTTATAAGCATCTTTTTTAGTTACTGAGTTGAGTTTACGGCTGTCTAAACAAAATCTCAATGTTCCATCTTTTTTAGGAGTTAGTAAGACAGGTGAACACCAAGGACTTTCACAGGGTTCCACAACACCGAGTGCTATCATTTCATCTAGCTCGTTACATAACACGCGTTGTTTTTCGGGAGAAAGTCTATAATAGCGTTGTCGCATTGGCTGCGAGTTGCCAGTATCAATGCGATGAGTGATGAGATGTGTTCTGCCTAGGCCTCGAGTTTCCATAGAAATAGAACGAAATAGGTCAATAGTATTATCAGCGTTTAGACGCTGCGATTTAGTTAAATCGTCATAAGAAAATAATTTAGTTTTATTATCATTTAAATTAGAAACACTACTAGTACTAGAATCACCCATTGTTATTGATTTTAAATACTTGGGACAAATCTCAAACCTAGACCAAAAATCAATTCCTAAAATTAAATAAGATGACACTGTAGGTATTACGTAGGCTTTTATAATATGAAAATTATTCTCAAAACTTATAGGGATATTCATATATCCTATAGGGTTTAACCGTTGGCCACCAGCGGCAACAAAATATGTGTCGTTAAGATCTGTACACAACTTAAAACCAGCTGACAATAATAGTTTATGTGAATCGTTCCCTAGTATAGTCACTGAAGAACCAGAATCCAACAAAGCACAAAAAGAAATTTCACTAATTTTAACGTTAACATACGGACGAGAATCATTTTCCGGTTTACGTTCCCAGATTGAAGTGATGTTATAAGTAGAAAAAAAGATTTTAATAGTGGAAAGCCATTGTTCCCAATCTTCCTTATCAAAATTAGCACTTTTAGTAGTAATATCACAACAATCTGGCCCTACAAGTTTTTTGGACTCGATTTAGAATGACAATTCGAACAATTAGGATAAATAACATCTTTAGCACCACATTTAAAACAAATCGGAAACCTATTATGTTTACACTCGGCTAGCGTGTGGTCATTAGTGCGGCAGCGGGGACAATATGAATGGCTACCTGAGCGTCTTTTGTTCTCGAGCGATAAGCGAGCAACCGGTTTGCTTGGACTAATAGATGTATATAAAGGGTTAGTTTGTGTATTTGTGTGTTTATTGAAATTGTAGAAATGTGTAGATTTTTTATTAAATAGAATATTAGTATTATTAGTATTGTTAGAGTAGGCTAAATCTGGAGCTAGCGTATTATTAGTTATAGGAGGTGGTTCATGATATTGAGCAGTCATAGATTTAATATTTTCAAAATTTTTACAAATTAAACGAAGTTCCTCAATTGTAGAAATTTTAGGTGAGCAAGCTATAACGTTAGAGTAGCAGGGACGAATGTTATGTAACAAAATTTCTAATTTTTCCGACTCAGGTAATTCTTTAGAAAGACGAGAAAAAAATTCAGACATTATAGAAAAATATATAGTGATGTTTTCAGTTTCACTCTGAGTTCGGTTACGAATTTCTGAAACTAAACGATAATCATAATCAAACTGGCCAAAATCCTCGATCAAAAATTTAGATAATTGATCCCAATCTTTAATTTTACTTTTAATACTACGGAACCAATGTAGTGCATTGCCACAAAATATTTCGGTAGCGAAATTCAATAGATCAGAAGATGAAATACCCCTAGCGACTTTAAAATCATCGACCTTTTGTAAAAATATTCGAACACAAGTAGAACCGTCGTATTTTAATAGTTTAACGTTGTAACATCTGTTTTATCAATCGATGTGGGTACATTAGATGTAGTCTGTTCACTAGAGTGAAGTTTTTTAAGCTTATTGACAAATAGATCGTAATTAGTGTGGAATGTATGCAATAACTTTTTATCGGCAGATGTTAATGGTTTCAATCTACGTGCTCTGTGAAAAATGTGATTTGCCAGATTGGATGTGCGTTTAAACATATTAGAATCGTATGAACATTCTAGGTTTGAAATTTTAGATTGTAGGTCATTAAAGGAATCATTAAGTGAATTGAAATCATCGTCGAATGCTAATCCTGACTCGTCTATGTCCTCTGGTGGATACAACACAGACAGTTTGTGTATCTGCTTACGCAGTTGTAGGACTGTGTTAGTCGGGTCCTCGCCGCGAATTAAGACTTCGTAACTCAGTTCACTTTTGTTTAGTAGAAAATATTTAATAGGGTGAGTGCCCATAATGAAATTTAGTGAATTTAAAATAAGGAAAAGAAAGTTAAAGCAGGAAAAAATTGCAAATAAATTACTTTAGAGTTACTTTAAAATTACTATAAAGGTCAAACGTTACACTTCACTTATATAAAGAAAAAAAACTAACCTATTTGCAACTTTTTAACCGCTTGATTGCCCAGCTGTAGACTGCGCAACCGGACTGTGTGTGGAGTACCGAGTATAAAGGTGATGCGAAAACCCACGTATTAGAATGATTGGGCGCCACTGCGGCGGGTTTTAGGGACCGCCCGCAGATAGGAGTAGGTAGAAAATAAGAACTCAGGGTGATTACGCGGTACAGGCTTTAATATTTCGCATCACCGTCTTACACTCGGCACTGTTGCTGGTGGTATGCAACAAGAGTCACTGGCCTTCTGTGGACACTGATCCGGGTCTTCTGCACGTGGCGGTTTCCGACGACAGCTCGCCGGCAAGGTTGGCTGCCACGTGGCCGGTAGTGGTTAGGTCAGCGGCTCGGTGCAGGTGCGGTTGCAGCACGGGCAGGAAGCGTGCGGAGCGAAGCCTGTGCACGAAGTCAGCACTCCGTGCGTAAGCAGGGTAGAAGAAGCAGATGAAGGTGAAGCTGAAGCTGATGAACCCCAGCGGGTACACCAACACGCGTGGTAGCACGCAGTTAATAAAAAGGAAAGAGGACGCGAGCGAGGTTACACGCGTATTTATGCGCGCGATGACAGTTCGCACGTTTTAGCTGTCAGAATTAAATCGACCAATCAGCGCAATGGAGGCGTTGATTGGCATAAACAATATGATTACTATAGACCATAGACGGCAACTAATCCGGGTGACATTCTACAACGTCACAGTACCCCGCCGAAAAGACCAGGATTTTACTTATAACTAAATATAAGTAAAATCCGTCTGCCTACTTAACATTCTTGTAATATTCACTTTCATTCTATCTTCTTACATACATCTTTCATACAAAATGTCTAGCATCAAAATATATTATGACCAAGACCCTATAGAACAGAGAATACTTTGCAATACTAAAGGACTCTCCAAAATAACAAGAAGAATAATTGTAGATTAGTAGATGTTAGTAAATGGCAGGATATGTTTAGTGTCGCTGTTAATGTCATGTAGTTAAAAATATATAAAATGTTAGATGTGTTAATAGGTATTAATATTTGTAGTTAGTAAGTTTTAAATCTTTGATGTGCCAGGTACCTAGTGGATTACCGTTCATATCTTCCAAATCATATACTAAAGGTGATTTTTTAGAAATAATTTTACACTTTATAAACTTGGGAGCAAGTTTTCTATTAAAATGCTTATCCTTGTCGCTTTGATAAAAAGTTTTTCTCCAAACTACATCGCCTACATTAAATTCAGCCGGTTTCTTCCTAAGGTTATAGTTAGCACTATTCCTCTGATGTGCCTGCAGAAGCAACGACTGTACTTTGTTAAAAATATTAGATAGTATGCCTAAGTTTTCAGCATAATGATCTCGAGGTATGAAAATAATATCCTGATCCACATTAGTGTCTACATAGTGTGAGCCACAAGTAACCAGTTCACGACCATATACTAGAAATGAGGGAGTGTAGCCAGTCACCTCATTAACAGAGTTGTTAATTGCAAACTGTATTTTGGGAATCAAGAGATCCCATACGCGTTGATCATTTTCAATAAATGTAGAAATAGCTGTCATGATAGTTTTGTTGTAGCGTTCGACAGTATTGACATGAGGAGTATATTTAGGTGTAAAATGAATTTTTGGAATTTTATACTTCTCTAACATATTTTTTAAAGTTGAGCTAATAAATTGACGTCCATTATCCATAAGAATGGTTGATGGAATGCCATGAACAAGGAAAACATTTTCTTCTAGAATTTTAGTTATAATTTCCGCGGTAGCGCGTTTTAATGGAAAAAGTAAGCAATATTTAGAAAAACAACAAGTGACTACAAAAATATAACAATTTTGCTTTCTAGTACAAGGGAGAGGTCCAACAATATCAATACTTAGCATTTGAAATGGTCGGGAACACGACTTAGGTCTGCCCATTTCACCCAAAGTGGTGTGGTTTTGATGCTTATGGGAAATACAGACATCACAAGAAGAAACAAATTCTACAACACTAGCATGCATTCCTGGCCAGTAGTATTTTTGTGCCAGCCTTCTGTAAGTTTTGAAAATACCAAAATGTCCAGCTAAAGGGTTACTATGGTTTTCAAAAATAATAGGGGACCGAAGTTCCTGAGGTACAACTTCCTTCCACTCAAATTCAGTATTAAGTACACATTTAGATTTCATAAAACGATAAAGACGATTATCTTTAATTATATAGTTAGGGTATGAAGTTGGTGAATTTTGACAACCGTGAAAGATATTTAGGTACCATTCATCAGCTGTTTTAGTAACATTCATGGAAGTATCAATAGTACTTATATGCTTAGGACAAGAACGAGACAATGCATCAGGAATAACATTATCTGCACCCTTACGATGTTTAATGTCGAAGGAAAATGCAGAGAGTCGGACACCCCAGCGAGCGAGCCGACCTGTAGGGTTATTCAGGTTTAGAAACCATTTAAGAGCTGAGTGGTCTGTGTAGACAGTAAATTTTTTACCACTCTCTAGATAACATCGCCAATGTTCTAAAGCAACTAAGACTGCTAAAGCTTCGCGTTCAGTAATGCTGTAGTTACGCTCCTGTGGGGACAATGACTTACTCATATAGGCAATGGGATGTTCTACGCCGTCAATAGTTTGAGTCAGTAAAGCACCGACACCATAGTCGCTAGCATCTGTGTGAACTTCGAAGGGCATGTCATAATTAGGACACGACAATATGGGAGCTTGCACTAGACAGTCCTTTAGTTTGTTGAAAGAGTCCTGCGCCTCTGGAGACCAAATGAAGGGTTTAGCCTTCTTACTTGTAGAAGTAAGTTTATTGAGGGGACCAGCAATTGAACTAAAGTTAGGAACAAATCTACGATACCAAGATGCAGTGCCTAGAAAACGTTTGACCTCCTTAGGGTTGGTCGGTGTAGGAAAATTCAGAATAGCATCGACTTTTCCAGGATCAACTTGTAGACCATTCGAGTTAACAACATAACCTAAATATTTTAGTTCAGTACGAAAAAATTGTGATTTAGAATAATTAATAGTCAAATTAGCATATTTTAATTTATTATAGACACGTAAAAGCATAGCCATATGATGATCAAAATTAGGAGATACAACAATAATATCGTCTAAGAAAACGAAAACGCAATTCTCAAATTCAGGACCATAGATCAAAATATCAACCAGCCTTTGCTGCGTTGCAGGTGCGTTGGTAAGACCAAATGGAGTAGTGACAAACCTGAACGAACCACGCGATGGAATATAAAATGCTGTTTTATCACGATCACACTCTTCAATAGGTATTTGCCAAAAGGCTTTCGAAAGATCGATAGAACTCAAATAACAAGCGTTACTTAAATTATCCAAAATTTCTGACATATACGGTAATTTATAAGCATCTTTTTTAGTTACTGAGTTGAGTTTACGGCTGTCTAAACAAAATCTCAATGTTCCATCTTTTTTAGGAGTTAGTAAGACAGGTGAACACCAAGGACTTTCACAGGGTTCCACAACACCGAGTGCTATCATTTCATCTAGCTCGTTACATAACACGCGTTGTTTTTCGGGAGAAAGTCTATAATAGCGTTGTCGCATTGGCTGCGAGTTGCCAGTATCAATGCGATGAGTGATGAGATGTGTTCTGCCTAGGCCTCGAGTTTCCATAGAAATAGAACGAAATAGGTCAATAGTATTATCAGCGTTTAGACGCTGCGATTTAGTTAAATCGTCATAAGAAAATAATTTAGTTTTATTATCATTTAAATTAGAAACACTACTAGTACTAGAATCACCCATTGTTATTGATTTTAAATACTTGGGACAAATCTCAAACCTAGACCAAAAATCAATTCCTAAAATTAAATAAGATGACACTGTAGGTATTACGTAGGCTTTTATAATATGAAAATTATTCTCAAAACTTATAGGGATATTCATATATCCTATAGGGTTTAACCGTTGGCCACCAGCGGCAACAAAATATGTGTCGTTAAGATCTGTACACAACTTAAAACCAGCTGACAATAATAGTTTATGTGAATCGTTCCCTAGTATAGTCACTGAAGAACCAGAATCCAACAAAGCACAAAAAGAAATTTCACTAATTTTAACGTTAACATACGGACGAGAATCATTTTCCGGTTTACGTTCCCAGATTGAAGTGATGTTATAAGTAGAAAAAAAGATTTTAATAGTGGAAAGCCATTGTTCCCAATCTTCCTTATCAAAATTAGCACTTTTAGTAGTAATATCACAACAATCTGGCCCTACAAGTTTTTTGGACTCGATTTAGAATGACAATTCGAACAATTAGGATAAATAACATCTTTAGCACCACATTTAAAACAAATCGGAAACCTATTATGTTTACACTCGGCTAGCGTGTGGTCATTAGTGCGGCAGCGGGGACAATATGAATGGCTACCTGAGCGTCTTTTGTTCTCGAGCGATAAGCGAGCAACCGGTTTGCTTGGACTAATAGATGTATATAAAGGGTTAGTTTGTGTATTTGTGTGTTTATTGAAATTGTAGAAATGTGTAGATTTTTTATTAAATAGAATATTAGTATTATTAGTATTGTTAGAGTAGGCTAAATCTGGAGCTAGCGTATTATTAGTTATAGGAGGTGGTTCATGATATTGAGCAGTCATAGATTTAATATTTTCAAAATTTTTACAAATTAAACGAAGTTCCTCAATTGTAGAAATTTTAGGTGAGCAAGCTATAACGTTAGAGTAGCAGGGACGAATGTTATGTAACAAAATTTCTAATTTTTCCGACTCAGGTAATTCTTTAGAAAGACGAGAAAAAAATTCAGACATTATAGAAAAATATATAGTGATGTTTTCAGTTTCACTCTGAGTTCGGTTACGAATTTCTGAAACTAAACGATAATCATAATCAAACTGGCCAAAATCCTCGATCAAAAATTTAGATAATTGATCCCAATCTTTAATTTTACTTTTAATACTACGGAACCAATGTAGTGCATTGCCACAAAATATTTCGGTAGCGAAATTCAATAGATCAGAAGATGAAATACCCCTAGCGACTTTAAAATCATCGACCTTTTGTAAAAATATTCGAACACAAGTAGAACCGTCGTATTTTAATAGTTTAACGTTGTAACATCTGTTTTATCAATCGATGTGGGTACATTAGATGTAGTCTGTTCACTAGAGTGAAGTTTTTTAAGCTTATTGACAAATAGATCGTAATTAGTGTGGAATGTATGCAATAACTTTTTATCGGCAGATGTTAATGGTTTCAATCTACGTGCTCTGTGAAAAATGTGATTTGCCAGATTGGATGTGCGTTTAAACATATTAGAATCGTATGAACATTCTAGGTTTGAAATTTTAGATTGTAGGTCATTAAAGGAATCATTAAGTGAATTGAAATCATCGTCGAATGCTAATCCTGACTCGTCTATGTCCTCTGGTGGATACAACACAGACAGTTTGTGTATCTGCTTACGCAGTTGTAGGACTGTGTTAGTCGGGTCCTCGCCGCGAATTAAGACTTCGTAACTCAGTTCACTTTTGTTTAGTAGAAAATATTTAATAGGGTGAGTGCCCATAATGAAATTTAGTGAATTTAAAATAAGGAAAAGAAAGTTAAAGCAGGAAAAAATTGCAAATAAATTACTTTAGAGTTACTTTAAAATTACTATAAAGGTCAAACGTTACACTTCACTTATATAAAGAAAAAAAACTAACCTATTTGCAACTTTTTAACCGCTTGATTGCCCAGCTGTAGACTGCGCAACCGGACTGTGTGTGGAGTACCGAGTATAAAGGTGATGCGAAAACCCACGTATTAGAATGATTGGGCGCCACTGCGGCGGGTTTTAGGGACCGCCCGCAGATAGGAGTAGGTAGAAAATAAGAACTCAGGGTGATTACGCGGTACAGGCTTTAATATTTCGCATCACCGTCTTACACTCGGCACTGTTGCTGGTGGTATGCAACAAGAGTCACTGGCCTTCTGTGGACACTGATCCGGGTCTTCTGCACGTGGCGGTTTCCGACGACAGCTCGCCGGCAAGGTTGGCTGCCACGTGGCCGGTAGTGGTTAGGTCAGCGGCTCGGTGCAGGTGCGGTTGCAGCACGGGCAGGAAGCGTGCGGAGCGAAGCCTGTGCACGAAGTCAGCACTCCGTGCGTAAGCAGGGTAGAAGAAGCAGATGAAGGTGAAGCTGAAGCTGATGAACCCCAGCGGGTACACCAACACGCGTGGTAGCACGCAGTTAATAAAAAGGAAAGAGGACGCGAGCGAGGTTACACGCGTATTTATGCGCGCGATGACAGTTCGCACGTTTTAGCTGTCAGAATTAAATCGACCAATCAGCGCAATGGAGGCGTTGATTGGCATAAACAATATGATTACTATAGACCATAGACGGCAACTAATCCGGGTGACATTCTACAACGTCACAGTTCACTTGATGGTAAGTGAGCACCGCTACCCATGAACATATGCAATACCATAGGGCATGGAGATGCGTTGCCGGCCTTTAAGGTGGGAATACACTCGTTACTTGAAGGTTGCCAGGTCGTATTTATCCGGAAATGCCGATCTTGCAATTGTCTTCTGTCGTGGGTTTAACAAAATATACAATCTCACAATATACCATTCACAAGTATATCCCTATAAAAAGGTGGCCGAGGTCCGGGCCCACCAACATGCTTAACACAATTTTCAGTACCGGACAACTTACATAACGTTTGTCATGTCGAAAAATTCACAAAAATCGGATACATCAAACTGCGCTTCGATTAAGGACGGTAACTAACTACTCATATGGTATCTCGTTGCAAAGACCAAGTCTAAATTCTAGATTAAGATCTGGTATTATAAGTACCCAAAGTTTTCCTATTAGGGCAACATGTCATACATGTGTCAACTTTTTCCGAAAGTTTTGATGGCGGTCGGGCGGCCGCTCGTAAAATTGTTAACCTAATTATAAGTTCAACATGTTTTACCTACGTAATTGTACTGTCGTACTCAAAGTTGGGAGACATGTGTCACTAAGCAAGAATATAAGTCATTCTGACAGCCTGCGTGGCGCAGTTGGTTAGACGCCGGCTGTGAAACGAGAGGCCGCGGGTTCGATCCGCGCTCCGAGATAAAAGTTTGTGTGAACCACATTTATTAGTTTCGGGTCTGGGTGTTTGTGAGACCGAAAAGTCTCTCGTAGTTTCTGATACTAACGACACAAGAATCGATCTTAGTGTGGGGTCAGGACTATTTACTATGTGACTGTCGTGTGTATTTATTATATATTTATAGGCACTATCTAAATACATAATGTCAAGTATGTATCATATAAGGGTAAACAGAAACTATGAGTCTTCACTTACCTCGGTTCCAACATAAGTTTCGCTACATTCATCAATCTCTTTATGAATTGTTATCGATGCATGGTACGTAATCCTAAGTTATCCTTTGTTTTGGGTGTCACTGAGTTGGCTAGCGTGGGTTTAGTGCGATCGATCCAAACCGACTACTGACTATAATCCTTAGCCACTAGAGGTCGATTGCTGATTATCCAATTAACCCAATGGCCTATTTGCAGGATTTCCACAGCGAATTATTCAAAGCATGATACACTATCATTATCTACATAAAATAGGAGCAAACTGAGTCGAATGTTTAACTATGAAATATTTAATTGACTATTCATCATTTTTTTACATCGACTGCCTCGGTGGCGTAGTTGTTGGCGTAGTATCTCGGGTTCGAATCCCGGTTCGAGCAACAGTGGTATTGCATTTTTCTATTCATTATCAGCCAAGCGTCAGGTAAATTTGTGCCCGATATGGCGATAGGCTCTACCCCTAACACATCATGGAACGTAACATACAACGCGAAATGTGGGTGTCCTGGTAGCACCTCTGCCTGCCCCTTCTGGGAGAAAAGCGAAACTAGTTTATTCTAAAGTCGGGTTCGGCCGGTAACATATAAGTACATGTTTTATTCCAAATTCCAAATATATTGTGTGTTGAAACCATCAATCATGACCATTTTAATGTTAAAACAAGACGACTTCAGTTCCTATTAACGTCTGCGTTCCTATTAACGGCCGGTACGTTTAGAGATCAGTCCAGATACCAATTAGTCCTACACTATTCTGATAACAATGACGGGTATGTTTGCAAAGCGTGTTTGCTGTTTCTTGCCCAGCGGCCTATGTCGCAGCTACCCTAATTAATCATAGCTTAGTCAATTATTTAATATAATATACAATATATATGTAAGGGGGTAAGGTGAGACTGGAAGAGGTCGACAATATTAAATGTTAAACTGCAAAATGGTAGAACATATTTTCAGTAATTATTGTCATTAGGCATTGTCTGTTGTCTCGGAATGTCAATGTTGATGCAAGGAATGACTCAGCTTCCTGTCATTTCAAAAACCTAGTTTGGCTCTATCATTGACTTATATTCTACCGATAGACGAGACACGTCAAAGAAATAAAGTGCCCCCGTATTTTAAAAGCACACTGCAATATTACATCACTTACCTGGTATTTTATTAAAATATTGTAACTTCAGACGATTTGCTTTCGGTTTGACGGTGAAACATTCATTTATTACTTTTAAACATATTATGCGAACTGTCACTGTCACGAAGCAAACTGATTCATGTGTGGTGCATGCACCGCAAGTTGGTGGGACACATTTTTTGTACTGAATGTCTTATCTAGTGTAACATTGATATCGATGGGCTCTATCAAATCTTGGATTAATTTGGATCTTAGGTACCTATACTGTTAAAACACTTGGGTAGAACCTAAAGGTAGAACTAATGCGTTCTATGATACATATGAAAAAATCGTTATGTAACCTTTACGACATTAATTCAGATTTTTTTCTATATTACGTACATTTGTCGTATGTCACGTTTATGTCCCCGCATAAAAAATTTGCAACCGCAAGATAAAATATTTTTTATTATTATTAACCCGAAGATATTTTTACACAAACAAATTGCAGTTGTTTATCTTAACCCTGAAAGCACACATCCACAATGCAAAGAGATTAAAGTGAAAAGTAGCTATCATTCGAGTACAATGAATTTTTTGTTACCTCTAGATTTATTTCCTTAGGTGTTAAAATTATGGCGGGCATTTGCGAGTTGCGACTCAAATACATGTTTTGTTTTTTTATTCACTAGATCTAAGGATTACGAATCATAAAGCCTTGTTATAAACCTTAGGTAGGTCTGATAAAATAATTGTTTTGTTATTATTTTCAGTGTATCATATCAAAAGCGGACTTAGGTGAGTCGGTAATGTAGATCGCCATTGAACCACGCTTATAGGTATTAGAGTCAACACTGTAGCTAGGAGCTGAGAGCACTAGCAAGTGCACTATAGACACTGTGTGCTTGTTAAAAAAATGCTGTGGCAAAACGTAGGAAATAGTTTTGTAGAAAGGATTTCTGTGATATTGAATTTTTAAACACCATTAGAAAATATGGATGAAACAGCAATGCCTAAATTGAACTTGAAAGACAAGCTAATAGCGCATTACTACAGGTAATTTTTAGCGAGCTTAGCATTTTTAATTTCTAGGACATAAAAGGTAGGACTTAAACATTAACCAGCCTTTGTTTAGTTTTTTTAAGGTCAGTAGGACAAAAAATTGTTTTATGATCCGGCACAGCCTAATTTATTAATTTTTCAAGATTACAAAGTTTAGTTTAAGCTACGTAGCCACTTGGTAATAAGTATCGGAACACAGAGGCACCATTTATGCGAAGTTATATAAAGTAATTTTATATTTTTTTACTTTTTACACTGAGGTCGTCTACGACACTCATCAATCATTTGCATTAAAAATGGTTTCATATTTAATTTTGAAGTACAGTTAAGTGTTATGAATATTAATGCTCACAATGATAGCCGACTATGGGCCTTTATTGATTTGGCCCTTTTCGCATTCGAAATACATGCACATATTATGTATCTGAATTAGTATAAAAAGTAATACATATGTTTCTGTAGAGGTCAATAGCTAGTAGACATGGCCTACGTCCCGCAGTTAGTTAAGTAGCCGACGACGGACCGTGGGTTCGATCCCCGCACCGAGACAGTTAATTTTGTGACCTCAGAAAGTCTCTCGTTTTATCTGATAACTACGATATAAGATTGGTAAATGCATACCAATATCTTACTGTTGGTCAGAATTATATGTGAGACTATTTGATGTATTTATTTTATTTATCAGAAAGATTTATTAATTCCAATGACTGTTTATAGATCAAACAGATAATATGTATTAAAACAATAATACAAGTAAGAAAATTTTCGTCTTTAAATTGTTTGTCACTCCTCAACAAATGACAAACGAATAATAAAAAAGGATTAGAAAGAGATGAATCTCGTTTCATTGGGTAGTGGATATAGTTAACACGCTAGCCTCCAATCAGCGTAGGTATAGTGTAGGAACAACTGTCGGGTGCGGGCCGTGCTCAGTGTTCCAGCCCAGTGGACTCTCATCAGCGACCGCGATCGCCCCACTATCGCGCTCCGACAAAAACCTGTTCTAATTACAATATTTTTAGAATGCTTCGATAAATATAGCATCGTAATACTCTCGTAACAACTAATGTAACAGAAAAATACATTATTTAAGAAATATGTATGCATCAAAACAATGGTGAAGTGTTACATATTTGAATAAGTGTGAGTTTCCTCTAAAACAAATTGTGTATTAAATTATAAAAATAATTAAGTTTAATTAATATTATATATTCATTTCACAAGGGTTGTCTAACTGGTATAAGTTTTTCTGTAGGCAGTAGCCTAACAACACAATCAGTGCAGTAATCCGTGCCTGTATTATCCGTCCATCTTGCTCCAAGAAAGCCTGTTTTCTGACATCCAACACACATTGTTGTACTCTGGTATACTGGTGATGTTTCATCTAGAACCCTCTGCTCTTTGGCAGCTTTTAATAATTCCAACATGTGTTTATTATCATTCTTCATTTCCAAAGTTGACATGCTTTCAGTGGCCTCCCCGCTGTCCCAAGAATCTTCCATATTCACTGGCACATGCAGTTGTGGGAAGAAAGTAGATTTTTTATAGAATATAGATTTGTTTCTCTCTTTGGCTACTCCTTTTGGTGCCCGGCCTGGTATAGGTAGGCCTGCTTTTGCTAATTTAGCAAAATATTTTTGAATTCTGCTCATGACTTGTATTGGAGTTCTGGTTCCGAGCGCTTGTGCTATTTTCTTATACCGTCTTGCCTCAATGGGCTCTTCAGGGTATATTTCTAAGAGTTCCTCCAGTCTTTTCTGTTCTTCACATGACCATAGCTGGTTGAATGTTTCTGGTTTGTTGTCTGTGAATTTCCGACCTCTAACTTTCATGCCAGTGTCCAAATCATCTTTGTTTGGCTTTATATCTTTCAAATCTTCATTGTCTATTGCATCAATGCCATATTCACTCCAATTTATATTAGGTAATTCTGAGATCGTTTGACGAGGTGGAAAATTGATATTGCCGTCTTTTAAGTTTTCTATAAAAAGTATTGGGTCCTCTAAAGCCTTGTTTTGTGCCTCGGAAAGGTCTTCAAGATCTTTTAGTGCCTGTATTTTTTGTGCCTCTAACTTAACAATATATTTTAACAGCTTACTGTAATCTTTGTTTCCTCTTAAAGCTACATGATCGGTTTCAAAAGCAAATTCGTCATCTGAGTCTTGACTGTCTATTTCTTCTTCCACGGCACTTTGCATGTCTGAAAATAAAAAGTAAAAAAATACATTATTATTTATATTTTGGATATACAAAGAATATGAGTGTAACATCGGGCTTAAAAATATCGAGTAGTCCAAAGAAACTGAGTGTTAAAATTAAAAATAAAATAAACAGTGTCCAAAACAAAAAATACAGACCTGAGTATCGGAGTTCTTCACTGGAAGGATGGGCTGGACGGTAAGTAAGCAATTGTTTATTTAACGTAATGCAAGTTGTGTTAACATTTTACTGAAAACGTAAATAAGAAAAACACGGTAAATACGCCCGTACAAACCAAAACTAGAATTACTGTCAATGTCAAAATCAAAAGTCAAAATGCTTCGATTGCAAACGTTTCTGTGTAACAAAATACTAAAAGTTATAATATGTTAGTCGAAATATATATTTAGTTACAAAAACTAAACATTAAAATCCGATTGGCTCTTAAAAATACGAGAAATGTATATTTTTATTATGCAATATTTAAAGCAATGACAGTATTTGATACAGCGCCCTCTGTTGATTTTGCTGTGAAGAAAATGCTTGGTTGCGAAAAACTGTTCGCTTCCAGTTTTCATTATGAAAGCATAGATGGCGCTCATATGAAACTATGTGGTATTTAGTTTGTAAAACAAAACAAAGATGTCGCGTATAACATTCAAAATAAATAACGTGATAGTTTTACATAATTATTCTTAAAAATATATTAATATCGTAAGTGAGTAGTTTTATTGAAATTTAATGTGAACAGAAACCGGACCTTTTTTATTACAAAAACAAAAAATCAATTATTATTAGTGACCCCATTTTCGGAGTGAAATTAATTCAAGTATGTTATGACTGGCGGCAATGCGAGGTCAGGGCAGTCAGAGCTTTTGATTTGCACTCTCAAGCCGCAGCAAATCGATTATAACTTTGGCCGAAATCTGTCAACGCCAGGAGAAGGGCTTCAACTCTAATTTTATATTGTTGTAAACTTTCCCTTTCCGTGCCTAAGTTCAAATTAGCTTGATGGATCCAACAAGCTAATAAAGTATTAAATTAAAGCTATTTACGATGTAGTTAAATTAGACTAGACTCCTATTCCCATTCCATTGTTTTATCAAACTATAATATTAATAATTACTACACGTGCAAAAAAAATGCCTTTTCATCGGAATTAAACCAACTACACTCACCCAAGAATAAAGAAAATTCAATTTGCACCCTTTTAGCGATAGTATTCGTTTGCAAACCAAAGACAGATGGAAAATGTAGATATAATGTAGTTGAACATTTCCGTTCGCTAGAGATTTGTAGAATATAGTGTGGAAAATCACCCGGCACGGCGCGGCGCGGCGTTGAGTGCTTCTCACTGCGCGGAATTTACCTCTATCTAGTATCTACATATTTATTGAATACATATTGTGTTGTTGGGTTGGTGGCATAGGATACCTATATCTAATATGCGAATTTATCTTAGGTATTATAAAACTCATGGTTGTTTGTAAGACATTGCCTTTGAGCGATAAGACCGCCAATTGTACATACTTTTTATGTATGTGATTTTCGTTTAAATTTGCATTTTTTTTATATGCAATACAGTGTATATAAATAAATAAATTTTAGAAAGTATGGTTTTACATCGGTGATGTGTTTGCTGTTAATTTACTTTAGTGAAATAACATAATAAAACCCCTAAATTCGATACTGTAAAAGTGACGTGATATTAGTAAAGGACACATGTTACGTAAAAAATAAATAATGGCATATGTGATTAGAAACAATGATCTAGTCTGCGGGTAATGAATTGATTATTACCGGGTTAATGCTGAGAGATGGATGTCTTCCGGTAATTAGCGCTGTTAGCCATCCATCTTTGTACTAACCTGCAAATTATACCTTCTAATCATTGATGGATGATTCAATTGCATCTACATTTTTAATTTATATCTACTAGGTATCAACTACCTCTGACCTCTCACACCTCTGACTTTTCGGGGTTATGAGTGTATTGATAGTCGAATCACCACGCACTTTAACGGTGAAGGAAAACATCGTGAGGAAACCTGCATACCGTAGCGACTTTAAAGAATTTCTACGGTATGTAAGTCCGCCTACCCGCACTAGGCCAGCGTGGTAGACTACATGGCGTTACCACTCTCAATCGATTCTCTCGATTGTAGAGTAGGCCCGTGCCCAGCAGTGGGACGTATATGGGCTGATACAGAGATCTACTAGGTAATAATACAGGTTGATTTTTTTAAGTGGGCGTGGGTGGCCATATCTGTAATTATGAGGAATAGCGAAAACTGCATACTTAATTTTAATAAGTCAATATGCTTAGCGAGGAATCGAACCCGATGATTTAAAAAAAACACATGAAGCAAATTATTTTTTTTGCCTAAAATAACCTTTTTCCTTTAATTTGCCGTATGTCATTACTTCCCACAATTTGATCTTTATTAATAAAATTATCCAATGGTGTAATAATACAGCATGTGCTTATTTTTCAAAATCATCGGGTTCGATTTCTCACTGGGAATATTGATTTACCAAAAACCCAAGTATGCAGTTTTAGTTTTCATCAAAATAGTGACTCCTTTAACATTTTTCGTTCCTCCTAACAGATTCGGATTAGGCCAGTCACGCCTATCTCATGTTTGTAAGTTTGTACGTAGGAGATAGCCTCAAGAATAAGTGAACTTTAAACGAATATACTTAATACGAAAAAATATAATCTATAGTCAGGTAATCATACTTTAACTACTTACAATATTATGAGTGACTTTCCTTACTTAATAACCTATAACGTAAAATATTGTTAATACATTATGGAACCAAGAAACAAGCGAATCTAAATGACCCTCGACGTTTTACAACACATAATATTTGCTCAGGTAATTTAGGTAAGTATCCAAGTAAAATGACGAAAACGTAAATTTCGAACCATTAGCCGTTATGGATAACTTACTTTTTATAGGACCCTCTACTAAATTAAATGATTTTTTAACGAGAACAGTGTGTTCGTGTCGTGTTGTGCAATTTGTAGGAAGAAACCACTGCGCTGGTTTTAAAGTGCGTTCAAATCCGAAGACGAAACCCCCAGTCGTAAAAATCCTTCTTAGGTAGGTATCACAGGTTTACATGAGCACGTTAGACCCAGTCAAAACGATAATATTAACTATCCTCTAGATTCAAAATTCAAGCCCTAGATTACAGACTAAAGGCAATTTATAAAACTAAAGACAACCTCACATACTAACTGAAAAAACATCTATTTCATTTTCCTTTCAAACGATCACATTTAATACAATAACTTGGGCCTCGGCTGTCAACAAAAACTTGAGCAATATAAAATTCCCAATAAAGGCTTCACTTTTTACTTCAATAAACGTCGAGGGCCTTGTTTTGAAAACTAAATCCACTTGGCGTCAGGATGCGCCAGCTGGCCTCGCGCCAAACCACAGTTAAAACACCAGAGTTAAACAAAGTTAGTAATTTAAATGGCACCAGTGTTATTCATATTTTAAAGGGCCTTTGCCGTCTTAGTTATTTATCTCATCGGGTAAGGATTTAGAATTGTTGTTATGAAAATAATCTCTTGAGCTGGAATCTCTTTTACCATAGAAAAGCTTAAGATCTCTTCCATTGATGACTTAAGTCCTTTAAGCTTCATAAGTAAGGTTCCATGTGAGAAAGTATTTATTGTATTTATTTCGCCACAATGCGTTCTGTCAATAGTAAGGATACAAATAATATCTAATAAATACACATTAACATTGGTTACCTACTACTGAAATTGTTTCATAATTTCATTTCATTCCATAAATGTGGGAAACTGTATGATCTAACTCAACGCTAATATCTAGTCTATTTACAGTTTAATATTACCTATGGTAGTCACGTTTGTCAAACGCAGCTATATCAATGACGTCATTATACTCTCGTAAATAGCGAATAAAGGCTTTTCAGGCTTTGCAACTGTTGCATATCAAAATCTATGTTTTGCTTTACTTTGAATATTTTCAAAGATTTATGCTTTATTTATATCTATGGTAATTGAGAACCCTATTGGTACGAAACAGCTTGTTGTGAGTTTCAAGATTGCCTCATTCGAGAGTGGGCGTATTGCCTCACAAGGATTGAAATTTATATTCATGACATTTTTATTCAATATGTAAATTATACACTACTTTTGGATTTTATTTTTACTAACAAATAGAAACAATACTCACATATAAAGTCAATATTATGATAGGCTTTCTATAAAAAAACTAACTGGTTTGTAAAATAATGTATTTTATATTTATTATGTAGGCATTTATTAAGAATAAGTAATTTCGAATTTATTACCTTTAAATCTCGTGAACATAATAACCTAACTAACTAGTAATAGCATTTCATCACTTGACATTATTTCATTTTCGTGGTAGGTCTCTCATATGTGGTAGTTCTCCCGGGTAGGTACCACTGCAATGTCTATTTCTCCCGCCAAACAGTAGCGTACGAGTAAATGCATTGTTTGACAATGTATCCAGACTAACTACTTGACATAATGAGACAAAACATCTTATGTCTCAGGATGGCGAGCGCAGTAAAATGCCAAGCATTGCTTTGTAATTTATGGCGTTGTTTGGTTTTGCTACTGTCTATGAGCGGTCGTATCGCTTACCATCAGGCGAACGGTATGCTCGTCTCGCCAAACATCGAAATAAAAAAATATTCACTAGCACGATCTTCGATTTGACACGTACTAATCTACCTCGCCATTCTGTCGCTTATAACCTGAAATAAGCGTTAAAATGATTTAAAACGAAAATAGAAAATAAGTTCCCCGACTAATTTTGTAAACAGACGGTATTATCTGCAAATACCAGCTTTAACGACCACTAAAAATCGCTAAGACAATAGCTACGTTCAAAAGCGCTCTATCTTCCCTACTTTTTACAAATATTTTTAAAAACATTGCAATAACAAGTTATTTGTCCATTTGCGTGGTGCGGTCGACCGCGACCCGAGCGCATATCGGATAACAATTCGATAAATCTCGTTTTAATGTGTTCCAAAAAACTGACCGACACGGAATTGTGATGTTCCGGACATTTGAAGAGGATTTCGGGAAATAAATTTAAGGTTTACCCGATACTGGCGGCGGGATCATTTTTTTGCAGTTTGAGTGAGTTGTAAAACCACGATTGTATGAAAGAAATCACTAACTCATTCCTCAGGATACAAATTTTTTTATGTTGAAACCGAGTGTCGAGTTTGATGCCGTCCAAGTGAGAGATGAAATAAATTCAGTCGTGAAATGTAGTGCAGTGATAGTAATAAAATAAAATAATAACAAACTATTATACATTTAAAGATATGTCAAAACGATGTATTCAGAAGCCTCCTACTTAAATAGATAGACAATGATTTCAAACGCATCAAACTATTTTTACTTCGCATGTTAACAGCACATGGATCAGAACATTCTTGTCATTATGTTTAATTATTTTTTACATGAATTCTATAATAAATATTTAATAAAAATTACTAAAAATAGACCACTTTCCATCGTGTGCAGACTGACCATATCATGTCATATACAAATTACTTAAAAATATTTTTAGCATCAATTCATGTCGGATAGCCCTTGACACTACAAGTTATGCACGAAATATTATAATGGATATATTGACCTCAACTGAATAACCTTTCAGGGTGACTTTGTTTAACCACAGTGATACTCCAGAAAACGAAGTGGTGGACCTATGTCTTTTGAAAAACTTTAGTATCGACGCGTCTGTGCTGTGGGGGCATTCTTTTAGAGAACGGATGTTGTTCACTACTTTATTCTAGCCTTTGTTTGCAAAGATCGGAATTTATTTATGAAATTCTATTGGGTGAAAATTAAAATCGAATATTGTTATAGGTAGCTGTGTTTATTGTGTTATTAATAGTATCCTCACAAGGACGAATACAACAAAAAATAAGCCAAATCCGTCAAGAGATTCTCAAGTAATCAGAACTATGTATGTGACTGTTGGGTGTATTTATTATTTCATTTATAAAAGTCTATTGTTTCATACTTTCGCGGCAGGTTTTAGCGTTTTTATTGCTTTACCATAACACTTACTCTAAAAGCAGGCGTCGTAAATCACGCCTGTGTCGTCTGACCTCTGGCTTTAATGCATATTCTAGCTTTAGGTCACGATATGTGTATGTTTCCTTCCTAGTATTTCGGCTAAGACCTAAAATACTATTTGATAATAGCCAAGGTCTTAACAGACAACGAAGGTAGTATATATGGAAGCAATCTAACTGCTTTCAGTAATATTTGTATTTAAATACAATATTAGTCTTAATTACAATATTTTAAAATATCAAAAAATAATTGAGCCAGTGGAAAATGGGATAAAGTCTTTCGCATTTTAATTAATCTATATTCATTTATTTCTGTTAACAAACACGTGAACAAAGATTTCTACTAATTTAGAAACATTCCAAATACACAATCCTAAAATCATACACCATCCAAACAGTAATTCATGACGTAAGTTATTACCACATTTAACGGTGCATTAGGCCGGCTAATTGATACCACGTGGCAACGCGCCTGACCGTTGCACTGCAATTAGAACCTTCCACATAACCACGTTATGCCGCGTGGAGACTACATTAGCCCCGCACCAGGAGCCATAATCGAATTCATTACTGAATAAATATTACAAAGACGAATGGGAATTGTATTGTCTTTTATTTGGTAATGAAAGACTTTTTTGGATCATTCAAATAGGTGTCCTTAAGGTGTTTTTTGTCAACAGTCACATACATAATCCTAACTCCACGTCGAGATCAATTAAGTCTTGTGTCGTGGGTATCAGAAGATACGGGAGACTTTTTGGTCTCACAAACACCCAGACCCGAGACAAATACTTGTGGGCCAAATATTTGCCTCGATGCGGAAACGAACCCGCGGTCTCTCGTTTCACAACCGGCGTCTAACCAACTGCACCACGGTATCTGTCTGTTATGTATGAAGTAGTAAATAATTGGACCAAAACTACGAAACACCTATGACCCGTTATTTTTCATTACCATGCAGTGTTTCCATCCCTATTCGAAAATGATTTATCTTCGCAATGTCAGTATTTCTACAAATAAATCTTTAGATAGAGACCCTGTAGAATTTATTGTATGTTACAAAATGAAATAAATGTCACCATAACATTTTAACACTACTTACAAATGAGATTAAACTTATCAAAATATTATTTTAAACACAGATTTTTAAAATTCTAAATCAAATCGCGAGACATATGACCACAGTTTTTAAAAACATGTCTTTTCTGACCTAATTTGGTTTATAGCACACACAAAAAATGCAATTTCGCCCCCAAAATCACTGCGAATGCTGCAGCTCAGGAAATAAACATCAAAGTGTCCCGCTTGGTCCGAACTGTTTTTTTCGGCTACTAAAATTGGTTCGCTTTAGCACATGCATATTACTTTTGAACTCGTAAAACGAAAATTTGGATGGCTCTATAATTTTTCATCCGTGATGCTCTGGGTTTTTTTACTTAAAAATAAATTATTTAAATAGGTATTTTTAAACTGGCAGCAGTCCTAGCCTATAATGCAACTGATGATACAGAACAGCTCAGGTAGAACACCCATTGACGAGAAGTCGATATAATTATTCCATCCATCAATCCATCAGCCAATGGAGGCAGCCTGCATCCAGCGACGTCCTGCGACCTTTACCAGGTCATCTGACCACCTTGTGGGTGGACGTCCTATGCTGCGCCTTCCGCGGCTTCCTTCCTTCCGTATAATTATTCAGCCACTTCAAAACTAGATACACATAAACTGAGCTTGAACGTGAGCTACTTGCGTCGTCATTATGACGCGTTTGCCATCACCTTATACGGTGGTCACTAGCGTGGATATATCTCCGTTCATTAGTCTCAGGTCTTTTCATTTTACATCGCACTACCGTCAGATACAATTCCAGCCCCTCAAACCAAGAAAAACATGTTATTTCATCGGTCGTCCCATTTATTTACTGGACCGGAACTTTTTAGGGAATGGACAGTTGACAACGCTCCTAGTCTAGTCGTCATCTTCGCCATTGTGTCTGTCAGCTGTGCAGATTGTTTTGGTTCTGAGGGATTTTATTATTCAGTTATCAGTATAACTTGTATTTTATGTAATGTTGGAAAGGGAGGGAAACATATTGGAAGAGTAGTTATCTAAGATGATTCTAAATTAATTTTGTGTATTTGTAGGTAATTTATTGCTCGTTTTAATAGTTTTAGAAGACATGGTAAAAACCTGAGAGTTGTATTAATATAGTGATGACATGCCACGGGTACTAACTTGCATTAGATCAGCTCAGTTGTTAAAAGAATTGGTACCTATAAGTCATAGTGATGAAAAAACTGTAAGTAACATTTTTTAACATACTTTGACCCCATAAATATTTTAGTAGGTACATTCTACAATGAAGTAATATTACACTTTATAGACACTTTCTGGTGACAGTAGAACAAAAACATTATCTCGATTTCCATTTATAATGAATATAATTATTGTTAAGAATTTAAACCCCTGGCGTAGCCATCTTCTCAGCCTCTCTTTTGAATATTCGGTATTCATGCCCCAAACAAAGTAAATACAGGCTTTATTAAAATTAAGTTTAAATCTCGCTGTCTACCCTTTGAGGCGGGCGATACACAATTTTATGTAACAGATAATTCTCCTGTATAAATCTGGAACTCGCGAAGTTTTAAACGTAAATCGCTCGGCAAAGCTCCATTTAGAGGGATCACAATTGTTACGCCCCCAAATACCTCTGTAATACCTTTTGTTACAAGTTTTTGTATATTTAATTTTTATAACCTAGAAACGATGGACCTGCGTGCTATTAAAAGTTATATGCTTTAGATGTCTCTGAATTTTGGTTGTTGATAATTACTGAGAGGTACAATTTCTTGGAATTTCGAGGATTAAGCCTTGTCAAATGCCCAGTAAAGGCTGGATCGTTCCGAAATTAGATTTGTATTTTTATACTTATGTTTCTGTATTTTTGGGAAATATTTCAAATGGAGGTGGAAAACACAAACGAACCCAATAAAAACTTCTAGAGCATTCTGTCTTAGCCCATTAATGCCTACTGCAAAGCAAGACGTTGCGCTCCTCAATTTAGAGTTAGACTGGGATGACTTGAGACTTAGCCAAAAGTATTAAGTCCATCACTCTACTCTACTTTAAGTATTTTTGTAAAAATGTTTGTGCTATACAGGTTTCCATGCGATATATTTCTTTATCGTTACAGTACTTATTAAAACTTACCAGCGTTCATATTTAAATCAAATAAACAATGTTTACAGCCGTTACTTCCAGGAATCACAGTTCCTTATAAAACTTCATTACATTCAAGCTAATTACACCTCGAAATATCGAGGGATTCAAATTTTTGCGTACCTTTCTCAGATATAAAATATCGTATTTCATTTCTTACAATCCGTAGCCGCGATACAGTTCAACGACCTTCTTTTTTAATTGTGAGACTTATCTCGTATCGATTTTATACTGTAGGTAAGCGCCCAATACTAAGCACGGGTCTACCCTACAATCGAGAGTTGGAATTATACCGATTAGGCCAAGAGTTAGCGGACTTTCCATATCCTAGAAATTCTTGTCAATAACTCTATAGTATGCGTTTCCTGCGGTGGAGCAGACATGTATTGGAGTGGAGACCGCGCCTAGGTAAACGTAGTGTAGGACGTCCTGCAGGATGGACGTCGATGGACCGACGACTTGAAAAAAGCGGCGGGTAGCAGATGGATGACGGCTGCTCAAGACCGGGATGGTTGGCGCTCACTTGGGGAGGCTTACGTCCAGCAGTAAATGGCGACAGGCTGAGTATATATATGCGTTTCCATACGATGTTTTCCATAACCGTAAAATTGCTTGGTAATTGACAGCTATACATGACCCCTTAAATGTCAAGTGTGTCCCAAATTCGAACCTGAGACCACCGACACGGCAATAGTCTGGTCTGGTCAATTTCATGATAAGGCGCTCCATAGGGAACGCAGATTTTCCTTATATATAACAAAAGAAAACCAAACAAATCGTTTGTATGAAATTAATTGACAGGAAGCGAAGTTTTATTGAGTTTATAATCCATGCATTTCTTTTTATTGTTTCCTTATTGGTGTCGTAATAAGAGATATCGAGTGTAGGTATAATAATAGGCTCATTTTATGCGAGTATTTTTATGTAATAAATGGTTGTTTACGCGTAATATAGTTAAATTATATTAGTAGTGACTGCAGCTACAATAAGTTAGATAATACATTGGGAGTGCACTGCTGAAATTGTTATCCTTGTCAATGTATGTATCTTATGACGGCTTTAACAGTATTCGAGTGCTACAGTAGATGCGCTTAAATACTTTCTATTTATAAGCCCATAAAAGCCATGACCGGGGCAGTAGGTAGTGAGTAGTGGCAGTAAAAATAGGTGTTCCTAATTTGCCTATGGCAAAGAAAATTTTATACCAAGATTTATTTTTAAGACGGTCGGCTAACCTTAAGAATAGCTCGAAAGCTAAGTATTAAAGGTTATTAAAATTTATAAATACTCTCCCCATCTTTAATAATAAAATAATCCTTATTAATGCGACAGCTACTTACTAGATTTACATAGGTTACTAAGATATAACTGGGCTAAAACTTTAGTGAGGGATTAACGGCCTAACGCTGTGCTACGTAAGTAACTTAGCGGGGGATTATGTCGCGAACACTACTTAGCACACTACGGTTCCGAGCAGCATTGTTTATTTAAATATATTCAATTAGTTTAATGCCCTCAATTCGCTATAGTTTCGTAAGAGGTGTGAGGGATAGAATGTGAGATAGGAGTTTCGATTATCAGCTTGGTTAATCCACGTTCTTGTTCTGTCTTTTATTCTAAATTTAAATAAGGTCGTAATCTGACTTTTCAGTCATGATGTAGATATATATTTTTTACAATCATCGACTGGTGGTCTCATATCAGCGCTTTCGGGAATAGCCCTTCTTAATCAACCGCGCCAGCGTAATACGCCTTCGATTTTTTTACGGAGAAACAGGTAGGCAAATTTCATGGAAATACTTTACAGTTGCAGCGGGCTATTAGTTGCAAATGTTTATTTACTATAATGTATTCTAAATTGGCCTTTATTATCATAGAAAGTAGTGATAAATTTTATTATTAGGTAATGAAAGTACACCGACAAACCACATTATTACGGTTCGTAAAGATTGCCTGCATACAACAATTCCATTAGATATTTATCAAATAACTAGTTTTCCCCGTGATGTCGTCCACACGGCACAATAGACGTCAAAACCAGGAGTTCGTACACGTTTTGTGCCCGAATCTGTTTGTGCTTTTGTCTAACACGAACTTAAGTTTTTAATTAAATAATGCGGCGATTTGACAAATATTATTTTGAAGGTACTTGCTGATAATGATAACGTTGATATGAATAGAATGCTTTGAATAAACGGTACATCTTCATCACCGCAATATTCAGAAAGTCCACTACAGAAGGTAAGGTTAAAGAATAAATTCTTCTTTTATAACATTTTAATATTTTGCTTTGAATTTAATTACATTACATCTATATTCGTATACCTTGATATATAATTTATAATTACTACTTTCGTAGAACCTAATTATTTTTCTCCATATATCATATCGTCTTAAATAAAAGAAAGGCCAAGAAAATAATAAAGTCAGTTGTTAGAATCACAATAAAATCGATGAAAAGGCTAATTTTATTTACGTTCCTGAAATAGTAAATTTAAAATTTCATGGAAGAAAGTAATGCAAGCATAGAAATCTGAAATACGTATAAACAATTGAAGCTGCAATAATCAAACTGGTATTAAAATGCATAAGAGCTAAAAAAGACGTCAAATTGATATCTTATTTATTACTCTTTTATAAAATAATATTTGATGTAATAATATTCCGCCCTCTGTTAAGAAGTTATCCAAGTTTTTCAATTTTGGTTTAAGTAAGCAGAGTTGTAAAGTTCTGTATACCGATAAAATATGTTATGAACACTCGATTCCCAGTAACCTTTAAAAGTAATTATTTTCAAAGGCAGCTGTTTCTGGAATGTTAACCACACGAGTCACGGTGCTAATAAAAAGCTTGTACTTGGAAAATAACTGTTTTATAGAGGATAATAAATAAAAAAGATTGAAGATGTAAAAAATATGACGACTTTGAATTCAAGCCGGTAAAGAAATATTTTTCGATAAGGAGTGGAGCTCCTTAGGGGAGGCCTATGTTCAGCAGTGGACTTTCTGTGCCTAAAGAGAGAGAGAGAGAGAGAGAGAGAAAGAGAGAGAAAGGGTTGTTAGGAAAGCCTTGTTGTAAGTCTTTAAAGCTACAGTTTAAATGATTCGGTTTAACCAACTTGGTGTCACTGTGTCTCTAAAAACCAAGGTGCTTTGCTGCCGTGTTTGGTGTACGATTAACCGACACTCTAAAGGATATTTCCATCCACGCAGTTAACAATCTTCTTACGGCTTACTCTGTAGTGTAAAACCTGCCGTAACGATACCCAAATGTGCGTCAAGTTCTAACCACTTTGGTCTAAATATTACTATTAGAGACACTGCAGATGTGCTCGTTAGATACATATTAAATATAAACTAATAAAGTTTACTAATATCAACATCATCATCATAAGCCCGTTGCAGTCCACTGCTGGACGCACTGTCTGCTGCTTTACGCATCCAGTCGCTGCCGGCCCGCTTGTGCAAGTCGTCCCGCTATCTGGCTAGAGGACGCTACGTTTACAAATATACTTACATACATAAACTCACGCCTTTATCCCCGAAGGGGTAGACAGAGGCGCCACCAGTACGCCCACATTTCGCCTTGTATGTTCCGTCCCACGATGTGATAGGGGGCGAGCCTATCGCCTTATCGGGCACAAATTCCTGACTCTGGGCTGATAATGAATAGAAAAATCCAATATCATTTTGCCCGACCCGGGACTCGAACCCGAGACCTCAGCTTTGTAACCGTACCGTAATACAACTACGCCACCGAGGCAGTCAAATATACAAATATACTTAACACAAAATATAGCTTGTTGACTTAGACTCACCATGATAAAGTTATAATAAACATCAACAAAAAATGTAGGTCTCTCATATGTGAGACGCCGCGCCGCCTGGGTAGGTACCAGCGCAATGTCTATCTCTCCCGCCAAACAGACTGCTGTTCGAACCTGTCTCTGAATCGAAACACAACAGTGCATTTTGAAGGACATTATAGCCATAGTAACTACTGGACATACAATACATGGTGTTGTTTGGTTTTGTTACTGTCCATGAGCGGTCGTATAGCTTACCATCAGGCGAACGGCGTGCTCGTCTCACCAATCACCGAAATAAAAAAAGTACTAGTTTTATTAAATATTCGAAACGAAACAATACAATGAACATCGGATATAGTTAAGATCGGTCCCATGTCATAGATTAACATTTCCTGGCATGGTCCGGGACAATAAAGAGTGCATTGACCCCGCATGCGTTTGGCAACCGCCATGGTAAACGAAAACTTTTGTTCTATTTACGTTGAGGGATTTTACTACGCTTAACGCTATATTTGGGTATTTGTGCTTGTGTGTTACTAGGCTAAGTTTTAGTTGAATTGGATTTCAATTTAATTTTGTAAACAAGTCTCCTTAATTATAGAGTTGACTCAGTTTAAATTACCGCCCAATTTAGTTTTATGTCAACTACCTCTATACCTATATTATGTACAATATGTTGTGTGTAATGGTAATAATAATTGTTTTCGTTATTTAATATGCAACAAAATCAACTAGCGGATTCAATTAAATTCTTGATTAATCAATAATTAGAAAAAAAAATACAATTTTTGAAAATATATCGTAACTTAAAATAAATAATATAACAAACATGTAAATGAATCATAACTTTGTCACGGCGGTATACGAGTATTTATAAAAAGTTCATTACTAAAGATGGTAATTAAAACAGAATCATCACTACAGGAAGCTTTGCGATGCTTCATTAACGGCGATTATAACACAGCGCGGGTTTTCCGAAAAATATTTTTTCAGTGGTCTTTCCATTTTTATGTTCATACAATACCTACTTGCCACCAGGCACTGCGGTGACTTAATGTCTAACCTGTAATGTATGAATTACATATATTAGACAGTTTTTATAACAAATTGTATTATGTCGGTCGGGATTTTAATAAATAATAAATCCTGATATTCCTTTGGGTTCTAGGCCAGGAATATCACATAAATCATTAAACCCTAATTCAGTCTAAACCTTGTCGATAGAAGAAATCCGCGCTCTACAGTAGAAGACATATACAAGGACACTAGCTTGACTTTAAGCGCCAAAGAATTCACAAGTAAAATAAAAATAAAAATAAGTATATATAGAAATCCCCAAGAGCGCTAAGACCGCCATCTGTAATCTTTATTTTTATTTGTAAAATATTTTATGTTCTGCTTGTGTGCAGTAAAGAATAAAAAGAAAATAATAAATGAATATACAATAAATACAGTCATAGTGATCGCTATCCAGGCGAAATACGATTATCCAACTATTTTTTTAAATAGTAGACACTCACTATTTATTGGGTGATTAGTATATCTTATACTATATTTCTTCTTCTCAGTCATTATCACTCTTGGCAGAGTAGTCGTTGTGATCTTTTTAGGTAGTGGCTCGCTTTAAAACCCGTCGCCATTCCTCTCACATTGATGCTTTCTTTTAAATAAATAAATAAATAAATAAATACACCCAACAGTTACATACATAGTCCTGACCCCACACTGAGATCGAGTATTGTGTCGTGGGTATCAGACACTGTGAGAGACTTTTCAGTCTCACAAACACCCAGACCCGAAACAAATACCTGTGGATCACACAAATATTTGTTTCGGTGCGGGGATCAAACCCGCGGCCTCTCGTTTCACAGACGGCGTCAAACCAACTGCGCCACGGAGGCTGTCTAAAACATTACATTTAAAACAAGTGAATCCGACCAAAGTTAAACAAGTAAAAAAAAGGAACACGTGATTTTCAAGTGTATTTTATCTCGTGGAGTGAACCAAGGCTATATTTAACTAACGTTCCGACTTTAAAGCGTATGGTATTGAGTGTAACTGCACTTGACAGTTTCTAAGATTCCGACGTTCTAACACCGATTCCTTTTCCAGCTTTTGAAATGTTTACTGATATCGGTTACTGCACGTGCTCGTTTTGTTTAAAGGAAGTTTGATTAAAAGTAAACAGTGATTAATATGATTGGAAAACTCATGGAACCATTAGAACATGACACATGTGCCTTAACTGATGTATAGGTTTCTTAGATTTTAGTAATGTGTTTTCTAAGTGATAAAAACTTTTTGTAGCATTTTAAAGTTGAAATAAAACTATAGTTACGTATTTTATCGCTGATAAAATCGCAGATGTATCCGCGATAAAATCAGTAAAAATTAGTTTTATTTCAATGTGTAACATTCGAGTAATGTTTAGAAACCATTATGCTCTTTAAAGTTAAAATACAAAGCTGTCGGCTCTACCAGAGTGACCTACAAAAAAAAAGACGTCACGTAACAGCTATGCTATTGCCTTTCTTTCCATGAGAGTGCTAAAGACCTGATTGCTTTACCTAATCTGGATGTAAAGCTTTTGAACTAACTGTATATATTATTTGTTGATTATCACTTGCATGGCTTCACTCAAGCACCATCACTAATAAAAACTACGGCGAAACATTTCATTAAACACGAACCGATAAATCTAAAAAAAACATTAATTAAACACTGCGATGCTCATTTTAAACACGAGTTTAATATATTTGGTTCGGCGCAACGTAAATGCATTTGATTTGTACCGGAGCACGTATTTCATTTGCAACAGCTCACTATTCTATAAATATTTCTTTCTTCGTAAATAGTCATTGTTGTATTGGCAGTGTATGGGCAGTGAATTACAAGGTTCTGAGATCGTGTCCCGGGTTGGTAAAATCTAAGTATTTTTAAATGTCGTGAAAAATTTCTTAAATATTTAAAAGTAACAAATTAAGGGTTGTAAAGGGATCTAATTAACACATTCTTGGCGGAAAAGCACCCTCCTGGTTGAGTTTTTTACGGCGGAATAATCATAGCTGAGAGGGCTTATTTAATGATACGTTGATGACGGGCAGCAGCGACATCAGCGCCAGAAGCTATACCTTGCAATACCACGATGCAACGCTACCAACGATATAAGTAAAGTATATATTAAGATATCGGAAATCTCATTCACTAAACAAAACACGATAGCAAATTCATAGCTTCAAGTTTAGTTAATGTTAAACCTGTCACGCACGTTCAAGTGCATTATCGCAAACGTAAATTGCACCAGTCTCGAATCAAAAATTAAACGAATTTTACGCAGTTATATGCCCACACACTTTCCAGCATACTGGTGCAAACTCAGACTTGCACAGTTATATCGGTACGTGTGTGGTGGCTATTATACAGTAGTATCATCAATCCTGCCATAGTCAAAGGGTAACTACAATATAGCTCTACCACCCTTAAATAATAAACTGGACTGTCAAAATAGCGTTTACCTATCACAGTATATTGTATACATATCTCATGTTTATCGGATGTATTTGTCATGTTATGTCAACTTGGTTGAGCAAACAATACGATGCCATAGCCGTAGTTTGTACGTGATTATGTTTTTCATGGCAGCGTTTTCATTGGTTGTTCGAACAACTGTTATTTTGTGATCAAATGAAATTAAATAAACAGTAATTAAATATTATTATTCGAAAAATGTTCGGGCTGAGTAAATAGAGGTGAAATTTTAACTATTGTAATACTTATAATATTTATTTTATATTATTTTATTTGGGTGTCTGACAGATATCAATAGCAAACAAATATAATATATGACAAATGTTATACAAAAGGTAGCCAATATTACACGACTTATAATATTGCGACCTAGTTGAGGCGGTAGAACATCAAATATTTCAACAAACATTTCATAACCTATATTGCGAAGGTGAAATAAAAGAATAATGGAATATCTCAAGCCTAAAACGCAAAAACATTATTTTTTTTATTTTATATCGAAAATATTATTCAGTTGTTTAATTGAAACACTCCAAGACTGCAGTACTATGTAAATAAAAAATTCAATATAAAAAATAACGCGTTTCGCTTTCCGTCAAAGCGCAGTAAGTAACGAGACACTTGAGACTTGAAAACCTCATTTGCAAACGACAAATTGTATACAAATGTATACAACACACACTAGTTCTTTCCACCTGCCCTTATCGCATAATTATGGCTGTAATTAATGCATAAAAATGTTGCTTTAGGCGCGGTGAATAGTAAATAATGAAAGAAGAACAAAATACGGCCGCACCGCGGTGACGCGACGTTTTATTTGATTCGTTTTTAGCAATACATTAAATACATATCTTTCTTTAAATCGATAAATTAAAACAACAGTTCATCTTATAATTATACAAATATTAAAATCTTTTATTGATTATTAACTGTTATTAAATTATCAACATTTGTTAAAAAATACAGTTACTATTGTGTGTTACTTTATGTTTTTTCTGTCGAGATTTTTTTCGAAAACGTGTTTTGAACAAATCTGTGTTCGAACACATTGTCCATGTCCACTCATAAATATCATCAAGATTAACGAACAATTTTTTGTATAATATACACTTTTGACTAAAAAACTGCTATAAGATGCCCATTCAGTACATAGTCAGTACAGCGCCTTAATAATTATTATTATTTTGCCTTATTTGTACCACCAACTGTCGGCTTTCAGTGAACCGTCAGACCTTTTTTTAATTGGCAATAGTGACAAAACATCAGGTCATTCATCCGAGGACAAACGTCAAGCCTGTAACAACATTCTCCTATTCTTAGGTTAGTCACCCCAAAGTATTAACTTAAGTCTAATGCAACATTGTTTTACGTGAGTTGGAAGACTTCTTTACTAGAAACTACTGTATATATAAATTAATAAGTAACTAAAAGAAGACGCTTTATGTTCAAACAAAATATGGATGCTGAAATTCCAATCCGCTACTCAAGTCCCAGCATCTGTTACCTCTTACAAATCTGCAAACTAACTTTATATTTACTATCCATAACTTAACAATTTAATTTACAGTTTGTAAAATCTACGTAGTGATAAAAACTGCAATGCTTTGTAAAAAGCGCCTGACGTCTTATTGTTAAACTAATGGTTTAACATTTGCACAGCAAGGCGCTCCAGTTTTGACCAACAAAGGCCCTGTCTACAATGTTAAATTGAATTTGTTAAATGCACGACTCCAGATAGAGGAGAGATGAAATAGAGTAAACATTCAGGGAACAGTTGCTTATAATGCTGTGGAGATGAAAGGTCACTCAATCGAACATTTGTGCTTGAATTGCTTAACCTAGTTATTTCCGTTTGAAATAAAATATAATGAAAAAAATATTTGTACCCATTTGCTTACTTTTACGTGCAGCTTAAAATAACAATACGTTAATAAAAATATCCACTGTTCTAAAAATATTATTAAAGTTACATATAACTCAACATTCAATTCTTACCTACCATGCGCGCGAAGAGTATTTTTATATACTTTGATAAAAGACCAGTTTTAAAATAAATACAAAAATGTTTAGCATCTTGTATCCCAAAAATTCTATAATTTTTTATTTTCTTTCATTTAGAATGTTACACCTGGATATTCTTGCGAAAAAGCGTGTTCCTTGTTAAAAATATTTCAGCTATACCAAATTAACTTCCCGCATCGCTTGGACTAATGCTTCACGCGAGCTTCACATGCCTCGTTTGATAACAGATAGCTTGGCACGATTGCCACTACTCACTACGAACAGTTACAGCGTGACAAACGTCACTGCGGAGTGCGGTGCATACACTTCGTTTAACCATTACATAAATTGAATGGCGGTTCTGAAAAAAGAGCGAAACCACAACACTAGTTATACTTGTTGTCAACACATATTTCCCTTTTATTACCATCCCATGATATGATAAGCACATAATCTGTGGTCATTCACTTATGTCTTTTTTCTTGGCTGTTAGTAAACAAATATTATGGTGAGCTATGTATTCATGTAGTCAATGTAGTTCCTGGAAAATATTACAAATTATTCGATTTAGGAAAATTAAGAACCTGAGACCTCAAGGTTCTCCAGTTAAATAGAACAAAAAGCAACTATGATTATAAAGTAAATAAGGTTTAAGACATTTATTTCTCCATAAGAATTACATTCACTTAACTAGAGAAATACAATATATCTACTTACTGTTAGGAATAACATAATGCGCGCACGAGATGTCGTTAGTCGACACTACCAACAAATATAATATGTTCCGTGAAAACAATAGGCACACAACTACCAAGATTTTGTTTAAATGTTATTCTACACATTGGCAGATAATTATCTATTATTTTTTTAACACTCACTGAATGTATAAATGCGATTAAACATAATTTTAACGTATTGGATTATAAAAATTACTTACTAGATATAAAAAATATATTGTGAGGGTATGTGATACAAGCGGGGTTTCATTACGTATCGCACGGAAATGGACATTGCGATTGCATTTGCCATTTTTACAGGTATGAGTGATATTAATAAATCAATAATACAAAATTAATTCTTAGAATAGTAATTGGTTAATTTACATTGGTAACAAATAGTATTTAAATCGTTTTGATTAATGCCTCAAAAACTCTTTAAGTATGTGGTGTTTTAAGGATTTTTTGAACAAAGCAAATGTTTGAATTTCTTTTAGATCCTTTGGTAAAGAATTGTAAAACCGTGCTCCCTCATAGACCAGACTATTCTTTCCATAGTTAGTTCGCGGGTGTCGTAAACGTATGTTGTCAGTTTGTCTCGTTATTCGTTTTTGTAAATTTCCGACCTTTGTAAAAGATATATTTGTATGTATGTCTTTGTTTAAAATTTTTCTCACCAAAAGACAGGTTTTGTATTTGTATGTTTGATGAAGTGTCATTAGTTTTGTTTCATTATGTATCTTTTGCGTTGGCGACCTATTAGGATAATGAAAAAGTAGTTTAATTAATTTATTTTGTTTGACTTGTATAGCTCTTAAATGACTTTTGGGCGCAGTGCCCCATAACTCTATCAAATATTCTAAGTGAGGTTTAACCATAGTACTGTATATTGTGTGACTTACACTTCTTGGAAAACATCGGACGATTCCTCTCAACGAACCCATCAAAGAATATAGTTTAGATCCCAATTTTTCTAAGTGGGGTTGCCAGGTTAGCCGACTGTCTAAAATTAAACCTAGATGTTTTTGACAATTTACTTGTGTTAGGGGTTGGTTATTTATAGTTAAAGGAATGAAATCGTCAATTTTTTTATTTTTGGCTGCGAATATCAAAAAGTTTGTTTTGCCCACGTTTATAGTAAGTAAATTGTCTTGAAACCAGGTATTTAACGTACACAAATCTTTTTGCGCTAAGTCAATGAGCGGACCGATTTTTTCTCCAAAATAAAACAAACAAGTGTCATCGGCATATAAAGATACGTCCCCATTCAGGCCTATATTTTGAATACTGTTAATATATATCAGGAAAAGTAACGGTCCGAGAATAGAGCCTTGTGGAATCCCATACGTTATGGGCTCTGGGGAACTAGTTTCCTCTCCTATTTTGACTATTTGCATTCTGTTTGAAAGATATGAATGAAATATATCATAGGCGGTTTCCTGAATCCCAATATTATTTAGTTTTTGTAAAAGTAGTTTGTGACTGATCGTATCGAATGCTTTCTTTAGGTCTATAAAAATGCCAAGTGCAATCTGTTTCTCGTCTATTTTGTTTTTCAAATTTGTTACAAGGTCTACTGTGGCTGATAGGGTATTTGATTTTGCGCGAAATCCATATTGTTTAGAAGAGAGAAAATTTATTGATGTTAGATGAATATTTAAACGGTTATGTAATATTTTTTCAAAGATTTTAGAAAGAGTAGGAAGCACTGAGATTGGCCGATAATTACTTGGATCTGATTTCATGCCGGATTTGAAAATTGGGCTTACCTTAGCAATTTTCAAAGAGTCAGGAAAATAGCCATTTTTTAGGCAGTGGTTTATACTAGAGGTTAATCTTACAATTATTAAATTCTTAATACATTTAACTATTTTGCAACTAATACCGTCTACACCAGTGCTCGTGTTCGGATTTAGGTTTTCTATTAGTTTACTGATTTCATCTTCCGTTGCTGGTTTAAGTTCGGTTATTTTTTTAATATTTACATTATCAACCGTTGTGGATAAGTCGTGATATGTTTCTCGACTTTGATCCCGGATATTAGTAGCTAAGATAGAGCCTATATTGGCAAAGAAAGAATTAAAACATTTACATATGTCTACAGCATCCGTAACAGTTCCAGTGGCTGAATCTAATTTATAAGGGGCACAGCTTTGTTTAGTTTTATTAGAAGAAAGTGTACGTATTAATTTCCACATCTTATACGGTTTTTTTTCACAACTTTTAAATTTTGTTTGGTAATATTGGCTCTTAGTGCTTAGAATTAACTCCGTTACTCTATTTCTTTCCTTCACAAAATCATTTCTTATAGTTTCACTATTTGGATTTTCTTTACAAGTACGCCAGAGATCATTTCTTCTGTTAATAGCAATTATTATGTTTTTATTTATCCAATCCGTTTTGGGTGTGTTTTCGATTTTCGTTTTGGTAATCTTGCTATTCTTAATTGCTTCAATTAATAGGTTTTCCAGTGTTGCATATTTATCATCGGTGCAGTTTTTTATTGCAGCCTCAGTTATTTCATATAGTTTTTTGTAGTCTACCGCCGTATAGTTCGTCCTTTTCCTAGTTTCTGGCGTGTATTTGTTGAGTTCTAGGTATATTTGCTTGTGGTCTGACATATCCGATTCAATAATGGTAAGTTGGTACGTGTGGTTTTTCAGATTAGAACAGACATGATCAAGAGTAGTTTTTGTAGTTTCCGTTTCTCGAGTACAGAATTTTTTATCAGTACTGTTTAAAAAGTTGAATCCATTTTCAAGGAGCATATCGGTGTATTTTTTTGTTGTTTGGTTAGGTTTTATTAAATCATAGTTAAAGTCGCCAAATACTAAGCATCTTCTTCTCTTTAGCAATTGCTGTGAATAGGTCTCTAAAAAATCTTTATGATTCGTTCTTTCCGGTTTATATATTGCCCCGATGTCTAACGAAAATTTATTAATATGTATCCACAGGTAATGATTGTCTCCATCAGTAAAGTCCTCTATAATATTGTGTTTCAGGGAATTATGAGCATAAATGGAAACTCCACCACCTCTAGCAGAAGGTCTAAAATTAAAATAATGGGTATATCCTGGTAATCTTAGGGTATTGGCTTCAGATTCAGACTTAATCCAAGTTTCACAGAGAATTATTACATGTATCACTTCAGGTATGGTGTTTAAAATGCAATTTAACTCATCAAGTTTTCCAGGTTTGACTATACTCCGTATATTAGCGTAAAAGAATTTTAATGCTCTATGGTTTGTTATCAGTGTATCATACCTGTTGGAGATTTCAAGTGTTATTTCGTTTATTTCATATTGGGGCGAAGCTACAGTTAGTTTTTTGCTTGAGTTTTGATAATTTTAGGAATGCCATTAATAAATTTTATAGTTATATTTTTTTCACCTCCGTCCATACGACGTTTCAGCTCGTTTCTGACGTTTTCTCTATATTTCTTTTGGTTAGGTGTTTCATCAGAGTATATTTTTAGAGTTTCTGATTTTATTAGGATTTTATTACGTAATATTGACCTAGCCATTAAATCATTTGCAAAGATAACTTTTACAGGACGATTCTTGTTTGGGTTGTATTTACCAATTCGAATTATTTTGATGGGATCAGGAATATCCTGGACCGCTTCCTTTATAACATTCTTGACATGTTGTAGGTCATGCTTACGTCGTTCCTCTAATGATGTCGATTTAAGCTCATTAATTCCACTGATGATAATGTTCCTCTCTCGTTGAGATCGTTCACGCATTTCAGCAACCAACTCTTCGTAATGAAAGGTCTTAGGCATCTCTGTTGTTGTTGCAGAAGCAGCTTTTAATAAATTTAAATCGTTTTCAATGGTTTTAATTTGATTTTCTGTATCAGTCTTGTATTTTATGAGTTTTGTAATATCTGACTTTAAGGTTTCCTGTTCCAAGCATAGGTGATCAGTTGTTGCTTTAATCTGTCCTATTTGATCCTTTATTGCACATACGTCTTGCGAAATTTTATTTAAATTTTCTGTCTGTTTGGTTGCCATGTCTGTTAAGAGCAGCATTATTTTGCTCTGAAAAGCATCAAACAAAGTAGCGAAGTCATCTTCGGGATGTTTTCTTTTAATGGGAGTAGTTAATTCATGAGGGTTCATGTCCGATTCCGATAGTGCTATTTTTCTCAGGTCTGGTTGTGAGCAGCTGGAAACGTGTTTTCGATCGCAATTCCTATCGGCAGTATACGTAGTAAGTCCTTTAGTCGGCGACCGAGTAACACTCATTCTGGAATGATCGTCTGATACAAACACGTTAGCCAAGTGGCAATCTAAAACACACCTTAACTTGCTTTTAGTTGGTCGAAATTAGTTTCACAAAGATAATACTTTATTTGTTTCGTTCGCGGACACGACCGTTCGATGTGCTCTCGACGCACAAATTCTGTAATAAACCTTGCAATTTGGTGACCTCTTCAAAGTCACAAAGGGGTACATCTTCAAAGTTCGATTCTCTCCACCAAGGACATACAAAGTTGTGAGATAAACTTTCACGAGTTTTACAAAATCTTACTTTACGAAGTGTTAGTTGATGACTTTTAACATCATAATATCTTCGGGAACACGTACATTTAAAGAAAAATTAAAATAACTTCAAAACCGTTTTATAGTAACTCTGAGTTAACGTAGTACCTTAATAACTATGTAAAAGACCTATCTGAAAAAAGTATAAACTATAATCGTGGGATACGCTGATAATAATAATTGCGCAGTTGGTTCGAAAATGCTACTTATATAACTAGCACAAAGTATCCATATTAATGTACTTGGATTAGTCATATAAACAATTAATGAACCGCAGACAGACAGACGCTATTTATAGACGCTACGATTTACACAATAAACAATAAAAACTTATCAAAGTCACTGCGCAAATATCCGCTACGACAGGAAGGAGCGTTACAGTCGTAGCGTGTAGCCGTAGACGGCGTAGTCACCGTAGCACTGTGCGGCGAACTGGGCTCTCGACGCTCGGCTCAGTAGTCAGTTTGGAACAGGCTCTCGCACACGACGCGTCCGCCGCGCGCTCTCACCCGCGGGAAACTTCTTATAAACAATTCAACATTAAACTCGGTGCGCCACACTGTTCTACTGAAATATACCTACGTACGCCTCACTTTCGATGTGCAAGTTGACAGGCCTAGGCTATCGCGTGATGGAGCGAGTTTGCCCTACTTACTAATGCGATTGTTGCTCTGTGTAAATCAGACTTAATGTTCTGACTTCTCTATCACATAAGTGTAACATAATTAACTGACCGTGTGCTGAATGTCGCTTGGTAAAGTATACCGACTAATCGTTTAGGTGTGAATATTGGATTGTGGCCGTCCGTGAGTTACCGTTTCAAGCTAGTCGTCTTATTAATATTGTAGTGTGTGTTGAGTGATTTTATTTTATTTAGTAGTTGATCGTCCGTAGCAACGTAGTTGCAGTTTCGCGGACAGGCCGGTTTCTAGTCACGTAAGAACCTTGGAGTTAAGATACGTCGGACGTTTATGTAATATATCAATCAAATTGAACTCTAACGTGAGACAGAACTTGCTAGTCATCAATAACAAAAGACAAAGACTCTTGGAATTAGTAAAAAGTAATGCCAATTAACTGTTCCTAATGAAGTGGACGCAGTTGAAGAACTCGCTAATGAACTGAAGGAGCGCTTTGTACGCACACAAAGTTTGTTAAAAAATAATTAACCGTGACTCACAAAAAGCTAATTAATGGTGACACCAAAAAGCTAACAAATTAGAGGAGTCTGCGGCACGTTTTGTTACTATCCTGTCATAATACTACACTAATTGTAGTCAGTCTTGCGGGCTGACTGATGAATAAACCCATAGACAAGACCAAGCGTAAAGATAAGTCCGAAGAAGAAATTGAAGAGGGTGGAGAGGATAAAGAAGCGGATGGTGTGCGATGGTGGCGCGATGCTCTGCCTGGAGTCGCTGATGGCGCGCTGGCGCGAGCGCAACGAGCGCGAGGGGGAGCGGCGCGCGCGCTCGCGCAGCCTGTGCTCGTCGGCCGGGGACGGCAGCTTGCTGCAACTGCTGCATAGGCGAGCTAGTAGTGCTATGTGAGTATTGATAGTTTAAGGTCCAGGATTCGTGCATACACATCCAGGTGTTTATGACGGAGGTTAATACGTAATCCAATTTTTTAGCTGCAGATTTCCGAGAAGGGAATTGAAAAGTTATTTGTTTCCAACTTTTTCTATTTGTTTTCTATCAGTGTGTTTTCTTTTCGGCAGATATACAAGGTAGAATCCTAGAGAGACTGTTAGTTTTGTTACTCGACGTCAATTATTTGCGTGCCTCTGCTCAACTGAGTCTACAGGAGTGACGATGGTGGAGACTAAAAAGCAGTTAATAAGTCGGCGACTTTCAAGTCGTTAAGAAGTATCTAAGTTAAACGACATAATTATATTATATGGCAAGACTGATTCACTGATCTGTACTCTATCTGTTCAGCACAATACTTACCATAAGCCACAGTCAACGCCTTTGCCGAGCCAGAAGCCTCATTCCGATTATAAGCCGTTAAAATTGACGATGGATATCCGCATTATTTTTATACTTCTATATAATCCTACACAGTATCGGCCTCATGCATAGACAGATTTAAAACATAATTTAGTTATCGAATGTTTGTCTTTCTCGCTCAAACTGAATTCTAAAGTCGTTCGTAAGGGACAAAACATTCAATAACTAAAATAGGTTTTAAATCTGTAAATGAATAAGGCCGTATATCTCTACGTGGTAATTCGTATTTATAAGGACCTTATATTGAACTAAAAATGTACTTTTAGTTCAGGCTTACCATTTTATTCCTACCTAACTGTAGAATGAAGGATCAACGACAAACATGTATCATGTCGGGCCTACCGCCGTGCTTATCCAATATCGGATTTACCCAATAACTATTTATAGCAATACTGTTTCTTTAGCAAACATAAACACATTTCAATACCAGAGAGTGGCGTGACACTTAATCAATTTTCGTGTGGTTCAATCTCAATGGTGAGATGGAAATGTTTTAAGTATTTCTACGTACGGATGTATTATAAAAATCCAGTTTATTTTGAGAGGTTCAAGTGTTAACTGAACAAACCACCAAGTAACGTATAATGATATCAGATGTATTTACCAAGCGGTTTTATGTAGTTACATATGTAAAAACCTATAAAAATAACCTTTCTGGCGTGAAACGAAATGAATACCAATTGCATTTTGAACTTAAAATTATACTACATCTCATTCATATTTGATAGTGTTAAAATGCAGGCATATTTTGTTTTATGTCACCTCACTAGTCTTGTAGTAGTATTGACTTCGATGAATATTAAGGTCCTAGGTTTGATTCCTAAGTCGGAAAATACACTTTCTGTGAGTTTTCTTTTATTTGTGCAAGTCCTACAATTTACTGTCATGGCGATATTCTCATCCGCTATCACTTCTGAATAGTGCTAAACTTGTGAAACTTTATGTAGTACTAGTAGCTCTTCTGTCTACCTTATCGATGACACAAGCGTGAGCCTAGTAAGTGAATACTTTAACTCACACATAGCTCCTAAGACGATGATGAGTGTTTATCACGTCGATAGCATGAGCCTAGGTGAGTAATTTAATTGATGTCGCTAAGAATAAATGATGATTATTCATGTTTCCGTCAAGTCATCTTTACCAATAATCTTCGGATTTCTAGCACGGCGCTCACGAGGCGTATTCATCATAATTACTTCCGTGTCAACGAAAATATGCCAAATTGTCATGTAGCTGATTGTATCATTTTCCCGTGTTATTCGTATAATACAGAGAAGCTATGGTCGAGTTCATTGGTCTAATGGAGGGACCCGCTAATCTTGTGCCTTTTAAGCAAAAAAGAAAAGCAATTTAACTGGGTAGTATAATTTCGAATGGCGATAGATGACTGTCTGTCGTCACTCGATCTTTTACGTGTATGGCACTGCACCAACCAGCGGTTCCGATGTCGTTTCTTTGTTAACATTTTATAAAGTGCCTTTATGATACATGCTGATTTAAATAATAATAAATACATCCAACAGTCACATACACAGTCATGGTCGAGTCTTGTGTCGTGGGTATCAGAAACTACGAGAGTTTACAGTCTCCCAAATATTCAGACCCGGAACAAATACCGGTCGATCACGCAAATATTTGTCTCGATGCGGGAGTCGAACCCGCGGTCTCTCGTGTCTAACGTCGCTAATAGCGCCACGGAGGCTGTGAACTATTAACTAAAAACGATTACTAAAAAAAGTACAAAATGTCAAAAAACAATATTTTAGTTTATATTTTAACAAAAGGCCAGGCATTTGACGTCAAAACTCACTGCACTTTTTCTCTACCAGAGAATCAAACCTACATTACCAATACCAATAAAGCTACATGGCACCGAGATAATATAGAAAAATCGACGCTTCGCGAAGGAATAGATATCAATGAAAAATCACCTCCCATTAAGTGGGGTAACGTTCGGCGTGTTCCGACTCACTGAATGTAAAGGTATTGTAAAGGGCTCAGCGGTGCTCTGAAATGCGGGGTTTTTCAACGGGGATCGGAATTAGCTATGAACTTTGTTTCGTACTATGGGAGTTGAAAAATGAGCAAATGGGTGGAAAGCGATCGTGATTACATGTAATATCTCGCTTTTAAGCTAAATATTATGAAATAAAACTACGAACAACTTGCTTCGACGGTGGCTATCCAAGAAGAAGAGAGTTTTATTCAATCATTCAATCACAGTTTACAATAGACAGATTATAATTACAACAAATAAATAGATTATAAACACAAATTATTTAATCGACTACTTACACACTTAGTACACTTTTGTCAATAGATGGCGTTATTGGTTTCATTTGATGTATTAGGACTAAACAATAGGTTGAACATAGACTCTCCAAATGCCTTATCTTACACATCGCCTAACAAGAGATACCGTATTAACCCCTCGGGTGTCGATGACGCTCATATTAGGCGTCATGACAAGATTTATGTGACAGCTCTCTATTATTCTCTATTGTGTAGACTATTGTCTAGAGCTGTCAAAAGTCTACTGTCTATACATGGACACCCGAGGGGTTAACCCAAAATTATCAAGCAATGAAAATTGACACCTACTAAAAGAGGTCTGTCGCCACTGACTGGTCATTTAAAGCTAATGCTCACTAGATACCGAAGTATCTTCTTTTATGGATTTAACATTCGCGTAGAAATATTTTCTTTTATGTAATAGTCACCGATCACACACACATCAGTATAAACTGGACATCTTATAGATTTTTTGGAAGTAGGCCATTTTTTCGTGTCAATATAACAAAGGGATAGTCGCAAATGACATCTCGAACTCCACAGCATTAGCGACGGAACACGGAAATGTAGAATGTTGACATTCAATGGCAAACCGAACAAGAGCAAGCCAAACAGATGACCACTTAGAACTAGCTCCGTCTGTGTTTGATCTTCAAATGTAACTCATTTTATACGGGTTTACTAATTGTTTTACTTACAGATTGCTAATTCGTTTATTATTTTAATATTGATTCGCCATAACAGCAATTCTGTGTTTAATGATTAACAATGGCATCCCGATAAATAATTACCCATCTCCTTACTGATCACTTCACTCTTTTTTGAAAAATACTGTCATAAATACTTTTTAAGCGTACGACACCCAGCCATGAAAAAATCTCTTTGATTAAATTTAGTTTCAATTTGGTTCCCGGCGAGGGAATCTTTTACGACATTACATCCACTCAATGCTGTAAAACCTTTATCGATTAGCCGTATAAACGATCAAACACATCGCAATAAATCTACTGAACTTTTTACTTTTTTTGTTTAAAACACCAGTCTAGACCATTTACCGTACTGCAGCGAGAATTCGCAGCTCTATAGATTAGGGTACGGAGTAAAATCCAATTTATCGATTATCGATTCCGCATAAATTGTTTCCATTACATGGTCAATAAAATCTTTCTTATAAAACTTATGTAATTTCATAAAATTTAAAGAGCGATTTATACGGTGTGAGGCGACGGACGGATTTAGGTCAAATCTGTTGTTAAATGCAACGAGATAACTTACCATTCGTACGAAGATCTCGGTTGGAAGTCGTAGAGCTCGTAAAACAAGGATATTAACATGTCTTCATGTCGGCCTGCGCTGCTGTTATCGTCGGAATATTTTGTACTAGTTAATGCAAATGTGATGTACCTCGGGTAACTTATTTGCCTGCGGAGTGGTAACACTATGTACTGGATGCATTTTTAAACTTGGACAAACTATCTACGTGTTTTGCCTTTATATATAGTTTAAACTTCTTTTTACTTACTGTTTTAAATTGTTTCAGCTAGTTTTTGATTATCCCACGCTCGAGAGCATTTTTTGTAACATCGTTTTAGCGTTTTGCGGAATGAATTCAACTTATCTCAATATCTCCTATTGTAAATAGTCGCTTACGCACTTTTTTAAATTCCTAATTTAGGGCTTTTTCACTAACGGCCTTATTGATAAACAGATTTAAAACCTTTTTTAGCTATCGAATATTTTGTCCCTTTTGAACAACTTTAGAATTCAGTTTGAACGAAGAAGACAAAACATTCGATATCTAAAATATGTTTTAAATCTGTCTATAAATAAGGTAGTAAGTGTGTCACCCTGCTTACGCACTTACGATAACGCAGCCATTAAAAAAACAATTGTATTGGCAGCAATTAAGACATACTGCATCATTTGGAGCTATACATAATATAATAAATAAACATAAGACATTATGTTCATTACTAATTTACAAGTACTAACTATGCAAACCAGCCAACTTCCTCAATTTTTCTTTTTAAATTCCACATCAAAAAGCATGTCGACATCTCGTCTAATTGGTAGTAATCTTAAAGTTTTCTATAGAGCGCCGGCCATGATTATTCCCCCAAGGTTCAGCTGGTTCAGGCAAAAAAAGATAAAGTAGACGAGTATTTCAAGCGAGTGAAATGTACCATTGTTTGAACATCTCGAGAGGCGGCCGAGTCGCCTTAAAATTACAAGAACAGTTTTAAGTTCGATATCGGCGTGAACGTAAATGTTTCCCAACTTTATATCGAAAATTATGATCCGTAAATATTTACTTTGGATGAAGTGAGGGATGGGTCGAAGTTTCAGACTCTAAAATATACAACAGATTTTGAATTTTATAAATTAGTTAATAAATGGGTTAATGTTTAGTAATGCTACAGTGAGTTGGTCAATATCCCCAATAAAAGACGATGTTTGATTAGATACTACAATCAAGTCCAGCATTTTCGCGATACTAATAGCGTTTTAAACGTCTTGTAAAGTCGCATTTTGTTCGCTTGGTAGACTAAACCCCCAAAATCCTCCAAACATGGGAACTTAGACGTAGGTATATTATGCAGATATCCGTACATCACAAAGGAAAAATTGTCTTGATGAATCGAGATTTGGAGTGCACTTGTTGAGAGTAAAAGTTAATGTTATTTAAAATACCAAACTGAACCTATGGAATATTCTGAACCCTTCTTATAGTAATAACTAAAATGTACTATACAAAAACCAAAAAATCTATCAACAAAACTATTTGTCTTAGAAATAATGAAACCGTACAAACATTTCCAACTGGTATCATAAAAATATTTTCTAACTAAAACCAAGCTTTTTGGCGTTCACATAACATAAATACGAGTCTTAGCACCATAACTGCCGCATGATACTCTTACGGGGTGAAATATTTTCGCTCCCTGCGCACTTACAGAACATTTCGGCTATGCGAGCTTTGATTTCTGTACATGGACTTGTATAGTATGTAAGGTAAATGTATCAATCATTGGAGTATATTCTGGTTATGCTGTTATGCAGGTCCTAACTGTATGTTACCGTAATGTATTTGCTGTTTCTATCTAGATTTGGTTTCATTTTCTATGCATTTCAGTTACTATAAATTTCATAAGAGTTTTAATTTATGGCATTCGATTTATTTTGCTTTAAGCCATGGTTTTTTGAAGTTGATTGTTACAAATTATTTTAAGAACACCTAAAAAATATTTCTCATAATTTTTTTTTTTTGCAATTCAATACTTTTTACTAAGTATGTTTGATGAAATTTGGAACCTTGTGGTTCATGGCACAGTTCAACTAGACAAGATAAACCACTTTACTATTTGTTTTTCAGTTATGAAAAATGTGTAAATGAATATTCCACTTGGTATCTAGTAAATGATTTACTTTAATTTTGTGAATTAAAAACAGTGTTCTTTGATATTCATTATAATTATTTTTCAATCTTCGAATACGCCTTCTTTGCTGAAACTTAATTTCTTCAGATCCAAACATCCTTCACACTTCCTTAAATACCATGAATCCTATAACAAATAGATAAAGATCGTGTGCAAAAGTATTGTAAATTATATTTACCGTATAATTCGGGCAAGCGGAAACTGCTTTCCGCCGCGCTACTATTAATTGACTAGACCCATAATTAAAATGCTAAAGGGAGGGCCGCGCCATAAACTCCGTGAAAATAGACGATCGAGGCCACAAAACCGGGTTTATTTCACCTATATGCCGTTTCGTTAATTGTGCCGACAGATTTTGTATAACCAGGCCCTTGACTTAGGTAATAGGTACCTACGAGATTTATATCAGAAAATTGATAACGTTTTTATATTGCAATAAATGTTTATTTATTTGAATAATATATTGTGTTGGTATAAATGCTGCCGTTTTCAATGAAAAAAATAATATGTTGTATTTACTACCCGTCAACGACACGCGCAATACCAAATATCTTTGTGCAGTTAATATTTCGGATTATTTTAATATCAAATTGCTAAAATGTTAATTATAAAGCAAATTCATTTTATTTTTGTAATCATGTAATATAATATGAATAAATTACACATAACCGACAATAAAAAATAAGCTTTATTGTAAGTACCGAAACGCCAAAGTGGCACCATGTGATACAGAGTACCTTGGTAAATGCTATTCGGATAGAGTATCTATTTCCAAGGTACATAAAGTCCGCCAACCCGCACTAGGCCAGCGTGGTAGACTATATGGCTTAACCCCTCTCAATCGTACTTTCGATTGTAGAGGAGGCCCGTGCCCTGCAGTGGGACGTATATGGGCATCAGTCCTTTGCATCAACAGAGTATCTACACAAAGGTAATCATATTATCTCGTCGGTGAATATAATTATGTGGGTCTACTCAAAACGGATATACACAGACTGAACCCGAAACATGACTTTTTTTTTACAGGTTTTTTTTTGTTTAGTAACCAATGCTTTCTTTGATCTTTATTTTATTTTATAGTTTTGTCTAACCACTACTAGGTAAAAAGTTACTGCTACTAACCAAACAAAATGTTTTCATATTGTTTGGTGGAATTAAGCGAAGGTTGGACGCCTCATTAATATTTATTCAAACTAAAATATGAGTTGTGTTCGTGAGTGTACTTACGAGACTGTACATCATTATGAGGAAACGTTCGTTCTTTTCCGAATGTCATTATTTTTTTCGCCTCTCAGTTGATTAAATTCAAGGTGTACCACAGATATACATAACTACATAGTATGGATTTAAACCGATTTAAATTCATTATTTATATTATAACATAAACATCACCTCATTAGACTTACAGACCTAAATAGCGGTCCTTAATCGTTTTTCTCAAATATCTTCCATGTCGAGACAACGATCAGTTACAAATGTATTATATGTATAGATAATCCATTATTGCGATTCTTGCAAATGTACCGCGTTTCAATTACAGCGTATAAATATTCTGATTTGCCCAAACAGGCATCTCTCTCCGGTTCATACTTTGCACCTGCCATCATATTATGCGTTTCACTCATTTTCTTGTACACTAAAATTCTATTTCCCCTAAGCATCAAACCCATATGTGCAGTAAAAACAACTATAAGCTATCAAACTGGATGAACTTTGTCCAAATCCGCGGTCTGTGAGGTGAGCCGTGCGCTCAGTTGTTATGTAACCGGCATTTGCACGAACTTCCCTCGTTATATTTGCCGAACGCCGCATGCTGTTATGCAAAACTATTATACATTAATGCACAGTAATGCTTGAATTTCGTGGACAGTGTAAATATCTGTGCTTTGGGTAGTCTGTAATTTGCTATGCGGTATATGCCCTATTAATACTCCGAGGTAAGTATCGATATACGAGTAGTTATTAACAACAATTGTAATCCTAGAAATGTTTTAGCAATAATTGCTTCTTACAGTTGGTAAGGTATCTTAATAGACTTATATCACCGGCTTATTTTACTTTACGACCATTATTAATGATCCTATTAAAAACGGTGTACAAAGCAAAGCAAAATTCTAAGCCATTTAAGAATTGTCAATTTAGTATTTACAATCTATGGGTAAACTAAAACGATCGTCATTATTATTTATTTATCATTGCACGGAAATCACGTCATGTCATCTATGAAAAAGCTTAAGGTAGTTAAAATACAATTTTAATGAATAAGTATGGACTTACAGAACACCAGTTAAATTATTTTTTTGGAACCCAGAGGCGACACGAAATATTCGTTGCAATTGATTAGGGGCTGTCTACAGAGCACATATTAGTCAGCCACATGCAACCGAAACTTGGCTGCCGTCCAACCTAGCTATTACTTTTAAACTCATATTATGACTACGTTTACTATAGTTTACGTTTACAGATTATGGCAAATATGTGACCTACCTAACAGTTTTTAACTAGTATGACAATGTAGCTATATTATGCGGAGTGGTAAATGTTTATTCTTGATTTCTGTTATAAACAAATGCTTTCACTATCGCCTGTGATCACTCACAAAGATAAAACAATCTTAAGTGTATTGCAAGCCGCAATAGAATCTTGAAAATGTGCTTTACGTACTTGACCAATACATCGCTCCCCGTTTTCGTATCCTGTTTAGAAACTCATCGTATCTACGGACTCATGAACTGTATTTTATGTTGTGCGGTGATCGCTAAACATTGGTTTAGCTGCTAGGTTGTTTCCACTCTATGGGTAGGGGCGTAACAATAAAAAATAAAGAAACACCTCCAATAGTAACGTAGTAGCCTAAAGAAACTACATTTTCATATCAAATATTTTTGGGCCACACAATATTTGTCTCGGTGTGAGGAATTAACCGCATGTTCTCGTTTCACAACTGACTCTAACCAACTGTGCCGCAGAAGATAGCAACGAGAATTATACTTCGATACCACATCCCATACCCGCCATAAAGAGCGACGTATACGGGTCATCAGATATAAAAACGAAGATGCAAAAATCTGTAATGCATAAATCAATACGTATACAAATATTTTCACAGCCCTTGTCATGTTGCGTTGGGTTTTTTCATTCACGATATTTGTGGGCATATTTTAAAACAACTGGAATATAAAAAGGGTCGTGCAGACTCCGCATAAATGTCACTCTCCATATAAAAGTGAAGTTTGAACGAACTCCGTCCAACATATTCCAGTTTTCAGTTACAAACAATATTTTGTATAAATTTAGTACACTTGTATTACGCTTTTAAGGATACCGGTATCTAAACCCCGTAATATATCTGATATCTTGGAAAGGAACAAGCTGGCGAACAGTAAATGTCATTAGTGGCATTTCTGCCTATACTTTTGGAAATGCAGGCGGATATAACTCCTACTATGAATTTATGCAAAATATTATCGTTTTCGTTTTCCATTCCATTCCAGATTATTTTCTCTTTCAGATTGTTTGAAAATAATGATATTTATTTATTTTTATTATTTTTTGTGTACTAAATAAATCTTAACAACTAAACGAATATTTAACATGAATGGACAAATGGCGGTCGCGCATTCGCTCGAGGCAATATCTTACTAACTACCATGGCATGGACATTGGACATAAGAGAAGGAAAAAGGGAGGGCAGTCTAAAGTGTACTTGTAGCACATTGTACTTTATATTCTGATGTCGTCCCATCTGTGTGTCACGTTTCCGTAATTTAATCATTTATAGCAAGTCAAGTAGACAAGTTAAATACTTGACTCGTAGCGTTCCCGCTGTAGTTTATTGTCGTCATACCACTTTGTATAGGAAATAATGTACTAAAGCAAGCGACGCGTAGTCTACGACGACGGCGTGAACTAGATACATTTGAATTATACTCCTAAAGTAAAAGTTTATCAACTATTTCAATCTAAAACTTTCGCAATAAAACGAGACTGAAGCTGAATTTGCTACCTACTTCGAGATATTTGTGAAGTTGATGTATTGTCTCCGTGCCATAGTGCCGAACGTGTGATGCGTTCATTGAATTTCCGTGTATTTCGCTAACTGCTATCTAGTTAGAAAGTTTTGTTTGTTTAAATTCGCTGGTCTCTGAAACTATCAATGGGACTATAGAAATTCGAATAAAAAATAAATAAATAAAAAACAAGAAAAAATGCGAAATTGAATGCTCAACTTGGCAGCAAAATGACAGTCCTTTGATACTTTGAAAATCTCTTCAAGTCACTATATGTTTATTGACATCCACCTTATTGTCAATAAGCCGTAAAAGGAATCGTATCCATGTCTTTAAAATTCCGATACAATGTCACTTTAGTATTTCCTTTGCTAGGGACAGCAAATGTATGAGACCTCCGGCCTAGAAGCGTGGAAATTCAGCAAATACCGGCGATGCACGCAATCAAGCCTTCTTTTGGGAATAGATTCACTACCTCTAGTTCAACGCCGGGCTATTTGAGGTCAATGTTGATTTATTTTTATAACGCGAGAATAATATTTAGGTTGATTTTAACTTAATAATACCTAAAGTGACCGGCAACCTTATTTTGTAATAGATTCGATGGATAAAACTCAGATCGAAACTCAAATTACACTTCTGACTTAATAAATTGCCTAATTATTCGTGGTTAATGGAAATGGGAGACCCACGCTGTTGTCAGTCATGACTCAGCATGAATGGGGAGGGTCGTCCCGGGCCATACCACTATCTCACAGGAAATCGACGCCAAGCGACAGCTTTGCTGTCTCGTTCCTCTTACCATCTTTTTTCCTTCCTACTCCCTTCCAGATCCGATGATGAGAAAAAATATTATCGACCGCTCTGACAGTGAAAAATAACACCGTGAGAGAAAGGCACAATTGAGAGTTTTCTATATATTTTTTAAACATATTAGAAGTCCGCAAACCCGCTCTGGCTAGCTTTTTAGGCTAAGACTTATAATACTCTTCCCATCAAATTACATATAGACTGATATAATTATTATTATATTAAAACAAAATCTTTAAACTTCCGCCCGCTTAAATCTTTCCTATTTTCATTAAAAAATATTAACGATTTCTAAAATAACGCAGGTTTTAATAAAAACGCGACAAAGCAAACTTTAATCAAGGTCAACGCTTGCTTGTATGCTACTCCAATCTTTAAAAAAAAATATAGTAGACATTTAATTTCCGCAAGCTTCGTTTAAATTTGGAACAACATTTACGTAAAACGCAACAGACACCTTGTAAAAGCACTGAATACACATACAACATGCACTTACATATGAATAACGAACGCTGTACAAAATGTGCTGTTATGTTAACACACTGTTGTATTTATAAGGTTTTATGAAAACACCGGGAACAAAAATATATATTATTAGATGTTTATTGTAAAGTAAAATTTTATAGTACCTAATCGTAGGTTAAAGAATTTTAGTATTTAAGTATTTAGGGCGTTGTATAACTGGCTAAGGGGTATCGGGACATACATCACCTTTTAATTTAAACTTTGCGAAATTTTTGTCGCCAAAGTTATGGTAATTTGATAAATACCTTCAAATTAAATATTTAATGAAATGAAATATAAAAAGGCCAATTTAGTTGGGCTTGAAATTTTGCCAGGCCGCATATCAATCGCATTATTTTTAAACATAAAGTATGTTTCAGGAATGTTAAATAGCTTTAGCTATTTTAAATATTTTACAGCTGCTTTCTTACTGTATTTATACAAAGCTATTACTTATATTTTTGGGACTTAGCTATCTTAAATACCAAAGGTTAAAACATAATTTTTATGTAATGTCAGAGGTGAATTGTGTCGATAAAAACCGGGACAACAGAAAGAAGATTATGATGCCTCCCATTCAATAGTATATAGAAAAGTTCGCTTGAAATGCGAGTTATAAACGAGCTTCTACGTGTTTAATGGCCGCCAAATATTACGTTCAAGAGCGTTTGCGCAAACGCGTGTTTGCACCAGTCTCGAATCGCAAGTTGGGGCGAAGTTTGCGCAGTTATTTGCCCACACACATGGTAGTATACTGGTGCAAACTTAGACTTGCAGAGTCATATCATTAAGTGTGTGGCGGCCATACTTATTATATTACACTAACCGGTTAAGTATTTCATAATAATTTCGTAATACTCAATATTTATTGCACACCACATGATGTATATTGAAATGTTACAAAATTGTATATGTATAATGTGGATCCTGTATGTTCTTAATCTTCATATGCATCGATCAACAGATTTATTAAAATCTAGCGCCATATTTTCTCTAAACTTTACTCCAAAATACGGAACTGTTGTGTTACAAACTCTTTATATACACCAGGGAAATATGTGTAAAAAACTTAACAAAGTTCTATACTGGAAGAAAAAGAGTATACATTTTATGTAATAGCAGTTCATGTAAATTTATGAATCAAATCTTTAAATGCAAAAGTGTGTGTACTTATGTATGTTCCTAAACGGCTGAATCGATTTCGATGAAATCTAACATAGAGATATATTGGACCATGGAGACGGACATAGGCTACTTTTAGTCCCGAAATGTCGTGTTCACGTAGGATAAGTCAGGAATTCAATTCAAATGTACATATTTGCTACTCTTTCAAATTCGAATGGATGGTACGGGACAGGAGAGGACAGGATTGCATGCTTTTCGTCATGGGACAGAATTTGATGGGATACAATGGGATATTACGGGACAGGATGGGAAAAGTAATATAATCGATGGCAGTCACATTGAGTTTAAATATGAAACAGTACACGAAATAATTTATGTTTTTGATGTGGACTCAATTCCAAAACTGTCTGCTCCCAGGCAAAGCCAGGCCCGACCGCTAGTAATGCTCTATTTTATAAACAATAGGTTTTTTATCAGTATCAGGTATCTTTAATTAAACTTTACCGAACCATATTAAATGAGGGTGGAAAACCCGTCATAATGACTCACCTTAGTATTTTTTATTCGGTTTACATAGGAGTATATCCGATTACGACATTTTCGAGAACGTTATAATTGTTATATACGTTATATTATATACGTTATATAACGTTATATCCTATTTAATTTTCACTTTTCAATTAAAATTAAAATTTTATTTTTGTATCACTTTTTCGTTGTCATTCCATAAAAAGCAAACCAAATTAAAGATAAAAACAAAAGATTTAATTTAAAGTGATCTCAAAATAATCAATTAAATGTATTTTTATCTTACGCCCTCATACACCTATTGTTGGAATAAAATAATTGTCATAAACCTTTTCTCGTAGTCCCTTGAGTCTTGGATTGATTACAGCGTTTTCTCAAACCACTTAGGGCGGTAACGAACATCCCAACAGGCCAGACTAAAGGTCTGTAATTAAGAGATTATTGGGGTTAAATGCCACACTGATTTATACAATTATAGTAATAAAGTATAGTTTAAACGAACAATTTTGCTGCAAGATTTTAATTATCTGCCCTTTATATTATACTAACGGCCCTATTTTGCAGATGCTGATATTCTTTTGCTCTATTCCACATCAGAAACTACATACATACATACATAAACCGACGCCTTTTTTCCAGAAGGTAGACAAAGGCGCTACCAGGACACCCACATTTCGCCTTGTATGTTCCGTCCCACAATGTGATAGGGAGTGAGCCTATCGTCATATCCGGCACAAATTCCTGACTTCAGGCTGCTAATTAATAGAAAACTCTAATATTACTATACCTGACCCGGGATTTGAACCCGAGACCTCAGCTTTGTAATCGTACCGTAGTTGTACACTGCGCCACAGAGGCAGTTTTATATCTTTATTTATTATAATATATAGAAGAAAGCTTTATAGTCCAAGAAGGCTAATCAAACGATAAATATCACGCCATTAAGTTTCGATTCGCCATTAAGTCCACGCTGGTCGCGGGTTCAAATCCCAGGGCACACCTCTGAATTTTCGGAGTTATGTGTGTATTGATAGTCAATCACCACGCACTTTAAAGGTGAAGGAAAACATCGTGAGGAAACCTGCATACCGTAGCGATTTTAAAGAATTTCTACGGTAACCCGCACTAGGCCAGCGTGGTGGACTATATGGCCTAACCACTCTCAACCGATTCTCTCGATTGTAGAGTAGGCCCGTGCCCTGCAGTGGGACGTATATGGGCTGATATAGATATAGAAGTTTCGATTGTAGGCTAATTGCGCATTGGAACTGCAAGGAAGTTAGGAGTGGGTCAATTACCATCTAACTTAATGCATGTGTTGTGCTCGAAGTTTGGCTTGAAGTACGTCTCGCCGGCTGCTTGAAGCGAATATGAGTTTAAAGCAGTTTCTGTAGATCGATTGATCTGGCTTCAAGTGTAAGGCAAAACTGGTATTATTGCAGATTATATTATATAATTGAGGTGGGCAATTTTTTAAAACTAATAAAACAACATTGATATGAGTTAAGGACTTTAATATTCTGACTTCGTTTCCCATTTCATTGACTTTTCTGCATTACAGCGTATGTCGTCCTTTTTTTAGTCTTTAAACTCAAAATATTACACCTATTTTTATCTAACAATTTTACTCCACATATTATATTTCTCTGTTTCATTATTTTCTGTTTTGTTTCCTAACATTGCATAGAAATATTTTCCTTGAAAAGTTATCTTTGTGTTAATTCCCACAGCAATCCGAGCTCAGTGCATCCAATATAGCCATGCAATACTCCGCGAAGCATTGAAATAACATACGAATATCAAGATAATCTAAAGGCAATGTTGTATCAATATTTCTCTTCGCTAGAGCGAATATATTTATGTACACCGTATTGCGATTTCAACGAATAACAACTATATAGAATACGGAAGCTCGCCGAAAGAAAGTATTCAATTCAAATGTGACGTATTCCTTTTTTTTTTATTTATTGTAATTGTATGTATACTGGTACTACAAAGACTTTAACGAACTTTATGGTAAAAGCAATTTAATCCCAATAGCGTATTCCCAGTCACTTTATTTTACATAACGATAAGATTTAATGGAACTAAATGAAATCGAATGTCAAGACTAGACCTTCACGCTGTAATATTCTGAATTCGTATGTTATTGTAAAAAGCAACGGATCAGGATTCTAACATCCACACACAACTAAAATATAATGTACAAAACCGATCGGCCTTACGTAATTTGATGGAAACAAAAGGCGCCGCGGTCTCCGAGATATCAATCAGCGAGCGACAACGCGGCGTGCGGACGTGCCGAGATTCAACAATACTAGTACAATTCCGACGGTAACAACGGAAATCAATAGAAGCACCCACGGTGTGCACGTCCGGTACTTTGATTGAACGTAGTTTACGATTTTTTCGTTTTTTTGGCGTATTTTTGACATTATGGGTGGCTACGGTTTATTAAATTTTTGTCTAAAATAAAAGAAATTATGGTTAATTTCAAAAACATATCCAACTTCATATCATGATCATAATGAGGCTATACTATTAAATTAAGACTCCATAAGATTAGTGACCAAAATAGTAAATAAGTATAAATACAACATCAAATAAATAATAATTAAATAAACACATCCAACAGTCACATACATAGTCCTGACCCCACACTAACATCGAGTCTTGTGTCGTGGGTTTTAGAAACTACGAGAGAATTTTTGGTCTCGCAAATACCCAGATGTGTATTTGTTTCGGTGCGGGGATCGGTCCGCGGCCTCTCGTCTCACAGACGGCGCCGGGTCTAACCAACTGCGCCAGGGAGTCCTTTTTTTTAAAAGCGCTCTTTATTATTTATCAATAAGGCTTTAGTTAATGTATTCATAAAGTACCACCAAACTACAGTGTCAACTTAAAAATTCAGACACCATGCTAACAACCAATCACGAAACTAATTAAAAAAACAGATAAAGTAAAATAAAACTCATCCATTTTCACAGAGCGGCGAATGTAATTATGAAGTTTAAGCTTCACGCCTTCGTAATTAATGCAGATAAAAATATTAAACCGGCTAATATATACGCGAGTCGTGAACGGGAGAATATTAATTAACTTAAACCTTTGAATGTTTAAAAAATGCGATAATGACTATCGAGCGAGGTACGGGCGAATAAATTAGCCACGTAGACTAGGTGACCTAGGTGAGTCAAGCTATCGCCTATACGTAGTTCAACTCAAAAAACGATTAACAAAGTTCACTTCATTACTAAGAATAAATGACTTATTAAAAGTTATTATACAGGGTATATCAAGACTGCGACCGAAAACGAAGCCAGGTGATAGTATTAGTGACTTCAGACACAATGCAAGTAAAAATTTCGCAGAAAAAATCGACAACTTTTTTTGTAATTTTTTAAATATCGTCGTATTTGTGTGATAAATTCATAGCTTTCTTAAAATAATGATGTAGACCTCTTTATTTTTAAACGCTCAATGGTACGTAAGGGCTTAAATTATAATTTTCGCAAAAACTAGGTATTTACCATCCAATTAAGACGATTTTTTAAAAATTCTAAAAAAATATCTGTCTTTGTTTTGGTGAAAATTTTATTTGCATCGTGTCTGTAACCATTAAAACTACCACCTGGCTTCGTTTTCGGTCGCAGTCTTGATATACCCGGTATATGGACGCTTCCAACAGGTCTATGTGGCGATGCATGGGGGAAGATTATGTTCAGCAGTGGACTTCCTGTGACTGAAGAGAGAGATACAGATACATAAATAATGCCCTGGTACTTAAACTAATAGTCAAAATTAAAATCTAATTGCAGCCTTTACTAAAAAGACGATAACGAAATAATTTACTAAATTCTTTTGTAATAGAAATCTGCATCAGCCCATATGTACGTTCCATTGCAGGGCACGGGCCTCCTCCAAAAGCGCGAATGAAATTGAGAGGGGTAAGGCAAGGTGCGAGTTCGTTGACTTTACCATGCGGACATACCATAGTAATTCTGGTTTCTTAGATTTACGCGAATGTTACACATTGAAATAAAACTATCTTATACGGATTTTATCGCGATTTGGTTTAATTTTTACATTTTTTAACTTCCCGACGTTTCGATTACTTTACAGCTTTCGTGGTCACGGGGCACGAAAGCTGTAAAGTAATCGAAACGTCGGGAAGTTAAAAAATGTAAAAATTAAACCAAATCGCGATAAAATCCGTATAAAATAGTTTTATTTCATAGTAATTCTTACAAATCGCTATAGTACGCGTATTCCTCACAATTATTTCCTTCAACGTTATAGTGCCGGGTGTTGACTATCAAAATTACTTTGAAAAGTCAAAGGTGTGCCCTGGGATTGGAGCCCGCGACCATCGTGATCATGTTGGCTGCCGCGTCTGATCTGCTGCCAACAAGCCACCACGCACGCGCAATACAAATAATAAAAATAAAAATAATAATAACACACACTAAATAGTAAATCGTGTTGTTTAATAGTCAAAATGTTATCTCCGTACTCAGGGCATTAAAATATACATAATTTATGCTACGAAGTTGAATAAATGCATGAACCACACAGTAAATTTACGTAGATGAATATTGTAAAATTTTATTAGTGTTATGACGGGAACTATCAAAACACTATAACGTTTTCCTTTTACGAACTGTTTACGACGGCGTCTACTCTCCCCGCCGCCATTTATGTTGGAATAGTCAACATAAAGATATTCAATCATAGACTCACGCCTCTGTCTTAGGGTAAGCACAGATTATGAAGCGCCAAGCGGTACGAATAAAGGACTTATCTTCCCCTTCTATTAAAACCATACATGTGATATATTAATCAATCATCGTCTTACTCTTTTACTCTTCAGTACATACTCGTCATCTCTTTCACATAACACGTTCTATCAGTCATTCGTCTAACGTTTCATTTACTCATCTTTCATCATAACATTCAAATCCTACATACATAATCTCTTTTTGCAAACTCATCGATCATAATTCCAGGTCCGGATTCTCTTTATTTAGCCTTTTTTAAACATAAATAATATCCTATATTATTTGATATAACTTAGAGATGCCAAGAGCTTTCTCAACCTAACAGTCACCACTACTTCTGCACCTTCAGCGTTAATCTACACTATAATCCGGATCACATTTTTTTCTTCGTCCGTTCTCAATTTTGGAACACTATTATCTATTTGGAGACAAAGTGTGCATTCATACTATCCATAACAGTAGAAATCCAGTCATGACTGTTGACCAAATCAACAACTGTAATTGACTGTCAACGAACTACGGCCGGCATTCTGGCATTACACAGAGGATGACCCGTCATCTCATACGCCTTTATGTATCCTTCCCTTCATTACTAAACTAAACCTAAGTTCTAGTTATAAGATATTCGTATCCAGATAGTGACCATGGTACACGTAGGGGGATAACCCCGAGGGAATTGCATTCCCTTTGTCTTACGAGTATGAAAGATAAAATTTATTACCATATCAAGTCACATACAAGAGCCTCATAGGAATATTTTTCAGGACCGGATTACGAATGTGCGCAGCTAATTGCTAACCCAATTCACATCTCCCACGTTCGGGTATATGGATTATGGCCGGTCCGCGTTTGAGGGCAGTAGCAAAATTTTAACTGAATTATCGTCTTGACCTTTTCGTTAAAATGCTTGATGGACTGTTCGAGTCACAAAGTAATTGGTAGTTTGGTGAATCAAAAGTTTTATGAGACTGAATATTTCGCCATGCAATTTATTTTAAACGATTTTATTGAAATTCTGGTATAAATCAAAGTATTTTGGCATTTCACAATTTCATCAAATCATGCGACCTTCATTTTTAACCTTTAAATAAGCAAACTGCTAAATCAGAAAAGATAAAAAAGTAAAAAGGTAGATAAAGAAAAAGCTCAGAAACATAGAAACCAACAAACGGTTTCCACCAACAAAGATGTAAACAAAAAAAAGTTAAATAAACCAATAAGAGTACCGAATGGATTGTTCATTTAGAAAGCAATGTTCTAAATTACTTGTTTAGAATAGCTTTCATTCAAAACAATGTATCGATATTGCATGCCATTGCCACGCCGCGCAATATAGCGCGTGCGTAGTTAGTTTTCAGCAACAATTTATTTGACAAGTGAAATATAGTGAGCGGTATATTCGAATATTCTATAGTATCATAGTTGTTTCGTAGTAAGTGATGGCTATAATAGATAGATATCATAGATGAAATAGCGGTTTTGCTAAATATTTGGCAGAATGGAGCATCAACAAGGTTATTACTGCATATTTTATATATTTGTCGGCGCCGCCGAAGTAACACTGACATCTGCTGTCGGATAGAGCGACAAGCGGTCACTCTGACGGAGCGTCGTCCATTGGCGCGGCGGGCGCTGCACTTTAAAAGGCGCGAGCGACCGAGGCTCCACGTGAACGACGAATCGTCATATTCCGGCGCAATCATTGATTAGTTTTGATTTATTTTATGTTGGACTGTTAACTAGTGAATTATTATATCGTGATCTCTATGAATTTCAGTATTTCAATTACTTTCTGTCAATCCTGACGAACATAACCTCTTCACCCAAGATGGAAGAAAATGATGTTGGCCGTCCTGTGCCTACATATTTTTTATTAAAATTGTTTTAATGTGATATAGTTATTGGATACACTGAAAACATTTTTTAAACTCCGTCTTTTTTAAGTTTTGTTTGTCGTTTTGTGTTTGTGGGTGAGAGATATTGTTTATGGTTGTTGTTGTTTACGAGTCGTGGACGACAAGTCTCGACGTGTATCATACGACCAACCTAGTACTAGTAGTAGTAGAGGCGGTAGCCTAACCTAAACACCAACCTAACCTAATCTCACACTGATAAAAATGTGGAGAACATTCGAACCTAACGCATAAATTACTAAAAGTACTACTAAAAAGAAGGTCGCGGGGCGGCGCGGCGGCCTGCGATCAAGGATTGCTCATACAAACAAACAACCCTTTTTTTTCGAGGGGAAAATCCCTTTACGGGCCATCCCGCCCCCGAAAGGGCGAGGGTGTGTCGGACTCACCGGCGCCTTCCGACCCAGCGAGATGGTTGCCGCCCGTAGATGTACCGGGCGGCCGCTGGGCACGGTCCCTCCAACCTATGCGCCGAGATACCGACTAAAAACCCTGCGATGGATACCGATGATACAGAGCGCGCCAGGACCGCCTCCTTGCTTCATCGAAATCCGTTACGGCGCCGTTTCTGAGTTCATCGCGCACAACCGCACAGACAAACAGACAAAATTCTAAAAATCATTCTTTTGGGTTCTATTACGTTAATACAGACCCCTCCATATTAGTTTCTCTCATTTATGTACAGACATCGATCGGTTTCAAATTTATTATATGTATAGAAGATATTCAAGCATATTATCTAACTAGTTGGATGAAAAACTTTACCCCAAAACTCAAACTATTTGATTTACCTCGTAACCTACACTCTGTATAATAAAGGAAATGCGTACAAGGCCGGCCAAGCGTGAATAGGGAAGTTCGGCTACGAACAATATGCTGAAGTTTCTTCAACACCGACTATTTATAATCGCCTTTGATCAATCTAAATTATCCCGGTAATAATAGATGTGACCCTTTGATATACAAGGAATACGATGGTTTAAAAATATGAATGACGTCACACCCGTAGGTGTTGGATGGTCATCATTGACCCTAAGCCTTTACACGAAGGAATGAGCTAAAGAGCTTGTATGGTGACGTCACGCCTACGCACTCCTCACGAGAATATACTACCCTCCACACTTACAGAACTTGTCAGCTCAATGCAACTGTAATGTACTGCATTCAATTTCTGGGTTAGGTAATTTGGTTATCTGTATCAGCCCAAATACGTCCCACTGCAGGGCACGCACAATCGACTCGCCTCCGTGACAATCGAGAGTACGATTGGGAGGTGTTAGGCCATATAGTCCACCACGATAGAGCGGGTTGGCGGACTTTACATACCATAGAAATTCTTTCAAACCGCTATGGCATGCAGGTTACCTCACGATGTTTTCCTTTAGCATTATTATGCCTGGTGATTGGCTTTCAATACACACATGACTAATTTGGTTTCAAAAAGGGGAAATATCAGGAAGTAAAGTGTTTCTGAAGAATTTGACGACAGATCGATGGCAGTTCGAAAAATTAAATCATTAACATTTAAATCATTTTGCAACTAGGTGCAGGGCAAGGGCAAGTAAATAAGTCTTATTTAGTAGCCGGCATGTCCTGTGAAACGTGAGGTCTTAAATTCGATACCCAGATCAGGATATTAAAATTGTGTAGATGTTGCAGTTTGGAATATCCTCCACGTGTTGCTTTACTAAATCAACCGTATATGCTTATTTATTTATACTCTTTATCGTACATCTTAATGTGACTACAAAATACAACAAATCTAGGTACATGAGTGTTTAAATTTCCTTAAAATAAAAAATGGTAAAAATATAGCACCGTGCAAGCTCCAGTTAGTATTTTTTTAGCAATTAGTTCTCGGACAAAATCCTCTCAAACACTCTACTCTCACACATAACCGTGCCAGCGGAAGCGAATGCCGGCTGCTCCCTTTTTATACCGAGCTAGGTTTTTTATTAAATGTGAAAAACAATCTATACTCACTCCGGAATTCAAGATATCAAGTTAATTAACTAGAAATGTATATTTTTACTGTTACAGTACAGTTGTACTATGGTATAATGGCAACGTCTCGGGTTCGAATCCCGAGTCGGGCAAAATGATATTTTTCTGGGTTCTGAAACGTGGGTGTCCTGATAGCACCTCTGGGCTCTACCTACCCCTTCTGAGGCAAAGACGTAAGTTTATGTATGTATGTAGGTATTTGATATTATTCGCAATTTTATAGGGCAGTTAATTATCCCGGTAAGGGTTTGTTTTCGCGAATTTCAACTACTTCAGTGATAAGACCATTGACAATCACAGCTTTCTTAATAACAAACCAGCGCTATTTTTTCAACTTGAGGTCGAAAATTAACTTTGTTAAGACTCATCTTCATACCGTCTCTCCTACTCACCTACTCACCTCCTGCCGATGTACTCCTGTGGTTTCCTTAAGACCACCAATAGAATTTATATGGGACATTATCAAACATACTGTCACTACACGAAATATGTGATGCAGAAAAAATTTAACTAACACCCAATTATACAGTAGGTATTTTTTAACTAAAAACTTTACATAGACCATTGGAACTAATAAGGAAAATATAAGCCGAAACGTGGGTGTTCTGGCTACACCCCTGGGAAAAAGGCGTGAGTTTATGTATTAAATCTACTCACGATAAAACCCAACTTCGTCTCGATCAATGAACTCTGTTCCCCAACTGAAGTGTCTGACAATACAAAAAAGAAAATAACAAATGCCCATTTACTTACAAGGACTATTCATCTGTCCCTCCAAATACGACATTGATGCCAGGAATTTCCATCAGCCTACCTGTCCCTTATTCGAGCCATTTAAGCCGGCAAGGACGGCCGGATGAGACCCCGGAAAGCCCGGAAGAGATAACGAAGAAGTGATTCTTTACATTAAATTTATTTTATTTAACCGAAATAGGTTTTATATTTTTTTTCTTTATATTACTACTTTTTATATACATGTATATATTTAGAAGCTATGTTATTAATTGATGGAAAACATTTGATCGATTTTTGTTTTTGGTCTCTTAGATTTACACGAAAGTTACACATTGAAATAAAACTATTTTTTACGGAATTTATCGCGTTTTTACTTTATTTTTAGCATAGAAGAAAATACAATATCTCAATCAATTTGTTTGGGGTTATTTCAGGAATAATTTCTCAACCAACTGTAACGATATTTTGCAATAGTGTTACCTGGAACCTGAAAAGTTACTTTGGTTACTTTTAAAGCTGAGTTAAATGTCTGAACGGTGAAGATGGTATATGAAATATGGTGTTACAGGTCTTTTTATGTTATTGTAGGTCCCAAAAGATATTGCACTTGAGCTAAACCAAGTTCTAGTCAATAACAGAGTAAATTCTCATTCGTTTAAAATAAAAATAGCAGTTTATCCAGTCGATTATGGGTTCAGATAAAAATACCCGCTCTTGGTATTTGTCAGGTGAAACAGCCCGTGAACGTCTGCTTGGATATTTACTTGGATTTTTTGCAGTATGTTTATAAAAGCATTTCTCCAATATCGCATTAACGAAGAAGTTGTGTTATTTTAGGTATATAGGAGTTTCAAACACAATTGGTACAATTTTCTCTCAGATGTGTGTATGGATTACGAGTATTATGTTACCTAACCGGCATGCGTAGTGTCCAATATTCATCCACTAGCTAGAATGCCATTCTATTAATGGTCTCAAGAATTGCTGGATGCAGTGTTTCCAAGAGGCTGTGGTAAAATTTCTAGCGGGGGTCAATGTTTAGCAGTGGAATTCTTGCGGTAGAAAACGAATTATTATGTTTAGATGATACATGGTACTTAGCAAACGACACATCAAAACTAAGTTGGTATTTTATGTCGATTTCCACAAGTCAATGAAGACAAATCGATTCAGCCGGTACATTTCTGTGGCTAAAAACTGACACATAAATGGGCTGGTTCGTCGTCCACTGTCTCACAGGTAATCGACCTGAAGCCATAGATTAAATAAATAAATAAATAAATTCGCAGTCGCGTTTCGTTTGATGAGTGAGATTGCCGGCCCTTTCCTCCTGCCATCCTTTTGCCTTCCCGCTCTCCTCTCAATTTGATGGGTCGGCAACATATCCGTGATCCAGCGTTGTGGATGTTGACGGGCGGCAGTGATCAGGTGACCTGTTAGCTCGTTTATCAGATCTATGCAATAAAAAAAGATTTCACGCAAATTTCAAAAACACATTTAATCAATAATGGTTTCTTAGATTTACGCGAACGTTACACTCTTAAATTAAACTTGATTCCACCCCGTGACCTCGAAAGCTGTAAAGAAAACGAAACGTCAGGAAGTTAAAAAATGTAACAATTAAACCAAACCGCGATAAAATCCGTAAAAAGTGGTCACATTTAATAAATTTGTTATATGCTTAATCGTTTTCAGTATATTCATAATACCGTACAGTAAATGCATTAATTAAATCCAGTATTCACATTGAATGACTGGTAATCCAGAAAAATATTTACAGGCAATAAAAAATAAATCACTTTTGAATTATTTCCATTCGTAATATAAAATAAAAACACAATGCGGTATAGTTGACCTGTTTTCGAATCGGTTCGCGAAAATTCTCAACGTCTGACACGATGAAAAATAGCCACACTTTTCTTATAAACGATTTGAAAATGTAAAAGTGACTAAATCTGAGGACTGCTCGTTTTATCTGCATGTCCAGCTGAACTTTGGACACGATTGGGTGTAGTGGTTAAGTAATTGACACTAAGAGTAAAGGTAATAGATTCAATGCTCGAAATTAATATTTGAGTGGCCACGTTATTGATAGAAGAACGGTCAATGTGTTTGTCACTCTCTTGAATGCGGCAAGATTGGGCTAACTGGACAGAGACAGTACTGTTTCCCGGTTAACTAATTTGAAGTAGGTAATATGTATGTTCCGTCTGCTCATTGTTATAACAAAATACCCAATATTCCTTGCTGTTCGTATCTTCTACAGTCTCCATACTCAATAACATCTTAAGCGTCCTACAAATCACATTAAACTCCTGAAATATAAGGACAGTTGAAGAGCCCCGGTGGCCACGTAGTCGCAATCCTATTTAAAACGACGAAACAAAGCTGGTTTAAATATTAATATTTCATAAATATTAGTATATTTATGAAATATTAATGTAAAGGCAATGGTAGTCATAGTCCATTGCAGAGCTTTTTTAAATATTTACAAGCACTTTTAAAAATTTTACATTCTGAGTTGCGATACGGAAAGAGATGTGTTCGATAAAATGTAGCTTGCTTGCTATTATTTGCACAGATTGCTCTGTCAATGCTTTGTCTTTACCACTTTATATTCTTGTCTGCGTTTTCATCGAATGCTGCAATAGTTGAGTTTCGGTACAAGATAAGTCGGAAATCGGAATTATAATTTATTTCGTTGTTTCCATGTAGATTGTGCAATATTGCCATGTGTATTTTTTAATTATATTGTATACAATTTTCTATTAATTCATATTTTGTGTCCTTTATGTTTGTTGCAAAGTCATTAATGTTTTTGAAAAATAATATTTAGCTATACCTTCCGGTATCCACCTTAATCTTTGGTGGTTAGGACTTAACAACCCTCTTCGCAATAAACCATATCTAGTAATATCATCTGTGGTATTTTCATAGCCACCTCATATTAAATTATAGTATGATTATATAGTATAGATAGTATGATTACGTCTTAATTGAGTAGATTTTAATGATTCAAATCATACTGCCTTCAGAGTATCTACAACTTTCCAATAGCCTTTTATGAAAATAATAGGCATTTTCAAAGGCTATTTACCGAAACTCCGTAGCGCTAATTGTATTTCGCTTTCAGCGCTGATAGTTCCAAGTGACCTGAAAACGACACTAGGTCAGCGAGGTATGGCCAACCTTACTTGAACTTTGTGACTATAATGTTAATATATTAGCGTTATAAATTACATAGATTGACAAGTGTGATACTAGAAAATAATGTTTTTATATATTAAGAACGGTTTGGAACACGGTTCCTGCGTAGTAAATTCTGTTTGATGCATGTTCCTTATGATATGCCTTGCTAGCCCGATAGTGTTCAGTACCAATGGGTCAGCTAGACCGAGGCAGTACCATAGTCTCATTGAACAGCGACGTGGAGTAATAGGGTTAATGTTACTTTTCATTCATTGAGTGGATTTGCCGGAGACCCTATAGGTGTAATATTCTATTCATATCCGCAAGAAGCAGGCTCCGTGGCGCAGTTAGTTGGACGCCGGCTGTGAAACGAGAGGCCGTGGGTTCGATCTCCTCACCGAAACAAATGTTTGTGTGAACCACAAGTATGTGTTTCGGGTCTGGGTGTTTGTGAGACCGAGAAGTCTCTCGTAGTTCTTGATACCCACGACACAAGACTTGATCCTAGTGTGGGGTCAGGATTATGTATGTGACTGTTGGGTGTATTTATGTTTATTTTATTTAGAATTACGGCCACGATACACGATGGTGGAAACCCGCCACATTGTTAGTTTTGGGTTCAACCTGTGTTTATCGGATTTCGAGTACGCCGATATTACTATAATCAATATTTTTAATATCGATTATCTATTTCAAGACAGGAAATACCAATATGTGTATTGTAATCAAATTGTAGTGGCGTAGGAAATAAAAAGTAATTACCACTGAAAGCTAAATTAAAATGTTAGTGTATACTCGATCTCTATTGAATAAAATGGAAGTACCAATAAAATAGAACCAAGTATTTAATTCGCGTCTATCAATTCAGTCAAAAATAAAAGCAGGTCGGAATAATAATTATAACACGAATACAATATACATCTTAAGACTTTAAAACAAACCTCAGTGGCGTAGTTGTGCTACGGTACGACTACAAAGCTGAGGTCTCGGGTTCGAATCCCGGGTGGGGCAAAGTGATACTGGGTTTTTCTATTCATTATCAGCCCGGAGTCAGGAATTTGTGCCCGATATGGCGATATGCTCGCCCTCTATCACATCATGGGACGGAACATACAAGGCGAAATGTGGGCGTCCTGGTGGCGCCTCTGCCTACCCCTTTTGGGATAAAGGCGTGAGTTTATGTATGTATGTACATTAAAACAAGCACCCTTTGGAAAGACGCGATACATTGGGATGTTAAAAAAGCCGCGGGCTGTATTTTAAGATGTTAATTTATAATATGCGCAGGCCATTCGTAATAAGTGATAGAGAAAATAATATTATATTTCCTTATTTCTTATAGTGCTGCAAAGCCGATAGCATTTATTTTCACTCCTGATTTTAAAACGTAACGCAGGCCGGGTCAATTTCCAAGCTATGAGTAAAAGCGCAATCAAAATGTTGACCTAAACAAATAAATTCTAACTCCCAAAGTTGGTTAGATTGATGTGCTGGATTTGTAGCGGCGACCTTCCAGCGCGTCTGACCTCGTTCAGCCACGGAAAATCTGCGCTCTCACAGGTGTAGTTTTAAACTGAAACGTATTGGGGCAATCATTTCTTTGTCTAGCTCCAAATGGCTTAAAGGAAAACTCTTCTTAAATTGTATGTATGGTACATAGTCGTATTTCAGAGAACACTTTCATATATTAATTTGCTGGTTTATTTCTTTGTGAAAAAGCTGGCCTCTTATCTTTTCTGATATAAATAAAATAATAATACAAAAATAACACAATCACTTTTTAATTGCAAGCTTAAGCTCAGTTGCACAAAGTAACTTTGCCCATAACTTTGACTTTAACAATGTCAATCCCATACATTTGAGACGTATTTGACATTGCTAATGTAAGTTAGTGACGTTTACAAAATCAAAGTTATGGACTAAGTTAGTTTGTGCAATTGGCCCATAGTATTGAAATAAAACTATTTTTACGGATTTTATCGCGTGTAAAAATAGTTTTATTTCAATGTGTAACATTCGCGTAAATCTAAGAAACCATTACGGCCCATAGTATGCTTAAAATGTAACAATTCTACATAACATACATACATACATAAACTCACGCCTATTTCCCAGAAGGGGTAGGCAGAGGTGCTACCAGGACACCCACATTTCGCTTTGTACGTTCCGTCCCATGATGTGATTGGGGGCGGGCCTATCGCCATATCGGGCACAAATTCCTGACTTCGGGCTGATAATGAATAGAAAAATTTAATATCACTTTGCTCGACCCGGGATTTGAACCCGATACCTCAGCTTTGTAGTCATACCGTAGCACAACTACGCCACCGAGGCAGTCAAACAAAACAAGGCAAGTAACAATAATTTCTCTTTACAAAATTTTTGTAATTTTTACCAAGGAGGTAAGTTAAATTATACGAAGACCCTCAGATGGTTTACATCCGGGATAAGGTGCACTTCTATAAGAATGTCCGATACACTTTGTCACGCTCGAAGGAAGCGGCACGGACGAAATTATGTAAGGAATAAATTTACACTGAAATTACGTTCAACACCTTTTTTCGTTACTTTATTACGTGATCTGTTTTCTAATGTTTTAATATTGAGGCTAGTAATTTATTGAAAATATAATTAAAATAAGACACATTAATTATGATTGAAATTATAAAATACGGTATTAGATACGTACCTATACACAAGCCAATTACAATTATATCCAATATAGTCTTATATATAATAATAATAATATTGTTTTCAATCTAAGTAGAAGTGTCACAAATTAGCTCGTCAAACAAATTAACCTAGATCATACAGAATGAGTTCGTTCCAAAACATGTTTTATAATACACAATATTTGCTTTCCTCTTCGTAAGCAAGATCGTGTAAGAAGAAAATCTCTACTAATTATCTATTTCATTGACATAATATCTCTGAGCGGGGCAGTAAGTCCCCTAAAATGACCTGTAGATAAATGTCTGAACATTAACCATGTTAGTAAACAGGAATAATGCATATCAGAGATAGTTGTCTTCGTAACGATTAAGGAAAACGTGCGGAAATAAAATTTGCTTTGCAAGCAGCCGATCTATCCGGGTATCTACGATCTAATTCCGAGATAAGAACGAGACTATAACGTTTGAATCGTAAAAACTTTTCTCACCCGGCGACGTAGTACATTTGCATGTTGTTAGCCTATTTTCTGTTCAATAGGAAGCTGAGTTGACAGTCATCATGTTGCTTTCTTCATCCGTCTTATACTGAATGAGCGTAATTGTTCTGTCCGATATTCCGAGACAGCGTATTATGTACTTGATGTATTTATACGGCTAGTCTTTTAAGTTCATAAAAGTATATATTTTTTCTTGATAAAAAGCACCTTGACTGTGCCCCTGACTTTTGTGGATGACATGGCCACTTACCGCCATAATGTAATGTTTTGGCTACGAAAAACGAAAAAGGTGATATTATAAAACCTAAGTCCGAAGTATATCAAAGGTCTTCTTAGCCAAATGCCCTGTGAAAGTTTTCATACACACTCAGAATACATTGTCTTGTATCAGCCCATATACATATGTCCCACTGCAAGGCAAGGACCTACTCAAAAAACGAAGGTACGATTGAGAGTAGTTAGGCCATATAATCCACCACGCTGGCTTAGTGCGGGTTGGCGGACTTTATATACCATAGAATTTTTAAAAAATCGTTATGGTATGCAGGTTTCCTCACGATGTTTTCCTTCACCGTTATAATGCATGATGATTGACCATGAATACACACAGGATACATTAAACATGTACAAATATACTTTAATCACCATGCGTATTCCATATAAAGAAGAACGTTATCAATCTACCAATCTTCTTCAACAATACCCCACTGACAAATACGAAGCACCTCGCATCACAACAAAGATAGAAAAATGAATTGGTATCAAGTACATTGAGCGCCATTGATCACGCTATCGGTTACATACAGATGTGGCACATACGTCAACAGTGACGACATAGTATTTACCACACAGAGCATCGGTTCCCAAAGATGCCTATAACGCCCCACGGGAATCAATAACCACATGCAAGAGACAAGAAAGAGAGGGGACTCTCTATCAAATGAAATTGAGAGTGCATAATTGTGGATCTAATATTAGCAACTCGTGGATTTTTTATTTTTTTTAACTTTTCAAATAAATACATCCAATCGTAAAATAGGTAAATATTTGGATACAAATCTTGTGTCTTGTTTATTTGAAACTATAAGAGACTTTTAGTCTTACAATCACTCAGACCCGAAACAAATACAAGATCATCACATACATTTGTCCACTGTCTTCAAAATATTAGTCGAAATTATTTAAAGCTTATGAATATGCATCAACAATTATTGGGAGTCTTCGCAAATCTACGAGTCATAACAAAAAGCCAAGGCAAAAAGTTTGACAACCTCTGTCATAAAGGGCCGGACATCAACCACAGCGTCCGTGATGGCAATTTGACGCCATTTCTCATCGAAATGACAAATATGGCCGACCCAGTTCCCTTGGCGCTTATGACGCACAGTGCAACTATACCCAATCACTGTCTCGACGGAATGGATAGGGAAATAAGTTAAAAATCAAGTCTTGGTTTTATAGTATGGAAAATAATGCAGTATTTTGCTGACCCATTTGACCCAAAAATGTGCTTTTTGTTTCCGATGTGTTCCGATGTGTGTTGATGTTGATGATTGTTGTGTATATTTTAAGTCGGTAATATAGAAGTTTAATTGTATTCGTTTTAAGCTTGTTTTGATGAGATGGATATGTGTACAATGCAATTATTTTTGTTATAAATATAGGACATTAATTGTGCATTCAAAATTATCGTAATTGAAAGTACTAGCTGTGGTACTAGGCTAGCATAGACGGTAATGCAATTTATCATCGCAATATTCATTTCATTATATTGTGATTCACACACGTCGTAAGTTATGCTTTATTTTGGCTATAATTTATTTTATGGCACGTACGGAAAGGAAAGTAAGCTGTAAAATATTTGATGCTGCGATATAAAACTGTAGAGTGTAATTTATTTTTATCACAAAATGATATTACAAAGTTTCGATGAAATTATTACAATATTTATTTTAGTCACAAGTTCATTTTAGTTAATCGATTGCATCATTTATTATTAATGAACACTCAATATCCATTCCAATAGATATTCTTTTACTGGAGCCAACAATGTTCCATTATTTCAAAATAATAATTACGAGAATTATTTCTACCTATTGGGCTTTCATAGGATTTTCAAACAACGACTATCTTACTTTTAAAATTTTCTAAGAGTACGTGACAAACTGATTGTTATGTAAGAATTAAGAATCTTGAACGCTACTGGATCCAGTCCAAATGCTACCAGTAATGGTACATTGTCTATGCAACCCTTGCTATCTTCACTTAATTTGCAACTAAATAAGTTCTGAACGATTTCGATGTATTCTGATGCCGCCCAGAGAATTAGGTCGTATTGTTTCATTATATTTATTTTATTAGTCAAATGTTTTTATTGTATAATAATAGGCAATTTAAGCGTATAAATAGCTTATCGGTGAGCATCAAATGGTTAAAGGATTTAAAACAACTGCTTATTAGATTAAGCAACAGTTGTTAAAACGTATTCCATAACACCTATGTCAAAAATACTAGTAATAAAACAATAATAAACATTATCCACTAGTAGTAGTCATTATATTAAACTACAGCTACTTCTTTGCACGACAAAGATATATATTTGCTTCCAAACGGACTTGTTTTGTCCATAGCGGATACATAATTTTGTAACATTGATTTATTCCTATTCTCAAGGTGATATCGTCCAGAAATATGAAAATATCCTCCCAATTGCCCTCCTAGGAGTGATAAACAAAATAAAGAGGCAAATCTGAGTCAAAACACGTTGTTTGCTCCACCGTATATTTCCATTAAGCGGGACTTATTTAGACAGACATTTTATTTGGGAAGTCCTGTTTACGTCACGTAGTATGCCCCGATCTAATCAGTAAAATGGTCAAAATGTAGGTAAACAAAAAATAATTTCGTAATATCTAACTTGGCCATTAGGAATTTTTTAGGGTAACGTATCAACATGGACTGCCTCGGTGGCGTGGTTGTACTGCGGTACGACTACAAAGCTGAGGTCTCGGATTCGAATCCCGGGTCGGGCAAAGTGATATTGGATTTTTCTGTTCATTATCAGCCCGGAGTCAGGAATTTGTGCCCGATATGGCGATAGGCTCGCCCCCTATCACATCATGGGACGGAACATTCAAGGCGAAATGTGGGTGTCGTAGTGGCGCCTCTGCCTACCCCTTCGGGGATAAAGGCGTGAGTTTATGTATGTATGTATCAAAATGGAAGCTTTAGGATCACTTTGTTGTCCTGTTTGTCTGTCAGGAAAATCTACATGGTATTGTCCATTGACCTAGAATAATGAAATTTGGCAGAAAGCTACTTTGCAGCTTATACCGGATATAACAAGACTGCGACCGAAAACGAAGCCAGGTGGTAGTTTTAGTGGTTAAAAACACAATGCAACAAAAAATTTCGCGACAGATTTATTTTGTAATTTATTTAATATCATCGTGTTGGGTGCTAAATACCTAGTTTTTGCGTAAAAAAAAGGATTTAAACCCTTACGTACCATTGTATCTTTAAAACTAAAATGGTATACATCTTTATTTTAGGAAAACTATGTATTTATCACCCAAACACGACGATAAGAAAAAAAGGACAAAAAAGATGACAATTTTATTTGCGAAATTTTTAGTTGCTTTGTGTCTGAAGTCACTAATACTAACACGCTTCGTTTTCGGTCCCAGTCTTGATATACCCTGTATTTTTTTCTTATCTTTACAATTATAAATAATAAGTAAATTAATAAATAAATACACCCAACAGTAAATACATAGTCCTGACCCCACATTAAGATCAATTAAGTCTTGTGTCGCAGGTATCAGAACTACGAGAGACTTTTCGGTCTCACAAACACCCAGACCCGAAAGAAATATTTGTGGGCCGCACAAACATTTCTCTTGGTGCGGGGATTGAACCCGTGGCCTCTCGTTTGACAGCCGGCGTCTAACCAACTGCGCCACGAAGGCTGTCAAATATACACGTTGCTGTCAAATATAAATATACTACACGTCCTGTCGTCTTATGGCATGAAACATTGTAGGATACGGAACTCTTCGTGCGGGAGTCGAGATCGCACTTGACTGGTTATTTTATCCAAAATAAACACTACGGATTTAATCATTTTAGGTATATTACCATTACAAAGTAGCATAGAAACAGCATTTCAAGATGCTATGGTATACTACTATTAACACTGTAAGTGAAATTAAAAATCCCATATCACATCATGGGACGGAACATACAAGGCGAAATGTGGGTGTCCTGGAGGCGCCTCTGCCTACCCCTTCTCGGATAAAGGCGTGAGTTTCTGCATGTATGTAATATGTATATTGTATGTATGAAATTAAAAATCTTTAATGAAAAATTTCCAAGTGTCGACGATGTGCGTTTATTTGCGCTCTTATATTCATTACGTTAACGCCCCGACTAGATTGTTAACGTTTCTTAATCTAATAATGTGGCGTCGTGATCGCGGCTCGCAGAGTTTTATCCATAATAATGTTTTCACTCTTAAAAAGACTAAATATTTTCACTATTTATATTCTATAAAAATGTAATTTTTCTTTTAGGTTAAACGGGAATTCAATCCGTAGTTAATGAAAAAATAAAATGGGTATTTTATATGTTATTCAAATCGTTTGGGTTTTGCAGTTCAAGCTACAATTGGTCCTCTGTATTTATTTATTAGGAACCTTGGCGTTTAAGACTAGGACATAGATTTTAAGTGTATGACTTCCATAAATATTTGGAGATTTTAAGAACTTCTTTCATAACAAAATATATATTTACATATAGAACTTATAAACAGTTCATGCTATAGAATTTACTTACGACGATATTCAAAGGCCCACATGACAAGGCCGTATACATTCATTATCATCGAACCAACGTTTACAAGGTCGGTAAATATTGTGCCGACACCATTCTTACCCGGTTTCGAGAAAAGAGGTTTGCAAGTAAACATGTTTTGTAAAGGCTTTACCCGAAGCAGTTATTGGCAGGGAAGGCAGTAGTAAAATAAAGCTGATTTCGCGCATAACAATAAGTAAAATTGAATTCCGGTAGAATAACAAGATATTTCGTGTCTTTTTTTGTTTGATTATATTGTATGAGATTTTAAATTAAATAAATAAATACACCCAACAGTCACATACATAGTCCTGACCCCACACTAAGATCGAGTCTTGTGTCGTGGGTATCATCGTTTCTGAACTGCGAGAGACTTTTCGGTCTCACAAACACCCAGACCCGAAACAAATACCTGTGGATCACACAAATATTTGTTTCGGTGCGGGAATCGAACACGCGGGCTCACGTTTCACAGGCGGCGTCTAACCAACTGCGCCACGGAGACTGTATGTGTAGTCCGCCAATCCGCACCAGGCCAATGTGGCGGACTATGACTAAGACTCAGTTGCATAAACTAACTTTGACGATAACTTTCACTTTGATAATGTTATCGCCATACGTTTGTGACGTATTTGACATTGCTCATGTATGGGATTGACGTTTTCAAAGTCAAAGTTATGGGCAAAGTTAGTTTCTGCAATTGGCCCTTAAGCTTTCTCAACTCGGTTTTAAGGAGTTACAGTACTGTACAGTTCCTTGTTTCATGCCGTTTGATATTAGGTCTGATAAAAACAAGTCTAGACTCGGAAGGACATTAGTTTTCTTATCGTAACGTCCGGACTGACAAAGCTTAGTTTCACGCGAAACGTAGGATATATATCGAGTAAGGAAGGATATATACAAATGGTTCCAATATTACGAAATTGTATTGTTAAAGACATAAGAAGCTGTTTATTATTCAAATAAAATGAAATAAAAATATTTGCTGAAAACCTCGTTTCTTCGTCATCATTATCATCAACATCATCAGTCCGTTGCAGTCCACTGCCGGACATAGGCCTCCCTTGGGTTTTCCATATAGGTCGATCTGCTGTTTTATTCATCAGTCGCTGCCGGCCCTATTGTGCAAGTTGTCCCGCCATCTGGCCAGAGGGCGGCTCACGTTTTTTAGTGTTTTGATCAATCACGATGGCCGGCGATTTATTGTTAGGTTTCCTGATTATTCCGGTTCTTTACGAGGGGTAGCTGCAGTAAGTAGGATAGGCGCTGTCAGTCACCAGTAATAAAATTAAATATGGAACAAGGATGTCAATAGCTAGTTTTAACAATATGTTTTATAAATATTTAGGAAAATAATTTAATTAGTCTTTTAGACTAATAATTACGTTTCGTTTATACTATACTTTTGTACATTTAGGCAGTCATTTAAAACACCAAATAGACTGCTTCAACTCAACGGCTGACTGAACGCGGCACACTAGCGTGTCTACGCTAATGTCCCTTTTATGGCAGATTTTACTCTTCATAGTACGACTTTCTATCTTTTACAGACAAAAGTTTAAACCATTCCACGACCATATTTAAGAATGTTTTCGCCATAAAACAATTCGCGAAGAGTAAAAATAGTAATAAAACCCAATGTTCCGGTATTCTGCAAATTTTCCACAAACATATCTAAATTTGCTTAAAGCTTCTAATAAAAGACAAAAGTTTGCTACATTTGTTTGTAACACGCCACTGAAGGAACGTTGCATAAACGCAATTAGGAAAGTAATAAAATGTTCTCAGAAGCTCTTAGCCCGCCGCGCCCGCGATATTTCATAACGCCACAAGAAATAATAATCATACCGAAGATGGGCGCGTGGCTCTGTTTTTACAAACCGTTTTCTTTTTTTTGTGCGTGGTGGCCTGTTGGTAACGGACCGGACGCGGCTGCCTACATGTTCACGGTGGTCGCGGGTTCAAATCCCAGGGCACACCTCTGACTTTTCGGAGTTATGTGTGTATTGATAGTCAATCACCACGCACTTTAACGGTGAAGGAAAACATCGTGAGGAAACCTGCATACCGTAGCGATTTTAAAGAATTTCTACGGTATGTAAGTCCGCCAACCCGCACTAGGCCAGCGTGGTGGACTATATGGCCTAACCACTCTCAATCGATTCTCTCGATTGTAGAGTAGGCCCGTGCCCAGCAGTGGGATGTATATGGGCTGATACAGATACTGATACAGATACAGATTCTTTTTTTTATTCAATCGGTCTGGCAAATGAGCAAACAGCTCACCCGATGATAAGTGATCACTGCCGCCCATGAACATCCACAACGCATAGATATGTTGGCGGACCATCAAGTTGGGAGGGGAGCGAGGAAAGAGGATAGGAAGAGGAAAGAGGATTTAGGTTTCCGGCAATCTCACTCATCAAACAAAACGCGACAACAAAGCTGTCGCCTCACGTCGGTCTCCTGTGAGACAGTGGTACCGCCCCGGACGAGCCTGCCCATTCATGCTGAGTCATGACTGTCAATAGCGTGGCTCTACCACTTCCAATCCAGATTCTATGAGTCTTGATACCAGTTCGAATACTATATAAGAAGCGATCCTTTAGTAATTCAATTCAATAAGCCTTAAATTTATATTATGTTACTACTATTTGCCCGCGGCTTCCCTCGCCTGCTGTCGGTTATCTTTAATTTATTTTTTTTAGGTTTGAAGAAATATTTGTTCGAAATTAATTTAATTCAGATTAAGTATAATACCCAACTGAATCCTTACTTAAGGCCTCACAGCTTACAGCTGATGTATACTGCACCTAGATCATTGAAGCCATCATTGTATATTACAATAGTAATCCTCATAATTTAAACCTTATAAAAAACATTGGTCTGAAGCCGGTCGGTTGTAAAAATAGAAACGCGATTTGTAAAAGCGTTACTATACAACAAACAAATATCGATACAATTGTTTGCCACTTATTCTTTTAACAATAAATTCTGCCATATATGAAACCTCCTAACAAAACAATAGGTTAATGACGGCAAGGACCTGAGAGGGCCGATTGTGCCTTTTAACCATCGTTTTATGGATGCTGCCTTTGTGAGCGAAACAACTGAAGTGGAACATTATAACGGGACAATGGTGTCCTGATTTTAAACGCTTAATTGGATCTGGGAGGTCCTTAATTACTTATTATTTGAAAAAAATAGTTATTAATTTGAATATATTATTTCTCTTTCCTAACTTGTTTCTTGCTGCTGGTCGGATCTATTAACCACCACTAACTTGAGGTGTAATAAAATCAATATAAACTTTATTCACATTTTTTCTGAAGAGAAGAACTGTCGTTTTTTTTTCATCACTTCACTTACCATCAGGTGCAGTGTTTATTTTATCGAGTCAAGGCTTGAGAGCAATATTAAGATACACTTGCATATTTTAAACACATCAAGCCACCACTAATTAAAATTTATATTGGAAAAATAAAGTATCTCATAAATTTAGTCTAGCTATTCTCAAAACATTCTCATCACCATATTATAAAATATATTTTCTGCGTAAAATAATCATATCTTATAATTTTAATAAGGAATAAATAAACGTATTAATGTCACCTAAATTATAGCTCAATTTGATTTACTTTAATCTATCCCGACAGAATCTGGGTTCGAAATGACCTTCATAAAGCCAAACGCCCCTTATTTCAGCTAACATTTGATATTAAATCAAAACTCTAATTTATCTTTAAGACTGTAAACATTTTAGTCTTTATAAATTCACTGAACGAACTCATATTTGCATTACCTTGGCAAGAACTATTTGGTCGATAGTCCATATGTTGGATGATCGATTTTGCACTTGTGACCAAGTGGAATGTGAGAATGATTCACTCGTACAGTTTCGAACACGGATTAATGACCACTCAACAACGAACGGGGCATATGGCTAAACATTCTCTCGGAAACACTTGACATTTCAAGCAAGTTTTTGCATCTTAACAAATATATTTTATTTGTTTGGGAGTATATTAATCAATTTATCTGAAGGAATATTAAGAAAAGGAATGTCTAGTATCTACGAGTCAAGAAGATTGACCTCTGAACTTACATTAAATTAAAAAGGACATTATTTGATTAGAAAGCCAAGTAAAAATATTTTTTTAAGAAACATATTTCTCATATGTACATATTTTTCTCTTTATTTACGTGTTTTGAGTGATGTAGCTTGATGTTTAACCTTAACATTTTCCAAGAGTTGAACTTTTAAATACAAAAAATATATTATAATCCAATCAATAGTTCCAGGGATAAACAGACCCTTCAGCTTTATTATAATAAATTGAACAGAACACCGTTCAATAAAGCGTTTTAATTTGTTTTCGCTGATAACAATAGCTCACTAACGCAATAACATTTGTCTTTCACATAAAGGACTGCACCGACGGGCAAGGAACGCAGCTCAATTATTTTTTATTGAATTTTTATACGTTTCACAATACCAACGTGAAATACTGGTGCACTTTAATGAAGCGGCTCGGGTCAACGATGCTATATGTACACACCTCACGTAGCTCATACGGGCAGGTTCGTATTGATTGAAACCACGAGGCGTCGATTTCTCCAGCTGTCAAATCAAGCACGCTATTGACGTTTCCATTAAAGGTTGCCTTTCCATCGAGAATTTGCCGGGCAGATTGGATATCTGTGCAAGTAGTAGGCATATATTATTGGAACAATGCAGCCCTGAAGTTATCAACTTGCCGCTCGGACACCGACCATTATACGTGATGATGGAGACAGTACTCGTAATACTTACCTCGTAAGTATATCGGGATTTGGGTTCAACCTGTGTGTTTGTCTTAAGGCAGGCTAGTATAATGTGTTTTAACTGTCTGCAAGATAGTTAAGATGAAATTGATAATAACCATAGTATTTATGATACTGCATAATGTATTCATATGTTCAAATCTCTGAAATAAAGTGAATCTGAAATCCTGAATATGACATAACAGTGTTACTGCTTATAATTTAATATGATACTGGATAGTGGATACAATTCTGAAACGAACACGAAAATCCTACGGATTGCTCTACTTATCCTGGCACAAATTCGAGAGGATCAAACGGAAATACTTTAGTAAACCAAAATTTTACTTTTGCCTAATATAAATTTAAATAACAGAGCATTTATTATTATTAACCTACACGAAACATATCTGATTAAGTCCGTAATAAATAACTGTTCAAAATACACCAAAATGATATCATAAATTAAGAATTAATGGATTGCTCAGGCACAAAAGCCTCTATGAGACTAATTTTATGTTTCGTGAATAAATTTCTATTTTCAGCTGATATTTGGGCAATTTGTCATTTTAATTTATTTCTACCTTTGTAATTTCTTTACATAATATTTTTGATATTTAATTACCGCTGCAACCTAATCACTGAAGAGGACTTTTACAACCTTTTAAAGCGTATTGAAAACGTTTTTGGTACGCCAATTTATTTATAAACAAGATTTTTTTAAATAAATTATTACCAACCTAAATTCATCAAACCCATACTAACAACAGGTCGAGAACCACTTAATGAAGGTTTTTTAAATGTTAGAAAGGCAGAAATTAACAAAGCTGTTGTTTCTACTCATATGACCACTCATATGCAAAGGTTCTACCGCCTGGTAAAATATATAGAGTTATACCACAAGTACAAACAGAAGTACCACAGATTTTCATCCATAAAAAAAAATATACGGGAATATGTGTTTTGTGATTTTTCTCCCGTTTCAAACACACGCGACCTTTGATATTCGTACGTGTTTTACGTTCAGTGAGCGTACGAAAAGTTATAATTGGCTTTTACGCGTTTTGCCTATTGCTGCGTGAAAATTGTTTAAAACGTTTCTGTCGTGGGCGTTCGGAACTAGTTCTAAATCGCATTACATTGGATAAAGTGCTTCGCTGAACAGTAAATTAGAGCGAATGCCGAATTCTAATATAACTACAATTTACAACACAAAGGTTATGACTTGTTCCAAGAATTGTTTGAACTAAGTATAGGTACGTGAGGCAAAGTTTGAGTAATTAATGTGATTTAAGATTTTAGTTCGTTGTAGTAGAGTTAAGTTTGCGATTGTTCTTTGTTTTTTTAGAAATATTTATATACTTAGTTCTTTTAGTCGTTCTACTGAGAGGTTATCTTGATTTGCTTAAAGTGAAAAATTCACAAAGTCTAATTCACGAAACATAATGTAAGCCCGCCAACCCGCACTAGGCCAGCATGGTGGACTATATGGCCTAACCACTCTCAATCGATTCTCTTGATTGTAGGGTAGGCCCATGCCCAGCAGTAGGACGTATATGGGCTGATACATACAATGCACAAAACCTCCATCCCAAATAATTAAAACATGTTAAGTATTAGTTATATTTTCTTTGCCATAAAAAATAAAAACATTTTGGCGTAGTTTAGTATATATTATTTACCGCAGAGATTATGACGAAGGCCCAACTTCTTATAAATGTAAGTTAAACCACATTTCACATCCATTCCTTAAATGACAACTCAAAGAACCGCCCCATGTCAAGATGAAAATCAAAGGAAAGCGGAATAGCCAAAGAGAAACCTAGACTATAAATAGCTGAATCGAATTTGCGATGTTTATTGGGACTAGTTTGGTGACGGATCGTAATTCTAGTAAATATTGGGCGTGTATAGTAGACACTCTCGTGGAGCCCCTCTTCAAACATCCTGAACGTGAGAGTACATAATATTTTAACTATTCAGTCCAGTTCGAATCCCGAGTCGGGCAAAGTGGTATTGGATTTTCTATTCATTATCGTCCCGGAGTCAGGAATTTGTGCCCGATATGGCGACAGGCTCGTTCCCTGTCATATCGTGGCACGTAACATACAAGGCGAAAAGTTGTACACCACTGCCAACCCTTTCTGGGAAAAAGGCGTCAGTTTATGTATGTTTGAATGTTCATTTATTTAACCAAATTCAGTTAGTATGAAATGTACGCCATGTTTCACGCAGTCGTGCCGTTTCAAACGGTCGACTCTTAACAAATATCATATTTTAGTGTGTAGGACGTTTTCACAATTCCCGGTTTCTGTGAAATAAAAATCCATTTTAAGTCACGTACGTTATGTAGTTAAGAGTATTGCAAAAATTTCTGCCTTGGACTAACGTGGTCTCAATACTAAGTATTGAACAGAGATCTTTGATGGAAGAATATCTGTCATTTCTTGTTCCTTTCCTGCAATGTCTGTCAGTTTTCATATGACGTTTGTAGTAATTTTCCAAGTCGGGTAATTAACGTTATGGGTGGTTGTGATTTAGCTATAATTTTAAAACTACACCCTTTAAGTCCAATAAGGCAGGTTGTGTCAACCTTGTTGGATTCTTCATCACATAGCCTAGAGAATGACGAGTGCGCACCAGAGAATCCGGTAGCTTGTGTGCAGCAAAAAAATATATTCGAATAGCTTACATAACTACTTCTGTGTGTTTTAAATAAATAAATACACCCAACAGTCGCATACATAGTCTGGACCCCACACTAAGATCGAGTCTTGTGTCATGGGTATTGGAAACTACGAGAGACTTTTCGGTCTCACAAGCACCCAGACCCGAAACAAATACTTGTGGTTCACACAAACATTTGTCTCGGTGCGGGGATCGAACCCGCAGCCCCTCGTTTCTCACGCGGCGTCTAACCAACTGCGCCACGAAGGCTGTTTTAGTTAAAGAAATAGGTAAATTGAATTTACATTAAAAGTTCAAAGTTGAACATGGAATGAAAATTCGATTCACAAAATTCTCAACTAGAGAAATGTTGTTAATACGTAATTTATATTAAAAAGGCAATGAAATATTACAAAATATTTTACCGTTTTATACCTTTTTTGGTGACTGGAAGAGATCGCTCAATCCCAATTGTACACTTATTTGTAAGGTTTCTTTGTTTTATTTTTTCTTTACTACATAGTACACCACATGGTGTTCAATAAAGTGTTTTGTATCTGAACATTTTTTCAAGCCTTATGTGCTGACTACCTATAATGTATGTATACATGTCATTTACTTAAATTTATTTGCATTCTTCAGTCTTCTACATCAGATGTGAAAAATAAGTGCTATATCTGTAGAGTGCAGAGCACTGGATTCAACAATACTTGCATTACAGTCACGCTGTCCTGTCAGCATACAAATACCAGGATTAGAGTTGAATGTGGAATTTAAAAAACTGCGTTTGTACTAGGTCTCTGCGTATTACTAAGCAACAAAATAATATTACTCAAGCAGCTTTGACTGCACTAATACCGAGAGCTAGCAAAATATGTATTTTTTTTTAATTTATTTACACAAAACCTTATCATTTACAAAATTTATCGTCTGTTACATGCTTTATGTACTTACTCCATTTTTGTTAGAAAGACGCCGCAAAATGTACCAGAGTGGAGACATTAAACTTTTTTCATTACTCTAAGCTTTGCCCATTAAGAAATTTCCGCTGTAATCTGGCCGACAACGAACCCACCGGGTATTAATTAAAACGACATTGTGGACGTTTTATATCCATTCGCCGGTATCAAAATTCGTTTTGTATTTTTATATTCAATAAAGATTACGGATTCTATGAAAGGACCACGCTTGCTTTGTGATATTATGGTCTGGGTTTTTTGCTCGTTAATTAACGTGTAGTAAGGGACACATGTTGGGATATTTCTTTTGTCAATTTATTATTAAATTACAGTTTTAAATATAACATCAATATTGCTCATCAGCCATAGGAAATCCACTGCTCAACATAGGCTTTCCTCAAGAATATCTATAGAATTGATTTACCAAATCGCGATTAATCCGTTGAAAATAGTTTTATTTCAATGTGTGAATTGTGACATTCGCGTAAATCTAAGAAACTAATTTCTATAGAAATAAGAGCCCTGTTACAAAAAGACTTGTACCTAGTAACGCCCTGTAACCTTAGCTAGGTCGTCTGGCCACCGCTTTACATCAATACGAATTATGTAAAAATATGTTGTTTCGTGAGTATGACCCCTTTCTTCTTCCCCTCTCTTTTACTTCCCGATTTGATGGGCCGGTAACACATCTACATACCGAGTATATCAAGACTGCGACCGAAAACGAAGCTAGGTGGTAGTTTTAATGGTTAGAAACACGATGCAAATAAAATGTTCGCTAAAACAGTGGCAGTTTTTTTTTAGAAATTTTTAAAAATCGTCGTTTTTGGGTAGTAAATACCTAGTTTTTGCGAAAATACTAATTTAAACCCTTACGTACCATTGCGTGTTTAAAAATAAAGAGGTGTACATTTTTGTTTTAGGAAAACTATGTATATATCACCCAAATACGACGATAAGTAAAAAATTACAAAAAAAGTTGTCAATTTTTTTTGCGGAATTTTTACTTGCATTGTGTCTGAAGTGACTAATACTACCACCTGGCTTCGTTTTCGGTCGTGGTCTTGATATACCCGGTATAATTCAAGCGTTGTGGATCTTCATGGGCAGCGATCAATTACCATCAGGCGACATGTTCGCTCGTTTGCCGGTCCTATTAAATAAAAAAAATATGCTATCACCTTCAGGCCGACCCATTCGTGCATTATTAAGAATAGATTACACCGAGGAGCACTTCGAGAAAACAATCAAACAATTTAGCAATTTACAATACAATTGCTACAATTTAACTCAGTTTTGAATTTGAAACTTAATACGTTTTAATTGAGCAAATTCAATTTTACACCTCGTTGGCTTCTTTTGCTAGTCAACTTAAATTACATTTCATTAGGATTATTCTATTTGCATGGATTAATGTTTGTATATTTCAGACAAATATAAATAAAAATGCCCTAGCAACCTATAAACCGATTTACTAAAATATATGGAGCATAACTCTCATATTACAAAATAAGCTTACGTTTCTTAATATAAATTTAATAGATTGATTAATTATCATCAAAATTATTTACCATTTGCCTAAGCCGAATATAGGCTAAGTTATAATCGTGAGAAAACCTGTAGCGTCTCAGGCAACGCACGACACTCGTCTCCTACGGCACATATCGACCAGCATCCATTAAACCAACGCAGCTCTTTATTTGATTAATCGAAGACCTAGAACTGCCTGTCATTCGTGACAACAATGATTACATTATTATAACGTCTATCACATTGTTTCTCAAGCTGATAAAATTGCATTAGACATTATAAATACAAAGAGCCTTGAAAGAGCTTGAAAGTATTTTATAATGAATTGTGGAAATTACTAAATCTAATCTTACAATTAGTACAAAAATACATACATACGTACATAAACTCACGCCTTTTTCCAGAAGGCAGAGGCGCCACCAGGACACCGACTTTGCGCCTTGTATGTTCCGTCCCACGATGTGAAAGGGAGCGAGCCTGTCGCCATACCGGGCACAAATTCCTGACTGCGGGCTGATAATGATTAGAAAAATCAAATATCACTTTGCCCGACCGATGCATCAGCTTTTTAGTCGTACACAACTACAACACCGAGGCAGTGAAATAATCATTTAACACTATGCGGGGGTAGAACTTATTAACGCTTACAGCAACTGCACGCGTTCAAAAAAATCCTGTTCGACATCTAAAAATCAATTCATTCAGCAAAATACCCAATAAATATTTCATCTTTAAATCAATTTTAGTCACACATAATCCAATAATCGAATATATAACACAATATAGTATTTACACTCGAGGCACAATCCCCTCTCACCCACGACCTCGTCATAAATACTGAGCCCAAATATTAGCTTCTTATACATTCCACACATATTTCCATTTTCACTCAAGAACAATTTAACTCGGGGCATCGAAACCGCGAACAATGTTTTGCCGAACAAATTGATTCTATAATAACAAATTCGGAACATTGCCCCATAGATATCTGGCAGTGGCCAACAATATTTATGATGTTTTGTTTTTATTGAAAACAAGTCATTGAATAAATCAATATAACAATTATGACCCCACATCCGTTCTATAACAAATGATTTTCGTTACAATACAAACTGTTAGTGGTATTATATACATATTTCATCGGTGGAAATATATTTCAGTATTATTTACATTATTATCATCATTTTTAAGCTAACTTTTCCAGGGTCACAGCAGGCTCCCAAAAAAGTCAAGCGCCCTTAATCAATAAATCTTCACCAATATTAATATTCTCATTGGGTCATTTTTTTACATTCTAAAGCTGAAATTGTAAAAACTACTACCTCACAAAATTTAAAGAAAATCGTAATAATGAAATACAATTTCTTGAAAGTTGATTTTATATCCATTCTAACGTTATCCTCAAAGCGAGAAAAAATTATTATCAATGGTATTATTCCATAAAACGCAGTTTCCGATCCGGGCGCAGATCTTAATTTATGTCTTGCGCATCGTCTAATGCAATTTTCTGCAGCTTATACTTCACTTCTTGATTTCTATTTTCATTTTCCACGCCATTTGCGTCTGTTGGACTAGCTTCCAAGTTGTTTGCGTTGCGAAGTTACAACTTCCTTGTGTAAATCAAGTTTGCTCAAGTTTCTTTTAGTGTTTGCTTGATTATTTGTTTTTGTTCTATCATCCCCCTGTAGGGACTGTTGAGATGTTCGTATAGATATCCACCATCGTACATAACGGTGGACAAATCATCATGGTAACCCAGACATTGTCTGCATTTCAAGTTAGCGTGTATATCCAATTTCAATCACAAATGTCATATTTGAAGTGAGCCTATGACGAATTTCGAGAGCCTGCTTGGCACAAATACACGATGTGGAGTGGGCTCAAGAAGCGCCCCTGGGTTTCACGGTACATAGATTATACAAACTGCCTATAGATCATGGAGACAAAGGCACGAAATCCATCTTATACTTAATGTATTAAAATATTAAAAATACTTACTAAGGGATCTTAACCGTTCTTAAGACAAGACTTAGGAAATTCATCTTATACTTTATGTATTAAAATATAAAAAATACTTACTAAGGGATCTGTCATCTTAGCCGTTCTTAAGACACAAGATTTGATTTTAAGCTGACTCTTTAAGCAGTTGTTTCTTAAAGAAGTTTGTTTAGTCGAGTAATCTTGACATAATGGTGCTCATTACGGGACGCCCCTCTAGACGCTTCTAAATCGATGTCATTATCTCCGCCATTTGCCACGATCATTCCTTTCCTGCTGTCCAATTCGTGAACTTCTATTGACACTTACTGAAAATTCAAGATTTTTACTCAATTTGCATATTAAAGCTGGGCGCTGTATAAATCTTTGGAAAAGACCTAAGTTCAACATGTATTTCTAGGGGCTGACAAAGATAAAGCCTTGACCAGAGGCGCAAATCAAAATTGATATTATATACATATTTCCAATTTTAAGTAATAATTAATATCGATGAATTAATCAAAATAATACAGAAATATCAAAGTGAAAGCATTAATTAATTTTAATTATGTTGATACTATTGCTTAAAATTCCACGTATCGGAAATAAATTGTTAATTAATAAATAAACAGGGTATCATTATTGAAGGTAGGTACGTATATAGCAATTACGATGAATTACACAATAGCACGATTTAGTCGAGTGCCTGTTATATATCATTGGTTATTCAACGAAATTGATAAATTGATTTATAAATAGTATTCTAGTTTACGTAGTGTATTATACGATATTTTTATTTTATGTAGTCATCATCATGTTTGTACTAATTACTTTCTTTTTTTATGTTTTTATTATTCTTTGCCTTACTATTAGTTTATTTTTAATTCAGTCCATCTAAAGGTAGTCAGGAAGAAAAGGTAAGCGATAAGACCGCCGATTGTCACCTTAGTTAAACCAATTTCGTTTTTTATTTTTTTATGTATGTGGTGTTAAAATAATCGATTTTTTATGATGTTGGTCTGATGTTTGCTGAACGGCTTAGCAATTATACTAAATGTATGATATTAACATTTTCACAGTAAATTATAAAAACGTTGTTAGTTTTGTGGACTGTCAATCATGGGGAATCATGTGATCAAAATCTCATATGATTTATCCGGGCCCAGAATTTACGCTAGACATGGCATACTTCTTCCGACATCTTACAATTAGTACAAAAATAAATACATACGTACATAAACTCACGCCTTTTTCCCAGAAGGGATAGGCAAAGGTGCTACCAGGACACCCACATTTCGCCTAGTAAGTTCCGTCCCACGATGTGATAGGGGGCGAGCCTATCGCCATATCGGGCACAAATTTCTGACTCCGGACTGTTAATGAATAGAAAATCCAATATCAAAGGGCAAAGCCCGACCAAGGATTCGAACCCTAGACCTCAGCTTTATAATCATACCGTATAAAAATAACTTTAGTGAGAAGCGAGTGGCACTAATGTCACCTTTGCCTACTTTCGTGGACACAGGCGTGGCTTATACATATACATATTATGTATAAAAAAGATATGTAATGACCTGATTACACAACGAATTATTGTTCTGTTATCTTGCAGTTATTTTGCAGTTCCACGTTACACTGCGAATGGTCAGTAGTGAATTGGCACGGCGCCAAGGCGGCCAATGTAAAAAATCGCTTACGTATAGTAAACTGTATTGCAAATTCTTTCCCGTTGCATTATCGCTCTATATTAATTATCTCGTGTCGCATATTATATTGAAATGGAGAAATTCAGTTTTGTGTTTATATTGGCACGGCAAAAAGACTGCAATGTATATGGTGAGTGCGATGGAATGCCAAGCATTCCTTTGTGTGTATGTTTGGTTTTGCGATTGTCCATGAGCGGTCATATCGCTTACATAAGGCCATTTGCTCATCTCAGAACTCATGTTAATAAAAAAAGTCCAAATAAATCCTTTTTATTACCATGCTTCTATTACTTCGACCTGTATTATTATGTAACACATTCTTTAAACTCGATTTTGAGCACTTCGTTTACGCTCAATCCAAGAGATCTTAATCCATCATGCGAACTGAATACGTCACATTATAAATAAAACCAAATAAAAAAAATTGTTAGTTTCACGGTTGCGTTTGCGGCGAAGTGCGTAAATATGTACGCGATCACAAATAACACAAAAGATTCAAATACAAACACGTCATCGTTTATAAATTAATATAATCTATGAATGAATGTGATCGTATTGATATTCATTATTTATACACGTCGTAACAAGCTGTATGCAGGCTGCATACAGCTTGTTACGACTTGTAACTGTACGCCGATCACGTTGCAATACACGCGGGTTCAATCTGCATAGTGATGCTCAATATTTGTGTTCTGTTTTATGAACGAATATTAATCTTACTTTACTGCCCCTGTATCCCATACTAAAATGGGGTCGATGAAAGAAGACTTTTCACGCATTTTTAAAAAATTGACTTATTAATTTGAAAATATTGTAATACACTGTTGAAAGAGAAACTTTAAAATCAACTGACAAATTGGTGAAAATTGTAAAGGCATAGTCGTTTGGTTGTGGACGAAATGAACTACAACAAAATATAGCCACTAAAGCACCTAATGGAGATATTTTTAAAAAGAATTTACCTCACCACAATATAAAACGCATAAACATATTCATCACATCCTGTTTACGAACTAATTCAGCTCCAGTGAGACACATTCGCATTTCACGTTTAAATTCTGACTCCCATCGCGTATTTTAAACAGGGACATCAAATACGCAGCGAAAATCCGTGTAATTAGCTTCCACGGTATTAGCTATGCAATTAGAGCCAGATTCCCGCGCAAGTGATAAATTGTTAGCTTCAAATTGGAATCGTATGGTATGGTATTAAACTGAAGCTCATTTGTGACCATAGTTTGGGAAAGAAGGAGTTGTATGTAAAAATAAAACATTAATAAGATTTGTCAAGATTGGCTAAACAAAGTTACACTTACTTGGTGTTATATTAGTTAAGATATATGTATAAATTTCTAAAAATACGAGAGTTTACTGTCCCGTACTAAGCCAGCGTTATAGACTAACGGCCTTATTAATAGACAGTTTTAAAACCTCTTTTAGTTATGGAATGTTTTGTCCCTTTTGAACGATTTTTTAAGTCAGTTTGAGCGAAGAAGACAAAACATTCGATAGCTAAAATAGGTTTTAAAACTGTTTATGAATAAGGCCGTAAGGACTAACTAAGGATTACTAAGGTAAGATTTAATTCACAATACGATTTATTAAGCTGTAGGGACTATTTATTTCTTTAGAGTTATAGGTTAGGCATTTCTATGGAATAGCTTCAAATTTACGTTCATAGGATTTTATTCATAACTTTATGAATAACTGCTGACTTTCTTCCAAAAGAGAGCGAAAAAACGCTGCAATTTGGCGAAGTTAAATATAGTATGAAAGAACTTATAGACTATAAGTTTTTCTATTCACGATTGCTTTTCTTTCAAAGCCGTCTGTTATGTAATAAATATCTTAACTCTCCTTTACAGTTGTCAATAGCACCTAGAATATACATCAAGTAGCAAAAGGAAAGAAACAGTATTTATTTTTGACAAAGGCAGCAGCTAGTAAATCATGGAAAATAGTTGAAAATACCTTTGAAAAATAATTTATAACCCACTTATCTTACTTATATCCATGTATCTAAGAACCACGTATTAACGTGAAATGATAACAATTAAACTGATAAAAAAACATAATTTCCAAAACAAAAGCATCGTTACAATACTTTATTCACACTGCGAAATGCATTTAGTGCGCGATTTTACACGAGCCGAAACGAAGTGACAATATTAGCCAAGTTGAAACGCTGCCAAAAAGGACTGTCAGACTTACAATCGCTTGCCAGATCAAGTCTGAAGCCGACTGATGCCTGGATCAAGTCGTCTAGTAGCTCTTGCACACTATAACATCCATTAAACCATTTTATTTAAAGATTGTGAACATTTTCAACTAGGTAACTTAGTATAATCAGAGGAATGACGGAAGTTTCTCTTGTAAGAACATGATCCAATGTCTTATGCTAAGATTAAGTTTGAAAATACTCACAATATTTAAAGCTTGTACAATATCAATCTTGAATAAAGATGACGTTATTCCATAGAATTTTCTGTTTTTTGGTCAACAAATGTTTGCTTCAAAAAGTGTTTCAGAATCGAAATGCCTACCTTTTTTAATTCCTACAACATACGACAGGGCATGTTATAGTGAGGTCAACACTTTGTGTGTCTATTTCGGAACACTAGTATCACGACTCTACCTACTTCGACCTCCTACTACCTAATTCCCTTAAAGTATATATATTGTCTCGGCCACGTTCACAATAAATTTAAGGTTCGTAATTTCGTCCCACGCGTTACCAGCCTAGGCTGTGTATAAATAGAGCCCTCGGTACCAGCACAAACAGAGATAAACTATCTCCGGCCGTGAGTCGGCAGCAAAGCAACCCGAAACGTTAAACACCTCATTTGAATTTTATTGCCCGTGTAAAGGATTTGTTTGAATTTAATAAAATCGATACTAATGAAATCTACAAGTCGACGCTCTTTAAAAAAAATATATACGCTCATTGCTTAACGTTTCACTTGATGTTTACCATATCAGCGCTTCCAACGCTGACATGTCATTTCACAGCGCTTCGCTTTATTTACAATTCGCAAGAAGGCTTGGATTATGTAAATACAAACAGTAATAATTTTTTCCCTTCGAAGTCTCTCGCACAGATGGAATTTTACGAAAAGGAATATTTTACGCATGTGGTACCGCTTTACCCTCAATAGGACATCAGAGGCAAAGTTACAAAAACATTTTTGATGTAAAAATAAACCCTAAATCAATGTTGAGATTGGGTGAACCGGAGTCAAATCAGTACCGATAAAAAGGCAAATGTAAATAAAAATTCGGTTCGAGTACTTTATTTCCAATAAGTCATTCATTTCTTCCTTGTCTTGAGCTACAACATAAAAAGGCGTGCCAGTGTAGTCCTAGCTTACAGAAGTTGCAGTAGCTACATAGTTTCTATGCCATCTTTATGCCTATAGAAAATAACAAAGAGTTTTATCCGTAATTTAATCCGACTGCCTCGGTGGCGTAGTTGTACTACGGTACGACTACAAAGCTGAGGTCTCGGGTTCGATTCCCGGGTCGGGCAAAGTGATGTTTGATTTTTCTATTCATTATCAGCCCGGAGTCAGGAATTTGTGCCCGATATGAGGATAGGCTCGCCCCCTATCACATCGTGAGACGGAACATGCAAGGCGAAATGTGGGTGTCCTAGTGGCGCCGCTGCCTACCCCTTCTAGGATAAAGGCGTGAGTTTATGTACTATGTATGTTTATCCGTAATGATAATACCTACATCTCCAGCCTTTTTTGCAAAATGAATTCAGCCTTTTACCAATTTATTGCGTTTCAACTTAAAAGTCTTTAAGACTAGAACAAAAAGGGCCGCTAAGTGACAAAAGCGATTCTTTTCAGCTTCGCATAAAACCTTGTTAATAACTTTTACGTTGTTTAAAATATTCCATTCTGAGGAGTTATTGATTACGTTAAACTTTTCAAAATTACATTTGGGTATTTTGACTCAGTTTGATCATGTAATTATGCCCTTATTTTTATTTATAATACAAACTGAATGCGAGTCGTTGTTAGATGTTTTGCATCACATTAGAATCCTGTCTGTCTAGAACACCATATGTTGTAACAAAATTAGATAGTCGTGCATTCAAATCTATCAGAAAGTAGCATAATGTGCTTATAAAAACTAGAATTGCGCCTTACCTTACACATCACAAACACGACCATTGCCCGCTGTCAAGCTTAAAAATTCAGATGCTCTCGTTAATGGGGTGGATCCCAAGCTTATCCCATAATAGGATCGAGTTGGAAGTCAAGATATGGAACGTATGTTAAAAATTAATTTAATCGACATCATGGTTTCTTAGATTTACGCGAATGTTCTTCCTTTTTAACTTCCCGAAGTTAAAAAATGTATAAATTAAACCAAATCGCGATAAAATCCGTAAAAAATAGTTTTATTTCAATTAATCTTTGGAATAAAGACTTTTTCTGACATTATTCATCTATAATTATTTCCATAATAAATAAGAAATAACCTCATCGATTATAATCTAAACAATCATCTTTTAAATATTTGTTGGTTGATATACGGAAACTTGTACTTAAATTATTTTCATTCCAAGCCGCCATTTTTTTTATCTACGAGTAAATTCACACACTACGATAAATGCTCGTACCTACCAGCTTTGAGAAATCAATTTACCCCCAATTTAGGGCATCGAAATGTCTAAAATTAAATGTCGTTTGCAGGCGAGCTTGGCGTGTAAACAGCGTCTAGTCCCGATTCTGTGATTACCGTCGTAATGGTGGCGAGGGCCCAACTGCGTCAGCTGTCATCTCACTCGCCATCTTACTAAACCAATTTGAAATACTAGCAGTTAGTTGTGCTTAGGGCTGCCACACGTGAATTTTGACAAACGCACAATAGTAAAATAGGTACTAGAAATGTATAAATAGTTAGAGGTATCGTATAAGCACGTAATCCAACGAACTATGTGATTATTAAATAAATACAATTTTATTTAAAATTAAAAACCTTTCATTTTTATATTGGTCTTATTAAGTACTTATATTAAAAGACCAAAAATATAAAATATTTTATAAATGTTTATGGTAAATAATGACAGATTTAATAACGAAAATGTTATACGGTTTCATCATTTTATAAATCGAAATTAACGCTGCGAAAAAGTCATGTAAAATGAAAACCTTTCAAATAACGCAATATACGAACCTCTAATGAAATTCCTAAATAAACAATTCTCATACCAAATATTTGATTAAACTCTTTGTACCTATATATATGATTAAGTATCGATAAAGTGAGAACAAGAAAAGCGTATTAAAGATCGTTGTTCGTTCCATCAGCAATGTTTCCGCTTTGTGGAGCGTGTTTGCACCATTAAATGTCTTCATACGCCTACTTAGTGCCATAATAACATTTATATGCCACCAACCAGTGGGAATGTTTCGTATATGGAATCAGTTAATACCATCGCTGTTTATAGACGAGGTAAATATGTACTTTCACGTCGAGATTATGCCGCTGGATTTGTAACGAGTACTTTAAATAGTTTTTTTTTTATTGTAGCTCGGCATTGTGACTGCATTGCACCTGATGGTAAGAGCGAATGCCATCCAGGCAAAGTATCGAATGGCATGAGACGGCGCGGCGGTCCAATGCCATTCGATACAATTATGCCGACATGCTGAGTGTAGTATACAGGGTATATCAACACTGCGACCGAAAACGAAGCCAGGTGGTAGTATTAATGACTTCAGACACAATGCAACAAAAAAATATACAAAAAAAATCGGCAACTGTTTTTTTTGTTTTTTTTTTACTTATCGTTGTATTTGGGTGATAAATACATATTTATATACATATTTTTCTCGTATTAATGATGTACACCTTTTTATGTTTAAAGACGCAATGATGTGTAAGGGTTTAAACTACTTTTTTCGCAAAAACTAGGTATTTAGCACCCAAAAAGGATGATTTTTTAAAAATTCCAAAATATAATTTGTCGCTATTTTTGTTGCATTGTGTTTGTAACCACTGAAACTACCACTTGGCTTCATTTTCGGTTGCAGTCTTGATGTACCCGGTAGGTGTTAAAAAGGTGGAATATTTTAACATAGTCGGGAGTATTTATCGATATAACCCGATCATACTATTCGGTACGTCGAGTAATATAGAATAATGCAACATTGAAGCTAGGAGTAAATATTTTTTATACATAGCATATTGATTCCATGACCGAAAATATCATTGTTTTTCCATTCAATATTATTATATGAAAAGAACCAATCTATTGATAGCTTTTTAATTATAAATCTTTGTATTCTATTCAAATTTCCCTAAAATAGACATGTTTTCTATGTAATGATATAGCTCTGAAATAAATCCGATAGTAGCGTTTCCGATGTTCTATTTACCTACGAAGTGGAGTAAGAAAGTCATTGAGGACATCATAAAATCAGCTTGAGCCATAAAAGTACTTGGCTTTAGCAGAAAACTATTCCATTCGAAGTTTGTTTTTAAATGGTGCTCTCATAGTTATTCCGTACAAAAATCGGATGAAAAGGAAATGTAGGATAACTTTTGTTTTTTTCCAAAAGAAAACTGGCCCTAAAGGGAATTTTACTGAAAGTAAAACTTTCTTTTCTTAATATTAATCTATTTTATAGGCACTTACGTGCTGTATGTTTAATTCTAATATGCAAATTAATAGCACCTCTGTTAGTTCATTAGTTCTAATTATACGTATTGGATGTCTAATAGGTAATCATTGATGTGAATGAACCGATTTGAAAAATTGAAAACATTGATGAATTTTGAATTGACACCCCTAACTCTTTCATTATAATTTAAGCTATATTTAGTAAGGGATAGCATGGCGGGGAACGAGCAGAATTGCCGAGACATAAGGACAAGTGTAAGTCCAGAACACACATAACTCTGGCGTTTTGAAATTTAAAATATTATTGATCTCTTCAACAGTGCAGAAAAACGGCCGAATTCCCAACACCTTTCTTCTTCCCACCCTTTTTCCTTCCCACCCCCCTCCCAATTTGATGGGTCGGCAATACATCTATAATCCAAGCGTTGTGGTTGCTCATGGCGGCAGTGATCACGAAAAAAAACAAAGTTAGGAATTTCCCACATTTGTATAATTTCGTCAAGTATTTCAATGTGATGTTCAACCCGCACTAGGCCAACGTAGTAAACTAACTACTGAACTCTCAATCCTAGACGAGGCCCGTGCTCTGCTATGGGATCCTCCTCCTTGCGTCGTGCTCCTCAATTTTGAGGGTCGTGACCTTCCTTAGGCAACTGCTATGGGATGCGTATGGGCTTATACATAATTTGTATGCCTGCAGATATTAACACGGTCATTTAGTGCATGTTTACATTACAGAAGTACATATTTCAAAAAATATATCCAAAAAATATTCAACCTGCGGTATAGCACGCCCACCCTTCCTCTCAAGAAAAACGTACTTGAAATCACAACAAGCACTCGTCCTTGAAGGCCCTCCATTATACGCTGTGGGATAAATCGCGACGGTCGCGTAAACTGAAGTTTCCTTCACTAGAGACGATCACTTTACCTTAATTCATGAGAAAAAATATTAACCATTATTTTTTACATTGTATTTACAGCGTCAAATGCCCCTTTTAAGAAATTACATACATACATACATAAACTCACGCCTTTATCCCCGAAGGGGTAGGCAGAGGCGCCACCAGGACACCCACATTTCGCCTTGTATGTTCCGTCGCATGATGTGATGGGGGCGAGCCTATCGCCATATCGGGCAAAAATTCTTGACTCCGGGCTGATAATGAATAGAAAAATCCAATATCACTTTGCCCGACCCGGGACTCGAACCCGAGACCTCAGCTTTGTAACCGTACCGTAATACAACTACGCCACCGAGGCAGTCAACTTTTAAGAAATTACCATTTAAAAAACGCAATATACAAAAATAATGTAACGTCTAATAGATTAGATACAAAATATATAACGAGCGACAAATGCAAACATAAAAGACAATATGGAAACCTACTTCCTCGTCACTTTTACTAAAAATCGTACTTACTAGAATAAGGGGTAAACATGAAAAAATCTAACATGAAGCACAGATATCTTTATAGAATTATATCGTGATTTTATTTATTGTTTATTCTAAAATAACGCCACATAAATCCTAACTCTTGGTAAAGTATAGTTTGGGTCTTGAGAAAAGCGGCTTCCATATTGAATTTGGGCAGCGTCGAGTGGCCGAGGCGAGGGCGGCAGTAAGCGATATTTCAACAGCTACCACCGGCCCGGGCACTCCAAATTATTGGAAATTTCACGAAACAGCTGAGTTTTGTAAAAACGCGCGAATGTCGATCTCGGCGGTTTAGATAGGTGCTGTTTCAATATCTTAATATGTTTGAGTAGGCAACAGTTTTAGTTAGTAAAACGGGATTTTAAGATGGAATTCGAAGGTTCTAACCCATGTCAATACTTATTACGCATATTTAATTTTTTGAGCTTTATCGTGCAAGTTTACCAGAACTTAAAAATATAGTAGCCAAGGTAAACTAACACTTATAATCAAATTACTCTTTTGAGTAATGATAATAGACATAATCAATTACGTAATAATACAGTAAACAGATACGTTGCCTTAATTACTATAACATACAATAAACTCGTGATAAAACCATACGGAGACCTCAATCCGTTGAAAGCAATTACTTTGCAGCGCCGAGCTCTGATTGGAAACTGTGAGTGGATTCCCCATTTAATGTGTTCATTTTGGTATCAAACTAAATTAAAGTGACTCGCGTCCTGGCAATAAAAAACATTAAGTTGTATTTAAAAATAAAAAATATATTTTATATTCCTATTTTAAATTCACTCGACAGTTATACACGTAATCTTGAATATCACACCATTCTGTGTCCTGCATACACGTATTTTTGTATGGTTGAGTTCGGGAATCTTTGAAGTCATAAAACACCCAGAAACCAATTAAATACTTGTCAAAATCAATCAGGTTGAGATAGCAACCACGGCCTCTTCCCATTGAACTAGCTTTTTACTCAGTCTACAACGAGTGAGTTCATTTGATATCTAGGAAAGTTTACAGAGAGAGACAGAATTTGGAACTACAAATAAAATTAAATCAAATATATTTATTGAGATTGAGATTTGTTTTATACTATAAACAACAAGTGTTAATATAACTAGTAATTCGTAATAACTCGTAGTTAAATAATATTAACATGTCCAATGTAATAAAATGTGAAGAGAGAAACTATTCTTACTTTTATGATATTTGTAACAAAAATGCGGTACCTACTGTACCGCAATTTCTGCATCCGTCTCTGTCCCTCCCACACAGTCACATTGTATTTCTTCTCGCTCTGTGGATTTCCGCAACATTATCTTTGCAATGACCGCTCCAATGTCAAATTTAAATGGTCTCGAATAAACGTGATTTCAGCTCCATATAGTAGCCAAATGGTTACGTTACTAAGTCCACTTTATCTTATTGCTACAAAGGTAAAGCCTATTGATTACCACAACCTACAATCCTGTCACAACTCTTTCGCATCTTTCATATTTTCACGGGCGCCGGTTAGGTTTTACTGATACAGCTCAGATTGCAAGCAAACTTTATTGGTTTATCACTCCGCAGCCGGCACAACCGTACTATCGTAGCTATGAGATACCCAATTTTGCCTAACGCTTGGATAAGCTAACTTGTGAGTAGTTCTACGAAATCCCCGAAAACCAACGCGCAGAAACGGCTTTACTATCACGTTCTATTCGGTCAGTGAAACTGTCGAAGACCACAAAATCAATAATCGTCCTCATGTCTTACAGACACTTCTAGGTTGACCTAAATTACGCTGATTTTACGAGAGAATTCAGATAAAGGATGCTTTATTACTCCTAAATATAGCGCTATTTATTTCTATTATAATATTATTGATTAAACCATCACCATCAACTATTCAAAATGTTCGTTGCGGAATATAAGCTACTCCTTGAGATTCCCAAAAGGACTTATTAAAAGAGACTGCGTCCGGCGACCTTTGTCACTGCATTACCAATGAATAATCCTTTCTGTTCTAATACCCTAGGGTCTAATACATTGCACGCTATATGCAAGCTAGAGTGGTAAAACATGTTCCAAAGACAACAATACGCAACGTGCAATGTATAGATACCCACATAAAACTGAGAGCACTATGTATAATATATACTCTAGAGCACCGCCAACCCACACATAAATTTTAAGGCAAAAGCAACCCTGACATTGAATGAGATTAGTCCAGCTTCCCATTCTTAGGGCTGACCGACACGACATCTAAAATCAGGAGATTTATTCAATTTTTTGTCATTAAACGTTTGATTTTATATATTCTGGCACGATAAAGTGGCTTAAATAGACCTGATTGTAAATGTAAATAGAGTATTTACCAATCAAAATCAAATTTACTGGTGGTATGTCTCTTACGTGTGAGAGACGGCTTGGGTAGATACCACTGCGATGTATATTTTTCTCACCAAACAGCAGTGTATATGCACTGTTGTGTTCCTGCTTGAAGGACATTGCAGCCAGAGTAACTTATAGACATAATGATACTTAACATCATCTCAAGATAGCGAGCGCGGTGGAATGCTAAGTATTGCTTTGTAATTCATAGTGTTGTTTAGTTTTGCTACTTTCCATGAGCGGCCGTATCGCATACAATCATCATTCAGGCATGTAAAAATTAAACAAAATCGCGATAAAATCCGTAAAAAATAGTTTTATATGTATTAATAATTCAGACAATAAAAAAAATAGAGTACGGGCAAAGTTTTCCTGTCCACTCATTATTTATGTCAACTTGTAAACACAGGTTTAGGTATATAATATGCACAGACTGAACCAAAAAGCGACACACTTGCGTGTGCACTGTGACGATTTTTTCACCATTTTGGACGGTGGTAGGTACGTGTTCATACCTACTACAGCCCCGTAGTTTAAGATCTGAATGAAATTTATCTGCATCGACTGAGGTTTTTTCTATTGAAAATAGTTATTTCTACAATAATGCCTACGTATGCTACATAAAAATATACGCGCACGTATGCAAATTAACCATTTTCAATAGAAAATAATATGCAAATCGATGCTGCTACGTCTTATACCAGCATTATTCTGAAAATCAACTCGAATACTGAAGTGCGGGAAACGCCATGAAATTTACTGTAAGGATACTATCTAACTATACCTAGTGCAGAGCCATCCACTTAAATGGGACGAGCAACATTACAACAATTCAGATCGTTATGACACATGCACGAGTTGTACTTATATGCCAACATATCCTTTAACATGTGATCTTTCACGGAGTTTTGTGAAATATAAAATTGAACATAATAAATCATTTGACTAAGGAAAATTTTACGTTAATATTGCTGTATTTGTAACTTAATTACTTTTTAAATTACTTGAAATTCTGCTGGATGTTTTTAGCTCTTATTTGTTTTCTACATACAAAAGCATTATTCTTTTAACAATCTAATTCCCCTATAATTTCCCTCCTAGATCCGCAAACGTCGGCAATGCAGCTTCATATTTTGGTTGGAGTTCTAAGCACTGCATACAACTTCATTATACCCGTCGCGTCGCTTTGCGGTCGGGCGTAAAGTCTCTTAATGCACACTGCTGTTTGTATATAGAAATATACAAAACGACACTCTTGATCTAGACAGCATCTCACCACAGCGTAGAGTGAAATAATCACAAGCCCGTATAAAGAAAAAAGGCATAAAAACGCATACGAGCAGAAAGCCATATAGTCAGCTATAACATCGAATAAACTGCTTACTCATAATCCGCGTATATACCATACAAAAAACTCACCATCACGTAATGTCGACAGAGGTGAAACGCGAAAAATGCTAAGATATTAATACTCCAGCTAATTTGAACCAGGCGTAACAGACTGTAACCTACAATAACAAGGGCAGCCTTTGAGACGGTAATGGCGGCACGTAGCCAAGGTTACGACTTCGCCTTATTACGGGAAAGAGTTTGATTCAGAACATAAAATCACTGAAGTACACAAACAAATTAATCAGATTAGTTTATTCATAGAAAACTGGGGACGGGAATAATTTAGGGGAGAGTGATGTTGCCCGAAACTTTATAGGCAGTACATACATATACCCACGTGTTTTTCCCAGAACGGGTAGGCAGAGATGCTACCAGGACACCCACTTTTCACCTTGTATGTTCTGTCCCATGAGATAAGGGGCGAGCCTATCGCCATATCGGTCGTAAATTCCTGAGTCCAGGCTGATAATAAATAGAAAAATCCAATACCCGGGATTCATAGAACCCGAGACCTCTGCGTTGAAATCGAACCGTAATACAACTGCGCCACCGAGGCAGCCATAGTTATAGGTAGGTACGAAGTAGGATATTAACATCCGTCCGGACAGTGAAAACTGTACACGATGATGAAAATCCTGTCATAGAGCCACACGGATGTGTTTCCACCAGGCCGGCACAATTCTGCCGTCCGACGAGGGATTACTATATCCTCGCCCAAGCCTCAGTCTACTACGCTGAGACGAAACATTCATAGGTTTATGTATCATACAATTTACAACCCCATTTCACTATTCTGAATGTCATTAATCGTACAAAAATCCATAGAACCAGACAAATTAACTATAGAACTGAAATTACGCACAACTATCGAATCTATTTTTTTTATTTAAATGTTAAAATAGTAATACCAATTCGAACATCTCCTAATGGTAATAAAATCTATTAGCTTTGATTAGACAAATTACTACAGTCAATACATCGAACGAGTACATGCAGATTACAGACTAAAATTACACGATGTCTGTATTTATTCACTAACTATATTTTATAGGTATAGAATGGGTAATTAAATAAAAATATCTATAAACACATACATACATGTTATAGATATTTTTCAAAGAAGGTTTTATTGCTCCATATCTCTCGGCCTTATTCGAAAAACATATTTGTTCTTAAACACACGTTCTAAAGTCAATTGTTTTATTCAGTCATATTAAAATGTTCATTTACAGCTTCGATCAAATATATACATTTACAGTCAGTAATAATTAATAATGTTTAATGTATAATATTTATAATGATGTTATGACTTTTAAAAATAAAAATTTACAAAAAAATATATTTTAAGCTTCTATCAAATATATTCTGAGGAATAAAAAATCGAATTGAAATATTTATAAAGCCAGTTACAGTTTAAAAAAATAATTAGAAAAGAAAATGAATTTAAATATGGAACATGACGTGCAATTTCTTCCCAATTTTTGTTTCTCTACTTTGTGATGCAAACTATTAATTACTGTACTGTCATCTGTAAATATATTATCGTAACTATCAAGTCATTACATGTAAATTTACTGGATTTTTTACGGCAACGGCTTCCAGGTATGTAACGTACGTTTATGCAAATATTAGCTCTAGTCGACGGTCTCGTTTGCATAGTTTTAATGTAGGTGCTGTTTCTTTTATTCGATAGTACACCATGTATTTGCAAACAACTTAAAGATTATTCATAATTTTACACTTAAAATGATGATTTTAGCTAATCTAATCGTGTATGCTGTACCCAAATTGCGTTCGTTATATTTGGTCAATGAATATTTGAATGGATAAAATGGAAACCTCAAATTAATATTTTTTGAACCTATTCAGTGTTGATTGTTCCGATTGTTTCTGATTGTAAGCCATACACTAAAATAAATAGGTAAATTAGCATTATGTTTAATAATATTGTGTAGCTAAATTGCTTGCTTTGCACCTATTTTTATATGAGGGATAAACAAGCAACCCAATATTCAAAATTATATTTAAAAAAAAACACAAATAAGGGAAGCGTAGTAATAACGTAAATTCTTATTATATTAACCAAATAAGAGAGTTAAAATTCCTCAAAGCTATACTTCATAAAAATGAAACTTACATCATGTTGGGTTTAATTAAAGCCACAAAGTTATAACGCTCTATCTCGGGCTGCCGAGACAGTTTTAATATTTTTATCCTCTTTAAAAATAACCAACTTTTATAAACCCATATTTGTCTTGGAAGCTTGTCCGTGTAAAAATATAAGTATGGATAAAAATAACGTTTGTGTATTCTAAAAAAATATGTACTTACTTCCATTAACAATGGCATTTAACGATAAAACAAGCTACAATCATGCCCTTTAAATTTTTCAAACGAATAAACCGTTCTAAGAAAAAGCCATCCTTAATATATAGTTTGAATTCTTTATTATATACTGCTATGAAAGTATGAGCGGTGACCGCGGCGAGAGGCGGCGGTTAAGTATAATAAAAGAGGGGATCGCTTTCAATGCCAGGGTCGTTTCCTACTTGACCCAGCCACGCTCGCAAGATTAACTCTATCTTTATTTAAAGCACAAGAAGTCTATCTTACAGCTTACTATGGATATAGGTTGTTTACGAAGAGAATGCTTTTTAATAACTCTTTTTATTACCTTATTAAATGAATATTAAAGAATATAAATATAGTAAAGTGTTATAAATGGGTATTGTGTCGGTTATCATGTAAGACTACTAGTACCAATACTAAGTCTTATTTAGCTAAACACATTTATAAACAATAATAATAATTATTATGACTGCTTCGGTGGCGCAGTTATATTACGGTATGATTGCAAAGCTGAGGTCACGGGTTCGAATCCCGGGTCGGTCATAGTGATATTGATTTTTTCTATTCATTGGCTCGCCCCCTATCACATCGTGGGAGGGAACAGACAAGGCGAAATGTGGGTGTCCTAGTAGCACCTCTACCTGCCCCTTCTGGGAAAAAGGCATGAGTTTATGTTAATAATTATTCTCAAAAAATGGTCGGAAATATTACGTTAAACTTGCATTCAAGATTTTTTTCCCATTACCTCCAACCACACCTACGTTTATTAATGTGCACAATGTACACGAGCACACGGCGCGGCCCGCGAGTAATTACGAGCAACATTATTCAAAACATTGACCTTTTCATAAAGTTACGTAGATTAATTAGTTGCGACTTGGACTGTCAGATACGGCAGATTGCATCTGATTGCCAGCGGAAATGTGGCCTCCTTCTATAGATATGAATCGGGTATAACAAGGCGGTGAGGCTTATGCTTGTTTGTTTTGACACTTGTGTAGATGTGTATCTGCGCCTTTATCGCGCCCTTGCGCTCTTAAATAGTGGACTTTGATTAACTTGACCTACATTGGGAAATGTTTGTTTCGCTGCATGAATGGAAAATGTATGTGTACAAATGAACAATAGATGGAAGTGGAATCGGATAGCAAGATAAAAGTCGCAAATTCGATCCTGTGCATCTCTGATATTTCGAAGTTACATTATATATTATTACCGTTAAATATTGAAAGAAAACTCATTACTCGGAAATCAAAATAACTAAAAGTATTCACAAATTTTTTTTTGTCCTATGCACGATTCGGTATTTTCGGAGACACTTTATATTTCCCAATAGCTGCAGTAAGTTGAATATTTCCGCGGTATAACTTTATCCGCACTTTTAGATACTATTGACACATATTCGGTTAAGAATTCTTATTGCGTGCCAGATACTTGGCTGCCAGAAGTTTGCGACTCGGTTTAACTTGAATTCACGCACAGATATTTCGATGTCAATAGCTTATCCTTCATGTTTCGGACCAACTTTGGAGACATCTTTATAAGTGTGAAAGTATTCGTACAACAGAAACTTCTAGAGCCCTGAATCAGTCGTGATTTGTAGCCCGAGAGACTTTTTCCTCACATTACTTTTCACTAGAAAAATAAAAAAATATTTTACGTATCCATTTCAGTTGTCGGTATGTTGGTAAATACGTTCGAACACATTTCAATACGCGAACAGCCAACAGTCGCCGTACAACTTTATGTCACTCGCTTTGTAATGCACCTCCACTGATATCGAGGATTTCCCTAAGGACAGCATGCAATATTGAAATCTTGCAAAAGAACGTAAAAGTATTTTGAAAAGATCGATAGTATGAGTGATAGCAATTCCTTTTATAGCTCTGTGTTATGTCGGGTTTAGTTGTTAATTAAGGCGAAACGGTTACTACGAGGTTTTCGGCGTGCGGTGAACGAGCGCTGCGGCATAATGTCGCACCGCAAAATTGTTAAAAGAGTTTTACATTTTATTGCGTGTTATAGCTAGTCTTCTAACACAGGCATTCCTATGCCTAAAAGGAGGCTACCACACCTAGTTAATAACATTAATTATTTGTTAAAGTAATTAAGACATTTTTATTTTATTGTGCAAACTTTACGGGAAGTCACTTCAACGGGATATCATATGCAACGAAGGTATAAAATATGTAAAATTCTGCAGTTATTCTCGGCATGCGGCGAAAAAATACGCCTACCTTAAATCATCACTGAAGCATACTATCTCGATATTGAATATTCAAAGTCCCATATTGAATTCACTATTAGAATCATCATAACTATTACCAAAATCCCACGAGTACAAATTCTGAAATAACACACAATATTTAATAAGTCTTTTTTTGTCCACAGCTCGTCCGCGAGTGAACTGATCACCAGGCGAGGGGTTTTCTCAAGAAGACAATATGGATCGGTGGAGCAGGTACCTAACTATATTTTTAAACGGTTTCATTTAGTTTTTATAGCAAACTAGCCTGCCTTTGTATTTATCTATACTCTTGCCACTAAGCTATTTCTAAATGAAAACGATCTATTATTTAAGTACATTTTAATATACCAATCTCTGAAATGTTTCAAAAGTAGCTTAGCTAACGAGAATTTTAGATAGGCGTAATATCTTATTTGTATATTGTTTTATTAATTAAAAAGAACCAATATGTAATGCAATAAAAAAGGGATTTAATCGTATGTTTTAATCTCTGCATCGTAATAACTTTATAGTCTATAGACTATCAGTAAGTTTCCTTTGAGTTTCACGTTTAAATTAATAAATAGACACATACAACAACTACCCATACAATATTAAGCACACAGTAATATTCGCATTTTGGTCATTGAATATCAACTAAGAGAGATTTTTAATCACAAAATACCGAAACTTATAAGTATTTGTTGATCAAAGGTACATTAAACACGGAAATAAATTTCAGGGACTGTGTCAATTATTTTCCTTTTCTTTATCACTGAATTATCATAACAAAATCTTATTACACAATCATATACACGATTATATAAACTCTTATTTTTATTCAACTTCTTACCCACTGTACCACGACTCACGAGTCAATAGAACAGTTCATAAATTAAACTCTTTTTGTTCAAAATGATATAAAAAGCAATTTTTTCAAGCATGAAGCGTTTGATCATTTGTTCAGCAACAATTTATTATCAATCAATCAGTTTTGCACGTTTGCAAACAGGAATATTCGGACATCGTAAATGTCTGAAACAAAGCAAAATACAGTTTTACGTCATTTCAAACTTTCTATTGGGTAAATACTTTTATTATTAAAATTTAATCAAACTACAGCCGAATCTATTAGCTTAGGATTTTTTTGCAAGATATGCACAAAGGATATTATGACATAGGTACTAGTCACAAACAAATTTATATTTAGGCCAATAACAAATTTCACATTTGCCATTTAATTGAATTATATTTAGATATTTTTCATAAAGAAAGACAAAAATGTTTACATATATTTGTAAGAAAGACAAAAATACAATAAAGAAATTGAGTTAAGTCACATTCCATCACTTACAAATATAATATTTAGTGAAAAATATACTTTTTTATAGAAATATATTATTATACCCAAAAAAAAAAAAACACAACCGAAGCATTTCATACAATAATGTAGGTCTACATTATTACTAACACTGCAATCAAGGAAAAAACAGCTAATTTCTACTCCAGTAAATCATATTACAGTTCATTATGTTGCAGTGAAATACATCTGCAATGTTTTTATAGCATTAAAATATTTTCGCTAAAGAAATGCCAAGGAAGTATTTCATAAGCAGCGCGACGCGGAACGTGATGTTCGTTTAAAAATACCGCCGCATTTCACCGTGGCATGATGAAGTGCATCACGATTCATTATACTCGTTGATACAAATTTAAATTATTATAAGAAAATTGAGTTTACAAACGATACGGTTTGTCGCAATATTAAATCTAAAATGTAAGATACAATTAATGTTGTGTAGTTATTAGGCTGTATGGTTTTGGTACCTCAGCCTTAATTCTTTTTAAAAATCTAATCCTAGCTTAATAGTATAGGATCCCGCTATAGAACGACCTTCACCGAGATGCTTATTTAATGAAACGTAATTTAAATATTATTTAATGTGCCAATAAATATATTCCATATGGGTTGCCTAACAAATTTTAGTCCAGAGTATTTTTAATTAATAATTTAAAAAAATATTTTTTTTAAACATTCCACCCGTTTGATTATTAGATAAATTCGATACCAATCGAAAGTATGAAGCCCATAGAATATGCAAACGTTAGGTTGCCTATTCTTTTCCGGTCACAACTATCGAGTTGCCAGGTGTAAACAGGTAAATCTATACTAGCATTTTGCAACGGTCTGATTATTTAATCAAACTTTAATAAAATGAAAGATTATTTTATTATGAACACGGTGGTATAGGGTTGCCTGCGAAAAATCAGTCCCGAATTCCGGTTGTCGAATTTTAAAAAGTAAAATATCGCTGCCAGTGATAGCATGACACAGCAAAGCAGCTGTTTAAAGTCCGCCCATTTATAGAAAGAGAGTGCGCATGCTATTTGTGCTTGGAAATGAAAAGGATAGCGATAGACTCGTATATGCTGTGCATCATTTTGGAGTATATTGTCGCTATAGATACAAGTGAAAAAACGTGCTACTATTTATTGTTGGAAAAAATGGCCAAAAAGTGTTTTTTGTGTGATTCGGATAAAGAAATAATTGATTTTGATGATGAAACTGAACTGATTTTTTTTATTTTGGCTCCTAATAATAAAGATAAAATTTGCCAGATTAGTAATATATAATTATGTATTACTATAACCTTCTTTTTTACTAAAGATGTGTATATACTTTAGTGTCACATAAAAAATATACACAAATAAATAATTAATTGATAAAAAAATAAAAAAATAAATAACTATTTCTCTATATTAATAATAAACTACTCCAAAATGATGCACAGCATATACAAGTCGATCGCTATCCTTTTCATTTCCAAGCACAAATAGCATGCGCACTCTCTTTCTTTAAATGGGCGGACTTTAAACAGCTGCTATGCTGTGTCATGCTATCACTCGCAGCGATATTTTACTTTTTAAATTTCGACAACCGGAATTCGGGACTGATTTTTCGCAGGCAACCCTATACCACCGTGTTCATAATAAAATAATCTTTCATTTTATTAAAGTTTCATTAAATAATCAGACCGTTGCAAAATGCTAGTATAGATTTACCTGTTTACACCTGGAAACTCGATAGTTGTGACCGGAAAAGAATAGGCAACCTAACGTTTGCATATTCTATGGGCTTCATACTTTCGATTGGTATCGAATTTATCTAATAATCAAACGGGTGGAATGTTTAAAAAAAATATTTTTTTAAATTATTAATTAAAAATACTCTGGACTAAAATTTGTTAGGCAACCCATATGGAATATATTTACTGGCATATTAAATAACATATAAATTACGTTTCATTAAATAAGCATCTCGGTGAAGGTCGTTCTATATCGGGATCTTAGACTATAATTAAAACAAGATTTTTGCCGAATTACGCAAACCACAAAACTGTCAAATAAAATGAGGTGCGGAAGTATGGAAGAGACATTTAATTATTCGTGCGACCAGTAATTACTCGCGATATAGACAGCACAATCGCTTTGTCTCTATGTAGAGAGTGGACAATTTTCTGGACATCTTGTGATCGATTGTCCATATCATTGCTATAAATACTATTAAAAAGTGGTATCAACACTTCAGGTTTTAAAATAAGACCCTCTGAGCAATTTACTATTGGTCTAGTTGCAGCGTGTATGGGCTGCGAACGAGAGGATCTAGGCCCGTATCCTAGCCCCACTTTCGGTAAAATTTTGATTTGAATAAATTTCCCGAATTTTGTTTTGGTATCACTCGCCGCTCGTGACATTTGGATTGAAAATAAGTTCAGAAAAGTTTAGATAGCATTAGTACCTACCCCTTCGGGCATATAAACGTGGGTTTGTGTGTAGGCTTTGCACAAATTTATAAAATGTGAAATATTTTTCTTAAAATGTATTTTCAAAAATTGTCTATTGTGTACGTAGCCTGATTGGTTTTCGTCCAGCCTTAATCTCGCACAAAACCATTAGGCAAAGACGATCAAAAGAACTCTATTATCTGTTGACCCAGTTGTATAACGTCTTTACCCAATACAATGGGTGAAAATACCCCTCTACACCTTGGCGTTACAAGGACAACCAGGCAGACGGTACAAAAAATATTGAGAAACTAACAAGTACTAAGTATTGTGTTCTTTAAGTATTGCCACATTTACTTATTTAATATCGATGTATCGCCATAAAAGGTTGATAAAAGATTTGTTTAAAACAAAAACGCAAAATAAAGAGTGATAATGGGGCAAATTACAATCTTTTATAATTACATTACTGACGTAATCATTTATTTATAGATTTGAGATGACAAGAAGTTTTATTCATAAGAATATTTGAACTAGAAACTACTTATCGTGAAGTGGAGAAAACATGTGTTTAACTATAAATTACAATGTTTTGCTCGGACCTCCCTCCAGACGTACGCATAGGAAGCGTACAGTTTTACATCGTTATGTATCTGGGTCAAAAGTTGCTGCGTGAAAGAAGTGTAAAATAACTATATAAATATCTAACTTCGGTAAATTACAATTAATCATTTGTTAAATCGTGTTGATGTAAAAATCACTTGTACCTAATTATTGTATGTAGACCGCTTGTAGCATGTTGTAGTCCTTATCGACATCATTTCTTTTACCTACGTGCAGCTACTTTTACAAAATGTATTCGTATTTGAAGAACTCCACGGGCTTTGTCGTAAACATTGCATATTATACTATCATGAAAATATTCAAGTACGAACAACAAAGTATCTTTATGTTTGTTCCTTGTCTCGCTGCAATTCCTCAACGTGTGTTCGGCTATAAAAGTCGTACCGTCTCGTACCGCCCGCCCTTGTAAGAGCATATCTATGATTCTATTGTAAAGGAGAATGTTGTTTGAATTTTAATGTTCCCTGTTTTAGTTTTGGAATTTTAAAGTAAATCAGATTTAACAGATATTATATTAACTAAGTGAGAAAGAATCTCAAACCTATAACTTAAAGAAAAAGACTATTAACTATTGATATGACTTATTTTTTCGTACTGACATGAAAAATCAAAGTTCTCAATATGACAGACTTGTATACTTGACTATGGATTTCATAGCTTATTTACCACGTTATCCCAATGTAGGTATATAATGTTCTTCACTAGCAAACCCTATAATGAAGAGCTCGTCGTGTGTGGTTGCAATTTGTCATCAATTGGCTATTGTCTGCGTGATGCTTCGAAGGCGTGATGCGTCTATTACAATATCTATCTAAGCGTAATTCAGAGATCATAATGAGGATATAGTGTAGTTCCTTTGTGTTAACGACCCTATTTCATTGCGATACTAAACATTTACATATATTACTAATATTATTGCAAATCAACCTAATATAGTAAACGAATACCGGACAGTGAAAAAAGAATTTACATGTTTGATCTCCGCCCCGCGCCGTGGCAAATATTTATGTGATCAAAATATTACATTGATTTAGTTTAACTATTTTACTACTTTTGGACCGATAAAATCTTAGTTATCTGATACCTACGATATAACATTAAATTATGTAGGGTAATGTTTGCTAGTTACAAGTATTCATATATTTTAATTGAAAAGCAATGTAGGTAGCAGTTTTTTATGTGCCAGACTTTACAACCGACAATAAATATTTTTGTCGACAGGCAAAGCTATTACAACTAAGGAGTAGAATTCTCATTGAGTATTTAAGTTTTACTCATCAACTACTTTCAACTTTTCACTAGCCGTAGTTTGTCAAAACAACATTGTAAACTAGAAATTTGATTGAAACATTGATCATTGTTTTTGTTGGTGGCAATAACGCTGATGATGAAACAAAAATATTTTGCCATACTGTCGCGATGGAAAGCAAAAGTCACAAGGATCAGAATCATGTTTTTGGACAAATTTACGTAAGTAGTTTGGTAGAATAATGGTGTGAACTACAAAGAGTATATAACATATTTACCAATTTATTTATTTTACCACAAAAATATGGAATATCAACAAAACTCCCTGTGTGGAAATAAAGAATAGTAAATTATTTAAAAGTGGTAACCATCTCAGTATTTTATCGTGTCATGACCCGATCTACAATACTGCCTACAATACAGTGGACTCTGGCATTCATTTAAATAAAACAATGGTATGTCATACAAAAATACAATTTAATTTATTGTTCCTTTAACTTATATGAGTACACGTGTACCTACGATATTTCATATACGAAATCTATAGAGTTATTTACTTACGATTACCAAGCTACAATATCAATGGGTCTTTTGATGCTCGAATATCCCCTTTACATGGCTCTTACTGTGAAATTTAATATGGAACTTATAACAGCCTTGCGATATCACGCGTCGGTGGATAAGAATGGATTTTGAAGAGTCGATATCGGTATCTGGAGAGGATTATGTAATATGTTTTAAGGTTGTGTTCTTCTGCTTCACTTGACAATATATATGATGTAAATACAATGGGTACCTACACTGTACACGTTCAGCCAACGAAGATCGATGTCTTCAAAGACATTGCTAAGTTATCGAGCGTATGAATAAAATGTCTAGACATTCTAATTACTGTTAATTTTTCTTTTTCAAGAAAATGGTAATCCGCCGTATGAATAAGGTGTCACAAACAACTACGTAATAGGCAATTGTGTTAACGCTTCCATAAACTTATTTCTAATATCTAGACTAAATATTTAAAGACAATACAAAGTGGCTTCGTTTTATTATTCTTTTAATTATGTATCTGTATGAGCCCATATACGTCCTACTGCAAAGGCACAGGCCTCCTCTACATTCAAGAGTACGATTGAAAAGGTTAGGTCATATAGTCCAATACGCTGGCCTAGTGCGCGTTGGCGGTCTTTACATACCATAGAAATTCTTGGAAATCGCTATAATAAGCATGTTTCCCTATGATGTTTTCCTACGCCGTTTTAATGCGTTGCGATTGACTATCAATACACACATGATCCAGAAGAGTTAGAGGGTGTACGCTGGAATTTGAAGAACGTAAACATTATTGTTTATAAAAATGAACACCAAGCACTTTATAGTTTTAATTAATATCTACCAATACAACAACCATCTACCTCGACGTTAATAAAAAAAAGATCACGACACGATATGATGATAAATGTGGATGAGTTAGCTGAAAAGTTGTATCAATAGCTCAGCACTCGCCCTATTGTTGCTCAAACAACGGCGCTTTGTCTCCGCGGCAAATTTATGGACCACCTAAACGTAAAATTGAGTAATATTTTTTACACGAATTAACCGTTTCTCTAGGTTAATAGGACAGTTGAAACGTTCAGTTGCAGTGCAGCTGTTGTAATTATGTAGCCCAGACTGTTTATTACTTTGCGCTCGCCCTAAAATAAAATATTAAAATATATTAACGTTTTTGAATATGGCGCGATAGGAGTTCTAAGGTCTATCTAAACTAAGAAGTTCCATTTGACATTGGGAAATAGGGATGCTGTCAAATAAATCGGTTCTTGCAATATCCGATTATTTAGAGATATCGATAATATTTGTTTGTATTTCTTAATCGATTACAGTTTATATTTTCAGTTTACATCATTTCGTTTATTTTTTCATGAACATTTTTATTCTAATGAGACATCAACAATTGCATGTCACTTTACTATTTAGGAACAAAAGGAGTGATTTATCTATTACTAGCGGCCCGCCCCGGCTTCACCCGGGTGCAGACACTTTTTCGAGTCCAGTCCACATCACGCACATGCTTATGAACACATGATACATACATACAATACAATACATATACTCCAAAGTGAGGAACCTCCTCACTATGTGTGGCGTATCCTACAATACTGCCTTCATTTCCATTGTAATATCCAAATCTATTAATTAATGATAAATTAATTCATATTAATATTATTATTTCACTATTTATTGATGTATGTTCGTTGACAGCATACCTATTATCAGCTGAAAGTTCAGTATTTTTAAAACTTAAAAAACAACTGTTTTATATCTGCTCGATTATTTAAATATTTTTACCGATTATGCGTATACAAATGCATTTGAATAGTCTCGACTCTACCGGTAAAAGACCTAACGAGGTGACTTTGTAATGACGTCTAGAAAAAAAATATGTTGTTTAAAATGGTTATTTTGCTTTATTTAAAGAATTCTAGTTTAAATTTAGTGATTATGGTTTGTATATCTAGTGATAAAATAAGAATAGCTTCATAATTCCATGGATTTACGGAAAGTGTTATTGAAATTGTGTGGGTTACGTCTGCACAAAGTTATTTACGTTAAAAGTATGAAACGTCAAATGGAACCTGTTAGTTTAGATAGACTATAAATAATCAAATCTTGATTATTGAAAATGACATGTGCTTATCAACGCATATTATTATAATAACATAAATTACGTATACATTATGCACGAAGATTTTTTTATATTTATCGGATTATTGAATGGCTATGACGCGTATGTGGTTGAGAGTCATATCATAATAACTAATAAAATTGTAAATGTGTTTAATTCATTTTGCAAGTATCTATGTTGGATTCATATGAATGGATATAATACGGAATTATTACCATTAATTTAATCCTGCTGCGCCTGAAATTCCTCGTGTTTTCCGCTAGTGTGCACGAAAATCTTGTTAGTAATGTAATTCCTATTCCAGCGAACTCTGCTGAATGCGATCCCTCTTTATTAGAATTGTCTGAACTAGCAAACGGAAAAACGTTTAACGCATTTGTGTTGCCGTAATCTATATATATAAAAGAAAGTCGTGTTAGTTACACTATTTATAACTCAAGAACGGCTTTACCGATATGGCTGAAAATTGGTGAGGAGATAGCTTAGAACCAGGAGACGGACATAGAATGCTTTTTATCCCGTTCCCGTGGAACGTGCCAATAAATAAAAATAAAATGTTTTTCCCATACAAAATGTTCATAGGTTTTGTAACTGTCAAACATTTAATGTTCATCCTGTCGATACAGTAAACTCTTCCCTCAAATTAAAGAACGTATTTAAATAAATGTTTCGAATCGACAAAATATATCCACAATATTCGGATAATGGCGTATTTTTGATTTTAAATATGTAGAATAATGTCACTAATGAAAAAGGATTGACATTTAAATTGGTTGTCAAATATTTATGCGTGAGTTCAGAAAGGAGACCGGTCGTTTTCCTATGAATATTGGGCCTAGTAGTGGAAACATGGTGGAGACAAATGAGACATAGAATTAAATAATAAGGATTTTTTATCCTTTAAATATAACATAGTCTTCTTGAGCTAGGATACGGGGTTTTTAAGATTTATCCTCTTAAAGTTTTACAAAATCTACCATTTTCTGCTATCTGAATACGCAATATCATAGTTGGCTTATATTTTAAGTTTGGGATGAGTATGAATATACATTATTATAAAGTACGTAAGCTTATCAAGGAAGACAGAAAAACACATTTGAATATTTAAAAGTATATTATTTTGATATCAGGTTTATTGTATGTAGTTATTCACTTTGTCATGCGCTAGTTTACAAAATATCTGAAGCTACCGTACACAATAATGAAAAAATAAAACAATGATTGAGGATGAATCCATTCAAACATTACAGATCATGTAAGCCTTTGCGCCTTTACGATCGGTGTCTCGTAGTTGTTGGCTTCAGGCGCGCATCAATGATTTCCCGTAGTTTTTGCTTACATGACGATTATAAACATTTTAACTTATTTATATGCTATAGTATTATTGGATCGAGGTAAGCAATTGACTGCAAGGGACGCCGTAGAGAATAAACACAACACCCAGCCACAAAACGAAATTATATGATTTTCAAATTAATTCAATTTTAAATACACATTAGTACACGACGAAATAAACAATGCAATTTGACAGATAATAGTCTCGTGACAGATGTCAACTCTATGAATGTTGCTGACAAATACAAAAATGGTAGAAATATTTCATGATATCCTAATTTTTTTGTAAATCTAATTCCAATGGTGTAGCATAAAAGTAAATAGAGAAATAAATCCAAAAAAATACGCCAAATTTTTTGGTAATAATGAATTTCTTGTCCACAGTTGGACCAAATCGACCGATCTCCTTTATTTTGTTTAAACTTAACTTCTTTTTAAGATCGAAAGTCATTTTATCACAATTTTGTACAATGTCCTATTCTTCACCTGCGAGTATCATTTAAAATCACACATTATCATAATCTCCGGAACTACTAAATCGATTTTAAAAATTCTTTCACCGTTAGAAAGGTATAACATCCCTGAGTGTCATAGGCTATATTGTCTCCAAAGGGGTTGATAAAAGGGTTTAAAAGTTTTTAATGTCAAAAAATCGTAAGGCACACTATTATTAGAGAGATGGGATAGAATAGAGTAAGAGGGACGGTATTGGACTGGGATAGTTGACAGATGTCATTTGATGGGATAGGACGAAATGTAAAGGCACGGGATGAGACCGGATGGATAATGAAGAGAAAGAACGGGACGGATCAGTGACTTGACAGATGGGACGGGACGGGACGGGTATTGAGGCGGACAGGTCATTGTTTGAAGACAAAGGGACAGTAGAATAGCTACGTCGAGTTTAGGTTTCAAAAGGTTTAGGTATACAAGAGTTTGTACGAAAAATAACATCTATCTGATGTGGAATGGAATCAAAAGATATATGCACCCAGGCGAAGCTGGGACGGGCCGCTAGTAAAATTTAAAATGTTTGTATTCTCTTTCCTAATAACTATTTTAAAATCCATTTGATGCTGTAGATTTTGTGCAATTCTATTTTGTAATAACAAATTCTTAGTTTGGTAATAACTTTATATTATGCTCTTATACAATACTAAGGACATATATTAATTGTAGATTGCGGTTACATCATGTCATATTTAACAAATTTATAATTTTACGTAAAAAGCAACAATTAAATACTTTTCAAGCAGGCTATCATAAAAACCTTTACCATCTTATATTTAATAGTTGTGTTAGTCCAGCATTTTTCAACAACGACAAAAAATATATATTGTAAATTGATTAATCTATCTTTTATAAAATATCGATCATTGGTATTCAATCGGAACAAAATGGTACAGTTTAAAGTTAAATAACTTAAGAACAAACAGAAAATAAAACGAAAAATTCAGAGGTCCAACCTCTATTCTCCCATGAATAGAAACGCAAACTCGATATACAGTCTAAAACGGTGTGGGCTGAAAATATTTCTGCGAATAAAGTTTTTAAAACTAGTAGATATAACGCAAACAAGGCACGTAGCGCATACGAAAGGAATCTAAACATTCAGCCTCATAATGCCACAGATACAAAATGCATTCCAAAATTTCGAAATCACGTGAAAGATATATACTCGTAGAGCTATTTTGTCTTCATGCCCGCTCATGATTTTTACAATGCTTTTGTTGCAGGGACGTTTTCAATGCATAAGCTTAACTTTGCCGGCCTTTTGTGGTGTATTTTAATATTTTCATGATTACTTTTGTCGGTGTTGAGTGTATTTACTCATTTTTTATTAGAAATTTCGGCTAAACCGAACGTCTATTTCACGAAGATAAATCTCCTGTACACTGCCAATGAAAATATCCGTTCACCCAACCAAACCGGAACAGCGTGTTGGACTAAAGCCCAAGTTCTTTCACATAAGATATTGAGAGGTATGTGCCTTGTAACGACTAATTTATATACAGTAATAGAGTAATTTTAGTAAAACATACTCATCCAGGTGTACATAAAAATTAAAATTCAGTGCACGAACAAAAAAAAAAGAATACGAGTTCTTCAATTTATTTTTCATACAGTATCCGAGCGAATATCAACACGGCCTCAATTTGATTAATATTCGTGCCTATAACACTAGATGGTCCAGTGAGACGTCACCGATTGCCACAATCATTGGCCATAATAGTGTACTCGACCTATTGTTTCGGTGGCACTCGAACTCTTGTTGTCATATTGATTGATTCGTACCACCAGGTAAGCCAATTAGTGCAATCAAGTGGAATTCGAATTAAAGATCGACAGTTTGATTATTCAACTGTTAGGAGAGTAAGTAAACCTGCCATAATACCTCAGCGACCGATTAATAAAAACTAAGACGGCGAGTTGGGATATTCTTTTATCTCCAAGCTAATGTTAAAGTTCAACGTGTAACTTCTTCGACTTTTTTCAGGTTAAACAGTAAAGTATGATAATAGGTACACAATTATAAAGTTTAAAGTTTAATTGGAACTGAAAAAAATGTAGTTTAGTTTCGAACGTAAAGAGGATAAAATGGTATATTATATAATAATGGATTATACGGAAGTTCAGATAACAGAAGAAAAAATAGTATTTTGCCTTAACTAAAATTACGTCTTTCCTTGAAATGCCGTGTGTCATTACTTCCCAGAATTTGATCTTTATTAGCAACATTATCGGATGGTGTAAAAATAAATATCTTGTGTTTTTTTCTTCAAAATCATTGGATTTGTTTTCTCGCCAGGAATATTGATTTATCAAAAATCCAAGTACCTATGTTTAGTTTTCATTAAAATCGGACTCGTGAATAGTGACTTCCTTCAGCATTTTCCGCTATTCCTCGTAGTTTCTGATTTGGCTATCCACGCCCACTTGAAAATTTCGTCTTGTATAACTTGTGGATTCTACAACTAGCGCACTGCTAACCCGTTTCACTAAGCCTGGGGGCTTTAGGTCCGTGAATATTGATCACTGATCGCCAAACTGACAAGAATGCGGTTAGTATAATTCTAGTTATCAAAATATAATAATATCTTCATCTATTACAGACTAACGCAAAACTTTAAAGGGTTAAATCGCTTAAGAAAATTCAATAAGATCTTAAAAGCAAAGAATTAGCAAACAGAATTTATTGAAATAAATTGGATTTGTTCAGATAAAACAGACACTTCAATTTAAATACTGGGTTATAAAAATAAATGTTGGAGGAAGTTTAGTTAGAAGTTAAACGCTGTCTCGGGATAAGTACTTCCACATACGTGCTCTCTCTCAAAAGCTAGTTAAAAGTATTCATATTCAGAACGTAAAATAAACCAGTTCCTTCAGAAATTTAAAATTTTTATTCCGTTTACAAATAGATTTCGTTTCATAAGTTTTTTCAGGAAAAACAGCTCAGTGACAAACATTAAAATGTTCGCTACCACGTTTATTGCGACGTGAGTATTTTAAAAATTACAGTTATCTCTTTAATTTTCTGTTCGTGACTCGCATTATTTGAGTGAAAAGCATATTTCCGTGGAAGCTCTCCACATAAAATAATAAATGATGTACGGAGATAGATGGTTGTGTACTAGGAAATTTATTACACTTTATTTATTTATTATTTGAGTCATTGGATACGTGAGTGTTGTCTCACGCTATTGATGCCACTGGAACACTGCAGTTAGACAATATATCATCAACATAAATAAGTTTCGATACGTCGCACCCCTCAGGTGTCCATGTATAGACAATAGACTTTTGACAGATCTACACAATAGTCTACATAATAGAGAATAATGGAAACCTGTCACATAAATCTTGCCAGGGAGCCTAATATGAGCTTCATGGACACCGGAGGGGCAGAAGCCGCCTAAGGAAGTTTACGTGAATTCCGTTAACAAGTGCTCAAGGGACATGAGGTCCAAGAGACCTCGCGCTCAGAAGACTACAGAGCTTTTTCAACTATGAGTTAAGAAATACGAGTTAAGATTTATAAATTCCAAAACGACCACCGTAGCTTTTATTGACTATCAAGTATTTTGACCAGCTTTTAAAATCTGACATTACTGACTCACCATCTTGTTTGCTTTGCCTCGCAAAAACTTATCCACAGGGAATGTAGTTCTCACATAGGCCCAAAATTGAAATGGTATTATTTATATTTGTTTGAACTATATAGCCACCTCGATAACATTAATTATGTAATTTAATTTACATTTAGAAAATGTTTTACTCATTGTATCTGATTTCCAGCAAACGCATTTACAGCCACACGAGATTAATTCTCAATAAGGATGCTTAGTAAGCATGACTGAGTCTTACATCGCCTTGTTAAATTGCGCTTAGGTTATAGAAGCCGCAGACAATATCAGACTTCTGTTAGAAAGTGGAATTGTTCTGTTGAAAACATTCTATCTAATTAAAGACCTGGCTTCTCTTCGCGATCTCGCCTCGTGTATCGGTATGCGTTGCTACCGAGTTTTTAGTGCTGCTTAGCCTGCAAACTTATGTAACACATTCCTAAACGACGGTAGTTTACTTAGATTTATAGAAGCTGGTATTGAAAGCTATTGAAATTAATTTACCTCAGTATTAGTTGATTGCGCCACTGATCGAATGGCACCCTGTATGGATTGGGAACAGTAATATTGTGAACTCGAATCGCAAGAATGATGAATATGGTTTGATAAATCACACATACGTTTCTCCAGATTGGAAGTGACCTGGTAAGGCAATAGGCTAGTTTGCCATCATGTCTTGGGACGGAAATAACCTCGGCAACCTTTTAAATTTTACATTTCGTTCTATTAAAACACTTCGGTAATTACGTCTTTATTACGTCATGCAGTGCTCCGAAGCCCTCTACAGCAAACACGTGTAAACTATGTTCGGTGCGAATTGTTATGACACCGCCAATATATGTTATACAAGTGATTCTGTTTAACCTCCACGCTACACTCACAGGTAAGAAGTTTCACATCGTCTTGAAGTTGACAGTAGAACTCGTGCAATTACTTTCAGGTACATTTACCGACTTCGATAGACAAGTTTTATTAAATTTATATTTCAATTGCTAATATTGAACACCTTGCGACCTGAAATGAATTTTATTAATTTATTATTGCTTAACTTTTAATTTTCTATTCAAATGAAATATAACGGTTTTGTGGATATCTTTTGAAAGTATAATGAGTTTCATAAAATGGGTGGCGGGTTTAATTGGTTTTAATTGCTTTGATTTATGTATTCATTATCAGCTCAGAGTCAGAAATTTGTGCCCTTTATGGCGATAGGCTCGCCACCTATCACATCGTGGGCCGGAACATACAAGGCGAAATGTGGGTGTCCTGGTAGTACCTCGACCTACCCCATCTGGAAAAAAAGCGTGAGTTTATGTATGGATGTATGTACTTAAAGCTTCTGAATGAAGTATTGTCATTTCTGAATCAATTATTTGTCATTGCTACTAATTTATTCCATTTAACGATAACGTAGGAACACCTCAAACACAGGTTTCCTCTACGACTGAGAAGAGTTCGGATTAACTCAACCACGTTGGCTTCGAACGGGTTGGAAGACTTCATATACCTTTGCAATAATTGTGGAAAACCCATTCATAAAAAAATTATTAGCCAATTAGACAATAAGAGAAATAACCCCCTTAATTATTCAGAGACCGCAATAATTCATTAAATACTCGCGGAAGTAGCATGTAAAATACGTTGTAAACTTTATTATGGCAAGCAAGAGTCGAGTCAATCTTTGAGTTCAAACAGCAATAATCGCCAAGTGCAGAGGATAATGGTAGCAATAAGTGTAGCTAATCCCTCCACACCTTTATTAAAAGGGTCTTACGTTAGTCCCCCCCCCCCCCCCGCTCTGCCCTGAATGCCATTTTTCACGGTAATAAAGCTAAACTCGGAAGGTTCTCTTGGTAAAAAATATTTAATTTGAAGCAACGTACACGTTATCTACTTAATGTATGATGGTACCGCGTTATTAAAAACATTCTTTTTGCCGAGGTTTTTCTACAAATTGGATTATAAAGCGAAAGCATTATTATATTGTTTTGCTACAAGTTTAGCTTGCGAAGTAATAAGTCTCATGATTCTATGTTCTTTTTCAAATATCTCGTGTTATTACGGAGGGAAGTGGATAATAATTGATTTCCAACTCTTCCTATTAATTTTACTTTGTGATTGATTTCGTTGCGGTTTAAAGACAAGTTACACATTCCCGGAGCCTCGCTGAGCTTCAATGCTCAGTGTCATAAACATGCGTGCCACTGTTGATCCTGGCTTACAGGAGTTGCAGCGGCGGGTGTGACGGGGGAAGAGTCTCCAAAAAAATATTATATTGTTTTAGAGAAGTGCCATCAGAGTTTTATATGTTCAAATGTAAACAATTTTCCTTGTAACAATCCAATTAGTACGAACGTTTATTTATATAGTTTACAAAAAATATACTAAAAAATTGGGTGGATCAATAGATTTTTATTTACTGTGTTATATTTTCCCTTTCCCTCAATATGATGATATAACTAGGGAGGTAAACTAATCTGTAAAACGTATAGATAGCTGAATATTAATATATTCACCTCGGCTATTACTACAAAGCACGTTAAATTTGCCGGCTAGCTTTCGTGACCACGGCGAATAAGGTTTCATCATACGAAGGCTCATATTTACCCCGAAGCGAGTACGAAGAAATCCAAGAATTTCATTGGTATAGCAGCTGCGTGTATGAACAATCGTGAGGTTTAAAATTGATTCCCAATACTGCCAATTCATTTTATGTAAGTTTTCTAGAAGGCTTGCTTTCGTCACTAGATAATTTCAGAAATGATTAATTTAGTTTGCTGATCGAAATTATAAGCTAATTTATTCTGCGACATGCATATTTGTACCAGATAGGATAGCGATTACCGTAGACGATAATGGAAAACTCGTCACTCGTCATGACCCAAACAAGCTTACCGCGTTTGAGTTATGTCCTGCCGTTTGAAATGACCGGCCTAGTTAGAGGTAGAGATAGCTATCTCCTGCAGGTGGTTTGTCTCTTTGGACTTTACCGCAATTAAATAAATAAAACTTTAATTTGTAGCAACTTCGAGAAAAAATATTTTCTTAGTCCTTATATTATTTTCCAAGACGAATTAAATCTAAAACACATTAAAATATACAGGTAAAAAATCCCCCTTTAGTTTAAATAAAAGAAAATAGGTATATTGAAAAAGATCTCTCAAAGCTACATCAATCTTAGTAATTACCCTCACAGCCATAAAAAATAAAGGTGGGGTAGCTTCACTGGCGATTTAATTTGATGACGTCATAAATACTTTAATTATTGCATATAATAGATTATTTTATAGCTACTACAGTATCTGGATAATATAGTAGTTAACCAAGGAGTTATCTCTGTATAAAGCCTTTATGAGCTGGATGGTCGAGATCATTTTATTATGCACTTATTGTCTAAATTGGTGATTACTAGTAAACCTTATTAAGTATAGACAGCGGACGCGTGGGGACATAATCACTTTGTTACGGGGAGGAGGTGGAAATGTATGATGTCTTTTGAATAACTTTGAATATAAGAATAACGTAGTTATTTTGGACGCGCTAGTTGTTTAGGCTAGTGGTAATTTTTTATCTATTCGCCTTTATTCGCGAGAAGTCTAACATATCGATTTTCTTCCGCAATCTCATTAATGAGAACATGTGTTTTTTTTAACTTCGTGGGTTTAATACTTAGGGCCTCGTTCACCATCTTCAAGTAAATCGTTGATTAGGCTAATCATCAGTAAAAGTCATCCGTAACATCATGTGTCGATTTCACCATGCTCCAGTAATACTAATCCTATGATTACATTAATAAGTAACTTACTGGCTGCATCGTCTGCCGATTAGCGTATTTACTTAATGGTTATAATAAGGTTAAAATCTCAACCTCCTTTTTTTATTTTTTAAGAATAAAACACGTTGACACTTTAGCGGTAGGCAGGGTGAGGAACATTTGACGTAATATTGAACGAATGATTCGTTCAATTTCTTGTCATTCACTTAACCAGCACTTTACATTATTTTCACTTGAGAAATCGACGGAAGATACTGTGCACATTTGCTTGTCAAATAACGTTAATCACAAAGTAAGTAATCAACGGTTTACTTGAAGATGGTGAACGAGGCCCTTAATCTAAGAATTAATTATTTGCACTAAACCTTTTCCGTTGTCATCTAACAAAGACACTTTTTACTATTAATAACTATAAAAATTGTGTTCCATTTGCAGTCAAAACAAAGTATTCTATATCATCCCGACAAATATTTAGATAGAAATAGAATTAAAGTGGTATTATGGTCCTCATAAAGTGTCTGAAAATGTCTGTTATCCGTTTGATGAGCTTACAACTCTGTTAATAAATTTAAACTATTCCTGTCTAGACTGAATGTTCTGGTCGGTCTCAACGCACGAATAAACACGTCAAAACATTCAAAGTTTTCGAATATATAAATTCCTCTTTCAGCGACACAAATGTACTAAACCCAATATGTCTGTAGATAATATCAAGTTTTCCAATAGTCGAGAACGATAGCTAATGAAATTCTTTTAAGTGTCTAGACGAGACAGTCTTCAAATATGATGTTGTTTTTCAATTAAAATTGTAATAATTATACTTTTCATTGTGCCCCATGCAATACGTGCAATAAGTAACAATGCAAATGTATATAAAACCTACATCATTTCCTAACATGACTCAAAGAAACTCCATTAATATACACAAGACAAAAGCACAAATAAACCACAAATATCTGTCATTTAACGCTTATTGTTGACTCCGACGTAATCACATAGAAAACGACATTTTAACACAAAGAGCACTTAGCGTAAATCCGAGTCAAGATTTGCCTCAAATTCAGAACACCTTTGTGAAAAAATATTACAAGCAATTCTCCAAAGTATTTACCATTTTCGTGAAATTAATTTGTGAACTTTCATCGCAAATACAATTTATTATTTTGTCGGTGCTCCACTTAGTTCGCCGTGACATTTTCCAGCAGCCGATAAACATAGGTGCAAATTAGGCGCCAAAATTAAGACGTGTTCGTGACATTTTATATTAGGCAGTCACCTTTGTCCATAACAATATGGTGTCAGAACGACATGCGTCTCGCACGGTGATCGTTGAACAGCCTAAAATGTTCTACATCACGCCCTCTTTAACCGCGTGACTTGGCACTATCAACTGACCCTTATTATTTAGGCCGTCCTAGTTTTTACCAACTGACAAGAAATGAAGAATCGAAAGTTCACAAATAATAGGGCGCTTGCGATATCTATATTTATCGAGCAGCAGAATACATCGTTCATTACATTGCGCTTTTCATGTTAATTGATACGCTGCTCGAACTAACGGGACTAATGATGTGAGGTAACCATGCATCGCAACTACGTGCACAAACAGTATTCGAAATACATGTATGCCATAACTCGGTATATCCTATCATTGTCATTGTTAGCAGGCAATCATAGTTGGCAGTTGGTACATAGGTATAATTTGCTAATAAACATTCCAAAACCTAGTTAAACATTACAAAGGAAGGTAGGTGTTTAAAAATTGTTAGTAATTTCATTGTAATAAAAATGGGAGTTTAAACATATATAGAATGTACTCTGTGGTTTAAACACTTTCATATATTAGGTACTTTAAAATTAATCTAGTACTTTAAAAATGACAATCATCATTTTCCGCATAATTCCATTAGTGAACATAGGCCTACCAAAAAAATTGCGTAACGTGCTGGAAGTATGCATTTAGCATTTTCCTGCTAATTTCTTAGGGTTATCTATCATACTTCTGTATATGTTAATTGTAAAATAAACGAACACGAGGTAATTTTTAATTAAATAATCCAAGTTATCAGATTCCTTCTCGTTTGGAAAACTGTCGAAGTTTTCAGTTAAGGAAATATTTTTGCAATGAGCATCTAAAAATTGTTCGCACATTTTGGTCCAATAAAACATTGATTTTAATTGATTTAATTATTTGTCCAAGAAAGCAATAGATCCTGTCTCGTTGTGACAATAATTGGTTACACAATCCGTGGAAAACAACACAAATCTGCCTAGTCTGTATGGTAGGTGTATGAAAGTGTATGCGTGTTGCGTAACATCACGTGTGTTAGTGCCGTGGCGAGCAACGAGCAGTGAACAGCACGCAATACAATGTAATATGTGACGTAACCTAATGAACTTGTCATCTGTTGATGGCGCATTACATTAGAAGCATTGCAGTAGCAATTTACGCGGAATAGAACACATTTCACAATCGGTGTTGCACCGACGCGCTGAAATTAGTTTCGAAGACTGACCGCTTAGTGGTTTGACGGAGTTTAGCTACAGTATAATATTGCAATTGAAGGGTACAAGTCGCTGAACGCTTATAGTTTTGTCGATAAAGCTGGGGTAGGTACTTCTTGTACGGGTTATTATATTATGTACAATATAAAGTTTTAGTCTGTACGCCGACTCACAAAGTTAAGCGTTTCCGAACCGCAGTTTGTTACACGAATATTAAATCTTCTCAGAGACAGGAGTTCTAAAACATGTCACATAAAAGTCTATTAAACTTCATTACTCTCGACACATTTAATTTAATTTAATCTAATATGATATTGTTAGGCTTGCAGTTACAAGACTCGTGCTAGTTACAATATTCGGAGAACGGTGTTAGCGACACTGTTTGCTGTTGCTACATTATACAATGTAGTATCATAACATCAGTTGCCGGAACTAACATCTGCAACATTACAAGCTAGGAAGCAGGCCAGGCATCCATAAAATACAGTACACTACACAGGTGTACTGTACGAGTATGTTTAATAGCCGTGTCAGTTATTATTCACTTTTATAGCAAGTTATTGCCTCGCTCACTGCCCGGACTTGACCCCGCATTAAATAAGCGAACACCACCTCATATATTATAATTTAATTGTAATTCGAAAGTAGTAGATATTATTCTTCTCAAAGGAAACATATTAAGTAAGGTTGCACAGGACGTAATGCACAGATTAACAGAGAAACTGAAAAATATACTTTAGATGTCGGTCTCTATTGAGTAATAAAGGTACAGCAGTTTTTATTACTATTACAATTCAGACTTTATTAGATATCCGCAACGGTCTCTCAAGTTACATTATTAAATAATTCGGAGCGTTCAATCCTTGACATATGAAATTAATGATTGTCTCAAGATTTGTTTTATTGGAACGGTTAACCAGATACTATCGCTTCCTTTGGAAACAAATAAATCTTGTGTCAACAGAAATCAATTTGTATAGGATCTCCGTTATTTAACAAATTGATTTTGCGAAGGAAGGAAACTTTGCGTCCGAGTTTTAACCCCGACATTGAGAAAGGAGCTTGATTAATAAATCTTCGTACCACCGTACTGAACATATGACGATTTCAAAGCAATTTTAAATATGTAGAAATATATAATGGGGTTGGCTCTTAGATATGATATTTAAGGATGGCATGATTAAAGCCAAATAAAATATTCTAAATTACAACCATGAAAAGGATGTTTTTTAAAACAACGCTACATAGAGACGGTGCTACATATGGATCAATATTTTCGAATCTACAAAGCTTGTATGCCAAAAGGCCTCTCATCTCGACCCGTGAAATATATTTGGATCATTAAAAACCGTGAGTTCGAAGAAATATTTGAGTAATCATAAATCAGGACTATGTATGACATGAAACTCAAACGAAAATTTTGTTCTTACGACGCTGTACTACATTTAGGAAAGTATGAGGCCCTGTTTTTATTTGCTGTTTGGTGACCAATATCTAATAACAAGCATTGCTCGTAAACCTAATAATCTAGATTCTAGAGACACGGTTTGTATATTATTTTGCCAATCTTATATGGCTAGATTAAGAGAAGATAAAGAAAATTATTTACATCAATGATACAACTTATCATATTGAGATTTATTTGCAATTGTAATATTTGAGCCGATTCGATTTATTTCCAGACTACAGATTTGGTATAATCCGAGATTGAAATGAAAGCGTTTCATTTCTTATCAGAATGGAATCTATTGGATTTCTTCGGAATCTAAATTAAAAGCGAAAAAGAAGACGGCTACTTAATGAAATATGAAACGAATATATTGTGTATAGCAGAAAAGATGTTGAATATATTCGAAACATTGTAATTTTAAAAACGATTAGCATTTGAACATAAGAGATATTACAATTTAATTATATTTTCTTAGTCTTATTATAGGGGGAAAAGACCGGGTACCATAAAGTCCCATATTCGATTCCCAGGTAGATTTTCTGTTACATAAAAATATCTTACAAGAATTCATGAATTATCCAAATTATTGTTTAATCTTCATGCGGCATACACTAATGTATTGTGCTGTAACGAGCTACATACATACAAGTAGAATTCACAGAAGTTTAATAAAAGTTTATCGAGAGAGTTTATAGGTAAATATATAAACGAAACACTTTATAAAACATATTGCCCTCAAACATCACAAGATTATTTTAAATTATAAAGTACAAAATCAGAAACCCTATATGAATAAGTTTCGCGCTTATCTGTTTATCAAGTTTGATAACTTTATCAATAGACAAAAGAATGATTAAGTTTTAGGAGGCCAATGAAACGAACTTGAAAGGAAAATAATTTTCTTTCAGTATAAATAATCTCCGTTTATATTTATTCAAGTAAATTAAATCATGGGAATATGTTTTTGATGCCACATAAACAATATTCTAGGAGTTGAATCATAACAACACAATGTTCCATGAAATAACTATTGTTGTATATTCATTGAAGCAAAAAATGAAATTTAAACATCAACGTATTTTCTGAAAAATCTATTTATAAATGCGGTCAATTACAAAAAGTCTGTTCATTATAATATATGTTTGTATCCACAATATGCATCTACTGGAGATAATATTAACATCAAATAAAATACTTGTACAGATATTTAGAGGGTAGAGCAATGTTTATATTCAATATTTTACCTTCTCGAAAATTATATCGACTATCACAGAAAAGAAGACCTTTTCAAAAACACTATGATATTGCATGTTATTTATTATGTTTCATTAGCCGTAATAACACATGGACAACCGAAAAATAAAAATCGAGACGTAAATGTAAAAGGATGGATTATAAGACTAAATAGTGTTCTTTTTTTCAGTTGTCAGGTACAGTCGACCCGAGCGGCGCGGTGGACGCGGTGGCGCGCCGGTACCGCCTCGAGAACGGAAACTCACTGGGAGAGAAAGACGAGGTACGAATACCTTTAATAACGTCACCTATGAGGTTGTGAAGCATTATTTGTATGTTATAGGAGCTTTGTAATAAAGTTCAAAGAGAAGTGAGGAATGAGAATAAGGTTGGGTTGATAAAATATTGAAAGAGAAGTTCATACAAATAGCGATAGGTAATGGATAGTTTAAGTCAAATTGCAGTGCTATATTCTACACCAACACCCGAATACTCAAACGCCACTTAAATATTATGCTGCACTTAACTGGACAAGTCCCACTTAAATGTACTGGTTAAGTAGAACGGGGGTAGTAAAGTACAACAGTAAAGTACATCTTAATATTTAAATGGTGTTTGAGTATTCGGGCGTATGTAATTTATATTATAAGTCTAGCCCTTACAATTATAATATTCTAAACACATTTACATAATTAACACAAACCCCATGTATTTAATCACATGCTTATTATTTTCCGCTTTATTATCCACACCGAAAGACCCGTACCAAATGTATCTCGACACAAGTGCGCTTAAGTATCCGTACCTTCGAGGAGCGGCTTTACTACTTCCGTAATTACTCCAATAAATCATCCAAGTTCCGAGCACATGCTAACGCTATTTGCTAATTGGCTACCTGACACACGCGTTAATATTGATTGATTAAAATTCTGTCTTCATTGATAGCTTGAAAATTCATTAATGTAGCCCAAAAATTTTAGGGCTGTCGCTATAGATTAGGGCTTTCTCTAGAGGTTTCTTTACTGTGTTGGGGAAATAGAATGGACATTTGCGATAAGTGAAAAGGGATTTCAATTCATGCCTACGTCCTCAATAGAACAATTCCTTAACAGAACAAACGTCCCTAAAGTCCGTGATCTGTTTCCCTTCCAGAGGTGGATAGGAAAACTATTGTTAAGCGATCCAATTTCATGTTACACGAATATAATGCTGCTTTCACAAACAGGGCTTATCTATTTTATGTAGGGTAAATATTCATTAAAAAATTATTGCTATTGATTTTCAATAATTTATTTAGAAACATTTATGTTACATTTGTGTGGTTTACCGCATAATCACAATTGAATGAGGCAAATATACGCGTATACCTATTATCATCATTATTTTTGATCCAATTAACAAAGCATAATTAATCATTGGTTTTGTGAACCCGATGCTTGTATGCATAAAGATGAAAATTCCAATTACATTACAAATAATTTTAAAACTAATACAGAGTTGAAACATGGTTCAGTGATTAAACTGTCGAATAACGTTCATGAGACGAGCCACCACTATGCATTTGAATTTTAAAATAAAATACGATTAGTTAAAACTTTACGACAGTTGAAGTGCGCAGTTGCTATTGCTGCTCGGTTTTCATTTCAAGAGAGCATTTCATTTACATTTTTCGGACATTGTCGGAATTAAAAGCACGTCTTAAAATATATAAATAATTAAAACTGTAAAAAATATTACATATAAAAGTCATCTGGTAGAACAAACTCATGCGATATTGGCTGATGTACTTTATGATATTTACCGACCAAATAATAGATACTCGTATGTACATTTTCAATGCAATGTTTCTTTACCTCGACTCGTAGAATGGAATAAACATATTGCGATCTCTAACATTGAACTGAATTGCATGTGTGCTGAAAACATCAATAGATGCATCTGAGCATGTTTACAGTCAAGGCGATTCATATCTAACAACATAAGATTGTGAAATATCATTCTTATTGTCAGATTTTCATATTTCTGGTACAACCTATGCCACACTTTAATTACAGTTTGTTCATTGTAGATCATACAGAGCTAGGCAGAAAGGGTATACTAAGCCCACAGATCACTAAGCCGAAAGAGAAATGATGCACTCATCATAATGAACAAATTTTACTATGGGGCCACCTTAAACCATACAAAAGTAATCTTTTGATTCTGCAAAATGTACAGAAAAGCTGATTTTTTTCGCGGTTTCAGGGTTGGCCTCATAGTAATAGTTGCTCATTATGAGTAGCTTTCCCTTTTAGGCTAAGTATACACTTTAAGCCTAACCCAGTAGATTAACATATATTTTTTCTCATATAACATTTATTTTACCATTTACAGTTGTTCGGGCCGCCGAGCGCGCCGGTTCTCGAAAACCCGGAGTTCCAAACAAGATGGTACTTCAAATACTTCCTCGGAAAAAGTAAGTATTATCTAGGGTTCCTTTGTAGTCTGCTAAGGTGAAATGTATGCACTAGGCATCATGAATACTAAAATAAACTTAGGCTAGCCTAACACAATGTTGTGATGTAATAAACATAATTGCTCGTACTTGAGTATTCATAAATACAAGGTTTTCTACCATAAACATATCGACTTCGTAATGACAATAAACTCCAATAAATTGATATATTATATTAATTGAAATAAGATTCACGATCGCTTTTAGATTGTCACATTTAATGTAACACATGTAATTTATAGGTTCAGCAAGTAATATAGTCAATAATACAAATAATATTTCCCAAACACAATTATGAAACTATTGCCATAATAAAATACAACGATCCACCATTTCATAGTTGGTTTAACACGTTTTCGAAAGTGTAAATGGAGATACATGACCCGTAGTTGATGAAGGTATTACACCTCCGTCGACCAGATGGACCGACGATCTAAAAAAAAGACAGCTGGCAGCAAATGGATGAGTTAACCCAATATCCGGGGTAAGTCGCGCTGTTCGAAAGGCTTATGTAACGGATTGAAAGAGGCCAATGGTGAAAAACACATACGAAACGTATTACTTACAGATATCGGTTTATAGATATCCATTTGCATAAAGAAATCACTAAACCTTTAATATCAGAAATTGATTTTGATAATGTTGAAGTAATTAATAGTTATAATAAAGGGTACGAAATAATATTCAAACAAATTACACAAATTGTTTTTCAATATAACGCTGTTGAAATTGCTAATAATAAAAAGATAAAATACAATACAGATCTATGAACCTTCAATACAATTACAGAGTATCCTAACAAACTTTTACTACTATATCTAGGCTATACAATAAGCGTAAGCAAGTGTTAAGAGTTAAAATTTCCGCTCCTGAGCCTTCCTCATAATATCATCTGGTCCACAGAGATAAGAAGCGAACAAGAAAACAATTCCAATTTCCTTTCTGCTGACTGAAGGAAATTACATTTAGGAAATAAGCAAATCACTTTGCTAACGCGTCCTGTAGACGTTTTATACGCCAATAAAGCCATTGAACCGATAAAATATTAATTTAGATTTAAATAATACAAGTTTCAATGTTTGTTTTTGATGGAGCACTATATAACTAGGTAAAGCAGGGAAACAAAATATGGTAGCTTAAAAATAAAAGGTAACTTTGTACTGTCAAGAAAGCAAAAACACACTTTGAACCAAATAATGCTTCAAGGCTGAAAATGTTAATCAAAGAAGTTGGTCACAAATACGTACTTATAATAATTGGTTTTTAAACTTAAGGGTCACAAAGCAATTTCATATATCATTAAAATACAAATATATACCTGTAACAAAAAAAAAATGCGTGGTGACCTGTTGGTAACGGACCAGACGCGGCTGCCTACATGTCCACGGTGGTCGCGGGTTCAAATCCCAGGGCACACCTCTGACTTTTCGGAGTTATGTGTGTATTGATAGTCAATCACCACGCACTTTAACGGTGAAGGAAAACATCGTGAGGAAACCTGCATACCGCGACCGTAGCGATTTTAAAGAATTTCTACGGTATGTAAGTCCGCCAACCCGCACTAGGCCAGCGTGGTGGACTATATGGCCTAACCACTCTCAATCGATTCTGTCGATTGTAGAGTAGGCCCGTGCCCTGCAGTGGGACGTATATGGGCTGATATAGGAAAAAAAACTTACTTAAAGAATATTTAAAAACACCCAAGTCTAGACTGACTCTCTCTCTTAATGCGAAAGATTTAAAATCTATTGACCCGAGCAACTGCTTTAGGGCAAGATTTAAGAGCGCCATTACGAACCCGCAATTTTTTCCGTGGCTTTGATCTTTACTTATAACCGCCGGCATTTTTCGGATTTACTAAAACCTGAGCCACCTATAAGGCAAAATTTCCAACAGAATATCCAAAACCATATTATTACTATGCCTATGCATACGAATTGGAATACTTCTAAAAATATGCCAAAAACTCTTACACTTGCTTTATGACGACTTAATTCGTGACACAAATTATGATATAGACTTGCAGAAAGCCTACATGCGGCGTTATCGCATACATTTTCATACTCAACATGACTATACAAAGCTTAAGACGAACCTTATATCAAGTTTCACTTCAAATCTGCATAAGTTAACTAGTTGGAGCAAATTAATAGGAAACAAAGTAGTAAGGCGCCGAGACCTCGTAGTGATGCTCCGGCGAACACAGAACAATGTGGAACTTTCCTGAAGACGGTACCTAGTGACATTAAAACTAAAGTCATACATACTGTATCCACGAAGATTCCAACTTTGCAAGATCTGTTACTCGCGTTTATTGAAATACATTGAAAATGTACTTGCACGTGGCGTTATGAGTGACGGCGATCACTTGACATCTTGCAACTTGTGTGTTTATGTCTATGTGATTTCAAAAGATAAATTAATGTCATGATATACGTCATGTACATATTTAAATCATTTTGCCATGTAAGTATATTGTTGTAGCAGATAATGAGTTTTGGTGATTAGTGCACTACCACTATCAAAGCGTATTATACTTTCAGACGTTGACAAACAGATAAACTAATAAACACTTAATTGTGTTACACGCAAAGAATTTCAGATTTATAATAATTTTTATCAAAATATATGTCGTGTAACATTATATAGAAGGGATTTAATTCGTTGCTCGATATAAAGTTTTATTCCGTAGCTTGTCCGTCTCATGTCAATGGTCCTTGTAGGTAGATAGTAAATGGGAAATACGCACGCACTCCCCCTGATACAATAAACTTGATAACCACAACTGCGATTATTATATTCGATATAATGAAGAATACAATCTTTATTATTACCTAGACCATTTCACGACAACCTCGTTATGGATGGAACTAAAAATCAACTTAAATAAGTAAGCTAAAAAAATATTAGCAACAATAGAAAAGCATACTGCCTTTGTTTAATAAAGAGTCAATTTATTCTAAACAGTATACATACATACGTAAACTCATGCCTTTTTCCCAGAAGGGGAAGGCAGTGGTGCTACCAGGACACCTACGTTTCGCCTTTTGAGTTGCGTCCCACGATGGTGAGGGTGAGCCTATCGCCATATCGGGCACAAATTCCTGACTCCGGGCTGAAAATGAATAGAAAAATCCAATAACACTTGCCCAACACGGGATTCCAACCCGAGACCTCAGCGTTGCAACCGTACCGTAGTACAATTCGCCACCAAGGCAGTCTAAACATTATATACATTAATTATTCAATTTTGTTCCCAAGAAGATTCTCTATACTGATGTGATAATGAAAGATTATTTTGACATGCCATTACAGTTTATAATAATTGGAAATATGATAAAAACACAAGATGTAACTAATCACTACCAATAAAACAATTTGGTACTTATAAAGTCTCGCTCCACGATACAGAATAGTTCAATTTTCATTAGAGGCTGACATTTACGAGGAATCTGATAGGACACCTTTATGGTGCGTGCGTGACGCGATCACCGCTCGAGCTTAGTTTGTGACGTTCCTCGAACTTTATTGCTTTATTATCCACGCCTAGCTAAAGAGAACACAAATATTTGCTTCAGTATCGACAGCTTAATATACCCCGCAATTATTATACTGTCACCCAATTCCCATCGTTTAGAAATGAAAAAGCATTTTTAGAGTTCTTGTAAGTCGAAATGAAAAACAAAAAATAACAAGAATTTTCCAAACGTCTACTGCTGAAATTTCAGGCAGATCCTTATCACAATGATTTATTCGTAGTAGAAAGAAAGTATATTTATTTAAGTATTACAAAATTATATAATTAATTAGTCCATCTACAAGGTATATATTGTATTAACTTCCGTTAATATTACTCCCGTAATATATCAAACATGGAAATTTCCAAAAGCATTGTTTGATGATTAAACTCGGGTCTTCGTATATTAAACTAGAAGGTATATCAAATTTCTGCGAGCTTCCCTACAGGTAGTCTCGTTTATTAAGTTATATAATCTGCGCTATTATAATGTTAGGTAATAGTTTTGTTACTGACAAGGTTTACAGCAGATAAATGGAACAATACGGAGAGGCAGGGTCGTGTAGCTGCCGCGTAATCATCGAGCCACCACCTCAGTACGCAATTAATTTCATTTATGCCGTAACTAGACGAGGATATTGCCTAAATGAACGAGAAAGTTAGATAAACCACTCACAACTTTATGAACTGTTGTGCACCGGCTAAAATTTGTGGAACTATTAACTGCTCGCGGACGCTTGCAGTTGTTCGCAGATTTCTTATTTAAACAAATAATATTTACGAATTTTCTGGGATTTATAGAATGAGAATTATTTAAAAACAACAAATTTCCTGCTACAAAAGTTGATGACTAGTGCAAAACACTTTAAGCTATGTTGACTGCATCATTAATCTTTCTCTGTACTAGAATCTTTGCCAGGAGCAGGTATAACTCTGATATCCGAAATTAAAACCCTATGCCTGAAAACCAATTACTGATGTTAAGCAAATACAAAGCATCTAGATACTTCAATTACTCTTAACTAATTTCGTTTGCATCGTCCATTTCGAATGAAGAATGCAAACACAATCGTTCAGCGAGCGTTACTTAGTTTAATTAAAGTGAATCCACCCGTTTCGGCGCCTACCTTATTTCGCTATATCTGGTGTTCTAGATCTTAAGCTACAGTTGAACAAACTTCTGTACGTCGGTTTTAAATCCTTCTATTTTAAAGTCTGTGTAGAAAATAAATAGAAAAGTAAGACACTAAATACAGCTCTCTATAGCGTCTTTAGTTTTAAATTTGTCTTTAAACGTCTGATGTTAGAGATCTTTTTCACCGATTCAAATTAGATACTTTAAATACTTAATTGCTTTGAGAGATATTGGATTAAACTTTGGTAATTTATACGATTGATTACAGTTCGATTAATTTGCAATTAAATGAGTTTTTCCGATGATCCATTAATCTGGGAGAACATGTATAGTACAAAATATGATGGGAACACTGTAATATATTAAACATCTTTATACAATACAAAACGTTTTTAAAAGCATGTAACAACACTTCTCAAGCTAACACTGTTAGCTGAAGTGATGTTAATAGAATTCACAGCCATTCCCCGACGCAACGTTCCCTTTTTCCTAGCTTTATACGATGTCTGAATTCTATGATATCTCGATAATCTTACATTCCCATTTACATACCTAACTCTATTCCGTGTTTAGTCTTTAAAATTACGAAGGTTTTGTTTTAATTTGTCTTATTTTTTTATTTAATTTGTTTAAGAATTGCGGGTTAAAGCTTTTACTATCAATTTAATCGATGCTGATACTGAATCAATTTGTAACACAAATAAACCCAAATCTACGTAGCGTTTACCTACATTGTAAAGATATTAGGGGCAAGAAAATCTCATTAATGGCGAAAGGCTGAAGACAAATGGTCTTTAGACGTGATGTAACTTCAAGACAGGAATTTATTACCTTTGTACAAAAATACACAGTCGCAACATTTGCACACCAAACTAATTTGTCTGATGGTTAATGTCATTCAGTTCGTTAAGTATAATGAAATACGCTTAAAAATGTTGCGGGTTTATAATGAGAAATGTTTTTTTACAGTGCATCAAAATTACATAGGAGTTGACGGATCGAGAGAGCCTTATCTACTAAGTATTGTGCAGGAGGGCGGGGCGGGACTTTTACGAGCTATACTCTTCAACAAAATGGTTAGTAACTTCGTCTTATCTAATTGTCACACGACGCTCTAAGTATTTCAATTATTTTTCCCCCGATATCAATTAAAAACATTAATTTCCGAGTGAAATTTTATATCTGCCGGAAAATTGTTGCTTGTAAATGCGTTTATCGGTGACATAACCGAAGTCGGGAAGTTAGATGTTTTACTTTTGTTATTTGTCCTGCAAACCGTTCTATAGAGGACGGTGTTTTATTACAGTTCGGTAGATGAAACAGTTTTACGAGCAATTCTGTCTCCTCGATTTCAAAGGTGTGCAATAAAACTGAGCTGCCGTTTATGTTGCCTCTTTAACCGTTAGATTGTTATCAATTACCGATAGGTATACCGATAGAAATGGATACTATTAAGTAACTGTAAAATGTTGTAGGGTGCCCACAAGATCTACTTGCCGCCCAGTGCGTGGAATGCAAGTGGCGGGCAGGCTCCCACCAGACCAACTGTCAAGCAGATTCTATCCCAGTTTCCTGCCATGGAACGAGTTGACAAAGTACCGAGAGAAGTAAGCAACCATCTTAATAAATACTTAAAAATTAACATGACATACCTTATCACATATCAAATAACCACGTCTATTCAGGTTACATGTGCAGAAATACAGAAGGACGTACTTCTACTTGAGGAGCAAGAAGGATCAGTAAATTTTAAAATTGGAGTAATGTTAATGAAACCCGGACAAAAAACCGACGACGAAATGCTATCAAATGGTAAGCAGCATGACAGTAAAATATTAAAAGCCTAAAAACGTTGTTATGAAGGGTCATTTAAATGTCTTGAAAATCTTTCAGAGAAGGGCGACGAGAAATGGGAGCGATTTATTTCACTTTTGGGAGATAAAATTCGATTACGTGGCTGGAACCGCTTTCGGGGTGGCCTCGATGTTAAAGGTAATATCCATTCCTAATACACTTTTTAAACGTGATAATATTCTGCGAATACATGAAAACGCGTATGCACAAAACAATCTGGACTTATAGTTTATTCAATATTTTTATTGCTTCCACCCCCTTTTGAACTGCAAAATTTTTATGTAATTATTTGCCATGATATTTCAATCAAAATGTTATAAATAAGCTTTTTAAAAAACAATAGCACTGAAACGATTTTTTACTGGATTCCATGTCGGATCTAAGGACTACTACATTCGACCAAACCTGATTTTGTTAAAAACACTGAACATTCCTTATGAGCTTCGTTATGGTTAGCCAATAAATATTTACTTTGCTACGACCTATACATCTATCCATAACCAAATCATTACATTGTAACCAGGTGACATGACGGGCAGCCATTCCATCTACACGATGCACCAGGGTCACGAGATCATGTTCCACGTTTCCACCATGCTGCCTTTCTCCAAGGATAATAAGCAACAGGTGGGGTTTATTTTATCCAACCACCCACGAATTAACGTTCTTTCTCAATTGCCAATAGCGACCTGCCGCACTTTTAAGACAGGTGCTCCGTCTTTATAGATATAGCCTTCATTTTCGAGACAAATTGTTTTAGTCATAAAATATTTAATAACGTATGATTTTAATAAAATGTCGCCTGAAGATGTTCTAGCGTTTAACAGTTTCTAATTTAGTGTTTAAATTCGCTTTTATGAAACGCCGTTTATTAAAATGTTAAGTAAATGAAAAGAATCATGAAACAAAATGATTTTGAATTAATAATTCACGTTTAAGTAATCAATTTAGTAGTTATTAAAGATAAAAGACTATATTTTGTATGTATCCCTAAATATGATATTATGTATGTCGGAGCGGTTTTATGTAAAGTTGAAAGGCTTAACAAAAATATTGTTAAGACAATTGTAAATAAGCCCTATGCAATGTACGGGTACTTGTAGAAGTAATTTTATTACAGTAGACCCGGTTGTGGTTCTATTTCTATACCCACATTAAGAGTAGTGTTGGGAGCATGACAGTTAGCAACATAAACCGCCTCGGAACCGAGGACGGGGCATTCTACATTCAGTACCTATTCGCCAGTTTAACATTGGTATCCGCGCGTTGCCCTTAAAGTAACAATTTGTCGAAGTTATTCGGATAAGTCATCCATCCGTTAATTAAAACGTATCGTGATAGCAATAATTAATAAATAATTAATAATAAACGAATATAGACCGGTACCGTACGAATATATGGTTCACATGGTTATATTTCCCCGTCATGTATAGTTGTGATGATGTATATAAATTTCAAATGATTGTTTCCAGTTGGAGAGAAAGCGTCACATCGGCAACGACATCGTTAACATAGTGTTTACAGACGACACCGTTCATAACACATTTAACCCGCAGTGCGTCAAGAGCCATTTCACACGTATCCTTTTCATACTAGATTTAACCGGCCAAATCGTTTTCTTACTAAAAATAACTCAATTTTATTATACTTTCGTGTAAAAATGTTTGTTTCAAAGTGTTTTCGAAGACATAGCCGGAGTAACTTGAATATGAGAATAATAACGACATCATTTGTCAAAATTAAGTTTGATGTTCGAAAGTAAAACAAGAGTTTAAGGTAGTAAAATTCTTAATTTATAACTGTTCTAGATTTTGAATACATCTGAAATTACTTGTGTACGTAAATACTCGTGCTACACTGTTAATTAGGTGCAATTTAATTATTTGTATTATATTTTAAGTAGTACCCAAGCCAATATTTATGAATTTAAATGGGGCCTTTGCAGTATCATCTACTAAATAAATTGCTTCTGTTGATTTTTCATAATTTTCTAAAAATACGTTTCTCTAATTATTTTTCAATTTCCTTAACATCCAAACTGCAGATATTTTCGCAGTAGTATCGGAAGTGGAAGGCGAAGGTTACCGACTGAGCGTGTACAGCGACGACACGGTGCCTCCATTCGGACCGTCATTACCTTGCCCGCCGGTCTTCAACGACCCGCAGCTCTTTAGGGAATTTTTGTTGGTAAGTTTATTATACTGACCCACTTACCTAATTTACTCGTATTTATATTTACGTTCCTCAAATTCCACTACTTTCAAAACGTCGAAGATGAGTAATTAAGTAAATTCATAGAACTAAAAATATACGTAATGAAGTAGACATTTCAGATTTTTGTTATTATGTCAAGGTTAAATTAATGAATGGGGAAAAAGCGGCGTTCCAGACTCCTACGTTTGCTCTCAAGCGCCAGCGGACTTTAGACACTCTCATCAGGGACATCTACGCCGAGCACTGCGCCGATCACAAGGTGGTGAGTCTCATTCTGAGACGCTTTTCCTACTTCTTCTCTTCTTTAACATCCATGACTTTAAAAAATTGCATGCGTATCTTTACTAGTCATTATACTAGTAGTATTTTGTATGAATATTTGCAACTTGCAGCCAATGCTATCTCGTCGAGCTCTATCAGACGTGTGGTCAGGCGGCGCCGGGGCGGGGGGCGCGGGGGCCGCTCGTACTGAACGATTCCTACATGTAGGACAAGCTCTCAAACTAGACGCTGTACTTCGAGGCGACGCACCTACCAGCTTGGTTTCTACAGGTAATTTACCTTGAATTATTTCCTCAAATAGTCAACTTGGGTATAACAAGTAATTTGCTGTAGCCTGTAGATTTTAGATTAATACTTCAAGTAATCTACACAAAAGGAAATTCATTATGTTCGTGATTAGGATGTGGTGGTTCTCGACGAGCGCCATGGGAAGGTCGCGTGTGGAGATCAGCGCCTCTTCCAGCAACCCCTGTATGCGCGGAACAACTTTCGGAAGGACGCCTTTTACTATCTACAACGTCTAACACTTACATTTTAGAAGGTAATTTTCTATCCAATCACATCTTATTCATGGCCAACTGAAGTGTAACACTTATCATTTTTTTAATATAGAGAGCGGAACAACGCGTGTGGTTCTTCGATGGGAGGGTTGTGTGCGAGCAGCTAGAGTCAGCGAGCGGGTTGGTCTGTTTCGTGTCGGAGCCAGAGTGACAATAGGAGGAGGTTCTACAACAGGAGGGGCGGGTGGGGCTGGACTCTATGCCTTGCCACTACAGGAGCTGTGTGCGGGCGCGTGGGCCATGCGACCCTTACAAGACTGCAAGCACGCAAGACTCCCGCGAACTAAAACCGCGCATTACTTCGACTTATTGGAGACAGGTACATAATCAAAACACTGAATATCTATTATCATAACAAGTTTGCTGGAGTTGGGTATTTATTTAATGATTTAATAGGTGAAGGCGGTAAAACAACACTAGCTGTGGCAATTGGGAGACGAGTTATGCTCATGCTGGAAGAATCGAAGACTGATAACGAAATGGGATTTGAATACACACATATCAAGGTAACATGGTTATAAGTATTGGTGAAACTAGAATAGAAGCTTTTGCTAAATGAACTATTCAAACTATAATTTATGTGTCTTGTTTTCAGGACATACAACTCAGTGAATCGCCGGCTCTGATAAAATTAATGGATGGTGAAGTAGGAATAATGGTAGTCGGATACAAACATCATTGGGAACTTTTAGAATTAAATACTGGACAGGTACGTTATAATCTCATGCTTTTTTTTCCTTTTAATACTTGCAAAAATATGGGTGACATGGCGATATTCTGTTTTAGGCATTGAAGCGAGCTGAAAACTCCGAAGACAGTGGTCCACGACGCGGTACTTTAGTAAATGCTTTGCGTATTGGCGATGAAAGGGATGGACAAATAGTTCTATGTTACAATCGTAAGAAAATCCTTTGATTAAATTATTAATTGTTTGATTAAATAAAAAAAGTTTTCGATACATAAGTATTTAATGTTTCAGATACGTGCCATTTTGAACGGTTCACAAGCAAAGGACTAGAAAACGATGGAGAATACGATTTTCATTGGACAACTGTTCCCGCTGCTGTAGGTGAGTACAATCGCAAACATATTTTAAATTGCCAAATAACTTCAAAATAAATACCTTACAAAATATTCATACAAATGTACAACTGATTGTATACTTTGACATTTTGTTACAGTTTGCGCTTTCCCATACATTATGGCATTTGCTGAAGACTTGTTAGAAATCAGGCTAGTTGCAAACGGATCTTTAGTACACGCAGCTTGCATACCAGGACTGAAGCTTTTATGCGGACGAAGGGTCAGTAAAATACATTCCTTCCTCAAAACTCATGCCGTTGAACTAATACATTTTAATATTTTCCATATGTCTACGATATTTATTTGTATGTGAAAAAAAAATCGAATTGATAACCTCCTTTTTTGAAGTTGGTTGAAAATGATACCTGCCGTTGAATTAACAAATTGTAATATCGGTATTATTTGTAGGATATATTCTACGTGGCGTGTGCTCCGGAGTACGTGCCCCTGAGCCGTGAGATCGACCCGTGTCTGAGCCTGCACGACTACGAGCTCGTGAAGCAGATGAGCAAACAAGGCGGCCCGTACTCTCTCGACGAGGACGAGAACAATGAAAACAGGTCGGTTGGTTTTGGAAATTAACGTAGTTACAGCTTAAAGTAAACAATCGACTTGTTCGAAGGAAAATATATTGCAGTGTAGACAATTTACGGTGTCGGACTTTTTGAACTTACGTTCGTATTCTTTGTAATGTCGGTTTAACTATGAAAGAACACAATGTTGAATTACCTAAAAGTGTATATTAAATATGTTGTTTCCGAACTTAATGAAGCAAACAATTTTTAAAAGCTCTAAATACCAAATTTAAAAAAAAATGGAAGTTATTATGTATGTGTGAAATTAGAATGTATCTAATTAAAGATCTCCAACTGAAAAGTTATGTTTGTCTATCTACAGAGGAGAAGCGAGCGCTCCACATAACCGCACTTCTGAAGATAACTCGGCGTCGAGCAGAAGCAGTTCTATATCTTCCGACCAGGAGAACATCAGACCACCGCTACAACGCATGGCGCCCGTTTCACCGCCTACTTCTCCGCAAGGTATATACTACACAATATTCTCTATGGCTTTTATATCTATATTTTTTTGATTGGTGAAACCCTGTATATTTTTGTACGTGTTGTCCTTTTATAAGTGCCCACAATTTTGTCATATTGTGTAGGCTTTTTCACATTTCAATATATGTATAGAGGGTAATATAACAATTGTTGATCTTTATGAATTCGTTTACAAGAGAAACGTTTATGGTTCTGAAACTGTTACTAATATGTAATCATATGTTGATTTCAGTGCTCCCAGAGAACAGCGGTCGTTGCGTGCGCATCTACAAGATTCCCCAGAGCAACCTCAGCGCCGGCACTTATCAGAGACAATCCGTGTCTGCCGACCAAGTGGTCACCTCGTACTTTTCTGATAGGTAATATTTGTAATTAATTACTTAAAACTTAATGTTCAGACGTGTCACTATTTTAATGCTTGTAAAAATATGCTCAATGAATACAGTTTTGAATAGAAATCATATTAATCGAACTCTACAATTCTATTGTGACCAATAACAACAACTTAAATTGATTTTCTAAGCCTGAAACTTGCTTAAATCCTACATAAGCCATTCAGTTAATTACATGAAATTTACAACTACGTATCATGGTCCATTACGTAATACGTAATACGTATTACGTACCATGAACTGAATGAGGATCCCTAGGCATGATTCTTGATGATACAAGTATTATACCGGGTATATCAAGACTGCGACCGAAAACGAAGCCGGGTAGTAGTTTTAGTGATTACCACAATGCAAATATAAATTTTGCAAATTAAGCGCCAGATTATTTTTACATTTTTTTAATAATTGTTGTGTTTGGGTAGTAAATACCTAGTTATAGCGAAAATAATAATTTAAACCCTAACGTACCATTGAGTCTTAAAAAATAAAAAGTTGTACATCATTATTTTAAGAAAACTATGTACTTATCACCCAAATATTTTGTGCGAAATTTTCAGTTTCATTGTGCCTGACGTCACTCATACTACCACCTGGCTCCGTTTTCGGTCGCGGTCTTGATATACCCTGTATATTATTGGTACAATATTAATATGAAATTTGATATATTCAGACCTAACAGCATGAGGCAGAGACTCGCCGAGCTAAGACTGGACAGCAAATCGCGCGGCGGAGGCGACGACGAAACATTATAAGCGCTCATCCATCAAACAATACTTTGCCGTAGTTAGGTATCGAATACGGAAACAGGTGCACAATTTTAAAATATATTATAGAATATACAAACAAATAAAATCTTATTATACATCATATAATATACATTTTCAAAGTTGTTGTTGTTCACCTTGAGATAGTACGATGAATTTCATTTCCATTCCCGTAGTGACGTTACAATGTTGGATGTTCTTGTAGAAAGTAGATTTTGTGAACAAAACTTTGAATGAAAAGAATGTGATATACTGACATGTGTGAAATGTAGTCAGAATTATAATTATATATGTAGCACACGTAGATGGAAGAGTATAATTTACGTTGGCTAATACAATATTTTATTACTGTTACAACATTCAGAATATAATCAGATATTTACATATTATGCTATCAGAGATATATATTTTAATGTGTTGCTACCAAAGATATTTATACAGATTTAATGTGCACAAAATATGCTCAAATGATTGGCGAGACAAAATTTTAACTTTCATGGATATATCTAGGTCGTTCGGTGTTTTTAAAACAAATTAAGAATTGATTGTTAAGGAATTTTATGATACTATATATTTATAAATAACTGTATAGTGTATGTATCGACGTCTATTTAATATGTATTAAGATTATCAATGAATCTCATATTACCTATTCGTACTTATTCTAGTCACGTGACTTGTGCAACATGTAAGACATAAAGTGATGTATAATAGCTCTGTATAGGATTTAAGAAAAATACTATTACATTAGACTAACACAGAATGTGAACGGAACTGCATGAAACCCAAATTAACAAAATATATGAAATTATGCGATACATCCATAAAGGAATACCATAAAGTAGATACATACATAGAGTCGTATATAGAACCTCCTCCAATTTGAGCCGGTTTAAAGTTCGTTTATTTCCGAAAAATAAGCCACTATAGAAATATAGAAATCAAAAAGCTGAAACGCTTTCCTCTCCTTAAAAAAAACTATGGCGGAATGTATTCTAAACATCTAAGGTGCCCAATAAAAGCTCGTTTAATTTTTTTAATAGGTTACAAGATTTGTTATGCTAAAAAGACACCTTTATGATTTATTCGTAATACTAGAACAATGTTCTATATACATATTATAGTAAACACAAAAGCATCTTAAACTGAAGTGTGCGAGATATAGAAATGTCTAATGATAATGAAATATCTTCTTGTTGTAAAAATCGTTCACCCTTGGTATGCAACTGATTACATTAGTGAAAAAGTTTTACTTTTTTGTCCTAATAGAAACTATCAAGATCATCAGATTAAAATAAATTACTTCTGATCTGAAAATGGAAAATTTCTGGAGTTTGGGGACAGGGTTATGGATGTGACTGTTGAGTGTATTTATTTATTTTACGGATTTGATTTTGTTAAAATCGAATTCGATATAAAAAATAAAGTTGAATAACAATACTCATCGAATAAATATATTTCCTAATATACTACTTTTTTAGGTATAGTATAAAAAAAGTTTGATCTAGATTACCAATTTTATAAGAATTGACCGTATTTTCCAGCACGTCATTTTAATGGAAATGAAGGTTTCTGTAGTTTCGTTCACATTGAAGAAGTAAATAATATTACTATCTCATAAAAATCTATTCTACACCAGAAAAGAAGTGCCATCCAATTATTTGGTTATCTATCTAGACTAATATTAAAAAACTGTAATATTTTGCGATGCAAGAGAATTGAAATCTTATTTAAGTATTAGAACACAATATTCTTGATGTAAATAATAAAATATTCTTAGGGTTAAACATTTTCAAATGTACTAATATATGGATTTAATGTATAAAACTAAATTGGAACACGCTGATATTTTTGTGATGAATTTGTAATCGTAGCCGATACAATCAATATAACTTTGTTTTTTTATGGCTTAGTTGTTTGATCACATTTTAAGGAGATCAAAGATTGGTTAGCAATGCTTGATATTATATTTCTTAGCTTGCCTGATCTTAATCTAGATCCATTTATTTTTTCTCTTTTGCAAAATTACTGATTATTTTAATATTATGGAGATATTGTTCATCAAGTGCAGAATTAATATTTACTTATGAGTGCGGTTTCATGTTGTAGATGTTTTATTTCAGGTATGTCGTTCGACCAAAGTATGTAATAAAAGTTATCGCTAGGCGTGTAGACATGGCTCTAAATTTAATAATTTAATATTAATGCTGTTTTGGTATAAAATATTATATTTTTGTCCACCCCACGCTAAGGCTTTTTAGTTTAAAGTGAGATGCGTAAATACTATATTCCTTATTTTTTTACTCAAAACCTAAATGGTAGTAGAAAATATCAGCGTTAATATTTCGAGTTCGATTGTATTTTGATGTCGTGTGATGAACTTTTTAATAAAATTACCAAAGAAAAAAAGAACCAAACTGATAGTCACTAAGAATATAAATGTAAGCGTAATCAAATATTAGACGATACTAAAATCAATATAAATACTAATAAAAATATATTGTATAAACTTTTCAACATAATTAAAACAGTATTGCCAGACTCTAAATCGTACTTCTCCCTTCTTTGAATATAAATCACCCACTGAATGATGGAATTGTTTATAAATAAAATAGTTATTTTACATAAAAATATAATATAAATCTAACCGATTATATTATTAATTATATATTGAAATTGTATGTAACTTTAGAACGTATTTCCTTTAAAATGATTAAGTAGCATAAAAATATTTACGAAGATAATATGACTATTACGGCATAGATAATAAGACTGTTACCTATGAGCCTTTCTGATGGTCTATCGTCTATAAAGGCAAATCTTGAATGTTTTAAATAATATAGATGTTTACTCGCACACCGATATATTAATAAAAATAACAATATTTGGGAAGTACAATTGTTAAGAGACTAAATACCTCCAACAAAAATTAGGCATGTACGTTTAGGAAAAAAATATACTTATGCGTAGTTGGTGTTTTAAAATAAAGTGCAGAGGCCTGATATCCCCAAAACATTAATGTTAAAACACGTGTAGGTGACTGTGTACAATAATTGATATTCATATACAAGTGATTGTAACAATTAATTTAGCCAACCAAAATATACTGTTTCTCTAAAAAATATTTAATCAGAAGTATCCATAGATGTAGTTTAACGTTTGGTTTAACCTACACTAATGTACATCGGCAATGGAACATTTTAAGTGGGTCAAAAATGGGTTTGTGATAGTGTGCGTGAAGTTTGCATGTGTGCTTGACAAATCATGCTGCACCATGCACTGTCGATATTATGATATTATCGATATCAATATAGCTGGCGGTTTCAAGATACGAAATACATTTTTATAGATGTATGGGATATTTCATTATATTATTCATAAAAAAATATCTACATATTATAAATAAATAAAGCCGTGTTTCAGGGTTTTGGATGTCACACATGAAAGCAACGAAGATGAAATGGTGCGTAGAATCAATGCATTTTTTATAATAATGTCTTAATATGATTAGTCGCCGACTACATATTTTTATCGACAATATAATATATGTATATTATATTATCGATAAAAATATAATATATAATTATTATTTATTGATCGAAACTGTCAATCCATCCCAAGCGAATGTTCGTTAAAATTATTATAAATTCACGTATTTGATATTGTTTTTTTATGGGCGATGGATGCTTTCATTAAAAAAAGTGAGTTAACAGCATTGATAAAAGTGACCCGTGCTTACGAAAACTGTTATTATTCCGACAATTATACTTGGATGAATTACACTCAAGCACTACACAACTCACCATAAATGAAATTACATAGCACTGAAAAATTAAATAAGTTAAGAAAATAAAAAAAACGTGCGTGGTGGCCTGTTGGTAACGGACCAGACGTGGCTGCCTACATGTTCACGGTGGTCGCGGGTTCAAATCCCAGGGCCCACATCTGACTTTTCGGAGTTATGTGTGTATTGATAGTCAAACACCACGCACTTTAACGGTGAAGGAAAACATCGTGAGGAAACCTGCATATCGTAGCGATTTTAAAGAATTTCTACGGTATGCAAGTCCGCCAACCCGCACTAGGCCAGCGTGGTGGACTATATGGCCTAACCACTCTCAATCGATCGAGAGAATCGATTGTAGAGTAGGCCCGTGCCCTGCAATGGGACGTATATGGGCTGATATAGAAGAAAATAAGCGAGATTTGTCGCTCGCATATCTTTACACTAGGCTACTTCAGGCTAATTGCCTATCTGCGTGTTGTCTTGTCGTGCATCTCGCTTTAATGTATGAGTTAAATGCTTCTATCCCTGTCTCATTATTGATCTATGTTATACTACATCTATGGTAGTATCAGTATATGTATAATATTAATCTTGTAATTAATTTAATAAAGAAATGAATAATTAAGCCAATGTGTGAAGAAATTGCTAAAGCCTACGTTCCACCAGGAAAATAAATCATTACATATTTGAACTATAGTTTCACTTGTATATCAATAAATGATATTGGATAATAGTTTAGTGAAAATGCTTCATCTGCGCACACTCCTCACTTTGTATGTAATATAAAATAACTGTTTAGAGCTGCGCGCTACTCCCGTGTTTGTATTAAATTCCACAGAAATGTGATAATATTGTATAAAATACACGACTATAGACGTAATAATGTTTCAAATGAAAATATTAATGTATGTGTAGATCAAAAAATATAATAATAAATACATGAATATTATACCAAATAAAATTAAATATAATTATTAAATTTATCAAAATTAGCTACTTCAGAATGATTATGACTACTTACTATTGTGTAGGATTTTACTCTGTTATTTTCTCTGAAGTTTAAATAAATGTCTGTTCGAAAAAAAATGTCTTTTATTTCATTAAGTAACAACATACCAATATACTACAAAGTACTGTCAAATATACATCTAACAAATCACCTAAATTAGTATCAAATAATAAACATTAACTATGTACAAAACATTGATTTCATGGCAACTTAACTGTAATATAAAAACTAGATTAACTTAGGTTGTTGCTTTAAAGCTGTAATGTCTAGAAATCTCGGCAACTCGCCTGGCTGTGGCGATCTTGACGATGATGGTGGTCCTAAAACAATAATATTGCTCCTTAACTTATATTTTTGTTATTAAAATAAAACTAATTTTATCCCAGATTTAGTTTAGTAATTTTGTTTCACTTTTTAACGTCCCGACGCGATGCGACGTTTCATAACTTTACAGCTTTCGTGATCACAGGGCGAACACAGTGACTGTTGGAAAATTACTACCTTCATTTCGCAACTATTTTATTTTATTTCAATTAACAGTATTGATATTGTAAGGTAATCTTGTAAAATTACAAATAAAAAGTGACTGTATTGAGTCATTTTGTGATATGTCCAATAGGAGCTGGGGTTTTTATCCAGAGTAGGGTCCTAGTATGGTATATAAGCAACAGCAATAGGTTGAGGACAACTTTTTTGCGCTGATTGAGTCAAAGTGGTCATTATGTTTGTGGAAGTGTTGCTTGGAAATCAGTGTCGAAAACTTGCTGCTCGTAAGTTTTGTTATAATTATGTTAATTCTGCAAACCATGGTGTTTTGTTGCTTTGCCCGCGTTTACTCTGACGGCATCTACAAGAAAGTCGTATCGAGCGACAATTGTATAAATTTCTTACATGCATATAATATTTTATGTGAGCTATAAACAGAAGTTCAAATTTCTACAAATACTACTACTACAGTCTACAACAATAAATAGAAGTTCATATATCTATCCAGTCCAATATGACATGTTCATTATTACAGTTAATTAGTTAATATCACTTACGCCCGAATACGCAAACGCCATTTAAATATTAAGGTGCACTTAACTACCCACTTCCCACTTAATCAGTACATTTAAGCGGTAATTTGGTAATTAAGTGCATTGTAATATTAAAGTGATGTTTGAGTATTCAGGCTTTAAAATAGTAAATGATAGAAATATACAAACCTTGTAACAATTTGTGCCTCTCCATATAGTTCTTAGTTGCAAAGGACATGTCAAATGGGGTATTTGATGATTTGATGGCTGGTCTTTGAGGCAGTTGAGTTTGACTACCTTTCAAGTATTTTGCTGCCAACTGATTCATCTTCAGACTGGTGTCTGTGGATGCTGCATATATGTGCGGCTGTTGTATTCCCATAGGATCGTCACCAAACTTTACTCTGGAAATAATAGTTGACCATTAAATTCTAGCCTAGAGCTTAAAATAAAAGAAAATAAGACTATGCTACAAAATAAAATCTGAAACTTAAAAATATACCATGTAATGTCAATTTAATAACTTACTTTACTTGAAAACTATTTACACACAGAATAAATATTAAAGGTTAAGGATGCAACTGGTTAATTGGAAAAAGCAGTATTTACCTCTTTGTCACACTGAAGTTAGTTTTATCAATTTGCATTTGTACACACTGCTGTCTTGTATTTCTGTACAAAGCACTGGCTGATGAAGGCATGTCCGAGTCTTGCAACATACCATTCACATGGGTCTGAAATTGAAGACATTTAATTATTCAATTTCCATCTACAAACTTTTTGCCTATGTATTTAATATATTAAATAATTCAAAATATTTACCATAACTTTATTGTAATAAGTCCATCCAACATTGGATTGATCGTCACTACTGGCTTCTGAACTGTGAATAATGAGTTGGCAAGTTATTAAAACCTAGCTTACTGTAACAATTTATGCACAATGGTTGATAAATTGGTAACATGGAGTGATATTTTATATAATTTTATGATTTGATTGGAACAGCTCATAGCTGATGTAATGTAATATAAATATATCTTACTCGCTATAGTCCTTCACATCCAAATACAGGCTTTGTTCTGGTGACATCAGTGGTGTAGTAGCATTATCAACATGAAAATTATGTAAACTGAGCTCATTTAGAGTTTTCTCATCATTTACCATTCCATTTTGTTCATCATCATCACCACTAGACTCTGTGGAATAGTTAGAGTGCCTATTTTTTTCTATTGGTGTAATACCATCTAAAAAATTCAAATTAACCGGTTGGGATGTCGATACAACCTCCTTAATGCTAATCTGTGATCTGTTGCACTGTATTTGAGAGTTCTCGTTTGTTTGTTTGACCACCTCCTTGTTGATTATTGTTGAAGTCCTGACCATTTCAAAACTTGTCATTACTCCTATAGATATCTTATGTTCGTTTTGCAAAGCCACATGTTCTATTTGATTTTGAGTTGGTCCATTCTGAGCTGTTAAAAACTTGTCCACCTTCTCTTGAAGCAGTTGTAACTGTTCATTTTGTAATTTAATTATTTTAAACAGGTCTGATACTGTTGGTTCTCTTTTCTCTTTGATGATGTTCTCTTGTTTTTCAATCTCTGTGCATTCTTTGTTCTGATCATACATTTGCATTGCCTTATATTTTCTTTCAAGTGCATTTAATGGCTTTGGGGTATGCATTTCTGTATTACAATTACATGATCTACAGGAAGGTTGTACCGGTTTGCAGCAGACACAGGGAGGTTGTTGCATATAAGAACACTCTTGTTTTTCCAAAGGCATATGTTGGTGGAAGTTCTGCTCTCTTGAATGTTGTATATTTTGCACAGTTTTAATACAATGATGACACATGCAATCTTGGTTTGGTAGCATTGATGCTGAGTTAACAGTTACACTTGGTTGGATGAGTTCTTTATTGAATGGGTGGGATGTTACTTTCCTTGTCATATCTTTTTTAGAAATATTCTCCTTGTCTAAACTCAAGCAGTTGAACTGATTCTGCAATGGATTAAAATCTGCGCAAAACTTGTCCAGATTGTCTCTTCTAATAAAAAAGCCATTATCTCTACATAAAACATTGGGAGGATTAGGAACCTTATTTTCAACAGCAGTTAAAACTGGCTGAAAGTCACGCACGATGATGTCTTTCCTCAAATTTAAATCCATATTTCTATTCTCTGCGGGTTTTAGTATTGGTTTGCAGAGAGGCCGTCGCGGCTCATGGTTGGAGGCGTCAAGCATGCTTAGTTCCAAATCACTAGAAGGCGACCAGTTAGTACCACTGTCTTTAACAGGTAAACAAGTTTTGTTTACAGTCGGATACGGAGAACTATTACTGCATTCATAACGTTGTACAGGATCGTTATTATATGGCAATATCCGGGCATATTGATATATATCCGGGGCTTTAGACGGTATTTCTCTTTCCAAAAAAGGCCTAGGGGAATGACACTCGAAGTCGCTCATTTTAGTAATTATAAAACCTTTGTCAGGCGTTTCAAATCGCACTTTCTTCATGAAGGTCCGGTGTTAAAACTCTTGTATACTAACCATAAATGTTTTGCACTTCCCCTGTTTGATTGTAATTAAAAGTAGCCTATTAGAAGCTTATAAAAATAAAGTAATCAACAAAAACATTTTGTAACGAATTACTACAAAGTTTGAAACCATTTGACAGTTAAAACTTAAAAATGCGGGCGGAAGTTTGACAAAAACCCTCTCTCAGATAACTGCAAAAACAAAACGTAATTTCACTCATTGATTTTGAATTTGAGACATTGCTCCTCCTAAGTGCTCATATTCCGAAATTAAAGAACTTATTTTTTGAGTTATTCATGTTTCAATTGAAAAAAAAAACATTTTATTATTCTGTGGCCCTTGGGTTAAAATTTTTCAGTTTACTATTTCCATTGCCTCGGCATAAAAATTAATTAAAAAAGAAACGTAATTTGTCAAAAGAATACCTATTTTAAGGTTATAAATTTCATATTTACTTTTTAGAGGTAACTAACAGAAGAAAATGAATAAATCATTACTTAAAACAATATGCCCTTTGACGTTATTCTCCAGATCGAAGGGGTATAAACACCCCGGGGGAATTCGCTATCCAGGAGGAATTGTCTACTACCCGAGGTACATTATTTAATCAATTTTATAAAGATCAATTTTGTTGCAATTCAAAATTAATTTTGTAATGAATGAATATTTTACCAGGTTTCCAGACCATAAAGATCCGGAATATACGCCTACCAAATTATTTCGTGTAGAGAGGATTAAATCTTCCAAGCACCATCCGCATTGGCAAAAAGCAATATTAGATGAATTCAATATTCATGAAGAGGTGAGTATCATATTATTCATTATTCGCATGTTTTGTATATGCACTATATTTTATTTAATAAACATAGGAGACCAATTCAAGTATATGGTGTTAAAAAGCTTATAACCAAGACAGCATTTGTATTTATATTTGTTTTTAATAGCATTTTTGGTTTTAGACCAGAGTAACTATTGTGAAAAATATACCAGAGGTTAATGCTAAGCTGTGGAAGATCAAACATTTGATCAAAGTCACACCAATACAGTTTCCATATGGAGAGCCATCCAAAGAAGACATTAATTACACAGTTCTCAAAGAAAATGGACAGTGCATAGTAACAAAAACTTTGGAGCCCCATCCAGATCAAGTCCTGGCATTAGAAGAGTTTGACAATGACAAAAAGAAAATGAACTCGGATACTATCAAAAAAGATTCCAGACATAAGTGGAACAATGCATTCGGGGGAGGATTTTAAATTTATTTTAGATATTTAGTGCAGAATTAGAATATATGTATTTAAAGTTGTTGGTGTTGTATTTTCTTCAAAATAATATTCCCATAATTTGTAACAGAAGAGTTACACATTACAGACCCAAAACATTATTGTTGCCACACTAGTGCTGCATGTCAAACACTATTTCTATATTAAAAGTAATAAGGTCAATATAAAAGACAAAGTCATTAGAAATAATACACAGGTGTATATATTACTCTATTTATTACAACAAATTGACTTACATCAGTGATTTTGAAACATGATTTTCTATTAACCCTTAACTTGGCACCGTACATCCCACTGTACATACATTTTCAAAAATTATTTCTCTTTGTTTATTGAATATTTTTTCTTCTCGTTTTTTGTGAATATATTGTTATATACAGTAGAATCACTAGACAATTATTTTGTCGAGACTGCACTGTAATATAAATGTCTAAATAAAAAAAACTAAATGCCACGAGCTCATCCTCGCGACACCGTGATATTATTTTAGCTTTATTCAACTTTTTTCATCTAAACTTAACAATATGTTTTGTTTTTTATTATGTATAAAGCTTAAATTATTCAATAAATGCCTTTTAACGTAGCTAACTACAAACAAGCTCTTGTATTCGAATGAAATAAGTGTATGTACATCACAATGTACATTTCCAAGAACGCGATAAAGTACCAATGGTAAACTATGGTAACCACGCTGTACATTGCCAGGTTTATAGAACATTGGGTTTTGGTAAATTTGCGGGTATTCTTTTGTTAATTTGTGTGTGTTTCGTTTATTTGTGTTTGTTTTGACATTTATTTGTTATATCTTGCCTATAGAACAAAAACTAACTAACTCGCATAACATAGTGGCATTAACTGTTGTGAAAATGTCAGCTCTGAGGATAACTCTACATCCGGTAGAGCACCTCTTATTTGCATACAATCTTCTCCATAATCTTTGATTTACTTTCATAGGCATATTAACTTTAACAAATTAATTTAAATTAAATAGTTTGACAGACTTTAATAAAGAATACAGTAGTGTCTCTATGAGTCTCTCACTAATCCCCCAACGCCGAACACGAGCAGATATTACATGATATTTATTTGGAACCCATACATTTTTTACAAAACACAACTGCTGAATAATCAGGCACTTTACCCAGCAATGCCAGTCGACAATAGGAACAACTTACCACTTCTAAGCCACAACATAACAGCTTATAAAAAAGTAGCCAAAAAAGTTAAGGCTATGAAATTTGTTCTAGATTATGAGATTCATCCAAAACCGTATTTCGTCACACAGCTTGTTTTTAAGAAATGTAATATGCCTTTCATCAAACTCACATAAATACAAAACCATATTGTTTATATTACAGATTTCAATAGACTTTATCTCAGACACTGATCATAGAACAAATCTATAGATAGTGCATAAGCTAGGATGACCTACATCGTTGACAGGAGATGAAATAAAGAACTTCTTAGCCACTCTGATCATGGTGGGTATAGCGTAGATGCCTGTCTATCCTCATAATTGGGTAGAAGGATCAAGATACCTGCTAATTACAGACTTTATGCCTCATAACGAATATCGAGAAATATGTCAACATATACATGTAGCTGGTACTAGCTTAGAAGACTCATACGACTGCTTCAAATTTTGTCTTTGATTAGAGTAAATACATTATTTGTTTTAATTGAACAAGTGGGAACCCATTTCCCGGAAGTAGGTGCCTAAACATAGCGTTGCAAGTGTTGCAAGAGTGATAGGACAACTGTCGTGTGTAAAAATGACAAATATTTTTGCATTTCGATGACCGGGATGCAAAAATATAATTATTTCCGAAAATTTCATACAAAGTAATTGAGGTTATCATTGTGTTTTGTCTTTTTTATTAAAATATATAGAATAAAATATTACAAATGTATTTCATTACGAAGCTGGCAATGTGCATCACAATGTACAAACAAAACTACATGAAGATTTCCGCGTACTTGGCAATGTACACTGTGATGTACATAGGTTTTCTCGTAACCTAGGATATCTAGATTTTTTATATTATTTTTCCTATGCTACCTAACCCTAACCAAACTAATATTTGTCAAAATAATATATGTTTTCTTATTTTTCCGTTCTTGCCAAGTTAAGGGTTAAGAATAAAGCATCTACAAACTACACATACCTAATATTATTTACATAACATTAAATAATTTATTCCTCATCTGTTGGCTTATCCTTTTTTCTCTTATACAATAAATAATTGAAGTGCTCTGGTGTTTTGAAATAATCTTCCAATAGAATAGCATGTTTGTTTCCTAAACTAAACCTTGCATCACCCCATGATACTACAAATGTTGGATTTAACTTTTTAAAGTCCTCTAAACGGAACTTATGTTTCTTTATAGAATTGTAAATGTTCCCTCTATATATGGCCAAATACTCATCCCCATCTTGATACAATCTTATAACATATTTCGATAACAATATCTTAACTACAAGATGAAAGCCAACAAATGCAGCAAGGTATACTAAACACTCTGTAGGACTATTAGCAATAACTACATCATCACCCAATATTACTGGTTCATTCAATTCTTCCATATTGAAAACAAAACCAGCATAATAAAGGCCAGCTAATGAGACTGTTGTTGTAGTAAAAGTTATATAGGTCGTTAAATAATTCATTGCGACGTCCATGGGCGCTTTGTATATCAACTGCCATCTCTTAGATACGTTGTCTTTTTCTCTCCATCGCTCCTGTGTCTCCAAAAATTTCAGTGGATGGTTGCCTATACATCTTACCGATGGCAACTTGAAATAATTTATTGTTTGCCGTTCGCACAATCTTAACAGACGTACACAATTCATATTCCTCTGCGTTGATTTATATGTTCCGACTTTCCAATACTAATTGTTTGTTTTCATTAGTTTTACAAAGCACAAATACATCCCATTGTTATAAATATTTTGAGGTTATTTTTGAAAATGAACCAATGATTAAAGAATATAAGAGGATGACGCACAAATGTAGTACTATATAATAAGTTATAGTTATGTTAGGAGTATCGACGCGGAATTGTACATTTATGTATCTGTCTCATTTACACAAAGCTAACTTGTCCCTTAATGAAAGAGACAAATAATAACTCCATTGTTCCGAATATGGCAATATTTTGTTCACTAACCACACTGGGACCGCCCTTGGCCCAAAATGACGCCATTTTTATTATCTGCATGTAATGTCAAACTGTGGCGTTATCTGTCATTAAGAGTAAACAAATCTGCACAATCAAATAATTTCGATTTTTTTTTATTGTTAATCTCGTGTCTTAAGTTTGTTAAGTTTGCTTATTAGATTAATTGTAAAGTTTTTAAAATTCCTCGGTGTTGTGTGAAGGGATGCGAGTCGAGTTCAAGCAAAAAGAACCCCAACATTTCTTTTCATAGGTTAGTAACTGTTTTTACGAAATAATAACAAATATGTGTCTAAATTTACATTTTGGGTTTGTTTTTATCATTTATAATTGTTTAAGGATCTTGTTGATTAAGTTTAAGACTCTTCTAAGCGTTATTTATACAAGTAGTACGAATAACAACCGTATTGTTTGTTTACACACAAGTTTAGGGATGTGATACGAAATTATTCATATCGATATTATCATTTTTAAATATTTTGATGTTTATTTTTCAAAAAAAGAAATAATAGAATATATATATTCAGAACGATAAACAAAGTGAAATTAAAAATATTTTAAGATTACCTATAAACATACAAACCAGGACAAAATGGATACAAAAAATCGGAAGACACTATTGGAACCCTCCAATAAATACATTTATTTGTTCTTTACATTTTGAAAAAGACTGCATCATGCATGCATAAAACAAATTAATTTACCAAGACTAAAAGATAACAGCTTCCCAACAATATAAGTGAAATTGTAATAATTATGATATTTTACCTAATAATCCTATTAATAATAGAACTGTTAATCAACAAAAATGACATGCAAGATAATTTTGACAATTGGTAGTATATTGTCTAATGTCCTGAAGAACCTTTTAATGAACAGAAATAGTTTTATATTTTATTATTAATTACTATAATTGTTTATCTTAACCAACACTTTCATATTCATTGATTGAATTCTAAGTGAGACATAATGATTTTCCTCGTCAAATAATAGCAATAAAAATCTACCTATGTTATTTTATTTTATTTAATATGTATTAAATGTCCTGATAGGTATTTTTGATTTTAGCAAAGAATGCTGCAACTGCAATGGTGCAAGCAAATTCTAGATATAAATAAAGTTGTATTTTATCTCACGTGTGTATTATTTGACACAAATCCAATCCAATCATCAGGTAAAACTTACCCATGAAATAAATCATACTATGAAAAAAATATCAAAACATCGACCTATTTTTATCGGATTTAATTTTTAATGACTTTACCGTCAAATCCTAAAATCCCCTGTTTATACCCAATTGACATGTAAAGCTACAATTAAAAATGTTATACAAATTTATACACTGATATTTACGTAAAATCAAAGTTTTTCAGTCGTATTTATGCCACTGTTGATGCATCGATGTCGATAGAAAATTTGATACTAGCGTATCACTATTTTTAGGGGCGGAGCCGCCGCCATGTTTTATATCAAAGTGACCCGTGTCACGTGACCTTATGCGTTATCCTCTATAATCTATAATCATTGAAATGAACCGGCTATCATGGCTGTCAATGTCAAATATTTTTTTTATTTGGTTGCAAAGAAGTTTAAATTCATACAGCCAGCTATTTATCACATTACTTTTAATACTTTTAAATTAAGTTATAATCTGTTTTTTTTTCCTGGTGTAAAATAAAGAATATAATATAAATAAATACTTTACGAAACATAATCGTACCATAAGACAATGAGGACACGTTATTTTTTTATTAATTCTTTACAGCAATAGATTATTTTTTAAATAAGTCGAAACAAACACTATTAACTATTTCGAATATTTATAGATGTGATTATGGACGTGATAACTGATGCGTCATTAAGTGGGAGTGGCCACCAACATAAAAACTCTTTAATAACTATAATCAAACAATACTATCCAATGTGTTGTGTATCTTATGGGTAATTAATCTATTACAGTATGGGGCAACAAAAAGACTAAATTATCTTTTGTCAAATTTTAGAATTAATGGCATTCAGGGATATTGACACAATGATAACTTAAAAATATATATAAACACCTTAAGCCCATAGCTACGATCCAAAAATTGTCAACAGATAGTATAAGGGCAGTATTATTAATGTAATAAGGAAAACATTCAGACATATAAACCTAAAATAGATGACTGATAGCATAGATAAATAACAAGCCTTCACTTAAATGTAGTAATCATCATCATCATCATCCATCAGCCAAAGGAAGTCCACTGCTGAACATAGACCTCCCCCAATGATTGCCACAGTGACCTGTTGGAGGCAGCCTGCATTCAGCGACGTCCCGCGACCTTTGTTGGTTGACCGAAGGTCGTCTTACTACCTTGTGAGGGACGTCCTACGCTGCGCTTTCCGCTACGTGGCCTCCATTCGAGAACTTTTTGGCCCCTTTTGGCGGATTAGTAAGTTGAAGTGGCAATGAGCAGGGCACATAGCGCGGAGAACTGATGGCCGATGAGGCCAAAAGAGTGTTAACAATGAGTAATTTGGACTTAATAGGTATTATGTTGAGTACAATACAGTTAAATAAATTTTAAAACGTTTAGGTTTGTAGTGATTTATTTTGTGAAGATATCAATTCAAAGAAAAATATTACAAAGAGTGCACTTTTATTTCTTAAACTTAAATAAATCATTAACAATAATTTATACATAACATAACATTACATAATTTCGTGTTATTTAAATAAACAACTTAGGCGAGGCCTTTGCCCAGCAGTGGGATCTTTTAGGCTAGTATAATAATAAATAAACATTCAATAAAATTAACAAATGTAATTTGTGATAATTTCCAGATAGCTCGACAAACTAATAACATTTATAATATTTATGTTTAAATGATTCATCAGCTCTTTTTTTAAATTATACAATATGACAAAAAGTCCTGTCCAACCCAAGACGCGCATTTCGGTATCTCAGTTGCAGTATTTAAAAAAACATGAATAAAATATATAATAAAGGATAACATAATCTTAAGTTATAATACACATTTTAGTATCCATATAATTACCCTAAAATCAAGCAGTTTTAAATTCTGACAACACCAACAACTGCTTTCGGTGTCAGTGTATTTGAATGCGTATCGGTGCTTGTGTCGGCTCCTAATGACGTAGAGGTCAAACGATGCACCACCAGCACATCGTTAGTTTGCCGGCATTTATGACGACGCCGCCCTCAAAAGCACCACCCGCACGTATAAGGCGCCTATCCTAACCTTGGAAACGTCGCGCCGCACGTTGCTTGTTACGAACGCGGTTGCTAGCACTGCTACGTGAGTTTCCCTATTTTTTATTTATTTTATGAAGGATATTCTTGTTAACTTTTTATGTAAAACGGATCTATCAAACAGAACACATTAATGGATAACCTGATAACACCTTCATCGTTCGGACAGTTTTTTTTTTTTGTTAACCTGTATTATGTATGTATTATCTAGCCATTAAATATTTGTGTATCAATGAACCGGTTTTATAGTAAAGGCTAATAGTACAATTATGTATAATGGCAACTAATATATTTATTTTATCCAGATTTAAATATAATAAACAAATCATATATTTGGTGTCATAAATCCAGTGATGTTTTAGTAGAATCCAATAATAAAAAAACAGTGAAATTGTAGAGCTACTCTTATTCACAAACAAATATTTTTAAATTACAATATTAAACATATTGTCTATTGACTACATAATATAATTGTCAGATGTTACTTTTCAGTCCATATTTTGTAATCTAAACTATTTTTATTTTAATGTAATGTGTCGCCACCTACATCTGATGTCACAACATTTTTGTACCTACATGCTTAAGAACAAGGAATACGTGTTTTATTTGTAAAATAATCATTACAAATGGAAAGAACACATAACTTTTTACATTAATTGCATTTTAACTATCAAGTGATTCATTAGTAACAATTATACCAATAATAATAAAATCAATTTCTGACTTCCTTTCTACATACTTCATGGTTCACCACATTAAAAAAAAGTAAAGTAACCTTTGACCATAGACACTATGAAAGACTTACTCAAGAGCTTTATAGAATGGACCATCTCCTAAAAGGAGACAAAGCGGTTGTGGTGCCAATAGCATCAAATTACTGGTTACCTAATCACTTTGTTTCCCTCGGATATCTGCACCAGTTTACTTGGCAGCCAACAGTTATTTACATTAATAAGTATATTATTGCATTATTCCTTATGGCGCTAGTAACATTGATGAACACATTGTTACATTAAATTTAAGCATTCTTACATATTACCTTCATGAAACATTTCAACTACTCCCAAGAACAAAAGTGTATGTGAAATAATAGATTTTTCCATAAAATAATTACATATTTATTGCAAGAACCGATTCCTTGTTTCGAAAAGTAAAAGTTAAAAAAGAAAGAAAAAAAGACCTATATCGTTTTCAACATGGCAAAAGCAAATATACATATAATAAACTATTAAAAATTTATTCATTCTGTTCATAATTTTTTGTTCTTGGGACCCGTTAGTACATAATATTGAGATCTATTACAAAGATTATATTTTATTTAACAAATAATATAATTATGATAATAATAAATTTTAAACGAAACATAACCAAGAATAGAATAAATAGATATAAATCATATTCTGCATTAACTAATATTCTAAATTGTAAATATTGTACTACTATTGCCTTAATTTTTGTTTTGTATTGTATCATGGTCTGTCCTACTTACTTTCTCTAATAAATGATTACCCCTATCTACTTTACCTTCTTGTTTTGCAAATAGAGAATTTGAAAAGATATCTTTACCATTGTTTCTCAATTGATCCTTATTGAGTGGGTAATTAGATATGTTATTGCTTGAATTTTTTAACACATCTGGGAGACTAGAATCCACAGTGTGTTTGTTTTTGTTGCTATCGGAGTTAGGGCTGTCAAAAGATTTTGCATTGTTGGCACTCTGCTTTCTCAAACTTTCGGGGAGGGCTTCTGATTTTAATTTGACTAGGGTTGTGTTGACAACAGAACAATCAATTTGCATAAGTGTGACATGATCACTCATTACAGAATCTGAAAGACAAAAATAAATGACTATTATTTTCATTAATGACTTAAGTATACAGTTATTTCTGATATTCACACATACAATTTACATACCATTGCCGGACCGCGCAGGGAGAATCAGCGCCATTTTCGGTGGCCTCGTCACATTATGGGACACAGCAGGCAGTAACAAATGTTCTCCTTTGCCCACACCAACTACATAGAATGTATCGTCCCTTCTCTGCAGTGCTCGTAACAAAGCATTCCATTCACCAAAATCATCCATATTAAAATCATCCACAGATTTTCTTATGGGCTTTCTGTACAATGTTTCATAATCTATAACTGCATTTTCTGTAAAGTCGACCTCACGGCTTCGTCTGTTGCGCCGAAGTCGAGCCTTGTCGCGGACATTCCTGGCATTATTTCTAGTATTTAAATAATCTATGAAATTACTGTCCAAGTTCAGTTTATTGTACAGCCTGTATGATTCTAGCAATCCACCTGAAATAATCAACAATCAACAGTTTTATTAAGTACTTAATCAAAAGTTTAAGAAATACGCATTTTTTATGAAAACGAATATGTAAATAGTACACTTACTAATTTTAGAGGTAATCAAGAAAATAATATGCGTTAATCGCAAGATATTTTAAGGAAGTGATTTGCAATTTAACATAATTATTATAAAGCCAAAAATACTGATTTTAATGCACCGTGATATTGTATTCTGCAATTATGTAAGTGTAAGTGCAGTAGAATAATTACCATTAATTTTCTCTTCATTGACAAACACATTTCTTTTATTACGCGGCTCATGGTACGTCCAGTTAAGAGTCTTGCCGCCGCCAATCCACCTGCTGAGGTCACCCGCTATCCTCAAACTCTCCGTTTGATTTATATTTACAAAATTATTTGCGTTTATAGTCATATTTTGGCAGTCCGGTCCGTAAGTACCATTTGATATTAAGTCATTTTCTGTAAATAAATCGATGTTATATTTTAACCCCCCACCCAAAAAGAGGCGTGTTATTTTTAATTCAAGAATACTTTTATAGGTCGATTGAAGAATTCAAGTGAGGAGATAGGTTATAAGTTTTGCAGGCCTGTACATACGAGTTTACGCAAATAAATCATATTAATATATGAATAAATATTACGTTATAAATATTAATGACAAAATAAACCTGAGGATAAATCAGCGGAATTTTCTTCAGTCCATAATAAATGTCTCGTAGCTGTGTTAGAGCTAGTCGGCCCCGTAAACGGTTTAGAATTCCACCTGTAATAAATGCTTATTAAAAATCGAATATATTTAAAAGTATAAAGTTATTTATTTAACTGATATGTTTCGGTCAGAAAAGCAGCTGAAAAACTTATTTAAATGTGTATATGTAATATGTATATACCACTTGTGCAATAAAGTAAATATTCTGAAAATCTATTTACATACAAATACCCCAACGTTTATCATGGTTAAAAAGTAGTGTGATGACTAATACATTGATATTACACATATAAAAAAATATTGGCAAGAAAAGTATTCCATTACTTACCCTAAAACATTCCAATTCAACGACACCATAAACACCATTGCGAAAAGTACTGCAATGTTCTTTTTAGGTATTAGTAGCGACGCGTCTAGCCTAGGTATCTGTGAATAGATAATGCCATTTTAATTAGTTTTAGAGTTACTAAATACTACTGTGCTGAAATAAAACTGTAAATTAACGGTGTAAAGTCACATAAGTAATAATAAGTAAAGTCCATTCTAGTCACTGTGGGCGAATAACCGGTTGGGGAACTTAAGACAGCGGGTTCGATATCCGAACTTGCACAAATATTGCTGCGGTGTTTATTTCAGGGTTTGATTGATGTAGATTCAAACAATTCTTTCTAAATTTTTGTTAGCCATCACATTTATCACATCAAAAAATTGTTCTATTTGCACTATTTGTATCTTGCTGGGTGAGATTATGATGACTAGAACCCTAGACTAATACCTAGTCTAGGGTTCTTAATACATAAAACGAATATTCCTCTTGATTGCGATACAGCTTCCACAATCAATTGGTGGATCATTTGGTGAAGAATACTATTAAATAATTGTATAGATAAAATACCTTGCGATATCTCCCACCATTCTCAAGTTGATCTCTTAGAAATTTGTTTTCTATTTGTAACCTGGAAATTTCCTGCTGTGCCTCTATTAACTGCTGCTCTAATGCTGTCACATATTCCTTCTTCTTCTGACGAGATTGACACGCAGATTCACTGTAATTTTTTTAATGTTAAATATACAATATTGTAATCAGTAATATATGTTTGGCATATTATTTTTAGTTTCAAAAGTATTTAACTTATTCGTACTTTTAATGTCTAGGTTAAAAAAACAGGTTTATTTAACAAAATACTTCCGCAATTATTTCCTTATTTAATTTCAGTGGAATTCTTTCCTTATGAAGTCAATTTGAGACTGACTCGCCTAAAGTGATTTACTTCCTCTTCAACACGAGGACAGCTAAAGAACTGAATTCTTTAACAGACTATGTGTTTCCAGAGTGTTATATGAGGATATTTGAGGCCAATAATATACCTCTACTTGATGCTATATTGTTGCTTTCCATCAGGTGAGATTAAAGGCCTTATTTTTAGCCACAGTAAGTTCAGTACTAAACATAGGACTTCCCTCTTCGCAAGGAGCTTAAACATACGAAATAAAATAAATATACCTTACCGATTTTTAATCATTCTTTGTCGTTTCTTAAACGCCCTGATTTCGGCTTCACTTAACTTGGACGTGTCTAGACTAGTCTCTATTAATGTATCAATGTCCATTGATATTGTATTTTGTACTATCTCTGTTGAATTATCGCGTTTAATCACAACTGCATTACTATTTAATATTACATTATTTGTGGCTGTCGTTGTTACCTGGAAACAAAAAACTTATTGTACTTGTTTGAAGTAGTTTCTAGCTGTGTATTTCTCTACGTCATTTTGATGAATATTAAATGTTCGACACATACTTTCTGTTACAGTTGCCCTTGTGTCCCCATAGTAAGATTGAGTCATGATATTTTATACTTGTTACAGAATATTTAGTGTTATAATTTTACGGGTGGCCATTTGCTTGACATCATTTCATTCGAGAATAATGCCTACTCCATCACGCTAGTCTATTTTAGATTTACAGAGTTCCGATACCTTTATGACTGTTCTATAGAACTCTCAATTCTGAAGGTTTTAAATTACCTATCACATAGAAAACAAAATTATTATTACATTTTCTACTATGATCATTCAAATCTTGTAAACACAGTAGTGAAGTATCTAACTTTAACATCCCAATTTTTTTTTCTCATGCATTGTTTGTGATGTTCCATGGAAGTTTTCTTTCTTAATGTGCTTCATTGTGTTATGTTTGGTATGTGAGAATTTCAAAATATCAGTGTCACCACATTTATAATAGGCAATTTATATTTCCACATGCCCTTATTCTACATTTAAATATAAATATAGTTTTTTTTTATTATTTCAAGAATAATAAGACAAACATGCTATATGCCGATTGTAAGCGATACAACCGCTCATGGACAGTTAATTCACTAGTAAACATTACCATCAGCACCTTCAGACACAAAATGACTGCTACTGAACATTAGCTTCCTCATAAAATCTCTACACTGATCGTTGTTAATAGCTTACATTCTGTAACCTTTATAAGGTCGCTCCACCTTCTGGTTGACCATCCAACACTAATTAAAAAGTTAAAAGTACGAAAATACTCACATTAATTAAATGGTTGTCGTCATTGCATTGATGGTTGGTTTGTGGTAGAGGTGACACAACAATTTTACCTCCTTTTGCACTTTCTGTAGGTAACACAATGTTCTGTGGCTTAGTGACTAAACTTGTGGGTTTCTTAAGTATACTTGGAATCTTTTTCTGTTCCACTACTAGTGGAATTTGTCCATTCAATACTGTTGGTTTCACATCCACATTGGACGGAGAGTTTTCATTCACTACTTTGAAAAAGGAGTTTTTAATAAAACCATTTCCTGTAAGAAATATATTGGAAATGGATCATGAAGTTATAAATTAACGACATTGGGCAAGACAAAAATTCTATATACTAAACTAATTAACATAATGCTGTTTGTTTATATTGATTTACTTTTCCTACTTGCCATATGTATGACAATTTACTTAAATATAAAGATAAATGAGATTTTCTTATATTAAGTAAAAAAGGTTAATGTGTTTTATTAAGATTAATTTACAATGGTTCATGATATAATTAGTCTTGGTTTGAAAATTTCCTAATCACAATTATTTTCTTGCATGCGAAGAAAAGTTGCAACCAGTCTGATCTTAACTTGAAACAATATTTATTTACTTTGACACAGTAGATAAATATTTCAAACAGTGTACATATATTATTCTAAGTACTACCTTTATGTGTTTGTGGAGTTATAATATTAGAATCCCAGTCTTCAGGTTCCAATTTAATACCCTAAAAGCAAATTATTGTATTAGTAATATTTAATTACATAATATTCACACACACAAATAAATTATGGTTTACAAACCTTTATAACACCATTTTCAATAGCCACTACCGGTCCATTTCTGATAACAGGCCTAGTATTTGGTAAAATTTCATTTGTATATACACTGGATGAATTTGGCACTGATTGAGAAAAAAAGGTTTAGTCAATATTTATCTTTTCTACTTATTTCTTTTTATATCTATGAATTAGATTCACTAAGGACAGGGTCAAATGGAGGAATAAAGGTGAGGCCTTTCCCCAGCAGTGGGAAGAAACATAATAGGCACAAAAAAAAGTATTAATTACCAACCTGCTTTTTGTAAGAATAGTTCAATATCTTCAAGGTTTAGATTATTAGGAGGCTCATCATCAATATTTGACATCCAGTCATACGGTGACTGTGATGACTGCCTTGCTGATGTGCTACTTGAACTACTAAATAAAAATATACCATTATTTAAATCCAATTTGGTTCTGCAATTTCTTAACTTAAACATTAAAAATAACAATTTTACATTGAATTATTTTATAAGTGAAATATGTAATTAATAAAACATCTTATTGGAACATACAATTTAAGGAAAATGATCTCATTATTAATATTAAATGTTATATGCATGGAATTAATTCTTCTATTAAATTAAGTCTCTTTTTAAAATGAAATCAGTTACAAAAGATATAACTAATTGTTAAATACCATACTTTTTAGAATCATCCTCACTGCCTGAATCAGAATTGCTACTGCTCTGTGATGACTTTATACTAATTCCTGGCGATATTGGGGGCACAAGTGATGGGACTGCATCAGCCAAAATCTCGCTTGGTGACGCATCTGTTGCATGCAGCAGAGATGTCCATTGGTAATCCTTCAACAACAGATCATCTAGAAAATCTTCACCTAAAATATTAACAAATTAATTTGAGCCTTTGTACATTAAAAAACAGATTATTGGACTGGTGAAAAGAAATGATGTATTTAAACTTCTTATAACTACAAAAAATTACATTTTTGTTATTATTACAAGTGCAGAAAAGTACATGCAGGAAACAATATTTACGTTACTATCGTGAGATAAGAATTATTGGTTTTGTAAAATGATAGCGGTCGGAATGTTTGTAATACAAACACATTTGTTTGTTATAAATTATCTACCGTTTCAATTAAACTGAAAGTATTACTCAAGGACACGTGCGAATCATTGCTATCGGCAGGTCAGTAACATGTGTCTATTTAATGCACATTGCTAATGTTGTTGTAAGCCGAATTGTAAAGCGTGAGTAAACAAAATTGGACTTACTATAAAAACAGTCCTTGCTGTCGATTAGAATATCTTCATCCATCGGTACAATGGCAATTAGATATTTAGTGCGCAAAAAGTATTAGCTTAATTATTTCAATTAACAATAACAATATACTGTGCAATATACACAAAACAACACGACGGCGAACATTATATTTTTAATCTATCTCACAATCGTCAGTTGTCATCAATGATTAAAGAATATAAGAGGATGACGCACAAATGTAGTACTATATAATAAGTTATAGTTATGTTAGGAGTATCGACGCGGAATTGTACATTTATGTATCTGTCTCATTTACACAAAGCTAACTTGTCCCTTAATGAAAGAGACAAATAATAACTCCATTGTTCCGAATATGGCAATATTTTGTTCACTAACCACACTGGGACCGCCCTTGGCCCAAAATGACGCCATTTTTCTTTCCTGTCAAACTGTGGCGTTATCTGTCATTATGAGTAAACAAATCTGCACAATCAAATAATTTCGATTTTTTTATTGTTAATCTCGTGTCTTAAGTTTGTTAAGTTTGCTTATTAGATTAATTGTAAAGTTTTTAAAATTCCTCGGTGTTATGTGAAAGGATGCGAGTCGAGTTCAAGCAAAAAGGACCCCAACATTTCTTTTCATAGGTTAGTAACTGTTTTTACGAAATAATAACAAATATGTGTCTAAATTTACATTTTGGGTTTGTTTTTATCATTTATAATTGTTTAAGGATCTTGTTGATTAAGTTTTAGACTCTTCTAAGCGTTATTTATACAAGTAGTACGAATAAAAACCGTATTGTTTGTTTACACACAAGTTTAGGGATGTGATACGAAATTATTCATATCGATATTATCATTTTTAAATATTTTGATGTTTATTTTTCAAAAAAAGAAATAATAGGATATATATATTCAGAACGATAAACAAAGTGAAATTAAAAATATTTTAAGATTACCTATAAACATACAAACCAGGACAAAATGGATACAAAAAATCGGAAGACACTATTGGAACCCTCCAATAAATACATTTATTTGTTCTTTACATTTTGAAAAAGACTGCATCATGCATGCATAAAACAAATTAGTTTACCAAGACTAAAAGATAACAGCTTCCCAACAATATAAGTGAAATTGTAATAATTATGATATTTTACCTAATAATCCTATTAATAATAGAACTGTTAATCAACAAAAATGACATGCAAGATAATTTTGACAATTGGTAGTATATTGTCTAATGTCCTGAAGAACCTTTTAATGAACAGAAATAGTTTTATATTTTATTATTAATTATTATAATTGTTTATCTTAACCAACACTTTCATATTCATTGATTGAATTTTAAGTGAGACATAATGATTTTCCTCGTCAAATAATAGCAATAAAAATCTACCTATGTTATTTTATTTTATTTAATATGTATTAAATGTCCTGATAGGTATTTTTGATTTTAGCAAAGAATGCTGCAACTGCAATGGTGCAAGCAAATTCTAGATATAAATAAAGTTGTATTTTATCTCACGTGTGTATTATTTGACACAAATCCAATCCAATCATCAGGTAAAACTTACCCATGAAATAAATCATACTATGAAAAAAATATCAAAACATCGACCTATTTTTATCGGATTTAATTTTTAATGACTTTACCGTCAAATCCTAAAATCCCCTGTTTATACCCAATTGACATGTAAAGCTACAATTAAAAATGTTATACAAATTTATACACTGATATTTACGTAAAATCAAAGTTTTTCAGTCGTATTTATGCCACTGTTGATGCATCGATGTCGATAGAAAATTTGATACTAGCGTATCACTATTTTTAGGGGCGGAGCCGCCGCCATGTTTAAATATCAAAGTGACCCGTGTCACTTGACCTTATGCGTTATCCTCTATATTCTATAATCATTGGTTGTCATTAACCACTACGTTCCTTTCAACTTGTAATCTTTCAAAGTAAAGTGATTATTCCTCAGACTAGAGTCTAGAGTATTTAGTCTGAGGATTATACAAACTATGTCGTGGCCATTAAAATACTCATGTATACTTACAGAAATATATTGCTCAACGATTCAAAACAGATTTAATTATAAAACAGAAATAAAACAATATCGGCCCGCTGATAAGTTATAACTCACACCACAAAGCATTACATTACATTACAATACTCCTTAGTCTGTGCCACAAAGAGACTTTATCCTCTAACTAAAATTGATTGCAAATAATTTTAAATAAGCATAATACGTCAACATTATTTTACATATTATTATGAAATACATTAATAATTGAAAGTAAGTTTGGATCGCTCAGACCGTAAAAAGGAACGTCCTCATTTTGACAACACAATTTCTTGAGCTGATTGATTTGTCGATTTGTATTCCGATGAATTATTTTTAAATGTTTTTTTCGACTTGTTTCGAAATGGAAATTCGTGAACATCTCCTGAATTTGGATTTTTGTTAAGACAATGAACTCTTATTTTTTTACAATGCATTTATGAGTGTGTAGAAAGTGCCGGTTGCGAAAATGTCTGTCCCTGACGATCAGGAGGATTTCATATTCCGCCCGCAACAGCATTTGGATGCAAAATGGTTAAATCCTGACTTGCAAGAAGCCCTCCAAAACCCAGATGCCCTCTGCAGTTTATTCAACAGCTTGTTACAGGACAGAGAAATATATTTTGACTCCTCGACTGGCCTCGTGAATGGTGCTGGTGTTACGGCGAAACTCGGCGATAGCGGAAAATATTACTGTGGACTCAGAGTGAGAAAATTAATATTATTTTTATAATAGAAAAATCTAGTGTGTATTTTTTCAAATTTGTAGCATTTAAAAAATTGGTGAAACACAAAAATGTATGTTATATTTTTGTAATTAATTTTATGCATTAAATTGTCCTTGATTATATCAATTGAATAATAATGTTATTGTTGTATTTGGTCAGCATAATTTTTGTACTTATTACATTATGCAAATATTTATATTTTTACTATAGAATTATTTGCTTAAGTATAAAAATATACAAATGTGTTATAAAATTATTGCCATTATGCTAAATTTACCCCATAAGACATAATTATTGTATTGTTAAAGATCCTGACATGCACATGTTGCGATGGACTGTGTGGCCCACACTCCGGATGTGCCTGTTCCCCATGCACCACCCTGTCTCTGGAGGAGGAGCATCGCATTGCCATACAATCCAAAATAGTCTCACCATCACCATCCCTTCATGTGGTAGATGATCTCAAGTGGAAGCAAGATCCTGGTAAGTTGAAAGAACATCTCATCTTTTAATTCATATGGCTGCAACTGGTTTGTCTTGGGTTTTACATCATAAATTGCATCAGCATTTTAATGTAAATTGTATGACCTTTCTTATATTCTTACTGGATAATTAAGGTCACAAACAAAAAGAAATACAAAACAGAACAAGAAAACAAGTGTTGTTTTGACATACTTAAAATCACTATTTCAAAATATTTACAATCAATTTGCTTTCTGTGGTTGACCTTGTATTAGTCCAGTGTTGAGTAAAAGTAAAAGTGGATATCATTTGACATAAATACTTAATTTCCTAATATATGGCTCTAACATAATATAATCAAGGGGTTAGGACATCTATAATAATAATTGTGGATGTTACAAAATAATAGCTTGTGGTTTTACAAATTTGCCTTATGTTAAGGCTAATGGTAGTTATTCTAGTATGTCTAATAAGATATTATTGAAATTACATTTCTTGCTTGGAAAGAACTGTGAGGGTGCAATTTTTACGATGCGCGTGCTCACCAACAGCCAAAGCGTGACATGATGAATTATCTGTTATTTAAGTAGCAGGAATGTATGAAGTTCGCACAGATATTTTTTCACACAAATAAGAAAAGAATATTCTATTTAGGTCCAGAATGTCTTCAAAGCCTCATGGAATCTCTGATTTGGGAGCAGCGCGTACGAGCCATCAACACTGCTATGAGCTGCCCCTTCATATCTCAAATACGCCGTCTAATACTGTTATGTAATAGGCACCTTGTAGCTGTTATAAGGTATGGGCTATTCAAAAATCACTGTTTTTGTGGCTTATTGTAATTTAATATTTGGATATTTTTTAAATTAAGGACTCTAAAAAAATGTTTTTAATAACTTAATATATTAATTCAATACTGGTTGTTTCTTTTTTTATCCGAAAAAAATTATGGTACAATTTGCTAGTCCACAAGTTTAGTTAGTTCCATAATATTGAATTGTTTAATCAAAGCATGAGTGTATCATTTGCCTGGCATATATTTTAATTAGGTAAATTGCAAGAGATAATCATCTTTTGTTCATTTCCATTTAGATGCACATATAACCTTGTATAAGAAAAAATGGTTAAAGGTTAATAAACTTTCAGAGATCAAAGTCAGAATAAAGAAGTAAAGAGGGTAAAACTAGAGAAGAAACCACCACATGGCGTCAGTAACAGAGCTCTTAGTAATGTTGTCAACTCCTTAAACAATCCAGTGGACTCTGAAGGCCAAGAAGATACAGAGGAACATACTGATGATTCTGAAAGGTAACATTTAGAGGTATATCTTTAGATATAGAAAGATAATTAAAATATTTTCATCTAGTAATACAAGTTTCTAATATATGCATAAAGAAAATAAATTATTATACTGACATTGAAAAGATGTTTGTTTATTGTATTCCCAAGGAGGTTTAAAGAACATTTTACAAGGTGAAATACTTTGTAATAAATAAACATTTGTTATTAACATGCAAATATGTGAAACCTCATTGTCTTCATTTCTTGTTATTTTAATTATACTAGGCTTTCTTTCAATGAGATATTATAATCAAAATCGTGATCAACAACAGGAAACATATAATACACTATTAAGCTAGAGAAATAGCTTCGCCCAAGGATTCGGAAGTAACCTGACATTATTTTAAATAAAGACCATCCAAATCAGTTTTAGTTCAACTTAACAGTATTATTCATTGTCAACAGTGCACTCGGACTTGCCCGTGTAGGCGCGCGAGCAGCACTCCGCCTAGCCCTCTCATTGGTCCGTCGAGCATGGCGTTGCGGTGAAGACGCGGACGTGTGTTCAGCCTTACTTAAGGACGCGTTAGACGCGGTGCGTGCGTTGCCCGACGCCGCGCTGTTTGCGGGCGCGGGCGCGGCACAACAAGCGCCGCGTTCGCAGAAGATATGGGCTGAAGTGGTTGACAGTGCTGCTAAGTTTCTGCACCAGGTTGTCGCTGGGTATGTATGTCTATGATAGATTTCGAATTGGCTATAGTTTATATAGCATAGTTTATATGTTACCTGGGTAAACGCAACCATATTACTCTAACTCTCTGATTATATTCTAACTGGATTGCATAGCAATGATTATTCGGTGCAGTATAACGACTTTATATGAGTGGGCTTTCGGCATTCAGGATAAAAGAGGAAGTAGTGGGCTGTTAAATTGCAATCCCCAGTAATTGAAACAAAGGTTAATATCATACTGAGTGTACTCATATCACTGTTTATACATAAGTAGAAATAATAAAGAATTTGTCATTAAGTAAATAATTATACCAACAACTACAAACATTACCAACAATTTAATTTTCGTGAAGCTGTTTTCATGGAATAATCCTTTGAATTTTTAATCGAAATATCTTAATCAAATCATTTCGTAACATCAATTAAAATTAATCTACACCATCCCCATGTAATTGTAGGATAAGCCCACGTCGAGGAGGAAACAATATAATAATTTGTATCGCAGTGAGGTGGGGTGCAACGTGCCGCTGGGCGACTGGCGCACGTCGCTGTGCGTGTGGGTGGAGCTGTGCGCGCGCCGCGCCGAACTGCCCGCCCTGCTCAAGGCCGCTGATGTTCTAGTCACATTACCGCCCAAACAAAAACGACAGCCAGACAATAGGTAATGATTTATAAATTAACTGCTGGGATATTGGTGTCTGTTTGTACAATAAATTTCTTCAGTCTCTAATAATCGAACTGGCCCAATCATTGGCCACCATATTTATATTTTTTTATGGAGTGTGGTAAATTGTTTTCATTAATTTGTTTAAAATTATTAACAATTCTCAACATGGTTATCCTTACCACTATTTATTGTTTAGGTAAAGAACATGCCTAACGCGTGATAGATTGCACACAAAAAACATATTATATGTTTGCGATCATGGTCATATAAACACTATTTTAACATAATTTTAATATTTCAGGATAACCTTAGAAGAATGTACAGCACCATTGGGGCCATTTTTAAAACGCATGGCGAAAGTTGCAGCTCCATCACCTATCATTAATAATGAACCTACGGCCGAAGTTAATCCTACTGAAGTCTATCTAAAGTAAATAACCTTGTCATTAGCCTGTATATTATTCTGTATTTAGTTGAAGTTGTTTTATAATTAATTGAATGCCGGTGACTTGAGTGCTCTCACTCAGGTCACATGCTATGGCATTCTCTATTTACCATCACATCTCCTTAAAAAACAGTAAGAAACATGAAAAATAGGTTTGCGGAATTCATTAACGTTTGGCGTTTTGTGTGGTCATCCAATCGCGCACTCCCACAACGCTGTTATTTTGTGATATGTTTGCGTATACTACAACTATTGAATTTGTATGATATAACGTTTACGATTAAATCTGAAATTAAAATAATATAAAAACATAATTTGCTTTGTAGAGAACTGAACCTTCCGAGTGGCGATGGATTGATGAGCGTACGGAAAGCTGGTATAGCTTTGTTGTGTCATTTGGACAGACTTGGTGCCCCTCTATTACCTCCTTTGAAGGGTTTTGTTACTGTGAGTATAAATTAAGTAGGTTGAATTAAAGTAAATGACATTTAGTTTGATTTTATATTATTCAAATTTGGAATAAAAATGTAAATGAGTGCTATGATAAGTATTTTTACTATATGAGCTCTCGCTTGACAGGCTTATTGACAGGCTCTGTGGCAATTTGGTTGAGGGGTAGCTGTGAAACGAGAGATCGCGGGCTTGACCCCCACAGCGACTCAAATGTTTCTGCAGCCCAAAAATATAAGTTTCGGGTCTGTGCATTGGGACCCAAATGTCTTGTAGTTACTGATTTCTATGATACAGGCCTTCTTTACTTACTGTCCTATTCATAGACAAATTTAAAACGTATTTTAGATATCGAATGTTATGTCCCTTTCAAACGACTTTAGAATTCAGTTTGAGTGAAGAAGACAAAACATTCGATAGCTAAAATAGGTTTAAATCTGTCTATGAATAAGGCCGTTAGTGTAATATCAGAATTATTTGTGTAATGCATATATTTATTTATTTACATTTACAGTGCACAGAATCAGCCCAAGAAGTAGTGTCAATTGGTACTGGTTCTATTCCATTGGGAACACTCAGGATTCAGCAGATCTCCTGCGCTGAGAAGTTAGCCTTACTTCTTACGCATGATGGCGTCGTGTACACGCTGCCTTACGATACTATGACTCCGCAAATAGTTCCTGGTAAGAATTACTGTCATTATTTTGGAACATTGTTTTTTTATTTTGTATTGATTATCGAAAATTATGACAGCTAAATATTTTAAATTTCGAGGTTCTTTCTCATTGATATGCATAAATTTAGTTAAAATCACAAGAAAAAATGAGTAACTTTTCCTTTCTTTCAGGTAATTAAATATAGTTTCTTATAATAGGCGAGACGAATGATTTTCAAATAATATTCTAAAATATGGGCACACATTTATTATATACGAAAAAATCTATATTTCAAGAATTAACAAAGGCTTAACACAGTTTTAAGCCATTTTTCTAATAATTTTTCAATAGTGCACAAAAAACGCTAGTAGGTGTCATGGCGTCCGCTTTGATGTCACTACTAGGTAAACATGTCATTGTGTACTACTAAATCTGTGGTCTATGCGCAGCGAATGCGTCATGTTTACATAGGCGTGACATCATGCGTTGTGAAGAGCGTTTTTGTCAAAATGGCCGATTGCTATATTTTGTACTTTGATTTTATTTAAAATCTTATTAATCTCCAAGTATAGATTAAAACTGAATTATCATTTGAAATCCTTGTAATACGTATTTTCCCTTAAAAACATAAAATCTTTAATTTTTTGATACTGTCGTCTCGCCTATTATTAACGAATCAAAAATGTCGAATCCAATGTTTGAAATATGTTCCCCATACTGCGTGAGAAGCTACTTTTATTCAAAGACGATCACTTAAAACCTCATTATCCATTCTTACCAAGTCGGTAAATCAACATAATAATATTGATCCACAGGATTAGAAAACAAAACAATAATCCAAGTGTCGTCGCACCCGGCGGGGCGGCACTTCCTGTGTTGTTCGTCGTGCGGCGGCGCGTGGTCGTGGGGCGCGGGCGACGACGGCCGCCTGGGCCACGGAGACACCGCCAACAGAGAAGCTCCCGCCGCCATACACCATCTGGCGCACCATGAGGTGCATAGAGTCTTCGCTGGAGCGGCTAGCAGGTAAAAACTAACGATTCTTGAAATAATGGTGTCAAATTGAGTTAATAGCTGTGTGCAGTTGTATGTCTAAATTCGGGTTTTGAAGCCTAAATGATTTAGGCTTACTTTTAAATAGACGATTCCTGAATTTCTTACACAATATATTGCGGTATATAGGCGGTGAATGTAACGTAAAACTATAAGAAAAATAATTATCAAGTAAACTTGGCTAGATTTGGCGGTTTTTCAGGTACAGGCGTAATCATATAATTTTGTGTCAATAAACCACTGAAAGTTTTTACTCAAACTCAACCCACAATAAAACATTTGTAACGATATAATGTGTTTCACAGCGCAGTGATAACGTCTCGCGGCGCGCTGTACACGTGGGGGCGCGGCACGCACGGCCGCCTCGGCCACGGCACCATCGAGAACTGCCTCACGCCGCAACCCGTGTCTTTCAACGCACACAACATTGAACGTATCGTTGATATTGCCTTGGGTAAGCAGTTTACTATACTCCAAACGGTTTTATTAATCAAACCAAAAATATTTTTGGTTCATTTGTAATTAATGAACTTCAACCTTATTTTTAGTACAGATAAGATGTACTTTAAGTTATTAAGTTCTCATTTTTAGATTTTGTAAGAAACTACTTTGTATGGGTAGTTCAAGTTAGGGCTACAAAAATGTATTTTTATCCACATGAGTATAGCTAACTCTCATATTTCTATAATAATGCAAAATTGTTCGATATTTTCTTATATTCCTCAAAAATAATCGATTTAAATCTTGTTTTATAGGTTGGGGAGAAAGTCAGACATTATGTTGTACTTGGGAGGGCGCGGTGCAAGTGTTTGGCGACACGGAGGGCGGAGCTCCCCGAACGCTCACGTCATTATCAGTGCTACGAATAACACGGGTTTACACTGGCGAACATTTCCACGCGGTACTTACTGATGGGTAATTATTTACTTATTATTACTTGAATTATATCAGGATTTTATCAATTAATTCTCGTTTTTATGGTGAGCTAATTTGATTTCGCATTTTCAGCGGACAAGTATACACTTGGGGCAAAGGAGATGGCTATCGCCTGGGCCATGGGAATTTAGAATGTATGAAAGTTCCTAAACAAATTGAAGCTTTTCAAGGTAAGCATAATTTGCATGTTAATGATTTATTTTATAGTATCAATTTATACTAAATTTATAAAAGATACATTTTTGTTTACTTTCTTGATTGTATCAACTTATACTGAATTTATAAAAGTACATTTTTTTGTTTACTTTCTTGATACCAAAGAAAGTCACATGTGGGTTAAAGTTTTGAGAGTTTTTGTGGAACTTATAGGGTTGGGTTATGTGAATTTTTGTTGGGATGTATAAATGAGAATACGAATGATTTACTCAAAATACATGTTTCTTTTTTGTTTAGTGTGCTATTATATTTTTTTCCAGGAATAAAAATAGTGGATGTGTCATTGGGTGCGTCGCATGGACTAGCGTTGGCGGCAGATGGTACGTTGTACGCGTGGGGCACGCACGAACGCGCGCAGATACTCCGACCAGTACCACAACCCGTGCAAGTGTTGAATCCTTCGTTTAAAGCTAATGGTGAGGAATTGCTCCTATTTACTTAATATTAATACCTGGAAAATCTATAAGGATAATACAACAAATATGATGTACCTGAAAAGTTATGAATCAAAGAGATTGAAATAAAACTATTTTTACATTTTTTAACTTCCCGACGTTTCGATTGCTTTTCAGCTTTCGTGGTCACGGGGCGAACTGAGGTATTGTAACAGTCACAGAGCGGATGACTAATACTAATACTAGCTGAAAGGCAATCGAAACGTCGGGAAGTTAAAAAATGTAAAAATTAAACCAAATCGCGATAAAATCCGTATAAAATAGTTTTATTTCAATGTGTAACATTCACGTAAATCTAAGAAACCATTAATCAAAGAGATGTTGAATTTATTAACATTGTAAGAAGTATTCATTTTAAAATTTTACAGGTGTTTCTAGTGGACCGACACATATATTTGTGTGGAGTGAAGAAAGCCCCAGGGATCTGCCATCTTCAATGCCTTTCGTCATAGATCTGTCAGACAGTACTTTTAAGTGAGTTGGAAAATATTCAAAAACTCATAGGCTTTAAAAAATATCTCCATACTAACATGTTTCTTTCGTGTAGGTTTTTGGAGAGGCTTTTAAGACTAGCGGTAGAACAGAGCAGCACCAGTCCTATGAAGGATAACGAATGCTTGGCTATAGCATGCTTAAATCTGCTGAGGCTACAGGTAAGTCCTTAATTTCCTGGTAATATATAATACTTTTATAGAAAGTGAAAGGGAAAATAGTGTGAGTTCACAAGAGAGACTGAAATAGAAATAGTTTCATGGAGTTGTTCATTTTCATTGCAACTATTTTATTCGAGGTGTCCTCCTAGTATAAAAGCTCAACGATGTATAGTGATTAGTAATGTTGTCGGTGTAGGTGCACGCCTGGCAATGCTCACGGGGAGTGGAGGAGGCGGGCGCGGGCGGCGACGGCGGCGCGTGGTGCGCGGGCGTGCACGGCGCGCTGGTGGCGCTGGTGGAGGGGCGCGCGGGCGCGGGCGCCGCGGCCGCCGCGCGACGCGCGCTCGCCGCCGCCTGGCCGCTGCTGCTGCCCACGCCGCACGTGCGCGCCGCGCACCTCATCACGCTGCTGCCGCAAGGTATACTACATACACACAACTGTCACGTGCATAGTCCTGACCCCACACTAACATCGAGTCTTGTGTCGTCGGTATCGGGAACTACGAAGGACTTTTCGGGCTCACAAACACTCAGAACCGAAACAAATACTTGTGGATCACACAAACATTTGTCTCGGTGCGAGAATCGTAACTGCGGCCTCTCGTTTCACAGTCGGCATCTAACCAACTGCGCCACGGAGGCTTAGTAATACTTTCGCCACACAGCAAGTGGGATGGAATACTGACTTAACGCGATTTATTTACATTTTTTTTATTGTGATGAATGGCTAGACGAGCATGCCATTCGCCTGCTTGTAAGCGGTACGACCACTCATGGACAGTAGAAAACCAAACAAAGCCATGAATCACAAAGCGATGCTTGGAATTTCACTGCGCTCGCCATCATGAGACATAAGATGTTAAGTCTCATTATGTCCAGTAGTTACTCTGGCTACAATGGCTACAAATGTTCTTAGGTGCTGTACCAGCGAGTACTGGAGCTCGGTTCATGACTGAACTTCTAGTGTGGTCGCTGCTGGGAGGGGGAGGTCTTCGTGACGCGTTGAGAAATGCTCTGCAATCACAAGCGACGGACGCTTACAATCACTTGCTACTTGATGCGTAAGTATGCGGACACCAATGTCAAATATAGTATTATTTTTATATTATTCTAGAATTAGCGAACTGAGGTACTGGAATCGCAATTATGGGAAATTTAAAACCTGATTAGTTGCTAGCCATTTACAAACATAGTTTGTTTTTTATTTTCAGAGACTACGATCAAGTAGACATAATAACAGGGCAGCGTGGACCCCCACCTGCCAAGACAGGCGACGAAACAGACGTGGTGCCAGCTGAGTTCAATACTGGTATGTTAAACATGGTTACAACTTCCGAGACTGTGGTCGCGGGTACAAAGCCTAGGAAGAACTTCTGAATTTCGGACTTATTTTTATGTCCTATATTACTTTTCAATACGATACACTTAACAATATGTTATTACAGCACTTTGATATGATTAAAACATGCTTCTATGACATAGTTTTTGTTGTTATAGCCTGTACCGAAGAATACCAGTTGAGTAATGCTACATCGTCAGATAAAGGAGCTTCCGTACCTCTCATGCATTTGGTATGTATTACTCTCTCATAACTTGTTCAAAATGTATTAATAATATTTCTATAATATTTAAGGCTGGTATATATTAGGAATTTAAAAAATTATGAATATTAAATAAATATTAATTATTTCTATTAATGAAAATTTTTTTATTGGAGTAATGAAAATATTTTGAATTTAGGTAAAGCATTTAATTCAAAACACGAGCTGCCAAACACAGATGCATATAAACGCAATCATTCTGGGCGACACAAGCAAGACTGATGATCCGAAGGGACAAGACACTGTGAGCCCAAGCTGTGATCTACTCACAAGGTTTCAAAGGTGATGTGCTTTCCATTTCTTATCTTCTATATTATAAAATACAGTACGCGATACTTCGTTGGAAAATTGGCTAGAATCTAGTAAGGTTTTACATTATAATTTAACGTATTTTAATATTCAATTTGAGACCTTTTTGTTTTATTTTTGCCTGTTGTACAAATAGTCTTTCTTATCGCTGTATGATATGCCTTTCATATGCTGTACGTATTGCTGTGTTGTATTGCTAAACTTGTCACAAATACGTTTACGTGCTCGCGCGTTTTTTTCCTGAGTAATAGTCCTCTGTGTCCGCCACTACTTCTACCACCTATAATTTTTTTTCTTGTAGATAGTATCGAATCTGTTAAAACACCTATATATTTTATCCCAGACTGCTATTCTGCGAGGCGATGTGGTCGCGCGGCGGTCGCAGTAGCCGCGCGGGCGTGCGTGCGTTGCTAGCGCACTACACGGAGCTGATGACGCAACACGTGCACTCCACACTGGCCGCGTTCTGCCGCGCCGTGCACAAGGCGGATAACCAACAGCTTACTGCGCTGTGCGATCTTATTGCGGGGGATATTGTTGGTGTGTTTCCTATTCAACTTTAAATTTTTCAACTTTTATTTACTGAATTATATCTTTTTACCTAGCTTTATCCCGACCGGTGACAGGTTCTTCTGATTGTTTATTGAATGATAACTCTACTCATTAGAAATAACTAGATAATATACTACTTATAAAAGTCTATAATAGAATGAATTTAATTTGTCCTATGACTACAAGTAATAGTGAATACGTTCGCTATAGTCAAATATATCCCTACATGTCCCTAAAGATAAAGAAAGTCGTTATTTTAGCTAGCATGTCGATTGTCCGTAGTAACAGAGGTAAAAATGTTTCAGACTTCAATGCTAATTATTCACACAGGTCGTGTAATAAGTGAAATGAGTGCATGGGTGTGCGCGTGCTCGGCTCGATCTCCCAACGCATTGGCGGACTGCACGAGTTCGTTGGTGACGATAGTGCGTGCGTTGGACGAAGCGGCGCGCACGTTGCCGTCTTCGGCCAGACTTGATGCAGATTTGTTGGGCTGGCCGGGACTAGTATCCAAACGACATAACTTGAATAATAGTATTATACGCAAGTAAGTTGAGATATTGATTGAAAGTTTTTATTCAGATTAATTTTCCATGCCATTGCCAGGTAACATTTTGTCTAGGTATTTTTTTACGTCCATATTATATGTTCGTATCGTATGAGTTCATAAATATAATTTTAACATGAGAAATTCTGTGATATTATACAAAATATCTTTCGATAAAAAATATTTATTTTCAACACGAAAAGCTCTGTTATAGTTGATTGATTTTTGATTAATAATAATTATTTACAAATTACGTATTGTAATTTAGTCAAGATGTAAAATAGGTGTTAAAAAATCACTCCATCGATTATCATATTATGCCAGGTGTGACATCCAAAACCACACAAAAGACGGCGGATCCTGGATAATAATAGGCGGGTACGTGTTCGATGTGGAGCACTTTGAATGCGACAACTCCACTACAATGGAGTTGGTGCGCAAGATGCGCGGCTGCGACGCCACCATGGCGCTGAGCGTGGCGCCGCACGCCGCCTACATGTCGCGGCTCACTGACAAGTGTGTGGGGCTGTTCGCTGATCAGATATATAGTCATAAGTGCAAGGTGATTATTTTGCAGCTGTACAAATGTTTGGTCTAGGATGTAACTACTTTTAGAGAGATTTAGTAATGATGGAAAATGTTAATGTGAAAAGACATTGCTCTAAATAAGTACTTCCTATGGGTTTATGTAGCCAAAAGTGACTTTTAGTCGCAAAGTTCTCTGATCCCCACCACGAGAAACTTAATTTTATTTTGTAGGGTGGGAATAAGGTTTGGGTGTCCATTTATTTTATTTGTAATCTATGGATTTCATTATTATGGGTTACGATATTTTTATTCTTAGTTTTTGGAGCCTAGGATATCGGATAGAGAAAAAAAATACAATGCTCTAAATATTCCATCTTATATATTTGACATAATCGTAAACATGTTTTTAATGCAGGAGAGTATATCAAGTCTCCGCGCGTACCACATCTTATCTTCGAGTGCGTTCCACTTGGCGCTGGGGTTGTCGCAGTGCGGCGTGCGGCTGGCGCGCTCCCTGCCCGTACAACAGGCGGAGCGAGACGCCTCGCCGTACGCCGCAGCAGTGTTTCTGAGGGGTGGACTGCAGGTAATCTATAAAGCTTTGAATAGTTTATAGCTTATGTAGGAAAATATTTAATTTCGTATATTCATTACGTTGAAAAGGTTGGGAATAGTCATTTCTTGTTCAGCTTATTATAGAATAATCTCGTATGTAAATTATTGGGGCTTACCGGCATATTTACTTATAAGTATTCGGTCAAGTACTAATTAACTGATGAAAAATTCACGTTCCTTTTCTTTTGCGTACCTATAACAGTGAATGGTCCTTCGAGTCGGATTGATTTGTTAAATTGAACTAAACCAGCAGTAGTTTTGTCATAAGTTTAGTGGTTTCCTAATGTATGAATGATTAGTTAATCATTGGTGATAAGGTTGTTCTAAATCATCTCAATGGATAATGTTGATCAAATCTCTATAATGATTTGTATAATCTTAATTTCATCTACAAGTATTGTTCACCAGGTGCCGCAGCTCACCAACCCGTTCGAGGAGGAGAAGGCGGAGGCTCGCAGCGGCTCGTCCACGGGCGGCAACAGCCCCGCCAGCGAGGCGCCGCTGCCCAGCCGCGTGCCGCGCGCGCCGCCCCGCCACTGCGCCGCGCACGCACGCGCCGACGCGCTGCTGCACGCGCTCGCTGAGCCGAAGCTACACGTAAGTATATGTTTTGCAAATATTTACCCGAATATTTGGTGGTACAAATATGGGCAAACCTTTGCCCATTATTGACAACCTGACACTGTCACCTTTTCACATGATTTCAGTTAGTCGAATGCATCCAGATCGTCGTTATAGGTCTTAAGGCCCCAAATAAAAATGTTAATTATACAAAAAAAAAATGGTATACAAAGCCGTCACCATATTCTTATGCTTCAGTTTCAAGTATATAAGAGAATAAGAAGATAAAGAAATTTAGCCTTGTATATTTTACGATAGTTTCTATCGGAAATTAAAAAGTAATGAAGAACTTATTGTCTATTTGTAGGACCCTCTAGCATTACACCTTTGGTGGGCATGTGAGAGACGCGAAGGGTGCGCGCCGCACTTCCCGCCAGAACATCCCCTGGAGGAACTGAGACGGGCACTGCTGGCTGCCCTGTTGTATCATGCCGGATTGAAGGAGCATGCTCTCGCCACCGCCACTGCTGGTTGGTATTTATAAACAGATCATATTGTGTCGTTGTATTACTTGTAGATAGCATAAATTAGATGTTCTTATTATTCAGGTCTTGAGGTGATAAATTATATAAGTAATTTTTTATGTGTATATATATCATTAACAAGCTGTAGTATAACGGCTAAGACCGAGGTAACAACACTTTAATACGCATTGATCGGTTATAATTTTATGATCAACTGATTTATAGATATTACTTCTATAATTTCAAATTTCACAGAGAGTCTCATGCTATTAAAAACGAAACTTATATATTTTCATTTTCTAGAAATGCAAAAAGGGGAAGTGAAACTTTCCCCAGCGATGTCGGAGATTGTAAAAGCGGTGCAGCAAAGCAAGTGGACACTAATGAGAACAAGGCAGCAGTTGTCTCGCGGATACAAAGAGGCGAGTTAAAATAACAGCTATTCAAAGTTTTGCTGCATTTTTGATCGAAGCATTTTATCTTCTTTCGAAATAGCTCAAGACGATATAACAATTATTATTTTAGTAAAAAAAAGTATTGTTTTTATTTACTAACTAAGCTTATTTTTGCGACGATATTGGGTATTCTACCCATTTTCAAAAAGTCTTTTAAGTTGTTGCTAAGATTAAGACAAACTATTTAAAAAAATATCAAATTTTTATTCGCTCGGCAAATCCAATAAAAAACCATTTAAAATTTAAATTTTAAATTTATGCGCGCAAATATGTGAAAACGCTAGGCGCCATGTTCCTTTAAAATGATACGTCACTCAACCAATAAACAACCTGTGTTTGTATGAGCTCTTGGACACCAGAGGGGGTATTCTACTTACGAAATGACGTAGAATCGTTATCCATCATGGCGGCAGCCGTTTCACATCTTTTTAGGACAGATAAAAAATTGAAATTTTCAAAACGAATTATAAAATTTATTCCTTGGAAATAAAAACTGAAATTAACATATACTTATTGCTTAATGCTCTACTATATACATTTATAGTTTTTAGATTTTTTCTTTCTTATAGTAAAATACCCAATTGACATATCTCACGAATTATCTTAGGTTTGCGCAGCGCCATTAGAACGAGCTCGGTTTCTCCTGCATGAAGTGCGGGCGGCCATATCCCCCGCAGTAGCAGCGTTGCGCACGCGTCCGCCGTCGCGACGACCGCCCACAGCCAAGAGAATCTTCCAAAAAGTTATGAGGGTTTCCAAAACACCCAGCTTCAACAAGTGGTGAGTATTAACACTATTTCAATGTATATCAAATTGTATGGCCGATCAAGAATTCTCTCTCCCCCCCCCCTCTCTTCAGCCACAGGAAGTCCACTGCCTTGGGGCCTTCCTCATGGATCTCCAGATAGACCTGTTGGAAGCGGCATAGATCAGGAATTAATCCAATTTACTATTTGTGAAAAGTTCTCTGTTTAAAATATGAATGGAATTAAAGTCGTGATGGATTCCATGTCGTAAAGGGAATATGGAGCTTTAAAGGAAATGTATTTATTTTCGTTTTAGTCCTATTTGTAGTATCATCCATAATCGAAAATATTGTAAGATCAACTGTGACATTTCTTAATATCCTTTACAGTTTCGAAACAACAAAAGACTTGCGCAACAGACAAAACAGTCTAAGCAAGAGCATGCTTAAAGCTACCGGCAGCCTTTTACAAGGCGACGCCCTCCTCATCAAATCCTCTATCGCCCACACATCAAAGACGCCCGATGACGTAACACCCAGTATCGTCATCGAGCCCTCTAAAGGCCAGTTAGACGGCTCCAGCGACCCCAGAGACCTCCAAATTAAACTCAAACTAAAAACCAAAGACAAACCTTTAGACAAAGACTTGAAAAATGCTTCTAATTACGACGACATGCGGAATGAAGGCCGCGCCGAAAAATTTACAGAGAGGGAAGAAATCATAGACAAGGAGCACGATGACAAAACTCCCACTAACGAGATATCGATTAGTTCTATAAACGATATGACTGATAACTCGATATTGAAAGAATCAATGGAAAGTGAGAAGCAAGTGATTTTGCTTGCCGACGATTTGAAAAATGATCTCATTATGGCTGATGAAGAGAAAGATGACGACAATTCTGAGAGGAATAAGTTTGTGAATGCTTGGGTTTCCAGACTTGCGTGTGAAGAGAAAGGTAATGTCAAATGTATAATATTTTTGGCGGTAAATTTTAGAAACAAAAGATATATGAATATAAATATTAAATGAATGTGGTTATGCTTCGTATTTTTGTGGTTTCTCTAAAATACACTTTGTGTGAAAAATGTGATATTTATTGGTTGTTTTCAGATTTATATTGGCTGCTAGAAGAAGTAACGCCTGAACAACAAAGCTTAACTGTAGCTATAATTGACTTTGTCATGACTGAAGAACCCTGTGATATTGATATTTTAAGAAGAGCTTTGTATTGTCAGGTATAGTTCATTTACTATTAATTGTTTTTTGTTTTCAATCTTTTGCCAGTTATTTTATCAGTATCAATACTATTTTTCACTACTTGTTTCATACAAAATATACCAATATATTTTCAGGTGCAAAGGGCAGAAATAAGAACGAACGGATACAGTATGATAAACAGCATTCTACATTCGTCTCAAACGATGTCTGAGAGCATCAAGTACGCGGCCCTAGTGGGCATGCTTGGCGCCTCTGTAGCCGACTCGGTACCACAGGTGCCTCTCAAACCAACTATACCTTTAACACCCCCGACAAAAGGCATCGAATCTGTGCTACCTTATTCCAAGTATATGGTGCTTCTAGAAAGATCCAAACTAATGGAATTTGTCCTGATTGAGCTAAAGGCGAGGGTCATGGAAGGCGAACAGCATCAACCGCTGCCGTCCAAAATGAGTGCTAATTATGGTGCGCACGCTTTGCTGAACCGACCTTCCAGAGCGAGGTATTGTAAATTATGAGATATTATTAACAAAAAAAAATCAACTATATGCAAATTCATTTTTGATTCAATAAAGTCATAAAACATGCTGCCTCGGTGGCGTGGTTGTACTGCGGTATGACTACAAAGCTGAGGTCTCGGGTTCGAATCCCGGGTCGGGCAAAGTGATATTGGATTTTTCTGTTCATTATCAGCCCGGAGTCAGGAATTTGTGCCCGATATGGCGATAGGCTCGCCCCCTATCACATCATGGGACGGAACATGCAAGGTGAAATGTGGGTGTCCTAGTGGCGCCTCTGCCTACCCCTTCGGGGATAAAGGCGTGAGTTTATGTATGTATGTATGTATGTCAAAACATTATTTATTATTAAGTAGAAACCCAGAAACTGATGTAATAAAGCATAAATAAAAACAGTAATAAGATAAACAGATTATTTTCTATTATAAACCCTGCAATGATTTCTTTCTATTTTCAGGTTCTTAATAACGTTATTATCGCTGCTAGTGGAAGGTTGTCAGGGCCCAGAATTAGAACAACTTGTAAATGGCGGGGCACTGAGTACGTGTCTTACATTGTTGAAGCAAATAGGCGGGGATACGTCTCAATACTCCTCACTTATTTGCAGTGGATTGAAGTCCAAACGTAAGTTTTATCATTTAGTAATTTGAATTCTATGTCTATAGAAATAAAGTTAATTGTGTAATGTTTTTGTAGCGGAGTGCCTTATCATATATGAGGATGAAAGACTAGGAGCTCGTGCCCGTGGAGCTTCTCTGTCCGGACCTGAACTCGCTACTTTGATGAAGATTGGCACTCGTGTTGTTCGAGGAAAGGATTGGAAATGGGGTGACCAGGTAAGATTTATTTTAATTTTGCTTCTACTATTCAAAGTAGATGAAACGAAAGTAGTATGTCAGGATTGAGCAAAGTGTAGATCCATAGTTTCTGCTTACCCCTATGGGATACAGGCGTGACGTTTATGTATGTATGTATATTTTCTAAAACCCTTTGGTTTCTCTAGGATGGTGTACCTGGCGGCGAAGGTCGCGTGATCGGCGAGCTCGGAGAAGACGGGTGGGTTCGCGTCGCGTGGGACGCGGGAGGGACCAACTCCTACAGAATGGGAAAAGAGGGGAAGTACGACCTCAAACTGGCGCGATCGCCGTCTCCACCGCCTTCCGTTGATGAAACTGTTCAGGGACCTGGTAAATATGACTAATGATTTTTCATTAGTACTTTCATACTCTATTATGAAAATCGTTAATCGATATAATTACAAGACAATATTTTCCTTTCTAGCGGACATCTGCATAGAGGGATGGCCGGTGAACGAAGTGCGGGCAGCGTGCACGAACGCGATCCGTGCGTTGTGTGCGGGCGCGGGCAGCGCACTCACTGCGGCGGGCGTGGTGGCGCGCCGCAACGTGGCCGCACTACAGCGGAGACTGCTGGCACTCGCACACGCTCTGTCCACCCCGCCACCTACCGCCTTCTCCGCTAACTATCATACTGCTCTTGCGTTGCTAAGAGGTAACATAAAAATAATCCTTATACTCGAAATATGAAAAATTGACGTTACTTTTTATTTGAAATGTATTATGATCAACAGATTTAAAAATATTTGTAATATCAATCTTTAACGGGCTCTTTCAAACTTGATGTTTAGTGCCATAAAAACATCGGATAATGAAGAATGCCTTAGGCATTAAGTTCACCTTGATCTTGTAAAGTATCAGTAAATACACTAATTAGATAATTATGTGAAAATTTATTTCCTCTACAGCCAGCGCACAGAGTCCTGAGATGCGAATATCGCTATGCACAGACTCGTGGTTTGAACTGTGCTATAGTATAATATCTGCTACGGAAAAACCAGTGACTCAAGATCTTATTTATTTACAAGTAAGTCTTAATTATATTTACTTTCTAGTACGTGAATTAATAAATGTAGTCAAATTATTGTTATTACTCACTCTCGATCACCATTTGTTATGTTTTCAACAAATCTTTTTATAAGCAACAAGTCCTCAATGAATAGATTTTAATACCATCAAACACAACTTTAATATTAATCTTTTGATCTATAGATTCAATCTCTATGGCTACTTCGTCGAGTACTGGTGGAGCACACCGGCCCTGTAGAATGGCGAAGGACAGTAGGCGCGCAGCTTTTAGCATTAATTGGAAGGCTTTGGCTAGAAACGCATCCATGGGACCCTGCGCTGCGGCCGCATCATAACATGCTCACACCAGGGACGGACGAGGAAGAAATCGGTAAGAATTACTTAAATTTTCCTGTAAAATGATTTTATAATATTTTATCGGTAACGGCGTAGTAACGATCCAATCGATAGTCGATTTAATTCACAGTTCATAAATCACGGGAATTTTTGTCTTTGACATTTAAATTGCTTAACATCCTATTTCCTACATAGTAATTGTTGTAATATTGTCATTGATACGATGTTATACTTTTCCATGATATTTATACGGCCGATATATGGAATAAACTTTCCTGATTAAAGACAACAGATGGCGTGCGCCCGCAACGGCCAGCTACACGGGCTCCACGTGTGCGGCGCTGGTGCACCTCGTACGACAACTACACGCAGCGCCACAGTGGCACACGCCCATCACTACCTTACTACTTGATAAACTTCAGCTGGCTGCACAATTGGTGATTATATTTTTAGTGGTTTTTTTAAATTTTATGCAGCACTAAAATTTATTGTAATCTATAGTATGTAAAAACCACGCTTAAAACCAAATCCTTAGTAGCTGGTTTCAGTTTGTGATGCAAATAGGTGTCACCGATCGTCGAGGAAAGGTAATATTTTAGCTTCTGCGTCTTCTACCAGCAGTAGTACTTTAGCAGATTTGCTGAAAGCTCTTCTAACTTACTTTTTAAAATGATTTTTTTATATTCATAAGGTAACGAGCGACTGGCATTGGTGGCCGCACACGAGTCAGGACATGACACAGACCATAAAACCATCCCCACCAACATTGGAGACGTGTTTGATAGGTAGATATTCATTGTGTTCTTATAATATAGATCGAGTTAAAGAGTTGGTAGTTAATTACTGAAATTAATTTTACAGAAAAAGATTTATTTTGCCCATAAACAACCAAATAACATCGGGTATTCTTTTAAATCTAGTCACTATGACATTACCATGTATAATGCTGGCTAATTTAAAGTGACATAAATATCAAATCCTTAATAGATAATTTACTGACTGCTGTATTTTTTCCATAGCTGGTGCATTAGGAGTGGTGGGAGGAGTAGAATGGCGCATAAGAATCGGTCAAAAAGTGACAGCGGGCTCTCCGCCGCGCGTGGCAGTTGTCACGCAACTATCGCCGAGGGCTAAAATTACTTTAGTTCACGAAGACGGCACTACTACTAAGGTATTTTATTTGAAGAGATAATATTTCTCAGAAATATGCTCCTTTAACGCTTTGTCAGCCTCGGACGCATGATGTTGTGTTATGTGACCAGGGGCCGGAAATTCGAGTTACGATCAAATTGTTGAAATGTCGACAAACACTTGCTCAGGTATTAGGTTTTGTCGAACGATGTGGATTGATACTTATGAAACGAGCTATGTATCTTACGTTACGGATTGGAAACTGTGTAATTCGGCTTGTTCATACGTAGTATTATAATTTTTTTGTTGTATATATGTTACTGTAAAAGCTCGAACTGCAGTAAATCCTAAGATATTCCAGTAAAACCTAAGATCTACCAATTCCTAATGGTAAATGTCCGAAAAGGTTTGCGATTCGAACTCTTACCACCATTCCGTTGGTAAATCTTAGGATTTACATTAATGGCACGGTAAATGTTGAAAAACAAAACATCCGCCGATCCGCTCGCCTCAGTCGCTTGTTTGACACATTTGAACTTGCACGATAATTTGATTTCTAATTGTATTTTTTTGGCAAACAAGAAAGATAAATAGGTTAGGTTAGGTTAGGTTAGGTTAATGTGTTTTTTCAAAATAATTTAAATAAGTTGGTATGAGTTTGTACTTATTACTATCATATGATACCTTTATAATACTATGGACCTGTTTTGTCTAATAGTTCATTAAAGTAAATAATTAAGAATTACTCATTGTTTTATTCCTAAAACCAACATCTACCAGCTGACAGTGGTAAAACCTAGCATATACTGAATTCGAATGGTAAAAGCCCGAAAAAATCGTCGTATTTTCAGAAATACTTACATTTACCAACTCATGTCGGTAAATCCTAAGACTTACACGTAAATCTTAAGATTAACTGTAGTTCGAGCTTTTACAGTAACATATATATAATATTTAATATCATGTGTGTTTTAGACTGAACTAAGCGGCATACAGAGTGCGGAATGCGAGCGACTAGCGCAACCTCTAGGCGGAGGTGAGAGTGCGCTAAGAGTATGTGCCGCCTTACTCGGGGCGGGACCACAGGCTTCTCCAATGCATCCGCATCATTTACCCGGTTAGTATCGATAATGTATTGTAATAATAAACTTAAAACACATTGGATCATTGACGGATGACCACCCAATCTCTCAAAATAACAGTATGTACCAAAATTAATATTCATCCATAATATTTTTGATACAAAATATAGTAATTTAATATAAATTTTTGAACTGAAAGTTATATTAATATTTTTGCAGCTGAAATCGATGTGTATGGACTTAGGAAACAGCAAATGGAGTTGTTGACGTTATGTGCAGTACGCGGACTCTTGACAACCAGAACACGACTTAGAAAGGTTCTACTACAACCTCCTGATAATACAGGTCTGTGTTTATATTATTTAATTGTTCTTTTTTTTTATTTAGACTACTTATGGTGTTTATGTCGATATTTTGATATATAAAATTATATTAATTTATAAATTTTTAATCCCCTTATTTAAGGGATTGGAACCTTTTACTTTCTGTCGAAATTGATTGAGTTTTTAAATGACAAATGTTACTTGATTGGTTATTTCACAAAATATCTACTCAACGAACCAATCTAACTTATATTTTTTTAATCTTTAGCCACAGCCGACAGAGCAGCGACTTGTCTAGGCACAGAAGGGACATTATTCCGTCGCCTGCTCTCATTAGCGACGCGGCCCAGCCCGCTCTCTGCGTCTCATAGCCCTAAGGAGCTAGCAGCTGCTGCACTCACTATAGTGCAGCAACTGGCTGGACATGTTAATGGTTTGTTTTTACATGTATTTGTTCTTTTAGTAAGTGGGAATGGTAATAGACCTATCTGATGGTAGGTCACTTTTTATGAGCCGACTTTTGGAGCCGACCAAAATCAATAGTGCCCAAGTATAAACTAAGAATGATAATTTAATAACTTTGGACTTCTGATTTGTATGAATATGTTCTGATTGCTGGCAGTATCCTAATGGGAATATATACATTTATGAAAAAATATAATTTTTTAGTAAAAACTAACTTATGATTTTTTATACAGGTGATGAAAAAGAACACGAATCACCGCCCGATATACCAGTATGCATAGACAAAAGTAACGTGATGCAAATGTCAATGGGACCATCAACAAGCACGGCTTCATTGTGTAAGTTTTAATCTATTTTTATGATATAACAGTTATAAGCAAGATTGCATCTGATTAGACTAAACAAGACCACCTTTTAATCAAGACCAAGACGTTTAATTATTTGACTATAATTTTGTATAGTTGTTAAGGGAGAAATGTCGCCCAGAGGGCTAGTAAAACTGAAACCTGTTCGACCTAATTTCTTGATTTATATACACTTCATACGTTATATATTTTATAGGTGGACTTAATGCCTGAACGTATAATAATAAACGTCCTCTTTTATGGGTCACTTACCTCTATACGTACCAGTCTATCTAAATTGTGTTTTATGTAGTGCAGGTATAACATAATTAATTTTTGCTACAGCTCGAAAGGATCTTAACACGTGGGCCAATTCCTCACAAGTGCAGCAAGTTATCGAAATGGGATTTTCCAGGCACGCGGTTTATGGAGCGATACAAGCGCTAGGTATGACTTTCTTATTTTTAATTAATTGGAACTATTAAGAACCGATATCGATAAATATTCCTTATATCCTCAGGTGGAACTAGCCTACCCTCAGTGGAGTCTTTGGTAGCATATTTACTAGAACTCCCCCAACAAGGCATGGACGACACTATATTCGAAGTGAAGCCCCACTCTTCGAAGCAAGAGAAGAAACCGACGCCGTACCGCTGGCGCAGTTGTTTTGCGTCTGAAGATGAATACGCACAGTACTTGTCGGATGTTATCACTCCGGGGATGACTGTACGCTGCTGCAAAGCTTATGAAGGAGTGAGTACATTTTGTTATTCATCGCGACAAACATCTTGTACATGGGCTTTGGCAGGATCGATTATAGGTATCGATAATTATGAATCGAACTGCGGGGATATCCATGGGGCGGGCGTGATTGTTAGATTAGTTATTTTTGCCGTACATGCGTGAACTATGAATAAACATGCCGCTGTGTGGCCAAGAGGTTTGCCACGAACAATAATTTATATTTTATAACTAGTCTTTTATATAGGTTGGTTCTTTAGCAACGAATTGATTTTCAACAAATATATTTCCATTTCCAGGTGGCTCTAGGAGACGTTGGGCAAGTTCAAAAAATCGAAAGAGATATCAAACAGAATGTATTCCTTCACGTAAGTTGCAATGATAACATATTATTATTATATCTTACTTTAACAGGAGCTTGCAATACATTTGATAGAACGTTCTGTCCAGCTAAAGTTTCCACCAACTTGATATTACTCACGTCTATCAATACATCAATACCGGCCTGATTGTCTGGACATACACAAGATGTTATCATATGTTAATAAATAAATATGAACATCAAACAGTCACATACATAATCCTGACCCCACACTAACATCGAGTCTTGTGTCGTGGGTATCAGAAACTACGAGAGACTTTCCGGTCTGACGAACACCTAAACTCAATACAAATACCTATGGATCACACAAACATTTGTTTCGGTGCGAGGATCGAACCCGCGGCCTGTCGTTTCACAGGCGGCGTCTAACCAACTGCGCCACGGCGGCTGATATTCGACGTGTTGAATTCGTTGAGGCTCGGTATATACAAGGCATGTACACAGGTGGAGTGGCGCGGGCTGTGCCGCGTGGCGGGCGTGCGCGCGGTGCACGCGGAGGTGGTGTCGGGCGCGCCGCCCTTCGCGCCCGGCGACCGCGTGCGCGTGCGCGCCGCCGTCACGCAGCCGAGGTACAAGTGGGGCTGCATCGACCACACCAGCGTCGGCACTGTCACCGGTACATAATTACTACAATTTTTTTCTTATTTTAGTACCGAATGCTTATATATTCCGACGCTTTAGCATAAATAAACCAAATACGCACTCCCAAGGTAATCTTAGGGAGGATAAGAACAAATTTTAGGGAATATATATTTATTTGTAAAATAATATTAAACCCGGATATGAAAGTTTTTAATCCTTACAGCGATATCGAGCAATGGGCGTGACTTGACAGTAGACTTCCCGCAACAACCCGGTTGGACTGGACAAGTTAGCGAAATGGAACTTGTTACTGATCAATGTAAGGACTCTTTTACAACGTTCCTTTAAGATAATCACAAAATTAAATGATATATATTCTTTATAGATGCAAACATATAAAGATCCAATAAATTAAATGATGTATATTTGCAGCTGAGTGGGGAGAGAGTGCTGGTGGAACTGTGGTGGGGTGGCGCGGTGCAGTGCGTGTTGTACGAGTGTCCTCCTGCCGACCTGGTGCAGGAGCCAGACGACTTCTGGACTCCCAGCCGCATACTTATTGGCAAAGCTCTAGCGGGTCTGGACAGGTATGATAGTTACTGCTTATCATTGCATTTTAGAATATTAGTACTTGTAATAAAGAAGTTACATAAAATGATAATCATCGAAATATTTTATTTCATATGCAGTAATTGCAATTTCCACTTCAACTAAACATCATAACTAATTATTTGGATTTTTTCCAGAAAGTTTAAATTGATGATTAAGTAATAAATGAAAGTAGATCCTATTATATCCCATAATTTAAGTAGTAATCATTTTCTCAAAAAATCAATAGGTCTAGCGTATGTGCGGATAAAAACAATAATGTATGTCTCGTTTGTGGTGCAGCACTGGATCCGCATAGAGATGCGCAGCGGCGTGCGCGTGCGTCGGCTGGGGCTGGGCGTGGCGGGCGGTGCGCACGCGGCCGGCACACTGGCCGTGCGCGCCGGCTCCGGCTTCGACGACGCCGCGCTCGCGCCGCTCGCCGCCGCGCCCGCCGCGCCGCACGCACGCGACCGCCCGCCCGCACACCTCGCGCAGATACATCTGCTTGCTGACTGCAAGCAGGTAATTATGCGATCCTATACCATAGTGTGAAGAAAGAGGTAGTATTTCATTCCTGTGGTAAAACATAATTATTTGTTGCCAACCAATAATTTATCTGGATAGCATTGCGCTTTCTGTGAGATGGATTGCAGTCAATATGCCAAGCCGAATAGAAAAATATCTCCTCAGAGAAAGTATTCACTATCTTATAATGTGATTATATTTGTTATTTCAGTATTACCCATGCATAGAGATCAGCATAAAGCAAAACCGGAACGTAAATGCAGATTGCCGCGTCCATGGTCTGTACATAACTGGTTTCAGGCCAAATCCGCTCTACACTGAAGTTTTACAAGTAGGTGTTCATAACACGTCAATTTTTTTTCCTTCATATATGGTTCAACTACTAATTGAATGATGCCTATGTTTTAGAGTATGAATTTTGTCGCCGAAGATTGGATGGAGAAAGATAATGCGACAGGTGCAGTTGCTACCGATAATAACCCACCGGCATTACCAAGTGATTGTCCTAAGGTAATTTTTTACTTAAATAAGAAGGTCCTAATTGTAGAAAGAGACGATTTCTGATTAGTGCTACAGTTATACACGAAAATATAACATTTAAAAGCTATTATATCTTCTATCTTTCTTTATATCTAAAAAAGGGATTTGCCTTACATGTTATCTGTCTTACAGGTTTACGTTTGGGGTTTGAACGACAAAGACCAGCTGGGTGGCGTGAAAGGTTCTAAAGTAAAAGTGCCAGTTTTCTCACCCGGCTTGAGTTCGCTACGTCCTGTACACATAGCCGGCGGCTCCAAAACTCTTTTTATAGTCTCACATGATGGAAAAGTAAGCATATTTTCTTTCTGTAATAAAAATCATAATTATTTCCACGACTCCTCTATAATAGAATCCTTATTACCTAGCTCTACGCATGCGGTGAGGGCACTAACGGTCGCCTGGGGTTAGGCCACAGCAACAACGTATCGACGCCGCGCGCCAACCCGTACCTGTCGCACGTGCTCGTGCGCCGCGTCGCCGTGCACTCGGGCGGCAAGCACGCGCTTGCGCTCACTGCTGATGGAAAGGTTACATATTTTTATTTGATCTTCTATCTAAAATACTGTTCATACTTCTCGTTTCTTTTATAGTGCTATGCGTGAAGGCTTGTTATTTATGTATATTTAATTGTGTGATTGTAGCTGCTAGTCTTCCATGTATTAAATAAGTAAATAATATTTATCAAGAGCTTGTAGTCATCCCCAGCTTAACCTAAGTTAGTTAGCTTTTGATATCCATCTGTCTTAAACAGAGACACCATGTCTTGCTGAAATAGTATGCCACTATAAAGTTTAACAAGAAAAAGGGAATTAAGTTTTTAATGCAAATTTTCCGCGTTACTTTGTTTATTAACAAATTCTTTATCAGGTTTATTCATGGGGTGAAGGCGAGGATGGCAAACTAGGCCATGGCAACCGCATCACACTGGAAGTGCCGCGCATCATAGAGGCGTTGTCCGGCGAGCGCGTGGTGGGCATCGCGTGCGGCTCCGCCCACAGCGCGTGCGTCACTGCGCGCGGGCATCTGTACACCTGGGGCCTGGGGGAGTATGGCAGGCTCGGGCATGGCGATGATACCACGCAGCTGTCGCCTAAGATGGTAAGTCTTAAAATAACCACGAGAAAAGTGATTGTGCGTGGGGAATGTTAAATTATAAATAAATTCATTTTCGGTGGCCGGATTAAAAAAATCGCTGGTTGTAGATATCTAGTAGAAACTTTGTACTTAGTTAATGGTTTATTTTCAGGTGGAGGCTTTGAGCAGTTTCAGGGTGATACAAGTAGCGTGCGGGTCGCGTGACGCGCAAACCTTAGCTTTGACGGCATGTGGTAAGGTGTTTTCATGGGGAGACGGCGATTTTGGAAAATTAGGTACATTGGTCGCTTACTTATTTTTTCTTATTATTTAAAAATTGCCTTGTTTGAAATATTTTTAACTGTTTTAATGCAATTTATTTAAATGATATTTTTACTACTCAATTTATTAAATGATATTATTTATACTCAATTTTCTGTCAAAAACTTATTTAAGGGTCACTAAGCTAATTGAAATAAATAATTATCAGCCTATTAGTAGGGTCCTGTTTAATACCTACTTTAACATAGTTTAGCTCTTACTTTAGGCCGTGGCGGGTCCGACGGGTGCGCAGTGCCGATGAATATAGAGAGGCTCAACACACTGGGAGTTGTTCAAGTCGAATGCGGCGCTCAGTTCAGCTTGGCGCTTACTAGAGATGGAGAGGTAAATATCGAATATTTTGTGTAAATTATGACTGTGATCCAAAAGACATTATGATTGATATTTTATTCAAATTATGTACTGTAAAAAATGCAATTTAAACCACTAAGTAATGTTACCGTAGTCTTAAGTTAATGTCATTTCAAAACAGAAAAGAAACATTTTTTGCGCCGTTTCGGTTTTCATACCTTAATTTACAGAAATTATATTCATGACTATAATTCAGTAAATATTCTAAATATTTATTTTTGTGTAGGTATGGACATGGGGTAAAGGCGACTACTTCCGGCTGGGTCACGGATGTGACGCGCACGTGCGTCGGCCGACGATCGTGGAAGCGTTGCGGGGCCGTCGCGTCATACACGTCGCTGTGGGAGCTTTGCATTGTCTAGCTGTTACTAGTGAGAATCAGGTCAGTGAGTATTTGAAACATTGTAGTAAAAAGTTTACATCCAGTAGTCCTCCTGCTAGCGATAAAAATATTGGTTTGTAGAAATGAATAGTTTAATTGGCGATTCGCTAAAGTACATTTTAAGTAGATTTTTAAAAACAATTATAAAATTAATAATATTCTAATTTGTGTTGGGCGTCTTTTGTGATGATTATAGTTAACAAACATTGGCTGTAGTGTATCTACTAAACAGTATCTAAATACAAGAATAAAAATAAAACGAAATAAGGTATATTCAGTAAAGAAAATAGGTTACGAAGCACGAGTTAAAACAGTAACGTATAATCACGGTTTGTACTAAAGTAATGGCTACATACATATTTAGGTGTGGGCATGGGGCGACAACGACCATGGTCAGCAAGGCAACGGCACCACGTGCGTGAACCGGCGGCCCGCGCTGGTAGCAGGCGTGGAGGGAGTACAGCGAGCTGCAGCTGGCTCGTCGCACTCGGCCGCGTGGGCGCTGCGCCCCCCGCCGCTGCCGCCCGGCGCAGCGCCGCCCACGACGTCGCCCCTGCCCTTCCCCACGCTCAAGGACCCGCTCGGCGCGCAGAGTCTAGGCACGTTCAACTATTACACATGTGTTTATATCTTCTCAACCATATACATACATATTCTAAGAGGAGAATATTAATATTCTTAAGTTATCATTCTGTACTTAACGCCGTTAATGGGGAATTTATTCATAAAAAATGAGAATAAAGTTTCTTTTAACCTTATAAGTACTTTTATTTTCAGGATTATATTCCGAAGAAAGCACGGCAGAAGAACCGCAAGGTCCGAGACCATCGCTAGCCGCGGCTACTCTTGCACTAGAGCCTCCAGTTGCTGTCCAACATGCGCTATCATTAATACTGCTGGCGTTACATATTTCACAAGTTAGTTGTTAATTGCTAACAAGAAATTATACATTCATTACAATAAATGGATAGCTGCAATTTGTTTCAACAATAACGTTCGCATGTACCAGGCTCGCAGCTTATTGGTGGAAGCCCTCCGCACACACGAAGCGTGTTCAACCGCAGCGCCCGTATCGGCTGGTATCGATACTGAAGATGAAGACGGGGAAGGGGACGCTCGCACGGGAGGAGGGGAAGCGCCGGCTGATAGAGCTACGCTGCCTGTGAGTATTCAGTCTCTTTTATATGATTCGTAAAACTATAGAAAATTACGGTCTTAATTTATAGTAATTTAAACATGTTATATCGTAAAACAATTTACTGAAATATTAATTGTGAAATAAATTGTTGTGATAATATTTTGAAGTTTATTGACTCGGGAGAATATTTGCAAAGGAAATGAAAGTCTTCGGTATATCGTACTGAAAATAATAAATTTTTTTTAAATTGTAGAAGTGTAATTCATATTTTGAATACTTCCACCTATATTCGTGTGGATTACGAAAAAGTTGATTAATTTAAATTTTATGAGTTGTCGGTAATTTTCTACATATTTCTCTATTTGTGTTTAACAGAGTGGAGCTAGTAGTCCTCTCAGCGGTTCCATATCTTCCCGCCATTCAGCAGTGATGTCGTCGAGTGCAGTGTCCGTGGCGGCTGCTACTATGACCGTACAACAAGCAGAAGCTCCAAAGGTACCTATTTTAATGCAGGATCATTTACACTATCCCAGACAGTCATGACTAGTCACTACATACTTGAAAACAGTCGGTATCAGACCCAGCACCTTTTTATCAAACCTGCCATCTAAATACTTGCATTGTTTACTTGTTTATCTAATGTTTTGATGTGATTTCAGTTGGTGCTTGACGATTTCACCTCTCAACTGGGCGAGTCCGATGCCAGAGCGTTAGTGGATCTTCTGAAGTTGGCTGCAGCTGGTCGCGTACCTGACGCGAGCAATGCTGTCAAAATTATTACCGATGTTTTAATGGGTGAGTTGTTTGTTAAATCATGTAGTTGTATCGGTAGGCAGCCGTTCGTAATATTAAAAGTCAATTTATTTTTAATATGGATAAGAATATTTATGCTATCGAAACGTGTTTTATTTACATCCCAGAACCTCTGAACTTAATTAATTAAAATTATAATTTTATCAGCCATCAATCAAGTAAAGTCAGTGTGAAATAAGATGTATGTCTATTAGAAAAACATTTGCTTATAATAAAATGTTGAAGATGTTCATTAACACGACACCACTGTCACCAGCTCTGTGTGCAAGTAAACCAGCCGTTGCGGACATGGTGGTGGAAGTGTGCGTGTGTGAGCTGGAAGAGGCGGCGGCGGGCGGGGGCCGGGCGCCGCCGCAGCCCGTCACCGTCGACAGCCCACACCCTTACGCCGATGACACCGATATATCGGGTAAGGGACACTACTTATTACTACTGCGACAGCCTCCATGGCGCAGTTGGTTGAATGCCGGCTGCGAAACGAGAGGCCGCGGTTTTCTATCCCCGCACTGAGACAGATATTTGGATGATCCACAGGTATTTGTTTCGGGCCTGGATGTTTGTGAGAACGATAAGTCTCTAGTTGTTTCTGATACCTACAATACAAGATTCGGTCTTAGTGTAAGGTCAGGTCTATGTATGTGACTTTTGGGTGTATTCATTTATTTATTTACTTTTGGCAAAATATGTACATATATAAGTACCTAACTGGTCGGTTTAATCATACGTGTTTGAGTGTCGTGAAATTTTCACGTGATGTATTTGGGTACGTATTACGGGTCCATGCGAGAAATATTTGGGTTATACTTATCAGAGGTCAATATGTAGGGAATAGGGATGGGATGAGCCATCTCAACACTAATTGAAGATGGTGTGCGACGCCCTTAACTTATTTTGTATTTTAGAGTGCTGTATTCATTGTTTTTTATATAATCATTAACCTTTAAAATATGTGATTTTGAATGTTTACCTGTTAATAACCCATTTGTTACTTACAGCCCCATGCAGTAATCATTTAAATGTTGTTGACGAACATAGTTTTTTTTCCATAGTGTATCTAATAATAATTAATTGATTTTAACAATACAAAACTTTATTAACTGCCTAGATGGATAATTTTGGTTTACATTTTCATCTTATGATTATTAAAAATTACTGAAGGTGAAAGTTATAAGTATTAAATAATGCTATTGCTCCAACAACTAAAACCATTCACTCATCATCAAAGTCGGCATTATCATATTAATCGCTATTGGACTCCATAACCCAAATAATCAGATCCATTTTCCTCACATCATTTCTGTAACCAACCAAACATTAAAACACAACTACGGGCATATAACCACCCAAACTAACTTAAAGTTACAGTGTATCATGATAGGAAATAAAACATAAGTTTATTACAATTACGGGCATATTTTAACCCAAACTAACAAACCAGGCGTGGTTAAAATCCCGGGCGCGTCGTCGCTACGCGTGGCGTTCGAGCAGGGCTGCTCCACGGAGCGCCGCAACGACCCGCTCACCATCTCCGACGCCAGCGGCCGCGTGCTCGCTACACGCTCGGGCCGCGAGCCCTCCGACTGGGCGCAGGAGATTATTGTCAACGGTATTTAACGATACTAACATGTTTACATCCTCAGCTAAGGCTCAATTGCACAAAGTAACTTTGCCCATAACTTTAACTATAACTATGTCAATCCTATACATTCGAGACGCATTTGACATTTCTAATGTATGGGATTGACGTTTTCAAAGTCGAAGTTATGGGCAAAGTTAGTTTGTGCAATTGGCCCTTAGAGTATTTCATATCTAGAGGGAGCCCTCAAACGTAGATAAGGAATGGTGGTGCCGCGCCGCTTTTTTCTCTTTTCCTATTGGCTGAAATTTGACAGCTTAGAAAACGCACGAATTATAATAAAAATTGGTGACGGTAGTCTTACGAAAAAATAGTTCTACGTTTTTGAAGACGCAAATGTATGACAGCGGTCCCTCTAGTCATTAAATACTCTAACATACTCAGCTTATTAGGTCCACTGCTGGACGTAGGCCCTCCCAAGGAAGCGCCAACCACCCTGGTCTTAAACAGCCCGCATCCTTCCGCTATCCCCCGTCATTTTACATGTTTAGCTTACTTTCTTTTTAGAGTTATGTTTTTGAGAATGTATTTCCCGAGTATATGTTAGTCAAAAAAATTTTTTTTGCTCGCAAGTCAACTGCAACTTATTCGTGCAGCTGCAACTTAACTGCAGAAGGTTCGTTACTTTATTAAACTAGAATAGTTAAATGATATAAAAGGTCTATATGATATTACCAAAAAATAGATCGAAGTTTTCACACCGTTTCAAAAATGTATATTATTATACTTGATAATTTTCTCATCTAGTATTTGGAAAACGGACACTTGAATCTCTTTTTTTTTACTTCATGACCATTTGGCTCCAAAATAAGAACCAATCTTTATGGATAGTGTGTGATTATGAAATTATGTTGTTAATTTTGTTTGTTTTTTGCACAAAGGTGATGAATTACGCTGGAGATTCACAAGCGACGGCTCTGTCAACGGTTGGGGGTGGAGGTTCATAGCGCATCCTGTGATGCAATCTCAAGCTGTGTCTGTAAGTCATCATTCCTTTCTAATATTGCTGTAAATCCAAAAATGTCATAGCTACATAATTATATTGGCTTAAGTTATTTAATTATTACTACAATAATGTTTATTAATTATTATTTTTTGTTTTCAAGTATCTTTTTGGACAAGTAAGAGGCATGGTTGGTATTCTTCTGTTGCAGGATAATGGATCAGACCGCTACGTGCTATCATGTCCTTCAGTGGAATTGGCTTGGCGATTACTCGATGGACCCCTCTTATCAGCAATATCGACCGACCACCAACTAGCGCCGAGACTGGCGCAAGCATTAGCCATTTGCGCGCAGATGCCCACTTTATGTAAGTTATGTCATCATTTGATCAAGACCACAGAAAACTATTAAATGGATAGATTGCTTTATAAATCTTTTGCGAAGGTCATTATTTCTGTGCGTAACGATGTATATTAAAATGTGCGTGGCGTGGCAGCGTGGCGCGCGCGCGTGTGGTGCGTGCGGCGGCTGCGCGGCGTGGTGTGCGGCGCGGCGGGCGCGGCGGCCACGCCCACGCCGCCCGCGCTGGCGCCGCTGCCGCAGCTGCTGCACGCGCAGTACGACCACGAGGAGCCCGCGCTGCGCACCGGCACGCACCTGCTGCACACGCACTACCTCAAGGTTATCAAACCTTTACATATTATACTAAAGGAGACACTGTGAAAAAATTGTGTGTAACAAACAATAGCGGTGCACGTTATCTGTTTGACTCTGTCACGCATACCGCTACACCTGTTTCTGTCTCTTTCACTTTTTTACAGTCACATGATCTCCCATGTCGCTTCATTGAGTACGGCTTCGATTAGTACATGCGCAATGCGCACAAATTTTGTTTGTGATGTTCGCTTCTTAAGTATTTGCTCAGTACTAAATCGTATGCCATAACTTGTCTATTTGTGTCAGGCAAAAGCACATTCTTTGTGCGGATTATTATAGAATGCTCATGAGACCATTTAAAACCAGACTGTTTAAAAATCATTATTTTGTTCTATATATTTTACATAAATTTTACTCAGACATTTATTAAATGTTATTTATTTTTATTTACTGCACCTAAAGTTTTCTAAAACACCAATGCCATTAATTTAAAAAGTTATATTTCTATTTTTTAATAATCTAAAATCTAATGTTGCACAGGAATTAGCCTGGCTCGCATGCGGTCTGCGTCTCGACACGCGCCTGTGCAACGGCACGGACGCGGCGCGGTGGGCGTGGTTCAAGCGGTACTGCCTGTGCGTGCGCACTGCAGAGGCCCTCATTCGTCGGCTATCCTTACCCGTGCCGTTCTTAGCGGACGTGAGGAAACGACTCACGGATTTAGGAGTTTATAATACCGAGGAGTCAAACAGCGATTCGCAGTACTCTTGGGAGGATAATACCAAGTTCACTAAGCAGCATGATGAACAGTTGCTGCATTGGGTTAATAAGTGAGTATCGATTTTTGTGAATATTTAATATTTGGAACATGTTTAATTCCTTTAGGAATACCTTAAATATTAAGATATCTCTCAAATCCTCTCTTACTTCTTTTGTTTCTGCAGTCATCTTGTCGCTCCGCATACTTTTGAACATACATTGAACTCTTATCATCGCACACTGTCCTGGGATTTTTCGCAAACCTGATATTAAATTTTCGTGCCGTAATTTTCTGGAACAAAATACAGATACAGATACACAACACTTTATTGAACACCACAAAGTACAGAGACAATAAAACATAGAAAACTAAAAAAAATAGTGTACAATTCGGTTTTATCGCTATAAGCGAACTCTTCTAGACAACCAAAATACAAAGATTTCTAAATCAAACGAAATTATATTTAGCGTGCAAATATTTTTTCTTTTCTCTTATTCACGTATTCTTAATCTCTATATTAACTTGCTCACAAGGCGTCCAGAAGACTGGTGCGGGTGGTGGGGCAGCAGTTCCCGGGGGTGCGCGGTGTATGGCTGGGGGCACAACCACCGCGGGCAGCTGGGCGGCGTGGAGGGCGCCAAGGTGCGCACGCCCACCCCCTGCCACGCCCTCGCCGCCCTCAACCCCGTGCAGCTGGTGGGCGGGGAGCAAACCCTGTTCGCTGTCACGCCTGATGGCAAGGTTTATGCTACTGGTTAGTGATTACTAATGCTTTTATGCCTGTACAAATCATTTTATATATTTGCGTAGAAAAATGCACTGAATTTGTGTTTAAAAACCTTCCATTACTCTGTACCATTTCAATAAAAAAAATATAGCTAAAAATGTTGTGTAACTTTATTGGTTCTTCGTGTTTAGAAAAAAGAAAAACGAACAAATATTCTGTATTTAGAATTTTAATATGATTTAAGTGATTAAGTATAAGCATACACATGATGCAGAAATATTTTTTACGGTTTAAGGTTACGGTGCTGGAGGACGTTTGGGCATCGGTGGTATCGACTCAGTCTCGCAACCTACATTGCTGGCGTCCATTCAACACGTGTTTATTACCAAGGTAATTTATACTCCTTGCATTCGGAACTTTTACGACAACCAGTATATATTGCTCTATTAGACTTCGTCATACGTGGAATACCAAAGAATCAGCATTGAAAATATACGATCTGTTTTATTTTTATATTTTGATATTTGTCAGGTGGCCTGCAATTCGGGTGGAAAGCACTGCTTAGCGCTATCAGTGGACGGTGACGTGTACAGCTGGGGTGAAGGTGAAGATGGCAAACTTGGTCACGGGAATCGAGTGTAAGTACACCATATTTTATTTTCTGCAGCTTCTAATATAAAATATGTTAGACATGTACAGGTAATTCAAGGTGTTTTGTTTCTGTTTTGTGTTTTGTTTTGGTAAAACTAGGGAAATAAAACATTTATTTTGATTTGTGGATCAGTATTTTATAGCATTGGATGTTTATACTATTTTATTGTGGTGAAGTTAAATAAAATATTGTTACGTTTTTGTCTAATCATTGAATCAACCGAAAATTCACTGAAAGAGTATATCAACACCTTGAAGTCTGTCACAAGACAGTATGTATAAAATATAAATGTAATATCCAGGAGCTACGACCGTCCCAAGCTGATAACAGCGTTATCAGGTCTCGAGGTGGTGGCCATAGCGTGCGGCGGCGCGCACTCCGCGTGCCTCACCGCGCGCGGCCGCATCTACACGTGGGGGAAGGGCAGGTACGGACGTCTGGGCCATGGGGACTCCGAGGATCAGCTGGTGCCTAAAATGGTGGGTATCATGGATTTTTATAAATTAAATATTTTGTGATTCATTTGTTAATTCAGTTTGAGGAATTAATTGTTCTCACAACTTCGTCAGCAGCTTCGCCTGCGTTGGATTACGTGAGCAAAATTATGTCGATATATCGATCATGAATAATTTTATCGGTGTGGTTATGGATAATGTATGAAATTATGAATAGTATGATATTCTTTTATCAACTAAATAGGTTGAAGCTTTGAACTCGTATCGTGTGATCGACGTGGCTTGCGGGTCGGGCGACGCTCAAACACTCTGCATCACCGACGATGACAACGTGTGGTCGTGGGGTGACGGCGATTATGGGAAACTAGGTAACAATATAAAAATAACTATTTAAGAAAATGGGAATAATAAGGAGTTTAATGCTTAGTTATTTTAACTGAAATTGTGGGCTGGTTGACATCCGCAATCGTAAAAGTGACAATATATATTTTGTATGGAATAACAATAAATGGAATTACAATATATATTGTAACATACAAAGCATATGCTTTGTATGCTAGAGTCTTTTATTCTGTAAACACATTAAAAATCAAAGTCTATTAATCTTTGACTCATTTTGAATCTAGCCATAACGAACTGGTTCGAATGATGCGGTACCACTGTCATAAGAGACTGAAATATTATTATGTGATAAGTGAACCTGCAAGAGACTCAATGTTCTCCATTTTCAGGTCGCGGTGGTTCCGAAGGATGCAAGCTTCCAATGAGGATCGATTGTTTGAAAGGACTGCGTGTCATCAAAGTGGAGTGTGGATCACAGTTCTCGGTGGCATTATGTCAGTGCGGAAGTGTTTACACGTGGTATGTTTATAATCTCTCCAATTATCATCGACTTAATATTAAATCTTTCAATATTATTATAGATAAATGAAAATTTTGGTATCCAACAAGGAAGTTTAAACTTATTTAACTAAAAATACTTTGTTAACAAAAATTAATCTTTTAATTTTATCTTAAAACGTTCACCGCAAAGTAATTTACTTTATAGGGGAAAAGGAGATTATCATCGACTGGGCCACGGCAGCTACGAACATGTAAGACGTCCCATGCGAGTTACTGGAATGCAAGGGAAAATGATTGTGTCTATTGCAACTGGTAAGCACCATACCTCATTTATTTCGATACATATTTATTCTGTTCTTTTTAATATTTGGTTCACAAATGTTTATTTATACACTTTAAAAATTGCACCCCTAATAAGTAAATACTTTTCTAGGAAGTCTCCACTGCGTCGCGTGTACCGATAATGGTGAAGTTTACACCTGGGGTGATAATGATGAGGGGCAACTTGGAGATGGTACCACGCTTGCCGCACAAAGACCACGGCTACTTTTGGCTTTACAGGTAATTTATAACATTTACCTCTGAATATTCAATACATATTATTTAGGCGAAAAACGTGTTACTTTTTTCTTGAAGTACCTAAAGTCTATTTAGGGATTTGCTAATGTAAGGTATATAAAAAATAACCTTGCATTTCTGTTGGCTCATAATTGTTTTTAATTTTCTAATTTCAATATAATCTTTTTTATATTCAAAATAGGGTAAGCGCGTGACAAAAGTGGCTTGCGGAAGCGCCCACACGGTGGCGCTGTGCGTTGAAGCCCCGCGAGCGCCGCGCCCGCCGCCCGCGCCGCCGCTAGAGTGCCATCTGTTGAGAGACCTCACGCCACAACTTATTTGTAATAGACTGGTGGGTAATCATACTTTTATTAGTATGATATATTATTTAAATTGAATATAATACATGATATTTCAAAATGTGCTGTCACCTTCGATCAAATATATACTAGATGTCGGATGAGCATTTCAAAAACGGCCCGAAAAATTGAGCCACAATGTCAGTGTGGCTCTATTTCAATTTAGTATGCTTCAATCATCACCAACGGCAACGCGTAAACATGCCGAAGTGCGCCTTTCAAAATTGTCAAAATAAGCACCGTAATACAAAGATTTCTAAGATATAATAAATCTTATTTCAAACATTTAAAGTTTATTGTTACTTGAAGTTGTTTATTTTTCTACATCTCGTAGTTCAAAATACAAATGTATAATATGTATTAACAACCTCGGCCACTTTTGGCATGTGATTTTGTTCCCGACACTGTATCTAGTATATATTTGATCGAAGGCTGTCACCATAGACTATTTTTTTAAGATAGAAAGTAATTGTAATTATCTTCGGAAGCATAATAATTTGTATGATTTGTAGTGATATAACACCCATACATAATTTAAATTTTATTTCAGGTACTGCTACATCAATTCTCTGAATTGATTTGTCCGAACCTTCCGCTGCTGATTCTGGACGGACCCTTGGATCAATTACGAACGCTGTTATTCTACAGCGTAAAGGAAGCTGCATTTAGAAAAGTGAGTTCTAATTTACCTTATCTAAATATATTTAATACATGATGTATGCCAAAATGTCTTAGGTTACCAGATCAGTATATGACATGACTAATTGAAGGAATGGCCTTCTATGATGTAAAAGGCAATTTTGGTATTGAATAACTTTTACTTTTGGCGGCGTAGTTGTACTACAGTACGATTACAAAGCTGAGGACTCGGGTTTGTATCCCGGGTCGGGCAAAGTGATAATGCATTTTTCTATTCATTATCAGCCCAGAGTCAGGAATTTGTGCCCGATTGCATTTATGCAGGAATGTGGGTATCCTGGTAGCACCTGTGCCTACCCCTTCTGGGAAAATGTCAGGAGTTTATGTATGCATGTATAACTTCTGTCTTAAAATTAGTACATGCAGTATCTTTTCTCAATCATACCATATTCCTAGGCAATAATGGCAACAATGGTCCGGGAGCGTCAACACGGGCCAGTAGTGGAGCTGTCCCGCGTGGCTGCGCGGCGCTCCCGGCGCGGGGGCTCCGGGCTGGCCGGCCCCGCGGGCATGAGGTCCGTCTTCGGGCAGATGGTGGCGCGACTACCCACGCTGACACAAGATGCCCTGGCCTTGCCGCATCGAGTGTGGAAGGTTAAGTTTGTTGGTGAGTATTTTTATACCATAGACTCGTAAGTAAATAAACATATACAATAAATATTTTAAAAAAGCCGTAGTACGCATACGCAAAAGAAGTGTATGTGTGTTTCTCTTGTGTTTCTTCTGTTTGTGTGTTTTAAAGAGCAACATGGGCATAGATTATTCTTTAGTTTTTTGCTATTGCTTTAAATGATTTTAGTCATTCATATAAAATTTCTTATTGATTTTAAAAAAATACTGCTCGCTTCCTAATAAATTTGGTTATTTACGTGGGATTTAAAATCACTCAAAAATATATTTTTACGGTCTGTAAAGTCCGTAGACAATACTTTTTCATTAAGCTTATAAACCCATGCATGGAATATTTCCTTTGTTCAGGCGAGAGTGTCGACGACTGCGGCGGTGGGTACAGCGAGAGTATAGCCGAGATGTGCGAGGAATTGCAGAATGGCTCATTACCGTTACTGATGGCCACGCCCAACGGACGAGGCGACGCCGGGGCTTCACGTGATGCCTTCCTGCTCAACCCTACTGCTAACACTCCGCTGCATCTTAACTGTTTTAGATTTCTAGGTTAGTACTTCAATACATACTTATTATATATAGTTTTAAAAACTTTGCAATTATTTTATGTATCCTCAATTTAATTTTGCCAGGATTGTTTTTGTACGTTTGGACCAGATAAAATCGATAGATTTGATAATGAACATACCCAATCCTATCCAATTAATTACCATTACCTGATGTTATTGTCAGCATTATGTCATGGATATCCACAATTGGTCTTTCTGCTCTCTACAGCGACCTAATGTTAGCGGACTATTTAATTTGTTGTATCAGCCCATATCCGTCCCACATCTGGGCACGGGTCTATTCTACAATCCAGAAAATCGATTGAGAGTGGTTAGGCCATATAGTCCAGTCCTCGCCTAGTGCGGGTTGGCCAGCGTTCATGCAGCGTGCAGCCATTTAATTTTACCATTCTTATGTTTACTTCTTACTATCGTACATAAAGACATTCTTGTGATAACTTATTTTTGTAGGTGTGTTAATGGGCATCGCAATCCGCACTGGGTCGCCTCTCTCCCTATCGTTGGCTGAAGGCGTGTGGCGGCAGTTGGCAGGACAACCACTTAGACCTCAAGATCTCGCCGAAGTGGATAAGGACTTCTTACCAGCCTTGCTGTGCATTCGAGACATGACGCCACATAATAAGGTAACTGTATTAAAATATATCGATAAGGTACATGTCGATAATAAAGGATGCAAGCTCCCGGCAATACAGAGGTGTTGAAGGTTTCTTTCTCTTTACCTTTACATTGTCAAAGGTGGGCAACGTATTCGCGTTTACCAGTGTAGTCTGTGATGGTGCTATATGTGTGGCGGTGTTCACTTGCCATCAGTTGAGCCGCTTGCCCGATTACGATTCTTTTTCTATCGGTTTAACGATGAAACAAAATAATTTTGTGTGTGATTAAGCAGGTCAAAATGAAATTATTGTTTGTCAAATATTTTCTATGCCTCATTATTTTAAAGTGTAATGCTTATGATCTATGTAGAAAACTTTTTCCAATTACTTGACATGTGTTTTTGTAACAGGAACTACAAAACTTAGAGCTGCCGTTCTCAATACCGTCAGCGGCGGGTCACGAGGTGCCTTTGTCTACTCGCCACAAACGCGTCAATCCAGATAATAAAGATGAATATGTACAGCTGGCACTACATTACAGGTCAGTAATGTCTTATTTGTATGAATAGAAATGAAATTTGCTGTTTCAGTTTAAATGTAGGTGTTATAGCTTTATAATGTTTTAAAAATTATAATGTTATTTGTTGAACTCGCCAACTATTACTTTAATGTATGTTAAGTAGTACAGTGTTAGTAATCTATCACTGTGATTATGTAAGTCTGTATTTCGACAGAGTTCTAATAAAGTATTATTATTATGACTGCCTCGGTGGCGTAGTTGTATTACGGTACGGTTACAAAGCTGAGGTCTCGGGTTCGAGTCCCGGGTCGGGCAAAGTGATATTGGATTTTTCTATACATTATCAGCCCGGAGTCAGGAATTTGTGCCCGATATGGCGATAGGCTCGCCCCCTATCACATCGTGGGACGGAACATACAAGGCGAAATTTGGGTGTCCTGGTGGCGCCTCTGCCTACCCCTTCGGGGATAAAGGCGTGAGTTTATTATTATATTTACCTGTTCAAATATTAAAAAATATGAGTAATGAATATCGATAACACTATCTATCAGACTGCACGAGTTCGACGAGCAAGTGCGTGCAGTTCGCGACGGCATGTCCCGCGTGATCCCCGCGCCGCTGCTGGCGCTCTTCAGCGCCGCCGAGCTGGAGACGCTCGTGTGCGGCTCGCCCGACATACCCGTGCACACGCTCCGGGCCTCCGCCACCTACAAAGGTATATTCTGATACCCTACGAAGACAATAATCTATCGCTTTCGTTTCTAGAACGGTTCCACCCGCCATCTTCATAGTTACTGGATATTATTAAAACTACAAACTTGCAATTAAATTGTGACAGTTGTAAGTAGGTCTTAGCAGAAAAGCTGCGGGCCAGCGGTCGACAGTAAACTAGGGAAATTATTGTATTTACTGTTCCAATTTAGAACTTAAATAAATATATGGAGTGTGCTCAAAATCGATGACATTATATTGATTATGTCATGATTTATTACGTTAGTAATAAACTGAAACTAAACTTGTATGTCAAAGAAAGCAAGTGAGATATAGACACAACTTTAATACAATGTTCTTATTTTCAGGAATCGAACCTAACGCCCCTCTAGTCCAATGGTTCTGGGAAGTGATGGAGGAGTTGTCAGGCAGCGAGCGAGCACTGTTCTTGCGGTTCGTGTGGGGACGCACGCGGCTACCTCGAGCGCCGCAAGATCCCAGGCAAAGGGACTTTGTTTTGCAGGTAATTATATCGAATATCGATTTGTTTCTTGATATTTTTATCGACTCGGAATAATAGGTTCTTAATTTAAATGTGCTCATAACCCTAGTAAATTATACATATGTATTTTACTGTCACAGGTTCTCGACAAGTATCAGCCACCTGATCATTTCTTGCCGGAGAGTTACACTTGTTTCTTCCTTCTTAAGATGCCACGGTACTCATGCAAGACTGTTTTACGAGAAAAATTAAGGTGAGCTTTAAACAACAATTGGTAATTCACTATCGATATTTAAACATCGATTATTATATTATAATTAATCGATACTTTATCAGGTACGCAATACACTTCTGCAAGAGTATAGACACAGACGAGTACGCGCGTGTGGCTTTGAGCGCGGCCGAGAGAGTATCATCAGAGGAGTCGGACTCGGAGGGAGACGCGGCCCCCGCCCCGCCCTCCACCAACCCCCCGCCCCTGTACTCTCTCACCAGAGCGCCCACTTGGTTGTAAACATATTCAACATAGATAATTATTTTCAGAAGCAGAATATTTCGTCCGATTCACGTTATTTTAAGGCAATTATGTTGTCGATAAAATTCCACATTCGGATTTCACGGACCAATTTTGTTTGTACGTCACGTTTTAACGGATCGGTTAGTTCACGACATTAATACAAGCAATAAGCAATAATAGCGTTGATTACGCTTAATAGGGGTTGCGACGTGTTTAATCATACTGAAATTGTGTATTTTATTAATATATTCGAATTAATTCGCAATAAACAATTCGAATACTCTTACTATGTACTCATTGTAATTTTGATTGATATTTTTAATGTATCGGTTTTCGCTGAGTTGGAACGGGTTTTTAGCGATAGAACTTCCTTATATTGTACTGTCAATATAAGTTAATGTTATTGGTAAAGGTGAAGCTTGAATTCAATTATAGCATTCCATCCATAGCGCTAGACGTTTTGCTCGAACAATTTTGTATTGTAAGTCTTAAGAATACTGTCGATGTCTATCGATATTGGATGTTTCTCGATTAAGACACATACAACGAGGCGGTACTGCCACATTCCACTATTGATCCTGAATCTTTTTATTTCAATTTGCGTGTTGTATTACCTTGTATGTGATTTTTTTTTCTATTAAATGTAATGCGGTATATTTCGTAATCGGAACGTATGGGAAACGTGAAAATCAAGTAATCACAACAACTATTTTGTAGTTCTTCTTTCTTCTACTTTAACTTGTTTTAAGTATTCTTAACATTCACTTGTATCTTTACGCAAGGATCACATAGTTTAAATTCGATAAAATGCCTTAAATCTAGATTCCTTTGTGCTATGGATGTTTATTTAGTCTTGAGTCTGGGAGTTTTTAGCTGTGATGTACCATGTAACTAAGCTTAGCAGTGAAAGGAGATTTACGAAACTGTAGGAGCTAGTCATTATCGTTGCACTACATGTAGACTCGATATACGTATTTATTCATAACTTCGACTTCGTATATTTTTTATACTCATACGTACTAAGCAGTGGTCGGGATGTGTATTGTTTAAATTAAATGAGTTTTAGTGCGACAGTCCTTCAATAAAATCAACTAGAACTTAAATTCTATAGTGTTTAACTAATAGCTTTTAATGTCTCTGTGTCCTATTCTTCTCAGACAGCGATGGTGCAAAAGTGCAACTTTTAATCATATCATGTATTTTATTCTGGGGCTGTCGGTTCATTAAAATTAAGTGCTATTTATTATGTATTAGACGTATACCATGTGTTAATTTTTTAACGAAAATACGTATCTTGAGTAATTATGTGGCAAATCGCCACCCAAAGTATATTTGTGAATTGTAAAGAGGAAATATAATGTTACCAGTTCAAATAATATTTAGTCCCAAAATCTAAGGCAGCTGTTTTACATAATGTGTGACTATAATTATAGTAAGCTTGGAAACATTTATCTCAGAAATAACTCTTGTTAGCTTCTATTTTTTTTTTCTTATAAATACAGATTCAGCAAATTACATTTTAAAGTAATCTTACAATAGTTGCCCATTTAGAAGATCGTCTGGTCGCTGTTATGTATATCATATTATGTCAAAATTCAAAGATATACATAAGTCTAAAATAACATCCGTCCGCCTAACAACAACGGGCCATGAAAAATAGCGAGTTAATTGAACATCATATAGCTTAACATCATACAGCTAAGCTTGAGCTAAAGAATAATATCTGCTATGAGATATTACACTAGTGCCGACCATTACGAATACACACCGTATTAGATGAGCAATAAACTAAAAAATATAATAAATATTTATCGAGTTTGTGGTATTGTGCTGGAACTTTTTGTGCCTGTCTTACGTAAAAATGGCATTCAAAGGAGCAGAGCCGTTGCATGTCTTTTAAGTACAAGTCATAGTTTCTGTTACAAACATTTTATTTGTGCAGACTGCTCCAGTATAATACCTTTACTTTTTACTAGTCGATCTGCTATTGGTTGTTACAGACAGTTACATTGGTTGTTGAGAAATATGGTTCGTTTGTAACTTACAAACGAACCATATTTCTCATAGGTATTATGTAACGGGTTCTCACGTAGCTCCATCAGAGATCATTTATCTCTGAACACGCGAGTTAAGAATTGACTATTAGCATTACAACCAGTATTTTCGTTACAAAAATACATGTGGTAGAAATAATTTATTGCATTATAAATATTTATATTATTCTATATTCTACGATTATATTTTCACGCTATAGTCGCTTTGCTAGTAATACTAGTGTATGTCATTTGGTGCTAGTGCTTTCACGAGTATAATGCGTTTTTATACTAAAATGTATTAGAATGCACAAGGGAATACCCATATTTATTACCTATTCTCTTCCAATATTTTATCAGTATTGGTCAAGTTCAAAGCATTTAGTATACACGGAATTTTATTTAGCCTATATATCTTTACAGTTGTTTTTCTGATTTTCACCCAGTGTTGAAGCAAACACGTTGACTGCGACAAACACACAGGTTGTGCTTTTTTGGGCGTTAGGCAAGTTATGAACATTAGAAACATGTCGGGCTTGTGAGTAATCGCATGGTCTATAGTTGACTATTATAGCAGTCAATGTGAGTCAGTCAGACTTCAACTGAATTTAATTTCGAGCATTTTTGTGTTTATTTATTGTATAAAATTATATCTGTGTCAATTTTAATTAATATCATAAATTCCTAAAATCCTTTTTAAGGATTTAAGCTTCATGGCACATATAAAGAACCAGCTGTATTTTTGGAAACATTGCTTATTCCTACTGAAACAGTCACTAAACAATAGGATTTATATCCATTTTAAATTAATGTTATTATCGATATTATGTACACCAAAGTGATTATTTTAAGGTAAAAAAAATGTCATGTGTTATAAGATCTGAATGATGTAAACCTCTTATTTATTTGATCTGTCCAATTTAAATGGTTATTATTTACGAGCATACAATTAAAAGTATTTATTACAATTATCTGTTTTTTTTATAACCCTGCTTAAACTTATCTAGATACCCATTTATTTGAGAAAATGAAAAAAGAAAAGACTGCATGTGCTGAGAGAGATAGACAATGCTGTAAATGCATTCAAATTGCAAATGTAGTTATTTCCCAGGATGTAATTGAAAACCGATCTATTGTCACACGATATTGACAGCCTCCGTGGCGCAGTTGGTTGGACGCTGCCTGTGAAACGAGAGGCCGCGGGTTCGATCCCCGCACCGAGACAAATGTTTGTGTGAACCACAAATATTTGTTTTGGGTCTGGGTGTTTGTGAGACCGAAAAAAGTCTCTCGTAGTTTCTGATACCCACGACACAAGACTCGATCTTAGTGTGGGGTCAGGACTATGTATGTGACTGTTGGGTGTATTTATTTATTTGTCCAAAAAATTAGGTTTTTGAAACACAAGTTTAGACAAATATGTTGATAATAAAATGTAACTATATTATGTACATATAATATCCTGGATAAATAACTCAAATTATCATTATAACTATACAGGATTGATTCACACACATTACTGAATGTTACATAATTGAAAAAAAAAATTCACACTAATCTGGTATAAACAAAAGAAATAAATGAAAGTCATTTTTTACATGATTTAATAATCACTAAATAACTTATATGATGGAAATTAAAGTGAGGCTATTGTTCACAAAACATAATATTGATTACTTCTTCGCCTTGGGTTTGAGTGTGAAGTATAAGATGACTGCACCAAAGAAAGCATAGGTCGCCTTGGCGGTCTGTAAAGAAAAGTAACAATTAGTTTATTTGGATTTTATCAAATCATTGTATATAAAATTTTATCATACTAAATAAATTAATGTGTTAAGGTGTTAAGAATACAAAATGTTCAAAAATTAAGAGATTTTGTATATTATACATAATTGATGTATTCCACATGCTAAAATCCACATAGAACAATATATTTTTTGCTATTAAATTAGTTACACAAATTGTGTTTTTTCTACTCATGTCAGTATAGCTAATACTGGTGGATGTTATTTGTTTTGATACTGCAGTGTATTAATCATTTATTATACCAAATGAGAAAACTAATTGTCAGAAATACTTATTTATAATAGATAATGGTTACATATTTTTCTTAATATTTTAGATAAGATTTTGTTCATGATTTTCATTCTGATATAATTAGGAATTTTATTGTATTATTTACATTAATAACTATGTAACAAATTATTACTCTTATTAAAATAAGATATTATATTAAAATGGAGGAAATTTTGAACATATCATTATCAGTTAAGTACATTGATACCACCTGCATTACATTAAGGAAATGAATACCTTAAATTTTGTGATTTTGAGTGCATAAAACACATTTGAAATACTTCCCATAATTCAGTGTGGGTAATAATATATGTTGTGAAGCCTTATTTGAAAAATATAACTTGATGTTCATAAAACATAACCTCTAGAAAAATATGTATAGTGATTTTTATGTTAATGATTCATTTTATGTGTACATACGTTTGCTCTGCCTCTGTTCGTTTGGCTGTTGAAGTACTTGGATAGCCCCTTCAACTGGGATTCATCGACAGAGTCGCCTCCGGCCATTCTGAAATATATATATTTTTTTTTCAATTATTACCTTACGCCTTTACATTAACGTGATACTGAACTTTTTATTATTATGGTATTGGGCACTGGCTGCTACTTCTTTTAGTAAGATAGAAAAATAGAAAACATACCTGCTGAAAATAAATTGACCCTTATGTAATGAGTGAAGTAGAATTTCGAATTCAGAATCTGCTATGAATGAAGTCAATATGAGTCTGACGTTGGCTCACATTGACAACAGGATAGCATATAGGGTTATGTATGTGAGGAACAAAGACAACATAAATAAAATGCTATTGATATTCGGATTTCAAATTTCAATTGATTACGTTTTGTTATTACGTGATTGTTAAATTTATACACCGTCACAATTTCAATTAAACATTACTTTTTATATGTTCATCCCAAATAAATCCTTATATTTTTGTTTAATCTGTAAACAGCCTTAAATATTTTCCTGTAGAAAGATAAAATAGTTTAATACTTACAGCAGTCATCATATGACCGCTACGGCCGCGGCGTAGGTGGCTTCGGTTTCGGTTTTTCTTTGAAAAACTTATAGTAAACGTAGTACATTGCAGTAAGGGCCACAGTGACTTTAGCCGTCTGTAAATAAAACATTTACGGATAAAGTAGGTACCTACTGTATAAAACATGGATTGGTCATTTCGTTCCTTGCTATATTCAATTGGGTAGACGAAAGAATATAAAAATTCCATAAGCAGTATGCTATCGAATGTATTATAATAATCGAATGTATTTATTTCTGTCGTACCGTACTTGATCCCTTGACAAGGTTTGATCTATTATAGCGAAAAAATTATAGAACGAGTGCCTACCTGTATATAAAATTATGGATTATGAAGCTACACCAAATTATAGAAGGCTCGGTCATTGCTTTCCCGAATAAAGGATTAAATACTCTCTAATATCTAATAGACAACTAACGATTTAACGTAGAGTCATATATCCAGAGGGCTGCCACTGCAAGGCAAGGGACTCCTTTTCTACGATCGAGATCGAGATTTTGATTAAGAAATAAGAGCTACCCCCTAGTTCAACACGCTAGCCTATTGTGGGTTGACGGACTAAATACTTGTACAAGATCCATGAGGATCAGCACAAAACTATCATAGTTTCCTCACGTTCTTTTCAGCGTTATGGTGCATAGTAATTAACAACCTATCAAACACACATCAAAAAGCCAGAAGTTGTGCCCTGGGATTTGAACTAGCGCACACCGTCCGAGCAAATCGCGACCGAATCGGAGCATTCCGTACACTCCAGAGCACATTCAGAGTGTCATCTTTATAAGACCAACAGGAGTTAATCGTCAAATAGCAGTGGTAAAACTTACGTTGGCTCGGCCCCTCGTTGTTTGACTGTTGAAATATCTACTTAGTCCTGTTAAATTTGGGTCGTCGTCGAGTCCGTGGCCTGCCATTTTGTATTTAATAAGGACTAATTAATTAAATAAATAATTTATTTACAATCATTTAGGAATAAACTTTATAACATACAAAATGACAACATATAATTTTTTTAATCATCTGTTTTTTTTTAATAATAGCCTTTTTTTATTTACGTACCTTCTTAAAACTGCCCTTCAAGTAGGTCTGATATTGACAACTAAAACTTTTTCCACACGAATTAAAATACTTCGCAATTCATTTAAAATTTATGCTAAGAAAGGTGTCGGATGAGTTTTTCAATAAAATATGTATAAACCTACCTAGTTGTGCTATTATTGTCTTGTTTTTAAAAATTAGTCAGATTTATAATAAGTTATAAAAACTAACTATCTATAAACTACCTATACACTTATAAATCCGAAAATTCGAAAATTTGCCCTGGGCTTCGCATCCGTAACCATCGCCTTGGCAGCCTCGTCCGATCCGTTACCAACAGGCAGCAAACAAAATACAATTACCATGGGTGAAGGTAAACGTCTTGAGGAAAGCTGTACACCAGAACGACCTTAAAAAGTTTCTATATGTGAAGTCCGCTAACCTGCACTATGTTAGCGAAGTGGGCCGTGGCCTAAACCTTCTCATCTCTTGGTTATACAACAGTCCTGTTTTCAGCAGTGGGCGATAATAGGATGATCAAGAATAGGTATACTTAGAGGTTGTTAGCAATTTTAATGACTGTACTTATAATAATACATACACCCAACTGTCTCATAAACAGATATATATTTCGATATATTTCTGTTGTCACATACATAGTCCTGACCTCACACTAAGATCGAGTCTCGTGTCGCGTCGTGGGTATCAGAAACTACGATATATTTTCGGTCTCACAAACACCCAGATCCGAAACAAGTAGGTACTTGGGGAAAGTAGTAACACAAATATTTGTTTCGGTGCGGGGATCGAACCCGCGGCTTCACGTTTCACAGCCGGCGCTTAACCAACTGCGCCACAGAGTGTCAAACTGAGTACTCTTGTGAATCTTCGCTGGCGTCGCGTGCAAGGTGCGAAGAATACAGATTTGTAGCGATTTTTAAAACTGTCGAATAATGTGATTGAGCAGCAGCGGCTTTAGAGTAGTTACTAGGGGCTGTAGTCAGGCGGTTGCCTGGGGTGCACCGTGCAGACCTAAACGTTACAGCAATCTCGCCCTAGAGGTTGTGTTAAAATTAGCACTGGTTTAGTAAGTGGGTAATAAAAACATCAGATTGGAAGCATTTATAAATGCTTTAATTTATATCCTTGTGGCAATCATTTCTTACATAACGAATCACAAAAGTAAGGGCTAAACACATTTTTGTATTAACTAAATTGAATTTGCATAAGATTTTACAATTTTATCAGTCATCTCTTTGGATAAAATATTTAAAATTGAATCATTATGCAGAAAGATATCTCTATGTTGACATTTTTTTCTTTGTTTATTATATTAGCAATAAAATACACTAAATACAAAATGTTTAGATAAGTACATAATCGAATTTGTCACCAGATAAAAAATATATTATTAATGTCAGTTGCAAATGCATTTTGCTGTTGCTAGTTCTGCAACTTTAAAATAGGTAAATCAACTTTTTCTTGCTTTGGACAACCGTACCAGGTCCCAGATTTGTATTAATATAAATAATACCAAAACGTATTTTCTTTATAATACATAATCAATGAATACACACTTAAATCAATGTATTTAAGGCAAAAATATATTTTTTATTATTGTGTCACCTTCATTTGAGAGTGGTCCGGGGGACATTTGGGTAATTTTTATGTCAAATTCTGTGTCCCCTTCACCACTTCTAAACTAGAAACTCATCTACACCGAAATAAATCCTCAGACGCAGTGAATATAAAATCATAGAACAGATATTTATGGTTTTTATTTTTAGGAAAACATTTTATAAAAAAAGAAATGTTTTTATTTTATCTATTTTTTTGTGAATTGTTCTTGTCCCACAAAGTTAGTGCATTGTACTGAGTCATTCGGACAACTAGTCTTTGATTACAAATCCAAAACAGAGATGGCCCTGTAGTATCTGAGATAACAAGTAAGTCTGTCTAGTAAACAATAGTTCAAGCCGCAATGTTGAATTAACGTCAGCGAAGGCGGCAGGCGGCCGAACATCGTGACGCGGAGTGGGTGTGTTTATTGTTTGTCCCCTGGACCGGCGCGAAAATTGAGTAAGTAGATTAGTTACATTAATCAATTGCTATTGATCAGTTCACTTTAGTTCTGCACTTTATGTTAACAATGTAATCAAGCACAGTAAACAAATACTCTTTATGAAAAGACACATAATTTAAAAAATGTCACTCGGACAACCAGTCTTTTGGACAACTAAATCAGTTGTCCGTGGGACTTTAAAAGTTGTCCTTAGGACAAATACAAAACCATGTACCCAACACGGGATGATCGGTTTCTTGTGAGTCGCGCATTGAGAAATCGCAAGTCTTCGTATGTGTATTGTGTACCTTAAGAACAACCTCGAAGAAGTAAGAAATGTGCATATTAGTCTATGGACGGTCAGGAGGAGGCTTGTCGCGGCCAATATACGCAGTCATCGCCCGGCCCGCGGCCCTACGTTACTCCGTGAGCACAGAGTTGCCAGGCTTAGGTTTGCTCGAAATTGTGAGTCATGGACTCAAGAAGCTGGAATAGGGTATTGTTCTCCGATGAAGCCAGGATATCTCTGTTCGGTGAAGATTGACGTCGGCGAGTGCTACGAAGACGAGGAGAACGCTTTGCAGAGGCTTGTTTTGAAGAAATCACACCTTATGGTGGGGGCTCTGTTATGTTTTGGGCAGGAATAAATTCAATGGATCGTACAGAGTTAATCTTCATTGAAAACGGCTCACTGACTGGACATCGATACATAACGGAAGCTCTAATTCCTCATGCACAACCCGCATTGGCCGCTTTAGGCGAAGACTCAATTTTTATGGACGACAACGCTCGCGCCCACCGGTCTGGCGATGTGGAAGCGCATGTGCAAGAGGTCGGCATTCGTCGTTTGGATTGGCCAGCTCGAAGTCCCGACCTCAATCCTATAGAGCATGTCTGGGACGTTCTGAAACGGCGCGTGAGATCAGTACAACCGGCTCCGTAGACCATCAGAGAGCTGAAGAATGTGATTACCGCGGAGTGGGAACGTATTCCGCAAGCAAGTATCCGGGATATCCTCGCTAGCATACCCAGACAAATTCAAACTGTGATTTCATCTAGAGGGGGTCACACTCGATACTAAACATTTATCTGCTTTTACTTTATTAAAGAAAAAACAAACAAAAATATTTTTTTTAACTTTTAATTCACGAGCATATGCACTACTAGCGAGCATACACTACTAGTGAACTTAGCATTAAAACCCATACATTTTATCAAAATTTTGTGATAATACTGACGAAAACGATTATTTGCTTATTAATTTACAAAATTGTGAAAGTAAAACTACCTATAATTATCAAACAAACCAATAGTAACATTTGAAATGGTTCATTGCTTAGGTGCCCGTTTTTTTTGCAAATGAGTTTATATCAAACCCAATTTTCCTATGGACAACCAAAAGTCCATCGGACAACTATGATGTCCCCATATAAAAATGGAATCAAATCTCAAATAGTTTTATTTTAAACATTTTATTATGTAAATTTCATATATTGAAGGGTAGCTAAGTATAAAAGCAACATAAATATATATATATATATATTTAATATTTTCTGGTTTAATACTATGTAAATTAAACTCTTAACGTCATACAAAATTGATGGTTGTCCAAGAGACACTATTTCTTAAAATATTAGGAGTACTATGCGTAATATCTCAAATAGACTACTTTGAAATTTAGATATACACCCGACTTGATTTATATTTACAGTGTTAAATTACAGATAAAAAAATATTCACACTAAAAAAAATATTGAACTAGTTGTCCAGGTGACTGATTTTATAAGACTTCAGTGCGCTTACAAGCTAAAAATAGCCAATTCTGAAAGAAAAGTGCTCTGCTGTATGCAGATTCGTAAAGTAGAATATATATTCTAACTTCTGAAACTATTAAATATTTAAAAAATCAATACTTGAAAAAATATGGCAAAATCATAACCTGTGCACTAAATAGTTGATTTACCCATATGTATATAATTATAAGTTATATACCTATTTATAGTTGTTGCTGGAAAATCGTGTATAGGAGGTCATGTCCAGCACACAAAGTGTTAATAATGTTCATGGAAATTACTTTTAATATGTGCACTTAATACTACATTACTTAAAATTGAATTCCAATCAAGTTGGAATCCAAAGCAACTACCTTAATTGATGGACTAGTATTCAATACAATGAGATACATCAACACAATACCATCCAACCATTTCATATCAAAAATATATATAGTAAAAAATGTAAAACATCAAAATAATTACTTTTGAATTTAGCAAAATATTCGTAAATAGCTATAAAATCTTATATGGGTTAAGTATACTTTTAAAGCATTTTAGATTTCATGTAAATCCTATTGATATATTAAAGAAAATCACACATACTACATTGATATTGTCCTCATTTCACAGACTATAGATCACAGCTATGTTAGGACCACATTAACAATTATTGCACCATTTGGCCTTCACTATCACTTGGCCTCAAATGCCGGTCCAGAGAGAGCATGTTATTCTATATTAACATATCTTCTTCCCAATCTTCTTTCTCTCTTTCAGATATGTTCACTGTGGGCCGCGTTATTTGTTTCAGTTCGTCGTGCGTCCGCGCTGGAATCGGGTTATCACTGAGATCTACATATTCGAGGGCACGCGATCTGGCTAATCTGTCGACGTCCACTTCTGAAAATAAAAAGATTTTTATTTGTTTAAACAAAAATGAATTATAGAGTTTATAGATTCCACATTATGCTATAAGTGGTTGAGGGCCACATTATGAGGGATATCAGAAGGATATAAACAAAAAAAATATTATAATATTTTGTGTACAATGATGGGGAGTGATCACAGATGCTTACTGTGATTTACTTAAATCTGCAATGGCAACTTTGCCATTGTATGTTCTTTGTTCCAAAGCACTGCAAGCAAGCACAAATGACAGAAGTAAATTTAGAAATCATTGGCATTATATAGGTATTCCATAGCTTTGGCACTGAACTGGAATTCCACCCAATGCCAGAAATTTAACTTATGAATAATTTATGTCACTGATTCTCTATTTATGACAGCCGAGTTATCTTTCTAGTGATTGTGGTACATAAATAAATCAGTAAGTGTCAATCATTGCAAGTGTTAGAAATCTTGTGACATAATATTAAAATGATGCAACTTGTAAATGCCAATATAGGAATCAATTCTATATTTGCCCACTTCAATAACAAAGGAGCAAGTGTTCATTACATCTGACTAAGTCATTCCAGTGCAGATGCATAGTAATGGTATTTTTAATATTACAATATAAACACCTCTACAGGTGTTTATATCTACATATTATATGAGGATCCTTCGTGATTACTCAGAAGTATTGCAATAGGTGGTACTGCATTACCTGTAATATAAAATAAGTATCTAAATTCAAGTACCAATAATATGATTGTGGTGGGCCAACAGTGTGTGCAAACTGGGGCACTGGAACGTGATGTGTGGAAGGGCTACAAACGAGTTGTGTGAGATGTCCAGCCTCTCTAGACACGCCAGTGTGCACAGCTCATCTGGCAGTTTCGCCATTTGATTATTTGATAGGTTTAAATCTGAAAACATAAAGTAATTCATATAATTAAATAATTTATTTTTTTATTATATTCAACAGTTGGATCGAAATTGGGACATTACTGTAAGATAACAAGACTGGTCTTGTGGCATCAGAAATTACAAAAGAGACTTTGGTCCTACAATAGCCAGAATTGGGAGAAATATTTTGAAGTAATTTTAATATCAATGCCCTGAACCGGTCATCATAATAGCGGTAAATATTGAGATGCTTTGACATCTCCTTAATCTGTAGCTACTTTTGCTTGCCAGCATAGTTTAAAAGTGGCACTACAATATTCCAGGCAATTTAATCTAATTTTTCATGATATTAATCTTATATTTAGGTATAACATGTTTATGAAAGGAAGTACAAACCTGTAATTAAACTAAATTTAACTGCAAACTTTGGTGGTATCTTAGAAATAACATTTCCACTAAGATCACAGCTCTTCAGTTCTGTGTGTCGCATCAAGTGGTACACCGCATCAGGTACTTGCATCAGCTGACACTCTGACAAGTCTGAAAAGAGGAGAATATTCACATAAAAATTATAATTTCATAGTATGTAGCATGTACAAGTTGTTGTTTTGGGTACATTGTGTGTACTGTTTTCACATGTCTAGTGAGCGATTTACCTAGAATCTAGATAAGACGCATGTGCCAGATAGGTGAATAGTTAAATTGTATTGACATCACTGTCAATGTGTTAAATCATCACTTCAAACTGTTGCGCAATGTATTAATAATACAGGAACTGAACATTTTTGTATCTTTAGCTAGATTATAAATAGAAATATACACATCATCAGTTGTATGGAACTAATATAACTACAGTTTCAAATACACGCAACATGCAATATTATGAATACAAAATAGATGTGACTGAGAGTTTGCTTTGCATGAATGATTACTACTGGTGTTAGGAGTTATATACATGCACCTTTTCCTAGTACAAAGGTACTGTTACGTCAGAGTCATCAATCATTATGCATATATAGAAAAGCAAAGGCTAATACCTAAGTTCTGTGTCTCCTGAGCATCTTCACATTTTAGTATAACACGCGTCACTCCCAAAGCCATTATTAATAATTGCCGAGTTCACGTTCACGCCTATAAGAAAGTCGCGCACTGCACTGGACTACGAAAGCGTAACATGTGCTCTTAGTTATTTATAAACGCGTGAAATAGAAAGAACACACTACTCATTCTAATATACTCAATGCGGGCGTATGGGATTTCACAGAAGCTAAGATATACGCATATTATCGCATATTCAAACTTGCTATGTGAAATTTTATAATTTAGTACATTTTATTTGAAATAAAATACACAAATGTTTTTTATTTTTATTTGTATTTCCGATAAATGTCACTATGACATTGACAAATTACTTTTTCGACTTCAAACAGCTGACTGCACGATTCCTTGTTGACGTAAAGCCTTATGAATTAAGCTTAATAAACTTATGAATACATAATAATGATATTCAGGTTTTTGCTATTTCAAAACCTTGGATGCTGCTTTTATTTTTATAATAACCAATGAAAATCTTATACTAACCAATATATAAAATGACTACCTTGTGAGTGAAAGTATAAAATGCATGCAGTTTTTTTATCCAAGCTGTAAATCCACTTTTTGTTAAGCGAGTTTATCCTCATAACCAACACAATGAATCATCAGTATCTTTACAAGGAAGTGTATTAAACGAGCAGTGAATTCTCTGCTAGGCTGTACGCCACTTATGGAATAAATTGGTTTGCTAAGGTCAACATGTGCGCGGTGCGATAGGAACTCCGCTATTATGTTACGCATATGTTACACATTGTTCCTATTGAATGACATTCTATGCTGTTCTAGTATAAACATAGGTATTTAAAAGATTTAGTTAAGAGACTGTTCACATGCACTCAATTTTTTAATATTTTTGATTCATTAGTCCCGACTGTAGTGGCAACGTGTAATTGACTGAACTGTGAGGGCCTGGGTTCGTTTCCCTGGTCGAGCACTCCCATTTCATTTTTTATTAATTTTCTGTTTGGACAATCTCATATGACATGCTCAGGACTCGCACTTATTGCCTCCTACCGCATCTTGGGACGGAAATGAACTCTAATTGTGGCGATGTATGTAGGACATAAAAAACAATTTAAGCATTGATATGTGCCCGATATATACGGAATAGATCCATGCGCGTGTCGCCTTCCGCGTGTTAACGCATTCATTGTAGTTATTCTTGTCTTCCGGGAGTCTATATGGATGTAGTTAACAATGAGAATCGTTACAGAAAGTTTTTACACCTTACCTAACCGACACTGTGTATCCATGTTTAATGAGCGTAAAATATTGTTTTTTTATCAATGATTTTAATATTTAATGCTACATAATGCAGCTTGTACACAGTTGCACTAGACAGCTAATTGCGATATATTTTACGATATAAATCTAGACTCGACCGTAAATAAACAGACCCGACAGCATACTTATTAAACATAAAAAAGCTTATTGGGTAATCAAAATACATGTTTTAGTGATTTAGTAACACGGATTTAGCACAAGTCTTACAAATAAACGGCAATGTAACTACGCGATCATATAAAGAAGCCATATAACTAACTGCGCAAAAGTTTGTATCATTCCAAAATAAGACACTATTATTAGGAATTGCGACTTTGCCTGATCCTGCTGTTACACGAGCTAAAGCAATATTGTTATTAAAAATATCCCATTTATTGTATGACGCATCCTTAAATAAGAGAAAAAATTGAAAGTCAAGGTACGGCCGGAAATTCCTATGGCCGTCAGTGTACGAGTTATGCTTGGTAAAAAGAAGTGGATACGGATTATACAATATTAAGCAACACTGGCAATATTATTTCAAAAATAATAATTTAGTCCAATATTTCTGTCTTTTTTTATGGCTAAGAATAAGGCAAGATTTTGTATATTTCTAAATGTATTTTACTTTATTTTTAACAATTATACTTTATTTATGTCCCACACTCGACCTTTGGAGTTTACTCTAAGCCGCCACTTCATCCAAGTGATCTATAGGTGCTCGGTAAGGATCATTTTTCCTACGGGTCGCTGTCGCTACTATTCAAAAGTATTGCACATTTATATTAATCATAAAATAACGGATTGCCTCATCAACGGATTCGACAGACATCTAATTTATTAGCTAAAAATACAAGCATTGCACCGTTGATATGTCGGCATATAACGTTGCATAAAGCGATTGTGTATCATACATAAGGAATTAATTAAACACTTGAAATTAATCCGCGTAACAAAGGCCAGGCTGTTCCAGGTCGGACTGGCCTCGTGCGTTTCACAATTTTTACACGATATCTTCGTTTACGAAAACCCAGTGCAACAGACAGCACTCTTTAAATTACTCGCCTTATATTACGTAAATACATATTACTCATACGTTTCACATCGTTATTTCATAGTACATAGGGTGCAATTCTCACGATCATTATGATAGATTGTTGTCAGCTCTTGCGGTTCTTCATTAGCGTCCTCAAATTGCGATAGGCATAAATGTCATAATGGTGTGACAATAAGCAAATCCAATGGAAAGTTGTAACAAGTTGAAAATGTACCTAATTACGAGGGAAAGCAGGCCTGAGCTAATGGCCAGCCATTGGACGTTTTGTCGAAAGTACTTACATTGAGGTAGTTTGTTTTATTTTATGTTGTGTAACAATGAATCTGGTCAACCATTGCAAAGACTTCTCAACGAGAAATGCGTGGCGCTTATTTTACCAAAACATGGTATAACGTTTGGCTCTATTAAGATTACGTTAGGAAGTAAATTATTCTGAATCTGCAAGTGTATGTAAAGAATTGTTATTGATTTAGTCAAGTCTCGTACTAATTTGAAACAATACAATATGATGACACAACAATATGTTTGGTATGATAGAACTCTATCCAGATAGAGTCCTATTTGATGATAAAAACATTCCTATTTCATGATACAGATGTTGTAAAATAAATAATGAAGTTTTTTGCTATTATAGTGATGAGCTTATAATTCCAAACTTGAGTTCAGTTTGAAATATCAAGTGATATGGGACTGAAGTGTTTTGAATTTCTTATCAAAAGTGATTAACCACTACCTGGTGACTCATACATAAATTAGTTTTTTGCATTCTACGCCGATAATTTTATTTTCCGCGTTTTACTTTCCATCTTAAGTTATTTTAAAAATAAAAGTAACATTTCACTGTGCTCCAATTTAATAACCCCGATTTGGTAACTTTATATAACATTTAAATAAAGTAATTAAGGTGATTTCTTACAACATTATTATATATCCACGGTAACATAATTTTATAACTTATTCGACATTATGGAAATATGTTTAATATTCTAAGATCATGGAGAAATATATGGTAGGCCGTAGGTATGTACCTAAAACTCGTAAGAGTTGTCGTAATAATTGTTACATAAAACCAATATGCCGTGTTACTGTGTGCGTTTGGTATATAAAATGGAATGGATGAATATTGGGTATGTATATTGCAGATTTATTTTAGCAGATTGAGAATGATAAATAGGTTGGTACGTATGTACCTACTGTTAAAACCGTAGTTTTATTTTTTTATAATACGATGATGGAAAAATTCATAATGCTTCTAAGTATTCTTGTAGATAAATACCTTATATTAAATTGTAAGTTTATTATATTTTATTTTATTTATAAATTTCACCTCATTTTTCGTAATTTTTACCTGTTTTTAACATTTAGAATTAATATTGATATAATAATAATTATGTATATACTCTGTCTCATTTATATTATGTAAATTTTCAAGCTAACAACTGGAAATTCTGTTTCGGCTGGTATTTAATACGTGACATTGGCAGAATTGGGGTATGGCAACACCGCAAAAGCCAAATAACAAGAACTGAACTGAAATACCTTATAACACATTAAAAAATATTCTGTAGGTATTAGTCACCAAGCCATTTAAATATCGCACTGGCTTATCTATTCAGATTTGATTGACTATAATAACAATTTAGAACGCATTCACAATTAAAAAAATAATGATTGGCGTTGAGTTAAACAAAATGATGATTGTATTAATTAATATTCTTTATATTTCGTTAACGAGAATCTAGTGGCTGAATTCATTACTTGGATTACTAAGTTATGCATTACACAAGTAAACCAAGTATGAAGTGAGGCCTCAATTACAATGCACCTTAATAATTAACGTTTCCTTTGAAGCTGATTTATCGTTATTAGTTCACTTTGTTTTTTACCGAAAGGAAACATAAAGTCCAAATCGTTTTCTATGTTTTCTTTTTTATGCCTTGTAAAGTATTATGTACTGGTGCTATTATATATTACTTAAGGCTCATATTTCAATCCTCGGATATCTGCTATCGAAAGAATAACTTAAGTGAATCTGATGATTGTAAAAATCGGGCTTTTGAATCGTGACATTGGGTATACGACTACTTGCATGACCATTTTGTAATTTCATGTTGCTATCTTAGTACATTCACTTGACTTTATAGTTAAATGCGTCATCAATGTATATAGTAAATTATGTACCAGGAAGTTTGTGGATACTAATTGTTTTTTATCTATTGCAAAAGCTGCATGTTATAATGAAAGAAGAATCGTTTGGCAGTTTGCCATTCGAATAAGTTTGAACTGGTGTCACATTCATCATGCATTACTCGTATTCTATTGGCGAATATTTGAATAAGGATTGAGTAGATTTTGTTGAATAAATCAGACAAAAGAAAATATTAACGAAAAATTCCTGCTATCAAAGTGATTTTTTGCTTAATTATTCCTAAATTATCACATCAGAAGCAGTGAAAAGTACATTTTTCATTACATTATTTTTTTAAGGCAAGGAATTGCTATCTGCCGCGCAATTACTGCACACGTTACCCCATTAATAAAGAACAGAATGAAGTTTGAAGATTAATAAACAAAACTGATGCCAGATTATAATTTACAACCATACAAAACATCAGCTGACACATGTACCTATGCAGTCTTATCAATTAAACTTCTGATCGTCATGATAAAACGTTGTAAACAATAGTTGTATTGTTTATTGTTATGCTTTTAATAGGAGTTTATTTTTGAAGGACTGTGTATAATACGTACATTATGTCCATTATTGATAGCTTCCGTGACGCAGGTAGCTAAGAAGTAAAAAGCCGGGTGTGAAATGGGAGCTCGCGGGTTCGATTACCGCACGGTTGTGACTCAAGATTTGGTGTTGTACACCAGTCGGGGCTGTCTCTGTTGGATGTGTATTTATTATTACCTACATAGATATAAAACATGTAAATTGTTTAATTACCTACTCAGTATTTAACTTCATATTATTAGGACTAGGTAATGCCTGACAGAATATGATAATATAGCGATAAGGCTTCAAGTCATGAATTCATAACGAATCCTCAATCTTCATAGAAATTTTATGAAGTACCTACCTTATGAGTACTTGCTATTGAAGAACTTTGCATTGTAAATGCAAATATATTCATAATCAACCCTACTACAATATAAACAATAATTGCGTCATGGCTGACTTAATTTAAGCATGCATTGCAAATAATAACTTAAAAAAAGACGAAAAAAAAAATTTGAATTGCGAACGTCTAAAATATCAAAATATATGCACTCATAACTTAGATAATTCACTAATGTCGACTAGATCATTAAAATCTACAAGATACTCATTTTTAACGAGAATCTTAATTGTTTTCAAATATACTAGAATATCAGTCTGTAGGTCACAGTTACCTAACTCGTTTATTGGTCAGGGTCATCGAATAAGTTCATTGACAAACTCTCAAACATCTTTGGATGTGATTGTTTACATTCACAACTTAGAAAGACATTTGCTTGAGACGTACTTTTATTCACAGTACTACGAGTTGAACATGTAAATTTTTATACATACATACATACATAAACTCACGCCTTTATCCCCGAAGGGGTAGGCAGAGGCGCCACCAGGACACCCACATTTCGCCTTGTATGTTCCGTCCCACGATGTGATAGGGGGCGAGCCTATCGCCATATCGGGCACAAATTCCTGACTCCGGACTGATAATGAATAGAAAAATCCAATATCACTGTCCGACCCGGGACTCGAACCCGAGACCTCAGCTTTGTAACCGTACCTTAATACAACTACGCCACCGAGGCAGTAAATTTTTATGAAATCACGAAACAAAGAAAGGCCCCGTATTCTCATAGATTTAATAGAGAAAGAAATAAAAGGGATGGTAATTGTCAAAAGGTAAACCCTGTATACATATCGTAGATAAAAACATTAAACAGACATGCTGAAGAAGGAACAAGAAGAAATATTTTATCTTTAAAACTGCTGTAAGTCGGCTATAAAACCAAATTCCATTTAGAAAAAAATACTCCAAATATTGTTCGCAATCAGAGAATCCAACACTGATTTTCATAATTCGCACCCCACACTAATGAGTCGACATGACCCAGCATACGAAATAAGACATTTATGTGGCCCGAATTTAATCTTCGATCTAGTTTCATTTAGAGTTCACCTACTGTCTTGTTATTTTATCACAACAACGCAATATCATTGATAAGATTACAAACAATACTTAGTTGTATGTCTACCGAAGTAATTAAATTGTTTACTGTACTGTTAGTTCCGTCAGTGGAAATAGGTTTTTGGAATAGTTCAATAAACTCTTACTCATGTTGGTAAACTCAGTTATCGTTAATTTTTTTGCGTGTTAGTGTAAAAATGCAATTCTAACCATTTATGATTAGATCCCTATTATCATGTTTTACTGCGTTGTGAATGTGCATTGTTATTCTAGATAATGTGCGTTATATATTATTAAGCTTTGATTATGATACTTGATGAGGAGTTCATAGACATAGCTTCACGTACCGAGTTGACTATTCTCCTGCGCGTCTTCACATCGTCCGACCACCCTGATGATAGCTCGTCCAGCCAGCCGCGCACATATCATCATAGCCGGTGCTCGAGGGTCGTGCTCCTCCGCCTCAGCAGGCAGGCGCGCGCCGCCATCGTATTCCGTGGGGGGCCTCATCACTGCACTTCAATCAACAGTCACTGCACAACTCCTCAGTCCTAATCACTGCTATCAAAAATCTTTCACGAGAAAGAATCACGTATCATCTACCGCCGCAGCGAAACGCAAGGCGCCTGGATCCACGGCAGCACTCTGGTAAAATTCGAGCGCCGCGTCCGCAGCCAGCCTTTATATCGTTGGCAAAACAAAGAAGCGTGGTGAGCGAGCGGGACGGCAACAACAACAATAGCCCGTCTCCCTCGCACCGTCTGCTGCGCAGTTGACGCAAGTTGGCCGCCAGCGGAAACACGCGGAAAATATTATTGAGTACAGAGTCACTGATCCTGTCGCAAACGAATTAATTGCTCTCACGGTACAATAAACAATTCTGGGATTTCGTTTTCAGTTGACTGCATGTGCGGTGGCATCGCTCTATGTCGGGTATTGTATCTTGCCCATTATCATATCGCCTTTGTTCGTCTTTGAATAATCGCCGGTTGAATACATGTGTATTGAACAGCGATCAGCTGAATGTGAAAGGCTTGGTCGGATAGTTGGCGGTCGAACACGATTTTCCAGCCTAATTCACAATGTGCCATCGCAGTTCGCGCATGTGTTGTACCTAATGTAATGCAAGCATTTGTAACACAAACCCGACAAAATCAGTTAAAACAGTTGTTTCGTATTGAGATCGTTTACAAACACTTCAAATTGCACTCTTGAGTTCCTATTATAGTTGTGTTTCATAATGGCCTTGGTATATTAAACAGTTAGCGGTCGTGATTCAAGAAACTAACAAGAAAGTGTAAACGTAAGATGGTTGTAATTAATTAGTTACGCAAAGTTCAAGGTTCAGTGGATTTCCTTATACACAGCTGACTGAGTAGTTTAATGCTGTTTCTTGGCTTATTTTATTCGATATTACTTGCGTTTCAATGATAGATACTAATATTTATAAAATCAAGCTCCAGTGATTAGAGGCATCTCTGGCCTTGTACTCTGTTACGGCATACAATTTTCAAACAACTACAATGACATATAGTTTTTACTTATGTGAACTGCGTCAATAAGACGTCTATGTCTTGTGTTCAACGCACTTGCCCGATGTCTTGGCCAAAGAGAGACGCAAATTTTCATCCACAAATACCAACCTTGAACACGCGCCAAAACTATATTTCCCGCCTTGGTCCGATTAATATTTGCATGAAAATGTTTATTTTGAGAAATAAACAAGGAACTCTGAAGATCAATTCGCAATTACTATAAATTACGTACGAAGTCGGATTTGCAGTGCGAATGAAAGGGAAATGTTCTAATTAAATACACTATATAAAAGTTTATAAAGACCAGTGAAAGCGAGAAACGAAACATATTTTTTTTCGGAATATTCGACCACTTAAAGAAATCAAGGAAAGAAATTCAGTCACGCGTACGTAACTTTGATGAAATGAAAATATAGTTTATAGTTTTATTTATTTTATATATTCCTCTTTCATCCTAATTATTTTAATAATTATAGATTTATTCCTGAATTTTAGAATTAAGGGTGGACTCTGCGTAAGTGTCATTAAATTGACTACTCTATAAAAAGAGAGAAAATTATAGTTGTCAATACAGCACGACAACCACTGGAGCTGCACTTTCGTTTTGTCTCTCTCATGCTTATGGCTTCGTCTTAAATTGATAGATTCATAGTAATACGCAATAAAATGCAATAATCTATGATAGAAAGTTTATAAAAAAATTTACAAATTGCAGACTTTATTAAATAATAATACACCCAACAGTCACATACATAGTCCTGACCTCACTCTCACAAACACCAACACGAAACAAATACAGGTGTGAATCACACAATAGGCGAGACGAATGATTTTCAAATTATATTCTAAAATATGGGCACACATTTATTATATACGAAAAAATCTATATTTCAAGAATTAACAAAGGCTTAACACAGTTTTAAGCCATTTTTCTAATAATTTTTCAATAGTGCACAAAAAACGCTAGTAGGTGTCATGGCGTCCGCTTTGATGTCACTACTAGGTAAACATGTCATTGTGTACTACTAAATCTGTGGTCTATGCGCAGCGAATGCGTCATGTTTACATAGGCGTGACATCATGAGTTGTGAAGAGCGTTTTTGTCAAAATGGCCGATTGCTATATTTTGTACTTTGATTTTATTTAAAATCTTATTAATCTCCAAGTATAGATTAAAACTGAATTATCATTTGAAATCCTTGTAATACGTATTTTCCCTTAAAAACATAAAATCTTTAATTTTTTGATACTGTCGTCTCGCCTATTGTTCGTCTCCGTGCGGGGATCGAACCTGCGGTCTCATGTATCACAGCCGGCGTCTAACCAACTGCGCAACGGAGGCTGTTCTACTATATTACAAAAAAATTACTACAAACACCTACATAATATTTTTATTCATGTGTAGTCATTCATTGTGAAATCTAAAACAAAAGACGTTCCTCTTTGTTTTAGCGAACTCATTTATATTGATCTCTTATGCTACTATTGAGATATCCATTAAATAAATACATTTTGTATACCCTTTCACATTGAATATAACTAAATTGTATTGAGTTATGAAATAACATCCATTTTTGCCTCAAAAGTTTTACAAATGTATGTACTATTAAATAGATGTTCGCTAATTTTAATTCGCCGGCCTCGTGTCTACGATTTCCCTCTCGAATCATGACCCGGTTTTGTGAACATCTGCGTATTGAGTAATTTATTACTATAACAAAACTAGTGTGGAACGGAAAAATTCTTGTTCACCTACTTTTCCTCGAATGCGAGTACATAATTTTCAAAGTGTTGAAATCACGATGCATTGCGTTCGCAAATGTGCCACTCCTGATTCATACAAAGGAACAAAGATTTATCTTAAAAACAAGTTTATTCAGAGTTAAAAATGGACGAAGATGTAATGAACTCCCTTTCAGCATATTTTTGATGACGAATTAAATTGTTGAAAAATTAGGGCATTTTCGTGATTCTTCAACGTTGCATGTTGTTTCCTGTACAACATGATCAAATTTATAAAAATACAAGCAACAGTAACACTTCATAATCCTTCACGATGATACTACGTCTTTTGTCAGAGATATTAGAAATCAGCGATAAACCAAAAGTCGAAATAATTATTTCTTGATTACACAAACATTTGTTTCACTCCACTGGTCTAATATGCAGTCGCTCGATCCTCATCCACTAACCATAATGTGTGTTGCTGTTTAAGGTGATATTCATAGTTAAAACAGGATTATAATCGTCAAAGAATATAAAGGACTCTGTACGGTGCCTTTTAAAATTGTCTTTGGTACCATCAGGGACCAAAAAAATGCAATTTTTAGATAAAAAAAAAACAGTGCATCACTGCTTCAGGTTTTCGTCCAAGATATTAAGCATCTGTAGTACCTAACTAATATAGGTTTTATTATAACTTAAATGTAGCGCAGAAATTTTCTTATCCGGATGGATTTGGCAAAATACGGCAGTTGTAATTGTACAAAGCAAATTTGTTTCGGACAATTTGACAATGACACAGAAAACTTAATTACTTGTCATTTGGAATCTTTATGTTTTAGTTGATCGTTCCAGTTTATTCTAAGATAACAATACTTGGTCTAGATGCCAACTTTACAATCAAACGGCATACCTACCTAGGGTATTTTATAACCAAAGGGCACTATAGCTATAGGTACCACCAATTCCTTCCATTAATATTCATAGTGTGCGATTAAAATTCCATTGATCAATTTATTAAAAAAAAAATGTATTCTCAAGCCTTAAGATTATTAGACCTGTATAGTCGCGTAGAAAGTATAAAAGATCAGTAGTGTATTGTAAACAGGAATCCTGCAGATCGGTTCGCGTCGCTGCGTGCACGCCCTCGATGACGCACCAAATTTTCCGCCGCGTGGCCGCACCGCGACCGCTGACATTTCGCAGAAGTTTTTTACACCGTGAGAGCAGAGGTCGGTCCTTTGTGCTATTTCAGGAAAAGCTGGACACGAGCCAGGTCCCGCAGTGGATATTCGACGCAGTAAACATTTGTATTCAGTGCTTTGATCCTCGTGTCCTTACAAAACAAAATAGCTCGTAATACGTTGTGGTAAAGGTTAAATTATTGTACTAATTTCGCATTTATGTACTTTTTCATCATGAGACCATTTGTTTTCTTTGTTTAATTAAGCTTAGGTGAAAATGAATTCAAGAGCATAAATAAAAAGTTATTTCAATGTTAAACTAAAATAGTTTGAAAATGTATGAGTTCAAAAACTTGTAAGGTTATGATGTTTATTTTTCTTATGTGTAGTAAAAGTATGATTACACATAATGCAATGGAGACCCAATTCTCTTTATCTTAATCTAGATGTACTCGAAGTTATCGGTTTTATTACTGTATTAATTTTATATAGACGCGGCATTCTCTACCTATTTGATGAAATGGTTTATATCAGAAAGATAGGTTCATTTTGCTTAATATTAGATTTATTGAGAAAACGTTTGGTGTTTACATACAAAAATAAAATTCCTCTATCCTTGTAACAGTAACGAAGTGCGTAAATATGTTTGGCTGATTAGATGTTGATATGTTGCTTGTCGCGACGTAATATCTGAACTCATTGAGATTCTGATATAGTGAAATATTTGTTTGTTTTCTTTGAACTATTGTTGATTATAAAAAGGATCGAGCGTATATTACATGAGAAAATTTAATGAAATCAAAAATAGTTCTAGAGATATTAAATACTGTTGACGACGCTACACATACTATGGAACCCTTTTCCTCTTTGTTCAGATGTAGAACTCCATGAATTAGTTTTTTTTATTCTAATTCCAAATAACTAGATTGATCTTTTTACACTGAGGACCCGATCTTTCTTTTGTTTTACGGCGATCATGTCATAACTATGTAACTTATACTTATTCCGTTATTTGAGAATAATTTCTAAATCGATGTAGTATTTTACATACATACTTTCTTTCTTTTTCAGTCACAAAAAGTCTACTACTAAATATAGGCGTCCTCCATATTCATGGAGCGAATGTCGTTATAGACATTCGTCTATAACGACATTCAGCATCTAATCTATACTCTTTCACTTCAGCCACAGGGAATCTACTGAACATAGGCTCCCAAAGATCGCCATTGGAACCTGATGCAAGCGGCATGCATCTAGCGATCAATCAATATTAGGTGTATAAATAAAACACGTATCTACATTGAATAATGATTATAATATCAAGTGGTGGCAGGGTCGGTCCGCTGCTGCGCGAGTTGCGCGGCAGCGCAGCAGTGCAGCATGAGCGCGGTGAGGGCGTAGGCCCGGCCCTCGCCCCCCTCGCCCGTTTCCCCCGCGCCGCCCCCGCTCGCGTCCTCCGCTGATAACTCCTCGCGAACTGCCTGTAACTAAAAGACGAGGAAAATGATTATAACATCTTCGTTGGCTTCGCTCATATCGAGCCTAATTGCTTCGAATGAGTGTCGTTGCTAAGTGACATGCATTGGTTTTGATTTTTTTTGTGGAATCGTTCTGACCAGTCTTGCTGCCTTTGGTCCTGATACTAAATTTTATTTGAAATTACTTGATCACGTCGGTACATAATAGAAATAAATGAAATCCAACGTCAAGAATTGACCACAGCGAGTTGTCTATTACCCTGTTTACTCAATGATGATAGAGCCACATGGTAGAGCTAGGACTGCGGTATGAATAAGTCGACTCGAAAATGAGTGTCAATACTCAAAAACTCGTTTGGTTGATTATTATGACGCACGTTTTAAGACGCACTTATCTTATGATATACAAGAGCATGATTCATTGATAGAAGGCTCTCATCATGATATAACGGAGAAGGTATAGCATGATTCATTGATATCAGTAGATAGCTGTAATGATGTTGGAATAGAGAAAGTATAACTTAACACAATGACGTAATTACAAAGCTACCTATATTTCTGATGGAATGGAAAATAATATTGGAGAGAGACTAGAGATTAGACAGTTAGAAAGCACAGTGTGTTTCATGGCTATTATGATGGGATGGAGTGTGACTAGAGTGAAGATGCGTTGGCACTATAAGGCTACCTAATATCTATCATCCTGATGAAATGTAAAATGACATTGAAATGTGACTGAAGATCAGATAGTCACCATTTCATGTATCTGGTGTGCGGTGAGCTTGGCGGCGAGGTCAGGCGCGGAGTCCCGGGCGGCCGCAAGCAGCGCGTCCGGCGGCAGCGCGCTGCGCAGCGCCGGCGCCAGCATGGCGCTCACGCCGCCCCTCCCGCCCTTCGCCAGCCACGTCGCGCCGCACGCGCCGAACGGGTTGTCCGGACTCTCCAGCGACTGTTTCCTTTTCATCACAGGAGCTTATCGTGAAAAATGTCACTGCTGTTGCACGGCACGACGCGCGCATATTAATACCGTATCCAAATATGAACAATAAAACGTAAACAAACGACATCTTTATCCTAATATAAATCCGACAATGATTGAGTTTGTTATGCTTCACGCCTTGAGATCTTAGAATTTGGAACACACGTTGTCAAGAGGTCAGAAAACGACAAACAGTAATTTTCATCTGAAAAATAAATAGGTACTTACTGTTCCAGAGCGACGAAAAATTACTACATATTAAGTGGCCGTACTATAAAAAATACGATAAACCCACAAAAACTCGGCTTACGAAAATGAATAAATTAAAATTTAATGCGCATAATCTAGTTTAAATGTATCAATCGATATTTGTTTACATTTTATTCTTTCGTATTTTGGATAGAGTATAGATAGTTTCGTTTAATTATTGCCAATAATTGCTACTTCGTGATAATATGTTATTTTGTAGGTTGTTTTTGGTTGATCCTGTCAATTTCAATGAATACGGGCGCGACGTTAGGCAATTTAACAAAAAAAACATCAACATAAAACAGGTGCTGTTACAGTCATGCATTCATGCGTAAGATTGTAAGAACGAGTAGGGGTCTAAATATGATTCCTATGCCATTTGATTTGCAACTAAAAGTATGTGTGGTGGTTTAGGAAGTCTCTTGACCATGGAATCCATCTTGCTTAGCCTGTGAATGTAGCTGGTCTTAAACTTAAATACATTCCGTTTTATTTCATAAGGACCGAAATCTGAAGCAGTTTTTTTTTCGATTGTAAGTATGGTATGTAAAATGCGCTATGCATATACAGGGTATATCAAGACTGCGATCGAAAACGAACCCAGGTGGTAGTATTAGTGACTTCAGGAACAATGCAAATAATAATAATTATTTTTTTTAATTTTTTTACTATTCGTCATATTTGTGTGATAAATACATAGGTTTCCTAAAATAATGATGTACTACACCTTTTTAGTTTTAAAGTCTCAATAGTACGTAAGGGTTTAAATTCCTTTTTTCGCAAAAACTAGGTATTTAGCACTCAAACGCGACGATATTCAAAAAATTTCAAAAAAATATCTGTCGCTTTTTTTGCGAAATTTTTAATTGCATTATGTTTGTAACCACTAATACTACCACCTGGCTTTGTTTTCGGTCGCAGTCTTGATATACCCGGTATGTAAGTTTTATCACATTAAAAACTATGTTTGATTGTGGTTTGATGCTGTTCTTGTTTTAAATCAAACATGTTATTTAATAAACCAGCCGGCATTCTTTATAAATTGAAAAATATACATACATACATACATAAACTCACGCCTTTATTCCCGAAGGGGTAGGCAGAGGCGCCACCAGGACACCCACATTTCGCCTTGTATGTTCCGTCCCACGATGTGATAGGGGGCGAGCCTATCACCATATCGGGCACAAATTCCTGGATTGGATTCCGGGATTCAAACCCGAGACCTCAGCTTTGTAACCGTACCGTAATACAATTACGCCACCAAGGCAGTCGAATTGAAAAAAATATTATTGAAAAGTAATTTTTTTGGAAAATTCCCAGGTAGAGTTTAGAGCAATCTGTGTGAAAACACGTTTTACAATGTTCACAATCGAAAGGTTTATGAAGATATCTTTAATTTTGACGTCATGCAATAGCAATGAGTTCAGTAATAGAATAGATTAGATCCCACGAGTAATATGTTATACATTGTTTTACATGAAAGGAAATTCGATAATGCGCCATGCATCTACTATGTTTTGTTACCTTTCTTGTGTTGAAGTGTATCTTGAGGTTCGGTAGGTGTTGTTTTTTAAAAAACAGTAGATGTTGGATCCTAAATAAAATTTGATCGTGCAAATACGCATGCAGTTGCAGTTCTTGATGGATATTTGCGTGACTTATCCATTGTATACCCGCCAGAGTTATAGCAGATACTTGTAAAATATTTATCATAAAATGGTTGATAATATTATACTGCGAGTATATTAACATTTATATCTAGTTATTTTGAAATACTGTGTTCGGACTTTCATTAATATAATATAAAATTCACAAAAATCGTCACTAACTAGCCCATAATGGACCATCAATAGGCACAGGTCTCTACGCTTGGAAGACTTTAGGCCGTAATTCCCTGCGACGACCATGCGCATTATGGACTTCGTATATCTTTTACACTCCCATCGAGAATTCTCTTACAATTTTGGTAAAATTCACGTTGTTTGAGTGGCCAGGCAGTGTATTAGTATGAATATTATAATACCTGGGCGTGTGACTCGGCGAGGGCGGCAGGGATCGAGACGAGGCGCAGGTCCTGGGCGCCGCCAGCGAGTGGGCTGACCCGGCGCGTCGCAACCCTGCCACCAGAGCGCTCATTGCACCTCCGCCTGATCGTTTATCATACTTTTACTTACATTACTTTAGTCTAGAACAGTGCTGATTCTTTTCTTTGTACTAGCTCGGCAATGTACATTGCGCAATCCAGTTGAGGGTAAGAAGTGCCGCGCTGTACTTAGTGTATTAAGGTTAAAGACAATCTTTCTCATTTCGATGTATTTACAATGGTTTGCTCAATCATATTGAGAGGTCATTAGTAACAGACAAGGACACCGGGAAGACAAATATTATAAGAATCACTATTTCATAGGTCGTGGTTATTAAGATGGACATTGTCTCGTTAATGGTTATTGTTGGACAGATTTCTAATGGATAAGGTGTAATTACTTTACTGGACGAATAAAATGTGCCATTTTTGTTAAGGGGATAAGCTATTTGTATGTCTAAACTCTTAAAGTAATAACTGATATTATGTTAATGTAATAATTTTGTGGTTTTTGTATTCAATATATCCTGGGCTGATAAGATCACCAGATTACATTTCTTTTGAGAACCCCTTTCATTTTAATTATTTTTTTAATCACGTTACTACATTTAATGAGATGTGATGTATCGCAATTCTTTTTTGAAATAGATTTGGCCAGTTTTCAGTCCTTGGAAATAATAGTAAACAGAGCGTTAAAGGCCGCAGTTACTAGGAAAGAAGAAATGTAACCGAAGCATTCCGCGGTCCGCCAACACATTCACCGGCCTATTAATTGCCAAATGTTCAGTTTTAATGACTGTTGCGAAAATGCAGGCATGTGGAAACACTTCCTTATAATCACCAATTAAAAACTCAAACATTAATTGAAATACGTACAATATTTAGAGTCATGTAATATCGCTCCGAAACTACTTAATGACGTATTTATAATATATTTTAAAATTATAATTCAAAGGTGACGTTATGTAAGCGGTCGTAAACATAGATTGAAAAGTTTTGGTTTAACTTATTTGGGGGGAATTGCCCACATTAGATTTGTACGGCATCGTAGACAAACATCAAATTAGGACCAGTTAGGGAGATAAAGTACCTACTACATGAACAAATGTCAATGTAGACAACAATAATTGGACGACAATTGGCATAAATATTACGAGTATATCATGGACGCAAAAAAATACAATCATTTAAGCATTACGTTTGGGTTATTATAGCAAATTATTTATTGTACTTGTATTGTCAATAAATAAAAAGACAGTCATGGGTAAGACGTACAACAGACTAACATATTACAGACATATTTAAATATTATAAAAAACCTGTTGTAATTTGTGTTGGAACGAGTTGAAGGGGTCCAGATGATTTATTATAGCGTAAAGCTCCCCAACATCAGCAGTCTAGTAATTCGTCTGTGCAAACAAAATACACAAAATAAAATATAAATAGTAAAATATAAATAGTTAAAATCAAATAAATATTAATAAATTTATTACATAAATAGTATAAAACTGTAAAATAAAATATACGTGTACTTATATAAAAAATACCGCTATACGGACTGTAGATAACTAATTCTTTATATTTACAGCCAAGTCGTGTCTTTTACCAGATGCCTAACTTTTTTCCTTTGTAAAAAGACCAATAATCAAGACAATAAAAATAAGAAATCAATAAATATTTTTAATCACTCTTTTTACAGTTGTCTATTATTATTTTTTATTTAGCCGTTGACAAAATAATATGTCAGCTCGGACGACATATAATTTGGCGCCAAAGCGTGATTGCACTAACGTTACCTGCGGCTAGCTTACCCTCTTCGTGGACGTCCAGAGAATCCTTCCTTTCTGGTTCGTCGTCTGAGTCTGGATCCGCGATAGAATCTGCCTCGGTCATTATCAGCTCCGGAGGAGTGCATGTCAATCCCGCTGATGTATCTGAAATTATTTGTAAGTTAATAGATCCATATTTACAAAGAAATTGGTACCTAGATAAAATAAATATTGTTTCTAAACTTTAGACTTAACTTTAGACTGCCTCGGTGGCGTAGTTGTATTACAAAGCGGAAGTCTCGGGTTCGAATCCCGGGTCGAGCAAAATGATATTGGCTTTTTCTATTAATTATCAGCCCGGAGTCAGGAATTTGTGCCCGATATGGCGATATGCTCGCCCCTATCACATCGTGGGACGGAACATACAAGGCGAAATGTGGGTGTCCTGGTGGCGCCTCTGCCTACCCCTTCTGGGATAAAGGCGTGAGTTTTTGTATGTATGTATGTCTAAACTTTAGCTTTTAAAATAGATAGGCAATTGTTTTATGGATACATGCATAGACTAGTGGAGACGTATTCGTTTACGGCATACACTCTATGCATTGTTGATTGTCCCTAATCATACCTAATTCTGGCAAAGAGGTCAGTGTCTCTTTGCAAAGTCTTAAAAAAATGACGAATCTATAAAAAGAGACAAAGCCAAAAAGAAAAACACAGTTATAAATACGGTGAGACAACTATTGGCCGCATGGTAGTTTTCTCTCTCTCATATTTCTAATTGCTTAGCTAAAAGGAAGATTATTATGTTTAACTTCCGCATACATAATTTTTGTTATAAGCTGACTTATATCGTTGTTGAAAGCCCTTATTTAGGTCGAGGACGAATTATTTCCTTATTTTTTTCTCGTCGTAAACGATCAACTCAGTAATATCTATTACAGCAGAGATTCATATACGAATTCTACTAGGTAATAAACTTTAATAATTTATTCTATGGATAATATCATATGGTATATTAATATTTTTTAATTTGAATTCAACGAACTTCACTGTACATTTTAATCTGACAATTTTAAACTTCTATTCTTAGAGCTTCGTCCTCTAAAATTATAACAGATATAAATCTATTATCAAAGTTACTCTCTCTAGGTTATCATTTAGTAACGTGGACATTCAGTGTCTGAAATGAAGGTTTATGTACAACATATCAAAGTAGAGCAGTATTCTTCCGCGTCACTATTACTAATAACGGCGAGCACGCAATAACCTCTAAATTTTATAGTTGCCGCATTGTCGGAATATTCCTTCAGTATGTGTTAGTGTATTTATTACGTACTTGAAAACTATTGCATTGCTGTTTAGTGGAATAGAATGGCTCGTTATACTTTTTACTTTCGCTTCAACTAAAGGAATTTTCCTAATGACTCATCTTGAGAAACCTCTTATGAAATTAAGACATCATTAAAAGATACGAACTCTTCCGATATTTGATAATTCACATCATTATGTGAAATACTTATTTGTTCATTGCTTTGTTGACTGTGAAATAAATTTAGTAATGATTCGATTTCGTTGATATAGTATGGATAGCTTCTGTATGAACACATGAACACAATATGAATCAGACATTTTCCAAAAGTGTATCATCTGAATGTACATGTTTTGATATTTCAAACAACGTTAGGAACAATGACTTGTAAATTATAATATATTTACGACTAATGCGACACTATTGTGACCAAACGACTAAAATTATATTGTGGTCTAAACTCTAAATTGATTTAAAGACAATGAAAATGCCATAAAAACGTATTAGTTTTACGTTTTTATTCTTTGATCAAAATCTTAAAACAACCTGATTAGGTCCATATCTCCTGACACAATGGTAGGAGAGAAGCGTCCCGAATAAAAAGTTTGACTCTATCATATAATGCATTACATTTAATAGTAAAATATAAAAATAGATGCATGTGCATCAAAATTTCAACTGTATCGGAGCTTCTTCTTACTATATCAAATAAAAAATATCCTGTCCTGTCTATTAATCTCAAAAGGTAGTTTAAAAATTAATAGTAAAACTTAAAAAATGACCAGAAAAATGCCCTCTCTTTCTCCTTCTCTTAAATCCATCTTATGGTTGTCTGTAAGACATTGCCTAGAGCGATAAGACCGCCACTTGTACTTTATTTTTTTGTTATTTCTGTATATTGTGTTTCATTGTTGTGTACAATAAAGACTAAATAAATAAAAATAAAATAAATAAATAAGACCAGTTATAACGTATCATAATAACTACTTTGAGTTTTATCTCAGGTAACTCAACTCATGACTAACGAATTCAGGTGTGAGGTGTGTTTTTTGCAGTCGCGTGCTGCGATCATATGATCATAGTGCCGCGAACACAATGACGTATGTATGACGTATGTTCACGTAAGACGCACTGCTTCTTCACTTCTTCAACCATTATCTATATTTATTAACATGGAGTTATATTCAGATTTTTTCAAAATAGTTTTTTTAGAAATAGTACCTACTATCGGTATATTTTTGATTAAGTACTGTTTGTTTAAAAGATCTGATAGACGTGGAAATTGTCACTGCTATCCATTTCCTATCTATGGCTATCCATGACAATCTGCGATTCCTAAAGTTCCTAGGTGGATTGCCAGCCTTTGAAAAGGGGAGTGAAAGTCTAGAAAGAAAGGAGGATAAGGAAAGTTGGGTGGGTGTATCACTGATTGTGTCAAACAATTATGAAATGACTCACGACAGCAAAGTTGTCCACGTCGGTTTTATACACGTAAGTCGCACAGCGGTCGAGTTGGTTGGTTAATAGCACCAACTACCATGGGTAAAATTGACTCCGAAGAAATTACGAGACTACCATTTATTAACGAACAAAGCTTTCCCAATTTCTTGGGAATTGTAAGTGCGTATATTTTAGAGGTTATTGACCGTATTGGCCAATGACACATTTCATCGCGCTAAGACAATATATTTGGCTCGATTTCAAATAACATGAAAGAAATACTTATTCTCCTTTTGCAGTATAAAATAAATTTTGAAATAATTCTGAAGGAATTCAGGGCTCTTTATAAATAGAAACACGAGGTTTTTCCTTCGGCACAGTAAGTGTTTTGTTTTTTAGATAGCTTCGTCGGAGTAAGCTAAATATATTTCGGAGAAAAATAACACCTTGCGGACTGCGCACGTCGTAACATTTGGTACGAAAACAGCTGTAATAAGATTTTTAATAGCATTAAAAATAAAGTGTTTTTGAATTCAAACACTAATGACGAACAAAGAAAACGTAAATACCTAACAAATTATGATTGTTATACTAGATTTTCTGAGTATCTAACACCTTCACCGGATCAGTAACGTTCTAATTAATATAAAAATATTTTAGCCTCATACGTTCATATAATGGCCATGGTATACTACGTTGTAGTCTGGTCATTGACTGATACAAACATAATATATTGTGTAAAAGGACGCAATTCAAATGTCACTACAGTCTACAATTGCAAATGTCGGGGACGAAATTCACATCACCGATACTTTTATTTTTCCTCATGATTTTATCTCATTCGGACGAAATGCGAGAGTACCGTAATTATATCCCAACTCACGAAGGAAGAAATGTGGCCTTGTTATTATTTAACTGCCCGTCATTTGTTTGCCTCACCGCTTCCAGGAAATGAAGTTCCTGATCACATCATGTTCCTAGAATCGAAAACTCACGCGGCGAGGAAACTGCTTTACTCTGACGGGAAACCCAATGGGAGTGCTTAGTTTGCACCACTTCTATTCTACTAAAATATAAGCGATTCGAATTCCCAAGTGAAACAAGTATTAACATTGAACAAGAGCTATCATAGTGGCTACGCTCTTTGTGCGCTAATAAATGATATGATTCCCATATGGATAAATATTTATATGTACGAATATTTATGATCGGCACGAATACCCAGTAAAACAAAATATTTCATTGTAAGAACAGGTATGAAAATATGACTCAGCAAAATTCAACAGGAAATCCGTGAGGATGAATACGCAAACTCATTTGGACGTCCCTTAGTGTGGAAAATAAGAGAGGAATTACACAGTATGCATTGTTCCTTTAGCCAAGACAAACTGGCCGTTGGAATATTAAAATTGGCCAAACACATTAAAATAAATAGATATGAGGTAGGCATGAATATAGGCAGATAAAAGAAAACAAACAGAAATTACTTGAATAATAAAATTAAGTCGCGATAAAAATGCATAATGTAAAGAAAAAACACAAAAAGCATCTTTTGATATTAGTTAGGTACCTACTAACATCGTCAATGGGTACTAATATCTATGACAAAATCTGGTGGTGTTTTTTTTATACCTTCAACATTTATTTTCAATATAAATTCTTATAATTCAATGGTGAAGCGCTGTCACTATCAAAGAGTACAATGTCACTATTCTAAACAGGGTTTAAAACTTCACAGACAATTATTATAATGTCTCCTTTATTCTGTTTGAGGAAACGCAACGTTCCATGTGACTAATAATAAGTTTTGGCAAATGTGTAGTCATTACAAGAAGACGAATGACCAAGCGAAGTCAGATTTTAGTTCAGATACATAAATCATACACTTATTTTGCGGAAACTCACAAAATTACCACTAGTTCGCCTGTTCTGGAAATTCACCATAACAAAAACGGGCAATTATCATTACTTTCTGTGTAAAATTATTATATTTTCATTAATACAAATTTTACTTCACCGTTTCATTAGTTATCAAAAAAAACACGCGTCATTATTTAAGGAGCTTTTATTTTAATTGGTAACGTAAAAACTCATGGAGTAGGCTAATGAGCAATGACAATCTAAGAGTCACGTACATTCATAGTGCCGACTTTGATCTCGATATTAGATTAAAAATGGAAGCAATTTATTTATCTATCGTGTGATATGGATCTGTTTAGTACCTACCTTAGTATCAATATTTTTTATACTACAAAGTAACAAAAGATGTCGTTGGATTTACCTCGGTCCTGTTTGGGTATACACGGCGAAGTCTCCTGACACTTGGTAACACATTTCTTGTGACAACAGAGTCCGCAGTTGCGGCACTGCATAGCATCTTTCAGCCATATCTGATGAGAAAAAAAAAATACAATGACTAATCATTTTAATCCTCTAGATCTTTTATCTTTATAATACAAGTGTTTTTTTTTCTTTCTGTCATCCTTCTAAAATATATTTATTTTAAAGGTAACTTAAAAAGATATCTTCCAATAAACTTGCAAAACTTTATGGATTATAAAATTTACAACAGCTTCATTTCTCCACCAAAGACATATCAAACGTTTACTTTACTACCCAAATAATTACAAGCATAAATATTTTTTATGTACCAACTTTCGATCGTAAATATTTGATCGAAGGTACCTTCTTGTTGCAGAAGTCACACTGCGTGGACCGGTGGAAGTGTGTGCGCACGAAGTCGTGGGTGGCCCTGGTGGGTTTGGGCAGTCTGGGGGGCACGGAGTCCCTGTTGGGGGGTCGCGGAGCCGAGCGCGCCGTGCCTGCTCCCTCCCACTCCCACCACACCAGCGCGTCGCCGAAACACAGGCACGGCTCGAACCCAGCGTGCGATGATAGTTTATGACTCTTACTGTGGATTAAGACCAATTTTGGGTGCTCAGGTTGGTTAAAGACAAAGTGAGGTATGTAGTGTTGTTAACACTATTTGCCTTTGTATTGTTTGCCTTTGTACTGTCTGTATTTGTACTGTCTTTTCTAGAATTAGGATATTAAACCGTTTTTATTTAAACTATTTTTTTGAAACGATTTGAAATTCAGGTTTTAATTTTTTATCAGCATTATGTAGAAAGTGATGTAGGTTGAATGAGTGCGTAAGCAAAATTCTTTAGTAATGTTAATTTAGACTTTAAAATGTATAGGAATATATAAGATTGTCCCTAAAAAAAAATACATAGGTTATTTTCTATGTATACAAATACTAATAGACGTGCACGTTTACTGTTACCAGTTTTCCTTTAACTTCACAAGTAATATTTGTTTTCTTTATTTACTGAAAGACATAATTAAAATATAGAACTTGCATTCACCTGAACTTGATGTCAACATCCGGTGGTAAGAACTGGTATCTCTTCATATGGTGTGGCACCGTGGAGTCCTGACACTCGCTCAGGAGCGCTGCTAATGGAATGTTCAAATACCCAAGTAATATCTCATCTTTCTCTCCAGGCACTGTGGCCCACACATTAATATTCAAATACTTATGATTCTCATTTAGTTTAAACTCCGTCTCTTCGTCAAAAGGTATGATCGGTTTCAGCTGGATGCTCTTCGTCCAGAACATTTGACATATCTCTACATGTTCTGTTTGTCTCGGCCCTCCTGTTTCGAACAACTGTTCTTCGTCATCCAGAATATTGTCTACCTTCTCTGAGACTTTGCATTCAGAGGAGTCCATTTTGATCATGGGTATGTCTGGGTGTTTCACAGTTTTGTTTACAGCCGTGGTTTGTCGGAGAGGAGTGCTGGCCCCGGAGGCAGGTGGTGTGCTACCTGCCGAGCTGTCGGAAGACTTGTTTTCGACGGAGCAGCGTCTCTTACGAAGACCGAAGTTGGTGCCGGGGCACGGTGGCTCGCTCAAACTAGTCTTCGATAGTTGCCGTACCGGCTCCGTTTTGGGCTTTGTTTGTGCTTCAGTCTCATTTTGTGCCTCTGATGTTTTTGATGGTGATTCTGATTCCTTTAATTTACAAACACAATTTTTATATTGACTAAAATTGAAAGTGGTAGTAACTGTATCACGGCTAGATTCTTGTCTATAACTTAGAAAATAAGCAAGTAATCGATTCTCTAATTTGATGTTGTTTAACTTATACAGATGAATACATAATATTGTCTTTTTTTTTTCTAATTCTGAGATTTAATTCACAATCTACTTAATAAAGCTGCACAACATGCATTAACAACATTACCTGTATTTATTTATTTATTTATTTATTCTTTACTGCACACACAAAAAAACAAAAGGCATACAATATTTTACAGATAAAATTAAAGAGTACAGTTGGCCTACCTGTACATTCGTTTTAGCGGCCACCCTCATGCCCTGCAGCCGTACTCCCTCCATGACCTCCGACACGCGTCTGAAGGAGAAGTTGGGCTTCATTCGCTTGGGCTCGCCGCTGCCCTCGTCTCGCCTGACAGTGCCGTATCCTCCGCCACGGCGCACGCGCACTGTAACTGCGCGCCGCTCTACTGAGCGCAGCAGCTTTCCCACCTAGGAAATGTCATATTTTTAAATATCTATGCGATTAGGGTAACTGGACTAGGTGAAGTTATGATATTAGCAACTGGTTAGCTCTTCCAAGAATTCCATCTTTTACATGTCTCAACGTTAACGTTTTGTAGAAATTATGTTATCCCTTCAAATAATGTTCTTCGATTTTAAAGCTTCACTCGAAGTGGAATGTGCGATCGGATAATCGAATATAGGATTTTATGATTAAATATCCGCATATTCTGTCATTTAATATAAAAGGCTATTGATTCATACAAAAGCTGATTTTTGACCATGTGAAAGAAACTCAAAATAAGCGAAAGTACCTAGGTATGGTATGATAACCCTACCTGAGCAACATTGTTGATAGGTTTATTATCAATGGCAAGCACCACGTCATCGCGCCGCAGATCAGCTCTATACGCTGGAGACATGGGCACTACCGTGTCTACTAGCACAGCGCCCACTCCTTGGCAGCACACCAGCCCTAGCGGTCCTGATACAGCAGGTAGTACCACGTCCAGTACCAGGACTCCACGGCGAAGGGAAACCTGGGGATGAAAATTAATGGTGGATTGTATTTGGAAATGTGTCAAAAAGGTTCCGAGCTGAAAAAATTGTAGTCGATCAGAGGTTCAAAGATACAGAATTCCTAATTGGTCTTTAAAACTTCTGATAGAAACTAAATAAAATAGTTCTAAGAATCTTTGTAAGCAGTCCCAGTCATTAAAATTCAAAATTTATGCAACATGTAGAGCAACACGTGAACATTTCTGCGGAAACGTTCTTTAAACGGTCTATAATATTATTAATCTTATTTAATTTAATATAGGTTTAATATAATTCAAACAGTTACAATTTTGAATTTCATGTTGTCTTTGGTGGATCGTGACAAATATAATAATGCTAAGGTAAACTTGAATCAACGTTCACACACTTTGCAACTTACCCAAGCATGAGAGTCCACAGCTAAAGCCGCTCTCACAGTCCCGGATCCTCCCGACCACTGTAGTCGTGTCACTTCCACAAGCCTCACTGTGAGCCTACCGTGGGGGGTAGGCCCGTCTTCCCCTTCAGCACTGCCTGGCTCTGACTTCGGGAAGAATGGCTTGTAGCTGTAATAGAAACACATTTTTCAGCAGACGTAAACCAGTTAGCGACTTCACCAACTAAATCGAAGGACATTGAACCTCCTACTATATCACTGATTTAACAAAACTCAGTAGTAATCCTGTTTACTTCTGAGTTTTGTTAGCTAAACTCGTTATTTTTAAGTCAGTGTTATGCCAATCGAGATAGCACATTTTTCATATAGCATAGAATAAAACAGAACTTTACCATTTAAAATAAGAATATGGAATTATTTATTTTTCTGTGGCTTGTCTGGTACACAGTAAATATTGTACGATAAGCATTGTTTGAAATTCCATGATCATTACCATGTTTCAATTCCCCCTCTCTCTCTTTTTCTTCTTCTATTTTCTTTTTAATTTTATAATTTTAATTATTATAAGACAATTAATCCTCTCACATACTGCCAACTATGCATTAACCTCAACCAAACAACCCACCGTATCTTATAATTAGGGAGCGTATGTCTCTGCGCAACAGCCCTCCTAATGTGTGCGGCGACCAACGAGGCTAGTCTAGGCTTGAGCTGCCTGCCCTGGAAACGGCCTCGCACGCGCAGCTCCAGCTTCGGTGGCGACTCGAACGCCAGCGCCCAGTGCGTGTAGGGCGTCCGACGAAACATTAAGCGGACAATGCTGCTTATGCTTTCCACTGAAAAAGGAAATAGGGATATTGGTCTCTGTGTCCGTCTTTTATAATGTATACATTGGAAAAGACGCGAGAGATAATATGTGCATGCGAGGATGATTATCCCCAGGACCTTGTGTACAGATACACAATTCTTTTAAAAACTTATTATGATTATTATCATTAACCACTGGATGTTCAATGGCATACATAGATCTCCTTTAAAGATGTCTCCAATTCTTGTTCGATGACATACAACTACTGCGAGCTGACACGTGGCAACGTATTTTTTTCACAGTTATTACTCACAATTATGTTGTTTTCAAAAACTTTCATAAAGCCAGAACTACTAGATAGAGCACCTGTTATAGAAATATTAGCAATCTTGCCGAGCAGCATCACAGCGTCCACATCGATCCTAAAGTTTCCGTCGTACGCCAAGTCGAACTTCAAGTCGAGAGACCTGAGCCTCGCACCGCCGTCCTCCAGTTCACCACACAGCAGGCGAAGATTGCTGATACTCGGGAATTCTGTTCCAACTTCCAAAGAGCGGAGCTGGAAGAATAAAATGCAAATTTTAAGATTTCAATCAAACGTCTTTGATAAAATCTGGTGTCCATTTGATCTTATATCAGCTCATAAATTACAGTTACAGGCGTTGCCTAGTTCGGGTACTTCTAGAAACTCTTTTAGTTTTTCGTGATGTTATTAAAATAAAAAAAATATATTGTTTCTTATATAGGGCCCATTGCTAAACGTAGACCCATCTGGTACAGGTTGGTCAATATAGTCTCCTTATAAGTTGCTCCCACCCAATGTCCGTATTGGAAGTTCGAACTGTTAGTTATTGGAGTTTACTAGTTAGTTTTACTACGAGCAAACAGTTTGCAACTAACATCCTATCTTCTATGAAATTAAATGGAGAGATTTATTTAAGACACACCCTGCAAGATAATTGAGGGAACAGGTCACATTCCCCTCGCAACATCAAACTTAATTATCAATACTAGAAATAGCTGAACCCGCATTTACATAATCACTGTAACTTCAAAGAAAAAAAACAGGCACAGAAATGAAAATAGAGCAAAGCACTGTTGACCCATTTATTCGTTGAATACAGTTAATTGATTACTGTTTTCATAACGCGCTGTTTACGCGTACGCTGTATTGGGGATATTTCACAGCCCTTCATATATACATACATTATATACATACATAAATACACGTCTCTTTCCCAGATAGGGTAGGCAGACGTATCAGGATACCCACGTTTCGCCTTGTGTATTCTGTCTCTTGATGTGACAGGGGACGAGCCTATCGCCATATCTGGTACGAATTTCTTACTCCGGGCTGATTATAATTAATAGAAAAGTCCTATATATCCTATATGTATCACTATGGATTCAAACCCGAGATATAGCGTTGTAGTCGTACTGTAATACAACTGACCCACCGAGTCAGCCCATCTATTTTAAAATTTACTAACATGCCTCTGATGCTCGAATTTAAACCATGCTTAATAAATGTGAACGTGATTAACCATTCAAATCGGTATGAAACTTTTCGTGAGTGGGTGAAAAGTAGGCGTTGGAATAATAGATATGGATCTATTTCAGGCGCAGGTTTAGCGTATCAATCTATATTTAAATCCCATTCATACATCAAATATGTAAGGGCGGTGGAGGCATGATGACATTAATTGAAACCACATAACTACATACGTAGCACATAATATCGCACTTCGTACAGCAGAACTCATTACATTCGACGGTGCCACTGGATACTTTACTGAGTAGATTTTATTATGCGCTAGATTATTTTTCAATTTAAATTGATTTCGGCAATGTGAGTGCATCGTAACAAGCGCCATACCGTCCAGATAGAGCATCGGGCGGTGGTCTTATGCCAATCGACACTACCATACCGGCTCGCTCAGCTCACACATTTTTTTAAATTTTAATGCTATAACTAGTTTAATGAGGGAAGCTATCAGAAGATGTAATGGAGTAGAAGAGGCAAAATATATTTTGGCTCGGAAAAAATCCATGGTTATACGTATTTTGCAAATTATTTCTCTTTGTGTAACTTTAGAATTACCGCGGCCCAAGGACTCATATTGTTTTCAAAGCCAGTATCAAACTAAATTTGTACTAATTACTAAAATCTAAAGCATTCTTAGTCAATTACTAATCAGTTCTGACGTCATAATTAAACGCGAACCACCCCGCGGCGTACAATTAAATTAAAGAAAGTGGCTAAAACATAAATACAATTACGTTACCGGCTTGCGATGGTTAATTAGCACCCGTAACTTCATCGGTTGTGATTAACCGCTAAATAAAGTCAATGTGGGGGTGAAACGAGGTCGCGACTCCCCTTAAAATGTTACTTGTTAATTTCACGATGTTGTTTCACTGTTCCAACTAGCGAACTTTTTTTTGGCTGTTTCATTTTCATAAAATGATCGTGCATTTGTTTACTGACAGTTGTGAAGTGGGAAGTGGGGAATCGTGATTGCTTGGAGTTATGTTTTTACAAGCGAATACGGGCTGCCTTCTATCAATCTTGATTTACAGAAATTTGATATTGGTAATACAAGTATCAATTAATAGTATAGCTGCCTGTATGTAGGCAACAGCTAGAGAATTGTAAAAGGTGGCGGAGCCATGAGAATTACATACAATACCTATACATACATTCCATGAAAAATTTAGCACTTTTGATACGTCAATCTAATTTGCTAGTCTTTAAAAACTTCACGATCTGACAGACACTAAGTTAGCTAGACTCGTGAAAAATCAAATAGTAAAATTAATTATCAAAGTTCTGCGAGAGACAGAATGCTGTATTTGATAAATTAACTGGTGAATTAGTTTTATCTTTCTTTAAATATTCAGAGGCAATGTATGTTTATAGAGCTATTATAACTATAGTTAATTAATTATGACTTACATTTACCTGACAATGTAATAGTAATTAAGATATTATACATATTTTCCATAACTTCAATTACTAAATTCTGTACCTTGCTACAATCAACAGATTGTATCCAAATTTTGTTTTGATAATGTCTCTACCATACTTATGTGTAATGTTTTTTTACTACATGTTACTACAGTATTTGTTTTAGCAATGATTATGGTATCTTTATGTACTATGAATCATTTAGTTTTCTTTCTATCCTTACAGAGACCGACCTAAATATTTCACCCAATAGATTTTTCATTACTACATTCTCTATCAACTTTACTTTATTCAACAGACTGTCTCGAAATTTTCTGTCTGGTATTATTCTAATAGCCCGCTAACCCTCTCAATAGTAGTCTCGATTGTAGAGGAGGCCATGCTCTGCTGAGAGAGTAAATAGGCTGATGCACAAACAGTTTCTCAATTCTCAAGTATAATACGATTTCCTCGCCATACTCACAGTAAGAGACTCAAATATCTTCCCCGAAGATGTCTTGGTGAGCAGCTCGGCGAGCTCGTTGGCCATGCGGCGGCGCAGCCAGCGCGTGTCGGCCGTACTCTGCTGGAAGATGAACTGCAGCATCGCGTTCAACGCGCCCTCTGGCGTGCTGCCTGCGCCTCGTGTCAGCTCTGTTAGTATCTCCTGTTGAAAGGTTGGCGGAATTAATTCAGAATTGTATACGATATGATAGTATGTAGCCCTATTATAAGTGAAACATTACAAAAACAATTTAAATTAATAGCTTTTTTCGGATTAAGATAAAGCTATATACCATAATTTTCATGTGTGCATCCCGGGAATATTTCCATACATACACGCACACATACACGGACACTCACAGACATGCACGCATGAACGTGCGCGCACACACACACACACACACACACACACACACACACACACACACACACACACACACACACACACACACACTTGGTCACGTGTATCTACGCACACACACGTATGTGTATACATAGTCAATCCATAGCACAATCCGAAAGTGCAATAAACAAATAGTAGATTCAAATATCTGTCACAGACAGTACACAGAATTCCAATTATCCTCCAGGTAGTAACGGCGCATTAATTGCATCCGGGCGAGTCCCGGCCGGCCCGATAGCACGACAAATAATAAATTGACTCGATTTCAGGTCACAGCTGAACTGTTTTCCAAACGAGATTTTTTATTACGAGTCAAGCAGCTCGCTCGTCTGATGATAGGCGTCACGCCTGCCCGTTAACAGTAGTACTACAACTTACATAATTTCACGCCTTTATCCCAGAATGGGTAGGCAGAGGCGCCACCAGAAAACCCACATTTCACCTTGTATGTTCCGTCCCACGATGTTAAAGGAGGTGAGCCTATCGCCATATCCGGCACAAATTTCAGACTCCGGGCTGATAATAATGAATAGAAAAATCCAATATCACTTTCCTGACCCGAGATTCGAACCCGAGACCTCAACTTCATCACAAATATTTGTCACACAAAAAGATTGAACACGCGTCTTCTTATACGTATTAGTAATCAGATCAGGCTCCCCGCCTTTTTCCCATCTAGTTCGTTAAATATTATCTCAGAACCTAAAGCTACGTACCTACATTAATTTAGTAGCAAAATATACTCACATTCTAGGGTGTTCGAAAACAAAGTAAACCTCGGAACTGCGCGAGTTTGAATCAAATTATTGGTTGAAGCTACGTGTTTGCAAACATAAATAAAATGTAGAGTTTTGATCAGTCTTTACTTTTGCTTTAAGTAGGCATATTACTGGATTCGAAAGAGCTTAGATACTGATGCGTTGAGCACTGTGGTTATTTAAAAGACCACACCAATGACAGAAACAAAAAATATCCAAATCTAATTATAACACTAAAGTTTTTGGACAGTGTGTGCTATACTAGGTATTAACAGTATTTATTATAATGAATGGCGAGTCGAGCATGCTATTCGCCTGATGGTAAGATACGACCGCTCATGGACGGTAAAACAAAACACCATGAATTACAAAGCAATGCTTGCAATATTCAACAATAATTGTCATATCACCATCAGGATACAGGTGTTTTACGGCTGGCTTGAATTAAGTCACTAGACAGGACAATAAATCTAATAAAATTCACTTATCTATGAAAAAGGATGGTAAATTAATTTCCAACAGTGGAATAAATATTGCTTTTAAAGAAAAACACTTTAGCCTCAGGCAACATTAGGATCATCAACAGAGTTTTTTCGTCGGATCGTATTTAATTATATTTGTTTGTAAAACGGAGCGACGCGTGTAATTAAAGGGCTTTATTTAGGGCATGTCGGTCCCGTCAACGATTTGTTTTCGCTCGAAATAAACGCTTTTATGTTCATCGGTTAAAAGAACGTGGGATGTTGTTTGGACACAAATAAAAAGAGTGTAAAACTGCAATTATTTATTAAAGTATCTGTCGAGATCCTTTATTCGAGAGTAAAACGTAAGATTGAAGACACAAAGGAGAATAGAGACTAGTTCAAAAAATTGTCCATATTTCAAATCGTTTTACAATAATCAAGCTGCGTAATAGAACTATTCGTATAACATACGTAACTGCAGGATGACAGCCAAGAAAATACTTTACATGGAATTTGAAATATTATATACAAAACTTATCAAAGGTTTTTCAACTAAAATACTGCAGATATTACAATAGAAAAGTATTTAGTCTACTATGCACTCGACAAATGCCATAAGATACTTTATATTCTTAAAAATCTTATGGGCAATACTTTCTCCAATTCCTGTAAAAAGATCTGAAAAGTGGGAGCTTGTAGATGATGTTGAGGGTTAAGGTTAGACGCTAGTATGTTTTTTCCTAAAACCATCGAAAATTTATTTATATTTGTAGCGAATTTTGAATATAACTAGATTCTATGATTCGGCGTTGATTATATCGATTGTACACGAAGAATAATGTCGCCACCGACTGTAGTGACTTACATAGACAATTTAATCTATTTTCTCTTGAACGAGCCTTGTTTTTTATAGGCATGTTTTGTTTGGGCTATAGTTATAGACAATATACAAAAACTATGTAGCTAAAAATAATATTTTCCAATATTTATTGAATTACACCTATGGCAATATATTTGAACGTGTGAATATTATTAAAAATTTTGTACTTTGAAATAAAACTATTCTTTATGGATTTTGTCGCGATTTGGTTTAATTTTTATTAATAATTGTGAATTAACTGTACCTAGTTAAATTATAACAGTCACTTAGCGGATGACCTGATCACCTCAGTCAACCCTGTGACCATTGTAAAGTAATCGAAACGTCGCGTCGGAAAGTTATTTTTTTAAGTTAAGTTTAAGTTAAACCAAATCTCGACATAATCCGTAAAAAATAGATTTTAGTTTAAAATCATATCTAATTATATAAATAAAAGAACATAATTAAGTTATACTGTCCTTTGCAGTAATACTATAATAATGCCAGGTTAGAAATAGATACCTTAATCTTCTAAGTGATCTCCGATGAAATATAAAACAGCATTGCCAGACGGCCATAAAATATTCAAGCGCGATATTATTACATTTCTTTATTCAATTCAACTTATATTTCAATATCAATGTTTTAAATGAATTATTTTAGATTGACATAGGTAGCAAAGTTTCTAACATGACACTGAATGTGAGTCGAGTGGCACCTAAAATATTTTATTAATTACAGATTGGTTATTACCAGCTATATATTCGTGTATAGGTACTATCGACAGTATAACAATTTCGATAATGGAATACTACATTATCAATTAACTCCGAGAAGTTAGTTAAGTGCAATTTTTTATCCTAAAATAATTCCCATCAGCCAGGCTTTGTAATTGAAAACATTCGAAAGGATATTAAATGTTTGTACTTAAAAACGGAAACTATCACTAGTGTTTCCATATATGCAAACATTTTATATCAACTTATATGTATAAGAATCACTCGGTACGGGCCTCTCCTACCGCTAAGAGGGCTTAGGCCTTAATCCACCACGCTGGCCTAGTGAGGGTTGGTGAATTTTAAGCATCCTTAAAATTCTTGTGAAAATCTCTGGCTTGCAAGTTTCTTCACGATGTTATTTGCCGTTAAAGTGTGTTGTAAATGGTAGTGAATATTTGCTGATGTCTAGAATATTCGTATCCGCCTAGATTTTCATTTTAAGCAGCTGCTAAGGACCCGTTATGGTAACCCACGGGGCACATAAATGTGTCGCGTTTCGGGTTCACCTATTATATCCGGATACATTCATCCCGTCATAATTATTTCGATGTATGGAAAATAGCCATAACCACTCTCAATCGATTCTCTCGATTGTAGAGTAGGCCCGTGCCCTGCAGTGGGACGTATATGGGCTGATATCATATCATCATCATGGAAAATACATATTTTGGATCAGTGGATACTTAATCTGGTCGGCACTGCACTTGCTTTACTCATTTGACTTAAATAATTAATTAATATACGAAAAAAATACTACCTAACGTAAATTAACTTAAACATAAAATTATATGTGCTGGAATTAAACCTATCTCCATATGATATATGTATATAATATGATAAATAGTATTTGCGCCCTAAACTGTCGCTCACTTACAGAAACAAAACGAAAGAATTCCAGCTGAGTTGATGTATAAGTTCCCCGCAACAACTGCACTCAAGTGCTCTCGGTTTAGAAGCCATCATGTTCAGTGGTTGGTTTTCTTTTCGCCTTCCGTGGTTTATATTCAATAATATCAGAGTTATTATTAGGGATAACGCCTCAGCCAAATGAAAAAATAATAATATCAGAGTTATTATTCAGGGAACACGGAATTTTCTAAAGGTTAAATTAGACGAGACGGGTAAAGGCTTAGGAATAAAGTTCATTAAATATTTGCGTCTAGTCTAGAGTCCAGACAGAGTGAGATCGCGAAGCAATGTAGATTATTACACCCACGATATTTATTTTAATTTGATTGTCGGGTTGGTGTGACTGTTGGCTGTATGTACGAGACATAAGTATAAAAGACCACTTATTCTTGTCTACGGCCAGCATGTATAGGCTATAATTCATGAAGTCTTGGGCTCCATTTTTAGGCCGAATGCTAATTTTGTATAAATTTATCAGTTTAAAATATCTCATGTGCGTTACCTGCGTACCAGGTATCACCTGTCGGGACAGAAATAAGCATGCATGCAGTTACATATTTGAAAAAAGAAGTAACGATACGAGTACAAATTGAGGTCTTAGGTTCGAATCCCGGGTCGGGCAAATTGATATTGGTATTTTCTGTTCATTATCAGCCCGGAGTCAGAATTTTGTGCCCGATATGGCGATAGGCTCACCCCCTATCACATCGAGGGACGGAACATATATAAGGCGAAATGTGGGTGTCCTGATAGTATTTCTGCCTCCCTCTTCTGGAAAAAAAGCCCGAGTTTATGTATTTAAGTAACCAACGCAAACTGATCATGGTACTAGTGGCACCTCTACCTATCCCTCCGAGGATACAGGCAACAGCTTATATGATATATGAGATCCGAAATCAAACGCGTATACGGACAAATATACCCACTTACCGGAGGCAGCGTGACGGGAAAGTAATAGTCCTCTTGCACAGGCGGTTTCTTCTCGAACGGTCGGATAAAGTACAAAAGTAGCGCTAATGGAATCGCTAGGGCGGACAGAGCCCCGAACAGAGCAGCGAAAAGCAGCCACATCCAGTCCGGCATGATTGATTCTGCGAATAAATTGTGATATTAACAAAAATTTTCATAACGGAACAGATGTATGAAACGAGTGTGAATAAAATAACTAAAAACCCTATCAAACCTTTGTCAACATATTCGAAGGTACTCTTAAGAAGGTTCAGGTCAGAATCAGCATAAACCTGCACGATGGACTGACGACTTGAAAGAGGCTAACTCTTACAATGGTAGTGTATGGATTCGTGCTCTTGAAGACCGTATTGTTGGGCTTACTGGAGGAGTACGAGAGCCGAAGGCGTCTAGTAGCAGTCGGATATAGGCTGATAATATTAAGTAATGTTATGTGGAGCCATATTCAACAGGTCGCTATGGAAATCCTTGATGGATACCTACCCGTATGTTGAACTTACTATATTGTAAGTCTACTAAGACTTCATGGAACTCAAGAAGAAGAGCAATATTAAGCAGAATCTGGTATACTAGCTGTTGCTGCAACTAAAGCTTTAGCGTGTGAAGTTTTTAAATTAGATTCTTTAATGGTATACGTACCTACGAGTATAAGTATAGGAATATTTTTTTATAGTTGAAATGACTCCAATTTCAAAAGCTTAAATTCGTAAATCCGACCCTTTCAAGCGCTGAACAAAATACGCGCATAACCTCCCCACTTGAGAAGTCCCCGGGAAAACAAATATTACTGGCGGTGGAACCAAATGTAAAGCCTAAGGGCTTCACAATTTAATTTAGCACGATAAAAACGACTGCAAAATGTTAATTAATTTGTTGTGGAACCTGTGTACCTACATTTTAATTTAATAGCACTCTTAAGTATTCTCAATGATATTTTTGTACGACTTCACGAATTTGCGGTACCACTAATTTCGTACAATTGGAGGGAAATGCTCCGACAAACACTGATTATAGCTATTACCAGATAATGACACAAACCATTATTAACTTTAGGCTGACAGAATAATCCCTAAAATAATATCTTTAGATCACGTAGAATTAATAAGCATTTTGGTCTGTTATTACCTCTTGTCAGCTTTAGTACAAATCTATGTGCCTTATTCGACGCTTATAATTGTAATTTATGTTGTATTCTATTAATCAATACATAATACACCAATCAAAGTAATCCCAAATGCAAGCAAAACTAAACGAATGCTTTAAACATCGATTTTGCGATGCTTACGTCAATGCAACCAAATGGGTAGTGAAGTTCCCTGCATTTATAACAATATGTTACAATCCCATTTTGGCCTTTTCGGATCCAATTGAAAGTGAATATTTGTAGTTAAATAATAACATAAAGTCACGATAAATGGTCCTATATTTTTTCCTAACCCGTCGCGCACGACGTCAGGCATTGCAGTTTCAGCTAAATTATTGCTTTTAAAATACAGTATGCAATACCTACGATTAAGTCTTTGACTTTTTTCAAAATTGTTAATACCTACGTGTCCATATTATTAATTTATTCATCTTTTAATGACGAAACCACGACTAATTTCGTTGGATCCAATATAAATTATTAACTAGGTATAGTAAGTCACATAATTATAAAATGTAGTTCGAAAAACAACCAGAAAAGATATCGTATCTCAATAATATGAATAAGATAGAACAGATGTATATTATTGTTATGAATTCAGCTAATATTTTCCTTTCTAAGCAAGCCTCGGTAATTGAAAAACACAAATAAAAATATTTTTATATTCGAGCCACTTGTTGGTCCATTGCTGCATGTAACTTGAAAAATCAATAATCTTATAATACACAATGATACACAAGGTACAATGAACATACGATGTCACCGATGTTAAAGCTGTAAGCTCGCTATTGCACTAATTAAAAATCTGATACGTAAAACATCTTGTTTTTTATTTATTATTTACTTATATTAGTTATCTTCTCATTATATTATTATGCTTTTTCACACACTGATGTCCTAAAGAAATTAGGTACATTATTGCATCTAACCACATTCATTTTTATTACAGAGAAGAGAGATCGTAGCAATTAATTCCAAAATTCATTGATTTATCTAATACTATTCCGGTGAAAAATAATTGGACATTGCTGTGTCATTACCGGATAGTCGGGATACAAAAATTTAGACGAGATTGCTAGGGTCGATACTAGCTTCAAGTCAGAGCTGAAATCGAATGCTGTCCCACGGGAATCAGGATCGATTGAGGTAAAACGGAGCTGGAATATTCCCTCGCGTAGTTCTACACACGCAGCTTGTACTCGTATGTAATTTGTAAATGCACTTATATCTAAATCAAATTTACTAATATTGAAAGACAAAGATTTGGGATTGCACTGGTGATTTTAGAGCACAGGTTTTCTGCATTCAGAATATGTACAAAGAATTTCAATGAGAGAAAAAAATATCCAATACGTATTCACATAAAGAGAGTCTACTTTCCAGTTTTTATCAATAAATGTTGAAAAGTATTGATAAATATTGATGCCTGTGATACTTATATGTATTGAAAGGTCCCCTAGACACATTTGACAATATTTAGGAAAACGATAAAATAGCAAAGATTTGTGTTTAAATTAATTCACAAATAAAGAGATTATTAAGGAAACACCTATCCAAACCAAACTGATTTAAAAATACAACTGCACTGACCTGCTCTGATGCAAACAGATTCGCCTATATACAATGATTTAAACTACGTACAATCGATATACACCACAACAATTGACATTAAAACATCGAACTTAACTAATCGTATGCATTTAGTCTTTAAGTGAGATTACTAGGATAAAGTTAAATAACATTGTCACGGCCGCCGGCACACCGGCAGCGACCCCGGTCCTTTACATTACTGACAATTTGCAGCGAAATTATTATTTTTGATATAACACCTAGGGTTCCTATTGAGCATGCGCGAACCCTCGCCAATTGGACCAAAGTTCACGTATTGGAGAGCACAGGTTCAAAGGGACACGCGTTGTAGGGGAGCTTGCTTTTGTTTTGCAAATAACGTCAATTTTTTACAGGTTCATATTCCCTAACAACCCTTTTGTGGATGAACTTTATGGGAATAAAGGGCTGCACGAGTTTGAAGTTTTATTGTAATTCATTAATATTAGTTGGAAATTTGTATTCCACCTACGATTCGGGACGCCTGCGCGCTGTTCCGATCAATAGACCGCTGTGTTTTTTCCACAGGTATGAGGTAGGTTCAACCACTATGCAGATGTCAAACAAAAAGGAATCTTCAACAATGAGCTGACGGTGTTATATCGATTGTTCTGCATAATTATATCATGGCAAAAGTTCATTCATGAAAGCAAAACAAATTGTTTACTCGGCAGATAAATGTCAATAAAGTCCAGATTGGTTTTTCTCCACTACAAACAGTTGCCGGCGTTGCTGATGTTTACAACGCAGGGTGCCAATTGCTTTTAATTTATTACTGGTTATTGGTAAAAGTGCGGAATTACATTCTGCGCCTCAGGCTTATATCGCGCCTACGCGAGAACGATATGAAATATTGTGTAATCTGCCAGATTGTATTAAATGTACATATATCTATAGATCTGGAATCAGCTCACACCTGGTGATGTTGAATAGCTAATACTGTAATTACTTTACATCAATATTTATGACTGTCCACAGATGCGAAGACTCTAATGACTTCATTAGTCGTTTTGTAAGTATTGATTTCATGAAGTTTGACTTCATATTTATTGTCTAATATGTGACGCAATTTAGTGCACCTATATACATGATATATCCAATAAAAAAGTATTGGTAAACTGGTTTATAGTTTAAACCAAGTTTTGTTGTTAATCACGGATTACTCCTCTGCTTTGTCATTTGATTTTACTAGAATTAATTTATTTGCGCCAATCGAAATGTTATGTCCATCGCTAGTATCTCTAAAAGCTTCAATTATAATAAGTTCAATTATATTTACATTATATTTCCTTGCTTCCGGCCTCCGGGGTCATTACACACAAAGGAGAAAGGACTGTTTACGCTTAAGGCACTCGTCCTTTAACTCAGACAGTTAATAAAAAGGTCGATAGCTAGCAAGCTATCTTTTCTAAGAAATTAAAGACCTTATTTGTGGGAAATCTTTTTCGTATATATATTTTTTTTTATTGCAATGAATGGCGAGACGAGCATGCCATTCGCCTGATGGTAAGCGATACGACCGCTCATGGACAGTAGCAAAACCAATCAACACCATGAATTACAAGGCAATGCTTGGAATTCCACTGCGCTCGCCATCCTGAGACATAAGATGATAAGTCTCAATATGTCCAGTAGTTACTCTGTCAATATATAAATAATAATTATTTTATTCATAATAAATAGAGATGATATACAATCATTCATGAATCTATTGACCAAAAACCACATGTTGCTTTTCCATATTTCTTATTGTACATAATCTTGAAGAAGTAATTTCTCAACGGTAGAGAATTATTTTTAGACACATTGTAATGGTCCAGTTATCGAATGCTTAAATAGTATTTTTATCAATCAATAAAATTTTATGAATTCTTAAAATATATATTTAATGTGATTTATTGTAGACCTAATAAATAAAATAAATAAATGTTTAACGAAATAATTACGATTTTTTTTATATGGGGTTGATAAAGTGACTGGAATCCTGATGTAAAGAGCAATCTAAATAGCGTTATTGTTACGATAGAGGCACAGGGAAGCGTATAGGAAAACCGAACACGTAACATTAGCTCACTCGTGTCCCGGTCCACTCTGACAAACGGACAATGAGATCATAATGACAGAAAATAGCGATGCCATTAAAGTATCTTGTTTCGCTGTTCGTTATCCAACAATTCTATATACATCGTTGTAGGACTGTTTAGTTTCTATCGGAAAGGAGTTGATTTTCTTCTCATTTTTATGCCATCCTAACAACGCTCAGCGAACTGTCCAAGAAAGCATTTGGGGGGTTAAAATTGGGGTCGGAATGCGAACCAATTGGTAAGCGCGAGTATTCGTATCACTCGAGTAGTGGGTACCCACTACAGGAATTCTTCTTGTGTTGGCCCTCTTAAGCAAATTGGTCGCATCCATGTCGCATCATTGTTTTATCGGTAGCATGTGTGCTGTAAACCGTGATGATCTAGGTTTGATTTCCAATTCGGGCAATCCACTTACCTTTTCGGTTTCAAAACATCGGTATAAGTTACCTGAAATTGGAGTTGGTGCCATATGTAACTACTTTTACAGTGACCTAATAATGTTTATCAGTATAGTAGGTGTCGATAAATTTTGTTTGATCCAAGCTAAATGTATCCTAAGAGCTCTAAGTAAATAGAAAATAAGCATTTACACTTAAATAATTATTTAGAAAGGACTAATGGATTGGACGACAGACTCAAACTTATGACTCGTTTTAAAAATCTGATACAGGGCATAAGTATCTTTGTTAATAAGAGATGAGAAACAAATCACCTTCGATAAAATATACACATAACGCTTTCTTTGTTACAAATTAGGAAGATTCAAAAGTGAGAAATAAATATTTTCACAATCACATTTATTTTCGAAGTTTTTAGTTTTGTGTCTGAAGTCACTAATACTACCTACCTGGCTTCATTTTCGGCCGCAGTCTGGATATTGAAATTTTCGATATGTGTTCGATACACAGTAAATTCCATTAAGATTTTTCCACCACTCGTAAATACATATAAATATATCGGTAAGTTTTAATCAACTGATAGGCTTTGCATGTCCGAAGGGGAAGTAATTTTGTTGCGAGCATTTCGTCGAACGCTTGCGGATTTTTAATGCTTCCATTTCCGCGTAATACTTGATTGTCGATTTCACATGCTGTCTGAGCAAAACGTGATGGAATTGTGCTGTTCACAATTTCCTTGGCACTGTACGGTTGGATCTATTAAATACATTTGTTTAGTGGCAGGTGTGTGCCAAACCCGCACTAGGCTAACGTTGTGGACAATCCCTCTCAATCGAACTCTCGGTGGGCAATTATGATCTAATAAAGGCCCACTCCAGAGCACAGCACAGTACAGGATTGTAGCAGTGCCATTAAAAGCTCAGTAATTTTAAACTCTGAGTGATATTGCTACTGTTTTTGGACAGGCGTCACACTAACCATCAGGCCAGCGATCTACTCATTTCGTCATTAACGGTAGTAAAATAACGGTTTTAGAGTCAACATCCGGATTAGTTTTGAATCGACGACATATTTACCAACTTCCAATGGAATAACCTATGGCCCAAGTAAATATATACTGGTACAGGGATCGAACCTGCAACCTCCTGGGGTATTTTCTGCGAGTTCATGATAATGCAGATATTGGGACCATTGATTAAAGTTTCTGGATTGCTTGCATGGCTTTTTGTAAGTGGCAGAGCCTTACTATAGATTATTAAGGCTACAACAGATACTATAGGCTTGCCCGCGGTGGTACCACTGTCTCACACAAAACCGAGGTGAAGAAATATCTTTGCTGTTGCGGTTCGTTCAGTGAGTGAGGCTTATAACTCAATTCTCCACACTCCTAGTTGTGTACATTCGTATCCACTTAGGCAGAGATCGCTATACACAATATGAGTAACCCCGACATAAGGACACAAAGCAGACCGGGCTCTGTGGCTTACCTTGGGATTGACCTATGTCCAGCAGTGGGCTGTAAGTGTAACGGGCTGATGATGATTATGAAGGGCACACACAAATACACAAATGTATCGCATTTCAGATTTATTATTATGAAATGAATCCCTTTTCGACCAGACAGTAGATACTCTGGATTGCACTGCACTTAGTACCTACTTACAGGTCCATCGTAATAACTTTAAAATAGTTGCCATTGTAATAAGACAGTAATGGAAACTGTACATTCATTTGTTTAAGTAAAAATTACGATATTATGCTAATGCTTGAGATCATTGCCTTGACTTTCCCGTTCTTTTAAAATAATAGTTTATTTTCTAATGCCTTAAATCCTTACGAATGGGCACTGCAATTGCAATGTTCATTATATGGACTTGTTATTTTTTTAATATACCTTTTTTTTCCGGAGATTGCGGTGGCGTATTTGGGGGGCAGAGGGTTTTACGAAATGTACGCCACTGAGCACTATCCTCAAAGTTTCTTAAGAAATTCGCTAATTTCGTATATTTGTGCGTTGATATGCTTGTTTACCATAATATTTAGTCGTGTGGGAAGTAAAAACATTATCTGCAAAGTTCTTCTTGTACAAATTGTTACTTTACAATCCAGTTGCGTCTAGTATCATTTTCCTTCTGCTTATTGTACCAAAGTTTACCTCAATATTATAATAGTCTTGATTTCCAACCGTTGACAGTTATTCTTTGGTAATTCTTCTTTCTTCTTATATCTTTCGGTAAAGGTTTATGCTGTTAAGATTTTAATATTACATGATTGCTATTAATTATTTCCGATTTATTTACACGTACGTATCTACATAAATTTGGCCTCTGCGGTAAACCAACATAGTTTTTTTTTAAATACTAACTTCAGAACTTGATATTTTCAAGAATCAAGCGAGTACTTCTATACTCCAAACACTTGAGTTGTGGATTTTATCATACCTTGAGAAATATCCATCAACAATGATAACCACCACAATTTTTACCATTTTCATCTTCACCTTTAGTTCCCCATCTTCCGCCATGTGTGGTTGTTTCGACAGAAGTAGTTGAATTAAGTCAAGCGAGCTGCTTATATCACGCTTTTACTATGAAAAAGTCTTACATCTTACTTCTTAGTAGTGAACTAAGAATAAGACTAACTTTTTCAAGCTTCAACCGAAAGTTTCTCATTGCATTTATAAAGCAGTTGTATTTGCTCCTAAAGTTTATTTATGTATCACACATCAGAAACGTGATTATATAATCATCTGCTTCGATTTCCACTTCAGTAATGGGTCCTTCTTGATTCTCTGTAGTTTGTCTGAAACAATGTTTATTTCTTGTTAGACTATTCTATTATTACTTATTAATAAAATATGGTCATTCAATGAGACTCTAACTCTTATTAACGAACTTCTCAGACATGGTCATCATAATTCATGATTAGCCACAAAAAGTACCTAGTGACAATTGTGCATTTAAGCCGCTCAATGATATTCCGTTGTTTCTCCGCCATCTTCAAAAACAGCTTGCGGGTTAACGAGCTCACTGTACTTCATACTTATCTACGACCAGCAACATTTCTTGCTCATTGGCAGCTCCTGGCTTAGTATAGTTAATAATAACTAAGTATCAATAAAAAACAATCTTTCAGAATTAATTACGATTAGAATTTGTGAAAATAATATAACTTCCAAAATAAATCAAATCGATATCTAATTATTATGACGAATTTCGTGTAATTTCTAAAATACGATTTAATATTTACTCTGTTTTCAGTGTAGACGTGCAAATAAAGTCTGTTTGCGTTGATTTGTCGCATGTTGTTGAAGGTCTCTCGAATCTGAAATCGAAAAAGTCATTGTAAAACTAATCTTACTATTATAATGGCGAAAGTTTGTAAGTTTGTTTGTTGATTCTTCACGCTCAAACGGATAGACCGATTGTTACTAAAATTGGGATGGATGTAGCTGATGGATTAACACATAGGCTACTTTATATCCTAAAAATGTAGTGTTTCCATGGTATGAGCAAGGAATTTAAATATATTTGCTACTCTTTCAAACTTTGTATAGGGCGGGTGAAATTGGACAGGAGAGGACAGGATTGCATGCTTTGAGTCACTTGAGTAAATGAGACGAGAAAGGGCGGAATGTAATGGGACCGGACGGGTAAAGCAGTACTTATAGAGGTACGGCAGCCACGTTGAATTTAAATATAAACCAGATAGTATGTGAAATAATATGTTCCTGATGTGGACTGGACTCAAAAAGTATTTTCACCCGAGTGTAGCCAGGCCGGGCCGCTAGTCTAACTATAAATATAAAGCTGTTAAGCCTGTAAAATTATCTTTGCCATTCTCGTTAAATTCGGATTTCTTATTGCTTAAGGCGAGAGTATTCGCGATTTGAGGAGATTTTAACACCCCGCACCTCGAAACCCCGGCATGGAGCGCGACATGTCTAAAGCCGCGTATCGAAGTTAAGCCGGTTAAGTGCTAGGTGATTGACTATCAATACACACATAACTCCGAAAAGTCAGAGGTGTGCCCTGGGATTTGAACCCGCGACCATCGTGAACATGTTGGCAGCCGCATCTGGTCCGTTACCAAAAGGCCAACACGCACTTTTTCTGATTAATATTAAGTAAAATAAAATTTCAAATTATAACAATTTAAGTTAGTGGTACACATACGTACCTACATGCATTTAAACATTATTTTATTTAGTTAATTAAGTATTTTCTTAAACTTTTTACGTAAATACGGTAACAATAACAAATATTAACAAAACTTCACAACAATGGCCGAGTCCGAACAATTCAGAAATGCAACGGATCGATTCTGGCTACGTACGGACGGTGCTCCGCTCGTGCTCGGCTCTTCTAGTGTAGACCAAGCTTACCGTTAATGTTTCGAGACATTTTGACGTCACCAACGTGGCCGCCAGGCACTTTAGCGATTTGCGGGGCTTTTTATTATATGACGAGGCCATAGATAATACACTTATTTATGAGGAGAGGCGTCGCCACGCCAGCAATCGGTTGTGCGTGCGACTACAGATGTTTCACATCTAAAAGATCGTCGAAATAAGTAATCCATAGAGTTGATAAACATGAACAATATTATTATGAATTGAAAGAATATCCGGTTATCCCCATGGGTATGGAGTATAGACTCTATTTAAATAGTAGATAATAAATGCATGCATAAAAGTTTTTAGTAAAGGATATTGTGTACCGTATCACATTCTTTTAAAATTGATATAAGTATCAATTAAATAAGAATGTGATAACTGCATTTACGTGGTAAATGGCATATTGCTGTTCTATTTGGTTTTAAGCATCGCACAGCGATCATCAAACTTCTTGATATATATCTCGAGACATGCTCACAACATGCTGATTAAGAGGAAAGAGTTCGAAAGATTCGGTAGTTACTAGTTAGCTAGCATAATTTATTTAGACATAGGTATAACATATAAAATAATATTTAGAAACCACATATAAATGTTTGTACAAGTTGATAGCCTGTCGTTAATTAAGCTTATTTTTGTTAATACAAATGATGCTAAAAATACATTAACTTTGTTCTCAAAAGTCATGTATTCTTCAGTTAAGAATATAACTGTATGTATCTTCATTTATGTATGTGTCATTCTTCATAATTATTAATTAGCGTCATACTACATTTCAAAACTACCGCCATTGGGACATGCACTTCGCGCCAAAAAGGGAACCGAACGCCTGTGCAAAACGCGCTCATTGTTTTGTATACGGATTTGATGAAATGGATACCTATTATAAAAAATATAGTAATTTCGAGACATACCGGCGCAGCGCTTAATTGCTGATTTTTAACACCGATATAAAATTCGATTTTTAACACTAGTATAAAATCTATTAAAATAGTATCTATCCCATAAGAGCGTAGGTACTTTTTACGTAAAACCTACTCATGAGTCTATGGAATACTAACAGTAAGAAGTAAGGATTATGAAACTTACCTTTTCATATTTCTCATATGTGCGCAAGCTTGTCGCATACGTTTCAAATTACTTTTTCGTTTTGTTTTGTGTTTGTTTCCCATTATCACTTCAATTAAACTTACATTTATATTTAGTTCTTTTTAATAATAATATTATATATTATAATAATAACCCTCCCAAAGTCCAACCTTAACGTCCGGAACGACCACCAGTTCCACGTGGGAGGGGGACCCTTGTACAATGAAAACTTACAAGCTAAAAGGTAATGGCAAACCCAATTATATGGAGATATGAGCATTAATGATGTACGTATAGGGCCGCTACCTGGGGATCGCCAGGGCACGTCTGGAGCTGGTGCTGGACGTCGCAGCATGCGAACCACCAGCGGCAGTCAGTTACTTCGGCGGGCTGATGCCGAACAAAATGCTACCGCCGACACCACTAACAACAATCCAGCTGCAAATGCTTTGCAGGAGATGTTGCCTGCAACCACTGCAGCTGGCCGAAGTAGACAACGGATGAAATGGACAGATAACATAAACCATCAGTTACTCCGTTGCTACTATGAAGTTACAGCTTTAGAAACTAATCTTACTGGATATAGATCACAGTTGCACCAAAAATTTATTGAATATTTTCCGGAACTTAATTTCATTTCAGAACAAAGACTATCTGATCAGATTAGAGTTATCCATAAAAACAATAGAATATCGTTACAAAAAAGACAGCAAATAAAAGAAGAAATAGAACGGTCTATGAATATAACTCGAATACCCACATCTGAAGTTAATGAAACTATTAACGAAGTAATATTAAATAATAATCGTAATTGCCCTAATACAGATAACATCACGGACGATACACGTTCCACACCACCTGAACAATGTACTTACACAGAACATAGATCACAACCAGAAAATGTGACACATTTAAGGGAAGATGAAAATACAATAATTTCAGAACCAATGAATTACAACATAACCGAAAGCATACTACATGCAGAAAACACTTTCCTTGAAATACTAATAAAATATAAAGATTTAGACCCTTCTTGCAGACCTGGTATACCTAAAATACAACAAACATACTTAACTAAAACCACAATAGATGATATAAACGTAGTAATAGATAGGTATATAAAAGAAAACAATATAACAACAATAGAGGAAATACATGCAATAATATATAGTGCTGCAATGACCGCGACAATAATACTTAAAGTAAAACCCGTAAAGCCTACAGAAGGTACAACGATAATTAGTGCACAGAAAAAGAAACCACCATGGGAAAGACGTTTAGAGACAAAAATAACAAAGCTTAGATCAGAAATAGGAAAAATAACACAATATTTAAAAGGAAATCTTTCAGTAAGAAAACAACGGAAACTAAGACTTAGTAACAGAGATAAAACCAGTATAGAAGAAGAGTTAGATACGAAAAAACAAAAATTACAGGCATTAGCAAAACGTCTAAAACGATATACAAAATCTAACCAAAGAAGAAAAGAAAACAACATCTTTAATACAAACCCAAAAAGATTTTATAGAAATTTTAATAGTGAGAAAATAATAACGGACCCACCTAATATAACAGAAGTCACCCAATTTTGGAAAAATATCTGGTCTAAGCCCACTAATCATTCCCCACATGCCCCATGGGTAGAGTTAGAAGAAGAAGAATCAAGAAATATAGAATATATGCCAGAATTCTCAATAGAAAAAGCCGATATTACAGAAACCGCGAGGAAACTACAGAATTGGAAAGCACCCGGGCCTGATAAAATACAAAATTATTGGCTAAAATACCTAACAGCTACACATGAAACCCTTGCAACTATCTTCAATCAACTAATGCAAGACCCAACAACTATACCGTCTTTCTTTACACAAGGTGTAACGTATTTAAAACCGAAAGATACGGATACGACTAATCCCTCAAAATACAGACCTATCACATGCTTACCTACCCTATATAAATTATTAACCTCTATTATAACTCATAAAATAACGATACATTTAGGTAATTTCAATATCATACCTGAGGAACAGAAAGGTTGTTGTAAGGGATCCATGGGTTGCAAAGAACAACTTGTAATAGATACTGAAATACATAATCAGGTTAAACAAAAACATCGAAATCTTTTTTACGCCTATATAGACTACCAAAAAGCATTTGATAGTGTCCCACATTCGTGGTTATTACGGATCCTAAATTTATATAAGATAAATAAAACTATAATAAATTTGTTAACAACTCTAATGAATACGTGGAGTACTGTACTGAATATAAAAACTCAAATAGGATATCAGAAATCTGAACCGATTAAAATAGCACGCGGAATATTTCAAGGGGATTCGTTAAGTCCTCTCTGGTTTTGTTTGGCAATAAACCCTTTATCAAATATTTTAAATAGAACCGGTTTTGGCTACACAATAGACAGAACAAATAAAACAAAAATCTGTCACTTATTATATATGGACGACATCAAACTGTATGCAGCAACCAGGGAACAAATAGATCATCTACTCAATGCTACCGAGGCCTTTAGTCACGACATTAAGATGAACTTTGGTATTGAAAAATGTAAAATAAATAGTATAGTAAAAGGAAAACATAAAGAAACACATCCATACAAACTAACGTTAGCAGATAATAATATAGATGGTATGCAGCTTAGAGATACTTATAAATATTTAGGATTTGCTCAAAGTACAGGTTTAAATCATCAGGAAATTAAAAAAGAGCTAAGGAAAAAATATATAGACAGGGTAAATAAAATATTTAAAACACAATTATCGGCCAGAAACAAAGTGAAAGCTGTTAATTCCTATGCCGTGCCTTTGCTAACATATTCGTTCGGAATAATACAATGGACTGATACAGACCTAGATGCACTAAATATTACCACTAGATCACTAGCCCATAAACACAACATCCACCATATACATTCAGCTATAGAACGATTCACATTAAAACGTAATACAGGCGGTCGCGGTTTCATTGACCTTAGGAATTTAAGCTACTCCCAAGTAAGCAACCTGCGTAAATATTTCGAAATGAAATCTAATACTAGTTCACTCCATAGGGCAATAACAGGCATGACAACATCAGGAACACCGCTATATTTTAATAAAAGTGATTATAATCCCGCACAAAAAAATATTTCCGATGAAGAAAAAATTACTAAGTGGAAGCAAAAAGCATTACACGGAAAACATATCCACCAACTTAACCAAGACCACGTAGATAAAATAGCATCCAATAAATGGCTTACCACGGGAAATATTTTTGCAGAAACCGAAGGCTTCATGCTAGCAATCCAAGACCACGTTATTAAAACACGTAACTATGCCAAATACATAATAAAAGATAGTACAGTAGAAAACGATAAATGTAGATTATGCCATCAGACTAAAGAAACAATAGAACACATAACTGGAGGGTGCCACATACTAGCAAATAAAGAATATATAAATAGACACAATAATGTAGCTAAACAAATACACCAACAAATTGCTCTTAAATATAAACTTATTAATGAATACATACCATACTACAAATATAATCCAAAAAGCGTTATAGAAAACAGTCAAGTTAAACTGTATTGGGACCGCGATATAATAACAGATAAAACTATAGCTTGCAATAGACCGGACATCACACTCACTTTAAAAGAATCCAAGATAACTTACCTCATAGATATAACAGTTCCTAATACCGAAAACTTAAGAAAGAAACACAATGAGAAAATACAAAAATATATACCACTAACAGACGAAATCAAAGATATGTGGCACCAAGATAAAGTAATAACAATACCTATAGTAATATCGTCAACTGGAATAGTCCCCAAATCTCTGCACGATGCCTTAAAGAAACTTAATCTAAATAAAAACTTATATATCCCATTACAAAAATCTATTATCTTAGACACATGTAGTATTGTACGACGCTTCTTAAACTCCCCTACTGATTTTCAATAAAGGCCTAAAGTGCTTAGTGTTACTCGCACTTTAACCTTCTTAGAATAAACCAGCTATAAGCTGAGGAATCCAGAATAGGACAACAATAATAATAATAATATTCTCAACGAAAGTTATTTAATAGTATTTACACACGAACTAAATAAATATTAATTAATCGGAGAGGTTAGAATGGAAACGCCGAGCATAAGTCCGTGGTGGACGAAGGCCACGGCGCGGCCGAACAGACATAAAGGACAGCAAAGAAAGAGATGGCAGCGCATAACCTCAACTAAATAAAAAAAAACGTGAAAAAAACGTAACGTAAACGACAAACCTTGTTGTGATCGTACTATTCATTATTTAATTAATTTAAATACTAATTTCATCAAATTAAGGAACATATTTAAGAAAAATTAGTCTGGAGTTTCCCATATTCTCCGTACTAAAGCTCCAAGCGTTGAAACATAGATGCTACGTCGTAATAATTACTTTTCTATCGAGAAAATTTTTCGTAAACGTGTTTTGGCCTTGACCAATATTTAAATTATATGTTCAATTAATACTTATTTGAAAATAAAGCTCCCAGTCCGAATATTGAATGAAATCTGAGCTTTGAAATTTTCCGTTGTATTCTCATATATAAAAATCACATAATATTACTTTATGTATACATGACTTATAAATTCAAAAATCATACTATTTTAATAGTAAGTACATTGAATTAAATAGGTAAATTTTAACAATTTTCAATCACATAGTAACTTATCTACCTAAAAAACCTTCTTTTTTTTTAAAGTAATTGATTGATAGGCAAGTAATGAATTAGGAAATGAATCCCTTAAAATTGGCAGTCTATGCGAAAAGTAGTAAACAAGATTTTATTCCACCCATTGTTTATTCCAGTAAAAAAACCTCTAAAAAAGGAATAGGTACATATTCTCGCCGCGATATGATAAAGATTTCAATTTACGAATTAATTAGCTTTTTATGATTGGACTAACACCTTTCTAAACAAAAATAAACTAGGTAGGTACTTTCAATTTCTTAATGCTTATTTTATTACTTAAACGTTGCGACCCTTTTATTGGTCTTTATTGAGTTATTGACTAGGTTTACAGCCAATTCAATAATTCTGTATTTCGGAGCAAACAGGAGCAAATTAAATTGTCCGCTTTCGACATCAGTAGAGGGAATACCTACAGAAGTTTAATATTATTGTTCCAGTGACGAACTACACAGAGTGTATGCCGTCTTGAAATTATAAAATATGTAGGAGTTTAATAAAACACATTATAAATCAACATCAGTTTTATTTGCATAAAATAATAATGCTATCCGAAACACAAGACATTTATTTATCAAATACCTAATTAGGTAGTGCGTACATTCCACTTAATCTAGTTTTTTCATGATTGTACATTTTCACATAATTTTTCTATAAAGCCGTAAAATAAATACTTTAGATATTATGCTTTATTTTAAGCGTCGGAGAGAGCTGCGACACCGGGAAGGACTTTACCTGAAAAAATAATATATTTAATTAACTGATTTAATTAATAAGAGCTATATTCTAGGGGAGGACATACTATGGCTAACATGAGCTATATTTTTTTACTGGTATAACAAATTGAATAGAATGCATCCTAGTGAAACCAAATAATGTATCTTGGTAGCCTCCGTACCGCCGTTGTTTTGACGCCAGCTGTGAAACGAGGAGCCACATATTCAACCCCGCCCAAGACAAATAGTTGTGAGGTCTTAAAGTATTTGTATCTAGTCGAGTCTGTGAGACTTAGTAGTCCTTTGAAGTTTCTGATACACCCACATTAGACTTTTATCTTGGTGTGTGGTGATGGCTATGTGTTTGACTGTAGGGTTTATTTTTATTTACCTTCCAGCAACTCCAGAGATGCGCCACCGCCAGTAGAAACGTGGGATACTTTGTCTTCCGTGCCCCATTTAGCGCAGCATGTGGCAGTGTCACCGCCACCTACGCAACAAATGAATATTAAACACTATATTAGAAAACATAATTTTGATACGGATGCAAATTTATATTACGCATTGACAATGGTTCGAAGTATTATTCTAGTATTGGCCACCTATCCCTTCGGGCAATTGGTATTTATTAATGGAAAACCTCAATAGAAAGACACATGTCTAAAGCGTGTTCATCTGTCTGGACCAATACGAGGGTTGAAATAAGTTTCAAATAATTAATTTAAGCATTATAATAGAACTTAGGATCATTTCTTTTTACCGTTTCGGAAAGCAGTTTTCGAAACCTCTATCAGTGATTTTAAGAAGCTGCAATTTGGTTTAATTAGAGCTTGTGTTACTCACCAATGATGGTGACAGTTCCGTTGGCAGTGGCTTTCACGACGCCGTCCATGAGCGCGCGGGTGCCGCCCGCGAACTTCTCAAACTCAAACACACCTGCGGGGCTGTAAACAAACATTCAAAATAAATTCATTTCCGTAGTATGGTATCAATAGTTCTAAATATTTTATGAACAGATATGACTAGAAGAGTTATTTTGATAATATCCTGAAAAGCACCCCACGCTTTTTTTTACAATAAAATCGCTTTGTCTTACTCTATTTTTAATTCAAATTTATTAAAATTTATTTTCTATTTTTTAGTTGGATTTTCTATAAAAGCGCATTTTTTTAGTATTTTTAATTTATCTAAAAGGACAATCTAGTTCCCAACTCTTATCATTCACATTTTATGCAACAAAAACTTGTCCTCAGTTAACCCAAACTGTTATTTTTATTTGTTTGATTAACATTGCTTTAAGTATTTCGAAGACCTTCAAGACATTATTATGATATATTTTTCCTTTTTTTAAAGCATTATTCATCAACATTTATTTAGGGAGTGATAAACTTCTATATTTAATCAAAACAAAACCATGTGTTTCTTAAAATGCTTTTGATACACACCCATTCCACACGATAACCTTTGCTCTTGCAATTGGTTCGGCAAAAAGTTCTCTTGATTTTGGTCCGACGTCAAGGCCCATCCAACCGTCAGGAATTCCAGATTCCACGCTTGCATCGCCAACCTAAAATAAATACTATTTTTTATATTCCCTCCCTCTCTCTCTCCTTCTCTTTAGGCACAGTGTACTGCTAAACATACGCTTCCTTCAAAGATTTCTAAGCAACCTGTTAGAAATGGCCTGCATCCAGCGACTTCCTGCGATCTTAACCGCTACTTTATAGGCAGACATCCAAGGTTTCGCTTGCCGGTGCTTACCCTCGACAACCTTTCGACTCTTTCGGCCATCAGTTCTCTGCGCTATACTACTTGATGATAATTGAATTCCTATTTTCAAAGCATTAACTGTGAAAGTCTATAATAGTCTACTGCTGGGCATAGCATTCCCCTTTAATCAAGGAGGGAATAAATTAAAGCATTTACTGCCAAGCAACTTAATCTTTAATAGGTGGACATAGACATAGTTATACTAACATTTATGTAACCAAATATAACTTAATGGATCCTTGGGTAAAAATATTTTATATGGTGGTAAAAATATTTAAATATTTGGATAGATACTAATATTTTTTTACTATCAAATTGCCAATATTGGCAGTAATGGGTGCAATGATTAATATGAACAGTATAAAACTTATCATAATACTACACAGTAAGGTAAACAAGTACAATACCTCTGCATTTTCATCGAATTTGTCAGCGGTGACAAAGTCAACAGGCAAATGAACTTGCACATTATTCTTGGCAGCTTTCTCCAGAAGTTTGGCTACAATTTTAGCGCCCTCAGCATCATACAAGGAGTTGCCAATCTGGAATTTTAAATAACATGACCTCTTAGTTAAATGTTAATTGGAAAATCAGATTAGTGGCATTTTACAAAGGGTCACTGAATGTATACTTCTACATACAGTTTCATTATACACATACCGGCATGCCCTTGGTTTCTTTGAGGAAAGTATATGCCATTCCACCACCAATGATCATCTCATTGACCTTGTCCAGCAAGTTCTCAATCAGAAGGATTTTGTCAGCAACTTTAGCTCCACCAAGGATGGCGAGGAATGGCCTGAAATTTTCACACATACATAGTTTATGCTCTACAAGCTCTGAAAGTAAATGACTGTCCTTTTTTTTTAAATGTGTGATTATAAATTAAAAAGCACTAGTATATTATGCATGTAGTTTGAGAATAATAATTATCATAGCATACATATTATGTTTCTGACTTTCCTTGTCATTGTGAGACAATTTGGTAGAGTAAATACAGAGTGAAATGATGTGAAATGCAACACTGAGCATGTCGCAGATACATTCTATAACTGCTACATTAATTGTTAATTTTGTTTAATTTTGCTAAAACATGAATAAAGTTAAATCCTACCTTTCTGGCTCATGAAGAGCTTTAGCAAAGTACTGGAGCTCTTTCTTGAGAAGGAATCCACTAGCTCTCTGCTCAAAACCTTCGCCCATCATGGAACTGTGTGCTCTGTGGGCAGTACCTGCATTGAAAAGGATTATTTTATAAGCCAGAATCCATAGCAATTCCAGTTAATTTACTATTAGAAAATGTTTGGCGTAATGTTTATCTACAGTTGACAATTGTATTAAATATACTGGGTGATATTTATATATTATGGTATTTAATTTAGCTCACATGTATCTCATCACCCCAAGTGACATAGTACAAAATTTTAAAAATTCCTAAGTAGATTTATTGTCAAAACTGTACAATGTTACCTGGGACGTTAGGAGCATGCAGACCAAATTTAATACCATACCCGGTATATTAACACACATTATTACCCATTACAAAGATTGCATAGTTTTTTTACAAGAATACAGTTATTTCTTAATGGTAACTCACCAAAAGCATCATTAATGTACACATCTCCCAGCTTCCTCAAACTGGCTCTGAAAGCTTTGACTTTCTCAGGATCAGCTTTGACTTTAGCTCCACTGGCGTCTACACCTTTGCCCTCCTCTTCAATGTGGAAACGAAGGTTCTCAAGCAAAATTACTGAACCTACAGGGGGATCTGCGCAAGCCCCTTCAACTTCAGCGCCGACACAGTCTGGTAGGAATGCAATGTCTCTGGAATATGTTACATGTTATTACATAAGTTTGGTATACATGCAGATAGAGCATCTGTGGGAGGTGATCCCCAGCAACTATAGATATAAATAATGTTATAGGAATTATAAGGATATTGTCAGTCTTTGAGGATGGAAGGAAGGGGAGTGGAATTTTTTTATATATTGATTTCATGATTATAGAATATTTTCATACATATTTCATATAAAAATGATTATGACAAACTTTTACCAAGAAATATTAAACTGCTATTTAAATTTTAGTGAAATCAAGAAATATATGGCATTGTTGCTTGTTATAATAAATCCTCTGCAGGAATATTTATTAGGAAATAATGAATTGAATATAATTTTTTATAGTAAATCTACTTCTATGAAATTACTTTAAAATTATAAAACAAAGGCAGTACACACAGACCCTTACTACTTTTACACATAAATAAAATGCAAAAGAAAATTTTAGAAAATAGTATAAAAGCATAGTATACCTGTTCAAGAGTTTTTTAAGCTCTTCCGCAACCGGCTTTAGGGTGTATTTAAGGTTGGCCTGTCCGTCGGGTCTGCCCAAATGGGACATTAAGACCACCGACTTTGCACCCTTGTCAAGGGCATATTTGACGGAATCTAAGGCAGCAACTATGCGCTGATTGTTTGTAATAACTCCTTCTTTCAGTGGAACGTTAAAGTCGACTCTAAAACCAAGTAATTACGATAATTTAAATGATTTAAGTGCATTTATCGATTTTGCTGTTTTCTGTGTAAAATACTTACCGCATCAACACACGCTTACCAGACAAGTTGATCGCATCAATACTTAATTTGTTTAAAGCCATTTTGGTTCCAACTTTAACGAATAAACAGAATTATCGCACTTTTCGGTCAACGGAGATTTTATTAGTGTCAAAAACAACCTTGAGTATGTCAAAGAGGTCAAATATTCTTGCCAGCAAAAATAAAAGTAAAACAGAACTTTGCCTGTCCATGCCATTTATAATTATTTATCTAATCATTACTATATTTAAAATTTGTTTCCAGTTATATTAAAAATTTATTTAATTAAAATAAAACCCACATTTGCATTTAACAGTTGGAGGTTACCATAGACACAAAAGAATGCTGAGGAGCAGCGGGAGGGAAGTTTCATACAGTAATGTTGGCACCATTGCTCGCTCTTCGCGAAATATGCTCGTATCGAGACGCCCGGATTTAGAATGTTCTTTGAAAATCTACGGTGAACTAAATGAAAAACTGCACCTAAACGTCGTGTTTCGTGATATACGTGTACCAAAGTTTAATTTACATTGTCGTTCTTTGTGTATATGTGACTGTGTTGGGTGACGAATAACGTAAAGCGTAGTGCGTCGAAAGTCGAAACATGGTGCCGCTAGGTCCCGGGCCAGGCCACCCTGCTGCACATCAAACCCACGGTGGTCCCTCCACCAACCTTTCCGGCCCAAATTCGTTATCACAATCCGCTCCACAATCCAACAAGTCCTCAGTGGCGGTAAGTGCACAGTTTCCGTTAGTATGTGCTGCTTTGCGTCAGTGGCGGGCGGCACATGTTTATGTAACTTCAAGTTGAGTGAACACGTGCGATTTGGCGCTAATTTTACTGTCGGTTTTCAGAAGCCGAACTATACCCTCAAATTTACTCTCGCTGGACACACTAAGGCTGTGTCGTCCGTAAAATTCAGCCCTAATGGAGAATGGCTGGCAAGCTCCTGTGAGTATACCGTTTTTCTGTTAATGTTAATTAGCTCTTATTTACACATCAAACAATAAATGCAGCTTGCGTTCTTTGTGATAAAAATGTGGGAGCAATTATTATTTTCCATGACCGTTATATTTTGGCTGTTTACGTAAAACGTTTATTTTCGAACAGTTCAAGTGGTAACAATATGTGTTGTGTCAATATTATTTTAGTAGAATATTGTTAATAAGTGGAAATTTGAATTTTCATTTCACATGATGCAAGCTTGGTGTAGTAGTGTTGTAATGTGTTACAACCAATTTACATCACACAACAGGGCTGGGGCCTGGGATGCAACATTTCATCATTAGTACACAACTCACAAGTACAGAGGGGACCACTTATCAGATATGTGCTGACCTAGTAAATATTAACATGTATGATGGTCCATTCCATTTCACTCAGAATTTTCCACTTTTCTAACTAATATTATGACAAACTTTTTTAACACAACAATATGGACCAAATTCACAGTTTGCTTCTGGAGTAACCTTGAGAATTAGATTTTATTTCACTCTTGTATTAAATACACAAATGGAAAATTTTGGATAAATTTGGCCAATAAATACAATTATTTAAATTCTTAAATTTGTATTCAATAGGTCTTTGTTCATACCATAGGAGTCCACACAAGATAGTAAAAAAAAAAGAAAGCATGAAATAATTGACTTAGCCTAATGTAAGTAATAAATTATAATTAAAGTGAGAACATTTCTGCATTTGTTGTTGATTTATGGATAACATACACATAATTTGGGTGTTAAGAAACTGGTTTGCCTACATAGTTTTCATTGCTTGATACATACTAAAAATAGCAAATGTTCAATTGATAAATATCTTTTTTTGGATAATTTTGTTAGCCTTATAAAACCATTAAAATATTCTGAAAAAGCTATGTTATTAGTAATATTTACAACAATTATTAATAATTTTTATATGGGTTTTGCAGATAATTAATAAATGTGATATACTTTAAATTGATATTATAAAACAATGCCTTTGTTTTACACATTTATATTTAATCGCCAAAAAAAAAACTATACTAAATTTATGGTTACTATGTGGTCATTCAAAGTGTAAATTTATCTTTCTTGTTTACTGCAGTAAAATGACCATGCTGTTCTTGACATTAATCTCTGTATTGGTCAGATAAAGTTCTGGATGATAAACATATTTCGCTGGTTGACACTTTTATGCAAATTGGGTTGGAACTAGATAAATACTTTGTATTGGCTAATTTCTGACATAATTTTGCACCAGTTGTTAAAGTGATACATCTTGGGCCATCATAGCTGTTGTACACTTTTTATGTAGTAATTGAAATGTAAAAAAACGATTAGTCAATAAAGTCAAAGTAATGTTTTGCAATTAGGACATCAACTATTTATTTCAACATACATGCTACATCATACATTGTTATTTGATTTTTCTACAAAGTTTAAATACAGCCACAAATAGTGTTCAAATTAAGTTAAAGAACATCTAAAATTTTTTAGATGCATTATGAATTTGATCATAGTAATACAAAGTTTTAGATATATCCCACCAGATAATACACATAATACACAATTATTTCTGAAAATCTCCATTTGTTTCATTACAGCTGCTGATAAACTTATTAAGGTTTGGGGTGCTTATGATGGCAAATTTGAGAAGACAATATCTGGACACAAGATGGGCATCAGCGACGTGGCATGGTCCTCGGACAGCAGACTAATAGTCAGTGCAAGTGATGATAAGACTTTAAAGGTCAGTCTACCTTACGTATTTAACTTACTTGGTATAATAAAGCTATTCAATAAACAAAAATATAAGTTGAAAATGCTACTTATGATATTCCAATAAGATTTTAAATTGTTCCATGAGCAAACGGGAAGTTAAATGTTTAGTGTGAATTTAGAATGATAAGTTCAAGTAATGGCTTTAAAGGGTTACTTGCATCATTGTGTACTAAATTTAAGTGATGTGACATGGAGAATGGCAGAAAATAAATAGTAATTATCAGGGCAATGACTGCCATTATTGTTTCCTAAAAACGAATTCCAACATTGTTGTATTTCAAGTGGTTCATTCATATATTTGCTAAAAGAATCATTGTGTGACAAAAAACGTAGGCGATATTTTTAAAACATGTAATCTCGCCCACAAAGCTCTAAAAATATTGTCAATATTTTGCACCACATACTACATCCGCGATACAAGTTAGTCATTCATATTGGGTACTTTACTACCAAATTATTGCAACATATTTACATGGTGACAGTCATTTGTAGAAATGATTATTTTAATTTTTAGGTATTAAATTTATAGTCGCAAGACACATTAAGAGATATATTTAAAGAGTATGAGATACGAATGCGCTCACAACATTAAATTCTTTTCGGAAAATATTGCAATACGTACACAATTATTTGTAAAGTCAGTTGTACATTCGCGTTGCAAGCACTTGCGCAATGATTATGTAAAGAAGCATTTTATAAAACAAAGGGTCATAATTTTAAAATTGTAGGGAAAAGTAGTCATTAATATGATGACTTGTAAAGCCTGTTTTAAATGTGTTTCCGCCATGAACATTGCGGTAGAATGCGCGGTGTGCGTACGTAGTTTCGTAGGGCAAGCGTATGTAACTACCGGATTTCTTTATGCCAAATATTTTTTCTCGCAGTATGGGCATTCCTATTTGTTTTCGAAGTAGTTTAAAATGAGATACTAATAATAATGGATTTGGCTTGTTTGTATTCTAGAAGATTTATTTATCTTAAAGTTTTTTTGCGTAAAAATTTTTCTTTAAATTCCGGGACAAATTTTACAAATAAAATGTGTCAACTGGCGGAAATTCCGGATTATTAATGTTTTTATTTTCCCGCATAATAGCAGAAGTTATAAAAGGGACAATGAAATAAAAAGGCTTTCACTTCGGTCCATATTGTCCGCTTTGTATAGTAATTCTATAAATATCGAGCAGCATGTCGGCCTAAATTCCCTTCTATAATGTGAGAGGAGGCCAGAGCTCTCTAGTGGAACGCATACGAGCCGATCACGTGCATGCACAGTGACTTTGTATGAATTTTACCAGTTCGCACATTATCTCTTGTCAGTATAGCGGACAAAAATAAAGTTTGAACGAGCCATTTTTTTATTTTAAAACTAGGTTAAAGACTGTCAGAAGTGATGTCTTCAGATAACTGATAAGTGTTTTTCGGGTGACAACGTTACGAGACGCGAATGTTTCTCACGGTTAGTGAACTTTATCGCACATGCTCGTGATAAGTGATAACGCAGATTTTAACGAGTTGATGATTTGATAAAAAAATCAAATTTTTGTGTATCATTATTTTGTAATGAATGCTATGATGATTATATCTGGTCAGTGAACTTATTTGATTATGGGAAATTAATATTGAATTTACATATTTCACAAATTATTCTTCACTATGTTGCTGTATAAGGGATCGGAAAGAAATTATGTTTCGTTATTTAGAAATAATTATTAATTTTGCGATTCTTTCTTTTTACCAGATATTTTTGGCAATTCTTATCATACTATGAATTTAGAAAAACATAGAGCCGAAAGATTTTGTGTCTCAAATAGAATCTAAGTCAATACTGTATGGCGATTGTTTGTTAGCTTCTTTTTCAAAATAATTGAAAGTAGTTTTATTGGAACTTCCTCATTTAATTATGATGTGCGCAATGAAAAAAGAAAATAGTCCATTGAATGATCAAATACCAAGAATCTTTCTATGAGAATACAGCGTTTCCAGAGATCCAGACTTACAGATTAAAACGTTTTTCTTATTTCTGCCTTATTTTTGTATGTAAATATAGAATGCAAGATTATGTTTTTACTAGTTATGACACAAAATGCTTCCAGAGTATAATTTTGTTCCTTTTTAAAGCCTATCATATCATTTCCGATACATAACATGTGTATTTCTTTATTTTAGGTTTGGGAACTCAGCTCTGGAAAATGTTTAAAAACGCTAAAAGGACATAGCAATTACGTATTTTGCTGCAATTTCAACCCACAAAGTAATCTTATTGTATCTGGCAGTTTTGACGAAAGCGTACGAATATGGGATGTAAGGACAGGTGAGTGACATTCAGATATTAAATTATACTGAAAAGTGAGGCGTGGGTTCGACAACCGCGCCACACGTACGATAGTGCATCCACCAGTCGATGTCGGTCTTATCGACCCGGATATACACAGGTTGAAACCGAAACGCAACACACCTGCGAGGGTCAAACTAGGCATTCTACATTATGTACTGTGGTATGAATTCCGGGTGAATTCCATCAGCTTATACTTGTGATAAAGGTCTTATTTCAATTTTACATAGTTCTTTTATGGATCCCTTAAGGTGTGCAGTGATATTTCCATTTCTCATTGGTTTGATTTTTTTTTTCCATTAGACCCCGCCTAAATTCATAATAAATTTACATAGTGTAACAAAAATATTTCAACGTCGTAAGGGCGAATTTGGGAGTTAGTTTTATGCTTACGTTATGTTCTATAAGACAATACAATTTACTAACAAATAATTTGTCTATTTTACAGGTAAATGTTTAAAGACACTACCGGCACATTCAGATCCAGTTTCAGCGGTGCATTTCAATAGAGATGGCAGTCTAATCGTATCGTCGAGTTATGATGGATTATGGTAATTGTATTTTTCATTTTAGTCTATATCCGTTTCTGAGAAAGGTTCACATTTAGTGCGTACCACGTCTCAGCATATTTCGTTCAGTCCCGAAAAGGAACCGTTTCCACTATTCCATTAAATTTCAAATAAAAGTTTCGTTTTCCAAATTTGGTGTCCTTTATAGGGACATATTTTAAGAGCATTGATATACATGCGTATGTGGTGCAATCGGTCTTAACCGAAACCAAAAATTATATATATATTTAGATCAAGAAAATATCTTGATCAAGTAGTCTTAATATCTTTTTTGTGAGTTTTTATGCTTTGATACATACATACATACATAAACTCACGCCTTTATCCCCGAAGGGGTAGGCAGAGGCGCCACTAGGACACCCACATTTCGCCTTGCATGCTCCGTCCCACCATGTGATAGGGGGCGAGCCTATCGCCATATCGGGCACAAATTCCTGACTCCGGGCTGATAATGAATAGAAAAATCCAATATCACTTTGCCCGACCCGGGATTCGAACCCGAGACCTCAGCTTTGTAACCGTACCGTAATACAACTACGCCACCGAGGCAGTTTATGCTTTGATACCAATTCATATTCTTTTAAAAGTTAATATTTTATTTAATTTGATTCCCGATGCATAACATAACTTTCATTGCAGTCGAATCTGGGACACAGCGTCAGGCCAGTGCTTGAAGACGTTAATAGACGACGACAACCCACCAGTGTCCTTCGTGAAGTTTTCACCGAACGGCAAGTACATCCTCGCGGCGACGCTCGACAACACGCTCAAACTGTGGGACTACAGCAGAGGCAAATGTCTCAAGACCTACACGGGGCACAAGAACGAGAAATATTGCATTTTTGCCAACTTTAGTGTTACTGGTGGAAAGGTGAGGGTATTGACATTCTTCTTTTTGCCTCTTTTTTTTAGGAATTTTATCATACCAGGTGCTTGACGTTGGTTTGGGCGAATAATATTTTAGTTAAAATGTATTTATTAATATAGATTTTGGCATTGTTTGATACTAAATTATTTCTTGGTTCAAACCATTTGTGCCTCCGATACTTTAATGGCAGTAATATTGAATAATTCTAGGCAATTAAAATTATCATAATATACAAGCACATGAAAGCTGCTGATAAACATAGACTTCCCAAGTATGTTACTCTCATCAATATAGTTATTTAAATAAAAAATTCTGCTTTCTTAAACTCAATTTGAAAACATTTTTTGTTTGCAGTGGATAGTGTCAGGGTCGGAAGACAACTTAGTATACATATGGAACCTGCAGTCTAAAGAGATAGTGCAACGGTTGTCGGGCCACACTGACACGGTGCTGTGCACGGCGTGCCACCCCACTGAGAACATCATCGCCTCCGCAGCGCTCGAGAACGACAAGACTATCAAACTATGGAAGAGTGATACTTAAACCTTCTGCGGTCAGTATTGCCAGAATTAATCGTACATTGAGCTATTATCGAGTGGACATTGTGAACAAAATCTTAAGTCACTGTGTACGTACCAGGTAAATATGTGTACATAACATTGTCTTCGTACTAGGAAACCGCTGAATGGGACGGAAGATTCTGCTGCTGAGGAGTGATAGAGACAGATACAAGTAGCGCCGCGCTTGTTACACATATTTTGTTCATGGTGTCCCCTAATTTAATATCTCAATGGTCTCGGAACAATGCTGGATTCTGTGCAGATTATAGTCAAAATCGGCATTTTGTAGATAGACATGATAAAGTAATATATCAATATGTTTCCATGTCATCTATCTCTAGTATATGTAGCTAGCCAATGTAGTTTAACCGCCTTATAATAATGTAAATAGAAATAGTGTTTGAAGTTTGTTTTTGATAAAAGTTGTAAAAAGCGTGATTTAAGCTCTTATTTATTTTTATAAAATCGGGACATTTCGGATCGGATTTTGCCGTTTGTAATGTATCTACGCTTTCCTCTCGCGGCTGCTGAAGCATTATATCTCAAATGTATGATTAAATTAGAAAAATTAAATTGTTACTGTGATCAGATAATACATTATTTACTCAATCATCCAACTAGGCAGATAAGATTTATAACTATACTACTTTTATATAATAAATAAAGATGCTAATGAACTTTTGGATAATAAATCTGATAAGCAAAATTGTATGATAAATATAGTATCAAGGAAATTAGCATTTAACAGATGTAGTTACTAGAAAATAAGTAGATTTTTAAATCTCAACCATTTTGTAATAATTTACAAAATACATTTTACTAAACTTAGGTCAACAAACTTTGATAAAGCCTCACACATACAAACGCCCTAAAAATTGAGAACTATTAAAAATTTCGTTACCGGAATATCGTAACGCCCGAATATTAAATAGGTTCAGTGATGGTCAGCGTAGCAACGCGCGGCTTGGAGGTCAGGCACATTGGCATAGCAACAGCACTGTAGTCATGTGTGCCACTTTTTGTTGCGTTTCGTTTTTACTACTTATTATGTGACGGCCGAATGATGTAATGTTCTTTTTTTGTTGACTTTTTATTTGGCAGTCTGCTTGCGTATTCTTTTCTTTTTGTCTTATTTTAGTGGCGTTGAATGTTTCTTTATTTATAGAAAATTGTGCTGAAAATAAGTTCTCAAAAATATACAAAAAAAAAAAAAAACATATGGCGTACGATTACTATGATCACGATCTAATTTTGTAAAACTTTGGTTTGGTGTTTTCTTAAAAACAATGATTCGCAAGAGTTCCATATCATAAAGTCTTTGTTTTTATTTTTTTAAGTTTGCATGTTTTCTGTCACAGGCTTCCACGCAGACTAGTGATCTGTGAATTGCGGCCTTCGTTGAGTGCCGAAACGCCGACAAGCTTGTGAATACTTTGATACATAAGATACCGCGCCTGGTACCTTGGACTCTGACCGAACGAACCACGTTCGAATAGGTTAACTACATTTTATTTAGTATATCACAGTTGGAACGTGTGCATTTTCGGTTGTTATTAAGATATACATATTTTTGTAAACTGACGCAAATGAGAGGTATGAAATGTTTTAGCCATTATGTTTAGTTAAGGTTTGAGTTAAGAATTCCGCTTGTGAACAACTCGTTGGATGCGATTAAAAAGTTTGTAGTTGTAAATTGTGTTTGTGATTGCAACCCATCTTTACATAGGCTTAAGTAATGAACCCGTTATTAATAATTTTTCAGTTTATTGTGTGTTTTATTTACATCCCATAAATGATACATGCCATAGGTACACGAGAGCTATAAAATAATATGAGTAGGTTTTGTTACTGGTACACCTAAGATTTAAAACTATAAAAATGTGAAATAATGTTCATAAAGTGAAGAAATGTTTTGTAATAATATTTTGTAATAATATAGATGAAGAAGACATAACACTAATTGCAACCCTTCCTTAAACAGTAATTTAGGAATTCTACAAACAATATGATTGATTCAATTGGGTATTTGACTGTTGTGGCAATAAATTATAAAATGTGTTGCATATGATAGCTTTTTGGTAAACAATAATTATAGGTATTTTTATTTACATTTATCTAAATTATAAATATTTAAATTGTCCAAATTATGTTTGCCATTTTTTATCTGTTGATTAAATGTAACAAAACACGACAAGCTGTCATTGTGCAGCGTGTGATGTCACGATTTACAATTTTCATTCATCTCTGCCACTAAGATCATTTATCATTTATAAAGCGTGACGTAACTTTTTCAAAGTCACGTGACCTACCGTTTTGGTGACATATATGATGATAAAACTGAAAAATATGTTTATTCGTTATAAACAACTCTTTAAAAATAAATTAATAGTTTGAAGAGGTATAGAGTGATTATATCCAGACTTTAAAACACTTTTCAGAAATTAGTCAAATAGCCAATTATTGCTTTTGTATCTTATTTTGGCTGACTATAAAAGAGGAGGTAATCAATTCGACCTTTTTTAATTTTATTTTTTTGTATGTTTGTTTTGATTAGACAGTGGCAAACAAATGCATAGTTATCTTCATAACATTCGTCGTAGATTTGTGTGCGTTCAAATATAACCAAAGCTCGCATACAATACGCATGCATATATGTATAGGTAGAGGTGTCGCTAGTGGCACCCACATTTTCCCCTATTTTTTTATTTCAGACCCAAGAAGTTACGAAGCATGCACGACGCCATGTTTGACTCTAAATCCAGTCCGAAGCAACTCGTAATGCAAGTGAGATTTTTTAAAACCTCACACAAAGTGGTGTGCCTTGAGTATCGAACCCAGGACCTTTGGGGCTCACAGCTTATACTAAGTTATTTTTAGTATATTAAGCCGAAAGTAGTTTGTTGACAATCAGTAGCACAATCCATTGCACTATTGTTAAAACATACTATGTTATATTTTATACGAATAATAATTGAAATTTCGCCAAACTGGATGCAATATCGTTCATTAATAAAAAACCCGCGCGTGTCGGTCGCTCACCTATATCCACAAAGTACAACTACATCCGGCCGTTACAAGTACACCCTTCCCGCCATAGATGTAGTATAACATAGATCGGCAATGTATCATTTTGAGTGAAACCAAAACGAGAATATGATAGTGTGCGTGAAGTTTGCATGTGTGCTTGACAGATAATGCTGCGCCATGCTCTGTCGATACTATCATATCGATATACCTAACGGCCCAACCAATAAAATAAAATTTTATAGATATATATGAGACATTTCATGGTATTTTAACAGAAAAATAATGATTGTGTTTATTTCAACACAGATACGTAAACACAAGTAAATAAAGATAAATCGTCATATTTGAGAATAATTTTATTTGACAAGTTTTGTAAAGCATTCCTTATAATAATATCTAATGTTCTATTGTTTTATTAGAATGGCAGCCTCCGTGGCACTGTTAATTTGAAACCGGCTCAGAAATGGTAAATTACGCACACGAAATATTAATTAATATTTAGCAAATATCAATAGTGAATAAATGAAGTGAAGTAATAACTGTTATTATAGAATTGATGTTATACTACGAGATTATAAAATGAAGTGAAACCTCTATGGTCATTGACTATTTTTATCGACATAATATTATTGATCGAAACTGTCAATCAATCTCTAGCAAATGTTGGTTGAAATTATTATAAATTCACGTATATGATATCATTTTATATAGGCAATGGATGCTTTCTACGCATTTAAATAATGAATAAGGACATTCTGTTCTACCGATATACATACAAGGTTTGTCTTACAATTCTACAATATTGTCACTAAACAACATTGAAAAAAGTGATACGATCTTATGAAAAACTATGATTATTCGGGTTTTTACACTAAAATCAATCACATCCAGGCACTGGACAACTCACCATAATAAATTACATTTAATAAAAGTAGCTCAGTACTGAAATATTAAATAAATCAAGAAAATAAGCGAAATTTGTCGTTCGCTTAAATGACATATTTTCACACAAATCTCTATAGAACGCTCTCCGTGTAAACGCATGGTCGCATCATGCGTCTCGCTTTAATGTATGATTTAAATCATTCTATCTCTTTCACATTGCCGATCTATGTTATGCTACATCTATGGTGTAAACGCATGGTTGTATCATGCGTCTCGCTTTAATGTATGATTTAAATCATTCTATCTCTTTCACATTGCCGATCTATGTTATACTACATCTATGCTTCCCGCCTACCGCCCCGCTCGCTTCCAACTGCGATGCGGCGCGAGGGCGCGTCGCAGCACGGCGCGGCGGTGCCTTTGATCATTAATGTTTGATCTATCAATTACTCAATAGCCACCCCGGAAGTGGCGGCGTTTACGCATGTCTCGTAATTTTGCACAGATGACGTCGCGCACGTTCTGATTACGCGATGGCTTTTAGTTACAGCAACATTGAGTATACAGAAATGGAGCGTCCTCTTACAATTTGTGGATCGCAGTCGCGCGGGAAATGATCATTAGTCGTTACAGCTGCTGTAAGGACCTGTTCGAAACTGGATATACCTACTCAGATTGAATCCGAAATAACATACTGACTTGAGTTACTCACCGTGTGGCGGGTGTCCACCATCGTTCCAGGTGGTTGCTACACCGGGGCTTCTACGATATTCGATATATCGTGCGTTTCTTCGTATTGAAATGTATTTTTACTAACTTTGTTTTACTCATTGACGTAAATATAAATAGTTTTTTAAATCAATGGTTTTACTATGATGTTGATCAATATTTATTTGTCAACACTGTTGAATCGTTCGACAGTCGATGTGATAGAATGAATATGAAGGCACTAGAACTACGTTTTATCATGCGGAATCGCACGATATGTCGATTTTTTTGTAGCACCCTGTTGCATATTGGGACATCCCTATTAGATTTAGATTATAATGATTGTACATGGACATCACTAGTCTGTAGTAAGATGGCTGATTAATAAAACCTATTAAGAGAGGACTCCTGTGTTTGATATAAACCCAGCCTTGCCCGAGCCCGAAGACTAAAATATAAAGATATAACATGGCGCTGAGGACCGGATAAAGAAAATACGGCAAATAAGAAATATATTCGAGAGAAACAAGAAAAATAAGATACACGTGTTTCTTCCAAGATGCAACAGGCACAAGGTGTTCACGGATTAAAAACCCCAAACCCTTTGGAAAACCTAACGGCGGAGACATATAAGAAATGGAAGCAACAGTTCGAGTTGTACAGAATAGCTTCGGGCGCAAACGCTTATACAGGGCAGGTACAAGTTGCATTATTGTTACATTGCATGGGTGAAGCTTGCATTGATATTTACAATACATTTGATTTATCAACGGAAGAGCAAAATAATTACAATAAAGTGATAGCATGCTTCGATGAGTATTTTAGGCCAAGTGACAATGAAAGCATTAGTACACATATATTTTTTAAAAGAGATCAATACCCAGAAGAACCCATAGATAAATATGTAACAGAATTAAGGAAATTAAGCTCTAGCTGTAACTTTGGAGAATTAAAAGATAGGATGATAAAGGACAGAATTGTAGCAGGAGTATATGAAAGCAGATTAAAGGAAAGATTGTTAAGGGAGCAAAATTTAACTTTACAAAAAGCTATAGGAATATGTAAAGCTGCAGAAATAGCCAAAGAACAATTGAAACAAATAGAAAATAAACCAGAAATACAAACAATACAGTGCAGGAAAAAAGGAGAAAATAGATATGAAAAGAGTTCTAACAGTTACATGCCTAAGAAACAAGAAAATTTGAAACCGACAGATAAAAGGAATAACTTTACAAGTCAAGGATTTAAGAAAGTAGCGTGTACAAGATGTGGATACAACCACAAGCCTCGGAATTGTCCAGCTTATGGCAAGAAATGCTTGAAATGTGGAAAACCAGGGCATTTTGCTCTCAGGTGTGGCAGGAGAACACTAATAAAGGCAGTCAGGGAACAAGAAGAAGGAGACAGTGGCGAAGAGAAAAAAGAACCTTCAATAAATATGGGCAGCATAAAGGTGAATAAAATAATGAAGAGAGAAGATGGTTGGTATGAATCTGTTAAATTTAAAGATTGTAGTGATAAAATAATACAATTTAAACTAGATAGCGGTGCAGACTGTAATGTAATGTCATTAAAATGTTGTAAAGAAATATTGAAAATACAGGAATACTATCCTTCTCCACATTTAAGTAATTATAATAATTCAAGTTTGGAGACAGTAGGTAAAATATATAGGGAGTGTGAAATTGTTGGAAAAAATTGTAATATTGAATTTCACATATCAAAAGGTGATTATGAGCCAGTATTAGGATTTCCAACTATAATTCAATTAAATTTACTTCAACGGACAAATATTAAAGTAGAATTAGTTCATGACAAAGTAACAAAACATTACTTGTTAACAGAGTATGCAGATGTTTTCAAAGGTATTGGTAAAATTAAAGGGTATGAATATAAAATAAAATTAAAACATGATGCAGTAGGAAAAGTAGAACCATGTAGACAAATTCCATTTAAAGTAAAAGATAAATTAAAGGTAGAACTAGATGACATGGAAAATAAAGGTATTATAAGTAAAGTGCATACAGCCACTGAGTATGTCAATTCATTGGTTATGACGTTGAAGCCAGATGGGTCAGTGAGAGTTTGTTTAGATCCACAACACTTAAATAATCAGATATTGCGAGAACACTACCCTTTGCCTAGATTAGATGAGATAACAAGTAAATTAAAAGGTTCTAGATATTTTAGTACACTTGATGCAACTACAGCATTTTGGCAAGTATGTTTAGCTGACGAGTCAAAAGAATTAACAACATTTAATACACCTCATGGTAGGTATATGTTTAATCGTTTGCCTTATGGTTTGAATTCAAGTCCAGAAATATTCCACAAATTATTTAAAGAAATATTTTCAGAAATAGAGGGAGTAGAAATTTACATAGATGATTTGTTATAGGTCTCCAACTATCTAGAGAGCCGGGGCATGAAGTGAGGGGAGGTGTGCAGTGACAGCTATCATGCAAAGACCAAGAGAGATAGAGAATTTACGAATAACATGTAATACATCGCTTGATGTTGCACGACTAAAACAATTACCCAATTTTGGGGGAGATCTCGAAGTAATATTTTTAATAAAGCGTTTATTGTTTACTAGGTAGATTTTGGTGGCGGTTCCACCCACGTACTTTAAACTGATAACTTGGTAAAAGTGTCTTCCTAAATATGAGATTTTCGACGAAGATACCTCAACACCTCCCTATTAATATTTAATGATATTGTATTGTATATTTAGTAAAAAAAAAACAAGGCAATAATAATATTCGATACTTTATTGTCAAATAAATATAAGAATTGAATATTCTGAGTTCATCCTGAGTATAAAATTATGTATTATTATTACATTTTTAGGAGAGGTTAGTAGAGAGAGCTACTTTTATTTATAATATTTCTTTAACCAGTTTAGAGCTCTTTTTACTTTAAAAGGATTCTCATCTATTACGAACAGATGGAATTCAATCGTTAATCAATCAATTTCAATCAATTTCGTGAAGTGTAAATATATATACCTAATATAACAAACATGTCTTATTTGTAAGTATTGTTTATACAAAAAACTGTTCAATTCATATTTATTAGGCGCGGCGCATATGGGAAAATTAGCTGCTTACTGTTGGCAACAATAATAATACGTAAGGTTATGATAATTATTGCAGGATTTTTTTATATTCAATTTATCACGAATACCACGGGTTGGAATTGGGCCGACACAAACAAAAATACCAATAGAATGCTTTCTCTAAGTAAAATGAATCAAAATATTCGTAAATTCGAATGAAAAGGAAGTTCTGTATTATTTTGCAGGCTGATGCTTTTATAATCATTTAATCTTTGATATTGTTGCTTATATAAATATATATCCACATTATACACTTCACTTGATTATATTATACCTTTAAATACTTAAAACATGCGAAAATAAAATAATTCATTTACGACAATGTGTCAAACGTCATGTTTGTTTACAAATTGTTTGCAATGACATCGCACTGACATCACACGAACACGAAGGATGGACATAGCGATATTTATAACATAAAGAAATGCTCTCTATCTTTTTCCATTGCGTTGATTATATACGTCTGCTTGTGGAAACAAAACATTCACCGGGCTATTGACAGTTACCCTGCACGGTGCAGACCTGGAATGTAAGGCCCACTAGATAGTTGGAGGGCTATAATATATCATGAGACAAGTGAAGGTCATGACAAAATATTAAAGAAGGTATTACAGAAAGCTAGAGAATATAACATTAAATTTAATGAGGTGAAGAGTCAAATAAAAGTTGAGCAAGTTAAATATTTAGGACATATTTTGTCAAAAAGAGGGATTGAAGTTGATCCAGATAGGACTGAAAGTATTTTAAAAATGATAAAACCTACTTCAAAGCCTGAACTTCAAAGATTTTTAGGTATGACTAATTATGTATCTAGATTTATTGAGAATTATTCAGAGATTACAGGACCTTTGAGACAGCTAATTAAAAATGATGTTCCTTTCATATGGAGTCAGATACAACAAGATGCATATGATAAATTAAAGAAAGTTATATGTGAGCCACCAGTTTTGGCATATTTTGATGTTAATAAGCCTATAGTACTTAGTGTTGATGCTTCAAAAGATGGATTAGGTGCAGTTATATTGCAAAATGATAAACCTATAGCATATAGCTCAAGAGCACTAACAGAGACAGAAAAGTTATATAGTCAGATAGAAAAAGAAAGTTTGGCAATATTGTTCGGATGTAAAAAGTTTAATCAATATTTGTACGGACAGAAATTTGTAGTTGAATCAGATCATAAACCATTAGTTTCTATATTTGCAAAATCATTAAATAAGTGTCCTGCTAGATTACAACGAATAAAGATAGCATTGCATCCATATAGTTTTACAGTAATTTATAAACCAGGGAAAGAATTAGTTGTTGCAGATCATTTAAGTAGATCATATTTAAAAGATACAGAAAAAGGTTATGATAAAGAGATAGAAGCTCATGTAGCTATGATTATGAGTGGTTTTAATGTCACAGATACAAAATTAAAATTAATTATAGATGAGACCTCCAAAGACCAGGAATTACAGGCATTGTTAAAATATATTAGAGAAGGTTGGCCTCAAAATAAAAACCAAGTTGATTCAATAGTTAAACAGTATTTTAGTTACAGAGATGAATTAAATTATTGTAAAGGATTGATTTTGAAAGGATGTCAAATAATTATACCAAAAAGCTTAAGGTCAGATATGTTAAGTAGAATTCATTATGCACATTTAGGTATAAGTAAATGCAAACAATTGGCAAGAAAATCTGTATATTGGCCATCAATGAATAAGGAAATAGAAGATTGTATAAATAATTGTGACACATGTAAGAAATATCAAAATGCTAATAGAAATGAACCTATGATTTGTAAAGAACTACCACAACTAGAATGGCAGATTGTAGCTTGTGACATATTTTTTATTAGAGGTAATCCTTATTTGTTAGTAGTCGACTCGTATAGTAAATTTGTTGAAATTAAAAAAATGTATAACATGTCAGCTCACACTGTAATTAAATTTTTGAAAGAAATATTTGCTCGATACGGAGTCCCAGAAATTGTTTATTCAGATTCTGGAACCCAATTTAGTGGATTTGAGTTTAAAAACTTTAGTTCAGAATGGTGTTTCATACATAAAATAATAAGTCCTAAACACCATCAAGGAAATGGTTTAGCAGAGAGACATATTCAAACAGTAAAGAGAATGTTAAAAAAATTAATTGATGAAAATAAAGATATTTATAAAGGTTTACTAACTTATAGAAATACCCCAGTTTCAGATACAGGCAAAACACCAGCTGAGTTATTGTTTAACAGGAAAATAAGAAATATGATGCCTGATATATCTAGATTTAGAAAAGATAGGAATTATAAACAAGAATTGTATAATAAACAAAAAAGACAGGAGAAATATTTTAATAAAAAGACTAGACAATTACCTATATTAAATAAAGACAGAGTAGTAAAAATAAAAGAAGATGATAGCTCAGGTCCTCATAAAAGTGGAATAGTTGAAGGATATGGTCAGGGGCCAAGATCCTATTATGTAAAGACAGAAGAAGGAGGAGTAATAGTAAGAAATAGAAAAAGTTTAATTCCAAATGGAAAATATGTAACAAATAGATCAGATATAGATATTGAGGATAATTTAAATTTAGAAAGTTGTAATGAGAACAGTGAGAATGTAAGAACTGAAACTAGAAATTGTAGGCCAAAAAGAACTATTAGAAAGCCAGCATATTTGGCAGATTATATTACAAATTAAAATTAGTTAAGTATGTGTAGGAATTGAAAAAATAATAATAAATAACTAGGTTGTAATTTTATTTTTAAAAGAAGGGAGATGTTGCATATTGGGACATCCCTATTAGATTTAGATTATAATGATTGTACATGGACATCACTAGTCTGTAGTAAGATGGCTGATTAATAAAACCTATTAAGAGAGGACTCCTGTGTTTGATATAAACCCAGCCTTGCCCGAGCCCGAAGACTAAAATATAAAGATATAACACACCCCAGGACGGATAGAAACATACCAACAATGCACTTTTCAGATGTGTATCTAAATAGGAAAATATTTTTCCTTACAATATAGTCCAATTTCATATATTCGTCTATTTCAGTAGCACAATTTGTGTTTATATTAAATCTCAATTGAGGAGGAAGTCACGGATGTAGATAAATCACTCTTTACCTGATGGATATTAGACATATCCCGCTGTTTGTTTGTTTTCGTAAGCAAGATGGAGCCGGCTCTGTTTGTTTAGGCACTTATTGATTTATAGCAACGTTTAAACCGAAATGTTGATAGAGAATATTAAGCTAAATAATTTTGATTAATAACTTTTATACGGAACACTTAAAGATATTTTACAGAGTTGAGAATGGGCATAATTTTTTGGAAAGTTGTGTTTGTGATTTTAAAGGAGAAGGCGCAAACGTTTATGGACTTCAGCCTAGGAAGCAATAACAATAAGTGATATCTCATTGGAAAGGTCTTTCAAATGCTAAAATTTCTTCTTTAAAAAGAAGTATCAATTTATTGTATGAAAAAATATTTCGACATTAAGGTATGCGAGCATCATATTATGTAAGGACCTCAGTCTAAAACCAATATCAGAGATAATAAACGGTCTGTTATGGCTTTCGGGTATTTTCATATATGAAAACACATAAAATGGAAACATTCAAATGGGTTTATGAAAATAAAGAATTATATACTAGTATTACATATTATTAAAGTTTGAAGATATCTTAATTTATAATTTTGCCAGTTTTGTAGTATAAAACCTGAATTTTAAATAAGTTATTTAACATCTATCAAAAGTTGTTTCCTTGGCGGCCGGACACTTTTGATGGTTCTTTCGTCTTGCCAGACACATTAAAGCTGTTAACTTCCAAATTCACCACGACCGGAACTTCATAATAGCTGATCGTTTGATGCCTATGTCAGAGGCATGCGTAGACAAATTTCAGCTTTTATTAGTGAGATATTAAATATTTTGAAATTGACAATTAATTTTGACCCTTGGCCTTATAATTACTTTTTTTTACTATTACCAAAATGATGACGACACTCTGTGACGTCACGACTATAATTTGGAACAGCTGTTATATTGTATTTTCTGTAAGGCAGTTAGAAATCCCATTCAATTGAACGGTGTATCCGCGTAAAATTGAATATATTTTTCAATTTTTTTTTGTTTGGCGTGTTACCGCAAGAATTCGATAAAGTTTCTTAGAGCCAATATCATTATTCTTTACTGTATGTTGTTTCCATATCCACTATAGTAGAAAAATATCGTGTTATAATTGCTTTAGTAAACAGACTTAATGTTCGGTAAGTATGTAATATTGTCGGATATCCTAAACCTCTTCTATAGTTTAGTGGTAACTGGGAGGACAGTCATATTCGTTCGATAGTGACTTCATACCCGATAGTGTATTCATTGGTATCGTGACCAATACTCGTGTGTAACGTTTTGTATTTAGTCTGTGTTTATCGGGTTTGGTCCGGTCCAGCTAAATTCTGTCGACGGACGAGAACTAATCGTCTTCCGTCGGTAAATTAAAAATGCTCTATTGAATAGAATAGAGTCTATTGTTTTAATATACTTGTAATCAGTTGCTTCGTAGTTTTTCTGTTCTCACTTTGTAGTGTTGATGAAAATATGTGCTTGTCATGTCCATGTCACGGTAAAGTGATGCACTGCACCTGCTGCTGAGCACAATACCGACCAGACAGAGTTTCGAATGCGACAAAATTATGCCGGCCTGGAGATAATATGCTTCTTCATGTTGCGGCGGAACGGCCTAAGATCAATAGAAATAGAAAGTCTGTCTAACAGTTACACATGTTTAGTCTATCCCGTACATTCCAAACAAAAACACTGATTACTGAAAAACGCAGATTGAAACGTTTTATCATTCCGGTTGTCTAAACGGTAAAGGACTCAATATTTCGTAGCCTTGTTGGGTGCGAAAGTTTTCAGCAAATATTCAAGTTTCTTGCAATTCTTGCCGGATTGGATTCAATTTCCGTGTCTGTAAAACTGCTCTACCCTGTTATGACGTCATGCTTGATGCTGTAAGTTGCAGATGCAATCTAGACCAGAAGTCTGGTAATCGCTACCATTTTATTGACTTCTACTTTCTAGACGTACCTACTTACGTAATTTGTGGTAAGTAGTGTAATATGAGTAATTAACTGTTAGTATTTTATGTGTGTAAGCATAATATATTAAAAAGGCATCTTTTTTTAAAGGCAACTTAAGTAAAGTAACACATAAGTAGCTATTTTTCAGAGAAGTTCTTATTAGCGTCCTCAACGTACGCATATGACTTTTTAGTCTCGTAAGTACCTACACCCAGGCAGGTTCATATCCAATATCTTCGGAATACGCTCATAAAAATATCTGTTAACAAATTTCCCTATAGAGCAGTTTTTAATAAACGTCTTACCAAAAAACAAACTAGAACGCCATTTTTATTGCGCGTCTTTTAATAATACTCTAAATCAATACATCTTTGTTGTCCGAGGGGCTAAAGTCGCCTGCTCAAATACATTTAGTTTCGTCCGCCGTCGCATGATCCGATATTGTAGGGGCGTACGTGAAAGACTCACATAATACTCGATTTCTCCTTCGTGGACAATTGTGTTTCACTCCACGGTGAATTTAATATCTCCCCTGTCATATTAGATACTGAAACATTGTCATTTCGCTTATTTATTAGCCTTTATCGGAATATTTTTTTATGAAAACTGTTTTCATTTATTCTCAATTGGTCTAGTGGTAGTTTTGATGGGCTGTGAAATGAGTTCATTTCTAAGTTTTGAGTTTGGATTTCGTTTAAAAAAAAATAAGCTGCTCAGAATTGAAACATGTTTCCGGTATTGCGAATGGTTCGCCGCCAATCACCTTAATTAATTATTGCCTTTCAATTAATTGAATGTAATCAGAGTTCTTGTTTATTTAATTAATTCAAAACGTTATTGAAGTTGTGACTTTAACGTATTTATAAATTAAAGTATAACTACATTGACATACCTACATATCAACATAGTTATAGGTACACCTTGTAGATGATAATTAGGTACGCGTAACATCGTAGCTTAATCCCACCCTCGATCAAATGTCTTGTAAGCACAGAAGCACGTACTATTATGACTGATAGCATCTTGAGTCTTGACACGAGATGCCGCGTAGTAAATTAAACGAGAACTACATAGGTAGGTACCTGTAATACTATGACAAAATTTACATGTATGACAATATGTACATACCTAATGCTGATTAATTTCTTAATACATATAATGTTTTCTTAGATTTACGCGAATATTACACATTGAATTAAAAAACACAGTGAGCTCCTTCTGCGTAGATCGGATCGCAAAAAAACAATTAGCTTTTTAAATTAACTTTTTAATTTAATAATTGTAAATTAAGGGTAGTTAAATTGTAACAGTCATTGGGCGGATGACTAATACCTCAGTCCGCCCCGTGACCACGAAAGCTGTGAAGCTATCGAATCGTCGGGATGTAAAAAAATGTAATAATTAAACCAAATCGCGATAAAATAGGTACGTAAAAAATTATTTCAATACATATAATGTATTTTAAGCTGTAATTCTCAACAATCTAGTAAATATTTTTATTAAGTTACTACAATATTGTTAACAGTTTTCATGAAAACATTGCATATTATTTTATCACATTTCTTCTAATTGAGTCACGGGCCTTTCAGTTGTCGTATTGTTTTCTTATATAATTTAGTTTATACAGCAAGGTACTTCATAAGTTGATTAGAGAGAAAACCTATAAAAATGTGCCGTGAAACTCCCGGCGCAACCTTGTTGATCAACGACGCTTTTATAATGAGCTCCTTTGAGAAAATGCTGTTGCTTATTGAATAAAACATGTGGGAATCGAGAGGTTTGTAGCTCACTTGTTACAATACCTATTTATAATACTACTCTGCTGAAGGGAGGTGTGTTTTAGCCTAGTAGGGTGAGCATTATGCTCAAATAAAATAATCATAAGTCTTCTTTCTGAAACTAGCCTAGGCAATCTGTATTACCATCTTTCGGCACTTATTGTCCACTGCTCAAAAGAAGGGTCCTTTACGAAGTTCCACAGGTAGCGGACTGTATCTAGCGACTTCATACATACTTTTTAGGTCATTTGTACACCGCCCATATGGACGTCCGACGCTATTAGACGTGACAATAACCTAATAAAGTTGATGCGCCCATTAATCTGCACTGGACCGCTATAGTAGATTGCGACCAGGACCTTTCACATTCTGTGCGTGAAAACATAACAGGATAAATTATTTAAACTACCTAAGGAATTCATGGGAGAAATAATCAAATATGCTTTATTAAAATTAAATAAATTAGTTATACTAAGTAGCCTTAGATATGTTGGAAAATTCAATAAAGCAATTTACACACCATTATTGATTTTACTTTAAATCAAAACATAGTTTTATTTCCAATTATTTGTATCTCGAAACATATTTTACGTGAGTTTTTTCAGTAATAAAATGTCGATGTTTCGCGGTTTACTGAACGTTTCCAATGGATAAATTTGATTCATTCTACACGATACAACTTTACTCTTGGCAATGCTGAACTCTGTTCAGCGTTTTTTGTTAGACCCCGCCGATGCGCTACGCTCCATGAATATTGAAAAGTTTCGATTTTATTACTTTTTAAGCCTTGACAATATTATCCGGATATTTTATGAGATACTTTGAATACATTGTGTTGTCGTTAAATGCATTTAATGCCATCGATAATGGAATGTCTTAGTGTAGCTTTTACAACGTAATTGCTTTGAATAATGTCTTAATTTATGTATTTTTTATTACATTTAAGTAAGAGTTCACGTGTTATTGAATATAGGTATTTCTAATTATTTACTGTAACTATAGTAATAGTCACTTATTGAATATAAAAAAAAAATCTAATAAGTCCGTCTCAATTAATCTTCAGTTATGTTGTTTCAAGTCTTATGATATTCAGAAAGTCTTTGTCTCTATGAATTTGTCTACCGTTTCCAACAAACCGCTTTCTTTGCATAGTTCAGGAAGTTCTACGGTCTTCAAAAAGATATATGAATATTGTGAATGAACTTGTTGCGTTCAGCTACTCGATACTTTTTTCAGGTCGTTTGTCTTTGCCTATAAATACACCTAAGAGTCACATTCATAGTCCTGACCCCACATTAAAATTAATTAAGTGTGTTGTGGGTATCAGAAACTACGAGAGACTTTTCAGTCTCACAAACACCCAGACCCGAAACAAACACCTGTGGTCCAAACATCTATTTCGGTGCGGGGATCGAACCCGCAGCGTTCTCGTTTTACAGCTGGCGTCTAACCAACTGCGCCACGGAGGCCGTCAATATAAATATCGTCACTGGTTATTATTGCAAATGACCGTTGGCAAATTGTGTTTTCCTTGTGAGTCGATCTGAGGAGTGGGTTCAAACATGTCATTAGGTGAGCTGTATAAGTGGGCCACAGCCACATTCAGCAAACAGTTTAATGGACACGGATGTGAGTGCTTGATGGCAAGTTAGAAATTTTAAATGTGGATGAAGTAAAGGTATTAAAGTATGCTAGTCTAAGGAAAGTTGATATTTTGTTAGTTCAGTTACATGACGTAGAACTCAGAACATATTTATGTACAAATATTATCACAAAGTTATAATTTAAATTAGTAAATTTATTGATTCTTAGTTTGTTATCTTTAACCCCGTAAAAAAAGAACCACCGACACGATTTTTCGTATAAGTATGTACTTACTATATATTTATGTATGTATATTTATGTGTGAAGAGGAACAGATTAAGTTCTATAAAAAAATATGTAGTACTACGAGTAATATTATTCGAATATTATTACGAGTAATATACGAGTAATAGTATTCCTGTAGCATAAATCAGGACATAAAAGACCTTATCGTTTAGAGTAAAGCTGGTATAGTAACACTTACTTATAAGATGCCCTACATGCGCATGAAGTGCCAGATACAACTATTACCTACTTACTTTTAATAAAAAAAAGTGGCGTATTTTAGAATTTCTCTATACAAGGTTTATTTCATAACCCTGGAAGCAAATTATTTGCCGCTCAAGTAATATATTGCGTTTTCACGGTAATGGAATCGTGAAGAAACTTATTACTCCCCGTACTTCGTAGAAGGGTTCTAGTGCATAATTTCTCGAGAACCTTTTCTACGTGAGTTTAAATTCTTTTCTGGTTAAGCTTCTGTAGGGACGCATATAGGAGTATTAGGAAACGTGTTTTTGTAGGGCAGGAATTACATGTATAATTTGGAGCGATTGTTAACCGACTTAAATAAAGGAGGAGGTTCTCAATTCGACTGTATGTTTTTGTCTTTAAATTGGTGCGATAAAGTTTAAGGTTCCAAACGCATTGCTTCTGATGGTACGTAAGTGCATCACTAGTATCTAGATCTACATAAGTGCATAACTGTTAATAATGGTGTTTCTAATGTAAAAGAAACATCATTATTTCATTAAGTATGCTATAATAATAAAGAATAATGTATTATAACTGCATTGTAGTTAGGAAGCAAGAGTATAAAACAAAAACAACAATTTTTGGGCCCATTCCAGTACCTTAGCTTTTCAATTCTCATTCCGAGGTTAAACGTATGTCGTGTTTGACGGAACTACGCAAATAAAGTCCACAATATAAACAAGAATGATAGTAGAAAAGATTGGGCGTAGGCACTTATGCCTACACCATCTAAATATCACTAGGCGTCATACTAAGCCTTGAAAGGTCGCTACACCCACGCTTTGATTCTTCCCTTTAGAAATATTTCTTTAAACGATACGTCACTCCTTGCTTCATACGTAATACTTTCGTAGGTGTTTATAATTTTTGTGGGTGGTTTATGTTCATCTATGTGATGTTTGGAACTCCATTTTCACAATGCATTCTATTAATGAATAGATTATTAAAATTAAAATTAATTTATTATTAAAATTAATTTTAGTTGGACTAATTTATGCTAATTGTCTTCTTGACCTTTTTAACCCCAACCGTTCTTCATTTTTCACACTCAAAGCTCTATTAATTCACGTTATTCTTGTGGTATTTTTTCGTAAACTTTAACTTCTAACAAAGTCTATCGTCGTCCACTGCTGGGTAAGCCTTCACAAATTTGTAACCCATCAATAATCTCGGTCTTGAGTAGCCTGCAACCTTCTGCTCTCCGACACGGTTTTGTAAACCTGTATTACCTACTGGTAGTCGGTCTCTCATTTGTGAGAGGCCGTCTGGGTAGGTACCACCGCAATGTCTAATTCTCCCGCCAGCAGTGTAAATGCACTGTTGTGTTTCGGTTTGAGGACATTGTAGTCAGAGTAACGACTGGAGACTTAATGAGACTTAACATCTTATGTCTCAGGATGGCAAGCACAGTGGAATGCCAAGCATTGCTTTGTAATTAATGGTGTTGTTTGGTTTTGCTACTGCCAACTGAGCGGTCGTATCGCTTACCACGAGGCGAATGGCATGCTCGTCTCGCCATTCAAAGCAATAAAAAAAACCTATATGAAAATATTTTTTCTTATTATATTCGTTTAAAGAGTGTTTAAAAGGGGTAAACAGACAGTAATATCCGTCAGATGCACCACTTCCTTATTAGCCACGCTTTCTACGAAAAACATTAATTCTTTTCAGTTTTACGTAAATCTACGCGAAATTACTTCCGCTTTTTTATTAATAAAACCACCGATGTTGGAAATATCTTTTACGCGACTGGAATATTCAATAAAAGCGCAGTTTAGTTTATTTTTGTGTTTTATTCGAAAGCAACGAACATCGCCGCACTACCATTGGTTAGAAAACGAGTTGAAGCAGAAAGAATCTCAGTTTCTGTGACGAGAGATCGTGTCTTGGTACTGGTCATGGTATACTTGCTTTTGGTAATAAGTCGAAATTGAGCAACCGTCTTCCCCAGTAATAAATTATTATTATCGCTGCTTATAAACAATTACGAGTACAGTCAAACAGTTAATGGATTTTATATTTTACAAAATAATTTAAACTCAAAACTAACACTTTAATATGATATCATATTAAAATACGGCCATAATAATTGGCTACCATGCAGTTTAATCAAAAACACACATTTTCACTGCTTTGCTTGATGTGAAAATTCAATTCAGAACGTTCTCGCTTATCAGCGCTGTTAGTAAAGAAACGAGGCGATACTTCATACGTTTATTATCTATTCATTATAATTATCAGCCCCAAGATGCTTGGTGAACGTAAGCGTTACACAAAAATTTCATGAGCTATTTATTTGATAGGTCCTCTATCCACTGTATTCATGTTTTACCAATTAAATTAATATACATCACCCTTTTGTAAATGTTTTCCAACATTTTTTTCACTCAGTCGCAAATCGTATTACGTGCCTGCTCTGTGCATCGTTGGTAGCATCCGTCGAATGCTCGCAACTAAAAATATTACGATATTCACTGATATTGAAATTTTATATCGATATAAAAATTTACGACGTATAAAACCTATATTAAACCAATACCTGGCGTTCCTGGAAACTGTGATCTATGTTCATGTTTTCATTGCTGAAGCTATAAAAATCATGTAGAGATAATTCCGCCCTTTATCCCACATATATGTACGTGGGAATGGTGCAAAATGATTTTTATGCCAATTCCAGAAAGCTTTATTTTTAAAAAGTATAAATGTATGAAAAGTATATTTATCGATTTTTTTATTTTATACAGTATCTCGTAGCTGAGATTTCATACGTATATGTAGACTAATGTGAGACTGCATTCACAGATAATAAATGCATTTAACCCTCTCAAACTCCGCGGTTCTGAGTCCTGGCCAAACAGTAATTTCTTTTATCATCGACACCAGAACTACGATAAACTTCTTAAACTCACAAAACAAATGTTAAACCTTTTTTAGCCTATCATACAACTAATTACAAAAATAGTTTCAATCACATAACATAAACTTACGTTTTATTCCCAGAAGAGGTAGGCAGAGGTAGGAAAAGGGAACCAGGACACCCACGTTTCGCCTCATGTGTACCGCTCTATGATGTGATAGATGCCTATCGCCATATGGGACACAAATTCCTGACTCCGGACTAATAATTACTAGAAAAATCCAATATCACTCTGTCCGACCCGGAATTCGAATCCGGGACCTCAGCGTTGTAATCGTACCGTAGTACATCTACGCCACTACGGCAGTCAATTAAATTTTGCTAAATAACCCTTTTTCCCTAATCGATTGTCCAGCCAAGAGAGAGGTCACGGGGCAATTGAAGTCGCATCTAGGGCGAACAATAAACAGCCAGGCTTGAGGCTATAGTTCGTGGCAGGCTTGTCCACCACTGAGAAGCCGGTCCTAACAACGTTATGCAATATCCGACCCATTTGGATCGTTAAAGAAATTGTTTCAGAGAACTTTGTTTGGAGAATAATAAATACTTTTAACGATCGAATACTTGTAATCCGGTCACCGCAGGAAGGTGGTTTTATCGGTGATTCCAGACATTATGTAAATTTTATAGTCCCACAAAACGAAGCTGCAAAATAAATCTTTACCTATCACGCAAAAAATGTCTTGCTTAAAGTTGAAATCGCCAATTTTCCACCAGAATCAATTAATTTTCATTAAAATCCTTTTACTTCACCGATTGTCCAGCCAAGACAGAGATCACGGGCAATTGAAATAGTATCAGAGTAGAATAATACACATCAGGCTATCGTTTGTGACCGGCTTGTCCACTGCTGAGAAGAACTCCTTAACAACGTAATGCAATATCCGCTCCATTTGGATTTTTCAAGAAATTGTCGTGGATTAAATTGCGTTTTGCAATATTGCAAGTTATATAGAGAATAGATCTTTAAATTCCTTTTTACAATATATGGTCGTAAAGCCGCTAAGGAAAAAGTTGCCAGTTTTCACAATTGGTTGTCGCAAGCAAAAGTGTCTTATGAACCTATCCTGGGTAGGTATAGATATATTGCTGTATCATCAGTAAAATATATAATATATAAGGTGAATCATAATCATAGAAACTTAAAACATTGTACTTGAAGTCACATTAATTCACCAACAATTACACTAAATCATAAGAAAATGAAGATAAATAATTCAATTACTTTCTAGTTTCACATGAAATGGGCTATGTCGTAGGAGTTATCGGGTCTACTTTCCTGAAGTCCAGTATTTTTTTTAAATGGACTTCGGAACCACTAAGCTATTCGAGGGGCAATATTTTCTTTCCGTGTCCTTATCGTCTAAGATCAGTAAACAAGCAACCCACCGGGAAGTGATCACCGTCGCCAATTGACACGCACGCCACCATTGAAAATAAGGTTGCCAGATTTATTAATGAAAGAGCTCCGTCCTTTTTTCTTTCAGGATTTTTCCTTTATTGGTCCGCATTATCGGACAAAATATTAAAGCAAATCTTGTTTGCTGACAGTATTTAATTTGAAGAAATTGACGGCATCGGTCTGATTCAAATATACAACATGTTTATTCTTGTGTTCGCTATATGTCTGATATCAATCATTTTATGCCGGGAAATCTCCCAACTAAGTTTTTGAGCTTACAATGATGTGCATTTTTAACTTTAATAAAATAACCCAACCTGATAATTCAACATACCTCCAGACCTTCCAATACAAGACCACTACAATAAAAACACTGCAATGCATTCCATCACTACCAATATTTTCCACTCCATTACCGTTAAAATCTTTGCTTTAATATTAATATTCCCGGAACCACGTATCAATACTTTTAATATCTTGCGAGCCAGTCCTTTGAAAATGAAACCTTATTTGCTTTGTCGCGCGGCTCGGTGCATTTCATTCCATCCGATTGTGTTGGCCGAGAGCTCTCTATAATAACGTTATTGTTGCCTCTGCGGCTGATCAACTTAATAATGCAATATACTCTCAAAGATTTCATTATGTGTGAAAGAATATTATTGATGTTTCATTTTGTATTTTAAAAGGGAACTGTGAACTGGTCTATGTAGTAGATATTGAGTAGGTATTGACCTTTTATGACATGGAAAATTCTATCTGGGTTAACATTTTAAGTATTTTGTCGCAACAAAAGAGAGTTATCCAGTAAAGATTTATCAGGTGAAAACCTAGTGGGTAAACTATGTGCCTACCTCTCGATCCTTGAACTGAGCCAAATATTTAAACAAAACTGTCCAAAGCAACTGTCCAACCACGATCAACAAAATAATTTTTAATAAAAAAATAAAAACCGACTTCAAAGTGCCACTACAAAGTAACAAATAATATATATTTCATCGTACTAGTACCCAATGATTAATGTTCTTATTGACTTGACTAGCTAACAAATCTTAAATACGTAATATTTTGAAGGCGGGTCGCTAAGTGCCGAACATATACGCCTTACGCTTAACATTAATTTATGTAAGTAATTATAGCGAAAAACACGCAAGATTTACACGGAATATTAATTTGCCTTAATATATCAGGCCGTAATCGTCCACTGTTGAGCATGGGACACAACATACCCTTTCTTGTGCTTAAAGGCCTTTATGTCATGCAGGTTTCCTGACTATGATTTACATATATCACTGCTAAAAAGTTTGGTAATTGAATATCATCAACACACAAGTGACTTCGATAATACCGGAGGTGTATACCCTGGAATTATAACCGAGACGGTGGTCAACCGTCTCGTGGATCATATCTAGATAATTATCAACAGGCTACCACATACATGTAAGGCACATAGAAATTCTATCAAAACTTATATTTACACGTAGGATTAGCACATTATACTCATTTGTGTTCAATTTACTTATGTGCCTTTCTGAGCCAACATTGCAGGATCTACATGTAATATCAAATGGTGTAACATTTGCTTAAATTTATACGTGTTTGATATTTAGCGACCCGCCTTCAAAATATTACGTATTTAAGATTTGTTAGCTAGTCAAGTCAATAAGAACATTAATCATTGGGTACTAGTACGATGAAATATATATTATTTGTTACTTTGTAGTGGCACTTTGAAGTCGGTTTTTATTTTTTTATTAAAAATTATTTTATTTGTCCCTTTTTAGTTTTGATAGGCATCGTAATGATGAGAATAGTGATCATGATATAATCATTAACGATGTCTTTAAAATTTACGAATTCTTCAGACCAAACATGATATTATTGCTGTGAAATTATGAGAAGATTGTAAGTCATTATGATCATGATATCCGCTATCGTTAGACACTGACCAGGTCGGATTCTCTTAGTTTACGTCGGTAATTCACGTATCTATTTCTCTCACTCTCCCTCTTCTTCACCTACTGTTTATAGTAAAACATTTATATTGAAAACTGAAATTAATTGTATCTATTATCTACCCCCCCCCCTACACGCCTTTCCCATTTAACCCCCCTCCCCCCTTTGTAGTAACACACTTATACCGAACCAGGTGCAAAAAGAATTATTGCTGTACCGTTCAATTTTGAGGAGTTCTGCTCTTCAGGTCCGAAGATATTCATCAGGTCTTCACCATTATTTAATGACACCAATCTAACATATCATACTTGTCGACAAAATAGTTAATTGTTAATCGTTTAAGTACTGCCAGAGATATTGAGTATTTACATAAGTATCTATTTTCTCCCCCCCCTACACCCCTTCCCCCTTTTAAGCCCCCCTTTGTAGTAATACACTTATACTGAACCAGGTGCAAAAAGAATTATAGCTGTACCGTTCTATTTTGAGGAGTTCTGTTCTTCAGGACCGAAGATATTCATCAGGTCTTCACCAATTTTTTATGGGACCAACCTAGTATATCATGCTTTTCGACAAAAAAGAAATTTTTGAAATCGGTTCCCTAATACCAGCGTAATCGCGTAACAAACATACAAAAAAAAAAAAAAACAGTCGAATTGATTACCTCCTCTTTTGAAGTCGGTCAAAAATATTCAAATAGTACACATTACAGCTTTAATGTCAAATGACAAGTTTTTGATCCTAATCTTCGATCAAATATATACTAGATACAGTGTCGGGAACAAAATCACATGCCAAAAGTGGCCGAGGTTGTTAATACATATACATTTGTATTTCGAACTACGAGATGTAGAAAAATGGTCTTATAATATAAACAACTTCAAGTAAGAATAAACTTTAATTGTTTGAAATAAGATTTATTATATATTAGAATATACTTGCATTCAAGACGTTATGTCATTGAAGAAAAAAAAAGATATTCCCGCAGAAATCTTTGTATTACCTACCGTGATTATTTTGACAATTTTAAAAGGCGCACTGCGTTATGTTTACGCGTTGCCGTTGGTGATGATTGAAGCATACTAAATTGAAATAGAGCCACACTGACTTTGTGGCTCAATTTTTCGGGCCGTTTTCGAAGTGCTCATCCGACATCTAGTATATATTTGATCGAAGATCCTAATACTAAATTTCAAATGAAATCGAGTGTTAAGAGTAGCCTAGCTGGCTAGGTCGTGTTGCTGAATCGAAACACACAAAGTAAATAGTTTGACCTGAATAGGTGACTGGAGAATTTATAAATTTGTATCAGCACATTCCACCCATTGCTGAGCTCGGGACTGGTCGAGACTCCTGTGCTATCGAAAATTCTATTTCGAGGATTTATGCCATTCTTCGCAATATCGGCTATTTGAAAGTTAGCGAACTTCACATACCATAGAAATTCTTGTGAACTATGATTTACAGGAATTATCTCAGTCTTTCTTCACCTTTAAAGTGCGATTTACTCGTAATTGACTATCAATGTACCGGGTATATCCAGACTGAGACCGAAAACGAAGCCATGTGGTAGTTTTAGTGATTACTTTTTCATTAGTGACATTATTCTACATATTTAAAATCTAATACTCGTATACGCCATTATCTGAATATTGTGGATAAATGTTGTCGATTCAAAACGTTTATTCAAATATTATGTTCTTTAATTTGAGGGAAGAGTTTACTGTATCGACGGGATGCACATTAAATGTTTGACAGTTGAGAAACCTATGAACATTTTGTATAAAGAACATTCACTTCAAAAAATAATTAAAAAACATTTTCCAGTGGACCAAATTGTGAAACTAAGCCATTCTCGAATCCCCTTCAACACATACAAAAAAAATCATTAGAATCGGTCCAACCCTTTAGGAGGAGTTCAGTGACATACACACACACACACACAAGAAATATAATATTTAAGATGCAGATCTACACATTTGTAATGTAAATAATAATTTCAATCCGCTCCTATCTTGTTATACAAAGACAAACTACCTACATATTTTTTAATATATACGTATAGTAATATAATCTTGTAGAGAAAATTCTGGCTTCAGACTGAACACGAGCAAAGCCAGGTGGACTAATGACCAAAGTTCCTCGCGCAACATGGAGAGTTACTCGTTCCTAGAAGAAGGATAGTACTTATATTCACTTATATTAAGACTTATTAGTAAAACTCATATTTTGTTAGTTAATTTTAATTATGATTTATCTGCAGTTCAGAAGTTACAACTTTTTTACATACATACATAAATTCACGCCTTTATCCCAGGAGGGGTAGGCAGAGGCGCCACCAGGACACCCACATTTCACCTTCTGTGTTCCGTCCCATGATATGATAGGGGGCGAGCCTATCGTCATATCAGGCACAATTTCCTGACTCCGGGCTGATAATTAATAGAAAAACTCAATATCACTTTGCCGGACCCAGGATTCGAACCCGAGACCTCAGCTTTGTAATCGTACCGTAGTACAACTACGCCACCGAGGCAGTCTTAGAACTTTTTTCTAATAGATTTTACAGGAGATGCATAAGCGTTATATTATAATGGCTTGACTAAGATAATGTTATTACATAGGGTAATTTTTAAAGCGTAAAGAATACACTACTCAAGATTCTAATCTTTAGAATATACTTTGATGTTCATTTAGTTTAATTGTAGACGTAATTAAATCTACTTTCAAGTTTGAACGCAGTGGAAACGTGAAAAGTACTAATTACAGAACTAAAAAGAAGAAAAAAATATTTTTAAGCCGACGATAAAAGAAAATGTACACCGTCGCTAGAAACGGCGTCAAGGTTTATAAAGCATGTATGTAAAATTATGAGACTTCTGTGTATAGTCGCGTCCCAAAGGACAGTAAGAAATATACTATCCTAACCGCAAACTGTGAGAGGATAAATGATCGATAGTGTTTTTTATAACGTGCTCTCTATTGGGAGTGGAAATGTACAGTCGCTTAGCACATTGGAATTAGCTAAGACCAAACTGTACTAGTTCTAAAGAAGTATTACCACTAGCGTACAGAAGACACGTGTCGAAATATTTCCGACGCGTCATTTGTCAGTAATTATACCAGAGTTTTCTAATATAGTTAACCTTTCCTTTCTTTCTCCCTCCCTTTTCCCTTTCCACGTATAAAGGCCGGGAATGTAATTAACCATAACCACAAACCATAACCCCTAAGGAACAATTCTTAGGGGTTATGGTTTGTGGGCGACAGTAGTAGTGGGCGTGGATCTACGTATTCCGTTACGTCTGCATCTCTGTTATCGTAAATATTAGGTGTATAAGACAGCCACTGTAGAGCAGTGGATGAAGGATCCAACTATGAATAAAAAAGCTGCTAGTTGGAGCACGGTACAAAAATATTCAAAAATATTTGTTTTGTAGTGTGGACTTATGAGAACAGGGTCTCTCGTTCTAATAAATACGACATTCTTGCATCTTAGTGAGGGGCAAGGACTACGCGTGTTACATTGACGTATTTTATATTTATTAATATTTATGGGTTTTCTTCTTTGTGGTGTTTCGTAACCATGTTAACTGCATGCTTTTTATCAAGCTTTTGATAAAAAAGCCTATTATGGACCACAAACAAAATATTGCCTCAGAAAAACACTAAGTGTTGAATAATTTGTCTTTGCTAAAATATAGAAATATATTAAGTCGAGATACTGAATATAAAACTAGTATAGAATTTTCTATTATGCAAAACAGAAACCTATGCAAAATTCATCTTTCCAATAAGCAGACTTATATTAGTTTTATACCATTTCTGATTTTATGGACATGCAGGAGCGGGCTGTAAAATATTATGGAAGATAACTCACTGATTTAACTTGCTTTTATAGTATTCATAAATTAAATTTAATAAGGAAAATGGAGATCGTTTGGCAAACACGTAATTATTGAGGAATGAATTCATTAAAGTGACTTATATTACCTCGTAACTTAAGAATAAACATAAAAATTGGGGTCTCTTTATAATGTTTCCTAACAAACACCATTTGTGGTGAAACGTCCCAAGGTGTCATAGAGAGCGATCCTATCGCCATGTAGGACATAAATTCCTGTCCCAGATACCTAATTCATTTGACTTGGAAATAACCAAAAGCTCAGAGATCATTCTTTACAGCTCATGCTCGTTACCATTGATTGTTAGTTTACAATTTAATTTTACAATTTCAAAGAAAACTAGAGGTAGGTTTCTCATATGCGAGAGGCCGCCTGGGTAGGTACCACCGCAATGGCAACTTCTACCGCGGCAGTGTAAATGAACTGTTGTGTTCCGGTTTGAAGGTCCGGTTGCCAGAGTAACTACTGGACATAATAAGATTTAACATCTTATGTCTCAGGATGGCGAACGCAGTAGAATTGTAATCCTTGGCCATTCTGGGGATGGCCCTGTATGCTTGGCATTGCTTTGTAATTTGTGGTGTTGTTTGGTTTTGCTACTGTTCATGAGCGGTCGTATCGCTTACTATCAGGCGAATGGCAAGCTCGTCTCGCCATTTATTGCAATGAAAAAAAAAACAGCATCAATAGGATAAAGATAACCAGAAAAGGATGAAGCAATACGTTTCTGCGGAACCGTGGGGTGTGCATAAACAGCAGTCACCTCTTACAACTGATTCTTTAAATCGCGATCGTGCCGGGCTGCGGGAAAAAATGAGTTCTAGAATACAAAAAGAAAGTGAGGAATTCAACGCCTCGGAACTTGCGGCGAGAGGGTTGAAAAAATGTATTCATAGCTATTATTGATTTAAAATAGATTTCCGAGACGATTAAACGGCTGGGAAAAGTTTTACTTCATGTTATTTGAGGAAATTGCGAGAATGACTGGTGGCAGGTCTGCAATATGTGAGAGGCCGCCTGGGTAGGTACCACCGCAATGTCTATTTCTCCCGCCAAACAGCAGTGTTAATGCACTGTTGTGTTCCGGTTTGAAGGACATTGTAGCCAGGGTAACTACTGAACATATCGAGACTTAACATCTTATGTCTCAGGATGGCGAGCGCAGTGGAATGCCAAGCATTGCCTTGTTACTCATGGTGTTGTTTGGTTTTGCTACTGTCCATGAGCGGTCGTATCGCTTACCATCAGGCGAATGGCAAGCTCGTTTCGTCATTCATAACAATAAAAAAAAAATTACTATGAATTCGAGAGTTTCAATAAACAGCCGCTTATTTCGAGGTTTTGGTTGTTGTTATTGTTATGTTGTTTCTAAATTCTTCACTGTATCAAATCTGTTCTGTTGTAATCTAGTTAACTTCTGGATTACATAGAAGTCTTTGTTACACACTGGATCAGAAATTATCTTTAAAGGAAGATAAAGCAATCACATTTTACAATTGCTATTGTAACAAATATTAAGGTGGAGGCGCGTAGGACCCTAGTCGGAGCACAGAGCGCGGGGACTGATGGCCGACGGGGACTAAAGTTCTCGAATGGAAGCCACGTACTCGCAAGCGTCGTGTCAAATGTCCACCTACACGGTATACAGATCATTTAATTAAGGTTGAAGGAAATAGCTGGATACGTGCCGCTTTCAACAGGTCACCGTGAGAAATTATGAATTTTCTTATTGTTCTTATCTATGCTTATTGTCATTACAATCCTGGGAGGGTAAATTCAGTAATGGATTTCTATTTATTTATTTATAAGACACGCCAATGACAGAAGACACAAAACATACAAAAATTTATAACACTTAAGTTAGGGATTATAGGTGTATACAACATTCATTATAACTCGCGTTGGTAAAATTAAATTAAAACAATTTACTTAAAACTAAACAAATAAAAAATAAAAAAAACAGTAATGAAGTGGGTAATGGTAGGTAATCAGGTGCAATTTGGATACTTAATTATGATTATTAATTGTAGCTCTTGTAGCTTAAGATGAAAAGTATGATGCGAATCATAAAATCAAGTGATCTTTTCTACTTTATCTATGATATCGTTGTGTAAGCGAGATGGCGTCAAAAACTCCAATATATTCTAAAACAGCCATCAGTTAATTGCCGCATAAGTCGTGGCAGTAATTAATAGCCAAAAGCTAAAAGCAAAACGGCGATCGTATTGTTAACATCGAACAGCCTCAAAGCTTCGCTCGTCACAACTCCGAGTAATTTTCATACTTTGACAGACGAAGGTAACTGAAACGACAACAATGACGGAATCATTTAACTCACTAAATGGACGTCGCGAGTTTAATTTGGTTTCGAAAATACATTCTCTGGTGTTGGTTGTTTTGTTACTGCGTCAATCAGTTCCTGTTTTGTTTAAGTTTTATTCAATATTGGTATGATATTCTCTTATCATCTCGGTAATATAAATATACGATTTTAATAGAGTTTTGTCTTAAAAAAGAAACAGTAGATCATATGTATCGCAGTATCATTACATCTATATGATACGGCCTGCTATTGGTAGACAAATTTCTCTATTATAGGTATAAAAAAGGTAGAAGTAGGCTAGATTGGTCGGCTACTATACCTGTAGATTCGATACGGCTAGTGATGCGTTTAATATAAAAAAATCAAACACGCGGATATTGACGTTGGTTATCTATTGCATATATTGACAAATAACAATATTCAGAGACCACAGTACAACATAAGGGCGAAGGCACGCAGAGTATCGACATTTTAGATACTAAACGATGTCTCCATCCCGGATTTGAGTTCTCGTAAGTCCAACACAACAAAATGTGGTGGTAATATTTCTAAAAACTGATGATATTTATTATATTTAAACTTCATATCCAAATGAGTATAACGCCTTAATGCATATGAAACCCTTTATTTGTATATCTTGTGGGACGCATAAAGCCAATTGAGTTTAACTTCTTGCATATACCAACACATATTTCATATTATTACCATCCCGTACTCTATAATTTACTTCTTACGTAAAAGTATTTTTGAATGGCAATAAACCATAAACCGTGCCGGATTTAATCTTTGATCAACAAAAACAAGGCAATTTTACGTGGAACCCACTGAAATTCGTGATTCATTAGTCGGTGGGCAGTAATTCTTTCTGACGTGGAGTCATCAATCACATAGTAAGCTTGGTAAAGACGCACTTGATTCGGCACCCCACCTGCGTTCGCCGCTAATTTATGCCTAATGTACAAAACTGGGTTACCACAGCTAATATTTTTCAACACGACACTCTCCTACCAAAGCGTCGCATGAGTTCTATAGCCATTAGTCTATAACACATACAATCGATAAAATAATCACATTACCTAAATGAATATCAATTAATATAAAACATTATAAAAGCGTTATTCAGTTACTATAGTAAATATATGTATAACGGTTAATACCATCCGTACACAGAAGCGCTATTTTGAGAGGCCAACAAAGGTTTTTTAATACGGCAGCAAAAGCAACAGTTGTGCACTGCCTATCTACTCTCGAACGTATCTGGCAAAGCTAGTATAGCGTGAAAACAGCGCTGGAACCGCGTGGGCCCAGTGGGTGCCGCGATTTATAACAGTCAGGACGCCTACTCACGTAGACCGTCGCCTCAACCGCGCAATATTTAAAAAGTAAAAACGATCGTGTCTCTGGTTCTTGTTCTGAATTTGAAAATGTGACTTCGTTGTCACGTTTTTTAAAGTGTTTTTTTTTAAATTGATGTTTTAATTCCATTTGTCGCTGATACTTTATGTGAATTTCACTTTGTGTTGCAGTGATTTGTGCAATTTATGGATTTCATGGTGATTTTGTGGACTGGTGGGTATATTAATATTGTATTGGTATATAGATTATTAACATTATTTTAATTTTGTGAATAACCTGTAGCAATTTCTATATGCTAGTATTACTTAAATAGACATAATTATTTTTTACGATTCATAATAGGATATCATTATTATTTAAAAATGTTTTAATGAAAGACTAAAATTATATTTTTTTTAAAAATCGCAGTTATATCTATCTTCAAAATGTAACTAAATGGAAAACATTTCACGCGTACCTAAATTCGCAATTACCAATTTATCTAACTTCACCAACTCCGTATCTTCAACTATTCTTTAAGATACTGGCCGAGAAACATTATTAAAAAAGTGACTCATTTAGTATGAGCATTTCACAGCATGAAGCTGTTTTAAATTAAAGCAATTGAACTTGCGTGTGATGCTCGCAGCTCGCACAAGCTACATTGACGCCAAATTACGTTCTATTCCAATTTTGCCTGGCTCACGTCAATTTTACTGTTGCAAATTACCCATCGTATGAACAAGCGAATATTGAACATTCGATAGGCTAACGATGGCTTAACGTAATGTTGCTAAATAGCTGTTGTTATGTATTTGACGTGGCAGGGCGGTTGTACTGATATGTGAGGATATGGCATTTAACTTGGTTGTATTCACTACTGAATAGAGTATGGAACCTTTGAAAATGGAATCATTTTGTTAACTGGCATTTTCATAACGAATATTTTTCTTTTCTTAATCTGGCGTTTTTCGGCTAGTATTCAGGCACATATTATTTGTCAATCTGTTAAACATTGCTACAGATCATCTAAATTATATTGGCGTGAGGCAAAATTTGGAATTACAAATATAATTAAATAAGTATATATTCAACTCATTGTTTGAGCTATGTTTGTATGATATAAACAACAAGTATTTATACTCGTAATCTAATATGAACATGTCCTATGTAATAAAATGTGAAGAGAGATATGATATTCTTTTTTTTGACAACTACGTATTCGGGCGCCAGAAGACCGTAGATAACCGTAGATTCTTGACATCCATTAAATACTTTTTTGGCCGACATTGAAACTTTGATACTATGTTAAGATCAGGCAGTGACCATATCATGGTTTCTTTAAGACGTTTTATACCATGCAATGTAAATTAATATCTTGGATATTTTAATGAGTAACAATAAGTGTGGCTTAATGTTTGCCAGTAGTTCATGGAGCGTTATTATCTTGGGAATAAAACTGTAATTCTTGAGCATCTGAATACTAAATAGTCTTGCAGATAGTGGGTAAACGCTGTGGTAATGTGAATTTAATGTATGATTCAATAAGCAAGCGCAATAAAAAATAAACGGACTGTAATTTCAATAATTCATACTTTAATGAACGTCTAAAGATAACTATATATATAAATAAAGATAACGTCTAACTGATACGTCTAAAATGTATTTTATAAAATCGAAAGGGTCAGTAATTTGCGAGACCAGAGTTCGAGTGACGGCGCAAATGTTTGAAATTATACATATTTGAGAATGTAGTTAAGAATCTATTACAATATTAGTAGAGTTTATTATTAAACTTATATGTGTGAGATAAAAGAAGATATTACCTACTTTCAAAAAATAAATATGTATTTCATAGACGAAGATATAGCGCTGCATCATGTGGGTAATGTCTTAACAAATATATTTTCAAAATATGGAAATTGCACACATATTGTGATAAAAATAAAGACAACTCATTAAAATAATCTTACAGTACTGGTTTCATGTCGATAAAAGACAGGTATAAAATTAGGTCGCTTTATTTATGTTCACCTAAATTGATACATAAGGATGTACTAAATAAACAATAATAGGTAAATATAAAACAAAATGGGTAAACTTTTTAAACGTTCCTGCCTTTTCGTGCGTTAGATATCCGCAAAGTGAAACAAGAACATTGGTATTCGGAAACTTTTAGCGATGCTCTCTTTGGAACTTTTGTTTCGGCCGACTGTGAACAAAGACGAAAGGTTTGCTTTTAATTTCTAATGACATTAAGTTTTTATAAACGGATATTACGACAAGGAACTTGCAATGCAATCGCTCATAAATTAGGCAGAGTATATACTGGGTGAGATCCTTCACCGCTCGATACAAAAGTGGTTTGCGACTTAGTTGTCGCGATGGTTTGCTCAAACCCGGACGCATAACGATCAGTGATCCCTCAGCCGAGTATTTCTAGTGAAGTGCACTCGCACATGAATTGCACGCTTTTTGTGTGGTATTTGCAATCCGGGCGAACACTGGATCCGGTTGGGCCTGCTTATATGCAATACGTGTGTAAGTAACTGAACTTTTAAACGGCTCGACCAATTTTGATGAAATTTTTGGAGTGTATTCAAGTGGAATCGAAAATCGTTTAGATTCACAATTAAGTCCACTCTAAAAAGTATCTGCACCCTGCCGAAGGCACACTGGACCGCTAGTATTTTATAATATTATATTATAATATATTTTACATGGATTAATCAGTATTAGGTTTTCGGAGTCAGGAATTTGTGCCCGATATGGCGATAGGCTCGCCCCCTATCGTGAGAGGGAACACATAAGGCGACACGTGGGTGTCATGTTAGCACCTCTGCCTACCCCTTCAGGGCAAAAGGCGTGAGTTTATGTATGTATGTAGGTAGCCGTACCTCAAAAGGAAGAACGGATCTTTAAATAGTCACTTTGTTGTCCGTCTGTTTCTCTATCTGTCGATTTTTGCATCATTTATGCCGACGAAGGAATTTCCGTTGTAAGGTCTTTTATTAATTAAAGAAATCGGTGCTAATGACATATGAGTATAGAATCTTTCATTATTCTATCTAGGTCACAGTCTCCTTAACGTTTGATAATAACTCTTGTGGAATTACAGTATTCAAATTGGTATTATTTTTATTTTCTCGCCTGGTGGTAAACGTCACATCTGTCCATTTACAGAAGCGCTACGCAGAACGTTTTATTACCAAGCACTTCATAACACTATGATGTGCTTGTTGCCCCGAAACATTAGGTATATATTTTAAGACCTAGTAACCACTAGCTACAATGTTCTAAAAATCGGAACGCTTCTAGTCTATTTGGCGATTGAAAGAAATCAATCATAGGTGCCCACTCAGGCTGGCTCTTGTATGATCATCATCATAATCAGCAGTCCACTGCTGGACCTTTGTCCAGGCCTTTGTCTTTGCCTCTCCCAAGGTACGCCACAGAGCCCAGTTTGCTGCTTTACGCATTCAGTCGCTGCCGGCTCTCTTGTGCAAGTCGTCCCGCCTCTTGTATACAAGGGTCCTATTTAATAACGAGTCTTCTTTCAACACTAGAATAGAAGACCGCGAAAAAGTATCTAGACGGAAAATCTGAAGGGCGCGGTGTGACTGCGTAAAGTGACACAGATAGATACAAAAATGTTGATACAGTACCGCAATTTTCTTCTGTGTTTTGTTTGCGTTGTTTACTCTATTCGCTTTCTCTCTCAACTATCTAGCATATTAAAGATTAAACATTCCGTAATTAACAAATTAACATCCAATTACAAATGCGATGTTTCAAGTGTATCAAAGAAATATGACCTCTGAGAATGTCAAAGTACTCTCCGCTGAGATGAGCATCTCGGAACACAACACGACGGTTTCCGTTCACGCTTGTGGTGATGCTCAAACGTAGCATTTTCATATTAAGGTCGCAATATCCCGACCCGCTGGTCAGACTTTCTCAATTAAAACTAACGTGGGCTTTCAATTGATCCGTGGAATATACCGGGTATATCCAAGCTGCGACCGAAAACGAAGCCAGGTAGTTTTATTGACTTCAGATGCAATTCGACTAAAAATTTTGATTCAGGCCGGCGAATTTTTTTGTAATTTTTTACCAATTTTCTTGCTTGCGTAGTAAATACATAGTTTTTCCTAGAATAATAATTTACACCCTTTATTTTTAAAGACGCAATGGTACAGTGTTTATATTATTATTTTACATATATGGGATATACACATAAGTATATACATACATACATATATGGGCCAGTATAGTCGCCTTATTGGTCTACTGGCCTAAGTCGGACATTTCACTTTGTCACAGTTTTCAGTTTGACAAATCTCATAAGATTTACTCGAAACTAAAATTTCGATAGCTTCATGGTAAAATGAGGATGACAATAGTGACACCCACAGTGGCACCTTTGTACTATTAACAGCTTCCGTGGCGCTGTTGGTTAGACGCGGCTGTGAAACGAGAGGCCGTGGGTTCGATCCCCGCACCGACACAAATGTTTGGGTGATCCATAGTTGTTTTTTCGTATCTGGGTGGTTGTGAGACCGAAACATCTCTAATAGTTTCTGATAACCACGAAACAAAATTCGATCTTAGTGTGGAGTGAGGACTATGTATGTGACTATTGGGTGTGACTGTTGGGTGTATTTATTTATTGATTTACGCCTTCGGAAAAAAGGCGTGAGCGTCCGTATGTGTGATTAATAATCATAAACTTAATAGCTCCAAACCTGCATGCCATAGCGATTTTATTAGAAATTACTATGTCGTATTTATACAGGGTATATCAAGACCGTCAGATGGTAGTATTAGTGACTTCAGACGCAACGCAACTAAAAATTTCGAAAAATAAAATCGTCAATTTTCTTGTAAATTTTTTACTTATCGTCGTATTCGGGTGATAAATTATACATCGTTTTCCTAAAATTTATTTATTTATTTATTTATTTATTTATTTAGGACAGCCAGTGGTTGTTACATGTACACCTTCTAATTTTTAAAGACGCAATGGTACGTAAATTAGTATTTTCGCAAAAGCTACGTATTTACCACCCAAACACGACGATTTAAAAAAAAAGCAAAAAAAAATCTGTCGCTTTTTTTTTTGTGAAATTTTTGATTGCATTGTGTCTATATCCACTAAAACTACCGCCTGGCTTATTTTTCGGTCGCAGTCTTGATAAACCTGGTATGGTATGTAAAGTCCGCCTATCCGCATTAAGCCAGCGTGGTAGACTATATGGCCTAACCCCTCCCAATCGTACTGTCGATTATAGAGGAGGCTCGTGTCCTGCAGTGGGAGGTATATGAGCTGATACAGTAGTGTATAGCTCCAAATAGTCTTAACTTCATGCTAAGGCACAATTTGTAGTTATCAAATTCGGATTCAGTGCTTCGGTGGCGTAGTGGTACGATACTATCACAAACCTGAGGTCTCGGGTTTGAATCCCGGGTCAGGCAAAGTAATATTGTATTTTTCTATATCAGTCTGGAGGCAGAAATTTGTCTTGGGTGTCCTCGTAGCGCCTCTGCCTACCATTTCTGGGATAAAAGCGTGAATTTATGTAAGTTAACTGAAATAGGTATTTGGCAAAAATTATCGATGAGTAAATCGTATTTCAGTACTTAGAATTTTATTTATTTTTGTGTCAGTTTTAAGAAAGCTTTCAAGAGATTACCCCAGACTTACATAGTACGAGGTTCCATTAAATGACGTATTATCGACCTTTGTGTTCTTAATTTTTTACGCTCGAAACATCTTTGTATAATGGGATTTCGTGTTTATAAAATTATGTGGTTTGTGGTATTCAAGTAATGTTATTATTTTGCTAACAAAGTGAAGATTTTTCTTTTATCTTAAAGTTCTAACGGAATGAAAGCGGCTCATTTAAAGTTTCTAGTATCTTGGTTTAATTTTTTTTACTAAAGGAACGCTGTCTGTAAAATCTCATTGGAGTTGCCCGGGACTAGAGCTAGTCTTGGCATTATAATCTTCTCGCTCCCTATCACATTTTGGAGTAGAAAGTCAGCGAATTCTAGGTAGCATTAGTGGTATATGCGCCTACTCCTTAATGTACTGTACTGTATCAGCCCATATACGTCCCACTGCAGAGCACGAGCCTCCTCTACAATCTAGAGTACGATTGGGAGGGGTTAGGCCATATAGTCCACCACGCTGGCCTAGTGTGGGTTGGCGGACTTAACATACCAAATTCTTTCCAATCGCTATGGTATGCAGGTGTCCTCACGATGTTTTCCTTCACCGTTATACCTCCTTGCTATAATTTAATTTATTTTTTACTTTCAGGCTTAATACACGTTTATTCACGTAAACCTCAGTTCCCTTAGGATAAAATTACCCTAACGTCGCAAAGTTACCCGAAACTAGTTAAAAATAAAGTATTTCGCACGTTACTAAGGTCACCTCATGTCTGTTTAACCAGTTTTAACATTACATTATGTTGGTAGTTAAAAAGTGTTGTGAAAATATACACATATGTACATACTTGTTTTCTTATGGCGATTGAATGTAAGAAAATGTAATGAATTTTAATAATTATAATGAGTATAATTATGCAACTAAACAATGAAAACTTGAGATAGTATAAAAATTGTAATTATTGTTTAGAACGGTTGCATTATAAAAAATTACAAATAAAGTACTGATAAATTTGAAGGACTTGTTAGAGTTACTACTCTAGAGGAGTATTATTTTTACTAAAATTTCTTTTTCGCAAAAGATCTACGGCCTTATCATACAACTTTATAATCCAGTTTGAGCGAAGAAGAAAACATTCAATAACTAAAATGGGTTTTAAATCTGTTTTAAAGCTAATGTATATGTATTTTAACAATATCTAAGATAACGCTCAAGAGAACATCCCATGAATACTCCTCGAAACCAACCACAATGTATTCATGTTCCATTTCTATACATAGACGATTGTTGTTGAATTGCGAGCATCGTGGACAGTAATCGCTATCGAGTAGTTCAACGAGGGAACAAAGGCACGCCTGATCGTCTTTCAATAGTGGAGATACATTCAATATTTTGAGGGTACTGTCGACCAAACAACCCGCTTTGTAGCTTTGACACTGTAGTCTCGTGTCGAAATCAGACTACAAAAGAAATTCGCCAGTGACGTTTTAGTGTTTACAGTGAAATCTGAATTAGACTTTGTAGTTTTTAAAGGAAATGAAAGGCAAGTTAATTAAGGTCATGGATACAGGTTATTGTAAAAATGTTTGGGGGTTATGTAGACTTCAAAAATCGAAAGAGGACAATAATGGAAATAAATTATTAGGAGCGAAAGGGGTACACATAAATCATGGTAATATTGCAAGAAGGCCAATTTTTACGTGGTTCATCTTACACGGCATGGATGCATGCACTGGATGCAGCTCTGATAATGTAATGGTAGCGGGTTTAACATGAACTAGGCCAGCGTGGTGGACAATATTGCCTAACCCCTCTCAATTTTGCTCTCGATTGTAGAGAAAGCTCGTGCCCGGCAAAGGGATCTACGTAGGATTTGAATGTTATGATGAAAGATGAGTAGAATGAAACGTTAAAAGAATGACTGATATGGAACGTAGTTTATGGGAAAGAGATAAAGACTGGAAGTACTAAAGAGTAACAGAGTTAGAGGATGAATGATTAGGATGTTGAAATATAAAAGGACGGAATAAGAGACAACAGTTTGGAAGACGATGGAAGACGTGAACGACGTACGACGAAGACGATGAAGACGTATTACAAAAGTAATAAATTATACTAAAGAACATCTCAACGATCATTGTTTGATTTTGACACTAACGGAACTATTCCCATGTACTAATACAGTACAGTAAAGTATAGATGGCGGACCCAAATCTTAGATTGACTCCGTCATCAGCAGTGCCCGTGCACCGGTGTCATAGCCATCGTGATAAGTTACATCATGCGCTCGCTAGCTCTCCAGTGATGGGTAGCCAATATTGTCAAACTCTCCCAATATGTGTGTTGGGAGCCTCTAGCAGTAGACTTTCTGTGACAGGTTATACAAATACACCCAACAGTCACATACATAGTCCTAATCCCACATTAAGATCAATTAAGTCTTGTGTCGTGGGTATCAGGAACTACGAGAGAGTTTTCGGTCTCACAAACATCCAGACCCGGGAAAAATATTTGTGGGCTTCACAAACATTTGTATCCGTGCGGGGATCGAACCCGCGGACTTTCGTTTCACAGCCGGTGTCTAACCAACTACGCCACGGAGGCTGTCTTATTAGGTTATGATGTTTAAACTCACTTAGGCCTTTCGTGAGTCCACTTTCTACAGTAAGAAATTCTATGCCAGTACTTCACAAAGTACGATAGCTCATATTACTTCCTTTTGTAGCAAACTTTGTTATACTTCTACGAATCATCCTGCAATATGCAATCTTTACAATGCTTGAAATATATTTATTACTTTACCTACTAATACTATACACTAGTGACTAAGTATATTTACAATACAGTTCATATGTGCGCAGACGTTACAGGGTTTCAGCCTAGCGCTGCTCTCAAAGCAAGCGGACCTAGTGCTTGCAACGGATATTATCTGAATATTAAACCCTCTGTGCAGTTTCTATTGTGCTCTGCTTAAATATTAAAAAGTATAGATATTCTTAGTTGCATCTACGAGTATACTCGGGTTATAAAAATATGACTTAGTTTTAATTGCAATACAAAGTAAGCTAATTATCTTCAGGGCAAATGAGACCAAGTAGAGTGGTGAAATAAAGAAGAGGTCTGTGTACGATAGTGTATTAATGTGGGCTGTAATTATGATGGAAGTAAATAAATAAATACACCCAACAGTCACATAAATAGTTCTGACCCCACACTAAGATAGAGTCTTGTGTCGTGGGTATCAGGAAATACGAGGAGGCTTTTCGATTTCGCAAATACTCAGACCCGAAACAAATACATGTGGTTCACACAAACATTTGTTTCGGTTCCTCACATATCACAGCCAGCGTTCAACCAACTGCGCCACTGAGGCAGTCAAGAGGTTGAACGGGCAGTATAATTAAAATCGAGTATCCAAAGGGCGATATAATTCTGCCAGCTTACTCTAGATCGGATATATACAGGGTATATCAAGACTGCGACCGAAAACGAAGCCAGGTGGTAGTATCTTCAGACACAATGCAACTAAAAATTTTGATAAAAAAATCGTCAACTTTTTTTGGTATTTTTTTACTTATCGTCGTATTTGGGTGATGAATACATAGTTTTCCTAAAATAATGATGTACACCTTTTTATTTTTTAAGACGCAATGGTATGTTAGGGTTTTAATTACTATTTTCGCAATAACTAGGTATTTACTACCCAAAACAATGATATTTAAAAAATTGCCAAAAAAAAACTGCCGCTTATTTTGCGAAAATTTTATTTGCATTGTGTCTGTAACCACTAAAACTACCACCCGGCATCGTTTTCGGTCGCAGTATTGATATACCCGGTATAGTGAATGGTGAAACAAAAATGCGACACACTCGCTAGGGTAATTACGACTGTATTTTTTATCAAAATGTACGTTGGTCGCTACACTGACGAATAGAACACTCCACCACGTTAATTCCACACACAAAAGCATTCTCTTGTAAATCCTTTCAAAACTTCGATCATGTAAGAAACCGTACGACTTGTAAGAGGAAAATGGAAGCGCAGGCACTCAATTACCATATCTAATCCCTCACTTCCACACGTTGTGTTATGGAATTGTGATTCATAAATGTTTCCGCATAATGCTTTGGTGTGGTAAATGTGGAATACGGTTGTTCAGTTAATGCTGTTGCTAAACATATAATACAATTTTAATATATTTTGTTATTAAACGGCGCGCGTACGGTGCGTTGTGCCGAAAGTAAGAAGTTGTTTAATAAAAGTTTTCTATATAGAATATCCATGCGTTCCACTCCGTATTCATTTTGAGACACAGCATTCTCTCATATTTTATAAGTTGATTTTGGTCTTACTCTGGCATTTCAAGTAAATACAATGAGTGTGGGCAGACCGATGGGTTTAAGTTGATTATTCAATGCACCCATAGGGTTTCTGATTTAGCACACCAAAAGCCAAAACTAGTTCTGATAGCTTACGTAAACTTCAAATTTTTGCTACCTACTAAAATTATAATTAGTTGGCAACTTCTTATTGATTTCGTACACAGATTTGTACACAGCTTTCTATCAACTTATTATCAAAATACCTGAAAATAACAAAACACCTTCAAAATATTACCTTGACTCTTGAGTCATTAGAAGCCCACAGCTGGACATTGTTCTCCCTAAATCAATATATACTTATTAGTTGTTGGAAACCTGCAACGTACAGACACTTCCTACGACTTATTACGGTTTACTTTTTTCCCAATGGGCGGACGCCTAACTCCACTTTATCAGTATTAGTAAACCCTGTTAAATTATTATAGCAAAGCATATTACGGTAAAACTAAAATCATTAACTAAGTGAATGGGACCTGATGCAGTGGAAGACGCTATAATATCGAATGACTTTATAATAAAGAGCGCGGGAAGCCTGCAATGCAAATTGTATGGGATCGTAAATTGCGTATTATCGAGAACTTAATTTAAAAGAAAAATCACTCCACTATCAGATGCGATGCCGGTGTTCCTTGTTCCTTCCATTTCTTTATGATATATTTATTGTTAATAACATATACTAATAATGATATTGAATTTCATATAAAATGAAAATATGGAATACGCATTTTCTAATAAAAGCAACAAAACGCACTAATATTTCTAAAATGTTTGTTTTTATTCTCAGCAAAAGTATTAAACTGCATCGACACGTCTCGCGATACATGATTATACGTCACTATTTGACGTGATTACGAGTATAAATTCCTTTTAATAAACTTAGAGCACGTGACCGCCAGACTTTCGTCATTTTATAAAAGCTGAAGGTTTGTCTACGCATGCCTCTGACATAGGCATCACACGATCAGCTATTATGAAGTTCCGATCATGCTGGCTTTGGAAGTTATCAGCTTTGATGTGTCTGGCAAGATGAAAGAACCAACAAAAGTGACCGGCTGCCAAGGAAACACTTTTTCATAGTGGCTTTAACAACATACATAATATTAAGTTTTTATAATACAAAGCTGGCAAAATGTTATATTCCGATATCTTCAAACTTTAATAAAATGTAATTTTACGTTTCACTTGTTGACGCACTTTAGTCCGGCCTAAGACAACGTGTGGGCAAGACGTAAGCAAATTTAATATAAAAAAATAATATTTAAAGCGATAGTGGTTCCCATCGCCGTCCACATTATTTTCCTGTATCTCCTTAGCAATAACAGAAGCGCGCACGTTTTTTTAATATTCATGTCACGTCCTAATTTACACCTTACAAAATACGTTAAGTACGGTTGACGAGCGTCGAAGGAATGGTCACTCGAATCGTGGAAGGGACGCTTTGCGGCACGAAATCACATGACAACAATTATTTTCGCAGTTTTCTGCGTTGCGAATTCGCATAGTGTCGATTCGTAGTTTTGTGTATGAGCCTTAAGGGATAACTGCGAATGCGTGTTTCTTTGATTTAAAAATATAAGCCGAATCAAATTGCAATATGGTTAAAAATTTACGCCAATCGCAAGTGTAACATAGGCTATGGTGAGAAAAAAGACGATAAGTTATAATAATATGTAGTTTCTAAAAATCAAAAGTATGTTATTTAGTTTTGAACCCGCGGTCTCAAATTTGGGAGTCGTATTCCCTCGCAATTAGGTTATGTCACCTCGTGTATAAAATATAAATAAGTTACGTTGCTCAACACCGTCGTACGGCGCGTTTGAGGAAAATTATTTCATTTCTATGTCAATTCAATATTCACGGGGAAATGTAAGAGATGTCTGCGCAACGGAAAAATAATGATGATATATTGTGATTCATATTCGTGGCGCTTATCTTAAATATACAGATTTTTTTAGGGCAATAGGGAAAATGTTCTATTATTATACAAGTAAATTTAGAATAGTATATAACGGTGAAGGAAAACATCGTGAGGAAACCTGCACACCGTAGCGATTTAAAAAAAATCTACGGTATGTAAAGTCCGCCAACCCGCACTAGGCCAGCGTGGCGGACTATATGGCCTAACTCCTCTCAATCGTTCTCTCGATTGTAGAGGAGGCTCGTGCCCGGCAGTGGGACGTATATGGGCTGATACATCATTATTAAATTTAGAATAGCAAATGTAGAAGTTGTATTGAAAATATGGAAAGTCAGAGGACTAACATTTTTAGAGGCTACGGATAGGCCAGTGTAGCGTTGAACATCCACACGCAATTTGAATTAATAACCTAAGATATTTCACGTATGCAATACAAAACGCAGGCACTTTACCACAGGTTTGCTATAAAAAGCTTTTGGGGAGGATTAAAAATAATGTTTATGATACGCAGTCGTTAATTTTCATCCTCTTTACAACTTGCTGAAACTTCTTAATGTGCTTTATGCAATAAGTATAGAAGCTGTGGAATAAATAATAAGGACAATAATTTTGAATTTTAAATTTATTTAAGCATAATTGTTTTCAAAAATATTTTTTACTTCATCCACCCATGCCTTTAATTTTAACCTAGAAATTCGGTGAGGTGTTCCAATTATTATTTCGCATATTATTGTAAGTAAAGGTGCGATAGTGTTTGCGTCGGCACCGGTAATCTTCACTCGACCGTATGTAAGCCGCCGGCCGAACTTTAATTGCATATTACACTTCCGTAATCGAAAGTAAAGCGAGAGTTTCATCAGTGCTAAGTGAAAATTGAATTTCATAGGTTACATTATGTAAATTCGATATAAAACTATATCGATATTTTTTGAGAGCTATTTCAATTATGAAAAGTAATGCTTCAAGCAACACTTCGATGGCCCAACTTAACTTGATTATTACGAGTATACTTCAGTCAAATTAGTCAAAATTACGTAAGCATCTAGATGGCGTTACCCAATTACTCATTATGACGAGCAACACTGTATTAGAGAAAACGGTGTTGCTCGTCGCCGTTGCTGTAGTAACAATTCATCTGTATTCCGATACAAATATTTATCGAATTATCACAGCGTAACCTATGAAATTCAATTTTATCAGTGTTAAGTGGAAAATTGAATTTCATAGGTTACGTTGTGTTATCTATCTATCTATCTATATCAGCCCATATACGTCCCACTGCAGGGCACGGGCCTACTCTACAATCGAGAGAATCGATTGAGAGTGGTTAGGCCATATAGTCCACCACGCTGGCCTAGTGCGGGTTGGCGGACTTACATAAGTTGTTTTAATTTGATATTAAATTGTATGGAAATGTTTTGAGATATTTAAATGGTGAAGTGTAATGCTTCAAGCAACACTTTTATGGCCTTCGGCAACTTCACTATTATAGTCCAGTCAAATTAGTCAAAATTAAGTTAGTATCTAGGAATTCGAGATACCAAGCTATAAACTTGTATAAACTTGCATTTTGACGTCCTAAAAGTTATCTCAAAACCTACATACAGTAGGGTGTCCGCGACTATTAAAATTTAAGGTCAAAGTTAACATGAATCGATTATTTGCACATTTTTCGCATATTTCTCGTTAAATTCAGTACAACATATGTTGCAAAAAAATTTATACTTTGATACGTTTTCGAGGTAGGGGCCGGAGAGTGGGCGGTTAGAGCATGATTTAAGGCCAACCGGTAGTCCCGGTCTGATACACTCCGTATAAAATTTATTAATTATTGATAAATACAAAATTAGATAATATAATTCATAATTTTCATTTATTGCAAAATATTGATGTTCGTGAACTTTTCCGACGTGAACTTACTAAGATGACTGGACTAATTAGAGGAGGTTTGTGACCGATACATAGTAAAACAAACAGCACAGAAATGGCGTTACCCAATGACTAATTATTACGGCCCTGTACCAGCGCAAGGTACAAAATTTTTTTTTTTTAGCGAAGCTCACGTTTAGCTGAGACTTTTCGCGTATGAAAAGGACAGTACGATTGATTGGTATTCCGATACAAATATTTAGATAGAAATTCTTTGTAATTTCTATCACCCACAACGTGCTTACCCTGTGGTCAGAATAATTATTATAGACTTTTACTATGAAAGTACATACTTTAGTAAAATAAAAAATCAGTTTTAAAATAATTATTACAAATAACACTAAGTAAATTACGAAAAACATTCTAAAGCTTTTATTTACTACAGTATTGTTCTTTAAAGGTTGGAATTTAAACAAAACGGTTTTTAATTAAATGTCGTCGAGTTAACAACGCACTTTCAGCGCCACGATGGCTTGATACTTTTGACATTCCATTAGTTTTGATTCGGTTTTCCTTTGATGTTTTGTTACTGGATTTTCCGGCCTTTCATACCGCTTCACCGCCGATGTTGTTACTTTACTTTCGTAATAGCGCAATATGTTGTAAAAAACGACTAGGAACTTCGACATGGGAGTAAAAAAATATTTTGCTATGTGTATTTATTTGGTTTTAAATACATAATATTATAATTATAATAGTCAAATGTTTACATTGGAAGCTTTAAGGTATATTTTATTGAAGGAAAGTAAGTAAAATAACTCCTCATCAATACTAACATTACAGCAATGAAAAAGTAAAAATGTTTTTTTTGTTTACGTTCACGCTTTGAATAATATTCAAAAAGAATTGAACTACATTTGGCTGCATTTTCATTCTGATATCACCATTTCTTTGTTTTTCAATCTGAACACCTAAAATCCACGAGAGCAATAACCAATCTAAGTTCAGTACAAAGATTTTCATTCCCCAGTCATACCCAAACCCAATAACATACTACTATTCAATTATAAATCAGACGTATTTGTTTAGGCCAGTCGTTGTTCTACCGAACACCCACGATATAAGCAATAATACGTAATGGTGATTGACGGAGCAAAAACGTGTGTCAACTGTAGTTCTCCCATTAAGTGCCGCCAAACAGCGAGCGCGACGGAGACGCGACGCTGCCGGGACGATGACGAGTTGTGCGCAGTAGTATGTATTAAATAATCACTGTATTGTAAACTGGTTTTAAAAAGAGCAACACTAGAGTTTCTTGCCCGTTCTTCCCTAGTGAAAATCGCTTTCCGAACCGGGTGATATAATAAAAACTGAATCTAAATTTTGTTGAACACTGAACTGTCCGCCCCGTGACCACGAAAGCTAATGTAAATGTAAATAAAGCTTAAGTAAACGAAACGCCGAGAAGATAAAAAATAAAAAAATAAACCAAATCCGCGATAAAATCCGTAAAAAGTGTTTTTATTTCAATTTGTTAGAAATTTTCATGGATGTACTAAATTATTTTCAATTTTATTATAATTTTTCATGTCATTGGTTCATAATATGCAACATGAAAAACGAGCCGTCCGGCCGCCAAGCGCGTCCATACCAAACAATACATTACTTATCACTTATAAATTTTTTCACTTATAACTTTTCACGTCCCGGTAGCGTCGCGTCGCCGTCTCGTGCCACCCACTGTTTGACGAGACCTTAAGTGCCGACGGGTATAGAGGGTAAATGTCAGCCACGCCCGCGCGCGGAAATATACAGTTCTGAGAATATTGCAACATATTTGTCAATTAAGGCTTCTGTGTACTCGTTTGTAATAACGCTGGTGGTATTTGGCCAGAATTGACCTGGTAATTGAAGGTTGTGGGTTTAAATCACAGGACTTTTTGAGGTTCCGTGTTGCTAATTATCGCTTGCTTAATTGGTGAAGAAAGATATCGTAAAGAAACCTGTATCTGAGAGTTCGCCAAAATAATTTTGAAAATACATATCTTCCAGCGCAACTAAAATTAAGTATCCGTATTAGAAGTAGACGGCAAGACACAGTAAACAAAATACAGATACATTCAAGAAAATAATTAATATTATCCTTATAAATAAAAACAAATTTAAAATATATTATTAGAATTGCAAAATACGAACACAAGTGGAAAGACAAATATTCCACATTGCGAGGTACTTAACCTTTACAAGATACCAATATTTATATCTCGAACGTAGAATTCTGCGGATCTGAAATTTCATGCAGCAAGAATTTCTTTGTAGAACCGAAGTGTAGAACGCACGATTTAATATAGTAATATTAATGTAGAGCAAAAAATCGGCGCAGATGCTCAGTATTGACAACGTAACGAAATCCAAAGTCTTCAATATTTTCCAATAACTTTTCTGGTTAACTAGACACTGAATAATCTGAAGATTGAAGGTAAGATATACATCCGCCTACTTAAACACTAAAATATTCTTACTCCTAATTCTCACCTATGTTTATATTTGCAGTTTAAATTAGCGCTGAAATTGAGCTGAGTAGTGAGTTAGTTAGAAAATTTAGGTTGAACCAAAACTGGGTTAGTCATAATTGCCGCATGACTAATGAATTGTGGATGAAAAGAGCTACAAAATATGACGTTCAGACTTCGCAATGGACATTAAATAAAAGGTGATTTTAAAAAGTTAAACCGAATATACCGGGTATATCAAGACTGCGACCGAAAACGAAGCCAGGTGGTAGTTTTAGCGGTTACAGATGCAATGTAACTAAAAGTTTTGCAAAAAAAGCGACAGATTTTTTTGCAATTTTTTAAATATCGTCGTGTTGTGGTAGTAAACACCTAGATTTCGTGAAAATAAAATAAACATATAATCTATGAACACCGCTTTCGACAGGTTATGGTTAAAATTCTTGGAGAACTGAATGCTCCAATGGTATGACAATATCTTTGATGATATAAACGCTTCTATGGCAGATCATCAATTAGACAATATGTACTGCCCATGGATGTAATATAATACTTGAATGATTGCGTGCCTTTCGTAATGGAGGATGGATTTATGGAGCACGGAAAAAGTAGATATTATTCGGTCTTTAACTGTCTCACTGACCTAACGGAAGTCTACAATAAAGTAGACACTCTTCGTTGGTATGATGTAGGACAATTGTATCACTCACGCCAAGTACTTTGTTCCAGATTGTTCATTGCGCAGGTAGAATCATTAAGGGTTCCAAAACTATCTTGCATGTGATAAGAATAGCCAGAAGGGTGTACAAGACTTACATTCTCGAAGTAGACAGCAGTGTGAGATTAGACTTGAACCTTGATAGATTTTCACCGATTTTTTATTGGAATATTTAAGTGGACCAGTTCGTATAATTCAGTGTTCGTATTACCGATCACGGATTTGCGAGTTTTTCCGTCCATATTTTAGATTTCCATCAGATATGGTTTGAGTAAATCCAGATTTTTTAAATTATAGGATCTTTTTCAATTGTTTGTGAAATTTATTAAATATAGAAATAATAATAGTTTAAGAAACTATAAAATACGCTTTCGAAAAGACCCAACTAAAGAAGTCAAAATAAATGATAATGAGTTTAAGTTTTGGTTATTTTGGAATATTGTTTCCTTTTTTAAAATTACTAAAATATCTTTCTAAGTGGGGCTATATGAAAATACCAAAAAAGGCACCTGTAATAATATTTCTTTTGTTCCTCTAACTAAAAAAATACACCCACCCGACAGTCACATACATAGTCCTGACCCCACACTAAGATCGAGTCTTGTGTCGTGGGTATCAGGAACTACGAGAGACTTTTCGGTCTCACAAACACCCAGACCCGAAACAAATACCTGTGGATCACACAAATATTTGATTCGGTGCGGGGATCGAATCCGCGGCCTCTCGTTTCACAGGCGGCGTCTAACCAACTGCGCCACGGAGGCTGTCGAACTAAGATGAATATTTGCAATATACAAGGAATACAAAAATCGGGATTTTTAGATTCCAGATACACTTTTATAACTTATGTGCTTTACAAACCATAATACATACTTAAAATAAAATGAATAAAAAACGTTATGTAGTTTCAATATTGTGTGGCGAAATCTTAAATGTGACGCATTTCACATCGATTTGTCGAGAACTTGGGGGATAATAATTTGGGCTGAAAGAACGTGTTTCCGCCCCGCTGAATTGTGCCAGCACATGTTACATTGCGGTGACAGTATAAAGCTAGTCACCCATAGAGATAGGGGTCGAATTGTTACCGTGGGGAACGTAATTTCGTACGGACTCGCGGGTTCAGACGTGCTCCAACGCTGCTTATGAATACAATAATGCGCACTTTCCCTTGAATATAATAATGCGATTTATTTATTACAATTCGCTTCCATAGTGGACGCTTAGCATACAAATATATGTACGGTTTATTTTATTAATATTAAGCCATTGTTAAATTTGCGGGTGTAATTAAATTTAATCTCATTATCATTTAATTTACACCGAATAAAACAATTGCGTGTGCCAGAAATTTTACGCAAGCTGTTTGTATTAAAAGTATATGTCCGGATATAATATTGAGTCAAAACATTAGTATTATTTTGTAGAGCTTATATAAATTTTATTGTATTCATAGAATGCCCGTTTAAATATGAATATATTATTATAATAATCAATAAATGTTAATGATGCAACAATTGCAAATATTTTAACGAACTTCAAAAAAAGGAGGAGGTTCTCAAATAAACAGTATGTTTTTAAAGTAAGAAAATTCATATACACGTAAATACTCCTATATCTTCGACAGCTTTAAACCGATTTTAGTGATTTCTTTTACATTGACAGGTTGATCCCACGAATAAATCATGATGATCTGATGATGATCTTCGGACCGGGAGGACGTTAGTCATCAAATTGGGTTGGGTTGAGGTTATTTAAGTACTGCAAATCCCCAGGGTGAGTTTCCTAATAGACTCCAACAATACTTTAGGTAGCCTCCTACAAAGAGTAGAGTATATTCTAGCGGAATTTTTATACCTAAACTAATGGCACTTGGTAAAATTTTAGCATCAGGAGGTATTTCTGCGAGCAAGACAGATGCTATAAATAAATATGCCTATCATTCTGGCACATGATCCCGACAGTAAAATACGTAACTTCTGTCTTGAATAGCTGAAATGTTGTGACACTTTACACCTACATAACACCCAGTGCCAAAACAAATATTTGGAGATCATACAATTTGTCTCTAGCCCGTTTCTTACCCTTTTACGACGAGTGTCGTCATATTATATTATGACAGCAATATCTCACGATAAACAACTAAGGAATTAAATTAATGAAATAGCAGCCAATTTAAAAATCTTCGTTTGTTAGTCAATTACATGCACTTTAAGGGTGACGATAAATATCCTGACATCTACATGCTAAAGAGATCTTTACAAGAATTTTATATGAAATTCATACATACATACATAAACTCACGCCTTTATCCCAGAAGGGGTAGACAGAGTCGCCACCAGGACACCCACATTTCGCCTTGTATGTTCTGTCCCATGATGTGATAGGTGGCGAGCCTATCGCCATATCGGGCGCCATATGAAATTCACATGATTTATTTTATATTTATTTTATTTACTAAATAACACACCAACAGTTAATAGACCACACATGCATATTATTTAAACGTGTACAATTCAAGGATCAGTCCACTCACCAATTACAGGTGTGAAATAATTTTCATATTAAAATTAAATCTATGAATTGGTGGATTACGACTGAAGCTCTTTCAATTTAACCTTCAATTGTAAGTGAGTCCCTTACTCAAAAAAGGGCGAATACGGGCTGATACAATACAGTAAAATATAAATTTAGGTTTTCTTCCTCAAACCCGCGAACTAAAGGCTAGTCGAGAAATGTTAAAATGGATACATTAATTAATTACCTTTTGAGGATTCCGGGCGGTGAAGTCTGATGATTGAAGAACCAAATGATTAATTACACAGTTACAAAGAATCCCTGATACAAGTGTAATATTACTTTACCTATTAAAAGTAAAAGGTGACCTGATGTAAAATGATCACTGCCGCCCATGACCATCCATAACGCTTGGCTCATAGATGTGTTGCTCTCTTCTCTCTCAATTTGATGGGTAAATTAAGAGAGAAGAGGAAAGGAGAAAGGATGAAAGAAGAAAGGTATTTTGGGCATCAGGCAATCTCACTCACCGAACGAAACGAGGCAGCAAAGCTTACTTCACGTCGATCTCCTGTGAGCCATGGCTGATAACAGCGTGGCTCTATCCATTCCAAATGTATTATAACTATCCACTCACACGTCCCGACCTCCGAATTTGATATATGTCACTAATCATCCGATTTCCGCGTTTTTTCATGTTTATTTTGTCATTATTTCAAAGCTATAGTATTTTTTTCATAATGTATTTTCAATTATTTTGAGTGTAGGACATAATAATTGAATTAATGACAAAATAAACATGAAAAAATGCGGAAATCGGAAGATTAGTGACATATGTCAAATTCGGAGGTCGGAACGTGTGAGTGACTATGATATCTTTCATGAAAACCAATAATAACCTCTATCTGGTGTGTAGTTTACTCCAATGAGAGTCAGGCTTTAGTTTACCACGCTAACCAAACGCGCGTTGGACTTTACATACCGTTGAATTCCTTGTCGAATCTCGGGTTTGTATTTTTATAACGATATCATTTATTATAGTTAACCTAAGCGATAGTTAGTGATGAATACACGCGTAGCCTAGAAAAAGTAAGTTTATGTTGTGTTCGTACCTGCACTGTCTTGGGTACCGCTCCGTTGTCAATAAATGTCTTAGCCATAAGAACTTCAAGGCAGAACGTAAGCCTTTAAATATTTCCACACCGAACTGCGTTCAGAGACTTCCTCCTAGCATTACCAGATGTTCAAAAATGTTTACTGAAAAATATTACAGCAAACAAAATCAAGTCCAGGTATCCCATGATCGACTTCATGATTGACTGACGACGCGCAGTTAACATAAATTATGATAATATTTACATTTTTAACTCCAGTAATAACACAAGGGCACTTTTATTTACCCAACATTCCACGAAGGTGTAATTTGTTCGTACGATGATGATCCAATATGTACAATATAAAGAAAACCGTAAACACTCACGGCGGCCCACAAATAATAATCTGACAAGCATAATGGACTGTGCTTCATTTGGAAAGTTCTTAATTCATTTTCCTTAGTGTTTCCAAAGTTCAATTTGGTCCGAGTTTACGAGGGCTCGGGCCGGTGGCTTTTTCACGCGATCATAATTTTACGGTCGGTGGAAAAATAATTTACAACGCATTATTCGGGAGTATGGTGGCTATAAATAAATCGATCGCTGGAGAGTGCTTTTTGGATGTTTTAACTGGTGTAGTAAACAAAAGATTCAGATTTGTTTATATTTATGTAGAAGGTGAGGTATAACAAGTCATAATATTTAGAGATACGGCGAATTGGATCGATGTTGGTACGTAAACATATCGTGTATTTTGTCTTTAATAACAGACATTTCAGAGAGAAAACTGCGTTGTTTAATTATTATAAGTCCCTACTTGTCTGCGTTGTTTTCTCTCTGAAATGGGAACTAGTCAGAAATACGATATTGGTCTCATTAAGGTAGAAAATCTTGTTATGGATACATTGCTGCTTTCATTAAATATATTAAAGTGAGTTAAATAAGCCCTCATAATTATAAGCAATATTTTAGCGAGGAATATTCGAATACGTGTTTTATTTGGATGTAATAAGCTGATATACTTTTCCTTGAAGGGACCTAAGACTTAGGAGCAGCATCCATAGCAATCATAATGTATTTGGGACTCGGTTATTTTCCAAAGGATAGATCCCTTGTCCAGGTGTCGTAGAGTAGTTAACGAAATGCTTTTAAAACTTAGTATTATTTTGCCCTAATCACACAAAAGTATGAAATAAACACCGGTAGAAGAGAATAAAAGAGCTACTACTGGTTGCGTCTATATACATATAAAACATGAACAAACAACAAAATCCGAGAATATCTATGTAAAATGTTTGCCACGAGTTGAAATTGAGCTCGAAACTTGTATTCTGTTCTGTCTACACGCTGCAATCTAGGCTATATACCTGTTCTGGATAACATTTTATTTACTGCTTCTATTTATTTTATTTCTATCTCTCCTTGCCGGTAAATACAAGTTAATGCTTTCGGGAGTTCTGAGTTTCGATGTCAGTTTGCTTTGCTCATTGTGTCATCGATTATGGGATTCAGATGCTATAACCAACTGCATTTAAACTCACAAAAATACTGACGTTTGATTTGTTTCCTTTTGTGAGCGTAGTGTGCCGATTCCCTGGAGTTGTCTATATTCAAATATCAAAATGATAGTTTAGCATCAACTCAAACAATTGTTAGTTTGCTGATGCTTTTCTTCCTTCATCTCCTTACCTGATCTGAGGTCAGCCGAAGCCAGGATCTGTCCTCATAAAAAGCCTTCTCCACTATGCCTAATCACTTTACGGAGTGATTGTGCTGACACGCTGTTGTCAGTCAGGGCTCGTCCGGGGCGTTAGGTACCACTGTCTCACAGGAGTTCTACGTGAAGCGACAGTTTTGCTGTCGCATTTCGTTCGGTAAGTGGAATTATCGGATGTCCAATATCCCTCTCCTCTTCCCATCCTATTCTCTTCCCGCTTCCTTCCAAATTTTATGGCCCGGCAACATATCTATGATCCAAGCGTTGTGGATGTTTATGGGCGGCAGTGATCACTTACCATCAGGTGACCTCTTTGCTCGTTTGCTTGTTGTATATAATAAAAATAAATCATATTTGACCATCCTTATTTGTGTAACTGTCATTGCTGTAAATGCGTCACAATACCCAAATAAAATCTTGATTAAACCCACGGCCTCGGTTTTCAGTCGAAACGTAAACCGTGACTAGAGAAGGCAAAGAAAAGCGAAACTATCAGTGGATAGCGCTAATGATTGAGGGCGGTACACGCAACGGCTAGATTAGATCACAGCCCCCTTTCCTTGGGGGCGCAATTTCCGCCCGATAGACCGATAGGTGCCTTTCACCTTGCTCAAAACGTACGTATTCTGGCAAGTCTTGTGATAGTGGATTTGAATTGGGAACGCGAGATTCCTTGTTTCGCCATTAAGATAGTGGAATTGATTTTACGTTGTTCTTTTGTTTTTAATTAAAAAGATAGATCTGTTAATGAGTATATTGTAGTTGTTAAACCTAGCTAAGGTCGGGAAGTTGTTGATGCAGGGCGCGATTAACATGTCGCTATGAAAATCCCTGGAGGAGGCTTACGTTTAGCAGTAGAATTCTGGCGGCTAAATTGCGAGAGAGAATTATATCATGTAACAGTACGTGGCATGACACATGTGTATCAGCTCTTTACGTCCCACTGAGGGCACGGGCCTTCTCTATAATCGAGAGTAGGTACAATTGTACATGTACGTTTAAAATTAACAGGCCATAATGTAGAAATGTATATATAAGTAGAGAAAAGTAAACAATTTTGTATCACCTTCATCCATAAACATACCTTTTTATGTATGAAAACGGAACTGTATTTCTGTTTTTACATACAAATGTAATGTGTCCCACACAAAAAAATGGCTCAATAAATAAGTGTTGTAACTTATAAGTAACTTTCGGCATGGAATACGGCCGTTGTAATGCAATAAGAATATTGAAATGAGCATACATTTGTTTTGTTGCCTATTAAGTTTCATTTTCGGTAGTTGCTGTTAATGCAATGAATGTGAAGTTAAGGTGCGTGCTCAATTTGTAAGGCGCGGTTTTTTTATATCGACTGAATCTTGTATGGATTTTTTTGGAATACGTGAAACCATTATGCTGTGAACCACACTCAGAAGTAGCTGTTATCAAGCAGGATTAATCGTAGTATACAAAGATTTGACACCGAGCATTGAAGATCCGGGCACACCTCTGACTTTCCGAGTCAAGTGTGTATTGATAGACAACCACGCACTATAAAGGTGAAGGAAAACATTGTGAGGAAATCTGCCTACCACAGCGATTGTAATAATTTCTATAGTATGTACAAACACCCTGCACTAGGCCAGTGTGGTGGACTTTATAGCCTAACCTCTTTCAATCGTACTCACGATTGTAGAAGAGGCTCTTGGTTTGCAGTACTGAAAGCCGGCGGGCTTCTAAAGACTAGCATGAGTTTAATGCAATTAAATTAATAGTTGTAAACCAATAATTGTCCACATCCTTCTAAAGCAAATATTAAGGTATAAAGTGTTGTCCTCTAATACAAAGATCGATTATATATAGGATTGGAGAAGCAAGTTGGAATAAATTAGTTTGCCTATAATACCGTTTCATGAATTATTCAATATTGACGAACAAGAGACGTTAGATCTCTTGAAACACAATATACGGTCGTAATTGCTAAGTGATCGAAAATTGGCCTCCTGATTTATTTTTATTCGAGATAATGGTAATGCCTATATCTCCAAATTCATAGTTACAACATACATCATGATAATCCACAAGAAGCACACTGCTTAAAACTTTAAGAAAAACTGCGTTCTTCTTTAAGAAAAAATATTAACGATCTAATATAATCCTTATTAAAATAATCTTATTCCAGTGAAAAAATCAAATTTATTTATTTAGGAACCAAAGAAATAATGTAACAATAACAATTTTGCCATAATAACTGCATTAGTTATTACTGTACTAAGACAAATACAAATAAAAGTAGAAAGACAAAGACAAGTTTATTTGTTTGAATGCGCTAATCTCAGGAATTTTTTTTTTGTTTTGAATAGTCCATTTATCGAGAAAGTCTATAGATATCCCAAGAAAATACATTACGGGATTTTTAAGTCGAAAAGCTTTTTCACGCGGGTGAAGCCGCGGAATACTAGTAGTTGTATTTGACTTACTTCAGCTTAAAACTTTACATCATTATAAAAACATTTGATATACGTGTTGGTACACAATCGTCAATTTGTACCCGAAAATATATTAAATACTAAGAGCAATAAAAAGTATTTGCAAACGTAAGGTAACTAGTTAAAGTAGTTTCGACTTATTTGTTCAAAGTATTGCCTACAGCCGACGGAGATTCGCCAGGTGTACCAAAAACTTGTGTTAAAACTTAAGCGCTTATGTACGGTTTAGTTGAGAAACAAAATGTGATGTTTACGTGGTTTTTTATTAATAATAATGTATTGTTATTTTGTTTATTTTTAACGACTTTAAAATAAAATATATTTAAATTAAACTGACTTCAAAATTATATAATAAGAGAGAAATAATATTAATCATTTAAATAATCTAAAATCAGAAATACCTAAATTTTAAATATTTTTTTTAGGTCGGTGCCTGCCTTTATCTCTGCGACCAACTGTGCCCCGCGGTTTTTACTGCTTCTTATCAGTTTGGTTTTCTTATCTCAATTAAGATTTGTGGATTTCGTACTCCACATTTTTCAATTTTCGATTGTAAAGCTGAGGTCTCGGGTTAGAATACTAAGTCGGGCAAAGTGATATTGGATTTTTCTAGTCATGATCAGTCCGGAGTTTGTGCCCGATATGGCGATAGGGTCGCCTCCTATCACATTGCGGGACGGAACACAAGGCGAAACGTGGGTGACCTGGTAGCACCTCTGCTTGACCCTTCTGGGAAAAAGGCGTGAGTTTATGTATGTGGGAATAGCTCCGTTAGGGGTCAAATCAAACGAAGTTTGTTAAAATATTCTTCAGTTAAATTATTTACATTTATTATGTCTTTACGTCGTTCGTCGTTCACGTCTTCCATCGTCTTCCTAACTGTTCTCTACTATTCCGTCCTTTTATATTTCAACATCTTAATCATTCATCCTCTAACTCTTTTACTCTTAAGTACTTCCATCCGTTATCTCTTTCACATAAACTACGTTCCATGTAAGTCATTCGTCTAACGTTTCATTTTACTCATCTTTCATTATAACTTTCAAATCCTACATGTATGTATGTAACTTAGATTTAAAATGATTAGATCTATAGAAGGTCCCTTAATACATAACATACATACATAAACTCACGCCTTTATCCCCGAAGGGGTAGGCAGAGGCGCCACCAGGACACCCACATTTCGCCTTGTATGTTCCGTCCCACGATGTGATAGGGGGGCGAGCCTATCGCCATATCGGGCACAAATTCCTGACTCCAGGCTGATAATGAATTGAAAAATCCAATATCACTTTGCCCGACCCGGGACTCGAACCCGAGACCTCAACTTTGTAACCGTACCGTAATACAACTACGCCACCGAGGCAGTCCCTAAGGTCCCTTAATAGAAATGAAAAATATGTAAAGTATAGGTAGTACGTACCTGACATTTCAAAGTAGTCTGACGAGATTAAATACTAATCTAACGTTTCAAAGGTACAAGTGTATGTCTGCGATGAGTAATTACGTTCTTGTTGATCTCGAATCAGGTGTCATGCGTTGAATTAGTAATTGAAATATCACATGACACGAACCTTGACGTTAGTTTGTTGTTTGAGTTAAGATATATTAAATGTAACCCCTCTCAATCGATTCTCTCGATTGGAGAATAGGCCTATGCCCTGCAGTACGTATATGGACTGATATAGATAGATATTAAATGTAATCGTACTTCATCATTCGATTAAGCTGTTATATCTGGAGAATACAGTAGTTTTCTGTGGGTGCAGTGTAATTTTTATTTAGATTTGTGAAATAATCTTTACAGAATTTGAATAAAAGAAATATTTATGCAGAATTTCGTATAAATTCGTTGTCACCGTTAATATGGTATGTCTTGTTATCGTGGTTGTGATAGGCCACAAATATATTTTTGCAGTATCCCTATTCTTTAAGTTGACGCATTTTGCTTCTCAAGGACATATTTATTTAACTAATTAAGCATAAATAACATAATATTATCTTACTGGTAAACCACGCTTAATCCAAAACATTCAAAATATGTTCATTCCGTTGAATCATAATCATGGGAAAATAACATGACTGCACCATATTTTGCTGGCAGTACAAAGTAATAGGTTAATAAACCTAATGAAAAACACTCAGTGAATCTTCGCATAAAACAGAATTCCAAGGCAAAATATTACTGGATGCCGCGGTGGAATATCACAAAAATGAGTAATTAAAGAGATAAAACCGTATTTTCGGTGTTCGCAGTTATCAAAAGTATAATAAATCATCTGGACTCTGTGTAATTCTTCTTTAATTTTATTGTGGGCTGTTATTTTCCGCCATATTTCATGGAAACGCACACTTAGTGCGTTCGCACGAGGAACTTATTTGGCAGTGTGCGTTTTTTTGTAGTATAAAGGTAGTGAGGACAGTTCTATGTGCGACCAAAGTTAGAATAGTATCGAGTCTCCGCTGTTTTGTGACATCGTTATCGAATAAGTAGATAAAAACTGAAATTATTTGGAGCATTCTTATACTTAGCATGATTGCGTCATACAACGTAAACGCCATTATTCACCCATAAAACAAAGCAATTTTTTTTTAACTTTTCGCGTACAAGGTCGGTTTACTGATAGAGCACCTACGGAATGTAAATCAATCAAATCATGTTTTGCGTAATATCGAAAACCACTTACTGATTTATTTATAGATAGATTTATGAAAAAATTGGCAACGTTGGGGTCAGTTTTGATAGCAGCAATTTACTCTAGTACGATCTGTACTAAGTAGTATGTAGTACGATTGTTTGGTCGAAAATAACCTTGCAAAAATGTTATTGATTTAATGGTTTCTTAGATTTACGCGAATGTTACACATTGAAATAAAACTATTTTTTTACGGATTTTATCGTAAAAAAATAGTTTTATTTCAATGTTATTGATTTGATTTGCTGTCTTGTCTGTTCAGTGATAAAATTAAAGACCTTGGAATCATTTCCCTCGCATTCTTCCCTTCGCTTCAATGTCAGAAAATCGCAACTACCTTTGATTTATTTTTGATTATCTCTCCTATCTTTGATTATCTTGTGGTTGAATATTGAATCGACAGCCTCCGTGGCGCAGTTGGTTAGACGCCGCCTGTGAAACGAGAGGCCGCGGGTTCGATCCCCGCACCAAAACAAATATTTGTGTAATCCACAGGTATTTGTTTCGGGTCTGGGTGTTTGTGAGACCGAAAAGTCTCTCGTAGTTTTTGATACCCACGACACAAGACTCGATCTTAGTGTAGGGTCAGGACTATATTTGTGACTGTTGGGTGTATTTATTTATTTATTTATTTAATATTTACTTCCAGTGTAGCCTAATGCTTGTTTCTTGGACTAAAAAACAATATTAAATATTTCCAACACTCTTTAGGAAAGCATGTGTTACATTTTATTAACAATTCAATTCAGGACTGATGAAAGAGTGTCATATGTAGGCTCACTCAGTGGGCTTTTTAAAAATGCTTACAACGAATAATAAATGAGGGTGTTTTACGGAAAGACCTTACGTGAAAAGTATTCGTCGATTTCCACCATTTGTACGTATGTTAAATGGGAATCATTAATTGTATGATGTATATGATTAACTATTGCATATGGCCAGCATAGGAAGTTTACTGTTGAATCTAGGCATCAAAGCTGGCAAAGTGGGCAGCTTTCTTCACTTTTAAGGTAGTACCATCTTTTAGGCGGAGATGAAATGTCAGTCTGGCAGTCTTCGCTGCTTAGTACCAACAAATAAATGGGCTTTTGCTCACAGCGTATTTTTTACGCGCCGACGAATCACGTATTAGAACGCGCGCTCACGGCGCTGTAGATGTGCAAAAGCAGATTCTCGAATTTGTATCGATTTAAACACGCGTACACAGCGATACAAAAGAGCACGAGAAGCGCGTTCGAAGGTCGTCTGCATTGCGTTTGCTTATGAATTATCGAAGCAAAGGATGTGGGGGAAGGGCACGCTGCACGCCTGAAGATGTACTTCACCTTGATGATTTCTTTATCAAAATATATACCTGCGATTGCAGCGCGACTGTATCGCCGTATCTGTGCGTTTGTATCGAATTTACGGTGCCACTTTTTGAACGTGTGCAAAGGTTTACTTACTGCGTTTCAAGTGCGTTAGTGCGCGACTTCTACGCGTCATCGGCGCGTTGTAAATACACCATGTGCAAAGCCTCTAATAAACTGGACTGACAACAGTAAATTAGGAATATTTTTAGGAATAAAAGATCTTGTTATTCCCACTGGCTGTTTATGCTCCACTGCTTTCTCGGTTAAGATAGTCGCTACAAAAGCCTCTCTCAGCTCCTGAAATTCGGCTAAGGGATAAATGGTCAAATCACGTTTTCTTTTCGATATATTGAAGTAACCCGAATTGCCTGGGATTAGATTTGTGTCCTATTTCTGACATAAGAAGTTGCTATATAATACGATATTATGATTTGTCAAAATATAGATCGCTACAGGTGATTTTAGATAGATTATAGAGCACATCGTACAGGCAAGCGAAGTGTCAGATGCTCATAGTACTGAATTCACTAATATATATTATAATTATTATAGTCACTTACATCGTAACAAGATATAAAAAAGCAACAGTTTTGTTACAGTCTCCATCGTATAAATCTAAAAACTATTTACTTTTATTACAGAACATATATCTCTCGTAATAAAATCGGCATCTATGTTTTAAAACGTTTTAAATCGGTATGAAACGCTGATTAATCTGGTAATGTTTGCGTGTTGATGGAATGTACTCGTGATGTGCGCAATCAATGAATAGTTGGCCAGTAAAACAGTAGACTAAACATTGCCTGTCTATATCCATATAGGTTTTCTATATTTATCTATATCAGCCCATATACGTCCCACTGCAGGGCATGGGCCTACTCTACAATCGAGAGAATCGATTGAGAGCGGTAATAGATTTTAGTAATCTTTGATATAAAATGTATTTTTACATACATACATAAACTCACGCCTTTATCCCCGACGGGGTAGGCAGAGGCGCCACCAGGACGCCCGCATTTCGCCTTGTATGTTCCGTTCCACGATGTGATAGGGGGCGAGCCTATCGCCATATCGGGCACAAATTCCTGACTCTGGGCTGATAATGAATAGAAAAATCCAATATCACTTTGCCCGACCCGGGACTCAAACCCGAGACCTCATATTTGTAACCGTACCGTAATACAACTACGCCACCGAGGCAGTTAAAAAGTATTTTTTTTATTATTATTTAGGGTCTTTTAGACAAAACAGTCTATGTCAGCCTCATCATATCCTAATATAACATAGCGAATCAATAAAACTAGACCCTAACTGATAACTTAAGATATAAATTGCCATTTGTTTTGTTTTTTGCTTATTCATAGTTGTCTTTTAATAATAATAATCATCATTTATTTCAATCAACATGGATCTTTTGGGGATTGGTTCATAGACTCTTTGTAATACACTAGGTTTTATTTAGACGGCCTCGGTGGCGTAGTTGCACTACGGTACGGCTACAAAGCTAAGGTCTCGGGTTCGAATCCCGGGTCGGGCAAAGTGATAGTGGATTTGTCTATTCATTATCAGTCCGGAGTCAGGAATTTGTGCCCGATATGGTGATAGGCTCGCCCCCTATCACACCATGAGACGAAACATACAAGGCGAAATGTGGGTTTCCTGCTAGCACCTCTGTCTACCCCTTCTGAGAAAAAGGCGTGAGTTGATGTACGTATGTAAATGTTATTCATAACATTCAAAAGCCGGCAATTAAAATAAAATATTCTCAAATACCATGTACATGAATGAGATACGTACCTAAGTGCGTTTAAAAATCCCTGAGTATTTTGTATTTCTGAGCTATTCCCACGGTTAAACCAAATATCTATTCATTACCACTAATTACAGAATGCCACTTATAATTTACCTTATTTTACTTTCACAGTAAAATCATTCCTTTTGTCTCGTCTGTTTTAATTAACTAATGGTTTGATTCATCTAAACTAAGTGCAGTTATGTGTCCATTCAATATATTTAAACGTTTGCGTTTCTATTTATTATACAGAATGCTGATTTACTGTTTTTTTAAATGTCACGATAAAGTGACAACAGTGGTCTTGATGGTATCTGTATCAGCCCATATAAGTCCCACTGCAGGGCACGGGCCTACTCTACAATCGTGAGAATCGATTGAGAGTGGTTAGGCCATATAGTCCACCACACTGGCCTAGTGCGGGTTTGCGGACTTACTAACCGTAGAAATTCTTTAAAATCGCTACGGTATGCAGGTTTCCTCACGATGTTTTCCTTCACCGTTAAAGTGCGTGGTGATTGACTATCAATACACACATAACTCCGAAAAGTCAGAGCTGTGCCCTGGGATTTGAACCCGCGACCACCGTGAACATGTAGGCAGCCGCGTCTGGTCCGTTACCAACAGGCCACCACGCACTTTTTTGTAAGTTTAGTGTAATTCCAATAGAATGTTCACCGATTAGAGATAGTTTTCTCTCTCTTTCTCTTCCTCTCTGAGGTTTAATTTTGTCTTATCTGTATCAGCTCAAATACGTCCCACTGCAGAGCACGGGCTTCCTCTACAATCGAGGGTACGATTGAGAGGGGTTAGGCCATAAAGTCACGCTTGCCTAGTGCGGGCTGGCGGACTTTACATGCCGTAGAAATTCTTCAAAATCGCTACGATATGGAGATTTCCACTCGGTCTCTTTCACCGTTATAGCGCGTTTCTAATGAAGAGAGATAATTAGAATGAATAGACATCGAACACAATGCTTACATCATCAATGTATTCGGCTATAAGAAGTCGTTTGCTGAACATAAGTCTTCCCCAGGAATATCTTTAGCCGCCTTGCTGAAAGCTTTGAATGTAATCCAGACATATGAATATTGGTCTAATTAAAAAAAAAGGGATTGACGGAAAATACCACAAAACTCAAAATACATATAGATAAAATTTGGGTAACAAGATATTCTTTTAGGCATTCGCATTTTTAAAGCCAGTTTTTATTATGCAAAAGGAGTTTACAAATACAAAGAAAACCTTAATGTCAACATTCGAGTTAAACAATTTACCTTTTCTTCGTATTTGGGTCTATGAATTATTAAAAGGTTATGAAAACGAAGTACAATTTGTCACTCTGAAACGATAAATAAATAATGGCGTACGTGACAAGAATGGCGCGGAAAGCACACAAGAGTCAGAAAAATAAACAACAACACATAATATATTTGTTATTATTACTGCTTGTAGGATATCCTTATTTATCCGGATGACATCCTTACAATGTTGTGTAAAATCAGTTATCGCTATCCTCGCTATACGTACGTATGTGAAGTTCGTCAACTCGCACTAAGCCAATGTGCTGGGCTGGAGCCTAAACCTTCTCAATCGAACTCTCGGTTGCTGACGAGACTTGTGCCTGCGTTAGGCCGTATATTACCTGTATTATATCCACGCACAGTAATATAATTCTGTACTACATAGCACTTTGCAAATGTAGAGGTGTAAAATAATAATTCACACAGCCTCCGTGGCGCAGTTGGTTGCGGTTGGTTGGTTGGTGGCGCCGTCTGTGAATCGAGATGCCGCGAGTTCGATCCCCGCACTGAGGCAAATATTTATTTAGATCGAACAATTAGTTCCATTAACGAATACTAGAGGCGCTGTTGTTCCTTGGTTTAAAAAATACACGAAATCGGCACTCTCTTTGTACTGTACTCTTTGGTTTCGATTTAATTCACAAAAGCAGCTTATAATATAATCCCTGCACTTGGAAATATCGCTATACCTATTGTCGCTGAACTCGCAATTCAGATTTATATTATCCATAAATTACCTACTTGAGGATATTTTTATAATAATCTGTTGTAGAGAATTTTCTTATGGTGGTACGTGCATATTCCAGCTTACGTGTACGTCTAAACTCTAAAATATTATTTTTTATTTTATGTAGTAAGAACATTAAAATACAAACGCAAAAATGATTCCTTATCACACAATAATGAATCACCGGCGAATGTTTTATCATGCCTGCAATATTTTATACGCGATCTTGTTTTTTCTCGAGTTCCATTAGGCAACTTATCTAATTACTCACGTTTCTGGCTTACTTACTGCCAAAAGTTTGCTATCGTTTTCCTCTCAACAAAATATAAGAGTTCAGTAATTTGTTTTCTCGCTTTGGCAATTAAAAAAGTTATAAAACTCAATTGAATTTCATTAATAAAGTGTGTTTTATAACCAGCAATAACGTAGTCATTATTAATTTGTTATAGCGATGTTATTACGCAAAGAGAACATTTAATCACGTCAACTCATGTACATAGGCCATTAAGAATGCCCACCGGCTTACTAACAATAAAACCAATTTACAAAAGACTTTCATCGGTTTTTACGAAGCCCTCATAATGAATGATTGCTCCAGCGGAATAATAACAAATCAATGCGAGCCTCAATGAGATGGCAGCTAACAATGGAGTATCAGAGAAAGCCATTTTCCAATAGCAACAGGGTCGTTGGAAACCTCCGATGTCCTTCTGAGAGTATTATTTTTGGCGCCAGCGCGAACGGGACGGGATCAGGCCGACCCAGACAGCAGTATGGAATGCGACCTGTTGACGCAAGGTTGGCGCGCTAACCGCCATGTTTGCGCGCTCGCTTGGCGGGATATTTAAATATGGAACGCAATTTGTAACTTTTTAAATATCGATTTTGACGTGGAATATATTACTGTGGAACTTTGTGGTTTTAGTGCCGAAACGGAATGGATTTTACGTGTAAGTATAAAATAATTGTTTATTCTATAGCAATGACAGCGAATTTATTTGGGCTTAATTATCGTGTGTGATGTTCATATAGCCTCCATTTCGGTATATTGGAAAAGCAGTTACAAGCTTATTGCATATTTTTAATTACAGGGAGTGGTGTTTTATTATATTATTCTAAAAATTCGGGATATTTTTTTTTTAGAAATAAAGCTTGTTATTACTCAGCTCAATTATGGTTTTGTTTCTTTATTCTCAAGAAAAAATAAATTATGTGAAGTATTTCGTTCGTATGAAGTTCAAACGTTCAGTATCTTATTTTTACGGCTCGGTGCTTATTTTGCGCACATAAAGTTTTTTATTGATTTCGGAGTAAAATTTATGGGTAACAAGTTTATGAAGCACTTACGTTTGGAAACAATAAGTCATTCGGTGACGACGTAAAGGAAATCACCGTTTTATATAGCACATAAATGAAGGAATTAAACATGTACTCTTCAGAGGCATGACAAGCAAAAGTACTCAGCTCGAATAAAATGTGAATCTTTGAAGTAATAGATAATGACTTATTGAAATAGATATACATTTTGATGAAATTCTTGCTACTGTGTTGTTTTTATATGTTGTGTCTTTGTGTTATATGTAACAGTTTTAGCTTTCACGTTAATTATTAAATACATTTTCTAAGCTAATATTATAAAGGGGAAATATTTGATTGTTTTTTTTACATTAAATAGGCTTTGAAGCTACTGGACCGCTTAGAAAAATTCTTTCACCATAAGAATCCAACATTATCACTTAGGAACATTGGCAATAGATTATTTTCAAAAAAGTGCATGCACCTGGGCGGAGCCGGGCCGGGCCTGTATCATATATATCTAGCTCTTATAGAGACATTAATATGTCTTCGTGCTTTAATAACATACTATGTGTAAAATAGTTTACAATATCGATTAGATATGGGAAGAAAAATTTGTTTATGTCTTCGAATAATAAAATATACTCTAATTCGATACAAAATACATAGGAAATCAAATGCACGAGTTTTTATCACACTAGTCGCCTGATGCGACACGTACCTATACTACGAATGTTGAGACTACAACGAAATAATTTTTTTTTTTTTTTTTTTTTATTGCTATGAATGACGAGACGAGCCTGCCATTCGCCTGATGGTAAGCGATACGACCGCTCATGGACAGTAGCAAAACCAAACAACACCATGAGTTACAAGGCATTGCTTGGCATTCCACTGCGCTCGCCATCCTGAGACATAAGATGTTAAGTCTCGATATGTCCAGTAGTTACTCTGGCTACAATGTCCTTCAAACCGGAACACAACAGTGCATTTACACTGCTGTTTGGCGGGAGAAATAGACATTGCGGTGGTACCTACCCAGGCGGCCTCTCACATATGAGAGACCTACCACCAGTAAATAATTATATAAACCTTCCAAGAAAGTTGTTCTACTAGACATAATTATACTTACCATCTTATGTCTCAGGAGCCAAGCATTGCTTTGTAATTAATGGTGTTGTTTGGCTTTCCTACTGTCCATGAGCGGTCAAATTGCTTACCATCATTACCATTCATTGCAATAAAAAAACCAACAAAATTCGCCTTACATAGTAATTTCACAGGAATTCAAATTGCAAATTAATGTCATCTAAAATAATAAGAGAGTTAAATAGATAGAGCAATGGCGTTTTTTCTTTATTTTCCCACTGTGTAAACTTGTTAGGAGTGTTTGTGTTTGTTGAGACTGCAAAAAAATCGGGAGACGCTGAGAAATTACGTTTTGTGGATTTTTGTCAGTCCTAGGTCATGATTTAGAAAAAAAAAATGTTTGTGGACGTAAAAGTATTAGTTAGGGGATATTGTCAATATTAGCAAGAATATTCCTGTTGTATAAACATAAATTGTAGGTAATTGATGAATGACTTATACCTCAGTCCGCCTCGTGACCACGAAAACTGTAAAGCAATCGATACGTCGGGAAGTTAAAAGATGTAAAAATTAAACCCAATAGCGATAAAATCCGTAAAAATTTGTTTTATTTCAATGTAGGTAATTGATTTAAAATAAAACCTAATTAATGGATATTTACATACATAAACTCACGTCTTTTTCCCAGAAGGGGTAAGCAGAGGTGCGACCAAGATACCCACATGTCGCTTTGTATAATTAATATTAATTATAAATGAAAATGTAATATTTCAATATGTAACTATTAAGCTGTGTAATTAAATTATTTAGTGGATCCAGGTATTCGTAGAATTCCTGTAGTACCTAATAAATTATAGTAATTACTAGTTCTAGTAATTACAGACTGAGTTTTGCTGCAATTAAGCTTTGTATTTTAATGGCTCTACTAGTCTAGAGCTAAGAAATGTAGATTTCCTATTATAAGGGCATTGTAGCCAGAGTAACTATTGGACATAATGAGACTTAACAATTTATGTCTCAGGATGTCGAGCGCAGTGGAATGCAGAGCATTGCTTTGTAATTCAGGGTGTTGTTTGGTTTTGCTACTGTCCATGAGCGGTTGTATCGCTTACCATCAGGCGAATGGCATGCTCGTCTTTCTTTCTTTTATTCATGGCAATAAAAGAAAAAAGGCTTCAGATTACATTTCTAGGTTACTTTGTATGGGTTTTAGGTAGTTAGTTTAGTCGTATGGTTTACAACTACGAGTATGATTTACCTGTGAAATATTTTTCTACAAAAAGCCGGGACTGGTAGCGATTGTAAAATCGTTACTTGAAATACATAGAATATTTTTCCTACAAGTGTATGTAATTAACTCCGCCAACCCGCATTAGGCCAGCGTGGTGGACTATATGGCCTAACCCCTGTAAATCGTACTCTCGATTGTAGAGGAGGCTCTTGCCCTCAGTGGGACGTATGTGGGCTGTACAGTACAGTATGGAAAAATAAAAAGCTTCAGATAAGGCGCGAAGTGTCCATTATATGACAGAAAGGAGACATTTTTTATCAATTCTTTAAACAAGGGGCACTTGTGGCTTGAATAAAGTAATATGCTTCATATTCGACTTCAAAAAGTTTTACCTGACAGCATCTGACTCAGTTACTAACAATCCGAACTATGCTATTAATCCGTCGTCGATACATCGCTTTCAATATGATGCATGACCAGAAATAGTTCCTGTTTGATGTAGAGTCAGCGTGTTTTATTGCGTCAGACATCGATCATGTCTTGTGTTTTAGTACCTGGGATTAGCTCATCTGCCAGATTAATTGTACATACATCGATTCAATTAACTTAGGTTTATGTGTTGATGTAGTGCGTAGGTAGTCATGATCTTGTGGATTTTGATGAGCATAATATATTGTGGCTGCGATATGTATACTGCCTCGGTGGCGTAGTTGTACTAGGATACGACTACAAAGCTGAGGTCTCGGTTTCGGGTCGGGCAAAGTGATATTGGATTTTTCTATTCATTATCAGCCCGGAGTCAGGGATTTGTGCCCGATATGGCGATAGGCTCGCCCCCTATCACATCGTGGGACGGAACATACAAGGCGAAATGTGGGTGTCCTGGTGGCGCCTCTGCTTACCCCTTAGGGGATAAAGGCGTGAGTTTATGTATGTGTTTCCCAAAGTCATTCTCTAAACATCAGTTTACCTAGTTATTATAATATTATACATATGTACTTAAATAAATGTTGATCATGATCTGTCATGTGTAACTACACTGGCTTACAAATTACAGTCCAACCAATCCATTTGTGCCACGTTCAAAAGGCATATTATTAATTAACATAAAATGTTGTGCGGTTTCAATACTCCCATACACTTTGCGAGAGTATAGTTGCTCATGGATGACCACTTTTTATGCACCGGCTTTGGGCAATTAAAATTTGTAGTAAAATTACATTTTAATGTGGTTTCGTGCTGCTTGCTTGCTTTTGTATGGAAAATTGTTATTACAGTTTCGCTGAATCATATTGAGTTTGATTTTGACTCCGTGGTGCAGTTGGTTAGCAGCCGGCTGTGAAACGAGAGGCCGCGGGTTCGATCCCCGCACCGAAACAAATATTTGTGTGATCCACAAGTATTTGTTTCGGGTCTGGGTGTTTGTGAGACCGAAAAGTCTCTCGTAGTTCCTGATACCCACGACACAAGACTCGATCTTAGTGTGGGATGTATGTATGTAGTGGGGGTGGACTATGTATGTGACTGTTGGGTGTATTTATTAATTTTATTATGGAATTTTATTAATATTTATTTTTCGTTTATAAAAATGGCCGTTAATAGCTGTGTGCATTTGATACCCAGAAAATTCATTATGCATGATTAAAAAAATATTTTAATATTTAGTTTTAAAATGTCGATGCTGTCAATCACTGCTCACGTACTGCATAAGAAGTTGGCGAGAAGCTTCAAAATGCTATAATATGATCAATTCGAAAGAGTGCAGAGAGGTTTGCTAAAATTGTTTTTTGCTGCGGTGTGGATGCACCATTACCAATGACCATCTTTGTATGGTGTGCGATATGTGTAAGTATGGAGCTTTAGTACAACTATTATGACTTAAAGACATTTAAGCAACAAAATTCATTAAATTAATTTTTAGATAAGCTATGTAATGCTTTTTGGTTATTTTAGATAATACTCGTAAATGACAAAATAACGACCGGAGCCGGCTGATAATACTATCTTGCGTAAACGTTAGCTCCATAATGACCCATAAAAAGTTTAATGAACTTACATCCTCGGGGTTTATATTATTTCTCGCCATTCCCGTTACTGCAGTTATAACATGATCGTAACTTATATATCAGCACAATTATATCACCTCTACCAATATATATTTTTATATGAATCAAGAAGTAAATATAAGGATACTTGGACAGGTAATAGGACAACTATTCATCTAACAGTCGTGGATAAAGTTCACAGCTCTACACTCATGGCCTTATTCAGAGACAGATGTAAAACCTATTTTAATTATCGAATGTTTTGTCCTTTTCGAACGACTTTAGAATTTAGTTTGAGCGAAGAAGACAAAACATTCAATAGCTAAAATAGGTTTCAAATCTGTCTATGAATAAGGCCGTCAGACTATACAAATATTTTTGGGATTAATAATTATGTATAGATAGATATATTAATATATATTGAGGCCTTGTAAACGAATGCACCCGATTGTCGTCTAACAGAGTCAGATGGAGAGAGATCGTGCGGCGAGCAATATCATCGTTAGGACATACATTATCGTGACCACGACCGCTCTGTCAAGAGTGTAGCGACGAAGAAGAAGATAGATATATTCTCATCCTCTGGGACAGAAAATCTATTATAATATTGTGTTCATATAATAAGCGTGCATATGAACCGGATTTCAACATTCAATATCATTCATGATTACGAATATATCTAGCACACGCAATATTCTATACATGAAACCAAAAATCACAGCCACTATTAATAAATAACCCGATGACAAATCCATAAAAAAAATCCCCCGCATTACGCCGCTGATAAGAGATAAACACTAATTGACTTGGTATCTAAAGTACTAGCTAAAATTATTTTACGCTGACGCAATATACACAGATAACTACACTATCCGAGTATATGATATGGTATCTGTGATATGCGTGCGGTGGTGAAAGCTCGCAGCTTGTTAGCGAGCTTCGCTTGAGTTTTCCTGAGCTTTTTACCGAGCCATGTGAATCTATAAGATGGAATTTAAACGCGTTTTATTTTTAATGCTATTTCGTTTGCTTTTTGTTTTGGAATGGGTTTACTCATTATTTTTCTTGATTGTGAGGAAGATATAAGAATACGTTTTGATTGTATGTAATTCATACAATAACTCACGACTCAAGGAAGGGATAGGTAGAGTTGCTACCAAGACACCCACATTTTGCCTGGTATGTTCCGTCCCATGATGTGATAGGGGGCGAGTCTATCGCCTTATCGGGTACTAATTCCAGACTCCGGGCTGATAATAGAAAGATCCAATACCAATTTTGCCGGACCCGGGATTCAAACCCGGGACTTCAGCTTTGTAATCGTACTGTAATACAACTAAGCCACCGTGGCAGTCATGTTTGTTGTGCAGTGTTTTCGTTTATTTATTTTTTTATCCATTAAGCTGATGACTTATTACCGACACCACATTGTGAGAATGGTTATCTTTCATGGAAAGAGTCATTGAGTATACGAGTATATGTTCTTTACTTCGGATAGCACGGTACATAAGTATTGGTTTTTCCTGTTTAAAATTACTATGAGTCGTGAAGTCATGCTAGTTCTTTAGAAGAGTTAAACATTGAAACAAGAATGATCAGTACTCTTATAAATATATTCGTGCATCATCTATGTGGCATAGTTGCGTGTTGGGTCTTATCAAAAAAATATTGCTTTAGTAATGTTCTGTTTATATTGTATTCCTTTATTGCGTCTTCATCCGTCGTCCTCAACGTCTTCCAAACTGTTCTCTCTTATTCCGTCCTTTTATACTTGATATCTTAATGATTCATCCTATAACTCTTTTACTCTTCAGTACTTCTTCTCCTTTTCTTAGTATTTTTCTTCTTCTTTTCCTTTTCTTATATCCATCCTAAGGTTGTCTGTAAGAAATCGCCTAGAGCGATAAGACCGCCATCTGTACTTTTTTGTCTTTAAGTGTTTTTTACTTTTTTATGTGCAGTAAAGAATAAATAAATAATAAATAAATACTTCCATTCGTCATCTCTTTCACACAACACGTTCCATATCAGTCATTCGTCTCAGTTCGTCCTACTCATCTTTCATCATAACATACAAATCCTACATCTACATTATCAGCATAGTACCTATACTAAAGCCCGAGACTCACAATAAATATGCTTTCAGTTTTTAATTTAACCTGTTCCAACAACAGCTTTCTACCCGCTTAAACACTACCCAAAGCGTTTATTTCAACATTCATTTCTTAAATTGTCTAGAGAACGGGGGCTTCATTCATAAAAACTAGCCTTATTGTTCGCGCCATTGTATTCCAAATTACGTTTGAAGTATATTTTCCGAGTACTTGTTACCGTGTTGTCGACCATTTAGGTGCCATTTCTGAACAATGCAAAATGTGTGCATACATTATTTTGATAGGTACAATAATGGATCGCCTTTTCGATTATAGAAGAGGCCCGTGACTTGCAGTAGGATGTTAAGGGTTAATACAGATGACAGCCTCCGTGGCGCAATTGGATTGACGCCGGCTGGGAAAAGAGAGGCCGCGAGTTCGATCCCCACACCGAGATAAATGTTTGTGCTCGCCAACAGATATTTGTCTCGGGTTTGAGTGTTTGTAAGACCGAAAAGTCTCACGTAGTTTCTGATACTTACGACACAAGACTTAAAATATGGGGTCAGGACTATGTACGTGACTGTTGGGTGTATTTATTTATTTAGATACAGATGCAGATATAAGATTAATATATATGACCTCTTTAAAATGGTTTCTATTGATAATTATTTTGTTATGTGGTAATTTTAATTGCCTGCGTTAAAATTCGAGCAAAATTGATGATTTGTAGAAAAAAAAATATAATCAATTGCTGGAAGGCTAAAACCAAATACAGAGCAAATGGTGGTCCGATAAACCCCTTTGTCTCACGACAAATATAATATAGCTGTAATGATCTTGCATGGACCATAATCTGGAGGAAAGGCATAGTTGTGGGCTGATGTGTGTGTATGTGGCAGTGTTATGCATGTGCAAGATCAATCCTTTCTCTCTGTTATATATTAGTCTACCATTATATGCAGTAGGGGTGTTATTATTCTATGAGCATAAGTAAGAATATTTTTCAGTATTCATGTTATGACCATTTAAGAAGGACAGAAACAATTTTAAAGGTTATAGAAATATTTGTCATCGACCTTATAATTTTCGGTTCATCTGCCGATCGATATTGTTTGCATGCATATAAAAATTGGGTTTAATAATTTAATAAATTAGAAGGGTCACGTCTAAATATTCAAGTCCAGTTGACCGAATAATCAAATTAATACGTCATTCAATTTCAATTTGTCGGACGTTAATTTTAGAATTTATGTTGATTTGCATTTGTTTTTGCCAATGTCGATGGCTCACGGGGAGAGCAGGCAACCGTAAAATTAAAAAGGGTTCGATACGGAGCGAGACAAATGTTTGTGTCTAATTAATAAATTTTTAATCCAAAATCAACTGGTGACGTATACACGTTTTGATTCAGTGGAGTTCTGTGTGTGGCAGGGTGTGTTTTACTATATCAATATTCTTTATGGAGAAATATAGTACTGATTTTAAAGTTGATTATAATAGAGAATAAATCATATTTTGTATCCAATAATGACTTTTTGTACAGGAATAATTGGCTTGCTTCCCATGGACGGACCTACGAACAAATATTCCGCCTTTATTATCTCCGGCTTTTTCAGGCCTGTGTTGAACTTTTCGTACCGTAATTCATCAGCATTTAACATTTAACAGATGAGTTTACGAATAAATGAGAGTAGTCCCCAAGCGATCTATTTTTGGCGCCCGCCCTCTAGTGTTTGACGTTAATCATTTTGACGTTTGCCTTGACAACGTCACCAATATTGTAGTTACATAAACACGCTCCGCTTAACTTTAGGTATTTTGTATTTGAAAGATGCTTGTGATTTCGTCATATATATATTTATAAATACACCCAACATACATAGTCCTGACCCCATACTAAAATCAATTAAGTCTTGTGTCGTGGGTATCAAAAACTACGAGAGACTTTTCGGTCTCACACACACCCAGATCCGAGACAAATATCTAACATGAACATTTAAAGACAGACATAAACATGTATTACTTATGGTATGGCCGGGACTGCATATATGCTTACCTCTAAGATTTTCAGTATTGACTGTTAATTTTTTAAATTTTTGCGAGTGCGTGTACTTCGCCCAGTTTGTTGTATACTTGAAGGAAAAAACTCTATTAAAGTTGATAAAGACTGAACTGCGTATTCTCTATTTTTAACGCATGCCAACACATGTAAATAAATTTAATATACCTACTGAAGAAATTTCGTGATTTCTCGTTTCAGCCCATGCCATCTTTTTATTGAGGATGTCAGTCTGAACTATTAATTTTTAACATCGAAAATTATAATCAGCCTACCAATCTCTGTTTGAATCAAACATTTCCGCGTGAAGAGAGAAATATCTTCTATTTTTCGACAGCATCACAAAAATCCCTATCGACCCATAGCAACAGTTTCGCGGTTCCGTAAGAATATATTGCCAATTTAACGCTATAGACACCCGGCATATAAGCACATACCGCTTATCTTAGTATAATAAAGTCAATAGTTGGTGTCGAGTTTATAGTCTTCTTGGTTCTTATCGTAACCATTTTAGAGCATCAGATGCAAGTAAACACGGAAGGAATCACGCAGGATCAACAAGTCGTGAATATTGTACGACCTCAGAGTTTGGTTTGTGAATAGGGATTGTTAATAATGAATAGGTTCATTTTGTGATCGTGGACGTAACTATTGATTTATTGCTATTACATACATACATAAACTCACGCCTTTATCTCAGAAGGGGTAGGCAGAGCTGTCACCAGGACACCCATATTTTTCCTTGTATGTTCCGTCCCATGACGTGATAGGTGGCGAGCCTATCGCCATATAGGGCACAACTTCCTGACTTCGGGCAGATAAAAAATAGAAAAATGCAATATTTACTATGGGTTTGAATCATATCTTTACCTTGGCAGCCGATACGCTCACAGCTTTGCTATACCTTCCTTTCATAAACTATGAGAGGAAGAGTCATATTCAACGAGTATTCGGTTCAACCATCAATCAAAATTAATTGGTAATCGCCCTGTTAGATTGCGGAACAACAAAGTGTATTGTTCCATACTGCAATGATTACATCACTGTACATCGATGTCAAAGGAAGCTGCGGGCGGATAGTATATCAATTATCTGTAATAATAATATGTGATGTTGGAACGGTAATCAATGGATTCAAACACGAATTAATGTTTGATGTATAAAGTAATGTTATATTGACATCGGTGGTGTCGGTCCTGTCAATGACAAAGATAGAAGGTAGCACTTGTGCTAAAAGTGGCTTAGAAGTGGTTTAGTTCTGTATCAGCCCATATACGTCCCACTGCATGGCACCGCCTCCGCTACAGTCGAGAGTACGATTGAGAGGGGTTTCCATATAGTCCACTACGCTGGCCTAGTGCGGGGTGGCGGACTTTACATACCGTAGAAATCCTTCAAAATCGCTATGGTATACAGGTTCCTTCATCGTTATAGTGTGTGGTGATTGACTATCAATACACGTCATCAAACTGATCCACTAATTCCCGCTCCTCTTTTGTTTCAGATGTGAAGTGAAGTGCATAAATGTTGGTGGCTGGTGGTGTGAGCATGTTCTAGTGAGTGTGTAGTGTGAAGTGTGCAGCGCGTTGCTGGAGCGGAGTGTAGGCCGAGCGGGCCGCAGACATGCCGCTAAGTTGACGACGGCGGCTGGCCGCACCTCACGCCGCTCGACCACTCACACGACAGGTCAGTGACCAAGAAACAATTTCTTTTCTCCCTATGTGTCTCATAGATATTATGACTGGATATCACAAAAACTTGGGAAGAATGTGGCATAAGGTCTATAGTATAAAAGCTGAATTTTATGTATGTTGTTAAGGCAACTATCAAAAGGTGTTTCCTTGGACGCCGGACATTTTTGTTGGTTCTTTCATATTGCCAGACACATCAAAGGTGATAACTTACAAAGCCACCACGATCGTAACTTCATAATAGCTGATCGTGTGATGCGTATCTCAGAGGCATTCTTATACAAACTTTCAGCTTTTATAAAATGACGACAGTCTGGCGGCTAAGGGCTCTCGGTCTCTCGGTCTATTAGAAATCTTTACCACTTGCACGACGGGTCAGTAGGGAGTCTTTTACATATTGCTTTCCCCTGTGTTCCTCTAAGATGTTTCGCTGCAGACGGTGCAGTAACTAAGAGATAATTATATGTTCTTTTTCCGCTTACCTCTGAGATATTATGGATGAAACTGATCTTTATGAATAATGGCGGAACATTTGGGTTCCGGCAAGAAGCTTCATTATTTATTACGATAGTCCACTACGTCTGACAATTGTTTGTGCAATTATTTAGTGATTAATGAATAGGTAGTAATTGAAGTAGTATTAAGAAAACAACGTATTTCACAGTGTATTAAGGACTGGTAAAAAAACTGTTAAAAGATTTCCTCTATCTAAGAAGGACGAAGAAAGGAAGTCGCTGTGTGCAGGCCGCATCCAATAGGTCGATGTGGAGATACTTTGGGGAGGCCTAAGTTTAGTGGACTTCCTGTGGCTGAATAGATAGATAGAAGGATGATGATAATTGACGAATAAGAAGGATCTAGTCGCGTATACCGAAGGCCATCAAATAGCAAAAAAGAATTGAAGACGTGAATTTGCTTTACCTTTTACGCAATTTTATTCCGTATCTTTTCATGGAGTACAGATCTTAACTGCCATCTTAACAACCTACCTCTTTAACAAAATCAGCCTGTATAAAGGTAACAAAAAAACAACTGTCGAAATCCAAATTAACATTAAAAACATTTAGAGAAATAAATTAAGTTGTGAGACAACTAAACATGTCACTGTGTAGGTCCTTGGGAGTTATGATCAGCATAGATTATTTCCAGTGTTAAAGGATGATGATGACGAAAAGAACTTAATAAATTTAAGTTTGTAAGAGGGCTTCTATCAACTGTTTCATTCGTCTTCTGTTGTCTTCTTGACGGGGATGGATAAATAGAGCAAAGCATCAATAACATTCACAGATCTTTAATGCAGAGTCAGCTCCGTTTCTCCGTTTCACACCACATTCTATTAGTGCAAAAGGTATATAAAACACGGCTGCCCAAGGAATAGACGATAAATCAACAAACAGACTGTGCTTTACGGCCTCTCGTAAAGCTGAAAGCTTCTCGCGTTATTGTTTATGTATTACGGAAAGAACCATTAGTGGCGTGCTGATTGAGGTGAAAAATACGTAAAGTACCAATTAAATATGAACGGCATCGGCAGTTTTTATACCGAGGTTTTATCGGTTTTCTGCTGGTGTATATTTTTATAATTGTGCGGACAAGCGTCAGTTTACCATACATACATACATAAACTCACGCCTTTATCCCCGAAGGGGTAGGCAGAGGCGCCACTAGGACACCCACATTTCGCCTTGCATGTTCCGTCCCATGGTGTGATAGGGGGCGAGCCTATCGCCATATCGGGCACAAATTCCTGACTCCGGGCTGATAATGAACAGAAAAATCCAATAAGTTTATCATCAGCTTATAATTATTTATTTGACAGACTCCGTGGCGGAGTTGGTTCGATCCCCGCACAGAGACAAATCTTTGTGAGGCCCACAAGTATTTGTTTCGGGTCTGTGCGTTTATGAGACCGAAAAGTCTCTCGAAGTTTCTGATACCCACGACACCAGACTTAATTACTACACTATGTGACTGTTGGGTGTATTTATTATTATTATTAACATTACCTATAGAACCATTTGCAAAAGAATCCTGGCGTATTCGTCGTAACTGGTATCAGGGTTTACTTTCATAACCTATGTTACTGGATGGACTAGTATATCCAATCACATGATTGGTCTATTGACAGCCTATATGGACAGTGAACCTTAAAGTTCTGTCTTTGATTTTGTAGTCGGGCACTCCACTTTATGTGATGTTTCCGTTTGAGTTATATCGTATATAATTTTGAAAAACACATTTTCCTTTTCCTCGTCAGTCTAGTAAAAAATAGTACAGTTCCTTTCAGGTATATTCTACTTCTTGCAGCTTAAAAAGTATTTTAATTTATTTTTCATTCTACAATATTCTAAAGCTTCTACCCGTATGTGTGGTTTGTAACAGCAAGTACATTCTGTTCTCCTGTAAGACGCAACACCCGAGAGCAGTGTTTGAGCCGATAGCAGTTTGCTCGGCGCCACGTACTTACTACGTCTCAAGTTAAATGCACCATTCTCTTAGGTATTGCTAAGAATACATTGGAATAGTGCGGCTTGGAATATATTTGTACTAAGTAGTGCTTAAGGGAATTGAGGTCCTATTTCTAACTACCTTGAAAACCTATTTACATGTTTACCTTTTGTGCATTTAAGTAAATATAGAGAGAAAGAAAACGGATTTATTTATTACAGACACAGAATTATGTAACATGCAAGTGACATTAGATTAAATCAACTACATACTGTAGTCGGTAGTTAATTGTACGCAACCAACCACAATTAACAATAATAATAACTTCTAACATAATGAGTCTTCAAATCAAGTAGCGAATCAGGCCACTTTTGCGTATCATGCTTTGCTAGCTTTCATCATATTTATGTGTCTTCTAACTAAACTAGTTTCTGTATAAGATAAAGGCAAATTAGTGTGCCCTATAGATTCAAGCAATTTATTATGACAAAATTATAATGACATTTTAGTGCTACCCATCCGTAGATTATCACACAACTAAATTTTAAATTTGAATAGTATTTCAACTGGAAGATAAATTTTTATTATATTGGTTACCGAAAAGGCTCTGGTGTATCGACGCAATAGCTTAACTCCGAATAAAATCCGAAGTTTTTTGAAGAACTTTCTCTTAAGAATCTTGTTCGTGGCAACTAGATGCGTTGCATAAGACGAAACGACTTTTTTGTTATGGTACTATTTTATACAGCTAGAAATATCTTTATTGTATGATTTATAATTATCAACAAATTTAAAACATGTAACAAATTATATTATTATACTGAGCAAATGTAAAATATGAATTTGTAGTTGTTATAATTACAATGTTTTTGTTACCTGCATCTGTTTATCTGGTCACTGTCCGTGCACACGTACAAAACACCGGGATCAAAATATTTAAACAACAATGAATATGAATACGCCGAATATACGAGGGCAGACACGTTCGATGGCTTATTTTTGCACCGCATTGTTAAAAAAATCCCCAATGTTAATACATTTCAAAATAAATAATAAATATTTACACTTCTGAATTTTTGCACTCGGAAAATGTAATGTTAAATAAATTTATTTTTGTTTATTTGGTGGAAATCCTTGGATGAATCATATGTTCAGTAGAGGATTTCCTGTGTTTCAATATGCATATTTCATTACAGAGGTGAAAGACACAACATTTTATGTAACAAATATTCGTAAGCAGTGAATTTGGAGTGTTTGTTTATACCTGTAATATGGTTCATATAAATTATTTCTATTCTATTCTATTCTTATAGCTTTCAGCGATTTAGATGCTGAAAGTCGGGCATTATGGGCTACTTGGATGTTCATCATATTTCAGTAATATTTTTAAATAAGGTTGTATGTAATCTTGTGCGTATGTGCGTGGTGGCCTGTTGGTAACGTACATGTAACCCTAGCCGGAACATTTTGCAGTATCGTAATAGAATAGTAATAGTAAAATTTTGTATGGGAATTTAAACAGCGCCATTGTGAGCGTATTTGGAACTAAAATTTCACAGCGGGAAACGTTTACTTTAATAAACGAGAATTACTATACGATACTTCAAAATGTTCCGGCTAGGGGCACTGTTCACGGTGGTCGCGGGTTCAAATCCCAAGGCACACCTCTGACTTTTCGAGTCATGAATTGTACCTATGTATTGATAGTCAATCACCATGCACTATAACGGTGAAGGAAAACATAGTGAGGAAACCTGCATACCATACCGATTTGTAATAATTACTATGGTATGTAAAGTCCGCCAACCCGCACTAGGCTAGCCTGGCGGACTATATGGCCTAACCCCCTCAATCGTACTCTCGATGGTAGAGGACCCATAAAACAGATAAACAGATGCAGTGGGACGAATATAGCCTGATACATACAGTAATCTTGTAAGATTTTGTAAACAAATGTGCCGGGGCGTCTTAATCATTTGCGCTACGGAGATTGTCAAACCGACTCCTTAACATTTTAACACATGCTACAGTAAATTGATCCTTAAGGACCCACCACCATTAACTTCAAAGGACTCATTAAAAGTTTTCTCAACTTGATATTATGTACTCTGAAGTAATTAATTTTATAATTCGAAACAATCTGTGAAATACGGAAGGAGTAGGCAATTTCTATAATTTATTACAGATCTTTGTTAAAGGTACCTACGATATTACCTACAATATTCGTTCACAATTGAATAGATACGTATTTGAACAATAATACGATGGCAACCGTACCTATCTTGGAGTAGGGTAGACTGGGTACAGTTGTGACAATTTTTGATTGTTCGCCGATAATTTTGTTAATTTATCAGTCAGCTGGGAAAAAAGTATCACGAATCATAATTTGTCTATTTGTCTACATAAAATTACGAATATATTGTCTTTAAATACGCTGTATTAGCCATAGGAACAAATTAGAAAAAAAAAGGAAAGTGTCACAACCGACCACACCCCAAGGACGGTTGTGACAGTGGTTGGGGTCGGTAGTGACAGGCATAAAATACACCAAAATGGTTTATAATGATGTTTATTGTTAGAAATAACCAAATTTAATCTTCTTCTAATAAAGTTAATATAGCAAGTAAACTAAAATCTGAGATCACTTCTGTTCTGCAGCTTTCGGAAAAGGTCGAACAATTTCAGGCGAAAAATGTAGTAGCGTGCTTGAGGTTATAGCAGCCGGTTGAATCGGGACGATTTCAGGTGATCTGATCGTGATTTGCACCGGCTTCATCACGTTTACGGAGGCAGCGCAACAACGATATGCGATTGATTTGGTGCATTGGTGCTGCTCTCCGTAAAGAAGTCCCACATTTAACCTCTGCATAAGCATCTTCATATTTGCTAATATCAGCCTGGGCTCGATCGGTCATTCGCAAGTGTTTTCTGGGCATCTAAAAGCAAAAAAAGCGAATAAGTATATGTCACAACCGTACCCACAAAATTTGTCACAACCGTACCCAACGCGCAATTTCGAAAACAAAAAATCGCCATAAAACTGTTAAACAATCTAAGTAAAAAGTAATCACTTGTAGTGAACTACAAACTTTCAACTTATAACAAGAAAAAATACGAGGTCATCTATATTAATTCAAAACACAGTAATTATGAAAATAAATCAAACCAAAAAACTTACTTTTGTATGTTGAAAAGTAATGAAGGGTCCTGCTTACCTCAACGTCGCGCGGTGACCGACGCAATACCAGAGAACGTGTTCAAAGTGGTACGCCGCATCTCTCTTCCCTTGAACTCTTCCCCGTATTCAGTATAGTTTCCCTGTTATGACGACTGTCACTACCGTACCCTGGCACAACCGTACCCAGTCTACCCTATTCAATGTATTGATGTACATATGTATGAAAAATCTCATTAAAGATGCCTAGAATTTGTGTCTGGTATAACGATAGATTCAATCGCGTCTTGGGACGGAAATAAGAAACATATCACTTATAAAAGAAACTAAAAGCCTCGGATATGCCTCATTAAAATTATAAATAAACCATTTCAATCATAAAAAGTTGGATTAGCCCTCACAAAACCCAATAAAACATTTAATGGCGCACGTCTACGTAATTCCGCCGAGGAAGCTTCCCCCCAGTCGATGTGCAGCGCACCTCAGTTTTTTGACGACGCCGCCGTTCAGATTGTGCCGAAATCATTACATCCGAATTGGATTACAAAATCGTGGCGGCGGGAGTTAAAACGAATTCGGTTTACATCAAAACTCGCTTATATAAGTACGCGTAAATATGTGTGTTGCTTTGACGGTTCACGTGAGTGGCATGGTAATTTTGTTCTGCTATTTTCGGTCGAATGTTGTATATTATATTTCGCTGATTCATAAGTGCGGTAAAGGAATCATCGTCTTATCTCTCTAAATGATTACCGCCGCGGGTAAATTATTAACGCCGCTTAAGGAAGTATGTACATATTATAGTATATAGTATTCATATACAAGCGCAAGACAGAATATCTCGGCCACGAGCTTAGGCACGAAAGATATAAGCTACTCCAATTAATAATTATGGGCAAGGTGGAAGGTAACAGACGCGCTGGACGATGGAAAAAGTCGTGGCTGCGAAACATCCGGGAGTGGACCTGTATCAGCACCGTTGAACAACTATTCCACCTGGCTAAAGACAAGGAAAAATACAAGAACCTGACGGCCAACCTTCAGCATTGAAGAGGCACTTGAAGAAGAAGAAGATTCATATAAATATTATAAAACACTTGAATAGAAGGTAAAATATGTCAGCCTTCTAAAGGCGGGAAAGGGAACGACAAAAGAACACCGAACGATACACGACAGTAAAGCAGTTGCAACACAGTCTCTCTGTGAGACAGTGGTATCCCGAGAGAGTGGGTCGAAATGGCCCATTTCTACAAGCCGACTACAATATGGCCATACCACTATAATGAAACTCGTAATCAAAATTGTCTTTTAACAGAAGTTTTGAATCGTATAATAATGGTATCACCACATAACAGTGGTATCACCGCTTTGGAACGTTGCTACAATTGTAAAGAGCTGTCTTTTTTCTTTTCCCTTTCTTTCTTTTTTAAATAGTATGAGCCACGTTGGGTATGTATCGGTCACGTTTCTTAGGCTAAAGATTACGAAAGGCTCGGCAATCCCTAGCCATACACTTCTTATATAGTTCGTCGGGAGTTCATTTTTCTTCAATTGATCCGATTGCTTATTTTTGTTGACGCTGTGATGCATAGGAATTATATAATATAAATATGTATTGATATTTTTACTGTACTAATTTAGCATTTGTTGTAAATAGATTAGAACATATATGGTTAGGAATGAAATCTCGTTTCAGGCACATTGTGTAATTCATGATTTAGACTTTAGAGACTTGCATTATTATCTGTTTTGTGTCCAGCTATAAATATTACTAAAACTATATACTATTACTTTTACTTATATGTTCATATAATATTAATTTTATTATGTTTTGGAAAAAAACTTGCAAGTTTGTCACTCCTTACACTGTTTTTATTGTGTTATTATTTTGTGATTTTGCTCCTATTAACAAGGAGTATGTGAAGTCTTACTTTTTGTCAAAACCTAACGAAGAGGTCAAAATTAAAATTGATATAGTTCGAAGTTTATATCATCATTTAAACGCAGACGAAGTCGCGGTAGTTATCTAAATTTACGTAGGTATTGCTTTAGAATGCGAAAGATATGTTTTTTTTAAATTTTCGACTTCACTAAAAGTCATAAAACGACAAGTACTGAAGAGGTACTATTATATTAGAGGTATCATCTTTCTAGTAATCTGCAATGACAACTTTCCATTAATATTTTAATATCTCGTTCTTCAATAAGAAACATTTAAATAATCCAATTTTAAAAGCAAGTATGATGGCGAATGTTTCTGACATTAAAATTAAAATGTATTATTCTTTACTTTGTATGCAAGCTGAGTTTATACGCCCCTGACCTGTGGTCGATGCATCTTTGGTCGCGACCACTAACGGAATCCATTAGAGGTGTTTGTCGACGCTCGCAATTTTCCACCTCACTCCCCTGATACTGATATCTCATAATGTCACATCAAAGGTTAGAATGCTTTAGTTTTGTTTATGTTACGTACATGGGGTGCTTTATAGGGTACATAGAGGAGTAGATAATGTACGTATATAGAGAATCTTAATATATGTGGTTAGGCTCAGAAAATCGGCAGTAAATGTGACAATTGTCAATAATATTTTCTGTATTCAAATTCATTTATTAAATTCCCAATGCATTAATAAGTTAATTATGACTTCAGTACTTTTTTGTTTTATTTCTCCTTTGATTCTTATGGATTATTAAGTTGTTAAAAATATAATCAATGTTATGAAAATCGGTGTTTTAATAGTTATTTTGCTAAATTCAACAAACTAAACCTCATCATAAGTGGTCCATCCATTTTTGATCCATAGATAGTGTAACGAACTTGACTTGGTTTTATAGTATATAGATTTTCATATACATGCATATATGTTAGTTTACATTTTGAATGAATGTACTAACCCACTACTCCCCTTGCAAATGGTAGATTGACAAAGTGGGGCGAGGCAGTTACGCCCGTGCGGTCTCGGGCCCTTCACTGGAGCGCCGCTGATTTCGCATTCGACTCTTGTGGCATAAGTATCATACATACATTATACAGTTGTTGAGAAATCCCAGATTATTTGGACTCAACTCGACCTGCACCTTGAAGGGTGAAAAATACCGAATACACCTAACAAATCTCTAGTAAGTTCGGGGAAATCTAATTTTGACGTCATTTGAATTTATCATTTATTCATTCAAATGTCGAAATTAATCTTTTAACCTTTAAGAGTTCGGGAATGTATTCGTTAAAATGATGTACGCAACTTTATGTATTGCAAATAACATTTGGTGGTGTATCCTAGAATTTCCTTACTTTCCAGAGTTGTCATATATGACACCAAACATCGCTCGTTTTTACTGATTAACTTTTTTGTGGTTTCAGACTATTTAACGTCCCAAAGAGACTTGCAATAAATATATCACAATTTTCTATTCTTGTAGGGGTATGATATTGACGACTCTAAATAGAAATAAGCCTTTTACATATATATCGGTTTAAATGGGAAATCAAATATTTAGTTTCTGTAAAATCTATTTTTATAACGCAACACATATTATATTTGCACTAACAAGACCGGGTGTATTTGGCGAGCTTGAACATTTATAAATTCACTTGCTGTATAGTCGCGGCAAAAATGTGAATAAAATGGGCTCAAAATTGCTTCCACGTGAATAAACTTCACGAAGGAAATATATTCAATGTTTTTTTTCAATTTAACAACGAATATTTGTTCCGAATACTTTTTATGGACGTATTTATTAAACCCACTAATTAATTAGGCGAATGTGTTGGATAGCTTTTGGTGTACAAATAAATTTTATCCTAATTTAAAAAGTAATTATGCAATTTTTAATATGGCCATCCATCTATCCATGGTTTGAGCGATCGGTCTTATAGCAAACAAATAACAACTTGTTGATAATGAAAAATCATTAATATACATTAATCAATCCTAACAGTTGCGTTTTGTTCGAACGGTTAAGGAGCTAGAAGTCCGATTATACTTGGTATAAGTCTACTGGCGTTATTGGCCAGAGTAATCATTACTTACCCTTTCCTTTCATTCCTCAGCCCTACAAGGCCTTTAACTCTCACATCATAAAACCAGCCGCTAACACTTCTTAAACTAAAATAAATAATAAATACACCCAATAAATATACCCAACAGTCACATACACTGAGATCGAGTCTTGTGTCGTGGGTATCAGAAACTACGAGAGACTTTTCGGTCTCGCAAACTCCCAGACCCGAAACAAATACCTGTGGATCACACAAACATTTGTTTCGGCTAAAAACACCTATACTTCTAACAAAATATCGCCGGGCATCCGAAATATGAGGAGCAGTGTGGGTATTAAATTAAGTGGCTGCCGTCGACATGGCGAGCGTGCTCGACGAGGAATAGAAATTACTGGATGCGCAGAGAGCTTCCCCAGTTTGTTTGTGAACTCTAAGTTTACTTGCTTTGAATAAAATGTTTGCTTGTGTTTCTTTGGTGCAGTTCTAGTAGTTTTCTCCGTCTCTAACGTTTAATTGGCTGATTGGGTTTGAATTTGGAACGACACGCGGATGTTTTGATTCTGTTAAAGAGGTGTGGCTTTTATAAAGAGTTTGTAAAAATGGAGGATGCGTTTTGATATTATGCTTTTCACGTGTTAATCGTGGTCGGTACCGTCATGGTTGGCAAGATATACTCTTTCGTGGTAATTTTCTACCTCGTCCAAAAAGGTCATTCTTTTCTTTTAGCTAAATCACAATTCCTATAAATATTGTTTTAATTTAATTTTGCATTACTCCAATTACACGATGTATTTTATGAACGACATTAATTAAACATTATCCGTTCTTTTTTATGAATTTGAGAAACATTCACGAAATCCAGAATGGCCTGTGAATAATACGGCACAATTTATACGTGACCATTAACAAGAATCACAAAAAAAGGCCAATATTTTACAGGCTTATCGCAGTAATAGTAACAGAGTATACTGTCGCACTAAGAAAGGGCTCAATCCGTGTGAAGATTAATGAAACTGCCAAGCCTTTGGCACAAGAGTTCATTTTTCTACTTTTAGCTGCGTAATAGGAGTTTGATGTCCGTTTCAAGTTTGTGATCGTGTGTCTCAGTATTGGAACCCAGGACATGATTAGCCAGTAAACTAGTATGTTTAAGAATTTGTATGCAAATAAACAAATACACCCAACAGTCACATGCATAGTACTGATTCCACACTATGATCGAGACTTGTGTCGTGGCTATCAGAAACTACGAGAGACCAATGATTTTGATAGCTTCCATGGCGCAGATAGTTACACCCGTATTCTAAGACGTGTCCTCCAATCTTCCTCAACCTTATTTCAGTCGAGGTGACTTTACAAATGAATTGGAGGGACCCTCGAAAATGGTATGCTTAGTTAAAAATATACCTTTACTAAAGGTTCCTCGAGTGAGGTTGAGTCAAGGAAAAACGTCATTAATTACGTCATTGATGTATAGATAAAGTAGAGATTTAACAAAAAACCTTTGAAAATAGTCTATGATCACTTGAAAAGTGACAGTCAAATGTCATGTCAGAGTGTTTACATAGAATAATATATAATTATTGAACTCAAAATCTTCGGGATTGTGACTGGAAGACAAATATTTAGTGAGTCGGAGAAAAAAACGCATGCAGACAGGAGGAGGGTCATACCATCCAACCCGGAAATTTCGAAGGATATTCTTATGGATGAATCGTCGTTCGGGATATTCGTACGGAGTATCGTACAAGTATTACAGGAACTGTTGGAAATCTTTAATAACTTGTTTAAAATAATAAACACTGTTTCCAAACCACAAATCTTTTATTAAATGAAATAAAGAGTAATGTTTGTATCATTCACTAGGAAAACGTGTAAATCGTGTAGAGGCACCCACCTCAAAAAATTGTTGGCATATTTAGGTATTTAAGAATTTTAAAAGGTATACTTTATTTCTCTCTTTTAATTACAATTTTAAAGTAGGATTATTTCTTTTATTTCTTCCTTAAGGTAGGTCGCGACGTACCTTGAGTTTGACAGTTGATTCCTTTCCTCGAGACAGGAAATTTTTTGAGTGACGTTGAGGAGGAGATTTTTTTCTACTAAGAATACGGATTTCCTCTAGTAACGTCAAGTGGAGTCGAGAAAACGTCTTAGAATATGGGTGTTAGACGCCGGCTGTGAAACAAAGGACTGCGAGTACGAAATATTATAATATTTGTGGGAATCACGGGTATTTGTTTCTGGTCTAGGTGTTTGTGAGACCGAATAATCTCTCGAGGTTTCTGATACCCATGACACAAGACGTATATAATTATGTATATTAGTGTGCGTCAAAATCATATATAAAACTGTTAGGTATAAATAAATAAAATTATAAACAACTATTCTGGTCAGGTTTTAACACACTGATTATATTTAAAAAGAAAGGCCCCATTAATTATAAAACTTCATACTGGTTGTTTTTCTTCATTAGAACAACACCTTAGTGTTATAAACACGTTGTTCGCGATAAACACGCGATCTTGCCATTTATTATTTTGATTTTGTTTAATGTAGTGGTAAGAAATCTGTTACATATTTTATTACCATCAGATGTTCGCGAGATAGTACCTTGAGATTTCTGCAATTTTTTTTTTATGTATTGTAATGATACTTCAACAGCATAATACATTTTTTAGAGTTTTGAAATATGTATTGAATAATGTGTATGTCTATTATACAGCTTGGAACAAAACTGTTTAACAATAAGTTTGACTATTCCAAGTGCTAACGTTATGTAATGAGAAATTATATGAAACGACAATACCAAAAAAAAATCTTATGTTTTACTTTTATAAGCTAACAATAATCCATTTTATGTACTAAATTCGGATTAAGCCATCGGTGCGATAGGCTTTACAATATTTTATGGCAGGAATAAACTCGGTGCGCTGTGGACCTATCAAGTGGCTTTTCCTGCCAACCTAGCATTGTAAGCGTAATCTTATAAATACATGTTTTATAAAAACCTACTTACTATATAAAACTAATTTTTACGGATTAAATTATATACCGTGTTATGATTATTTAATACATCTATGTTCAGTCATATTTCGCAAATGCGCTTTCGGTTCTCACTGCGTTCTATTCGTACTTTAAGGCTTAGGCAGTTTCTGACGCTCGGCTCAAAGAATCCGGTATATGCTGCGGTCTGGCAATATTTGTAGAAACTGTGATTTTACGTAATCCGCCGCGTTTTAAGAGATGTTTGTTTAGGATAGTGGATTCAGGTTCGTAAGGAAGATTTTTATGTTGTAAGGATTTGTGTATAAGTTACCGAAAATGTACGAAAACTGGTAGCAACTGTAACCGGTGGTAGGTCTCTCATATGCGAGAGGTCGTCTGGGTAAGTACCACCGCAATGTCTATTTCTCCCGCCAAACAGCAGTGTAAATGCACTGTTGTGTTCCGGTTTGAAGGGCATTGTAGCCAGAGTAACTACTGGGCATAATGAGAGGTAACATCTTATATCTCAGGATGAGGAGAATCATCTCTTGTCCAAATTCCTGGTAACAGTTAGCTCTTGAATATAGACAAAGCAGAGATGCGTTCTCAGGTAGTTTTAAAACATAATAAATTTGATGAAGTTTTTGCGATAGATTGTGAAGCAACGAATTATAGTATATATATAACTACAACCGACATACACCCAAATCTAGTCCCGAATCAACAATAAATAACATAGGGGGCCTGTGATACGCGGGTATATACGTCGTGTCATAGAATGATATCCACGACAAATATACACAATAAACGTTACATCCTACAATACACAGAGGTGAAGCAAATATTTGTCGGACATACAAACATTTAAATTAAATTACTCCACTCTCATCACCTGCTTTATACTCAACGGCTTTTATATATTTCAAACAGTAACGAAACTCCGTAAATAATATCATGATACACGTGTTGAACGTTAGATTTATTCTCTCATTATCCACAGCGAAGCATGTTAGCTGTAAATTGAGTTAATTAGTAGACTGGACTCATTCGCTTTTGCACTGAATTACCGGGCCGTCGGAAGTAACACTGGATAAAGGCTAATCATGGATGTAACGTTGTTTGCAGGCTCTCTGAAGTGTGTTAAGCGAAAATAGCTCTTATGCACATATATGGATATAATATGTCGGTATAAATTCACATACTATATGTATAAGTTCAAGCTTTTTTCAAGAAGGGTAGGCAGAGATGCGATTAGAACAACCTCAGTTCGCCGAATTTAGTTTTGTTCCTGTTTGCATTTAGAAATTTCCATCCCGGGCAATTTATAAGCGATTTTCAAACTATAAAGCACATTCCAAGTAGATTTCCATATTTGATTTGGTAATCTAGGATCTTACGGTTCTCAGCCTAGTTATTAGACCAATGAAAAGAAAATCGCTCCTATGTGTATTTAGATGCATTTTCATGTTTGATATATTTTGTGAGAACTAACTGTGAAGTTCTGAAATGAAAGGATACGGTTTTAATCCCGCGCAAAAAATATTGCTAACGCCTACATACATATTATATCTATAGATATGTTAAGTAACCAAGAGAAATTAATTAAAAATATTATCGTAGATTATACTACCTAGCACAATGCACAATATTCAAAACTTTAACATAATAATATCAGAAAATGAACCGTCAAACCACAGCTTACAGCCTAGAATCTATAAGTGATTCAACACAATAGCATCATCAAGGGATACATTCATAATCCCATCAAATCATTGTGTATGAAGGCTGGCGTTTATGCATCTATTAAATATATTGTTATAGACTACGTTGCGACGGGGACAATAGACCGACCTGTTTATTATAAGTCCATGTAGGTATAGGCCTGTCATTAAACCGGCACGATGTCGCTTCGAGCGGTTCAGGGTTCTGCAGGTGTTAGTACAGGGACCGTAGGTGGTGTTTAAAGGCGTGTTTCTTACAACAAAACAATATATTTTAAAGTTAATAAGATTGCCTCGGTGGCGTAGTTGTACTACGGTACGACTACAAAGCTGAGGTCTCGCGTTCGAATCCCGGGTCGGGCAAAGTGATATTGGGTTTTTCTATTAATTATCAGCCCGGAGTCAGGAATTTGTGCCCGATATGGCGATAGGCCCGCCCCCTATCACATCATGGGACGGAACAAAAAAGGCGAAATGTGGGTGTTCTGGTGGCGCCTCTGCCTACCCCTTCTGGGATAAAGGCGTGAGTTTATGAATGTATGTATGTTAAAGTTAATAAGAATGTCAATAGTGTTAATGAGTTTTAAATACCACTTAAGCGTTCAGTTTTCAAATACATTCAATCAAAAGCAAGTACTGTACAACTTTTTAGCTACAGCGTACCCGCTATTTTATGGAAGGTCAATTACCGAAGATTTAACATTGTTCTGTAAAGATTTACTTGTTGTGATAGTTTGTTACGAATAATATACAAATGTTTGTGGGAACTCTACACCTACATAGTGCAATATTTACATAAATATAAGCGATATATACCAAAACGCAAAAATAATTCTTAATTCTTCAATAGATTAGTGCGCAATTTGCTGTACAACTACGTGTATAGTTGGAATTGGGAACGATATATTAATTACTCGTCAAGATACATCCCTGCTATTGGAATATTTGTATCGTTATCCTCAATTTGTACGTTAAGATTCGCTTCATATTTAGTTAGTTGACATATCTATGAAATCCAAAGTTATACGGTCACATTCCGCTACAACCAGTTTTATGTCAGGATATTGCTATCTAAATATGTTGAAATTAATTCAGAAGCTTTATTATAGACCTATAATTAAATTTATTTTAATTTTTATTTGAATGTGTCAGAATTTTAATTAAATTCTTTAGCTGCCAACGTAGTTCTGATTACAATCTAAAATTCTGTATCGCGAGGATCTTTAACCGCAAGGGACTACAGTCAGACAACAAATATTTAATTTACAAGAACCCGGGCCCGACCCCTTTTATTTGTAAAAAGAACATACAAATTAACCTTTCTGATCATAATCGAAATCACCGAAATAGGCCGAAATAAAATTTTGCTTCTCTTTTTCGCAGGTACCTTGCAAAGACGGAGGTGTCTTACACTTTTAAAGTTGATCTTTCGACCTACCTGTACAGGTCAATATATCCATACCGTCTTTGTACGGAACCATTACTACGCAAGTAAAGTTTACACGTGCTGTCGTATTGTACCTATGATCCCCTGTGACCGGAGTTGCTCAGTGGAGCATGCCAAGCTATTTTCACCTCTTTGGAAACATTTTTCGGCGGTGCGTGCTTTTAGACACGATGATTTTTAGTTCAGCGATTGATTTTAAGGGTTAAGTTTAGGTTTACTTGAGAATTTTGTAACTTTACACTTGACTACTTTGATCGAACTTAACAAATCGGTTGTATATATAGCTTTTGTCATTAATTATAATAATAATAATAGTTCCATAACTCGGCTTATTGATTGGCTCAAACATTCTCTCTATACACTTTCGAAATTTATAGTGAAACTAATCAGTTTTGGTAAACATAATCCGTAACAAACATTTAACAAATGACCAAATATTCGACTCAGAGGATCGAAACGACTGCTTTTCGTTTGCTTATCGTTTATTAGACTACATAGGCATACAAGCTCTTCAATCAAGTCTTTTAACATTTCCTAATCAACCATAAGAACAAGGAATAATAGACCTCTTATCTGTCTCAAGGAATTCGTCCCAAGCATTGTGTTAATCCACTTTCGCCGAGCTTTGTCACGAATGTTCTTTAAGTGAAACTAAGTGCAGGATACAAAGCACTGCACTGTCTCACACGTTCCTGTGTAAACAGATACGTCTTACGACTGTGTAAAATGCGCACTCGTTTTCTTTGAAGATGTTTGAAGGAAAGGAGCACGGTTTCGTATTGCTTATTTTGAATTGCGATTTTGATAGCATTTATGTTGTTCTGATATTTTCATGAGAGAAGATTTTATTCATGAAAGTAGGTCTTTTTTGTTGTTCAAAATTAAAGTAATTCAATCGAAAAACGACAAGATATGATTAAATAAATAATCTGAATAGCGATATAAGAGTGTCTTACTAAATTAAAATTAAATCCTTTTTGATGCTGTAAAATCATACCCATATAGCTCGTGAATGACTTTGCGCCTCTTTACGAGGCCTTTAAAGAGATATTATTATATATAGACTACTGTCTTCAACAAATCGAAGGTGAGTGAAATTCTCGCCTTTGTTGTTGATCTCGACTCTTTAACAACAAAATGGTGGCTGAATTTTCTATGTGGTTATAGCAGAGGGTTGATAAATCCTTTAACAGTCACGCAAGAGAGTATTCATTATATGTCTGTATTTTCAAACGAATAGTATCAGTATACCAAAAACGTCGACTAAGAACCCTACTACGAGTACACATAGAACGCTACGTAATCTGCTACGTCGTAGCGAGTACAAGGCGTAGCGACTCTGGCTACTACATTGCTACGCGGCATTAGAAACATTTCATACTACTTTGTGGTGCTACAACTTTCCATTGTGCGGGTTAATGCTCGCAGCATAGATGGTGAAGTTTGTAATTTATTTCTGAGCGCTAAGTTCAGACAATAATTTGATAACTGTTTAGGTTTTAATATAATTACGATTACAAAATTCAATTACAAAGTTATGGATGAATGTAAAATATTATTGGATCTGAAGATTCGTTAGATTTGTAGCAATTAATATTGAAGTTTTTTTATAAATGATAATTTTATATAAATATTTTAATTGAAAAGCTCAGTAAGTAAATTAATATCTGATATTACATAAAAAAAGATAAGTGATGTCGATGTACGATAATGTATACGAAAACATTCAAATGTTCATCAAACTAATACATAAATATTATTATTAAAAATATTATTTACATGAAAGGGAATACAACACGGCACATCAAAGCAATTTAATATGTACGTACCGGGCGCGCACTAAATTCATCTCAATTATAAACACGAGTACGAAAACTCGAACTAATATTAAAGTTCTGACTCCGTACAGGTTAATTTATATTAATATGAAACAGTGCCGTGTTCCGATGTTAATTATGCCTCGTCAGTTGTCTTACAATATGTGTTACCGAATATACATGTATTATTGATTTGTATCGTCAATAGTGTAATGGGAATTGGATGTTGGAGCAAATATTTGTTTATAATATGTGGGCGTTATGTTCTTCAAACTCTTAGTGAATAAATGAGATTTAGGTGTATTTGAATTGATTCATAGAAATGTATATAAATAAGACGCCTCGAAGATATACATGAATTTTAATAAGAGCTTAGTTTTATAAATGCATATATACTGAGGTGATTTTATTGTAGTTTCGATATTATGTTAGACAATGATAAAAAATGAGCTATTTTAATAATTCTAGCTCTATCTCCTTGACAGAGTTATTAGCAAAAGCAGTAATTTCATATCTACTTTTTTTTGCATCAAATATTTCCGATATTCGCTACAAAAGTTCTGTGTGTCTCACTTTACAGTGAAATATGAACTATAAATGTAACATATTACAAAAGTATGAGTTTTCACATTTGGTAGGGGCTTGTTTGTAATCAAGAACAGATTTCAATACCTTTACATTGAAATTTCAGGTACCTAGTGTATTTCATGTTTAAAACTGTACTCCTGTTACAGCTAATGAAAGTAAATTAGGATCAGCAACAGGTCTCTTTCAATTCCCCAGGGTAGACTTTTATCCAGAGGTGGTTTTCCTGTGTCTGAAGTCGATGACCTTGAATGGAGGTCAAGTATACAGATCACCTGATGGTGTATTTTTTATTTTTATTTTATTTTATTGATTTATTTATGCACCTTCAGCAAAGGATACACAGGGTTATAACGGTGAATTTCACAATTAAGAAGGTAAATTGAGCTGAGTGCTCCTCCAATTACAGAAGATCACAACATTCATATTAACATTACTGATAACAGTACAACCATCATCCACAGGATAACCGTTTTTGAATCTGATAGGAGAGAGAAAAGGAATGATTTGGAAAGATAGGACAAAATATTAAGACAATATTGGTCCTTTAAAAAAAACGACTCATAATACGAACCTGCTACTACCGCTCTAACCTGCTCATACATATTGTATTCAAAATTGATCAAAGCAGTCTGTAAAATTAAACATTGTCTTTCAAAAGCCTAATTACAAAATACATAAACTCACGCCTTTTTCGCGGAAGGAGTAGGTAGAGGTGCTACCAGGACACCCACATTTCGCCTTGTATCTTCCGCCCCATGATGGGGGTGAGCCTATCGCCATATCGGACACAAATTCCTAACTCCAGGCTGATAATGAAGAGAAAAATACAATATCACTTTGCCCGACCTGGGATTCCAACCCGAGACCACAGCTTTGTAGTCGTACCGTAGTACAACTACGCCACAAATATAAAAAAATATTAATTGTAATTAACATCTACTGATGTATTCCCCGAAATACATCAGTAGTAAGTTTCCAAGAATCGCGGGCAGTTAATACATTTTTATTAAACTTTAACTTTTCTAAGTTATTTATGATTTATTAGGACCCTTTGAAGTGATTGAAAATTAATGTTTATTTCAAAGTTACTGAAACCTCTTCTGCTTCAGTTTGATAAGGCTGCCCGCTTCACTGGAATATTGGGCACAAAGAGTGTTTCATGAAATTTGATTTGGAATTTCTTAGAAAAATTGACTGTTGATCATTATTATAGCCTTTATTTTGTGCAATGATTACTTATGTTATTACTAGGAATCAATATAATTATTATGAGTGGTTTCGCAGTACAATAGAAAGAGTTAAATAATCGTTTTAAAAGTAAGATAAAGTTTTTTCAATGGGTTTATATGTACCTGTGTCTTTTAATAATTTTGTGGTTATTTAGGCTACGCATCTAGTAGGTCTTAGGGGTAACATTTTACAACCCATAGACTCTGTGACTAATCTACTGCTCTCAATCTCACAAGTCAGATGCAAAAATTATACGAGTACGTACCTCCATAATAGAACATCTTAGAAAATCACATTCAAATAACGTTATTTATAAATTCTCATAAATATAAATATATTCGACTAAATATAAACTGAATACGAATAAAATATTCACTACAATACGTAGCATAAAATCTCGCCGTGTAATCACTTAGACGTTTGTAAATTCAGACGGTACTTACGTACAGCATTCCTGAACTCGAGCTCTGTGGAATATATGTTTGAAATGTTGAATAACAAAGGTTTATTTATTTGTGTTATATTGGTTCGGTACATTACTGTTCGATTTATTCAAATATCTGTGCGTATATTGTTACTCGCATGCTCAATTAAATATCGTTTTGGTGTTATGTTTTGGGGGCAGCCCGTGTGTATCTGGTTTCAACGGTTTAATTATATTGTTGATGTTCAATTTGCATTGCAGCATAATTGTAATTACATCAGAACGGACTAGATCTAGCAGTCTAATTAAGGTTGGACGATGTTTATGTAATATTTTTCTTACTTTTAACATGTTTGTTTTTTAAAATATTCATTTCGAGTCTCATTATTTATTCCATTTTCACTAACAAACACAGTGACAAAAATAACAGTATTTTAAATGTCTGAAAGTCTTTAGAGGTGAAAAATTTTCGTCCCCAATACCTACGAACTAACTGGATTTACCGTCTGATCCGTAAACGGCAGACGCGAGTCACTAATTCAGTTTGAAATTTTCTCGCGTTTGTTCCAGTATTTGCGTACGTATACTGCTCAACAAAGTCTTAAGAACAAGGGAAATATGGTGTTAATTTGAGATATTTGTTATTTACAAGAAAAAAAATATCGAAATCTTAGAATAATCTCTTTACTTTTAACGTAAGAAAATCCCGTAACCTGCGACTAAGTGAAGTTTTCCCTCCATATTTCGAAAAGATTTGGGTCAATGATTTAATTTTTTCTAAATTTATTTATTTAATTACCCTTTTTGAACCTATATTCTTCGTTAAGTTGATACTCCACAGCACAATCCAAAATATGTTTGTGAAATTAATGCGCTTTCAACTAACATTTTTTTATTTTAGTGGCCAGTACTTTTTAAAGAAGGTTCGTAATTGAGTTGATAAAATTGGTTTGTTCCTTTGACTTTGTCGAGCAGTGTATTTGCACTTGCACTCGGGTCTAGCTAGACAGGTACTGCTGCTTAGTTACATTAACATTAGTTACATTAACAGTGTATTTGGGTTTTATGTGTGTGCATTTTGTTTCTAAATAAATGTGCTTTACTATAAGTGTCTATAAGTGCAGTGTACAACATATAAACGCAGGGTCGTATACAATACAGCGACACCCCCTCCTCTTCCTCTTTTTATATACTACAGGTACACATACATAATATTACGTACATTTTATCTACAAGAAATATTTAGGATTTCGAAATAGGAACTTCTTTGATACAAATATTTGTCGATTTATTTGTATTGAACTTGCAGCCTCTACTTTTACAACCTTCCCGTCGCACGCTTCACTACATAAGCTCTAATTTAAGGCTTAATCCAGTGTTCCATTGAAGCGATTCAACCTATTTCAAATACAAAGAGATTATACACAATCTCCACTATTACAAGTTGTATCATAATTCCTACGCAGAATTTAAACTAAATTTATAAACGGAACCAATGTTTGAGCGTCAAACGAATATTTGGTCCAATCTTCAACCTCAAAGCCAATATATTAACCGCTAAGTAATGTTTATCTGACATTATGTATAAAGTTGTACCGAGTGTTTCGAGTGGGGAAAATACATCCCTAATAATATTATAAATGCGAAAGTGTGTATATTGTATGTATGTTCCGTTTTCAAGCTAAAACGGCAGAACCGATTTTGATGTAATTTAACATAGAGATATATTGAACCATGGAGACGGACATAGGCTACTTTTAATCCAGAAAAATATAGTGTTCCCGTGGAATGAGTCAGGAATTCAATTCAAAAATACATATTTGCTTCCCTTTCAAATTCGAATGGATGGCACGGGACGGGAAAAAACAGGATTGCATGCTTTTTGTCATGGGACAGAATGAGATCATCCAGGTGAAATACAAAAATAAGTTATTGTTAAGGATGTTTCACTTAACAATAACTTATTTGCGAATTTGAATAATACTTCCACTCATCTACACTAGTCTATTTAAATAGGTGATATTATATGAATGTTGAGTGTTAGAGTCCCACGATATTTGGCGGATCGCCAACATCACTTGCACACGAAGTGGCCAGCTAAATAACCAATAGGGGAGCCAGCCCTCACGGATTACTTAGAACTGGTGTTAGTGTGAACGAAGATTTTAGATTTGGCTGTTTCACTGAGTGTGTAGTTGGGTTAGTAGGACAGCTTGTGGCATTGATATTGCGAAGTTGTTGAAATGGTTGGTCGTTGAAATTTAGATTATAGTTAGATGGTTAAGTAGGGAGTTAATACAAAAAAAGTTGAGTTGCTGGTCTATCATATGACTCAAATATAAAATTAAAATACATATCAAAGATTTCCTTAGTTTTAATAATCTGTGTGAATAATATTTTTTAACGATGATACAGACACATTACTGGGTTTATTTAAGAACAATACAGCTTCTATTTGCAATTGTTGACAACGTAGCTTTAACAATTCAGCAATTCATCCTATAACAATTAGTGCCATAATTTTTCAAAAACATAACTAGTAAATTTACGTTATAGACACTGCTTTACAAAGAACCTACAGTAAAAGCGCCTTTACTCCAGCAAATATGAAACGCCCTCGTATTTTCTCTATACTCTCGTACAATGTTACATGCAAAGACTGTACTTGTTAGTGCATGCCTCTTTTGTAGCGTCACAGTGCAGCGTTTCACACCGAAGCTTAATGGAGTAAAATAAAAGCGAGCTACATAGAAGCACGATCCAAAGGTGGTTAATAGGCTTCGAACTTTAATGAGATTCGTAATTCAGAGGTAAATTTATGTTCGTGAATTTAATTAAAATTATGCTTTTGTTCTATACAATTAATTATTTGTTATGAATGGGATGACTTCAGGCAAGTTACCGGGAATATATGGATGAGGATATAGAACAGAAGATGAAATGATGAAATAGAACTAAGTGGATAAATATGAAAGCATTTGTGCCCAGCTGTAGGTGGATACGGGCTGAAAATGGCGATGGTATGATGATTATAATTACGTTCTCCTTTACTTTGTATTCTTTTGCTATTTAACTACTACCCTCTGTTTCTACTACTCAATTCAGTCCGTTCAAAGATGGCCTGGAATTAGTTGCAGAAAGCAATAAGACCGCCAATTGTACCCGTATTTAACCATGAAGTTTTGGTTTGTCTCTATTTTTTATTCAATTTATCTATATGGATGTGACAGGAGACGACAGTATTACATCCCTTGAGACATGGGACATAATGTGACGGGACAGGACGAGATAGACGGGGACAGGCCGAGAACAGCACGGCATTAAATTTTAATAAAAATAAAACGGTACGGTAAATAATATGTTGCTGATGTAGACTGGACTCAAAAAGTATCTGCACCGGGGGGGGGGGGGGGGGGCCCCTATTTATTTTAATATTTCTGTTTGATAAATCTCATATAACTTTTCCGAGTAATTCGTACGGGTCGTGGTAAGCTCGCTCTAATTACAACTTGAGATTGAAATAAACTCGATGAACTGTAGACAGCATAAATTACCACACCCACACAGGGAAACCTTTCTATCTACCCTTTCTGGGTCACAGGTGTGATCTTATGCAAAATACCTGAGTACCCAAGTCAATACCTCCGTACTAATTTAGCATAACGATACATCAGCTAACATTTAAAGGTCATATGTACTTATCAAAGGGCAAGTCATTATGGCGTGGGCTCCCTACTCGTAAGTGTTCGTCCCGTAGAGTAATGTAATAAAAATACTTTTGCAGGAACTTTTTGAAAGGTTTTGTCCTCTTTATGTAGGTGGCTGCGCACTTACGAAATATTCTTTGTAATCTGAACAAAATTATTCTCGTGGTGCATTTTTACTTAGAAAATCTTATGCTACATGCACTCATATTGCGTTTATATGGTGCTGGTTCAAGCAAATTTTTTGAGTACCTATGCAACTGGCATACGTTTTGTATTTATACTCGTTTTCTATTTACCGCAGCAATACTTAAAACCATCTTATCACATCTAAATACCTTAAGTAAAACATAATCACCTAGAAGAAAGAGAGTCTTAATCAGTCAATTATCAGATTGAATCACCTCCAAGACCACAAAATTATATTACTATTATCGCAGATCGCATTTCTAATTACATGATGACGTAATTAATATTGATTGATCGCAGCGGTGAGTTGTGACGTACCGGGCTCGCGTTGTGACGTGCAATGGCCCTAGGGTTGTGACGTGTGTTGCGACGGCCAGCAACAGTAATTATCGGATGATAGCCCCCAGACGGATTATAATGCACTCAGCACAAAGCCTGCTCTTACCCACATTGCATTAATGTGCGATACTTAGGGTTGACGCGTCGTGAGTTTTGTCAATTTCAATTTTAATGTGGTTTCTTCGGGTACCCGTTTAGAGTTTTTGACGTGTTAGCAATAAAACATTGTAAAATAATGATATTTAATGGATTCCACCTTAGGTTTAACTGTGGAGTCTGTCGTCAATGGAATAGGAGTCAGACTTATAGGCAGAAAAAGTAGAGAATATCATGATAAAACATCATCATCTACAGGAAGGTCACTGTTGTACATACATAAAAGATTACGCAAAAATCTGTTGGAAGCTGAGTGTGGTGGTAATAAACATTCATTTCTAATAAAATAAAAAAAACTTTTCTCGACCGTAATAAATTGCCCGCGCGTGAATATAAAGAAAATAAATATAGGTCGATACTTTCAAATTAGTTATGCCATCAAAGTGCGAACTTAAGCAATAAATCAAGTTCTCAGAAGGGTTTCTCTTTATTTATTATTTGTTTTAGTCCTTCGTTAGTAGCTTTCTTTGTTATTTAAGTCTTAACTCCTAGTTCTCAAAATGTTATTTATTATACAGGAAAATCAAAGTAGCAACGCAATTTATTCATTAATAAAATTTGCTCTGAGATTTCATCTAAGAATTAATTATTCTATCGAGAGATTTTTTCCTTTTTATTACCTACTTAATGTTATAACTCGGTGACGTAAATTATTAATTCCTATCTTTTCCTCATCGCTTTTCCTTTATTCATTTTTCTTTCACGTTGTCAAAATCCAACAACATTATCCACTCATCCATGCTTCAGATTTTAATGATGTCTATTGGCAATGGTAACCACTTCCTAATAGGTGTGTTTCACCATGTTCCACAGTGGACTAAAATAATTTTGCCAAAAACATAAAAAATGCATTTTTCACAACCTGACAACCCTAGTTAGTAGTTAGAGATGTTGTGTTACCTCGTGTAACAGTGCTACACTTACGTCTAAATCGTTTCGCCCAACCACCTCCAATGTTGCAGGTGACACTCTTTCACTCCATCTTAGTATTACATAACCAGCTTTTACTTTAAGATAATTATACCTTAAGTGTCGACCTGTATTTAAGAAACTTGGAATTTTACCCTTAACATCTTTTTACATATATGAAATGCGTACTTTTGTTCATAAAAACAAACCATTGTTCAAAACGGCAAGACAAGCTAACCCACGGAATACTCGCAACCAGACTAGACTTGTACTTAGTAACGTACCAAGGTCAACAAAATATGGCAAAAGGTGCCTGGTAATGTGTGTGCGCATTTATAATAAAATACCAAGCCACTTAAAGGATTATAAAGAAACAGTGTTTGAAAATATATTTATAGATGGTTTGCTAAGTATAATTTTATAGCCTAAGAGACTTCTTATCTCATAATTTTAAATAATAATGTAAAAATGTTACCTAGGTTAAGTTTTAATAATATATTGCACGCTATAATAATAGCAAAGCATGTAGATTCTACTATTATAATTTGAACAGCTGTTTGCTACCAATGGTAATTTGGTAATTTGCTACCATGTTTTATGCAATTTTATAATAATTAAATAAATATATGTCGCAGAATCATACAGATTGCGATTTATAAGGCCGTCGTTGCCGTCCGACATGATGATTCTTATTAATCAGTCAGTGCGCACGTTTGGCGCTGTTCCGGGCAAGATTACAATAGAAACAATTAAATATTATTAAACCGATCACAGACTCTACTGACAGACCATTCAGCGTTACCAATGGCAACCGATAACTTACAAGACTTCAATCATGTCGGACTGTGTTGCAATTCCAATAAAATAAGTAATATCATTGCGTATGGCATTCATCCTGCGTGGATCAAACTTGTGTAATCTCTAACACGGCCATTCTGCGCCTCAACGCGCTCTCGCGTTGCTTATTGACATCAGAGCCAAGCTAGATGGAACAGCGCATAGCACACAAGCATACTATTCACACAAACAGCTTTCAACCTCACACACAAAGCAAAGCGTAACAGCTTTCAGCACGTGACTTTTAACGTTTAGCAATGCGTCGTAGCTTTCAGTATCGACCTTCAGTCAAAATAGATCAGATCCCAATCTCACTGCAAAGCGTGGTAACTTTCAACAGACAACAAGGACAAAGCGTTAATGCTTTCAATCTATCCTGCAAAGCGAGGTAGCTTTCAACAAATCACAAGGATAAAGCGTTAATGCTTTCAATCCATCCATCTGTAAAGCATGATAGCTTTAAACAGATCACAAGGACAAAGCGCTCATGCTTTCAATCCACCCTGCAAAGCGTGATGGCTTTCAACAGATCACAAGACAAAGCGCTCATGCTTTCAATCTACCCTGCAAAGCGTGATGGCTTTCAACAGATCATAAGGACAAAGCGCTCATGCTTTCAATCCACCCTGCAAAGCGTGATGGCTTTCAACAGATCACAAGGACAAAGCGCTCATGCTTTCAATCCACCCTGCAAAGCGTGATGGCTTTCAACAGATCACAAGGACAAAGCGCTCATGCTTTCAATCCACCCTGCAAAGCGTGATGGCTTTCAACAGATCACAAGGACAAAGCGCTCATGCTTTCAATCCACCCTGCAAAGCGTCATGGCTTTCAACAGATCACAAGGACAAAGCGTTCATGCTTTCAATCCATCCTGCAAAGCGTGATGGCTTTCAACAGACCACAAGGACAAAGTGATAATACTTTCAATCCATCTTTCAATAAAACACAGCAGCTTGGAGTTTCAATAAATCATTCAATCATCAATCAGCAACCAATATAAGATGTTTTTTTTTTCTTATCAACACACAGAATTACTACAGAATTATCACTAAAATTCAAACAATGATTATTTATTTTTTTATTTATTATTCAATTCGGTACAGCAATTCAATATAATATAAAAATGCAATTTAAATCAATACTAGGCACACATAATAATTAATAAATTTAGTTTGTTTTAATTAAATAAAAACTAACCGATAATGGATCCTAAAGGATCAACACAATCAGACAATTCTGATAGATTAGCTGGATATTTGCGCAATCGTTACTGGCACACGTATTAGGCCTGTTCCTCAGATGGTTCAACAATGTAACGCTCAATCAAACATACTTTAGTAATGTTACATGGGCCAATTAACTTATTAATTATTCAGGAGTTTTTCTGAACCATTACCAGATCACCACAAAAGGACGAATAGTGGTTTTATTAGTCATAACGATTTTTATCTTTCGTCGCCTGCTCGTCCATCCTATTCTTATCTTATTCCTGGTCTTAACTCGTATATCTTAGTTGCATCATTCATTAGTATTCCCTGACTGTGATCGACAATTACCCCTTCAATATCTTTGTTTTATTAAGTTTGCTAGAGGCCTGAACTTCCAAATAATTAATTCTGCTTGTCATCTATTTTTATGTCAGGAGTTATAAATTTCGTCATAGTCTGCACTAGGTCCATGTAGCATACAATTCCGGATATTGTTTGCATACTAACCAACACTACGCCCTTTTTGTTAAAGACTAGACTCCCAAAGTAAATGATGCGCGGACTGTCTATATTCGCCATTAAGTGCTGAATATGAACACGCATGCGAATCAACGAGCTTAAATTTATAGTACAGTTTAAGACTTTAAATTACCATGGCCAGTAATAAGTGTAAAACGCAATAATCAATATTAATCCACCCATTCTACCTTATTAAAAAAAAAAAATGATGACTTCAAAAGAGTTACAGTCAGTCATCATCGTAAATGTCCGGCCACGGAAGTATTGTCTGAAGTGTTCAACTGCCTTTACAATTGCAAGAGTTACAGTTATTATTGTTTATAACGGCACGACACTTAGTGACAGAATTATAAAAACTCCTTAGCGGAGATTACGGGGGTAGCCACGTCGGGAGTCGGCGCCACTCGACACCGGGTGCACTGCGTAGGATCGTGCGGGATCCACAGCGCCGGGCTGGCCACACTCCGGGCAATTAAGATAGTCGACAGCGTTCTACAACAGAAAGTTCACTCATATGTACCAATCATTGTAATTTGTTACTCATACTTTTATTCATTAAAGAAATCCTTTAAAAGTTTCTGGCACTTACCTTCACACTTTACAAAGCCAAAGTGACCTTAACGCGTCCGATGGCAAACGCAGTGAAGACCAGATGGAATATCAATTGGCACTAGATGTTTCACTTTCGCCGATCCACACAACTATGCCGGTCCGATTACACACGGATATACACGGGATGGTCTCGATACGCTTACGTAGGTAACCATAATGGGTCTATATCCATCATTCACTGTTGTAGCCATCCGCACAGAATGAACATCCTACCTCAAACAAAATGGGCCTTCGACCATCTCACTCACATAATAATAATAATATTTCTACACGTCACGCCAGCCTTCTATAAGAAAATGGCAAAACACCATTCGATCCAGCCCTCATACTAAAGACCTGGCTGCAACGTGGCTTGCGTATGTCACAACACGATTCTGCTAACATCGTGGTTTTGCTAAAGTATGCGATAGGCCTTAGTTAAATTCTTACAGGTTAGAATAAAATAGCACCATAGCCATTGGCACTGGCATCTGCATGAAACTTTAATAGTATAGATACTGTGGCTTAAATATCATTGGAACTTGTTCACTAGTTCACTGCCGTGTCTTGTAGCAATTATTTGCCAATTCAATTAGGCATTTACCGAACGCCAATTTATAAAGCTGGATCCATAAGAATTGATGAATTATAGACAAATTGTTTCATCTGTGTAACAGTATTAAACGTGCCATGTGTTATGACTTGTGTTTACAGACGCCAACCTTGTCAGATATCACTAATGTGCGGACATGCTTATTTGAAAACTATAATTCAAAATGTCGCAACCCAATATTATATTTTTGCGAAGATTCTTTACCAGCCAAAAGTGAAATACAATTTCGATGCTTAAATCATTAATTTCTACCTAATATAACAATTGCACAGTAGGTATCGTATCGCTGTTGAACATATGACTTTTCCACAATCGAGAGTTCGATTGAAAAGAGCTAGGCCACAATCAACTATGCTCAGGCAGTGTACGTTGATTTAATTAACACATCACAGCAATTCATGCAGGTTTCTTGTCGATATTTTCCTTCACCATCAACGCGCGTGACAATTCACATCAAGAAAAGCACCTGGCCAAACAATATCAATTCGCTTACCTCTTAACTTGCGGCAGACTCTTTTACAAAGGGATACTCAGCGCCAAAGTTAAAAACCAAATAAAAGGTTTTAGTGTTTCGGAGAGCAGCTCGACCACACATAATATGTCAACACGTTCTACAACAGATGTCGATACTGCGGCGCTGGACCCGTGAGGACAGCGACTCGCTATGTGAACTGACGAACCACACCTGTAACATACTGGCAAGCAAGATTGTTGGCGATAGCCAAAACTCATTGTTAAAGCAATTGATGGTATCTTAGGCTTTTTCTATACGTGACAAATCTTATGTCCAAGTTTATCGCAGGCATGACAATTGATTTACGACTGCGGATTAAATTTTGGACGCTTCTCGTTTTGACAACAATAGGAACCTTACCAAAAGTGTCATAACCTTTAGATACAATTCGTACGACAAAGTTATTCAAATATTCACGTCATACCTGGACAATTTATCCGCAAAAACCACATGGATCCTCTCAATACTTTACCAATCGCTATAACAAGTTGATACCTTTAAATAATTACTTCCACCAATTGAATGTTGATGAAAGCGTATCATCTTTTTCAACGTCAATTCGATCTATCAATCTTCTTTTCAATTCCAATGGAATTTTAAATGCCAGAATCAACGCTTGATTTTGCTGATTTCGCATCTTAATAAATATTCGCCATCGTAAGCGTATAATTCCTGGCGTATTCTCCACATCCGTAGTTATTTGCCTAGACGTCTGTGATTCTAGAAATCTCGATATTGTTAGAGCTGTCAGTATCTAGCCCATCTATCAGCGCCGCTTTATTGGTAGAATACCCAATGTACATGGCCGCACTACTGAGCCTCACGTTCCGACCGAAAATATTCTTCAGTTTGGGTAGCAGGCAATGCGGTAGACACGAGGGATGATTTTGAAATCGATCCCACCGCTGCTGTCGCAGAATCATACAGATTGCGATTTATAAGGCCGTCGTTGCCGTCCGACATGATGATTCTTATTAATCAGTCAGTGCGCACGTTTGGCGCTGTTCCGGGCAAGATTACAATAGAAACAATTAAATATTATTAAACCGATCACAGACTCTACTGACAGACCATTCAGCGTTACCAATGGCAACCGATAACTTACAAGACTTCAATCATGTCGGACTGTGTTGCAATTCCAATAAAATAAGTAATATCATTGCGTATGGCATTCATCCTGCGTGGATCAAACTTGTGTAATCTCTAACATATATAAGAAGGTGTTCAATGTTAAATTGTGGATTAATTTGTTTAATGAGTTGATTTGACGGGATTTTTTTAAATTGTAGGTTGAAATTATAGTTTTTCTTAATGAATGCACTGATATGATTAAAATACATGGTTTCGTCAGTACAACGCCATGGATAGAATAAGAAAAGAAGAATAGATTTTAATGTCATTATAGTGAATAATTATATTCCCACACAGATGTTATTGTACAGATGTTACATTTAGTCGTAAATATAGACGAACGAAGCCTACTACAATAATTTGCAAAGCTCGTATTAATTAGTACCGTGGTTTTGAATCTAGGCAAGGGAATACTTTGGTTTGCAATTAGTTGGAGAATATCCGTCTCTCTGAGAGTTGATTTGTTTCTGATTAAAATAAAATCATTGCTTACAGATGGACAGGATAAGAAACAGTAGATAAAAGTAAATATAATTTATGTTACATACTTTTTACATTAATGTATTGTCCTCGGTCATTGACACGTATGCAAAATACTTAAGTGCTTGAAAATCGACATCAAAGATTTTGTTACATACATTAATACAGCCTCCGTGGCGCAGTTGGTTAGACGCCGCCTGTGAAACGAGAAGCCGCGGGTTCGATCCCCGCACCGAAACAAATATTTGTGTGATCCACAGGTATTTGTTTCGGGTCTGGGTGTTTGTGAGACCGAAAAGTCTCTCGTAGTTTCTGATACCCACGACACAAGACTCGATCTTAGTGTGGGGTCAGGACTATGTATATGACTGTTGGATGTATTTATTATTTATTTATACATGCAGGTGAAGCTAATAAAAGCGTGGTAAAAAGCACAGCGTTTTTAACATAGTATGGAAAAAAATTTACTCGATAGTACGTAACTAAAAGTAAAGTAATATAAAATTGTTTTTTTTTTTCAAATACATATTTTTTTTTAATAAAAAAATAAATAAAACATAATATTTGTCCATACAGAAACCATATTATGAACTTTTAATTAACAAATATTCGTAATAAAGCTTTCCTTCGCTTCTACCGACTGACAGTAGAATGATTGGAATCGATACGATCCAATCCGGTTTTAATAATATTTCCAGGAATTCTGTCGACAAAGGGTAGTTCTGTGAAATATTCCAGTTGTGAATTTCAATAACACTCGTATACATATTCATAATACTGGTTTATGTTTATTAGATGAATCATTTTAGGTTTTTTAAAATAAATGTTTCGTCGTGTTTATATAAGTATTTGGTATTAAGTAACTATTGGACATAATGAGACTTAGTAGGATGATGATGAGATGTCTCAGGATGGCGAGCGCATGAAATACTAAGCATTGCTTTGTAATTCATGATATCGTTTGGATTTGTTTGCGTGCTCGTCGCGCCATTCATCACAACAACAAAAAAGTATAAAAGGAAATGTGTGTCGTGTAGTAAGAAATTCGATACACAGTTAGGGCAATCTTTGGGTTTAAAAAAATCTACGATCCGTCCGGTGATGACAGGATGGCAGCTCATTTGTAAAATTATAATTCAACTGAAGTCAAGTTGCAAAAATCTACTTCTTGTACCCGGGCGTAGCTGGGTCGGACCGTTATACAACTATAAGAAAACAACAATAATCTAGTTCTTTACTTCTTTCTATATAAATAATGTAAGTTATGATTCGTATGTTATGTATAATTTAGTACGCAGATTTGTATAAAGGAAAACAAAGCATAATTATTACGAGACTTTTTGCAAACGAAATTTACCTTCAAAAGGTTTCCTTAAACCGCAGACCTTTCTTAAAATAATAACCGTATTTCCTAATTAAACCATAAAATTTACAGCGTGGATGTTTGAAATTAATTTTATGAAGTAGACAAGTCGCTTAATTAACACACAATAAAACAAAACAAACGGCAAAAATGTTAATGGCGAAACATAATGAAAACCGCACACTACCATAATGAATACTTTATTTGTGAATTTACAGCTCATTATAGGACTTTTATTACAATGGCGTGGCCCTTTATTAAATGTATCGGCGTAATCTTAATGTTCATAATCCATTGCGTACTAAGTTTTATGTTGGGTAGGTGCGCGAGCAGTGTATACGTCGATAAACGTGGAATTTGTAAAAGGTCGTTAGTACGGTTGTAGCGGGGTGCTTGGCAACGCTCCGGGCACCTGTTGCCTGGTTGCGCCCCCCTCCCTTGCCTCCTCCCCTCTTCCCTAGGAGGCCTGCCGCCTACAGGGGGGAACTAATATGCAGCTTAAGCTTTGTAAGTCTCCGGTGCAATGTTAGTGAGTTACAAGTTATTCGTCGAGAATTAGCCCCTCATAGAAGGCGTAGAAGCATTTATATTTACGCTCGTTTATTTCTCTCAAATGGCTTTAGAATTCCGTTTGACACAACTTCGGTTTTGTTTGTACTGGTTATTTAATGTTCTGTTTATAGTAAGATATTCACGGTAAATAACTGAATGAATTTATATTTGACTTTGAATAATTAGTTTGAAATTATTCATGAAGTATTTAAATTACCTTCTGTGATTTCAAAGTGTTGCTTAATTCTTACCTAAAGAATGAATAAGTTAAACATTGGATTTCCACATCAAAATAAAGATCAAACTATTTGTTTCTCTTTCAGTAACTATGTGAGACTCTTCAATCTTCTTCAAACCCAGATCCGAAACAGATTATTTTTGTACATAATATGTGGGTCACAGAAATTCGATCTTGCTGTTTCTTTCTTTACAGCTAGCTTCATAACCCACTACAGAGACTCTTAAATTATCGAGTTAAGCTAGACATTAGTTTAATTTACGAAATTTAAGTCAAAGCAAATAATCACAACACTTGGTTTAAGTCAACACCGGGCGGAAAGTTGAGCGAATCTAACTCATCTGTTGCAAACTGATTCACTGATTGCAGTTTACGTTATTAAAGTTAGTCTTGGAGGGAATAACTTGGCACGAATCTGTTGAATTTTGTTTTATACTTTCCAGACGAGGGAATAGAGATTGATCTTGTAATAGCGTATAGAGTAAGGTAATGGGACTCTTTATTTGAGCAATCCAGGTTATTACTCACGAAATCCGACTGCCTCGGTGGCGTAGTTGTACTACGGTAGGACTAAAAAGCTGAGGTCTCGGGTTCGAGTCCCGGGTCGGCCAAAGTAATATTGGGTTTTTCTATTCATTATCGGCCTGGAGTCAAGAAGTTGTACCCGATATGGCGATAGGCTCGCCCCCTATCACATCATAGGATGCAACATACAAGGCGAAATGTGGGTGTCCTGGTGGCGCCTCTGCCTACCCCTTCTAGGATAAAAGCGCGAGTTTATGCATGTATGTACTCCCGAAATGTATGTGTCTATCTTTCTATTTGATCATTAACTACCCATTGATAGATAAAAAAGTTTAATGTATTGCTCTCCATGTTACTCCTCAATAATCGTAATTTCGAATTATAGGGGTGAGGATATAGTCTACCTCCCTCGCCTATTACAAATTAGCGAAATTTAAATATTACAAAATTCTTATAAACTTGTATATGGTATGCAGCTACCTTGAAAATATATTCAATGTGTTTTAAATTATCTCATTTGCCCATGATTACGTTCGGTCGAAGGTGTTTAGTTTATTTCTCTTCATTTTGGAACGACGTTTACTGTGGGATTATAATGTGTGAAAAAATGAATTCATTACGTTTAGTATTTACGTTACTGAATAAGATTAACATACATATTATATGAATATGTAACATAATATAGCTCGGAACATATAGACAACAACCGCTAGTAACCAATCGTATCGCAAGTCTATTTCCCAGCCATAATTACGTAACATTGCAATCATACAGCATAATTATGCTGCACGCAATTGACTATCGTTCACAATTTTCAACGATTTAATATATAATTATACGAGAAACATTAGAAGATATTTAAGTCTGTATTTACCATTAGGTGTTCTAGTTATTTTACGCTTAAATGTAAATAAAGAAACGATTATCTCCACTTCAATAAAATTAAAAAATAATGGCATTGAAAAGTCTATACTTTTATTCAGATTTTATAACATTTTCGTTACAAAATAAATTTCGTATTAAATGTACTTTGCTAATTATAAAATTGTTTCAAGTCTTCGTATTGAGTTATATGATCAATTAAAAAGAAATGTGGTCAGTTTGGACGTCAGACACTACATTTCCTTCTAAGTTTTACAAAAGCAAAAGTTCTAAGACGAATCTAACTGCACATAACAATGAAATAAATCTCCACACCTCTATCTAACGCTCGATAACAGTAAGGAAGATCTACTAGACTATTCATTCTAATACCGCACATAACAGCCATTCAAATGTAAATGGATAGCTGAAGGTGTTTTTTCAGCGGAAGGTGAAGACATGTTATAAAAAATAAATCAGTTACAAAGTCAATAATGATAGCGATCTATGTTCTATAATAAATTCAATTGAGGATTAAAATAATTTATTGATACCATAAAGTATACATTCTATCATATTAGTATGTCATCCATTCGGTCCGAAGGCAGATTTCACTAGTAGAACGCGAAAACTCCCACTGAAGTAAACTAGAAAACACTTGTTTATTTCAAAACCAGTTTACACCAGTAATTATAACATATGTCGCGACTTGGACTTAGAGCAGAAAATAAAACTCTTACCTACTATATTACAAAAAAGGAAGCCGGTAGGAATCGGGTCGTGAGTACGTGACACGTATCACAAAGCCTTTACAGATCGGAGAAATCACAAAAGTATTGTTGAGACGCAAATCACAAGGTGCACGGTCCCCGGTCACCGCGACCCCAATTATGTACTGTTATATTTGAAGCCATCAATGCGAGAGGGTTCGAACAACGATTATACTCAAGGAATTGACGTGATCATTGTTTAACAGAAATGGTATGGATCGATGTGTTTGTGTATTATATTATGAACGCATTATTCTGGCATTCTACCTAGAAGTGGCATTTGGTTGAGAGCTTGTTATGAAACTAGGGGCTGTTTCGACCCCACACTGAGATAAAGGGTTATATTTCCCACAATTTTTTTTCGGCATTGGGGTGTTTCGAAGTCTAAAAGTAAAGTATTTACCCGCGATTTTAGACTATTATCTTAGGATGGGGACATACTTATAACTGCGACAGCTGTGTCCCAATTTAGTTATTCCAATTTCAATAAATTATAGTTACTATTTTGCCTTGTTAAATTAGTCCATTTTGTATATTCACATATCGTTTGGTCGTCGTACTGACCTCGACATATCCTTCCCACATCTCTCTCGGGACATGCGGAAGGGAAGCTTAAGTAGCTTTCCTCACGAGAAAGAAAATGAGCTACATGATACATTCTATAAAGTAGAGGGAGGTGAGTGCTCAGCAACACGACACACTAGTACCTACTCATACAGATATCGAGAATAAATAAAATAATTGAAATGCTCCATTTATTGTTAATAATCAATTAATCCAATTCATTCTTGAAATTTATAATGTATTTTTCGTGTACTGTGTGTTTGCTTTTCAAAGTAATTAAAATAAATAAATACACCCAACAGTCACATACATAGACCTGACCCCACACTACGATCGAATGTTGTATCGTAGATATCAGGAACTACAAGTGACGTTTCGGTCTCACAAACACCCAGACCCGAAACAAATACCCGTGGATCACAGAAATATTTCTCTCGGTGAACTTATGCATATTCAGAATAATTATTATTCAGCCATGAAACTTGCTTATATCTCAGTAGTACTCAGTTGGCCATTATAAGGGTCCCAGAGCCATAATTTAATTTCTCCTAACCCCGGATTATGATGGGTTCAGGTATGACTGCCAATTAATCTCTATAGAATAGAGTTGTCCCTTCGGATGAGTGTCCCTTCAATTAATTGTTTCATGACAGGTAAATAAAGTCAAGTAATCCAACATGCTTAAGACGGTAATCATTGATTACGATATTGGTTTTTCATTAATTTTGGATGGTATATTTATGTATTTTGACTGCCATAGCGCAGTAGTTTAGACGCCGGCTGTGAAACGAGAGGCTGCAGGCTCGATTCCCGCATCGAGTTTTTTTTTTGTGTAAACCACAGGCATTTGGTTCCGGGTCTGGGTGTTCTCGTAGTTTCTCATACCCACGACACAAGACTCGATCTTAGTGTGGGAGCAGAACTATGTATATATATTTATTTATATTTAGAATCTTGTAGGAAGATATTTGTGTCTACATAGCGATCACAGTAGCTAAAGCAATTTTTTTTATTAAAGTGACTTTTGCAATTGAATTGCCTTTCGGGGGTAGCCAATATTTAGTTTCGCCCACACTGGAATAATATTGTCGTCTGAGAACTTATAGTCTTCTCTCGCCTCTAGATACTGAATTTTAAAGCAGTTCAATATAGTTAGTCACTTTGCTCGATCAATACAAAAATATCTCGATTTCGAAGCCCGCATGGTTAAACTAAAATGAACTTAATAAAATATTAATGGTTTCCAAAAGATAATCAACTTTCAGTACTACAGATAAAAGCATTTAAAGCGAATAAACATGTACCAGTTAACACTCCGCCTTCATAAAGTTCAATTAAGTGCACTCATTACAAACACGGCGATGTAATGTAATGTGATTGAAATTTAATAAACACGTCGTAAATCCATTTAACATGGAAGCGTCGAGTCGCTGATCGGTATGCACGGTGCGTCTAGTTCGCTACTAGCGGCGACCTTTTGAACGCTAAGCTGGATTGTACACCTATAGGTAAGTGTAGGCTATACTAACACATACGAACATAAAATAGAATATAATAGAAAAACCTTTAATTGTTTATTAAAGTACACATGCACCGATACAAAACTAAAACAACTAAATGACAAACCTACTATTACAATTTACAATGGACATAAAGGTTAAAGATAAAAAGGAAAAAAATATGAAATAATAATAAATACCAAACAAAAAAAAACATGTGCCAAATAGTTTATGCATACATGCGTAGATGCATAAATGCGTGTATGTGTACTTGCATACATGCGAAAATCCGTAGGTGCGTAGAGGCATAGATCCGTAGACGCGTAGAGGCGTAGATGTGTAGAAGCGTAGATCTGTAGACACGTAGGCACATTTATGTCTACCTGCGCACCTAATACCTATCTTCGTACTCGTGCATAACTCACGCCTCTACCCAAAAGAGTAAGCGAAGGTAGCGCTAGCCCCACATAATTTCATCTCAAGATATAGAGGGCGAGTCTAGGAACAAATTCCAGTCCCGAGAAACTGAAAATCGAGATTTCAAAATTCCCAATAAGAAACAACGCCTGGCCTAGTATTCGAACCTAGGACCTCGCCGACCTACATCGCGCTACACACAGCTGCTATAAATCACCCGAATCCACTCAGCGCGGCTATAATAAACGGAGTTTGGGCATCGTCGGGTTGCTGTCAATGCTTTGTGTAGTTCGACACGTGACAGGCGACCTGTTGAACTGACACGGGTGGCTCTCCCTTAACAATAAATGAATTAGTTGTGACTTTTCATACATACATACATACATAAACTCACGCCTTTAGGCCTTTATGCAGAGGTGCCACCAGGACATCCACATTTCGCCTTGTATGTTCCGTCGCACGATGTGATAGGGGGCGAGCCTATCGCCATATCGGGCACAAATTCCTGACTCCGGGCTGATAATAATAAATAAAAAAATCCAATATCACTTTGCCCGACCCGGGACTCGAACCCGAGACCTCAGCTTTGCAACCATACCGTAGTACAACTACGCCACCGAGGCATTACTTTTAATGTGTAGTACATTTTAGTTGAGTGAGGCAATAGTGTTTTAGTGCATTTTATGTATGTGTTTTTTAGGTATTAATACATTGTACGCTTGAAAAAAACATGCATTTTAAAGAAAGTATTTCTCAAGGCAAAAAAAAATCTTTGAAGATAATTACTTAGTTTGTATGACCGACGAAATTAAGATAGATGGTTAAGGATGAAAAGGTTAGGAGATGAACAAGCTGGGTTATAATTCGGCGTCTTTATTTTTCATTGACCGTACAAAAGGCAAAGATTATATTTCAAGTTACTGGTGGTAGGTCTTTCATATGTGATCCACCGCAATGTCTATTTCACTCGCCAAACAGCAGTGTAAACGCACTGTCGTATTCCGGTGTGAAGGATATTGTAGCCAGCGTAACTACTGGACATAATGAGACTTAACATCTTATGTCTCAGGGTGGCGAGCGCAGTAGAATGCCTGTTTGGCTTGCTTTGTAATTCATGGCGTTGTTTGGTTTTGCTACTGTTCATAACCGGTCGTACCGTTTACCGTCAGACGAATGGCATGCTCGCCTCGCCATTCATTGCAATAAAAAAAATGACGATATTCCGTGAGCCAGATCAACTCAATCTATGTTTTACAGTAGATATGCTTAGTTTCCCCTAGATAATTGACTAGATTTGCCTTAATAGTGATATCTTTAAATGGGAACATGATCCTAAAAAAAACAATGAATATTAAGTTCATAAATAGCGACTGCGTGGGCGTGAGTAAATGTAATAAAACAGGATTTGCTACAATAACGCTGTTCTCATCCAGCGTGGGTATTTATATCGAAATTATGTCTCTTTGGGGTATACCGTATATTATAATAACATATATAATTTATTTACCTTATATATAAAGGGATGATGAAATTGGTTGTAGTATTTCTTTATTTCATCTGTGAGTGTAATCTTGACTGACAGCTTTGCCAACGTGTTCGTATTTAATAAAGATAAAGTGAATTGGAAACGGGACTTTGTACGTGTTACAACGGGTTTACGTCAGGTCGCTATCTGTGAGGATAAGAATGTCCGATCATAAGCTTTTGGTGACTACACTGCCTTTAATACAAAGTGCTGTGTTGTCCAGATAGAGCTAAGAATCAGATTTTTTTTTCACTGCCATGAATGGAGAGCCGAGTATACCATACGCCTGATGTTAAGCGATACGACCGGTCATGGACAGTAGAAAACCAAGCAACACCATGAATTACAAAGCAGTGCTCGCCATCCTGAGACATAAGATGTTAAGTGTCATTATGTCCAGTAGTTACTCTGGCTATAATGTCCTTCAAACCGGAACACAACAGTGCATATGAGAATATATGCACTCTCACATACGAGAGACCTACCCAGTGAACAGTGAATATGTAGACACAATCAGGTCAGCCTCCTCAAAACCGGATAATAGATATTCTGGCTAACCTCGGCACGGTGCACTTTTACCTGTCTATGTCGAGTTTTATTGAAGGGAACAGATTATTATTCCACCCACGAGAAAAAATATTGTTAATGAAATACTGAAAATGTAATTTTCGTAAAGTAGTACCGACTAAGGCCTGGACACACAGAATCTAGAAAAATAATTTCACAGGCCGACTAAGTTGGACAATTTCTTGTCTGGCTCCTAGTTTCAAAGGACACTTATTACGATTCTCATTGTACGAGTTTTAGGTACTTTATGGTTAATATTATTCGGCTTTTTAGGTACTTTTGCTTATATCGAGATTTATTCGCCTTATCGGTCTAGAGGTAGCGTGTGGGTTTTCCAATGGATGCTTCTCCGTATAGTGCCTACGTTGATAAATTTTCTATGATAATGGATTCTTAGATTTAAGCGAATGCTACACATTGAAATAAATCTAATTTTTGCGTTTTTTTCTCGCAAAGCAATCAATGGAAAGCAATCGAAACGTCGGAAAGTTAAAAATGTAAAATAAAACCAAATACGCGATAAAATCCGTAAAAAATCGTATTATTTAAAAAATTTCTATGAGCTTTTGAAAACGCACAACATGTTTTGCTTGTGGTTGTGTCTTTTTAACAGGATGGCCGTTAAGTTATTCTAATCAGTGCTAGATGAAATGAAATAAAATTTGAGGCCATATTAATTCTACTGCGAGGCATGGACCTCTTCTCCGATTAAAAGAGGTCTAGTTCAGGCTTTAGCACTACTCTGACCCAGTTACTTAACTTTGAAATTCTTGTGGAAATCTCAGGTAATTTAATAACATCAAAAAATATTTAATAAACTCAATTTTAGTACCTAATAATCTATATAAATATAATTCTAATTACCTCAAATATGTACATTTTAATGAGTTATGAATCACTAATATTTAATTTTAGCTGTGAAACACTTTTTAAACTTTTATTATTGCTAACCTTAGGACACCGCTATTAAAAATGCAAAGAAATCTTAAAAGACGGGCGAGACTTTATTATTAATTGAATTCAAAGTTGCCGACTCGTTTTGTATTTTTATAAGGGAAATATTTTTGTTACTTGATTTTATTTTATCAAGGTATTTGGAGAGGTTGTAAGAAACTGGTGATTATGAGTAATTTCGTTACAATATCCTTTTTTTTCCACATGCCATTAATCCTGCTAAGTAACCAATTTACTTAATATCGCATGTTGTGTAACGTTCTGTCTTCTTCAAACCAATCTTTGCCTTCAAGGGATAGTAATTTAATATTCTTGAATCAAATTATTGAAATTACTCTATAGAATTATGAGATATATAGGGATAGTTGACGTAGCAAATTATATTACGCAGACTAGTAACTTCTCTGCAAATATACAGACCTACGTTTAATAATCAATATCTATACATATAACAAATTTGTAACCGATCGATGTTCGTACATGGAAGATAAATAAGAAAATCTAATATGGGGGGTCTGTATTAACGTAATAGAACCCAAAACAATGATTTTTAGAATTTTGTCTGTGCTGTTGTGCGCGATGAACTCAGAAACGGTTCAACGGATATCGATGAAATTTGGTATGGAGGTAGCTGAAACCCTGGATTAGCACTTAGGATACTTTTTATCTCGAAAAAATAGTGATCCCGTGGGATGAGGAAGGAATTTTAATATATTTGTAACTTTTTTATACTCAAAGGGATGGAATGGGACTGGATTACATGTCTTGATTGAGAATGAGACGAGACGGGCGGGATATAACGGGACGGGACGGAATGGGACTTTTCAAATAAATTTAATCACACAGACGAAGTTTGCGGGCAGAAGCTAGTATTGAACGTGTCTATTTTCACAATGTTTTCAATTGACAATGGTTTGTGGGGCGGGCTTGTGATAATAGTGAATGCTTATCACGTAACGCCGACAGCTATGACATGTTTTTACTGTAAGTAGAAATATAAAGTGTGTTGAGTGGAATTATAGTGCGGGTGTCACATTATCATTGTTATCAGGCTGATACGGCCTAGTGGTCGAGTGTTGTGGATTTTTAGGTATTCGCAGGCAGTTCTTAGTAGACCTTTGTATGGGAGCATGAAATTATAGTGACGGCAGAGCTAATTAATACGTTGAAGTGGCCGACGTTAGGGTATGGTTTGAAGAATGGTCGATGGGGTTGGATAGTTTCCGAGTAAAGGCCGCTGTCTTTAGTAGACCATTTTGCGTAAAAGAACAAAAGGCTAGCCTACATACGGTAATTTAGATCAGTGGAATAGCATGTAGAAGTGGCAGCACGCATGGCATATAGCGCACAATATGGCCGATGGGGCTTAAGATGGATGGATGGATGGGAAATATTATCGTAATGACGAGCGCAAACATGCAGGCAGTAAATATAATGTAATTAAAAATAAAATTAATAGATCTAAATTAATAGCTAAATGCAGACTAAAAGCTTACTACGGGGATCCTTTGGGCGATTGGGAGAATGAATTAGTTAGTAGTAGACTATGGCTGGAGATAATGACAATGATGACGCAAACTTTCTTCTACTATAGATTGATAGTACATCGTAAGTAGATTTTCATGGAGATTTTCTAGAATACATGGCACAACATAGGTCAGTTTTCATCTGTTCATTGCGGTTTACAAGATACAAATAAACTCAACCTAAAATATTTCCTGAATATAAAATATGAATACTTTGAATTCCTTTCAGTTGGCACGAAACACTCGACGATGGCTTCGCGATGCTATTTCGCTCAGTAGAAATGCTCTCTTACCCTACTTCGTAAATTGCGACTAGCCGTAGGTTCTAGGTCTTTCTGTATACATCTTATTTATAATATTAAGCTGTTTCGCTGAAGCTCGGAGAATACTTGATCTTGTTGGAGCGCGAGACTGTTGCGCCGGCGGAATGATTAGAATTGCATTTGCGTACTCAGATGTTTGCGGAGGATTATTATTGTAAAACCAGTTTGGTTTCGACGAGTTGTGTTTATTAAATAGAACAAAGAGAAATACTTATGAAGAAATTATTCAAGCCCACACTTGATTCGGATAGTGTGGTAGATTATGACAAAAATGCTGTTGGTAAGACGCCGCCTGTGAAACGAGAGGCCGCGGGTTCGATCACCGTGCCGAAACAAATATTTGTGTTCTCCACAGGTTTTTGTTTCGGGTCTGGGTATTTGTGAGACCTAAAAGTCTCTCGTACTTTCTGAAACCCACGACACAAGACTCGACCTTAGTGCGGGGTTAGGACTATGTATGTTACTGTTGGGTGTATTTATTTAATTATATTTCTTACACGGGGTCCTTCCAAGTCACATTTCAATAAACATTGACGCTCCTCTAAAAACTCTTAAGTGCTTGTTCACGTTAACTCGCGGGCGCGGTACAACTAAGCCGCCGAGGCAGTCTGAACTTCATACTTTGTATGGTAATTTGAGAGAACATCCTTCAAGATTTTTCGGATATACCAGGATTACTGTCAACTGTTTTGACTACATCTTGGATTCAATAAGGAGTAAGATTTCAGAAGAAGACACATATTTTCATAAATGTATAAAGGCCGAAGAAATACTAGTTTTAACCATAAGGTGATTTTAGAAAATCGTAGTTTATTATACGTAGTTAAATTCAAGTTCAAACAATGTTCCTCTTAATTATTAATGTAATCAGTTCATTAATTTTGGAGCGACAAGTTCAAACTGGTTGAACTTACCTGACGTCGCGAGTAAATCGCGAGCTCCGCCGCTAGTTCGACGTGAACACACACAAACAACTCAAGCGTTTGATATTGCCGCGAACGCGCCGCGCGCGATTGTCGCGAGCTTGCCCGCTACTTACATCGCACTTGCGTTTCCAACGTGAACACTTGTATGACATCCCATATGTTTGATATTTCGCGACCGCGCCCGCGACCGCGCCCGCGAGTTAACGTGAACAAGCACTAAGACAAGAAGCATCCATACAATGGAATATTACTTTTCTACTCCTAACTTAATTTCAACTTCTACATTTCTTTATTGTGTTAGTTCACGTGCTTGAACAACTTCAACTAACTTGTCCCGCGCGACCTCGCGAGTTATAATTTTCCGATGAAATATTTGAGTACCTGCAATATTGTTTCAAACAAGTCATTGTTGAGGCATCGGGTCACTAATTTAATATAGAGAGGAGAGTGCCTAATTGGACCTCAAAACTAATTGTTAATTATATCAATTTAGAAGGCAATGACGTGTAGTTTAATTAGATGTGTGGTTTGTGGGAGTTGTATAGCGTCATTTGCGTGAGAAAGTATGTTTGCGTTTGGCAACAAGCATAACGAGTATTGATACGTGACGAATATTGGTAAAATTAGTCTAAATTGTACTTTACCAGCAGTGATGTATACAAAGCCATCCTTTCGCATAAAACAGATAATGACTGAGAAAAAAGTCGTATTTTTTCATCTACAAATGTTTAGTTTGGCTTTGAGTGATGTGGTGTTTTCTACCGAATTTGTAACTACAATTCATCAAAGATTTTTATCAAAGCCAAAACATTAATGATATTGGGTAGTCCCAATTACTATGACATTCCAAGCGGCAAACTACTCAATTGCAAAGAAATGGAGCGTGAAATATGTATAGACGGCGACTTGGGAGTGAGTATATTGCAGCGAGTTCCGAACAATCTCGAGGGGGTCGATTAATAGGACCTGTTGATACGCCCGCCCGCGTCCCGGCTCATTTCTCTTATATCGTACAACTAACGTAATACACCCCTGCCCAACTTTCAAATGCTCCGTTTTTAAACTTGGAGAGTATTGATTACTGGTCTTATTACACCCATATTCTTAGACGTTTTCTCGACTCCACTTGACGTTACTAGAGGAAATCCGTATTCTTAGTAGAAAAAAATCTCCTCCACTCAACGTCACTCAAAAATTTTCCTGTCTCGAGGAAAGGAATCAACTGTCAAACTCAAGGTACGTCGCGACCTACCTTAAGGAAGAAATAAAAGAAATAATCCTACTTTAAAATTGTAATTAAAAGAGAGAAATAAAGTTTACCTTTTAAAATTCTTAAATACCTAAATATGCCAACAATTTTTTGAGGTGGGTGCCTCTACACGATTTACACGTTTTCCTAGTGAATGATACAAACATTACTCTTTATTTCATTTAATAAAAGATTTGAGGTTTGGAAACAGTGTTTATTATTTTAAACAAGTTATTAAAGATTTCCAACAGTTCCTGTAATACTTGTACGATACTCCGTACGAATATCCCGAACGACGATTCATCCATAAGAATATCCTTCGAAATTTCCGGGTTGGATGGTATGACCCTCCTCCCGTCTGCATGCGTTTTTTTCTCCGACTCACTAAATATTTGTCTTCCAGTCACAATCCCGAAGATTTTGAGTTCAATAATTATAAATTATTCTATGTAAACACTCTGACATGACATTTGATGTTGTTGTTGTTTTTTCGATTTATCCCATGGGAAAGGCAAAGGTCTGAGCCATGACATTTGACTGTCACTTTTCAAGTGATCATAGACTATTTTCAAAGGTTTTTTGTTAAATCTCTACTTTATCTATACATCAATGACGTAATTAATGACGTTTTTCCTTGACTCAACCTCACTCGAGGAACCTTTAGTAAAGGTATATTTTTAACTAAGCATACCATTTTCGAGGGTCCCTCCAATTCATTTGTAAAGTCACCTCGACTAAGATAAGGTTGAGGAAGATTGGAGGACACGTCTTAGAATACGGGTGTTAGTGTGCTTGATAAGTAAGTGTATAGAAGCAGTGGGACAAAAGGATACTAGAAAACCCGAGGCTACGATTTAATGTGATCGATTATCGCGCTGAGATATAAATGTGTCAATTACATACATACACACATAAATTCACGCCTTTTCCCCGAAAGTGTAGGCAGAGATACTACAAGGACACCCACTTTTCGCCTTGTATGTTCCGTCCCATGATGCGGTAGTGGGCGAGCCTATCGCCATATCAGGTATAAATTCCTGTCTCCGGGCTGATAATGAATAGAAAAATCCAATATCAATTTGCTTGACCTGAGATTCGAACCCGAGACCACAGCATCGTAATAGTACCGTAATACAACTGCGCCATCGAGGCAAATCTACAAAACCGGTATATACCAACCAAACAGTAATAAACCAATCCTGCCACATGACGAGCAGTTACATATTCCGTCACGAGCGCTTCGAGTGCGCCAATTGCGAACTTTACGTCACATTTCAACGGATTTCGAGAAAAAGCGACGAAATTTTAGAAATTAATTTCAGCTTTGAAACTGTTGGGAATCGTTCAGACGTACGCACGAGTTGGGGCTTGTTTGCGCGGAAGTCGCTTGTGGCTTTGAAGGTAACGACTCGCGGGGTTACAAATCGAATGATTTAAACTGAATTTAAGTTGAAGAGTGCTGCGGTGGATTGATTGATTAGGTCTTTTTTATTTTTAGTCAAGATGGTGCACTGCCCCTGTGTATACAGATGTATTGTCACCATATATTACCAAGTCGGTGAGAAAGATTGCTGGATGGAAACAGATAGCAGTTTCATTAAATTCGGCACACTTTTGCTGGAATGTTCAATTGCCTCTATAGTTCTTTTGTTTTTTTTTTACTGCGCTGAATGGTGATACGAGCCATGCATTCGCTTGATGGTAAGTGATACGACCGCTCATGGACAATAGCACCACCACGAATTAAAAAGCAATGCTTGGCATTCCACTGCGCTCGCCATCCTGAGACATAAGATGCTAAGTCTCAATATATCCAGTTACTTTTGGTACAAAGTCCTTCAAACCGGAACACAACAGTGCATTTACACTGTTTTTTGGCGGGAAAAAAAGACATTGCGGTGGTACCTACCCAGACGGCCTCTCACATATTATGAAAAACCTACCACCAGTGAAAGTTCGTACAAGTTTGGGAGTTACTACTATTTGCCTTATTTGCGTTGCGCTGCACATTCTGATTACACTGCCCATATTACCTATTGCTATTAATCTCTCGTCGTTCACAATTATTATGCCTGTATATGTGCAAATAAATATCCTTACAGATTTTTTTCTATCTAGTGCTTACATAAGGCCGATATCTGAGCATGACAGCATTTTCCACTGAGTGCTGAACAATTCAATTTGCCCGTACTTATGAACTCGTAATCTCATTTCGCAGAGGCTATTTTGTCCATCATAGTTAATAAACTGTAACAGGCTGCCACGAGATACATTTCGTGGAAATCGGTAAAAAAAATTGCAGAGAACTTTGTAAAGTTATGAAATTACATTTTGAGATAAGTTGATTTTGGCCACGTACAAATATTTGCATAGCTGGTTTTATTTATGGAATTGTTTACTTTAAGGCAAATATTCAAACAATAAATATAATTAAATTAGCTTAAAGAAAAATTTAACCAGTATTTCGAACCTGATTTTTTAATTAAAATATTTCGGTTTTTATTGCATAAAGAACTTTGCAGCTCTAGATTCTTTATTATATAAAGATTCAAGGACCTCGCTGAATGTAGGTCGCTTCCAACGTCGTTCTGAAAATCCTTAATAGATGTAAGTCGTATGTGTTTGTGGTTTGTGATAAACAAAACTGTTTTCTTTCCCCTTTTTTGTATCTATTCAACAGAAAGTACCGCAGGAGGTAGTATGCAGGTATATCGAACACGTTCCTAGCCTTTACAAGATTACTTATCCTATTAGGCTGACCTGCATTTTTGCTTTGATCTAAGGTCTCATGCGTCCATGCAAGGTAGTACAAAGTCTCGCTGACTTAACTTCGTTTGTACCCTTAGTGTCGCAGAGAGAAAGAACCTAGCTATAAAGTATGTAGCTATTGAATCAATGTTTTTGAACCAACAAATGTATTTAGGTTGGGGTTTGGAAAAGTAATTTGAGATTTTTGATATTTATAAAAATATTCCAAGTAGGAAAGAAAAAAAATTATTAAATGCTTAATCGTGGGTTGTGAAGATGATCTTATTTTAGATGCTACTGTAGTCTGTCTATTTAGGCAAAATAATTCCTACGATTAGAATAATAATAATACACAACAGGTCTATGTGGAGATCCATGGGCGAGGCCTATGTTCAGTAGTGGACTTCCTATGGATGAAGAGAGAGAGTGAGAGAGAAAGAGAGAGGGAGAGAGAGATTACAATAATGACATGTTGGAAGTGGCCTGCACCCAGCGATATCCCGGAATCTTAGCAATTACAAATTACATTTGAAATAAAATATTTTATGAACACATTAACTGTCAATCACGGAAAGCGCAAGCGGAGTGAGAACTTCATTCGGCAACGTCCGGGCGGTAATCGTTTAGGATGATAATAAAGATGGCGGCTGCTCGTAAACGGATTGGTTTTGCGACCCTCTCGGAGTTTTACGAGCCACTCGGCAATTTGCGGCTGTTTAGTTACTAAAACTTGCTGGCACATTTTTCAGTTTATCTAACCTTGTGTATTACCTTCGACGTTGGTGGAAATGTTTTATTTGTGTGTGTATTTTTTATTGCGATGAATGGCGAGACGACCATGCCATGCGCCTGATGGTAATAATACGACCGCTCATGGACAGTATAAAACAAACAACACCATGAATTACAAAGCAATGCTTAGCATTCTACTGTGCTCGTTACCCTCAGACATAAGACGCTAAGTCTCAATATGTCCAGTAGTTACTCTGGCTACAATGTCCTTCAAACCGGAACGCAACAGTTCATTTTCTATTTGGCGAAAGTTTTTGGTATTTTTTTCGTTTATAGAAGGTTTTAAGGTAAATTAATAGTTGGTGCTAACCTGTAACTAATTAAAATAATATAGTGCAAAATACACATGACAAAATTACAAAAACCCTGCCTAAAACGGTCTCAAATACACTACACTACACAATGCTAGTGACTTAATTGGCCTGTTTGTTTTACGTCACTGCATACTATTAATGTGCTTTTGGGGCATCCACATTCCCGTGCATCCCTTAGTTGGTAAACAGCGCGTGCAACACAAAGATTAAAGTCACTCTTTGTGCCTCTATCATCCCACTGCTGGGCTTGGACGGTGGACCCCTCACAAGCTATGTGAAAGTTTCAGACTTGTGCTAATTTAATTACCGAAGTAGAAACTTAACGTTTACATAAAAACAGATTTTACTATCACTGAATAGATTAAGAGAATTAAAACATTTAGTGTAATGGCTTAAGGTCTTATTGTTCTTTCTTTACGACTTATAAAACCAAGATTTCACAGGCTCTGTACAATTTTCTAAATTAAAATGGTTTAACGCAAAGAAAATATAAGATTTCTGATCTACAAATACACAATTTTGATTACATACAAAATCTCAAAAATATTCATATTATCACATACCTAACGTGTCTAGTTTCTAAGGCCCTTATTGCCCTTGATGGGGGTGTTATGTTTAGCATTGGATTTCCAGTGGCTGAAGAGACAGCCCTTATTAAACATATTAAGTTGGGTCGGTGCAAAATTTAATTGGTATTTTAATTAAAAACCAAATGCACATCGCAAAAATGGTTTGGTTATGATTTTTTTCGATCAAGCTCGTATTTTACAACACTGGGTCATAAAAAATATTTAGTAAATAAATATTATTGTTAAAAAATCATAATTGTAATTTTTAACAATAATATTTACATTAGGTAAATGATAATTTACCAAATCCTAAATTGTTACGACTTACAGTTTATTCAATAAAATTATTATATTCATACATTAATTTTAAGCTGAAATATCAATTGGCAGAAGAAGCATGAAAGTAAAATTACAGCAGTGGAGATGAGATCGTTAAGGGGAATGTGTGGTGTGAGTTTGCGTGACAGAGTGCGGAATAGCGTGGTGATGAAAACTTGTGGAGTGAAAGAGGATGTAGTGACAAGAATAGACAAAGGCATGTTACGATGGTTTGGTCACGTAGAGAGGATGGATGAAAGGAGAATAACTAAACAAATATACAAGACGAGTGTGGATGGAAGAGTCGGTAGGGGTCGACCTCATCGAACCTACACCATCCAAATCGGTGATATCCTCAAGAAGGGTCAGGTCAAAAGTACCCTGAACCGACGAGAATGCATGAAGAGAATGATGAAAGTGGATGAAGCGAAAGTTGTATGTCAGGATCGAGCAAAGTGACGATCCATAGTCTCTGCCTACCCCTCTGGGACACAGGCGTGATGATTATGTATGTATGAAATATCCAAACTTGTATAATATTACACATTTAAAGCCTAAATTCCTACATTCCCCTCTAGCTGAGGCCTGAACAGTATAGTATTACACGGTTTTAATCAAATCACACTTAACAAGGGTTTTTCTCGTTCTTTAATCTACAATACTCAGTTGATTAACGCAAGGTCGACGGGTGTCCGTTGCGAACATTTGCGTCCGAGATATTCAAACCGTCGGAGCAAAATATCTACGATCGAATTTCTTTGATCTGACTGCTTATTGCTTATTTGCGAGGGATAAAAAGACTGCCAATGTATATTTTCATCAAAGAATTTAATGAAGCAGGTCTTATTTATTATCTATTTATTTTTTATTAGCTGAAGCCCGCGAGTTTGTCTGTTTTTTTATTATTTTTGCAATCAATGGCAAGACGAGCATGCCATTCGCTTGGTGGTAAATGATACGACCGCTCATGGACAGTAGCAAAAACAAACAATACCATGAATTACATAGTAGTGCTTGGCATTCCTCTGCGCACCCATCCTGAGACATTAGATGTTAAGTCTCAATATGTCCAGTAGTTAATCTGGCTACAATGTCCTTCAAACCGGAACAAAACAGTGTATTTACACTGCTGTTTGGCGGGAGATATAGACAATGCGGTGGTACTTATCCAGGTGGCCTCTCACATATGAGAGATCTGTCACCCGTAACTGTGTGGGCCTCTTATTTGCTTTACATGAGGAATTTTCAGGAATAAGTATGAACGGTTAAAAACAAAATATTGATAAATTGAACCGTGATTTTGACATGACTTTGTAATGACTACAAAGTACCCACCTATTATTTTAAATAGATTAATCCATTAAGATTGGATAAAGCAGACGCCGCTGCAAGAAAAAAAGTTGTGGCAAAACAGTGCGGAACCACAATTTATCTTTCTGTCTCTCTCGCTCTTACGCAGTAAAACTATCTTTCTTCTCGCTCAACAATGCCCGCGTGTCTGCTACGCGCGCAAAGATTTTGTTCGCAATGTCTGCTCTTGTATTATATTATTATACCTTACTGGATAAAATTGTTTCAAGAAAATGTTGGATTAGTAAAATTACAGAGACGCGCCACGCTAATCGTGGATCATGGCGTAATCTTGTAATTTACTCGAGCCGAGAACATAATACCTTTTTAGACTAATTATGAATTTATGTTGTGTAATAATTCATTGCGCGTCAGAACTTTTATTGTGATAATTGAATAAATAGTATTTTTATTTAATAAATTATTGCTCGCAGCTTGGTCTGCGTGAGAAAATGTTTGGGGATTAAAGTCCCGCTATATACAGAGAATATCTAGACTGCGACTGAAAACGAAGCCAGGTGGTAGTATTAGTGATTTCAGACACAACGCAACTAAAAATTTCGCAAAACAAATAATCAATTTTTTTTTTGTAATTTTTTATGTATTGTCGTATTTGGGTGATAAATACATAGATTTCCTAAAATAATTATGTACACCTTTTTATTGTTAAAGACGCAATGGTACGTAAGGGTTTAAATTGCCATTTTCGCAGAAACAAGACGATTAAAAAAAAAAATGCAAAAAAAAACATCTGTCGCTTTATTTTAGCTAAATTTTTAATTGCATTGTATCTGTTACCACTAAAACTACCACCTGGCTTCATTTTCGGCCGGAGTCTTGATATAGGTACCCGGCATTTTTCCGTGATAATTTGATTATCCGAAGAAAATTTTTTTTATCGTTCCAGTATTTCCTGATATTAGCACGTTCAAACAAACAAACTCTTCAGCTTCATATATCAGTACAGCGTATAGATTACACTTGGACACAATAATTTTATTCTCATCGGTAAGGAAATTGTATAATAAATAGAAAACAATAATTAAATATATTGTCTACTAAACTGATGGACGTAATGAATTCCAGAGACTTCGAAGAATTTCGTTTAATTTCACAACTTTGCTGTGCAGAGGTTTAAATTGCTTCCCAAAAATTAATATAGAAACCGTTTCTTCTTTGATTGATTGCCGTTCGTTTGAAGTAGAAGGTACAAAGTAAAGAACCGTGGCGGAACCGGCTTCGAAAGGTACACAGATGTAAAGAGAAGGAAACTTCGACTATCGCCTTTGCTGAAGTACATGTACATTACATTTATAGGTCGATTTTGGTTTGCACCTTCTTAAGTTACAAAAATATATCTGCATATATAAATATATGTACTGCTGATCATGGGATTCCTTTTCAGTCGAGTCTACGATTTAATGAGCTTTGGTCCACAGTCAACTAATTGGTTATCTGGCTTTAAAAATAAAAATGTGTTCATTATTATTTTAGGAAAACTATGTGTTTACCACCCAAATACGACAAGTAAAAAATTATAACAAAAATTGTCGCGTTTTTTTCCGTAATTATTAGTTGCATTGTGTCTGAAGTCACTAATACTACCACCATCTCCCTTCGTTTACAATCGCAGTCTGAATATAGCCTGTTTAATAGAATTAATAACAAACCCAAGTTAGCCATAATATACAAAAGCAATAATATAACATTATTTACCTCTAAAAAATATAACAAAGACTAATAAATATATAGATAGCACATTTGAGAAAGCCATTAGAAATAATAGCGTCGTAGATCTAGTGTAATTGATCCCTTATCCCTAAGAAAGTTGGGTTAGTTATCGTGGTCTGCAGTCGTTATACAAAGGTCGACATTTTATTGGAATAAAACTCTCTTTATTTGTTTATGGGCTCGGAGCTGTATGAAGCAATTTTGTAATTTATTTATAAGATGGTTGTAGTTCCTCCGTTGTGTATTTTTTCTTAATACACCTACGTTCAAGTGATGTAGGTTTGATATGAAGTTGGAATAAATAAATAAACCTCCAGTAACCAAAAACTAAAGTCACGAACCCGCAATAAGATAGATGTCTTGTGTGGTTATTATTTTATCAGAAATTAGGAGAGCCTTTTTTCGCCTCACTACACCCACACCCGACGAAACAAATATTTGTGTTTGACACAAACATTTGTCTTAAAGCCGGTAAACCCCGCGCCCTTTCGTAACATAACCGGAATCTTAAGCTCTTCCCCCACGGAGGCAATCGAAGTACAATTTAAGTTGTAATAATATCCCTCCGTGCATTTGAAAGCCTCCGTGGCGCAGTTGGTTTGACGCCGCCTGTGAAAAGAGAGGCCGCGGGTTTCATCCCCGCACCGAAATAAATATTTTTATTTGATTCGGGTCCAAATACCCAGGTGTTTGTGAGATCGAAAGGTCTCTCGTAGTTTTTGATACCCACGACATAAGACTCGATCTTAGAGTGGGGTCAGGATTATGTATGTTACTGTTGGGCGTATTTATTATTATTAATAAGGCTCCCTCTCTTATTGTCATCAGTAATCCTGGAAAACTGGGTGCTTACTTGCTAGGGCAATAAAATGCATGCGGCTTGCACGCTTCGTTTGGCGACTAGACCGAAGTGGTTGAAAATGGAAATGGACGACTGTTTTCAACAGCGGACGTATAAATAGACCGATGTAAATGTAGAATTATATTTGTTTAATTTAATGTATTAGGATAATTTTCATGAATATGACGATATTTTTAGTTATCCAGAATAATTATTATAATGATATTGTATACTTTTAAATAGTGGTAATATAAGTTTATAAGTTTAAACTTATATTACCATTATTCTAATATACTGTCATTGTTTTTGAAATGCTTTTTCACACCTATGATTTGTGTGCAGGTGGAAACGAGTACTGTGTTATAAATACTGGTGAATAGTTGTTAGTTTGGAGACTTGATATATTTTCTAGTGTATATTTCACAAGCCGAAGACAGGGTGAAATGGCGCATTTTTGAGGAGGCCTATGTCCAGCAGTGGACTAGTATAGGCTGATGTTGATGATGATGATGATGATATTTCATATAATATTTTAAGGCAAAATATTCAGATATTTTAGGTTCATGTTCTAAACTATTTTGTATTGTTCAAAGTCGATGTCATGGGCGACGATGTTCATTCGCAATTAGTTCACACGTCATACCTACTGGTTTGTAATCCTCTATGTTAATACGATCACTGTTTTTTGCTACTCCATTCCCTATTTATTATCGCAGTAAACACGCCGTTGTAGTTGTGGCCTAGTTACGTCCATGCGAAGGAGCCAAGACAGACAATGCAATTACGAGCATGTGATGGACACAGATGGGTTTTATGGGGATAAAAATTCAATCGCTTTCTAGTTCTTACGCTTGGTTAACCAATGTACCCTTTTGTGTAATAAATAATAAATAAATATATTACAGTCTCATAGTCCTGACCCGACACTCAGATTGTTGTATGTCGAGGGTGTTAAAATTACGAGAGAATTTTCGGTTTCACAAATACACAGTCCCGAAACAAATACTTGTGGTCCATACAAATATTAATTTCAGTGTTGGAATCGAACTCACGGCCTTTTGTTTCACAGTCAGCATCTAACCAGCTACACCGTGAAGGTTACTATCTAAGAAAATATCCCAACATGACCTTATCCTACCAACATTCATCAATTCAGGAAGATTTTGGTGCATACCTACAAATATTATAAATGCGTAAGTTGGTATGTATGTTTGTTCAATTTTCACGATAAAATGGCTCCACTGATTTTGATAAAAATTAATATAGAGATTCATACATATATTGGAGCATAGAGAAGGTCATAGGCTACTTTTTATCCCGAAAAAATGTAGTGTTCCCGTGGGACTGAATTGAATTGAATTGAATCAGGAATTCAATTCAAATATACATTTTTGCCACTCTTTCAAATTCTTATGGATGGCACGGGATAGGAGAAAACAGGTTTGCATGCTTCTCGTTATGTTATGTCAGTACTACATGTACGTTTTATTGTGTCTAAAATTTAATTGCATCAACCAGAAATATGTTTCTCTTTACTTTTTATTCTGGCAACACTTTTTATTCTGGCACGAGTCATTGCATAGTACAATGTCGTTTAATGCCTGATGGTGCCTGAGTGCAGTGTATATAAAATGTCCACTGCCAAGACAGACACAAGGCATTAAGAAACCGCTGTCTTGCCTGATACACTAACTGTAAAAAGAATACGACGCAATAAATGTTAAAAAGTAACGTATAAAGGTACGCAGAAGAATAAAAACCAAAAGAGATCTCGAGTTAAGGTGGCAAGCAGTAAAAACTGAGTGGATATCGTTGTCTTTTATATTTGCTACAAAATAACTCGTTTTGTACATGTATAATATAATAAAATATAATAATAAAAAATACTCCCAGCACATGCAAAGTCGTTAACGTCATCTTCTGGTGTGGGTATTAGGCATTTCGAGACTTTTCGGTCTCGCAAACTTTCAGTCTCGTAACATATACTTATGGATCGCAGAAACATTTTTCTCAGTGCTTATTACGAATATGGCGGTACTCGTTTCACAGGCGGCGTCATCAACTGCGTCACGGAAGCCGTCATAGTAATGGTAGCGTTCTGATCGGGTTTGCCCGGGTAAAATTACTCAATTTCTTTCACCTTCATTAAGACCTCGATTAAAATAGACCGAAAGACCCATTTCCCATATTTTTTTGTGTTCGGCTCTTAAGGGTGGTAGATTAATGAAAATAGCTTATACAAGCTTATATAGTATAATGTCTATTTCGCCCGCCAAACAGTAGTGTAAATGCACCATTGTGTTCCGCTTTGAAGGACGTTGTAGACAGAGTAACTACTGGACATAATGAGACTTAATATCTTATGTCTGAGGATGGCGAGTGCAGGAGCATGACAAGCATTGCTTCGTTATTCATGGTGTTGTTTGGTTTTGCTACTGTCCGTAAACGGTTGTATTGCTTACCATCAGGTGAATGGCAAGCTCGTCTCGCCATTCATCACAAAAAAAAATGAGCTATCTTCTTCTTTAAAAATGCCAGTTATAACCAGTTTAGTTTTTCAAGGCTTTGTCACAACATATACCATCACTAAAAACATGTCACATATGCAGCGAAATTTTATAAATCCTCTGCCACATTTTAGGCGAGTATTTTGCTTCAATAAAAAATGAAGTAATTGTGTTTTCAACAGAAGGCAGCCGCTGTGTCAAAAAAACGTTGACTCTTCTTTGTGAAACTCGGAGTACGGCGGCGCGTTTGCAATGGCGGACGTGCAAAATTGAAAAAAAAATGGACTCTTTTATTCCGGAAACTGGCATGAATTTTGTTGACGAATTGAGGACGTCGTAACAAGTATATGTATTAGGAGCTCGGATGATTGCATTGTGTCCTTGTATGTTTATTCGTGGTTGTAAGTAATGCCACATAATATTTTTATTATCAATTCGTCTACTATAAAACAAAAGTCTATTATTCAAACACAATTTTGGATAAAAGCTACAAAGATTTACAAATAGAGCATAAACAAATGGTCTTGATAAACCAATAACGTAACAAAGCTAGTAGTGTAATAGCGTATTAACCAACACCCTGTATAGCCCAAAAGTGACTATATACATATCCGTACAATAGTAATCGAATATAGAAACGCGCCCACCACTTCATATATTATTATTGTTATTACTAATCAACATCACGTCTCTCAATCTTTATAGGCTTTTTGACGCTTGGAACAATAAAGGGTGATCATAAAACGGTGCTAGTTTCCGGGCGAGCGGTTGCCATGGCAACTGCGGGTCAACAATCCGACGGCGCACCTCTGCACTTCGCACTGTTATTATGGACTTTATTGAAAGCCTTCCGTTATTGATATTGATGTCACAACCCCTGTTTGTGTAATATCGATTCATTTAAATGCATTAGTTTTTATTTGGTCTTCGGGTTGTGGTAGTGGAGATTAAATAAAATATACTATGATTATTTACATAAATTAGTTTTGATTTTGGAATTAGGTGGGGACAATTTCAAGGTAATAGAATTGAGTGGTGATAGGCTCGCCCCCTATCAAATCGTGGGGTGGAAAATTAAAAGCGAAACGAGGGTGTCCTGGTTGCACCTCTGCCTACTCCTTCTGAGTAAAAGGCGTGAGTTTATGTATTGAGTAAATAATGCAACAGGTATAAATTAATGGTGGGAAGTAGCCTTACTCAGTGGACAGCGGCTTGACTTGGCAGGCAGCGGCTTTCATCCTCTTGTATAGCTGAATTCAACAAATACAACACACAGACCCGTAACAAATATTTTTGAATCACAAAAACGTTTGTGTTGGTTTAGAAACTCGACAGCCTGAAGTTTCACAGCCTGTGTCATAGCTAACAGCGCATGACTGCTGTGGAAGCGGTCATGCAATTATCGTTGTTTTTCTTAGGTCATCGATCCATTGGACTTCAATACCTTAAACATCCTTCTATATCCTTAGCTCATATACTAACATCATTTAAACTGAATATTCACATAGAAGTGACAATTTCACTACCTCATAGAATTTTCAATCATTTCACTCCCATCATTTAAAGTTAATATTTAGAAGGTGACTTTAAGTATAAGTCCCGACACCCTATCTCGCCCTTACAAATTCTCATAACAAATCGTTTTCGAATTCACGCATGACGTGTTAACAGAAAGCGAAGGAATAATGTTATTTTCGCACGTTTCAATCATCCTCGCCGTGAATAAGAAAAGTATTTTAAAAGTCAGCAAAGCTCTCTTATATTAGGTAATATCGTTTGACGCATCACGAAATTGAGTTTACGTTCAATGTTTCATTTGGGTTTGTTTTTTCATTTACTTTACTGTGAACGGAAAAGTGATCTTATGTGTAATGAAATAGGGGTGATTTTCCCATGTGCGTGTCCCGCGAGTACATAGCAACAGGTAGAGGAAATACTGAAATAAATATTGAGTAACGTTTTGTTGCGAACTAAAAAATAAGCGCCACGGCTGCGAGTGTTTGTACGGGTGTACTGTTTTATGCGATTGTTATAGCTGTATTGCTGGATTTCGATGGAACCAATATGGAACCGCTCCGGATAAGTAATTGCTTTGTTGTAATAATGGATATTGTTATTGTTTTATCTAGTTGTTTCGGGTATTGTTCGTATAGTTGTAGCATATTTCTGATTGTATTGTTCTTTATACATTTGTTTATTGTAAAATTTCATATTTTTAATTAGGTTTCCTATCGTTAACATGTTGCGAAATACGGCGTAGGTAACACAGAGAGGTATTTTTTATAGAATTTATATGCATTTTGAAGTACTGTGAAACAATCGAAATGATCCCAGATAATTTCTGTACAGGTCGATGTGGAGATCATTGGGAGCGGCCTATGTTCAGCAGTGGTCTTCCTGTGGCTGAAGAGAGAGAAACAGAGAAAGAGAGAGAGAGAGAAATTTCTGTAGTTTCTCAATTTTTATTTTGTTCTTCTCCCAGACTCAAAATAATACTTATTGCGAACACAAATATTATTTGTCTCGATTATTACGATTCAGTATTCGCCTTTCTCCACAGTCATACCGATATCACGTAAAAATACAGGGAAAACTTTTTCAATTGAACCGTACATGGCGCACTGCGTATTCCATCAAAAATCAAGCCCACTTCTCAAATATGCAGAGTAACAAACGTATGGCCCAGGTGAGCAAAAAAATACACGAACAGTCAAACAGAATTCTCGTCGGAATCAAATTCATTTAGACGGCCATCGCCTGACTTTAACAATCCAATTAGCATTGGCATTCGATCCATTACATAATGCACCTGAATATTCTCGAATTCGGCGTATTATTCGTAGTCGAAAATTGCTCCGTTTCCAAACTAGTAATGTTTGAAAAATGTCCAATTTGAGTTAGATTTCTAGGATATGTCTTTTGTCTTTGTTTGACACCTATGTTTAGATGACATCGATCGATTTAATTTGTTAAATTGCGATTGATTGGCTGTTCGACTTGATCGTAAATTGTACAAGATGCTAATATCTTGGTACGAGTACCATCCGTGAAAAAAAGTAGATAGTGTAACTTGGGAATCGAATCCAGGATTTTACAAGGTTCGTTATAATATAAAATTTAAAAACTGTATCTTTACCTACTTACATCACCTACATATTAAAACAAATGAATGGTAATTATAAATGCAAAATATGTACGCTAATGATTTATTATAATCCAGTTTTATTTTAATAAAAAATCAAAATATTTTACTCAAAAAAAAGACATTTGAATACAGTTAAGCGATGTCATATGCAAAATGGAAACCATTACATCCGCTGACTGTTAATCACGGAGGGTACCAAATACAATGAATTAATTATAAGGCCATCCTTTAATTGAATTTCAAATTAGATTGCCTTGTCAGGCTGAGATACCTCACATTAATCATGCCATTGCGTGGCTTAGTACTTGTTGATATGTTATCTGAGCTACATCATGCAAGAAAATCTATGGTGGTAGAAATTGAAGAACAGTGCGAATTTCTACAAGAAAAAACTCACGCTACAATTACTGACTATAGAACATGCGAAGGATTCTCAAGTGTTTTAGTCATAATTATGAACGATACAAACATATTTATATAATATTCATACCCTCGACAGCCCCAGTGGCGAAGTTGGTTAGAAATCGGCTGTGAAATGAAAGGATGTGGGTACGATCCCTGCACCGAAACAAATGTTTGTGTGATCCACAGGTATGTGTTTGTGAGACCGAAAAGTCTCTCGTAATTTCTGATACCCACGAAACAAGACTCAATTATAGTGTGGGGTCAGGGCTATGTATGTGACTATTAGGTGATTTATTTTTCTCTCATAGTAATCTAAGCGAGTTTGTCGCATTTCGGGTCCAACGTATTTATATCAGGTTCCAAATGGGCCAGCATTGTATCAAACGATGGGTATTCCCATTGAATTGTATTGCACTTATTTAAAAGATATTAGTTTTAATAGTGTTACAGTACATCAAAGTTCGACGCTAGGAAACGACTGGCATCTAAGATAATACCAAGTAAAAAGAAAATAGGTGATGCAAATTAAAAGGACTCTTATCTCCAAGCAACAAAGACGAAAATAAATAAGCAGTAACACAACAATAATAGTTCGCATAATGTTTCTCGTGTGGAGTGCACTAGTCGATAGTCACGCACTCACACGATAACGAATATGTGCCTCGAACAGAATACTGAAGAGGCGTGTCTAGCTCTAATTGCTTGTCGTCGAGACTAAAGAGGATTGGTGGTGTAGACTATAGGTTTGGTCATTTTTTAATTGTATTGACAGCCTCCGTGGCGCAGTTGGTTAGACGCCGGCTGTGAAACGAGAGGCCGCGGGTTCGATCCTCGCACGGAAACAAATATTTGTGTGATTCACAGGTATTTGTTTCGGGTCTGGGTGTTTGTGAGACCGAAAAGTCTCTCGTAGTTCTTGATACCCACGAAACAAGACTCGATCTTAGTGTGGGGTCAGGGCTATGTATGTGACTATTAGGTGATTTATTTATTTATTGTTGTTTTAAAGACCTGATGCTTATTGTCGTATGGTCCAAATCTATCGATCAGCGACTTTCTAATAAATTAAATTTGGTATTTTTGTAATATTGTAACTTTAATTCAATTATACAACATTTCACGCTTTGGTTAAATTTTAATATTTTTCTTTACCTATCATACGTTGACATAATAATGCCGGTCGATTCTAAACTGGACATACTGAGGTTGATCCGGGAGTGCAATGAATTTAGTGGGTTGGTCACTGGTAGACTACCCTGCTGGCTGAGTACTAATTTCCTATCACCAGAAAAGTGGTTTTTCTTTTCAAGGAAAATTTATCGTGAAAGTTTTTTAGTAATGCCAAGTGGCTGTTTTATCAGTTCTGACATTGTGATCTTTTAATTACACTTTTAATAATAATAATACTCTAATACAATATTAACATGATGTTTTTTACTAAGATGTCTTGTTTCATTGCTAAGTTTGCAATGCAAACGTGGATCGCGTAAATCTTTAAGCAACGTGGGTAATAAAACCTGTTGCGCTCTTCTTTCATGGATGTATGAAGAAGGAACATAAGGCGCTTTAAGATGTTTTGGTTGGTGAATGACCCAGGAATATGACTTTTCCTGCGGATTATTTATAAAAATTAAGGATGCTTTCTACTAGTAGAGATTGATTTTCTACATACTCTACTTCAGCTCTTATTTTCTCTATCCTGTCTGCAACTACCTCTCTTTTCTATCCAAATTGGATCGAACATGTATTCAATGATCCTGATACAGTACACATTGCCCTCAAATCATTGATTAAGTAAAAATAATTATGTCCTCCTATAATAAAAAAAACATTAGTTACCTAACAATAGGGACGTGTTGTCAACGCGATCGGTATCTAAGATGGTAAAAACTCAATCCAATTCCCGTTGGTAAATAAAAACATAAGTAGTGTGGACTGAGTGACAGAGGATCACGACGCGAACAGAATCGATTACGGCTCATCTCTATTACAAAGATGCGAGAAATTGACGCTGGATTCGTATTCATTTTTATTTAATCGATGGTAATTTGATATCGATTTGTGTATAATATGTTGTTTTCAAAATAGCATAACATGAAAATAAATTATATTTTTTATTCTAAGAACACACATCGTTCAGTGTTTGTGAGATAGGACTAGGATGGTTGGTGATAAATGCCTTACGCCCATAACCTCCCTTACACAAATTGCATAAGAAATGTACTATAAACAAAAACAACATCGATCAAAAAATAAGTACCGAAAAAACTCGCAATGAACTAAATGCAACCTTGCGTTCAACGGAGCCTCCTGTTTCTACACGAGTCAAAATGTATGCAGCAAAAATCCCTTTGTTTCGCACGTACATGAGCGAATAGAATATTTATCCGCGCATGTACTCAGCTTTTCGGTGTTCTGCCCGATCATTTACATGTATATTGGGAAAGTTCCTGAGCTGACGTTTGACTGACATGTGTAAACAGCTGTGTACAATGTACTGATATTGCAGCGTGTTGGTCAACAACTAATGATGGCGGTGATGTGGGACAAGTTGATTTGATTGGGTTCTACCAGGATTTAGAGTTGAAGTGATCATAGTTATTTTCGATAGATTATGTGCATTGTGCTGTTATATCAGGGCTTCGGATTTCTGTAGTGAGTGCAAGCTGATTGAGCTAGCTTCTTATGTTTCTTCATAATAAAGATCATTACTTTTTATTTTGTGTCTTAACTTCAATTTCGTTTATAAGTTGTTAACAGGCGGACAAGCATGCGGCCCGCCTGATGGTAAGCTATCACCGCCGCTCATGGACCTTCGCAGTGCCAAAGGCCTAGCACAGCCAGGTTGCTTGCTACAATTTTGAAATAAATAATCAAGCCGTTTCAATTAATTGTTTGAAAGTCTATTACGGTCTTAACATAATGTCATAATACACACGCCATTACCGGACCCAGTATTAAACTCATGTATTGTGTGAAAGTTGGAAACTACGGTCCGCTTGGTTAGTGGAAATTATATTGCTCCGGTGCGGCGAATATGGTCTCGTAGCACGTGACGTTTATGAAGTCTATATGTCGTAGCACATCCGTAGACGGAACGTAGCACTCGTAGACCACAGATCGTAGCTGGTATTTGTAGCAGCTGTGCTAATATTTCGTAATACGAACAGGGTTATGTAAATTTGGATTGTATAAAATATTTATATTTAGCCGAATTCTTTCGGATATAAATCACGCGTATATTTGATGCTAAAAATATTCCCTCATGCAAATGCTATCACAACATCAAAGTCGTCCTAAAAAATCATATGCAAATATTACGCTTTTGGAGATGTATTATTGAGTGGATACTATTATATATATATATTATATTATTGCGTATAAAAAGGTGATCGTAGCTTAGTTGGCCTCATATATTTTCTTGACATAGATCCATTGAAATTAGCGATTTTGGTTTTTAAGGCTTTTGGTGAACTTGAATAGGTACGAATCTGTTTGCAGGTCAGGTAAGTCCCCGAAGATCGACTAAGCGATAAAAAAGTACTCGTTTCTATTACAAGGTGGTCAAATATTGTGCAAACTAAAATCACGAGTTTTGACAAAATCTCGGATTTCTTTTAAATTTTGCACAATGTCACCTGAAAAAAAAAAGGTCTGGTAAATGCTTTGCGGTTACCGAATTCCGTACAACAAGACATGTTGAGTCAAGACTAAATTGTATAGTTTGACATAGTTTTGTCATGTATCGTGAGTATTTTTCGAGAGACTTTTTGATCTCAACACACCCTGACCCCAAACAATCTAAACTGCGGCCTTTGGTTTTACAGCCGGCTTCTTAACTTATTCATCCAAAGATGCTGTAAAACATTTCTTCCCAGTTATATAGATATAATGAAGCACATAGCCATAATTTTCTTAATAAAAACTTTACCTAATGTGAGTTATAACGCGATGTGTACCGAATGCTGTTAACAACACGTGTTGCTTTACGCAAGTTTTATGTTCACTGTAACTACTGTAAGAAATGAGTCGTTTTCGCGTATTAGCAGCGTTAATCCATCATCCTGTAGCTTTATCTCAGTATACAATACAATACACGAGAAATAAGAGAATAACGAGTGCGCACCAGAGAAGCCAGTAGCTTGTAAGCAGCAAAAAAAAAAAACAATTTCGAATAGCTTACATAACTAATTGTGTGTTTTCAAATAAATAAATAAATAAATAAATAAATACACCCAACAGTCACATACATAGTTCGGACCCCACACTAAGATCGAGTCTTGCGTCGTGGGTATCAGGAACTACGAGAGACTTTTCGGTCTCACAAACACCCAGACCCGAAACAAATACCTGTGGTTCACACAAACATTTGACTCGGTGCGGGGATCGAACCCGTGGCCTCTCGGTTCACAGGCGGCGTCTAACCATCTGCGCCACGGAGGCTAAGGACAATGGGTGCACATTGTAAGAAGAAAAAATGAAAAAAATTCAGATGAAAAAGAATTGTTTTGATAGAAATATTTTACTTAGTGTTTACAACACTATGTAAAATATTTAATATTCGTTGACTCATTAATCTACTGTTAAGGTATATTGAAATATGACATGCGAGTCCCATTTCTAAATTGAGTGACTTTTAACCTGTAAAAGGGAAGTCATGATATTCTGATTCTTCTCGAAGCAATAAATAAAAAGTTCGAAATGGCGGCCACAATTATTTATTCGGAATATGAAATCAGATTATTAGAACATAGCGACTATAACATTGTATATGATTTAAATAAATACCTATTGGATTTTAGAGGTATTCTAATAACCAAGATACATATTGCATAAACAATAAAAGTAAAAATGGCGGAAAACCGCTGAAATATGAAATAGTATAAAATATTACGTATATAGGACAGGAACATTCAAATGTAAAGTAATGTAAAATACTCAAAAGTGTAAATTTAAATTGAGCACAAAATTATAGATTTGTAAACTATTAAATTCTGTGTATATTAATAATCTTCTAACATCACCAATCTTAATTATACTCATCTATTTGGCTGAGCACCGCTGCCTCGAAGATTATAAGGAGTTACCCCCTTCACTTTACATTAATTGCGTAGCCTACTGGTTTTAAATAATGTTCCAAGATTCAAATAATAGATGCCTTCAAAGAATGTCTTCTTATCGGCTTATCTGTTAAGTCACGCACACTATGTACTTGCTCGGTTGAATAAAACAGGTCTTTGAACTCTTGACAATTTTATGTTCATAAATAATGATACTGATAGTGGAAAGTCGTTACTGGCGTAAAGAAAATGTTTATAAATTATTTGAACTCGGATAAGTCTAAGGAGTTATAAAGTTAAAAGGATTTTTGAAGGCACAATACGGGATTATGTTCTTGTATGTACTAATTTTTAGTACCTCACACTTGGAATGTACTAAACCTGATTCATACTTTAATTTAATTGTCAGGAAAGTATGATTTTCAAACTCTATTTGTTAACAATTATAAAAATATATTTTATAAACAGAACTTAATACTTTGAAATATTTAATGGATTTGAATATATAAAATATATATATAAACAAGGATAGATATTAAAAAATATAACCAAACGAACAAACAAGTTTAAAAAAGTCTTTAAAGTAAAAATCAGGCAATAACTGGCGTGAATTTTGTAAATTGAAATTATTACATTACCCAAGCATTTTACAATAGTTCTAAGCGTCTCATAATGTTTTCAGTTTATACCACAATATTGTTGTGTTAATTATGAATGAAGCTCACAATGTGAAAATAATGTAGTATTCTGTATGACCTACTTGCTGGCTTGCTTTCTCGTACACCACCGGATATTAAGAAATGAGAGTGCACGTTTACAAATAGTTTCTATATGAACGACCAGTTTTAACTTTATTCATTCATATATGTATGGTAGAATAGGATTGTTGATATTTTTATTAATCTTTACATCAAAAGTGGTGGTGATTTTTACTGGTGGTTTCTCATATGTGAGTTGCCACCTGGGTAGGTACCACTGCAATGTCTATTTCTCCTGCCAAACAGAATTGTAAATGCACTGTTGTGTTCCGGTTTGAAAAACTTTGTAGCCAGAGTAACTACTGGACCGAATGAGGCTTAACATCTTTTGTCTCAGATGCCGAGCGCAATGGAATGCCAAGCATTGCTTTCTTACTGACTTGAATGAGTCTGTATGGCAACACAGATCTACTTTTCAACATTAACTGAAAATTTAAACAGGGTATATCAAGACTGCGACCGAAAACGAAGCCAGGTGGTAGTATCAGTGACTTCAGACACAATGCAAATAAAAATTTCGCCAAAAAAATCGTAAATTATTTTCTGTATTTTTTTACTTATCGTCGTTTTTGGGTGATAAATACATGGTTTTCCTAAAATAATGATGTACACCTTTTTAATTTTAACGTCGCAATGGTATGTAAGGGTTTAAATTGCTTTTTTTTCAAAACCTAGGTATTTAGTACACAAATACGATAATATTCAAAAATTTGCAAAAAATAAAATATGTCGTTTTTTTGCGAAATGTTTAATTGCATTATGTTTGTAACCACTAATACCATCTGTCTACCTGTCTTCGTTTTCGGTCGCAATCTTGATATACCCGGTATTAAAAGCTATTTTTGATGCACTTTTGATTGTAGAGATGTCGGCGATTATAAACTGCTGCTGTACAAAAGTAATCTTCTAGAAATAGCTTGCTACACGTTATTATATTTTCAATAAAGCCACACATTTTACAATACATAACGAACACGACACAACACGTCGATCGCACAAACAATGCGTTCATTCTGCGCCAGTGTCTTGTAAAGTGCATTCTATCCGCAAATGGCGCGTTATCTAGCATGCCAGTGATACGACTGGCAACGACACTTGCCTTACAATGTGTACATATTCATAAACGACAGTGAGTGTTTGTGTCGTCGAACGTTTGTGTCGTGAATATCACTGTTGATCCTTTGAGACGCTATTGTTTTCGTGTGATGTCTTATTCGATTACTGCTGACTTTTTTGGCTGTTTGTTTTCATCAAGGTTTTTTGGATAAGATATAGGAGAAACCATATCTATGTACTCATGTTTATTTACTTAAATATCTGGACTATTACATAACGCGTATTGCAATTGACTTTTTCGACAGTTATTAATACAGACATAGCTTAGACAATAATGGAAAATAAATTTACATGTTAGTAATTTACTTAGTAATTTATTCGTACATCAAAGCTTAGTCCGTGGTTTCACCGCACCACAGGATCCTATTAGGATAGAGAATGGCACACACGACAATGACACCGAACACCGACACTTAACAAGCGCGTGAGGGACACTAATTAGTCTTTACTAAACACTAAAAGGTTAAAGACTTTACCAACAAACAAATTAGAATGAATACAATTAGGATTGGATACACATTATAGTTCATTTTTCTCTGCTCGTTCTACCTAGCGTTATACCGATATCTAATCAGAACAAGCACGTTTTTTTAAGTCGCTACGTCGTATTTGTATATATATATTTGTTTCTTATATCTATCCACCAAACTCCTAGGCAAAAATATACTTAATAGAACTAAATATACGCCTAGTTTTTATATCTTTATCCCCAATTCGCTAGTTAGCCAGCTCTCGATCTGTTATTGACATGTCCAAAGCGGCCGCTTGCCAGAGCTCCAAGCCATTGTTCTAAAACTTTCCGCCCGTCCACTTTACTTTTGTAAACTGTCTTAAACATCCATTACTTGTCGAATTATTGTATTCACAAAGCGGTGGGGAACAAAGAGTGTAGTGTGCCGTCAATTATGTTCGTGACTTTCATACTAAATGGATACATTGAGGTGTGTTTGTTGTTTTATTTCTGCTTTTGATTTGGATATTTTGGTACTTGATTCTATACACAATGTTAGTTTGTTATTGAGTATTGTTATTTGTTATTAATTAACATATTTTTATTTTGTCTTTTACACTACAAGATGTTTCTTTCATTAAACCTCTCTCCTCTCTATTCGTCCGCGCCGGCTTATGGAGCCGCAGCTTGATCAATAGCCCAACCCTAGTAGTTCCTTATCTCATATTACTGCTATAAAATTATGTTGTGAAACATTTCACCAGTAGACGCATTTCCTATAACACCAGATTTTCTCTCCGTAGCGAGAAAAACAATTAGGTAGGCAAACATAGCTGTGTCAAATGATCAAAGATTACATTCACGATCATTCGATACTCTTTCTAGAAAGCGATGCACTCCCAAGCGTTGTTTAATTATTATTATTATACTAGCCTAAAAGATCCCACTGCTGGGCAAAGCCTCTCCTAAGTTCTTCTATATGTCTCTATTGAGAGCAACTTTCGTCCAGTCCCTGTTAAATCTATTGAGATCGTCGCGCCATCGCTTTCGGGGTCTGTCTATTCGCCTATACCAATCTTCTCTCCAAGCGTAGTTAAAAAATCAACACACATAAATAAAAATATATTTAGATATAGCAATGTCATTACATATCAACAGCAACCGCTAAACATCGACAATTCTAATTGCATTACCTAAACCGAATCTTCCAAAGTCAGCTTACCCGGCTTCGAAATCTCATTCCTTGATACTGAATATGTGAATCGCTTTTTATATTTGCTCGCACAGCTGGATTACGGTTCGTTTGTGAAACAGGATTTGGCGTTGAACGACTCAATGCCGCTGGTTGAAACACGAGAGATTTATGTCTCTCTTGAACTCTTTATTGAGATTTATGGTTTTTGATGATGAATGGGCTTATTTGTGAAATGATTGATTAAATTGATGATTCATTGAATGATTAAAACGATGAATGAGTGAAAATGATTTAGTATTATCTATTTTCTGTTGTTTTATTAATGTGTTTAATTTCTTAGAATTACTTGAAATAATTCTTGAAAAGCTGAGCAGTCTAATTGGATGTATGTAGACTGAAATATATGTATAATAGGTATATCGTCTTTGAACAGTTAAAACCGTTAATATTTGGTAAAATATCTGAGAAATAATTTTGTAAATATTTATTTAAAATAATAGCATTAGCGACCTAGTTGTGCAGTATAACGTATATTTTTTAAACACAATTTTATTTAATGTATTTATTGCATGTATTTATTTATTTTGCACACACGATTCCTCCTCGAAAGCTTTAGACACAAGACTTTGTCTTGTATTTAATGTTCCTGTCACTATACACTAGGTATCAGAGGTAATGAAGCTTGAAAAGAAAAATTAATGGACGTAAAAGAAGGCCGCCATAACCCACAAATGTGTACGTATTTATCCCCGTAAAAACGTCTAGACTAGTTTATAAGGCTATTTATTGATAAAATCGAAAAAACTGACGTATCTGTAGCGTGTATTAGTAATAACATAAATGTTTTAATAGCCTGTCTGGACACTACCGAAAATGTTTACGATAACTCTATTTCAGGACAAAAAAGCATGTCCTATCTTACCTGCATGACAAAGGGGTGTTAAAACAAATATATTAAATATTTTGAAGGATAATTTGTCATGTTTATCCTTCAAAATATGAAGATTAATAAAGGAACCTAAAATTAAATACACAACGCTTTAATCCAATGCATTTCAGATCAGTTGCACTACCAAACGAGCCAGGGAATAAAACAGCAATAAAATATTGTGGTATGTGAGTCCGCCAACCCGCACTAGGCCAGCGTGGTGGACTATATGGCCTAACCACTCTCAATCGATTCCCTCGATTGTAGAGTAGGCCCGTGCCCTGCAGTGGGACGTATATGGGCTCATATAGATAGATATAGAAAATATTGAAATAAAACTATTTCTTACGGATTTCATCGCGGATTCGGTCCGGTCACGGTCTGCATCGTGACCATGAAAGCTATAAAGTATTCGAAACGTCGGGAAGTTAAAAAAAGGAAATGTTAAGCGAAATCGCGATAAATTCCGTAAAAAATAGTTTTATTTCAATGTGTAACATTCGTGTAAATCTAAGAAACCATTAAGCTTAAAACTAGTACAATTGTGACAAGATCTAGGCACTAAACAACTCCGAAGCTATATTTAATTTACCTTACACTAAAATATCTTGAAGTGAAGGGAAAACATTATATCTTCACGACTCCAAAAATCGCGGAAATTATAAATGCAGTACACCGTCGGAAAAATGACAATCGTGTGACGTCACAAAAACACCTTCACCCTCCCCTGTTTATAATCGTGGATGAGCCTCTGTTCCCGCTGACAGCTATGATTGATGTCACCTGGAGGGTTGATTTGCCTTGGCGGAAAAAACACAAAGATTGCCTTGATATTTTAAGGTATAAAAGGATTTTCAGCAGCTTTGTTGTTGAATATATTTAAGACAGTGGGTTGGTTTTGTTTAGATTAGTATAATAATAATAATTTATTTATTAAAAATTCAATTGTACAATTTTATAGATCGCTGGTTCCTAAACTAGGATATATCCTGTGTCTTAGGAAACCAGTGACTTCACATACATTGAATCTCAGGATTTTATGAAGATTTTACAATAGTTAACACTTGAAAGAAAAGTATTTATAATTAAAAATTAAAATATAGGTACATACAAGTGGAATAAAAGGGATTGAGATTGACATTGGGTTAACACAGACATTAATTCAATTTCTGGTGGTAGGTATGTGGTGTGAGAAGACGCCTGGGTAGGTAGGTACTACCGCAAGGTATATTTCTCCCGCAAAACAGCAGTGTAATTAATGCACTGTTGTGTTCTGGTTTGAGAGGCATTGTAGCCAGTATGACTACTGGACATAATGAGACTTAGCATATTATGTCTCAGGAAGGCGAGCGCAGTAGAATACTAAGCATTGCTTTGTAATTCATGGTGTTGTTAAACAAACAAAATTCCGAGTTTCGAGTACTTAGACTTGGCATAATCTAGTTTGGACTATATAGAATAACATGCTGGTTATTATTTAAACAATTTCAAACCTTATTAACAATATTACAACATTATTTCAATGTCATATTTAGCTCAATTTAAATATAATATTATTTGTCTTAGAATTGAAATTTAATGCATATTTAAACCGAAAGAGCTTAGCTAAACAAATGAATGTACCCAAGCAGCGTTTAGTCAGTAAAGCTTGTTGCATTTCCTTTTTTCACTCTTTGCATTTAAAAGATTTTTAAACTAAGATGTAGTTTTCCTTTTAATTTGTTTTTGTCTGGAAGCAATAGTTTAAATTGTAACGGGGTAAAGTTAGTCACCCGTTCATAATTGGTCTTGTAATCCTTGTGATACGTCATTTTAAAAATAATGTAAAATTGTGACGTAGTTTGGTTCAAAATTATGTCGGTTCCTCCCGAGTTGCGATATCTGCATACTGCTGCTATAAATACCTACTGACTATAGTCTATAGTTCGTACTTACTACTACGCAGTATTTTGATTTTAATAAATGGAAAGAAGAAATGAACAGAAATCTAAATTCTATTTTTGATTTTAGGAACAAATTTTTTTTTGTTTGTCTGAGTATATTTTAATAATATCATGATGAAGTTATTGAATAGTCAATAAAATTAATTAAGCAAAGACATATTATTTAAGAGATAATACTTACACAGAATAACAAAAATCATAGACAAGCATTAGCATAGAGCATTAGATTAAAAACTAATACCTATTCCATACTACATAAGTAGGTCAAATTTAATATTACAACATAATATCATTTAAAGTGACTATTGTAATATCTATAATCAATTGTATTGCGATAGTCCAGTGCATTGAACATAACAGGCGCAAAAGCGTTTGCTCCATGACAATTACCGTTTGAGCCTCTGGATGTGAATGCCGTGCTTGCGTGTGCACTCGGCGGCGATAAGCCCTGCGCGCCAGAGACGTAAGCCCCGCAATTCATTTGTCTGTTTGTGATTTGTCAACGATATGCTGTGGAAACATTTGAACTCGTAAACCGAGTATATTTGTGTGAACATGAAACGAGGTATAAAGGTGAGGATACCGTGGATATATCTATGTATTAGAGAATTGATTGAAATATTTGGAGACTAATGCTGGGCTAGTTGGCTAAGAAAGTGAACTAGCGTCGTTACACTGCGGTTTCTATTGGCCATCGTGGGAAAAATTTGTACGACCTATAAATATTTGGTTCAAGTTTAGATACTCATAGCTACTAAACGCGTCACCAGCGGGTGATGTTTCATAGAAATTTCTTCAAAAATTTTATTTCCCTGAGATGATTGTAGAACGGTCATAGAATGCATTATCGTATGAGAAAGGATACTCAATGCAAGCTTTGTACATACAAATTGTCGATACGTCTACATTACCGTTTCATACTATTTTTGCACATTTTTTGCTGCACCAAGATTCCGTCGTGTTGCGTGGGTGCCGCGTTCAAACATTTCAGTAATATTGCGCAGTAGTGCAAAGCTTCCTTATTCATTAATGTAGCAGAACAATTTTATCTTTATTCATTGCAAGTACCATCATGTGCAAAAAAGTATTAAAAAATTAAAAGTGTTTGAAAAGTCGACAAACGTAAATAAATATGGCGTTTGAAAGGCTCGGACTGCGCTGTTTCCTTGCAAAATACGCTAGTGGTTTAATTAAATTTAACCTATTTTTATGTCCAGCTTCCGGGCATTTTTCACTAAATAAATATAAACTAATATTGCGTGGGTAGTATTATGAAAGTGGCTTTTCTAGTAGATTACTCAGTGGAATTGGATTACGGGTACCGTCAGCACTCTTCATAACGATGTGGTCTCGAGTTAAACAACCTATATGAAATACCAGTTGTGATTTCAACGAAATATTCAAGACGACTTACTGGCCTATGTTTTTCGAGTGCAAATGTACATCTAAAATAGCTCTCATAGAATAAGAGCCTGAATGAAAACCTAGAAGAATGATTGTGTTGTTAAAAATCTTACTTTATTTTTTTTTAATATTGGAATGACAGTCGCTACAATACACCCGATAGTGTAGTTCAGTCTAAATTGAATATTTAACAACATAATTATGTTCACTTATTCTGATCCTATACACATTGATTTCGAAATGTGAGTCACTTACGTTGTTAACTGTGACAGCTTTCCATAGTTTACTACTGATTTAGTATAGTTTTTAGTACTGATTTAGTTATTCTTCTTCATAGTCGTACACTCTTGACAGAGTGGCCGTGGTCATGTTTAGGCTGATTGCTGAGCAGCCGTTCTCGCGATGCGGCTCCACGTGATGCGATGTTTAGCGGAGCTGGAGCATTCATTGATAGAGGTGTTCATTGATAAACAGTTTTTATAGCATTTTTTACTTTTGCACTTATAGTGCGATAGTGTCGATTATAGGATATTTGTATCTATCTGGGTAATCATCGCCATACACACAAAATTACGCTCACTAATAGTGAAAACAGCTGAAAAACAACTGAGTCGTGATCTGGGATCACCAAATGTACATCGCCTAGTAAGAAGCCCCGCATAATGGTGTTCATTTATTTTTTATCGTTACTCAGCCATAGGCTACATACACTTTGTCGTTCGTCTCAATTGAATAACACCAACAAAATTAAAATAGTTAAAAGAAAAAAGAAAAATATTTCTTTAGAAAAATGCTCGCACATTGATATATAATTAAGCGTCTATTATACCGAAATCCTACCTAATCGCGAGGGCAAGGGCCCTCAGAGTTCACCCGGCTCAAAGAACTTGTAATGGTAATACGTATTAATTACGACGCAGACGAGTAGAGTGCCGGCGAAATTTTAAATTGGAAGCTTTTGTTGATGACTGTACTTTACCAGTCTTCAGTGAATAATGACATGATCTGTCTGTACACGGTTTCCATTTCAGTTTATGGGATGGATTTTTAGGTCATACTGTGTGGGTGCGTGTATCGAGGCAGTTTTTAATAACATACATACATACATAAACTCACGCCTTTATCCCCGAAGGGGTAGGCAGAGGCGCCACGAGGACACCCACATTTCGCCTTGTATGTTCCGTCCCACGATGTGATAGGGGGCGAGCCTATCGCCATATCGGGCACAATTTCCTGACTCCGGGCTGATAAAACCGTGACTCGAACCGGAGACCTCAGCTTTGTAACCGTACCGTAATACAACTACGCCACCGAGGCAGGTAATAAGGCCGTTTTTAATAAGGTATTGCAATATGTGGAAGCTGTCGTAGATTTAGTGCACTCTAATTTTTGAATGTAAAACTGGATATGCTGTTTCACCAATAAATAAAAAGGCATAAAATTATTTTATTATTTGAGCAACGTTGCTCGTTAATTGTTGTTGTTAGTACTAAACGAATTGAAAAAAATATTCAACACACAACAAAAAAAACATATTACTTTGTAGCAAAATGGTTTTATTACGATCCAACGATGGTTGGCAATACTATAAAACTTTCTTATTCCCGTCAGACAATAAGAAAGCTGTGTTCAGGAAAAACATTGTGTTAAGGAAAAATTGTAAACACTTCCATAATATATTTACTAATAGATTTTCCAAGTAATAATACGGTAATGTAAAAAAAATCGAAGTGGTATTAAATGAATTTCATTGAATCACAAATTCTATTGAAAATTCTATACGATTTTACTTAGACCACTTCAACGGAAGATATCGCAATTGCCCTTAACTTATTTTCATCCATTGATATTTAAACCTACAGTACTCGAGTACACGTAGGCACAGAGCTCTATATAGGTGAATTATTTTTTATGTCAGTTCTTGTTATAGCGTTATTTTTATTTTATTGGCTCTGACAGTAATGGTATTATAAAATACAGTTGTGTAAATTTAATAATATCGCCTTTAAGGGCCATCACTTAAAGGTTTAATATGACACAAACATTGCCATTTTGTGTTTTGAACAGCGGAGCGGTTATTCTTGATCTACATTTATATGTAGTCGGGAAGTAGTGCTACAATTGACTGAAAAACATGTTAAAATACAATTATTATTTCATGCCCGCCACACACGTAATATCGTTATAACTATGCAAGGCTGAGTTTGCATCAATATACTGGAAGTTTGTGAAAACGAAAAGTCTCTCGTAGCTTCTGATACCTATGATACAAGACTGAATTGATCTTGATGTGGGGTCAGGACTATGTTTGTGACTGTTGGGTGTATTTATTATTTATTAAAAAAACCGGACTTACTCAGGATGTAACCGAAACGCGACACACTTGGGTCACTATGACGTGTCTTTCACCACATTTTTTTTTTCTCGGTGACGTGAAGTAAGAAATATATACTAAGAATTAAGAACTCTCCTTTTTAAGTCAGGTAGTAATAGAAGTGTCCAGCAGAGAATGAAAAATATATAGAAAGCGTTGACGCGTCGGACGATTTATCCCTTGTCTTCTTATGAAAGAAGAGGTCTGGCTCGTGAGTTATGTTTTCTTATTCATCATAGTGTTACTGTTGGAAAAGTTATTATATTATATTTTATTTACCCTTCTCCGTCTACTCGGGATTTTGAGATGCTGGCTTAGAAATGTTAAAATATTATAGGGCGTTTACAAAATATTTGAAACAGTAATACACGCAACAACCACACGTATAATTCCGCTCCCAAATAAAATACAATTTTTGTGTCGTGGATATCAGAATCTACGAGAGACTTTTCAACCCCACAAAACTCATACCTGAAACCGATACTTCTGGATCACACAAACAAATGTTACGGCACAAGGAGCGAACCCGCGACTTCTTATTTCACAGCCAGCGCTTAACCAACTGAGCCACAAATGCAGTCAAATTCTCTCTCTCTCTCTGTTCAGCCACAAGAAGTCCTCTGCTGATCATAGGCCCCAAGGATATCCACATCGACTTGTTGGAAGTCAAATGAAATAGTTATAAATACACAAGTCTTTAGCATTTTTTTTTTGTATACCCTGACATCAAACCTCACACCACCAACTAGATATTTCATTCTAAAGTCACCTAGCTCACTTCAATGTAAACTGTACTATGAAAACAATGTCGTCACACTGTCTTGATAACCACAACACGCTCTTTGACTGTCGGTTGACAAGTTAATCATGGTTAGTGCCGAGCGACCTCCTCTAACATTTACTTACACGGCGAGACATGTCCTTTGACACTTTATGAATCGATTTACGAGTACCAACGATGTTATCAATAAAGTCGTGTTGTATCGATTCGTAAGAAATGGTATTACAACCCACATAATTATGAACTGCTTTATTTTATATTGATTTTCTCTTTATTTTGTAAGTTTTTTTTTAGTTGACAGCCTCCGTGGCGCAGTTGGTTAGACGCCGCCTGTGAAACAAGAGGCCGCGGGTTCGATCCCTGCACCGAGACAAATGTTTGTGAGAACCACAAGTATTTGTTTCGGGTCTGGGTGTTTGTGAGACCGAAAAGTCTCTCATAGTTCCTGATACCCACGACACAAGACTCGATCTTAGTGTGGGGTCAGGACTATGTATGTGACTGTTGGGTGTATTTTATTTATTTATTAGTTTTTTTATACATACATACATACATAAACTCACGCCTTTATCCCCGAAGGGGTAGGCAGAGGCGCCACCAGGACACCCACATTTCGCCTTGTATGTTCCGTCCCATGATGTGATAGGGGGCGAGCCTATCGCCATATCGGGCACAAATTCCTGACTCCGGGCTGATAATGAATAGAAAAATCCAATATCACTTTGCCCGACCCGGGACTCGAACCCGAGACCTCAGCTTTGTAACCGTACCGTAATACAACTACGCCACCGAGGCAGTCTTTTTATATAGGTATACATATTTTAAGCCACCGGTAGTTATGGGTCCAAAGTGAGGAACCTCATCACTATGCGTGCCGTGTCCAACAATACCGCCTTTTGGATCTGGCTCTTGACCCAATCCAACGACCAATTGAGAGCCTCTGGATATGTTGGTCGATACTCTTTATATCAGACCATGCACAACAAATATTTAATTATTAAAAATAACAAGCGCTTAAAATTACAAGCAACTGGCGGTCTTATCGCGCTCGGCGATTTCTTCCAGATAATCTTTAGATGGACTGGCTTGAAAATAACCATGAATTTTGCAAAGAAAATTGCTTTGTATAGTTAAAATAAATCGGCATTTGGCAAACATTTAATGTTTGGCGCATTGAGGTAGCTTGTGAAATGAAAGCAGACAGATGTTTGGGTGATCTAATTTGTTTCATAAGTGTTGTGGAGCCGAAAAATATTTCATAGCTTCTAACCCGTGTCATAAGACTTGTATCTTAATTACGAAGGATTCTGTTTAAATACCTTAAATAAGATTATCAATTAAAAGATGAAAGCATATTTAAAATTCCTTCTGTTTGGTAGGTAATCATAGCAGCTTTAATTTATGATCAGAAGATTACTTCGTTCCTCTGCTAAGAATATTGTTACTTAGAAACCTCCCAATCATACCTCCCAAGCCTTTATCCCAGAAAGGGTCGGCAGAGGCGCCACCAGGACACCCACATTTTGCCTTGCATGTTACGTCCCACAATGTGATAGGGGGCGAGCCTATCGCCATATAGGACACAATTTCCTGACTCCGGGCTGACAATGAACAGAAAAATCTTTGTAATCGTTCCGTAGTACAACTACGCCATCGAGGCAGTCAACCTCTAATATAATGAAAAAAAAATACAAATAAATAAAATGTGAATACTCACTTCAAATCAATCCAATATTTCAGAATAATACCTAACATAGATCAACCGTAATTGGAATGATTTGTGACACCTAACTACAAATCCAAAAAAGTAAATGCATAAAAATGACGTCAGCAAACAAAACCTCACCGTCATAAAAGTAGAAAATTCACGAGGTATTAAAAAGAGTAGCGCACCGAACGGTCCCCCTTGCAAGTTTGATGAGTTTCCCGCCCGCGCCGGCAAACCAGAACAGAATGTTTCCAAATAGTTTAATAGGGTTTTGTATCATGACAATTTAATAGGTTCACTTATAAAGAAACTTGACAGAGGAGGTCCCCGGAGATTTTGAAAAATGCAAAACGAATGGCGCCATGTTTAAGTATTTTTAATCAAGTGGTGTGATTAGTGAAATTTCGTGTTTATATTAAGTAAATAACTTTTAGGTGTTATGTTTAGATTGATCAATGAGGATACAGGAATATCCACCACCAAAAAATAATTACGTCTTACATGTTGGCATAATTACTCGCATATCAGTTTCTTCGAAATGGCATTAACTTTACAAGCCGTATCCGAAAATTGATACACTTGTATAAATTAATATGGCGGGCTTTCCATCATTGTGTATAGTTGTCGCTACTCAGGCAAAAATTCTATCACCGTAAAAACGAGCGTATTCCCACCTTAAAGCCTGGCAACGCATCTCCATGCCCTATGGTGTTGCAGATGTTCAGGCTTGCTCATATGCCACCTATTATTTAAAAATAAATCTATAGAACTATCGGCGTCAATTCTGTCAAGCGAACAGCCTGCTTAGTTTCGCATTTAATAATATCCATTCGACATCAAAAATATGTTTATAAATAATAAAATTATACAACCAGCGAGCAGGGAGAGAAATTAATATTTACTCTGCGTATCATATGCAGTCCTTTAATTAACGTATCTGGTTCGTTACGTATGTAAAATAGAGACGAAATATATGAAAAAGAGAGTTATAAAATAAAAAGATTACTGCCTCGGTGGCGCAGTTATACTACGGTATGATTACAGCGCTGAGGTCTCGGGTTCGAATTCTGGGTCGGTCGGATGACATTGGATTTTTGTATTAATTATCAGCTCGCAGTCAGGAATGTGTGCCCGATATGGCGAAAGCCTCGCCCTCTATCACATCGTAGGACGGATCAGGATCAAACGTTGCTGTCCTGGTAACACCTTTGCTTACCCCTCCTGGAAAGAAGGCGTCAGTTTATGTGTGTATATAAAATACGCCTTATATACAGCGGAAGTTTTGAATTCAGCAATTTATCGATCAGTACATTCTTAACCACCTGAGACCGCGTCTTTACCGGCCAAGGAGAATAATTAATTTAAAGAATCACATTGCGTGAAATTTATTTCTTGCTACGCTGAATTTTATGAGATCCTTGTCATATTATATCGTTTAAATGGAATTTCGTTTTCACCCATTTGTAATTCCTGCGTTTTGAATTGTTGCTGTTAACAATGTATTCCGGTTCCAGAACTGCTCTAGAGTTAGTAGTTTTGAAAAGTTTTTATTTCATTATTGATAAAAAATATTTGCACCTTTCCAAAATCAAGTTCTTTAACAGTATGCCTAGATCTTCTACCTATAAAGCTACATATTGTTTTAGTAGGTTCAGACGCCACAAGCTTACTAAATATCTTATTCCAATGTATTTTTAAATATTAGAACGTAAAGAATAATCACTTTGTCAGTTTCCGTTCTATTGAGGACTTAAAATAATTGTGATCCAACGAAGAAACAAAACTTTAAAACATTCTCAAAACAAAACCAAAATTTCTAACATATGTCTAACTATCTTCTTTGCCTTTTGTGGCCGTGTAAAAGCATCAAGCCATCGTCAGAATATTAGAGTGATGTACCCAAAATTCACAAACTGAATTGTCGAGCTGCGGCCGCATTGTGCTTGAAACTCCGTGGCGTGCCCGCACTACTCCAGTTCCGAAAATCATTACCGAAACCTTTTCAAACAACTTCCTTGGGACTTTACATATTTGCTTATACGCCGCTTTGTGGAAATGTTTTCGTCAAATCACTTTTTATAACAGGTTCTGGTTGAATATGTAACTTGTTATCGATTTGCATGAATTGTATTTATAACATTATGATTAAACCGTGGATTACTGAGAACCATTCTTGCACCGTTTCATCTTCATAAATAAATAAATAATTTTCGTAGTGGTTTCTAAGATTTACGTGAATTTTACACATTGAAATAAAACTAATTTTTAAGGATTTTATCGCGATTTGGTTTCATTTTTACATTTTTTAACTTCTCTCATTAACTCAAATAATTTTCGGATCAAAAGAATCCTCAAGCTGCTTTCTTGCGGATTAACATACTACACATAGGATTCATTACGATTCTATCATTCAAGTAAAGACAATCAATAATATTAAATTGATATCCTCAACTATTTGAAGTTGAATTCGTTTAACGTGGCATTGATGGTGTGACCTCCGACTCATTAATGCTTTCCATTGTAAATTACGGTGTTACTTTTAAGTCTTAAAATTAAATTCACTTTTTATGAACGTAGTACATTGTCCACAGATTAATATAAATTTGGAGTGCCTTCCGGTCCACTAAGCTCTCGGATCATTATGTAAATTGCTTTTCCTGATTCACCATAGCTTGCGGGCTTGGAAAATGTATACAAATTGAATAATTTATTAAAGTGTTTTTTTAAATCTTGCTGTAGAAATTCGCTTGGATTTGTTGTTTCTATGAGAATAGATTATTATCCAATATTATTTATTAGAAATACATAGAATATCTTAATTCGTATTAAAAAATACATCAAATATTTCATTATATTCTTTCAAATAAATAACATTAATTCTTGAACTTGCAAACACACACACACACACACACACACACACACACACACACACACACACACACGCGCGCGCGCGCATCTGCATACATAACAAAGGAATTCCATAGCAGATTAAAAGCTCGAATCATGTAATTTAATTATAGAATTACTACTAACACAACATTGTTATATCCCAAAATATGTCACTAATATAATTATATAGAAAACTTTGTGGAGGAACACTGTCGCCCAAAATACAGGCTAAGCCTAGTTTGGGTGCCAGGGGACCAAAACCTGATTTTGTTAAAATTCTTATGGGAAATAAAAATAATAATAAAAAAAAAAATCATAACCGATAGTCGGCATTTCCCTTTTTATCTGTTTGCTTCGTTCCTACAAAGTAGAGTATTGGGATGATATTGAATATATGGCTGGAATATCTAAGCAGGCTTAGGTTTGTACAGAACCTAAATAAATCTAGATAAAAATGGAAGCCTTGAGATTTACGTCTCCACAACAAAACATTTTTACGATTCACATGCAAAGTGCCTTTTCAATTTTATTATGTTATGTTATAAATATAGAGAGGCAAAATGAGGCGAAGACTGACACTATAATAAGAACATGACAAATTGTTTTCTACGGAAAGAGGTTACACCTTTTTGATGACGCTTTGAAGCGTCCGAAACTAGATAAGAAAGAGAATAATATAATTAAATTAAAATTAATAATCAACTTACATTTGTTTCGCATATGGTGTCGCAATCTGCTTTAGAACGTTGTCAGTATCTAGACTAGAAACTAACCTTAACATCTTATGTCTCAGGATGGCGAGCGCAGTGGAATGCCAAACATTGCTTTGTAATTCATGGTGCTACTTGGTTTTGCTACTGTCCATAAGCGGTCGTATCGCTTATCATAAGGCGAATGCCATGCTCGTCTCGCCATTCATTGCAATGACAACGACAATTTTCAGCTGAGCTACTTATCTATTTATCAGATATGCAACACCAACATAACCCATTACAGGAAAAAGCAAATGTCGATTCATTTACAGTACAAACTGATAGGCGGTCTATATCAATTTTGTTTTACATCAGAAAGAGCATATCAGTTTCGAAACACTGCCGTATGAAATATGCGCTGCACAGTGCAATTACCGGGGCTTTTAATTTTCGCCACAGCACGCCTCACTTTCCCGTGTTTACTAGTAAAAAGGCTGCGATAGAATTTAACAGCTATAGACTAATGAAGTTTATATGCGACACACTGTTAAGTGTAAAATGCTGCATTGTGATTTTAGTTTAGTACAAATAAAAAACCTTTTTTCATCACTTTGTATCACAGTATGCATGGTCTTTTTTCTTATCTTCAAAGTAATATCCATACTCTCACATTAATGTATAATTGGTATTTGTATAATTAAATATTTTTCTACAAAATAATTATTTTTTCTAATATTGTCTTGCATAATATCTTGTTTTTTATAATATCAGGAATGACGGAGATCTTACATTTCAGACTCGGACCAAATATTTGTTATACATGTAAACATTAATTTCTTTGCAGTAAGCAGCAGTTGCTTCAGTCTCCCATATTACAGTCAATTTCTCGCTATGCAATCAAATAGAAGTTTATGATTAATTTATTGGATTTATAAATTAGGTACTGGCTTTTATTTTTCTTGGATTATGAGTTCTATTCGTATTGATATAAATACGAATAGGGATTGGAATTTTATATCACCAATTTTGTTTTATTTTTTTATTTATAATCTCTTCAAACCAAATTGAATTTTTGAAATTTAACGCTAACTTAAAAAAAAAATTCAGCTCAGATATAAAAGAATGAATGAAAAAGATTGCTTTATGCAAATTATAAGATTTTGAAAAGGCGGGCCCTGATTTTCCGTTTTTTAAATTTGTGCATAATCGAATAGTACTTATATCACTATGACAAAATACACGGCTCAAACGCTGCAACAGCTTATCTGTATCCAAGATCATAGCGTTTGAAACTCAAACCGTTTGAAATGCGACGCTCATCTGGCAGATTTTCGTTCCGAAACGACATTATCATTTCGGCAGCATGTTTATATACCCAACGGTATATTTTATGTGCATTCAACGAAGAAAATGTGTCCCTACGTGCTCGCAATATTGATGGCATCAAACTCAAGTATTACTTTAAGAATATTTGGTATATTTTTAGTATTATTATGGCCTAGAAACACGGTTATTATATGACTTTACGGCTGTGTGAGACTATTATTAAAACCATTTGTGATGGTTCGGTAATTTCGGTTGATGGTCTTTCGATTTCTGTATTTGTAGAAAGAGTACGCTAAGTCCCCAATTCTGTATGTTGCCACATAGTAATAACGGTGAAGGAAAACATCGTGAGTAAACATGCATACCGCAGCGATTTGTAAAAAATACTATGCGGACTTACCGCTAACCCGCACTAATGCAGCGTGGTGGACTATATTGCCTAACCCATCTCAACCGAACTCTCGATTGTAGAGGAGGCCGTGCCCTGCAGTGAGACGTATATGGACTGATACAGATGCAGACTGCCTCGGTGGCGTAGTTGTACTACAGTATGGTTACAAAGCTGAGGTCTCGGGTTCGAATCCCGGGTCGGGCAAAGTGATATGGATTTTTCTATTCATTATCAGCCCGGAGTTAGAAATTTGTGCCCGATATGGCGATAGGCTAGCCTCCTATCACATCGTGGGATGGAACATACAACGCGAAAAGTGGCTGTCCTAGTGGCGACTCTGCCTACCCCTTCTGGGATAAAGGCGTGAGTTTATGTATATATGTATGTACAGATGCAGTATAATAAGGCCTGGTTTGATTAATGTTGGTGTATTTATTATAAGACAGACGTCACTAATGTCCTATAAGCTACAAACAGAATACTATAGTAGTGCATATACCAGCTTATTGTAATAAGATGGCACATAATGTATTGTTATCTCCCCAGGCCGCGAAACGTTATAACAATCATATGTAGAAGGTAAATTAACAATGAAGGGGGCAATATTAATCAAGGCCCCTTTGTGCGGCCCCTTCTTGGGTTCAAGACGTAAAGGCAGATTGTATTGTTTCAGCATAATTGTAATATCTTCATTTTAAAACGCCATTTTTTTTTATAGCACTTTATTTCTGTAAAATCTGAGATTTTCGGTACAAAGCTTTGAAATCTAAGAGGATTCAAAGTTAATTTATTCTTTCGTAAATGAGAGCTATAAAAAGGTATTTATTGTGTAGGACTGAACTCGCGGCCTCTACTTTCATAGATGGCTTCATATCTAACTGTGCCATGGAGGCTGTCTTGTAATTTAACACCCATTAAAGGTAATAAATAATAAATACACCCAACAGTCACATACATAGTCCTGGCCCTATGATGGAGTCTTGTGTCGTGGGTATCAGAAACTACGAGAGAATTTTTCGGTCTCACAAGCACCCAGACCCGAAATAAACACCTGTGTATCACACAAATATTTGTTTCGGTGCGGGGATCGAACCCGCGGCCTCTTGTTTCCCAGCGCGCCTAAACAACTGCGCCACTGAAGCTGTCAATGTAACGCATCTATCTTCTACTATAGTACTCCAATTAGGTTTGTCATCACTTTGTGTCACAGTATGTTGTCTTTTATTGGGTTATCTTAAAAGCAACGTCCATCCTGCCACATTATTACATAATTGGTAGTTGCTTGGTAAATGTTACGCTGTACATTTTACTACGTACATTAGCTTGTAGTCCAATGACCAATGCACATACTAAATACACTTTGGTTCTTGCCTCTTATGGCGAGATATACCCCATAAAAGATGAAAATAGAATGGAATTATTTTATTGAAGAGTTTTAATTGATATTCATTCATCCTTTGGTAGAATAGAATTGCGCGTGGGTTGCCAATAACGAGGACCAGGGTTCGATAGGCATGTGATTTAGCCTCAATTAAAAAAATAGTACCTTTTGAATATTTTTCCACTACTAAATACGAAATCGCGATTCAAAACACACATTAAAATGTATATGGCCAGGTGAAAACCTATCGCGAAAAAAAAAATAACGTGAGTGACCTTTTAAATAAAAACATAAACCAACACAGAGTTTGCGAGTTATAATTCGATAGAAAGGTGTATGTGGGTGTGTGTATATTTACTTTATGTAAAAAGGATGATCCGAAGCGGTTTCTTTACGAGTCTAACGCTATCAAAGTTTATGCGCTGTTTGGCAAGTTGTAAGATGTGAGTAACTCGGTTGATTTTTATGAAAAGAAAAATGTTTTATAAACCTTTTAACATCAAAGGAAGATTTTATTTAAATATTTCATGAATAGAAAAATGTTTACGAGTTTAATTCGCGGCCAGTTTAACAAGATCTCTCGTAACGGTGGGAGGCGTAGGGTTGTCACCTTGTTGGGATTTTTTTTATTGATGTTTCTAGTGTATTAGACTTTGCTTCTCATAACAATTATTCAGCAAGCGACGAAAATGCTAAAACGGGATTGTAGAATTTAGGTGCTTATTTTTAATATTTGAACGATTAAATGACTGCAGTGTCCTGATGGTTTTCTCTCGACCGTCGACGTAAGTATGCCATTCTGGTCGACAACATACATAACAGACGGGTATGACAGGATGAACCAGAAACGCAACACACTCACATATCTTATTATGACGAGCTTTCCAACATTGTGTTTAGTGCTTGCTGTCCGAAAAAATGTGAATATCCTACCACATCATTTGGACTATGTTAGATAATATTATATTAATATTATTTATTCATTATTTTGCTTACTCCATGAAATGTGATATAATGCTTAATTACTCGTGACAATTAATTGAAACGTAATCCTCAAATCCAAATAGTGTAACTGGACCGACGTTCAAGTTGGACATTGTCGCTCCCAGCGCTCGCCATCGAGACCGAACTTCGTCTTAAACAAGTAATGCCTGCCAGCGTCACGCGATCGACAGAGCCGGATTAACATTAACGAAATAGGCATTCTTTATGATTTTATTTTTTTATTCATTATTTTGCTTACTCCATGAAATGTGATATAATGCTTAATTACTCGTGACAATTAATTGAAACGTAATCCTCAAATCCAAATAGTGTAACTGGACCGACGTTCAAGTTGGACATTGTCGCTCCCAGCGCTCGCCATCGAGACCGAACTTCGTCTTAAACAAGTAATGCCTGCCAGCGTCACGCGATCGACAGAGCCGGATTAACATTAACGAAATAGGCATTCTTTATGATTTTATTTTTAACCGACTTCAAAAAAAGGAGGAGGTTCTCAATTCGACTGTATGTTGCTTTTTTTTTTTTATGTTTGTTACCTCATTTCTCTGTACTGGGTGAACCGATTTCGATAATTCCTTCTTTAATTGAAAGCTGATGCTTGTCATTTGGTCCCATAAAAATATGGTAACGATCTGATGAATATCTTCGGACCTGGAGAGGGGAACTCCTTAAAATTAAGTAGGATTCCAATGGTTCTTCTTGCATTGAATTAAGTATAAAAGCAAAATTACAGTGGTGGAGGATAGTAGGGGTAGGGGCGAGGGGGGGGGTTAGAAAATTAAGAAACATGTAAATAGTCAATATCTTCGGCAGCTTTTAACCGATTTTAGTGATTTCTTTTGCATCAGAAAGAACGTATTAACACTTTGATCTCACCAAGAAATCAGGAAAATCTGATGAATATCTTCGGTCTTGGAGAGTAGAACTCCTCAAAATTGAGTACGATTCCAATGGTTCTTTTTGCATTGGATTCAGTATAAAAGCAAAGTTACAGTGGTGAATGAAAGTAGGGGTAGGGGCGAGGGGGGCCGTTAATAAAATGAACAAACACGTAAATAGTCAATATCTTCGGCAGCTATACCAATAAATCATGAAGATCTGATGTAATAGTGACAAAGAATCATATTATTACAGTTTAATAGTATGCCATATACCATTTCGTAATGAAACCGATATCGGCAATTGGGGGCATTGCCGTTTGTTATGTGTTGGTGAACAAATTGTACATGACGATGATAAATTTTGTGAAAACATGGAAGAACGAGCCGTCATGTCGGATGAATTGTTCGTAAGAAGCATTCGAGGATTAAATATCCAATAAAAGAATGTTTCAAAAAGTCTCAACGGCAATCAAAATCAATTTGCAAGCACGATTCAAAACTTTTTCATGTAAGCCCGCATTTTTGAAAGCCTATTATTGCGTTCTTCACAAGTATCTTTTGAAATTACTCTGGAGATAGATTCCCTTATTTGAGACAGGCGTTGCTCCCTTCCTCCGTTTGTCTCATTTAAACGGCGCTCTCTCATACGAGCAGCGCGTTTACTAGGTCTACCCATATTCAGGCTATCGAACTTTTAAGTCACTAAAAATAAAAAAATAAACCAAAATTTTTCATGTAAGCCCGCATTTTTGAAAGCCTATTATTGCGTTCTTCACAAGTATCTTTTGAAATTACTCTGGAGATAGATTCCCTTATTTGAGACAGGCGTTGCTCCCTTCCTCCGTTTGTCTCATTTAAACGGCGCTCTCTCATACGAGCAGCGCGTTTACTAGGTCTACCCATATTCAGGCTATCGAACTTTTAAGTCACTAAAAATAAAAAAATAAACCAAAATTTTAACAAAAAAAATAACCGACTTCAAAAAACTGACAAAATTCATACTAAAAATAAACATCTAAATAAAATAATTTTTAATAAAAAAATAAAAACCGACTTCAAAGTGCCACTACAAAGTAACAAATAATATATATTTCATCGTACTAGTACCCAATGATTAATGTTCTTATTGACTTGACTAGCTAACAAATCTTAAATACGTAATATTTTGAAGGCGGGTCGCTAAGTGCCGAACATGTACGCCTTACGCTTAACATTAATTTGTGTAACTAATTATAGCGAAAAACACGCAAGATTTACACGGAATATTAATTTGTCTTAATATATCAGGCTGTAATCGTCCACTGTTGAGCATGGGACACAACAAACCCTTTCTTGTACTTAAAGGCCTTTATGTCATGCAGGTTTCCTGACTGTGATTGAAATATATCACTGATAAAGAGTTTGGTAATTGAATATCATCAACACACAAGTGACTCCGATAATTCCGGAGGTATATACCCTGGAATTATAACCGAGACGCTGGTCAACCGTCTCGTGGATCATATGTAGATCAACAGGCTACCACACATATGTAACACACATAGAAATTCTATCAAAACTTCAATAAATCTACACGTAGGATTAGCACATTATATTCATTTGTGTTTAATTTCCTTATGTGCCTTTCTGAGCCAACATTGCAGGATCTACATGTAATATCAAATGGTGTCACATTTGCTTAATTTTATACGTGTTTGATATTTAGCGACCCGCCTTCAAAATATTACGTATTTAAGATTTGTTAGCTAGTCAAGTCAATAAGAACATTAATCATTGGGTACTAGTACGATGAAATATATATTAGTTGTTACTTTGTAGTGGCACTTTGAAGTCGGTTTTTATATTGAGGAAAAATAAACAGTTGTACATTGTGTATGAATATTTTTACATTAAAGTTATAAACGCACAACCTACTACGTTTACAGAATATAATTTGACAAAAAGGAATGTCGTGCCAGTGGATTAAAAGGAATGCGCGTTTGACTAAAATCTTTTTGTTCCTTATACGTTGAGGAGTTAAGCCATCGTTCTGGCATTAAGCAGGTTGATTGGTTTCACACACCATTATTTTCGCAAACTCTAGTATCAAAAAATATTTATTTCTCAAAAATCTCACTTTCAGCCTCACTACAACAATTAATTAGATGTTGTGTTTAACGAGGAGCTACTTCAATCGTACATAGCTATTTTAATTTAAATCCGCCACAAGTAACTACCACTTTATAATTGAATCTGCTAATTGCCTCTGCATTTAGATAAAAAGAGGCTGCATTTGTCACAATTACCATAAATAAATTCAATATGATAAATACATCCCTATCTCGTAGCGACAGTCCTCGGCCTTGAAAGTCCCTTAAAATTATTTTAAATATTCTTCTTTAATTTCCATTTGTAAGAACATTTTGTTATAAATTAACTATAAAGTACAAAGGAATAAAGCAGGAAGGGGTTTCGTTAAGCCGCTAGCTTTGCAAAGTTACGTGTATTCAATATTAATATGGAGGTAGCATACATGTATGTTGAGTATGTCTGGATAGCTACAATCATACACAATCTTGGAAAACCGATCATAGTAGCCCACGCATGGATGTCGTGTTTCAAGTTTGTCCTGCGTGTATTCTGATTCGAGCAGAACGATTGTATCATCCCATTTGAAAGGCACTGCTTTTTACTATCCGATTGCAGCCACATCATGCAAGTATTACAAAAATATTGAATTTGCAGAAGTAGATGTATAATCCCATTTTAAATATATAGCCCGAGGTTGCAATTTGTGCTCACTCCTTATCACATGTTGAGACATAATAATAACAACGAACCCTGGCGGTTACTATTTTTTTACGCAGTATTTGCATTCCAACACAATTTAACAAACAACAACTTCTTTATTTTAAACTCCTGTTCCATATTTCTTAATCCGTTCCAAACAATATAGTTAGTAAAACAAACCACTCACCAATAGTAATTGAGCTGTTGGACGAGCACTTCGTTTCATTAGCGATGCAGGCCGAGGGGTCACAGTACGCTGGTCGGGATTATTTAATTACCAACCTGAATCTACTAATTACGGCGACGCCTTTGCAATGTAGATGTTTGGTTTTTAATCAGCTACTTTGGGTATCTGCTCTCGAAAATTACTTTGTAGTTTGAAATTAGGAAAATTAGCTTTGGAAAAGGTTTAAGAGGTGTAAATTTAACAGTTCCTTTTCTCAGATTAGTGTCGAAAAAGATTAATTGTTTTTTTTTATTTTGTGTTTTTAATTCATTTATTTAATACAAAAGGCAGACCAAATCACATGAAATTCTAAAAAAGAATAAGGACTATGTTTTGCTGTGAAATGTGATATCGAAATGCATAATAGTGCATCGTGAATCTTTTAGTATTAGTCCATATTGGTGTAAGCCTTTGATAGAGAGTTCTTCGCTATCAGTTTAGTCACCAAAATCAGAGATACCTATTTATGTTCGAAGTTGTAACCTTACATTTCTCATCCTCTCCGTCTTCTACAAAGATTTACTGAATTCGATAAAAACTAAGAAAGTATAGACTCAACGACAGTACATAAAACAAATAAACAAAATCCACTGACAAAACTGAACGTTCATCTAGCATCGTGAAACCAGGTAACATTTACACCGACCAGAATCCTCGGAAACAACGGCAAATCCATTTTTATTGTGACACGTACCGACAATAGTTATCGTCCCCGCCAGCCGGCTTTCGTTCTTGTCCCTATTATCCCCGCACAATATCCTCCGTCCGCGGTTTTCGTATTAGCCGGGGATGCGAAAAATCTGAATACGACTTTACATTCGCAGTACTTTGTTTCGTATTTACGAATATTCAGAAGGGAATGGACGACACAGATAAGTCTGTGGATTTATTTATTATACCAGCGTTTTTTCCCGGGTTTGCTTGGCGGAATATTTATTTTCCGTAAATTATTTTTGGCTTCACACTTCCACTTTCTATTTATGTAGCTGTATATTCTAACAATGAGATTGACAAAGGCCTACCTATGCCATTTTCCATCATTAAAGACTTTTTTCTTACCAATGAGCATCCATCTAGAGCTGTTTCTTCGTTCAATGTATTTTTAAACTGCGATTCCAATAAAGAAGCTAATTTTGCTGACCTTTTGAAACCTAGATATACACAGGCTGAACCCAAGGCTGGGCCTACTAAAGTTACTATGAAGGATTCTTGACAGTCGTGTACCGGGATCACTATCCGAGCGGATACGAATTTCCCTACAGTTAATGTTTTACTATAGGAAAACTATTTCAACTATTGAATCTATGTGTCAGATTTAATATAGGACTAAACGTAGAACAAATAATTTCCATAAACCCCGAACATTCGGTTGCAATATATTACACAAACGCAACAAGTAGATCGAAGCGTGAATGCCGGTTATAGAACTGAGTGCGGACAAAATGACATGCCATCGTATTGCGAACGTCGTCGTAATCGCAAGAGCCAATTCCTTTGATGTACAACCGAAATAGCAATACCATGCCCATCTTGGAACCAATCCCACAAATAAAGCAGCAGCCGGTGCGTCGGCTAACGTAAATGGATCCAATGTTTGATGAATTGAACAGTACTACATGAAGTGATTCTTAAATAAGTTTGAATGTTTGTGGATGTGTTTGAATGCTTGAAAACCGACATGTAAACCCTTGGATGAATTTTGATGAGAATTAAGACGAAAAAGGTCACATATACAAGTAAATTATTGTATGACCGCTGAAATGTAATTTATAGACCGTTTATCGATCAATACGTAGGCTAGCATTCCTTTTTATCTTAATCACATATTAAATCAAAATACCTTAAAAAAACTTAATTGTTTAACCAAGAAATGGAATTTTGATGACCTAGATATTCAGGTCTTGTTTGCTTTGAGATAAATGCCTAAGCTTGTTTTGATATACTTCTTCTAATGGAAGTAATTGTATGGTTTCACCGCAGTATATATTACTTACTATTGACGTATGGAATCCTCAAAATGATTTGTGTGCCTGATCTTGAATTTATGCCGAACAATTTGTATTCGATTCAGGTTGAATACAAATTTCTTTTATGATCTCAGCCAACTAGTAACTAGCACATTTACAATTTTGTCAATGGATTTATATCTTTTGAATCTCAGAGATCAAGTGTTGTAGATTTAAGGGCGGCAGTAATCACGTACTTTCAGGGGAATCGTTTGCTTGATTTTCCAGAGATATGGAATAAAAAGGAAAGATAAAGAAAATTGATGATTTATCAGAGATGTTTCTTCACAGTAGTATAATGATAATTATTTGTCCGGTAATAAAAAGGACCAGCTATTTAACTACTCGCTGTAAGAAATTCAAACAATACAGATTCGTAGCGCCATCTAGTGTTGTAATAGAGAATCAATTTACACAAACTTTGAAACAATTTAACAACCTTATAAACCTGTGATATGACCATACATCATTTAAAAGTCTTCCACACAAAATGTCAACTATTTTAAAGCAATATAAAATTGTATATATTTTATTTTGTTTCATATTTAATATACTATGTGCGAAAATGATAACAACCAATAAAAAAATACAGTATAATAAAATTATAATCTAATTTAAATCAAACTTAACACGGTAATTTTTCCTTAGCCGATTATTTTAGTCGAATGACTCACATGTCGCTTTTCGAGTAATTTTCACCACAAATTACAATTCATGTTTTTGTGTTACAAGGCGCGTGGGCGATAACTACTCCGTATCAAATAATGTAGCTTGCGTAACGTTAAAGCACTTGTAAATCAAGATTTTTTTTTCAAATCTAATGTTTGTTTGAACCACAGATATTTGTTTCGGGTCTGGGTGTTTGTGAGACCGAAAAGTCTCTCGTAGTTCCTGATACCCACGACACAAGATTTGATCTTAGTTTGGGGTTAGGCCTATGTATGTAAATGTTGGGTGTATTTATTTATTTTCAAATTAATTATTTTAAGTGTCACATTGTTTATCTGTGGACTATAGGTAAATCAGGTGTTTCTCTCTCTCTTCAGCCACAGGAAGCCCACTGCTGAACATAGGCCTCCCCTATAGATCTCCATATAGATCTGTTGGAAGCGGCCTGCATCCAGCAACTTCCTTAAATCGGGTGTTTACTTAACATGATAATTTCATAATTCCTCTCTTAATTAAGTTCCATAATGACACAAATATGTTATTAGAATTATATTCGTAATAAACTGCCTGCTCGATGGCGTAGTTGTACTACGTTAGGATTCGAACCCGAGACCTCAGAGTTGTAACTCTGAGGTCTCGGGTTCGAATCCCGGGTCGAGAAAAAAAACCCAATATCTCTTATATTTTACTCATTATCAGCCCGGAGTCAGGAATTTGAGCCGGATATGGCGATAGGCTCGCCCCCTATCACATCGTGGGACGGAACATACAATTACAAGGCAAAATGCAGGTGTCCTGGCAGCACCTGTGCCTACTCTTCTGGGAAAAAGGCGTGATTTTATGTATATATGTGACAATTGAATGCTGAATAAGCGATTACAAACGAATTCTATCATGTTCATGTATTGCAGAATGAATAACAAATAACAGCCACCGTGGCTCAGTTGGTTAGACGCCGACTGTGAAAAGAGAGGCCGCGGGTTCGATCCTCGCACCGAGACAAATGTTTGTGAGAGCACAAGTATTTGTTTCGGGTCTGGGTGTTTGTGAGACCAAACAGTCTCTCGTAGTTCCTGATACCGACCACAAGATATGATCTTAGTGTGGGGCCAGGACTATGTATGTGACTGTTGGGTGTATTTATTTATTATTTATTTAAATGTCGACGAAATATGATTTTTTCGACGGGATATCCTTAGATACTCTACTATTTCGATTGCATTCCATCAGACATATTAGTCATTTTGTCGTGCTAATAAACACGACGATATTATCATAGTATCGTACCTTATGAATATCTTATCAAATCACGTCTGGTTAGTTGCAGTAAGGAATTCTAGTTTACAAAGCCAAGATTACAGCCGTTTTAATTGCGTGTAAACCGCGAAAATACACTGTATACGTGTTTTTGTTTATACGACATGCGTTGTTTGTTATTGGCGGAAGGCCAACGGTCAATGTCGGTGATGTGGTAATTTCGCTTCTAGGTAATTGGGTTATTAAAGCTATTTTGTAAGAGTATTGTACTGAATGGCAATGCAGGTTGCCTGAAGTTTTGTGTCTTGGAGACTTCATTTGATCTTTTAGTTAGACGCTGACGTCTCATGCTAGTGTTAATAAAAATATTAACATACATACATAAACTCACGCCTTTATCCCAGAAGGGGTAGGCAGAGGCGCCACCAAAACACCCATATTTTGCCTTGTATGTTCCGTCCCATGATGTGATAGGGGGCGAGCCTATCGCCATATCGGGCGCAAATTCCTGACTTCGGGCTGATAATAAATAGAAGAACCCAATATCACTTTGCTCGACCCGGGATTCGAACCCGAGACCTCAGCTTTGTAGTCGTACCGTAGTACAACTACGCCACCGAGGCAGTCTAAAAACATTAACTATAGTCTATAATTTAGTTAGACATTTATTAATACTATTTTATAATACGGTCTACACATCGACATAAAGTAGTCCCATCGAAGTCTGAAAAGGATAGTGAAATTATTATTTTTTTCTTCCCAAGAAAAGCTTATGTATTTTGAAATTTAGAATTTTTTTTTAAGTGGTTCATGACTAGATAACGAATATTTTTGACTTTTGGAAACATCACGTCACGACTGACGGCTCGTCAAAATAATAACAAATGGTAGGTTTGGTGTTTGGAACACTTTTATGCGTGGGTGTGTATTACGCAATGCGTTTAATACAAATACAACCATTTAACAATTCACACTAACGGTTAATATTCCAATCCATAAAAAGGTTGCCTGGAAGAGATCGCACGTAGCGATAAGGCCGCCAATTAGTTTTAAGAATTTTATCTGTTTTAATGTTTCTTTTTTATAAATTTCGATGAACATAGTGTATAAATGACACCTGTTAAGATTTTCTTTAATATTAAATAGAAACTCAAACAGTATACTCGCACGTCGTCGAAACTCATTTAAAACTGGGCTGTCTCTAAGGATATTAAACAGGTGAAGGTAAAAAAGCTAGGAAGCGATCGCGTCATTATAACACAATTTGCCGGCACCATGACACACTTCCCCATACAGCCTTCGAGTAAATTTAAATGTACGATTATTTTAGGATAACGGGTTATTTATTAGCGCTTATGTTAAGATATTATTTACCTTTATATAATACCTGGATGTGAAGAAGTATCCACTTTGAAATATTTTTTTACGGATTTTATCGCGATTTGGTTTAATTTTAACATTTTTAACTTCCCGACACGTTTCGATTGGTTTTCAGCATTCGGGGTCACGGGGCGGACACAGTATCCACTGTTAAAAAGTGCCCACAGTGTAAAACAATATTTTAAAAAATAATGTGCATGAATAGTTGATTTAATTAATTCACATATTATTTACCTTTATACAGGGTATATCAAGACCGCGACCGAAAATGAAGACAGGTGGTAGTATTAGTGATATCAAACACAATGCAAGTAAAAATTTCACAAAAAAAATCGTCATTTTTTTTTTACTTATCGTCGTATTTGAATGATAAATACATAGTTTTTCTAAAATTATGACGTGCACCGCTTTATTTTTAAACACGTAATGGCATGTAAGGGTTTAAATTAGTATTTTTGCAAAAACTTGGTATTTACCCCCCAAACACGATGATTTTTAAAATACTGTAAAAAACAATCCATCGCTGTTTTTGCAAAATTTTTAGTTGCATTGTATGTTACCACTAATACTACCACCTGGCTTCGTTTCCGGTCGCGGTCTTGATATACCCTGTATATTACCTGGATGTGAAGAAGTATCCACTGTTAAAAGTACCCACAGTGTAAAACAATATTAAAAAAATAATGTGCGTGAATAGTCGACTTAATTAATTCACAAGCATTTATAGTAAGGCTTTGATGGTTATTCGAGGAAATTATGGAACTTTTATTAAATATCTGCCGTCCGTTTTCATTCGTTTGTTCGAATTTAATTAATGTTTTCAGGTAAAATGTAATAGTACTACTTTATTAATTAAATATTTAATATGAAATGTACTCATCATAATTCAAAAAAATCGCTTCAATATTAGTCTTATAAAGTAGTAAAATAGTTTTAAAGACAAAACAGTGTAGGAAATTGGGTACATGAGATTTTTAAACCGAAAAACACGCAAATTAAAATCTATTTATCTATTTTTGACAGCCTCCGTGGCGCAGTTGGTTAGACGCCGCCTGTGAAACGAGAGGCCGCGGGTTCGATCCCCGCACCGAAACAAATATTTGTGTGATCCACAGGTATTTGTTTCGGGTCTGGGTGTTTGTGAGACCGAAAAGTCTCTTGTAGTTTCTGATACTCACGACACAAGACTCGATCTTAGTGTGGGGTCAGGACTATGTATGTGACTGTTGGGTGTATTTATCTATTTATTTATTATTTATCTCTCTATTCAGCCACACGAAGTCCACTGCTCGTAGGCCTCCCCCAAGGATCTCCACATCGACCTGTTGGAAGCGGCCTGCATCCAGCGACTTCCTGCAACCTTAACCAGGTCGTCCGACCACCTTGTAGGTGGGCGTCCGACACTTCGCTTCCCAGTCCGTGGCCTCCACTCCAGAACCTTTCGGCCCCAACGACCATTAGTTCTTCACGCTATGTGCCCGGCCCAGTGTCACTTGAACTGGCTAATCTTAAGGGCTATCGGTAACCTTTGTTTAATTACAATACCCATCATGAATTTGAACCAACTACCTCACTGTTAACAAACACACCAACATTGTACTAAAACGGGACAGATATAAACACGAAAAATATATTAACTAAAAGGAGGAGAACATAAATAAACTTCCGTTTCAGTTGCGAGTCTTGATGAATGACGTACAGTATACGGTTTCGTTGGAACGGAACGTATTTGTGTTAACAATTGAGCCCGGTGAGGTATTGTTACCACGTGCCCGTTTCGTCCAAATATTTGGAATTTTCATTTCCATCTCGCTTTTCTTGAATAGGGTATATTGATGAATATACTCGTATCTCAAATTATCCATGTATCTCAAATTACTAACTGTTAAAAAAAATTTGTTTTGTCTGTAGTTATTTGCTTAGAGCTTGTGGTTATTAGGTAGTACCGAATTAAATAATTTTTACATAAATGGTTTCGATCGATGTCAGTTGCGACATTGATTATTATGAAGTGATTATAATATTGTACTGTACTGTATTAGCCCATATAGGTCCCACTGCAGGGCACGAGCCTCCTCTACAATAGAGAGTACGATTGAGAGGGGCATATAGTCGACCAAGCTGGCCTAGTGCGGGTTGCCGAACTTTACATACCATAGAAATTATAACAAATCGCTATAGTATGCAGTTCCTCACGATGTTTCCTTTACCATTATAGTGCGTGGTGATTGACTATCAATTCACACATCACTTCGAAAAGTCAGAGATTATTTATTGTATCCATATTATTTTTTAATATGAAAGTTTTTAACTTGGCTACGATCTTCAAGTATTATGAGAGTATGTGGTTAGAAGCGACCACACCATTCAGTGGGCCTCTAATTAGACCTGCCTTAAGGTTTTTAGAATTTCTAGCTGGATGTATGTGGTTTCCACGAGATCGCTGAAAATGACGTGGAGTTTTAAAACATTATTATTAAAATAAAAATATTTTATACGGATTTTATCGCGATTTGGTTTAATTTTTACATTTTTTAACTTCCCGACGTCTCAATTACTTTACAGCTTTCGTGGTCACGGGGCGGACATTATTATTAAGTATGCTATTTTGTTGCAGGATGCTGGGCGGCGTGGGAGGGCGGCACGCGTCGGTGCGGCGGCGCGGCAGCTCACCCGGCGTGCGGCGCTATGGCGCGGCCGCGGCGCCTGTCGGGGATTCTCCACCAGGCTCGCCGCGGCCCATGCGCCGCCGCCGCGCCGCGCTCGCCGCCACCGACCACAAGACATGCGCCCTCATACACACCAGGCTCAAGCTGGGGGATATCATGTGAGTTATTGCCTTTTGTATCTGAATATGATGGTTTCGGTGTAATGAAATGAAATGAAAATGAAAATAATTTATTGAATCCATTAAAATGTTCAACATTGTTTAGATTCAGTCATTTTTTGAACTACCAACCGGTTCGGAAAGCGGTTTTCACTAGAGAAGAACGGGCAAGAAACTCTAGTGTTGCTCTTTTCAAAACCAGTTAAATATATAGATGGCGCTATCAAGTGTTGGCAGGTACTGTCCAAGGGCCAAATTGTTCGATTGTCAAGTAAAAGTTACCAATCAAAATAATAAGTCACAGATATAATAAAAATGATGGAATCCCCGATACTACGAGGGAGCTATCCGTTCTTAGAAATAAGAATAAAAATACAATAAATGATATAAGACCATTAAAAATCCGCTCTAAATTGATAAATAGCATTTCTATATTTGTTAGCTTGTCATGTTAATGAATCCTAAAGTAAGTAAAAGTTTTTAATGTAGTATAAAGTGTTTATGTTGCCCTGTGGTCCGGGGGTACAAGAATTTAACTGGTGGTAGGTCTCTCATATGTGAGAGGCCGCCTGGGTAGGTACCACCGCAATGTCTATTTCTCCCGCCAAACAGCAGTGTAAATGCGCTGTTGTGTTCCGGTTTGAAGGACATTGTAGCCAGAGTAACTACTGGACATATTGAGACTTAACATCTTATGTCTCAGGATGGCGAGCGCAGTGGAATTCCAAGCATTGCCTTGTAATTCATGGCGTTGGTTTTGCTACTGTCCATGAGCGGTCGTATCGCTTACCATCAGGCGAATGGCATGCTCGTCTCGCCATTCATTGCAATAATAAAAAAAAAAAAAAAAACATTTCGCCATGGTATTCCCTGCCCGTCGTAAGAGGCGACCTAAAGGGGTCATCGGAGTCGCTGGGCACACTGCGGGGGCGGTGTGCCCTCACGTATAACGACTCCGAGATGTACGATAGAGCCTCGTCTCTGTCAGGGACGCCCACAACACCTTAAACGGGCGTCCAAAAACAGGCGTTAGTGGGTGTCATCCGCACCTCCTACATTGAAGGACCAGCGATGGTTTTGTGCAGGGCGGTAATGTGGACGTAAATCGGGGCGCTTTTCGCCCTGGAATGTCCGGTACCGCCTATAATGCGTGTGACGGTTAACGAGGGGTTTTTAGTCAATATGCTGGCGTAGATATTGTTAGGGACCCAGCTCGGTCACAACATCCGCATTGTTCCGAGCTGGAAGGCCAGTGACACTGACATACCCCTTTCGACCTCCCCCGGGGTACCGAAAGGGGAGCTTAATAGCTTTTCCTGTCGAAACAAAAAAAAAAGTATAAAGTGTTTATAGTGTGTATAAAGTGTTGGCTAAAATATTTTTATCTTAACTTACATAAAAAATGTTATTCGCTATGGATATTTTAGAGAGTAAATATTAGTAACCGCTCATATTCACCACTTATATTAATTGTTAAAATTGAATTACGCTATCCTATAATACTATAATTATACTTAAAAATCAATATCAAATCTAAATAAAGTAGAATATCTACGTAGAAGCCGCTTCTAATGTCATTTATATAGTTAACGCCAGGGAATTTTTCTAGCGCCCTCTGCGCATTTACGAGCGAATCATTTCACCGCAACTTTTACAGCCCTCGTTACACTAGCGCCACTGCGGGAAAGTTCAGAATTGGTTTGCTCTGGCGATATTACCGCCATCTGTTGATCGAGGTGACTCGCAGTGAAACTGAAAGGATTCGAGCCGCCCGGCCCTGCACACTCTTCTTTACTACTAGTTACTAGTTTCTGTTACTAGCTTTTTAATTCTATGATTAACGATAGGTGGCGCTACACGTAACAGAAGTGCGGAGTTGAGCTATGTGCCGATGAATGGCTGTTACACTTTTTTATTTTTGTCGCACTGAACATAAAGTAAAATTCATTCATTTCATAAATAATAATTTGTTCTTCAAATTATTTGTACAAATATTTTTTTTTATTAATTAATCAAACTGGTAAAAATAAATATGAGTGATTGAAACCTAAACAAATTACCAAAAAATATGGAAACGGTATTAACAGAGATCCGTTCAATTTCCACGTCGGAACGCTCATTCAGATCGAAATTGAATCTGGATTTGGTATTTAGTTGGAGGCGCGGCCGGGACAGAAAGCAAGACGCTCAATTCAATTTTCTTGTAATGGAGATGGGGACTTGTGAGTCGGCCGCCTGCGACGTTCGGTTAGTGTAAATGGAACGGTCTTCGTTTCCTGCCTCCACGTGGCGAGATGCTATTATTGATTTCCGGCGCTAGAGCGGGACAGCGCCATACCACAATTTGTTGCACTATTTTCCGTCCCGCTCGTCCGCCAATATATGACCTATTTTTATGCCGCCATCCCTATATTAATACAGCCTAAGTAATTAGGTGAAAAATTCGGCTGGCGCGATGTAATCTTAACAGTAGTTCGTAATTATATGTTTGTTTTAAAATGGAGTTGACAAGTAAATTGTGGAAAATGTTTGGTCAAACGTTTGTAAATAGAAAACAATTAAATATGGATGCCGATTTCTATACTTTATTTAAATGTATTATAGAACTATACGTTCTCAAAAATATATTAAAAGTTAACACATATTATTCTTGACCTTTTTAAAAGTTACATTTTAATGAATTTGCCCATTAAAATTCCGCTGGTCACGAGAATATTCATGGAAAATGCTTATCTTACACTTAACTGGCCACTGAAGGAATCCCACGTCTTAGCACTCTCCACTTACACCGCTAAAGGGGAGACATTTTTAGCGTTTTTTTAAATTAAAGTTTTTGTAACTGTTTCCTGAATAATTAAAAACACAAATTTCCTATGATACAAGTAATTTTTATGAGCTAAATCCACTTTGATTTCAATGCAAATATTATTTTGAAAATATATGCATAAAAATGTTATGGATTGGCCAATTTTACATACATACATAAACTCACGCCTTTATCCCAGAAGGGGTAGGCAGAAGCGCCACCAGGACACCCACATTTCGCTTTGTATGTTCCGTCCCATGATGTGCTAGGGGGTGAGCCTATCGGGTACAAATTCCCGAATACGGGCTTATAATTAATAGAAAAACCCAATATCACTTTGCCCGACCCGTGATTCGAACCCGAGGCCTCAGGTTTGTAGTCGTACCGTAGTACAACTACGCCACCGAGGCAGTCCTAATTAGCTTATTTTTGGTGCTAATATTGTTTATATTATAAGGTATATCATATTAATACAAATTCAGCCCATATACAGCCTACTACAGGACGCAGACTTTTTTAATAAAGAGGGCATACGCCATATCATGCAATTGGGAATCATATTAATGAAATAAGATCCATACATTTTTTAAATAATTAACAGGTCCTATAAAAATCAAATAGAAGACCTATTAACTTGGCGCTCACTAGTCTCTGACTACCCCAATAGAACATAGGCTTGAGTATATGTAATTATTTATCATCTAAAAATATACCCGCCGCCTTACCTACTTCTCTTAATATACTACAAAAAGTCCACCAATACTACGAAACAGCTCCAATGAGCCTCAATATATCACAATTACAAAGTATATTGTAAATCAAAGGATTAAGCAAGCCAATTCAGTGGAGCTGAACATCTGCATTCGGTTGTCGACGCTTGGCTTACCCAAATAAATACGTTGGCTTAACTCCCTCCTAATTGGACCTGTTAAATTGTGACAGATATTATTTTGTATCGAATATAATTATTTTATTATAGAAGAGGAGTGAGCTGTGTTGCGTGCGGGTCTGTGCTATTTGCAGCAGAGGAAAATAGGGGAACATTTGAATGAAAATAGATTAAATTAAAATTGTATTGTTTAGTTAAAAACAGTTGACGATATTCTAGTTGGTGTGGAACTAACTGAAAAATCAAAGGTGTCTTGAGACAGCTCAAGACACCTCTGATTTTTCAGTTATATACACTACAACTCTGGCTTTTCGAAGACATGTTTTTAGGTAATAATTATTATCGGTCTCTTTAAATAGAAAAACTTTGTGGGAATACCTGCATACCTGGGTGTTCTCCTATATCGCCTAAGGCAGTGGTTTCCAAGGTTCACTGGGCTCCGACCCTCATAACAAAACCTGGCAAATTCGGGACTCACCTTTTGACCGTATTAGGATGTGATGGACATAAATTTATTGATAAAACAACAAAGTAACAAGTAAACAACATTTACTCACAGTAAAATTGTTTAATACTTAAAAACGAGTACCTACAAGAACTGTTATTTTAATGAGAAAGTTGTACTTGTTTCCTATTTTTTTTTAACTATTGCAGCTTTAGTATCAACTTCACTTTTAGTCGCGGTGAGTTTGATACGTCCATTTTGTTTCGGTTTTTAGTTTTAATGCTGATCGTTGCCGAAAATCCGGCCTCATATAGGCATGTGGTACTGAAAGGAAGAGAATGTCTAATTAGGACCCATTAAATATTCGCTCAATAATTGACCCACTGGTGGGTCGCGACACACAGTTTGGGAAATTCTGGCCTAAGGTAGTATGCAAAGTATACCAACGAATAAAAAAGCGGCCTAAAACTCTACAGTACGACAAATTACTACATAAAATAATGTAGACTATAATTAATTGCAAAACTCCTAAATTAAAATATGTCAGGCTTAAAACTCTACGCAATATTCAATGCTTTTTATGAAATTAAGTTTCATACATTTGAATCGTTCTATTTGTAATACAAAAACTGCGCTGCATGTTGACAATCCATGTTCCACATTCGCGAATGTTTGAATGCTCCGGTCGTGGACCTTTCGTATACAATAGAAGCTTCGACGAAAACAACTGTATTGACTACTGGGAAATTTTCAAGATTTTAAATTCTTCATTGATTTTATTTATGACACTATCTATTTACAGAATTTGTTTTGTATAGTGGTACGATAAAATGGCTTAAATGAATCTGATGTTTAATGCAGTGCAATGAAATAATGTATTATCCAACTAGAGATGGTCAAGTGTCACTGGTGAACAAAATTACACCGATCTTCTCAAAATCGGATGTACTAAGGCTGAACTCAAAATACATAGGATATTTTTTTTTCCAGTGACATTTTTTTATCATCACGTCCTATTTTAAATAATATTCAGGTGGATAACTGTCCCACCACTGTCTAAAGAGTCTTCTATTAAACATCAATCTGGTGGGAGGTCTCTCATTCGTGAGAGGCCGCCTGGGTAGGTACAACCGCAATGCCTAGTTCTCCCGCCAAACAGCAGTGTAAATGCACGCTTGTGTTTCGGTTTGAAGGACATTGTAGCCAGAGTATCTACTGAACATAATGAGACTTAACATCTTATGGCTCAGGATGGCGAGCGAAGTGGAATGCCAAGCATTGCTTTGTAATTCATGGTGTTGTTTGGTTCTGCTACTGTCCATGAGCGGTCGTAGTGCTTACCATCAGGCGAATGGCATGCTATTCTCGCCATCGCAATCGCAATAAAAAACACAACGCACAATCGTAAGACATACTGTAGCGACAGGTTTTCTATCATCACCTATTTTTAATAATATACGGGTAAAATAAAATTATTTTTACGGATTTTATCACGATTTGGGCGGACTGACCACCCCGTGCCACGAAAGCTGAAAAGCGATCGAAACGTCGGGAAGTTAAAAAAATTAATAATTAAACCAAATTGCGATAAAATCCATAAAAATAGTTTTGTTCAATGTGTAACATTCGCGTAAATCTAAGAAACCAATATACGGGTTTATAACTGTCCCACTACTGTCTAAAGAGTCTTCACATCAATCTCTCATAAACAACATGAAATCTCTTACTTCGCTTCAGGTAAAACCTAAACTGAATAGATAGATATACACATAGATTCCCAATTGTATGTGACAAGCCTCAAAACTTTTAGAAAGTCTGACACAAAATATGAACAATATAAATTGAAGAGGACGTGAACAATACTTGCATGTGTTTGTCTATCGTGTCATAATGTTGTGGCGGCACATTCAATATCCGGCACTCACACGACAGGAAACACTAGTTTACTGTTGTATATACCTAATACACTAGCAACACTTATTGTATTTCCTCCTTCAATTTTGATGCGTTACTCTAGTCGACTGCCTCGGTGGCGTAGTTGTACTACGGTACCATTACAAAGCCGAGGTCTCGGGTTTGAATCCTGTTCGGAAAAGTGATATTGAGTTTTTCTATTAATTATCAACCCTCAGGAATTGGTGCCCGATATGGCGATTGGTTTGCTTGAAATGTGGGTGTCGTGGTGGCACTTTTGTCTACCCCTTCTGGGACGAAGGGGTAAGTTTATGTATGTATTACATATTATGTACTCTAGCCGTAAATAATGGTAACGGTATCTTAAAAAATATAATTTTATAAATAAATAAATTGCATTTTTGTATGAATAATAAAATTACTGACGCCACACGTCGGATAAATATTAAATAAATAAATATTTCTATACATAACAGTCACCTGGTGAGTTAGGTGACAGAAAGCGCGGTAAACTTTAATATCACGGGTTCGGTGACCGAGTTGGATAAACTATATTTTACAAGCTTTTCAGTTTCTAAAATTTCTTAATACGAGTTTTCCAGAACTGGAATTTGTGCCGACTTAGGTACCTACCCTATCACAGCTTCGGACAAAACTAAGTCGGGGAACTGTCTACGTAATTACGGAATCTCTGTCTACCCATTTAGGGATACAGGAGTTTATATTTATCCTTAATATTTGTGCCAACAAATTCTTTGACACAAAACATAGGTAAACGGGTCGCGCCTCATTTATAAAACGAACATGAAAATTAAAACTAAATTAAAAACCGCATTCATTGCAAAGTCAACGGTCGTGAAGTAAAGAAAACATAGTATATGACACAGATAAGTGTTAAAATAATTAAAACTTTGCCAACAATGGAGCGGCATTCGTTTGTAGGTCATCAAGTTTTCGCTTTTGTGCTCGGTGCGCGAGTGTCGTGGGGAAGGAGGAGGGGGGGGGGGGGGGGGGGGAGGTGCAAATGCACACTTGAGTCGTACGCCAGTAATACACACGTGATGTTCAACTAAGCGTCTAACGTGGAAAATTGATTGTGTTTGCACCCGGTGTAAGCTGATTACGATGGAGTCTTTTAGGTTATTAGGATAAAAAATGGCATTACAAATTATGCGAGGTTGTATCTACATTTTGCAATTATTTATTATTGCAATAAAACTATTTATTACGGATTTTATCGCGATTTGGTTTCATTTTTAATTTTTTTTAACTTCCCGACGTTTCGATTACTTTACAGCTTTCGTGGTCATGGGGCGGACTGAGGTATTACTCATCCGCTCAGTGACTGTTACAATTTAACTACCCTTAATTTTCAATTCATATAAAATCCGTCATAAATAGTTTTATTTCAATGTGTAACATTCGCGTAAATCTCAGAAACCATTATACATTTTGCAACTTGAAGACTAAAAACATAAAACCTTGTAATATCAACCTCACGTAATTTTCGAGCGAAGGTAATATTGTAATCAATGTCTCTTTTAATATGGCCATATAATTATGAATGAAACTATTATATTATATAGCCGCTGTATAATTCGGTCAAGTTATTTGTGATATATTGATCATACTAATAGTTTATTTCACTAAAGTAATACGTGGAAAATAATTGCGATATTTAATTTGTTTAATCACTCGAATTCGGTTTGGACGTGCGTAGGTTTGCGTAAAACAGTATGATTAATGCTTACTCTATAGTCTATAATATAAAAAAATATGACATCACGACTGAAATATTTTCTAATTACACTGGGCGGTTCATTTGAAACTAGCGGCTCGGCCTGGCTTCGCCCGTGTGCAGATAGTTTTTAAGTCCAGTCCACATCAACAACATATTATAGTTTTATAGCGCACGCGATGTAAAGAATACTTTGGGTATTTTTTCCCCTTGGGTTACATTATTGGAATTTTAGTAAGGATCTCTTTTTTTAATACAATATAGCCTATTTCACCCGGGGATAGTGTAGCTTCCAAACATTGAAAGAATTTTTCATATCGGTTCAGTAGTTTCTGAGCCTATTCAATGCAAACAAACCAACAAGCAAATCTTTCCTCTTTATAATATTAATATAGATTGATGTTATAATTTATATACTCATTCATCATGGTTGTATCAAAAACATACGATCATAAAAGGCACTCCTGTATTATCAAGGAACACGGTGTTGCAATTTTCTTAAATCAAGCTAAATAATGGCGTGCAATAGAAAGCTTAATGTAATGACATTTACCTATACTATAAAATTGCATGTAAAATGACTTACAATGTTCATCTCCAATAGTATAAATTTTGCCGAACATAATATCAAATGCGATAAATTCTGTGTCTATAGTTTATGACTTCATACTTTATGCAATTTGGATGTTGCAGAATTTTTATTTAACGCTCTAGCGTTGTATGTGAATGTTCCAGAATATTTGACATTTGTTTGACAATTATGATTATTCAACTATGCCGTTCAGATATATGACTCAAGTTTAAAACCAATTACAAGATTTGTACAAAAGAAGTGATATATAAATACACCCAAAAGTCTCATACATAGTACCGACCTCACTCTAATATCGAGTCTTCTGTCGTGGGTATCAGAAACTACGAGACACTTTTCGGTCACACGATCACCCAGACCCGAAACAAATACCTGTGGTTCACGTTCAGAGTTCAGCCTTTGTTAATCCGATTTTTACCGGACCATCATTATTGCGTTGATAAATGCTAGACAACCATCTCTCGTTGGTAGATGCTTAAAATGCACTGCACTCATTGGACACAAAGTAAAATAAAGTAGATAATAATTGAACCACCCGCTCATTTTCCAATCGAAATATAATTACATGCAATTATAATGCGTCCAGACTCAATTCAAAGCTACTAAGGCACTATAAACTTCCTTGAAACTAATGCACCCGATTGCCGTCTAACAGAGACAGATGGAGAGAGATCGCGTGGCGAGCAAAATCATAGTCAGAGAATATGTCAGCCAGGAGTGTAATGACGAAGAAGAAGAAGCAGACTTCCTTATTATTCGACAAATGGATTCTCTGATGAAAAGTTTAAGAGTGTCGCGAGGACACGATTTTCGGCGGTCACGAGCTCTGAGTGTGGAGAATAGTTTCTCGTACCTTGACCGGCTCGTTCTTTTGTTTGCTAGTGATGGAACGAGTACTCAGATGGTACGAAATAATAGAATATGACCTCTCACATTAATTATTCCCATAGGGAAAAATTTAATAGAATTTAGAATATGAGACGGATAATAATAATAAAGCTAGTAAATTAGTTAAATTGATAACAGATTTAAACATGTTAGCATCATGGTCAAAAATATAAATTGTTGACAAATTGTTTTCTTGAGGTGGCATTTTATATGTTTAAGTTCTTAAAAGAAATACGTTAAAATAATATAAATAGCATAGAGGAAGTTTAAAATAATAGTTTTATGTTGATATAAGTGTTGATGCAACAGAATATTATTTGTTCAAATATTTAAAAAAATTAGGTTTGAAAATAAATCCATTCTTTCATTATCAAGGGCGTAAGAGCAGGACTTTAATAAATATTCCTGTAACAGAACTTAGTAATAGAAAGTATCTACGTAGACAGACCGTGTCAAAAGCACAGTACAAACAATGTGCTACGAATGCAAAATGCTACGCACGTAGCACAGTTCTATTTGTTGTTCTACGCCGTAGACTCGGTATAAACATCCACCTCAACGCTAACGCTTCGCTTTATTGTAATAAAAATAAATCATACATCAACAATCACGAAGCGATGCATATTTGTAATATTTGTTTCAGGTCTGGGTGTTTGTGAGACCGAAAAGTCTCTCGTAGTTCTTGATAACCATGACACAAGACTCGATCATAGTGTGGGGTCAGGACTATGTATGTCATTGTTGGGTGTATTTATTATTATTTATTTGTATTATCTTGTTTGATAGATGAATAAAAGAGAAAAGTATTCTCAATAAAATATCTTTTTACACTTTAATAAATTAGTGTAGATTCGATATGTTTCTTAAAGGTTTTTAAATTGTAAACATTTTGAAGAAATGTGAAAATTCAACGCAACTATAAGCTGTCCTTCTTTGAGCGTGGCTTAAAAATAGTACTCTCCTTACCACGGCAGCGACCTGGTTGTGTTGGGCCCCTGGCACTGCAAAGCTCCATGAGCGGCGGTGACCGCTTTCCATCAGGCGGGCCGTACGCTCGTCTGCCTGCGATAGCAATAAAATTTAAAAGAAACGACTTCATAAGCACTTAAATCTACGTACTCACACCAAAAATGAAGCCTAATCTTTCCCATTCATATAAAAAGTCTATTAAGACTTCTTTAAATTTTCGTGTTATATCCCACATTATACATTCCAACCTTTTTTCTCTATTCCTTCAGCCACACATGGTCCTCCTAGGGTCTAACATCCTGTTAAATAGCGTTAACTACCGAAAAAGGATATCACACCTAATCCTGTTAAATAATATACCGAAAACAATACGAGTTCAGCACTAGTGCATGGGTCAGTTGCAGGGCGGTGCAGCGGGCGTCGACCTCGGTCAGTAGGTCGCCGGGTGCACCGCGCCACGACCTACCTACACTTGAACTCTGCTGTAATTGTAATTTGCGTAGTTTGTAAGGGATAGAACGGTGTCCTGAGGGATCAGGTTGTGGTTTGTGTGGGTCGTGAGAAATTGGGAATAAAGTTGTTTTTTTTTGGTTTTTTTATTTGATTACTATTTTTTTAGTTAAGTGTACGAGTCAGTATGAGTGCTGATATGGCAGGTTTATTCATACATTTGCAACGTTTTTAACATTTCTAGTTGATATGTTTTTCAGACCAATGTGTAGTATAACATTTGGGAAGATGAAAAACAAAACAAAAATGAAACAATGCAAACGGATTGAATCGGTTTCTTTCAAATAAATGTTTAGACATGAGTTTTCTTGATAACTCCACAAAAAAAATATATTCGAGAAGTCAGTAACTACGGTTCAGCGATCCCAATCCTATTATACCTTAAATGTTTAAAACATAGAATCACATGCACATATGAGTATGTACTTAAAATATGGCAAAATGTAAATTAAAATTAAATAAAGTAATTAAAAGAAAATTTTATTATCTAAGGAGAATTTATGGGTAAACGGGATTCTCCTGACGAGTTTCAATTTACAAACGGATCATAAATAATTCATCTGAAATCAATAAAGGCGTACATTAATTTGTATCGCATGATATTTTATTTTTTAACTTATATTAATAGTAAGTGATCTGTGTTTTAAAAATAAGGGGTCATGAAGAAGTCATATTTTGTATTAAATTACCTTTATTTTTCTTGTAAACATTGCATACAACTTCGTATTTTTTAATTATTGGTGTCTAGTCTTTTATATGGTCTAAATAAAGCGTGCCCTAATTATTCATTCAACCTATCGTCTGAGAAAGAAATCAATGCGGCGATTTCAATAAACGTTGAAGTTTTTTCTATCGTATTGAAATTCTTTTCAGGTAGTTGTATAACTGGAGCAGTATTGCATTTCACAACAATCAAAGGAAACGATAAGTCGAATGAAACAGATAAAAAATATTCTTAACGCTGACAGCTTTTATAAACTCTTTCCAGATAAAGATTGCGATTAAGATAATTTTATCTCTTATTTTATCTCTTTTCATTTATCCCGATAGTAAATCCGCAGAGAAACTATTTATTTGATAAAAACAAAGTAATAAATCGTTAAAATAAAATTGTGAAATTTCTAAACTTAACTTTTACTAACTAATTCATACGGTTGTCAAACGAAAGAAAATTTTGCCATACCTTCAATTTTCCCTACGCCGTATTATACAGATTTCGTATAAAACTGAAGTATATATTATTATGTAAATTCACTGTCTGTAAACGTCCCGCTGCAGGGCACGGGCCTCCTCTACAACCGAGAGTACGTTTGGGAGGGGTTAGACCATATAGTTCGCCATGCTGGCCTAGTGCGGGTTGACTGACTTTACCGTAGAAAATCGTCAAAATCGTTGTGGTATGCAGGTTTCCTAACAACTTTTTCCTTCACCGTTATAGTGCGTGGTGATCGGCTATCAATACACACATAACTCTGAAAAGTCAGCGGTGTTCCCTGGGATTCGAACCCGCGACCACCGTGAAACATGTTGATAGTTGCGCCTGGGCCATTACCAAAAGGCCACCACGCACTCAGTACAAATTATAACACAAATCTTCTAAAATAATTTCAACAATAAATCACTTCAGAGTTAATAGAATAGGGAAACGTTCATTTGCAGTTAATTTGTCCTCATAATTGAACATACCTATGTACTAAAGGTTGGTAGAGACAACTATCGTATCCCACTTCATTAGAGATATCCCTTAGTATAGGGGCGTCCTTGTCTTTATATCTCCCCAACGAGCATATAAATAACTGCTGTTATAACTGCTGTTTATATTTAATTGTAGGGTAAAGTAATTTTGATGTGTGTTATTATATGTGCCATTCCACATAAAAAGTATACTCAATTGTTTGTGACAGGTTTAGCTAAAGAATACACGGGAAGAAATGTTATACCGTAAATATGATCACCAGAAAAAAATGAAGAATATAAAAGCCAGCAAGCCACTCAGCCATCGTGAGTTTTACGTTGCGACGTGTGGTCGCTGCCGGCGCCATGTCGAATATGTTGTATGAGCTAATGGTATTGATGGAGCCCGCTTGCACAATATTCTATCATACACAAAAGAGCACTTGTTCTAACGCACGCTTTGAAAATGCCGCAAATATTTCCACCCGGGATTTTTATTCAATGCTGAGTTTAAATTTCATGTTGGAAACCGGTGGCGTTTTGTTTTTGTTATGCAATTTTAAAAAAGTTGTTGGATGTGTGTTTTTATTACAAAAATACAATTGACTGGCGTCCACCGTGGTGTTAATAAGTACCAAAGTGAATCACATGGGTGCGTCGCGTATCGGGTTCATCTGTATAATATCCAGATACATTCAGGCCGACATAATTGTTTCCACCAGCCAGAGATCATCTGACGCCAGTTGACACTCTCTGAACTGCACTTTGCTTACCATCAAGTATTGTAGTATATTTGTCATTTAAGTATAAAAATCTATCTTAAGCTACTTTCATTTAATTTAATAACTATGCGAGTATGTGGAGCTTGTAATGTGAGCTTTAGCTATGTTGGTGATTGACAATGTCAGTAAAATAAAAATGCAATTTACATCTTTTTACTTAATTATAATCTCCAGCAATATGCCTAGTGTTACATATTTTACAGTCTCGAACATAGGAGTCTTATCCAATACAATGTTTTCAAACAATCCTTATAATTACAAACAGATTACCTTCCCAAACAGACAACCTCAATAAAACGCTTCTATTGACAACAAACACATGCACTATAAACAGACATTAGTCTGCATAAACTGGGTTAATAAAAAAATGTTGCAGCAGTTCCACCGGAATACTTTATGCGAAGACAGCCAGCGGTGGAAAGAAAAAATAAAAGAGCACGTCTGCAAGCCTACGCGGACAAAGAACGGTAAAGTGCAATATTCGCGGCACTGTACTATAAATATTATATGACTTGCGAGACGGTTCATAGTTGTGTGATAGTGATGTGGTGATTAAGAGCGTATACGCGTTCCGTGCCCTATTTGACTCAAAAACAGTAATTTCGAACAAGTTTTTATCAATCAAAACATTACTTAGAAGAAAAAATTAATGCGTAGTAATTTCAGTAAATATAAAACTGGTTCGAAGCTACTGTTTTTGACCCCAAATAGCGCACGGAATGCGTATACGCTTTTAAGATTTTATGAGTAGTGCATGGTTGCATATACATTAATGAAATAAAGTTTTGAGAACGAGCTTCCTTTTTGGTGAAGGGGAGTTGGCTCTTAACCTATAATGCTGACCTAGTGCAGGTTGGTATCTTTATGGTCCTCAAATCCCTTCTTCAAAATTCTTGCAGAATATTCTCAAGGAATAAAATCAATAAAAATAATCCTGAACAAAAATCTGATGTGGATATCCTCAGTATAAAAATTCAAACGTTTGCTTCGTTTGATTGTAACCTAACTTAACTATCGCTGACTTTTAAACAGAACGTGGAAAACCGAGCTGTGAAAAACCAGATTCAGTCCTTTAGCATAAAACATAATAATAACTTCGTTAAGACGTAATAATACGTCGAAAAGTTTCTAGTAGGACGTAATAACACGCTAGATGCATGCGGATTAATTATCACGGGCGGGGCCTTAACAACGTCTGCGAGTGTAAGTAATAAAACTTAGTAAGCCGTGACACGCCGTAGCTGCATTGATGTCATCGTGCTTACTGCAGCAGGGCATATGTTTATGTGTTTTACAAATGTTCGTCCAGAATTTGGGGTCATGGGACTATTTTTTTTTATTGCAGTGAATGGCAAGACGAGCATGCCGTTCGCCTGATTACCATCAGCGATACGACTGCTCTTGGACAAAAGCAAAACCAAACAACACAATGAATTACAAAGCAATGTTTGGCATTCCACTGCGCTCGCCATCCTTAGACATAAGATGTTAAGTCTCAAATTCTCAATATGTCCAGTAGTTACTCTGGCAACAATGTCCTTCAAACCGAAACACAACAGTATACTGCTGTTTGGCGGGAGAAATTGAAACTGCGGTGGTACCTACCCAGGCGGCCTCTCACATATGAGAGACCTACCAGTAAAAAATAATTTGTGACAATTTAATATAGAATGTTATGTTATTGTGTCCAATATTCTGAGTTGGAATTATAGAACTGATTGATGTTTATTTCATTTTTGACTTAGGTCGATGGCACAATACGAATATAATATAAAACTAGACGCTTATAAAAAAAACAGGAGTGTATGTAATTTCACGTGTATTTATTTATCAGCATAATTAATTAAATATAGCCATTTGTGGCGCCATATTCAAAATTTATTTACACGAATAATCCGTTCATGAATTGAGTGCATAAATTATGCCGCATGTTGCCGCGGTAATCGTGTAAGCACGAAATAAATCTGCCACCACACGGTGCAAACACCTTAAATCTCGGAAATGTCTGCAGGTGCATAAATTCTATCAACAGTATTCACACGACTGCCTCGGTGGCGCAGTTGTACCACGGTACGATCACAACGCTGAGGTCTCGGGATCGAATCTCGGGCCGAGCAAAGTGATCATGGATTTTTCTATTAATTATCAGTCCGGAGTCAGAAATTTGAGCCCGTTATGACGATAGGCTCACCCCCTATTACATCGGGTGGAAAACACAAGGTGAAACTTTGGTGTCTTGGTAGCACCTCTGCCTACTCCTTCTGGGAAAAAGGCATGAGTTTGTGTATGTATTTATAGTGTTTACATTTTCCAACAAATTTCTTAAAATAATATTCACAGAGGGTAAAATCGATCCACAATCCCGAAAGCTAAGTTGCAAAAAGGCAATTCTTAAGATATACAAAAACAAATAAATATTGTCGTTAAAACTGTCTTTGTCACGACTTGGCAAGTGCTCTGTTTTGCGAAACATAGCTGGAACATTTTATAGGCTAGGTGAAAAAATATGTTCCATTTTAAATCTGGGGAAGTATTTTATTTTTGTATTAGTGTAAAAGACTTCTTGTGATTGGTAGATACTGCACTTAATAATTATTAAGAGACCGATATTTTCGTATGTATTACATTATCTGATTCATAAAAATCACATGGCCTTTAACTTTTAAGTTTATTGACATAAAGAACTCAGATAATATACACAGGCTTCGTCTAAAGCCTTCTATTGAAACCGATCTCTGAGTCACATTCACTTACGTCTCGTCAGACATTTTTGCGGGTCGTCGCTCTAGACATATTATACGGCAATGGCCCAAACGTTTGATTAAAGTACAAAAAATATATTTTAAAGAGTTTTAAAAACCGACACATAAATATCCGGTAATATTATAAAAGGCTTACGTGCGAAAACATCCTAACAATTTTTTTATTGTTCAAATTCAATTCACTAAAAGCGTTTTTCGCACGAAATATTTTACAAGTCCTGCGAATTACCGCAATAAAAAAATGTTCGCCAATGCATTGTCCCGCGCAATGTTACACGAATTATGAACATTGCCAAAGCGAGTTTTAAAAACTGCAAACGCGGCTATTAATTTTAAATACACGTCACCAATTCACCTACTTATGCACCATACATTCTGCTTGAATACAACTAGGTCGAGAAAGCTCGGTGGCAGTTCTTTGCCAACGGGAGCATAATGGTCGCAAATTGCCAACATCTGACCCGGAGCTCCGCAAATATTGTCTTTTTCATGCACCTGTAAGTAGCTTTTTATAAATTACAGACTATAATAATTATTGTATTGCTAATTGAAAATGGACTAATTATTACGATGTTTTTTGCGCGTCACTGAGGTACCTTCAGGGAAATTTGTGAAGCTCAGAGATTGTCCCAGAAGGAATTAGTAATTTCTTCTGCATTTTCGTCGTATTTTTTTTTATTGCAATGAATGGCGAGACGAGCATGCTATTCGCCTGATGGTAAGCGATACGACCGCTCATGGACAGTAGCAAAACCAAACAACGCCATGAATTACAAAGCCATGTTTAGCATTCCACTGCCATCCTGAAACATAAGATGTTAACTCTCAATATGTCCAGTAATAATGCTTTTGTTAAAGAGTATGGGTCTAAAAAATCTATGTTGTTTAAATTTAATCTTTTTCAATTTGAGCCTTTTTTATTATAATACAAGTAACATATTATTTTTATCGAAATTGATTGAGCATTTAAACGAGAATTGTCGACTGTAGAGATTAAAGCAAAATTATATTTTTGGACCAATTAACAGCTACTCAAATTATCTCCTATGTAAGTGTTTTATCGATAATGTTGCCACAATATTTGAGCAATAAAAAATACCTAATAATATATCAAACCAATTAGTTAATACTCTAATTATATCAGCGCTAATAAACAAACAAACGGCTACGTCATTATTTATATAGAACTCGAACGTGTTTATATAATAGTGACGTCACATTTGATATGCAATGTAATCTGGTTTGCTAGAATTCAAACCAATGGTAATAATTACGTAATTAAAATTTAATCGATATATTACGTTGGTTTTGCGCAATCAATTCGACGAGATTTTATGCTGCAGAAAGACTTGGCTTCCTATATTACGATTAGTAGCCCGCCTGACGCCAACCATTTTGTACATACATACATACATAAACTCACGCCTTTATCCCCGAAGGGGTAGGCAGAGGCGCCACTAGGACACCCTCATTTCGCCTTGCATGTTCCGTCCCACGATGTGATAGGGGGCGAGCCTATCGCCATATCGGGCACAAATTCCTGACTCCGGGCTGATAATGAATAGAAAAATCCAATATCACTTTGCCCGACCCGGGACTCGAACCCGAGACCTCAGCTTTGTAACCGTACCGTAATACAACTACGCCACTTTTATATAATTCGAACCAAATCATGTTTTCAGTTCTATTATGTCACACAAAATAAATAAATACACCCAACAGTAACATGTAGTACTAACCCAAAACTAAGATCGAGTCTTTAGTAGTGAGTATCAGGAACTACGAGAGACTTTTCGGTCTCATAAACACCCAGACCCGAAACAAATACCTTTGGTTTTCACAAACATCTGTTTCGGTGTGGGGATGGAACCCCCGGCCTCTCGTTTTACAGGCAGGCTCGTTTCGCAGGAATGGTATCTAGGAGAGATCAGTTTTGATACTTGATCAATTATGGGGAATCAATGATATCAGACATGATCCTTGCGATTGCGATAAGGGCCTGCAAATAGGAAGGGCTAGGGTTTAAGCCTGACACTAGCCTTATTACATATTGGTAGAATTCACATACCCTCAGAATATAACAATTTCCAAATATGAAATTAATTACTAAATTATTTTATTTTGTCGGTCAGCACGTAATATTTAGATAAAAACAGAATTATAATAACAATTTTCTGGCCTAATTCTATGTCCCGCGAACTTTAAAAGAGGTAGAGCCATGCTGTTGTCAGTCATGACTCAGCATGCTCGTCCATTGCCGTACCACTGTGTCTCAGGAGATCGACGTGAAACGACAGCTTAGCTTTCGCGTCTCGTTAGGTGAGTGAGATTACTGATGTCCAATTACACTTCTAACCTCTTCCCATCCTTTTCCCTCCCGCTCCTCATTTAATTTGATCCAAGGTTTGTGATGCTCACGGGCAGCAGTGATCAATTACCATCAGTTAACCTGTTTGCTTGCTTGCAGGACCAATAGTACAAAAAAGCTTCTTCAAAAAATTCTGTGAAGGTGGATATCTTTTAGGCTACCTAGCTAACTAGTGATGGATGTTCTGAAATTGTCGAAACCCTTACAATACAATGTATGATCGCGATATTTGCATCGTAGCGTATATTGACGTCATCGTAATCCAATGTTTTCGATCATTTTTGTGTAGGCGATGTTTGTATGCACGACTTTGTACACAACTAAAATTATCAATTCTCATCAACTTCATCTAGCGTGGGGTCAAAATTATGTGTGTAGTTGTTAGGTGTGTTTATTATTTTAAGATGAATCATGTAATCCCAATTTATATAAGACATTGATACGAAATAAAGACTGTTTCGCTATTTAAAATCATAAGGCATATAAAAAAATGCCATAAACCATACTTATAGGGTATTTGACTCATTTTTTTTTATTCTATTAATCAAAAAGTATCCATATCCAAAATCTAGCAAACAAAGAATTTTGTAAATCCATTCAGAATTAAACAAGTTAGAAACGTTTTCAATCTTGTAGTGGGGGTAATAGAATAGGGATACAAAGCAAAATTAGTGACGTCGCTGTGCATTTTAGTGCATTATAGTGTGCGGGTGTGAAAGAAACGGTAAGATGTCCCCACTACGTCCCCACTTTTTCATTTAAAACACTAATATTTAACTCATGTTACAAGCTACTTTAATATTGTTTTCACTAAAATGTTTTGTTTTAATGGCACTTGTGTTTGTCTACAAAATAAAACAAACATTCGATGATCAAATACCCTATTCGCATATAGAAACAATAAAATAGTGAAATCAATTAAAACTAATTGCTTTGCCAGTGGCTCGAGATACATACTACATATGTTCAGTTTCTTGTGGGAAAATGACTTGGCGTTATCAATACTTGAATCAAGAGTCCGTCATGATAGTGCAAGGATGAAAAAATATGCCGTACGACTTACAAGTGGCCATAGCTACTACTAGTAGGTACTAGTACTAGTATCAGCCCATATACGTTCCACTGCTGGGCATGGGCCTACTCTACAATCGAGAGTATCGATTGAGAGTGGTTAGGCCATATAGTCCACCACGCTGGCCTAGTGCGGGTTGGCGGACCTATATACCGTAGAAATTGTATAGATTTGTATCCGTATTCATCATCATCATAAGCTCGTTGCAGTCCACTGCTGGACTGCTGCTTTATCGTATCGCAAGTATCGTTATTAACATACACCATAATTATGTAATAGTGGAAAATCAGTTATAGAAACGTAATTTAATGGGTGTCGCGTAGGGTTTAACCTGTGCGTATCCAGTTTCGAATATATTTATGTAAACCAGCAAGAGATAAATAACCAGATGCTGATTTCTTTTATCATCGGTTGCATTTTATTCATTGTCGTGACAGAATGAAAAACCCTTCAATAACCCTGTGAAATGCGGTATAAAGTAGCATTTGACAGTTTTCGTGGCGCAGTTGGTTAGACGCTGGCTGTGAAACGAGAGGCCGCGGGCTCGATCCCCGCACCGAGACAAATGTTTGTCATGCCCACAAATATTTGTTTTTGTTGGTGTTTGTAAGACCGTAAAGTCTCTCGTAGTTTCTGATACCTACGACACAAGACTTAATTCATCTTAATGTGGGGTCAGGACTATGTATATGACTGTTGGGTGTATTTATTTATTAAGATTTGCTGTCGTCTTCCCTTCTGTTATCTAAACAACCCTTAAGACATAATGGTTTCTTAAATATTCGCAAATTTCACACATTAAAATGAAATTAATTTTTACGGATTTTATCGCGGATAAAAATTAGTTTTTTTTTTCATCCCTTAATACAGTATCCACCTACCATTTCCTACAATGTTCTCAATTATCGGCAACGCTTATTATTTCATCTAGATTCTAGGTATTCAAGGCAATAAGCCGTAATTATACATTAAGCAGATTAGCCTTTTGTTCATCCTGTAACGTAAAAAATTGTAGAAAAACTGTAACCCGACTACTGGAAAAAAGTAAGACAAATATACATACTGATTGCTATAATCAACTTATTCAATTCCTCTTTAATTTTTAAATCACGCCCAGTACATATGTTAATATAGTAATTTCGAAAGGGTAGGAGGAGGAACCAGACACTTCTACAAGCTTGTACTAAGTGATAAGGGGCGAACCTAACGCAATTATCTATCCAGATTTAAGCCTGGACAAATTCCAGTCCTGAGCAATTAACACATACGAAATTTTTGACACCGAAGCCACACTTAAAATAATATTCAGACTCAGGACCCCACGGATACAAATACTACCACTAGCGTAACGAATCGAAGTGTAATTAAATAATATTGAATTAAAGAGAAAAGAAAAATCTTTTCTCTTTTATAGAAACTCAATTGAAATGAACAAGTTCTATTGCGATATTATACGTACGTTGGAAACTTATCGTTGCATTATAAATTGCGCATACATTACAAGTTGGTCTCGATGAAGCCTGGTCTTATACGGCAAGTCAACGGCTTGTTACCAGGTATAACCTTAATTCACCTTTAACAATCTATACAATTAAGTGGTAATATTTGTATGTTAAGTAATGATGGTATGGAGACTGTCCCGCCCTCACACCCGCCACTGCAACTCCTGTAAGCCAGGATCAACAGTGGTACGCATTTTAATGACACTGAGCATTTAAGCTCAGCGAGTCTCCGGGAATGTCTAACTTGTCTTTAACCCACAACGAAATCAATCATAAAGTTAAATTAATAGGAGGAGTTGGAAATAAATTATTGTCCACTTTATTTCCAACTAAGTAATGGTATATAGCCTAACCACTCTGGATCGTACCCTCGATTGTAGAGTAGGTCTGTGCCCTGCAGTGGCGTATATAGGCTAATACGATATGATACGATACGATTTGTATGTTTGTATGTAGGGTGAAATCACTAGAAGGAGTGCACTTATTTAAAAAGGAAATCTCTGTTAGAAAAGTGTAATATTCTATAATAATATCGGCTATATTTTATTTTAGTAATAGGTAAAGGTAAAAAGAATGCAGCTTAAAATAATGGTATGAAGGTTGTTTTAGTGTGTGATAAAATAATGTATTTGTATGCTGGTGAAATTGAACCGTATGTGACATTAAACTATCACATAATATCTTATCAGTGGTTACTCCAAAGAGAGTTATTTGAATTGCATTTCACATACCATAAGGTTTATTATGCCTTGTATTAGTTCGTTCGTTTTACCTTGCCTTATCCCGGCGTAGTATTAAAAAAAAAGATTAATGATAATCGATTAAATGAGTTATGAGAGAGCAAAAAACCACGATAAATCAGAATGCATTCCGAATTTTCCCATTCAATTGTTTGCTACGAATTCCTATTTACTTTTGACGGTAGTATTTTACACGGGAAGCATGTTGAAGTCCATTCTAGGGAAGTAGGGATGAAATTAGTAACTTAAACCTTGAAATAAAACTATTTTTTACGGATTTTATCGCGATTTGGTTTAATTTTAACATTTTTTAACTTCCCGGCGTTTCGATTACTTTGTCCGTGTTTGTGTTACGCGATAAAATCCGTAAAAAATAGTTTTATTTCAATGTGTAACATTTGCGTAAATCTAAGAAATCTTTAACTTAAACCTTAATTAAACAGATCCATAGTCTGCAATGTAAACTTTACGCTGATTGTTTATCAAACTCTGCAGTTTTATTATGAATGAGCTAGGGTTTCTATAACTATGTCTTTTGCATTGTAAGTGTTAGCATAGAATTACTTAATTGAAATGCTGTTACGTGTCTCTTCTCGGAAGAGTTCGTGTTGGTCTAAATTTTAAAACTAGTTAGTTACCATATTCACTGACGGTTGTTGATAGTTTCATTGATCACATAAACTATGATATGGAATGAATTTATTCTATAACTATAAAATATGTTGGTTTTTACAATACTACCAATATTTTGTCCAAAATAAATTTAAAAAACCTGGAATTTCCGATATACCCTACAAAGCGACAGACTGTTTACTACAGCGCACATGTCATGTTATGTTCAATATCAAAACAAGTTGACTGTTAGTGTCTGTAGCTGCATAAACTTTTGCACATTTTCCCGCTACGAAAGTGCACAATGTTGACCTTTCGAAGAATGCAGAATTAGTCGACAATCGATATAGTTATAGTGTTGTGTTGCGTGGGCGGTGTAAGGCGGTGTGTGGCGGAGTGTGGCGTGTGGCGTGTGGTGTGGTGCCGGTGCACGCGGTTGCAGGCCGGAGGCCGAAGCCTCAAAGGCGCGGTGCGGCCTCTCGGCGCGGTGCGGGCTTGCGCGCGCAGCGGCGGCGGCGGCGGCGGCGGCGGCGGCGGGCGCGGGCGGTGCGCGGGTCAGTGGCGTGCAGCGCGCGCCGCGGACGCCCGCACCGCAGTGTCGAGCAGAAGCCCGCCATGCCCGGCCCGCGCCTCTCCCGCGCCGCCTGACAGCATGGCCCACCCGACCGCCACCACCACACGCAGCCACGCTCTGACGACGGTACGCATCTCGGACCACCAGCACGAGCCGCGAGCGCGCTCGCACTCGCCCTTCCGCGACCTCTTGTCACTCTGACGCCATTCGCGTAACCCATCAGTGACAGTGCTCCACGGTCTGTTTCGCCAGTGAGGTTCGTTCGGTCAGCGCAGAGGTTTCGTCTCGTTTCGATCGTCTGCAGACCGAAAGGAGTAGGCGCGAGTGGTCGCCGCACGCGTCACTAGATGGCGCCGGGAGTCGCTCCTGCGGCGAGCGCTCTCCGCCCGCGCCCCGCCGTCGCCGTCGCCGCCTTTTGTTTCGCGCCGTTCGTGTACATAAAATAATAATTGGCAGGCCGGTGGTGAACACCGCCGCTCGGCGCCGAGCCGTCGCTGACGTCAGCGGAGCCTGAGCTCGCGCCGGAGCCAGTGCCCGGCATCCCCGACCTTCCGCCACCGCCGTCTGCGGCTCGCTCGACAAACCACACTGACACGTCAGGCCCCACACTAACCCTCCGCCCCTCTTACGTGCCAAATAATTCACTAAAGCCTGACTTACAATTTAATCGACTGACATTTACAAAATATTACAATATATACAAACGTTTTAAATAGTCGCGTCGGATACGAAGCCCCGTGTCGGCCACGAGCGACATCCTAGCTGTGACGCACCGAAAATGTGTAGGTTTCATTCATGTAACCTACAAAGGTTGGCGATTGATCTGCACCTAGCAACAACGGCGGCGGCGGACGTTGTTACATTTTAGTATTTGACAATTATATACGGTGGATTTACTTGGAATATGTCGAAATTCGAAGCAGTATATAGTCGTGGATTCATTTAGTCAAAGGAGTGCGCTGGGTGGCGAGCGACGCGCCGCGCCCATGCCCCTAAGTCTGGTGAGTGGTAGATTGTAAGGCTTCGTAGCGTGCCATTTTCACGACGAACACCGCGTACGTGTTTTCTATCACATTAAGCCAATAACTTTAATGTTTCTATTACAAAAGCGTATTGAAACACATTTTATTTACATTGGATGTCATACAAGTACATGTCATGTTGGTACACGGAAAGGTCGAACTCATGGCTACTGGGCAACCCAGGGACGTTTCACATAACTACCGTAACTGAACGTTTCAGCCCTATAGATACTAAAGCCTCTGTAAATTAGAAGGTATGCTCTAAAGCGGATCGATATTTTTACCCAATAATATACGTAACCTTTTGTGTAGTAAATTTATGAAATATATGTTCATTAATGCAATGTGATATACTGTTGATAAACATTGGTTAATTTGCGTGTTTGATATAATATAATTCAGCTCATAAAATAATATTGATACACGTTATTCTGACCAACTGATTATGAAATTGAAAATTGCGAAAGTGCTTGATTAGATCGATTTTAATTTTATAAAAATTAGTGACATATATGAGAACGAAAAAAACTTTTTCGCCAAATATTTAAGGCAGGCAAAATATATGGCAAAATCACTATGGATCTTTTTCTTTTGACAATCATTATTCTGGCCCAAGACAGGTTATTCGTGTCTTTTCATAACCCCATTTGATCATATCTCTAATATTCTGTTCTACGTCTAATTTTATTAAATATGTACCTATATTAATTTCCTTTCATTTCATATGTATTTCAAAAACATGATTTTCTGTAATAAACTATGAATTATGAAATCCTAATACTGAACACATTATCCAAATTTAATGAAAGAGTTGTGCATGAACCTACAGCCATATACTAAGTAGTTAATTAGCGTTCCAGCGTTCATTCTATAAGACTGACATAGTCTTATTTGACTCAAAGTTTCATAAATAAAGAACAAAAAAAATCATTACAACTACTCAAATCATCTTGGATATACTATCGATTCTTATACTATTTATGGCAATATTGGTATAATATCATTTCATAGCCAAGTATAAGTCTCTATGACACATAATTGCATAGACTATGTACTAAGTATGGGTATAGAATATTAAAGTTGAGCTCATCTTTGACACTGTGTGTTTAATACAGATTGCTTTAAGGAGTATTGTGTTATTATTTTAGTGGAAAGTATATATACTGGTAAATGTTTTGCGTTGATTATGATTTCAGATATTCCATGTTTGTGTGAGTTCTTTAAATGGATGACGAAGAACGTTCTTAGAATATGATTATTTTCAAAAAAATCATTTAGTCATAAAACTTGTGTCACAAACTACAATAAAATGAGCAAAGCAAATCTTCTTGATGTAGATAGATAAGGACCAGTAAATGGGGTCGAAAAGAAAAGTTATAGCACCTTTTATATAGCTTGCTTATGATACATTCTAATTGTATGCTAAATATACAATTTTGATTACCATTTTCAGCTTGGTGTGACAAGAAAACCTAATCAACCGATCCTTTCTTCCATTCATGACTCTAACTGGATCATCATCTATTTTTATAAATATAATTTGCCATATAACATTTAAAGGAACACGTTTTATAATGCTTTGACAAAACCATTTTGTTTGTGTATACTATGATTCAGTGGAGAGTGCTGAAATTTTAAATATTACTTACTCAAATTGGGCTTTAGAAGTTGTATGGCGAATCATTCTGCCTTTTATCAAAATTGATAAATGTCCCATTTTAAACCATAATATTCCAATAACTTTAAATTATCTTTTATTTGCAAGATAGCGGAGAATCTCATAGTTCAATAGGTAAATGGTGTAATATTATTACTTCCGTGATGTGGTTTGGAATTCAGCAAGGGCAACCGTCATCATATACCCCTAGACATATCAGGAATCCTTCAAATGGCTTGAATTTTTTGGTACTAGAATGGCCAGTGGACCACCTGTCCAGTGGCTTTTCGAAATCATCATAATTATTTGTAACAGATGTCCAATAACAAATACCAAAAGAATTGTTTTGATTAATTTTGCGTTTATTTTTCATTGTGTATTATCATTTCTAAATTTAGTATAACTATAGATGCAATTTTAGCATTCTCCCAGTGTCGAAAATGCTGTGCTATTTCAATATTTGGTATCTCCTTGATTTTACTCAATCCTACTATATTATTATTAGCCTATTTCATTCCAGTGCTTGGAAACGATCCCCTATTACTAACATAGTTATATAATCCCATTGTTGCTCACAGATTTAAAATATAAGTGTACTTTTTTTGAAGTAAAAGATTTGAGCTCAGCTAATAGAGGCTAATTTGAAATAATTTTAAACTGATACATAAAATATTTATATTACACCAACTCATCCCCCTGAAATTCGGATTGATGATACCAAACGTAGATGTTTAATAATAGATCAGCGGCATTTCGGTATTCAATGATAAATTGTACGATAGCCGTAGTCAGATTTTGAGCCACTGTGGAATTAGGACAAGATGCAACCTTTACAAATTAGGTCAGGTAACACCATATTCTCTGTTATGCTGATGAATAATTCAGGTGTGTTTTGGGCAATACTATTGTTCTGGGAAAAATATAGTTGGGAATTACAATTTACCAATAAGATGGGCCATAGTTGTAGTAATGGAAGTAAATCTGAGTCGAAGGACCATAACCACATACATTTTAATGAGTTTATGGTGGTCGGTAAAGGTCATTATTTAATAATTATAAAAGGGTTTAGTGGAGTTTATTCTGCATAAATAAACTATTAGATGTTATAATGTAAGCATTTTTGCATATAATATGATAACAACTTACAAATTAATTCTGACGTGTAGTAAACGAGTATTTAAGAATTATAAATATTTCGACATTTCGTTTCTTATGCGATCATCGTTGACATTTCTGTGGAAGCCTGTTCCCGTATTATAATATATTCCACATAATGTATTAATAATTATTACCTATGTTAATGTTATTTTCTATATGATTATTTTGTGTTTATTGTTGTTGTTAATTTTATCTATCTATCTACACCCGAATTTTATCAGCGCTTTTCAATTAGCATCTTCGACTTCGCAAAAAATGACTTAAAACACCTAAATAACCATCCATTTAGAATAAGACTAACCTTATTATTGGTGCCATTCATACTTCCATTACACATTACACCTCAACGTCATGCGAACCATTCTCAGAAACTTACAATTAACTATATATTTTTAATTTTTCAACGTTAGCTTGATGTCTATTAATTACAGTGGGCCGGCTCTTGCGACAATTAACTGTAGTTTTTTTTCTTAGAATTTGTGCCTTCGTTAATGTCAAATATCGTCGTAATTACAAAGACTCCTTTTATGTGGTAAGGTAACGTTGAAGAGTTCGTTGCGTCTCCTTCGCTTTATTCTATTTAATTGGAGCACTTTCTTGGCCGTGCCGCCATATTGAAATTTTATTTTTGCAAGCTTCACAAATTCTTCTGTGTATAGAGGTATGCTCGCGGTTTTACTCGCGTTATTTAAGTTTTGACAATTAAGTTAAGTTGTAGATCAACAAAATCAATGATATGAAAACGAAAATTATTTTTACATACAAACATAAACTCACGCCATTTTCCCGGAAGGGGTAGGCAGAGGTTCCCCTGGTACCAACCAGGACACCCACGTTTCGCCTTGTATTTTCCGTCGCACAATGTGATAGGGGGCGAGCCTATCGCCATATCGGGCACAAATTCCTGACTCCGAGCTGATAATTAATAGAAAAATCCAATATCCCTTTGCCCGACCCGGGATTCGAACCCGAGATCTCAGCTTTCCAATCATACCGTAGTACAATTGCGCCACCGGATTATTATTTTTTCATCCATTTATTATTTTGCCTATTATTATATAAATGGCGTAATTTATACTCAAGCATGTTGGTACATTTTTTTTAAATTAATTTTCGTTTATTGTTTTATTTTTATCACATATATCTAAATATTTTATGCTATATTTTAATCTCTAACAACTAACTAATTAAATCTTAAATACGTTTTTATTCAATTGGAATCTAAACTGTTTTTCAATTTTCCTGAAAATCAATATACCGGGTGATATAAACATATTATGATATATAATTTAACACAAGTATTTGTCATCACCCCAGGTAACATTGTACAAAATTTGAAAAATCTGAGTAGATTTTTTGACTAAAATCGTGACTTTAGTTTCCATGATTTTTGCCACCACGTATTTTACCCCAAGGTAGGTATTTTTACCCCTTAGCTGAACTTAACTTACCTTACCTGAGTGGTAAAAAGATTCGTTCCTATGTGGGTTGATCCAAAGCCTTGAAAACTAAAATCGCGATTTTTGATAAAGCTGCAGTTCTTTTTTTCAAATTTGGCACAATGTTACCCGGGGTGGTTGGGAACATTTGTTTTATATTAAATACCATATGTCAATATCACCCGGTATACAATGGCGTCACAGTTTTACAGTAAAATATCGCTTGTTTGCTGATGTATTTAGATTTCACCGAACTATCAAATTTGGTGAACGATTTTGATGAAAAATTGAAAAATTATTATATCTTTAGGCGCAATAATCCTAAGGCATCCTCACTAATGATTTCCGTAAACCCAGTATAATAATAATATTAATTAGATAGTCGCAAAAAAAATCAATTTTTTCATCCATACAGGACCCTGGAAAGGACCCAGGAAAATGACGAAAGTCTGGCGGCCACGGGCTCTACGAATGCAATTATTGTCAATCGATCGTGTATGTTCAAGGCAACGTTACATTATGTAAACCTTTATGAATGCGTCAATGAAAGACTTCAAAAAACTTCTTTATGAGATGTACGGTTTATATTTATATTTAAAAAAAAAACTTTATATTAAACATCCAATTATCTTTGCAATTGTTCGTGCTAAAAGGACAATACTATACAAAACATTTTTCTGCACAAAATCGTCAATATTTCTCCTTCATATGGCAATTTACCTAAAAATAATGCAGGGTACTTGCAGTGCCTGCCCTCGTTCCCACGTTCGTGCAATCAGGATAATCTCAGGATGCAAGCAATCATTGTTAATAATACAGTTGAAAGACCCATTGGCGGCTCTTTTATCGTGTTGGGTATGCGTCCAATCGCTCAACGCTCATGCACCGCACGGTAGAACGGGTTACAAATAGCAACCGATAGTTTATAGTGTATAGTGACGCTGAACGATATAAAGGTGAAAGTATATTTGTAAATATGTGTTTACGGGATGCAATGTTGCGCATAGGACTTCTCTGCAATCGATGGTCCACCGCGCTGGACTGTCTACATTTGGCAGACTTCAGGTACCAGCCATTATTTTATAATAATTTATAATAACATTTATTTACACACCTAATGAAAATAAAAAAGTAGTTTAGATGTAAATGGCATCGGAAGACTTGTTTGACACGTGTTAATATCTAAGAGAAAAACCGCATTGAATGGCAGAAATCGTTGGTTCCTCAATATCCTTAAGAGCACATTAAGTCATTGAATTCACATAGTGCTGTATAACATTGGTGCCAGTTCGTCAGACCTTATGCGTCAACATGCTCTAGTCATCACCATAATGTCCAATTCGAAGAAAAGTATGAGCCCTCCAAATATTTCGTCGTAATATTACAATGACATTACGACGTAATGTATTTTATATGTACCTACTAAAGACAAGCCCACGTGAGATACTGAAGTTGATTTTAAATAAGCTACGTGTGGTTGCAAAGAATAGGTTACAATCAAATTAACGATTCGTCAAGGATATTATGATTGACCTATCCAATTAATAGTAGGAAAAACTAAGCACACGCATTTTAATTTACCTTCATAATATTTTTTTCTATAGCTATTTGAATTAATTAGGTCACACCACTATGTAATAACAATGTCCATCCGGAACTAATTTATAAAACTTCCTTGATACCGATACCATTTCGAATCCTTCACACCCATTCACGACCTTGTCCAATTAACCCCCAACGATTTGATACACGTCATCGCTGTTCGTAGACAAAGAGTGACTCATTAAGCTACTTTATATATTGTGGGGTTCGCGGATAACCCACTTTGAAAAATAGTTACGAAAAGTCACTTGCACACAGTTCTTAGCCTATTTTTTTATTGCGATGAATGGCGAGATGACCATGCCATTCGCCTGGTGATGATGAATAATCATGGGATGAAAATCTGTTTGAACCTAGATGCCTTTTACTTATGACACAATATTCTCACTAATTAAAATAAATTAAATCAGTTATTTGTTATTAATTGTGAAGGCAGATGCGTTTTATTTACAAACTTATCATACACGATTGGAAGAGCTTTTAACGTTCTATTTTTAATTGATTAAAGTTATGCTGAGTGGTGGAGACAGGATAACATTATATTATGAACTGATTGGTACAGGTCAACTGACATTCTATAAAGAAATATTAGGTCTCACACAAAATTTACCAGATATTTTTTGGGATAATTTAATCAATTAATTTTTACAACATTATTTTGAGGTTTACATTTTAATTAAATAGCCCCTTAAGCACCTTTTGCTTCTGCTATCTTATGAAGCCTCAAATCTTCTTAAGACTATCATGCGTCTTGTCAATTTCTAAACTGTTTTTCAATTGAGTGATTTTTTCTATTGGTTCTTCTTCTTCATTATTCTAGTTCATTTCATTTTCCACTTCTCCTACGCTTTGAAAACAACCATGTATTTTGAGCCGTTATCAGCTGATTTTTTTTCTTTCTTTCTTACTATACGATATCTCTATTGCATCCCCAACAGCTGTTCCTACTGTAAATAGGTAAAGTAAACTTGGTAAATAACGACCCTTCCATAATACACATCTACTGCCAGTTAGCAAACATCGTCTAGCCGTTTTATACTTTATGTGGCCGATGTGAATAGCTTCGGTGGGGCTCGTCATGGCGTCGGGTAAACACCGGGATATTAAATCCGACAAGTATTAGACAGTGTCGATCATTCGGAAAAACTTAATATTATGGAATCAATTTTTATGTTGATATCTGTTTGAGCATCAACATGAAACGTTCATTGATTTCAGAATGATGCTTTCTTTGATTAAATATTTTGATTTTTGGGTTGTCTTCATTGATCGATATTCATTACTTGGCGGAGATTTCCGCAGTATCATAGGTTATAGTCTTATCTTACCACCTAAAAAGTCATTGCCCAAAATTGCTACAAACGGTGAATTTCTTCAATTTGATAATTTAATGTATGTATCTGTAAAGTATTTTTTTTTAAATAGATGCAAGATTAAGTCATTCATTAAACACAAGAATTTCTTGATCATATTTTGATAGTTGTTAATGAAATAAAGTCCATGCATTAGGATCGCCTTTAAATACTTAATTTTGTCTTACCAATCTTAGTCATGAAACTGTCTGTCCAAAAAAGTGGCCAGGAACAAGATGAAAACTACTAGTAGAAACATAAAGTTGCCGTAATATTACTATAAATTAAACTTTCAATTTCTAAAACAAAATGCAATTACTTCACAATACAAAAACAAACTTGGCCCGACAAGAAAATGAAAGTGAATGAAAGCAAGACGCCGTTACACAAAGTAAAATGAATTATCTTTTTCTTTTAATTCAACCGGCCAGCGGTCAGGCCTTAATTAACATTACTGCCTGTGTCAGATTTCATTTGACGCACCGTTTCTTCCCCTTGTATACTCGTAGTTAAATCGCAGCAATCATGACAATGTTCGATTTTAATTGTTTCGTATGTTTTTTTTATTTATTGTTTTTGGAATGCCAGTGCTTGTTTAGCTCTCGTCAGTGTTCAGGTTATTTGAAATTTGAATAAATAGATGAAATAAATAAATAATTAATAAATGAATACACCCAACAGTCACATACACGGTCCTGACCCCGCACTAAGATCGAGTCTTGTGTCGTGGATATCATGAACTAAGAGAGACTTTTCGGTCGCACAAACAACCAGGCCCGAAACAAATACTTGTGGTTCACACAGACATTTGTCTCGGTGAGGGGATCGTACCCACGGCCTTTCATTTCACAGCCGGTTTCTAACCAACTGCGCCACGGAGTCTGTCAAATCTGGACATAGTAGATCTCTTTCGTCGGTGTAAAAGAGTTGTCTTTATACGTACTTTATATTACTGTAATGTCGCTAAGCCAGTTAGCAATATACAGCTACATCTGAAATTACAAACTTGAGAATTCCCAGTCAAAACAACATGTGTTTTAAGTCTACTGTTAATAATAAATCATTTGTGATATTGTGTATTATTCCTACAACCCACAACATACTCGTGGTTACGAAAATGATATTAATTTATTTATCCAACATCAAAACAAACGAAAATAAATCAGAAAGACGTAACTCATTCTTAGTCGATTGCACGCCCTCGATTTACATCGAAAACCGTTTAAAACATGAAAATAGTGACACAAAATATCACCAATTTGCAAAGTAGGTTTCTTCGTAATATGCAAGTTGCAGTTTACACCGCGACCTAGTTCCGAACTGTTTGTTTAAGCATGTACTGCGTCGAAGCCTACTAGATCTGCAAACGATTTGTGGCATGATCGTAGTCAGTTTGTTCCTTACTTGCTAAATTTGGTACGGATGTGAATAATGGAAGGTTTGGTTACTATGCAGGGTACACCGTGTTAATCTAAGATTAAAGTGGGTATGAGATATACGGCCTATTAGACTGTTTTAAAATCGAATGTTTAGTCCCCTTAATTGTTTAGAATTCAGTTTGAGCGAAAAAGAAGAAACATTCGATAGCTAAAATAGGTTTTAAATCTGTCTATGAATAAGGCCGTTAGTCTATCGGAATGTACATCTAATTGTTGGGATGCAAAGCATATTTTTTCTCAGTAAGTAGGTGGTTTTTATATCTATTTGAGGATTTTTGAGTCGCATAATATATTGTGATATTATATGTTATTTCATGCCGATTCTTACTATAAGACCCCTCTTATATTCTCCCATTCATGAAGAGTTGATACATTGTTTTTCTGCTACTTCTATTAAGTTCATATTTAGAGTAAAATAGGTATGATTTCATTACAAAACCACTGCTTTAAAACCAAATTCAAAACCACTTCATTCAAAGATAGGTTAAGAAAAAAATACACGAAACATTTCCCAGCTTCGTCGCCTCACAATATTTGAGAACCGCGGGTTGTCTACAGTGATATCGTCGGCTCCACGGTCTCGAGTCACGAAATTCTATTTTCGTCCCTTTGCAGTGCATCATGCGACTCCGTGCTCGCTGTCTTCTACGAGTCAACAACGTCACGTGCTGTGGCTTGTATCTATGCGGTTTTGTATTTTGAATGGTGTAATTATATTTAAATACCAATTATAATATAACTAGGTTCAACAGCAGTGTCAATGCACTGTTGAGTTTTGGTTTGAAGGACATTATAGCCAGAGTAACTACTAGACATATTGAGACTTAACATCTTATGTCTCAGGATGGCGAGTGCAGTAGAATGCCAAACATCGCTTTGTAATTTATGTGTTTGTTTGGTTTAGCTACTGTCCATGAGCAGTCGTATCGCTTGCCATCAGGCAAAACGAATGCTCGTCTCGCCATTCAAGGCAATTAAAAAATCCTAAAATGTATACAAAAGGATTACTTTCCAGTTCCACAAAACTTTTATAACTGGTATACGTGAAGTGTCAAAGTTAACCTACTTTATCGTATTAAGCACAGCAATATATTAGTGTCAGGGCAATGAGTGCTTGATTGTTACTATAATAATCAGGTACGTATAGACGCGTGAATTTCTAGAATGTTCTTTAGTTCCATCATGCATACCGGGTATATGAAGACTGCGACCGAAAACGAAACCAGGTGGTAGTTTTAGTGGTAACGGACACAATAAACATCAATGTGTTTAGGTGGTAAATACCTAGTTTTCGCGATAATAGTAATCTAAACCTTTTCGTACCATTGCGTCTTTAAATATAAACAGGTGTACATTATTTTTTTTATGTATGTATGTATCACTCGAATACGATGATCAATAAATAATTAAAAAAAAAAGAATTGTTAGTTGCGAAATTTTTAGTTGCATTTTGTTTGAAGTCACTAATATTATGCAAACAAAAGCTTTTTTAGTCTGGTGGTTCTGATTATTCTGGAAATCTCATGATTTGATATGGAGCAGGTATTTTTAATGCTCTACGCTAGAGAAACAGGGCGTGTAGCTTCTTTAAGCTCAGTTATAAATCATAATATCCGCGGAAAAGTCATGCTGGAAGTGTCATGACACCGGCATACATCTCTCGGGTATTAGAAAGAGATGGCAATAGCATTTGTCTCGTCCAAGAATAAAATTATTGTTATCTTCCCCCGTCAAACTTACTACAGTTCACTTAATGGAATAGAGATATGTTATGGATTGGCAAATAATATTATGTAGTTTTATGTCACACTTCATGTTCCTAAAAATAAGATGAAAATGTCGAAGTACCTGAATGCAGCATTATTTAATTGAATTATTATAATCAACCAGTTAATGTCTCATAATTAGGCTTAAATTGAGATTATATTGCTAGCCATGTTGGCCTCTTTCGAATTGTTGTTAGTAACATCGGTCCATAAATTTCATGCTAACACCGGCGAATCCTGGAAATTAACACTGATATACACAAACCAATACAGGCTGAATAGTCGTTGTCTCCATACGAGTATATCAATTAACATATAAATATAATAATAATAATGAATGACACATTTAAAAAGAAAAAGTAGGTGCGGTATTTCGTCTGCCGTTTAAATAAAGTAAAGGGTCATAGACACCCTTGTGTATTTCAACAGAATTTTTGAATTTTCCGTAACCATTGGCGTCTAATGTCCCAACACAAGGTTGACTAAAGACCAACTACAGGTTGCAGAAAATCGCTGAATACAGGCTGTTTCAAATAGGTCGCTGTCGAAAACCTTGGCGATTCAGCAATCGACTTGGATTGACAATTGACTTGGTTGAGAATGGTGATGATGATTAGCATAAGGCGGCCAGTCATTTATCAAAAACCTGACCAGTCTGCACCACTCGTACCAATAAACCACGAAAGTGTAATTAATTGGGACAGGTTATTTATTTAATATTTTGATTGCGTGAATAGCGAGACGAGCATGCCATTCGCCTGATGATAAGCGACACGAATATTCATAGACAGTAGCAAAACCAAAGAACACCATGAATTACAAGGCAATGCTTGGCATTTCACTGCGCTCGCCGTCCTTAAACACAAGATGTTAAGTCTCATTATGTCCAGTAGTTTCTCCGGCTACAATGTCTTTCAAAAAGTAACGCAACGGTGCATTTTTATAAAACAAAATTTCAGAATAATATAATAATGTAAGAACGATTATTCCGTAGCTGAACGCGCGTGTTTGATACGTGTGCAGATCGAACTATGACAGGTTCATTTAATGCTATTAGTTGTTGCGCAAGAACTGTTGCATGACTTTATGACCTACTTGTGGTATAAACAACGCGGCTGTTTTATGTCTCGCTTCTATCGAATTACCATATTAAGTAAACAATGTTTTTCACTACATCCTATTTAAGTTTTTACTCGTTGGTAAGGTCGCTACATCATTGGTTGCAATGCTCTGTGTCTGTAGTTTAAAATAATAAATGTTAGATTGTTTAAGTCGAGGTAATGGCTAACTTATGCTTTAAACCATAATATTTTATATTTCATATAATTTAAACTAGGACAACAACTTGCAGAAAACTTCACCTTGTGATAGAATATTATCCGCTCAGATAGCAACTATTTAACACAAGGTGTCAAAATTACCATAGCTACATAGGAAAGTGTTCAATTTCAGACCAACTAGCGTACATCATACATACATACATAAACTCCCGCCTTTTCCCAGAGGGGTAGCCAGAGGTGCCACCAGGACACCCACATTTCGCCTGGTATGTTCCCTCCCATGATGTGATAGGAGCCGACCCTATCGCCATATCGGGCACAAATTTCTGACTTCGGGCTGATAATGAACATAAAAATCCAATATCACTTTGCCCAACCCGGCATTCGAACCCGAAACCTCAGCTTTGTAGTCGTACCGCAGTACAACTACGCCTCCGAGGCAGTCAGGTGTAGAATAAGCCAGCAGAATATTCACTGTTAGTTGATAAGGAATTATCGAAATTAATACTCTATCAGAACAACCCTTACTACATTCAAGTTCCGACTGCCTCGCACCAGTTAAAAAAAAATATCAACCGAAGCATACACTAAACATTAGATTCAAAGAACAAAGGATATTCAGCAAATCAGCAATAAAACCAGTTTTCAACCCGGCACGATTACCAATTCTGTTTTCCGCTAATGGATTGTGATTAGTGGCTCATCAATGACCTACAGTGAACAGTGCGTCGGCAGCCTTGCGTTCAATTAGTCTGCATGACGTTATAGCATCTAAGCGGCTGACTGACGGCATCATTAAGCGACATATCGATTTATGTCGGAGCACGGAATAAACCATTGTTTGTACTGCCGCTCTACGGTGGTAGGACGTTTCGCGGAAAAGTTTCCGTTTGAATTTCATGAATATTTTGTTTGTTAATTTCAGGGACACGTGTAGTTTTAGATTATTCTGATGGGATATTGTAGTAGTTTAAGGTATTTCGTCTTCTTTTAGTCTGGCTTTGTTTGGCTAGACTATACTCCTGTAAATTCATTCAATGCTTATACTTCACCACTTATTTTACCTGCTTTCCGATAGGTCTTTCGATAGTGAAAGTGTTCTATAGTCTCACACACTAGTTTTTGTGTACCTACTACATATTTTTTGTATGTTTCTACACCAACGGCTAGGATATAGTAAATTATTTCACCAACTTATTTCTTCACCACATTCTTTTACTCTCAATCGCCTTCGAACTAACCAATAATCAAACCTCCAATCATTTACCATCACATTCTAATCCAGTAAATAAAGAGCAACTGGATGTCGATGGCAAGGCTACATTCACCTGCGTTTGAAGCATTGCAAGTGTGTTGCGTGCTCTATAAATCTCGAATCGGTATCTCGTCTCGATGTAGATCGACGCGTTTAGTCGCGAAGCCACACGTAAAGCTCGACGACCCAGTTAGCGCACTAATTCTAAAGATATTTTTGATTGTGGGTTGAATATTATTTGCGCTTTATATTATGTGCTTGGTAAGTTTTAAAAAGGATGTATGATTCCTGGTTTAAAAATATAAATATTGGACATGCTAAATGTGTGCTAAAAAAATCCCGGGTCGGGCAAAGCGATATTTGGTTTTTCTATTCATTATCAGTCCGGAGTCAGGAATTTGTGCCCGATATGGCGATAGGCTCGCCCCTATCACATCATGGGACGGAATTCACAAGGCGAAATGTGGGTGTCCTAGTGACCCCTCTGCCTACCCCTTCTGGGATAAAGGTGTGAGTTTATGTATGTATGTAATGTGTAATGTTTAAATTGATAGTAGAGCTTACATGTGAAAAGACTTACAAATTATCTGATATCATGAATTTCCTATAAATCAGCAGTTCCATTTGAAGAACGTTCTAGCGATCATTGTGAAGTTACCTAATTATTTCAATTCTAGTAAAGTGACCACAGCAATTATCATAGAACCTCTTCGGATCCTACTGCAGTATAGGTCATAAGCTTTGAAATATTTAATAAAATAAAATCATGTTAATATTCGCATAGATAAAGAAGTGAAATAGATTTAGGGTATCCATTCGCCAAAACCAATGCTGAGTAAGCTCGAATACAGCAGTCTTGCTCTTGGCAAGCCTAAGCCTTCCTTATCTTATAACTTACTTACACTTTTGAAATAGTGACAGGTCTTTATCGGAGTAATATTTGTTCTTTAAATTATATTTATTTTTTGCCGTTTTGTATTAATCTTTCATTTTTGTATAAACGATGTGGTGTTTTAAATATAGAGCTTTTATTATTATTATACATGGTATATCAGACTGCGATCGAAAACGTAGTCAGGTGGTGGTATTAGTGACTTCAGACAAAATGCAACAAAAAATTTCGCACAAAAAATGCATTTTTTTGTAATTTTTTGCTTATCGTCGAACTTACACCTTTTTATTTTTATACACAGAATGGCGTGTAAGGGTTTAAATTATAATTTTAGCATAAACTAGGAATTTACCACCCAAACATAATTATATTTAAAAAAATACAAAAAAAGATCGGTTTTCTTGCAAAAAAATTTCAGTTTCATTGTGTCTGTAATCACTAAAACTACCACCTGGCTTCGTTTTCGGTCGCAGTCTGGATATACCCTATATTATAAATACATGGGGATATTAGATTTAGTCATTGTATTAAATACATTTTCGCTAATGTATATTTAATACATCTACAAAATGGGCATATCAACTTTGGATTTATTATGACCGTTATTTTGAAAGATATTGTAATCATGCTCAAGGGATATCAAAATATAATTTCTGGTAAACATGTTGTTATCTATTCGGAAGAGGCAATTGACCTCAATTGTCTACAAAATAGGGAAAACATTATTGAATATTATCAATTTTGGTCGGTTGAGTGTAGCACGTAGATAGCAATTATCAAACATAATACAAGTCGCCCATATTCAAAATAAATAGCAATTTACCTTTGCTAGGCTTCCTTCATTAGAGAAATATAGGTAATTATTCTAAGTTCCAACGTTTCTTTATGTGATATAGTCGCTTAGCGACAAAGTCGATAATAAAATTAAAGCTGTTATTTGGTAGACAATAAACTTTGCTGTACCAGGTTGGAATCATTTATTTAATACATTTTTGCGCTATACAAAGATACAATTAAGAAATTAGACGAAAAAAAAATGTGAATAAAAATTAATTCTCAATTCGATGTTCATTTTCGCGAAAGCATTAAAGATATGACTGCTGAGGTTCCCAGTATCAACCACAATAGGAATCCGAGGTATTACGGTCAGAATTCCCCGTATTAAAGTTAAAATTTCGTGAATAATAATTAATAATTGCATTTATGAGCCTGTTTCGTACACTGTAGTAGGTACAAGTTTAATATCAAGATTACGTCAACAAGCGTTAATTCAAAATGACTTTTCCGTAATCACACATTAGGTGAGGTAGGTGAGGCTGTGAGCGCAGAACCAGAAATCATCATTGCAATTATAATATGAACTATTCTTCTTAAACCCTGAATAGGTTACCAAATTACCCTCTCTTCAAACATGATATTCTGCGGCTACAAAAATAGTACCGTTTAATAGTAGACATATTATAAATCATGAAAGAGGTCGAAATAAGTACGACCTTATTGGTTAGTACAAACTAAATGCGGAAAACTAAGACCGGGTTCGATGCTCCCCGGGAGGGGTTCCCGTCCAGCGGCGCAGTGGGACTGATGATATATACGCACATTATAAACACTCGCCCAATTTCTGTGGAAACCTATTTGAGCCATTCACACTAATAGTGGAGACACGGTACCTGAACCCCTAATAAATTTTAGGTTGGTATTTGAATATACTATAACAGAAAAAATAATTATTAATATAAAATAAACCACTAATTAGTGAATCACAAGTAAAGTATAGCTTTTCATGGCATTAGATTATTTTTCCCTTTTCTTTTCTTGCAACCACAGGTGATTCCACTGCTGAACACAGATATTTTCTAAAGTTTTCCATAGCCTCATTTCGGACTCGTGTGTGTATATTTTTAGAAAATTATCACGAACTTTATGGTGAAAGGAACCTCTAATTTTTATTATGATTTTTAGTACAATTTCTATGGTAAGTATGTGACGTCAGTCTTCCTGCTTGGTGGAGTAAGGGTTAACTTTTATCCGCCGGTATACCTACCATTGTACCCAGTTGTGACATCCCGTCTTAGTGCCCCACGTGAGTGAAGTTTTGGGTTCCTGCTATTCAGGTCCGCATAATAGTGTCGATTGGCGAGAGAAAGCCATCTTGATCTGCACATACTATCAGATGCATTATTATTTTTCATGTTTATAAAGCATGCATTTACCCGCTGCTCAATTCAAATGTAAACAGAGTAGCAGATGGTAGTCAGGAACCCGGATCGTCTGGTAATTATCGAGCGATATCCGGGATATACCCCGCTGAACATGAAGTTAGCATGGCCGCCTGTATTTGCATAAATTGCGATTTCAATTAAAGTTAGATCTGCAGATGGGCCTGATACGTGGACCGTGCGAGTAGGAACGTTCAACACCTTGTGCTGAACAATTCGGAACGAAAGTTAGGTTGAAACTGATGGTATTTGGAGGTACGGTAGTGCACCCGCCAAGACGAGCCAAGCGAAGCGCATGTGCACTACCTACCATTTCTAGAAGCGCTATGTCGTTTTTTACAACCCTCATAACTTAAGTTTGGATTATACTAGATAAACAAAATTCTCGGGATATCTTGTCAACAGCGGACTTATTAATATATAAACTTACAAATTCTATGCCTTAGTCTTAATATATGGCTTGGCCGTTTCGTTACTACAAGAACTATTGTATGTATATAAGAGAAGTAATGAACAGTGATAATTTTTTCACCTTACGCCTATGTTAATGTAGCAAAATGGCCAAGCCACATATTTTGATTAAGATATAATAGAGGTGGTGAAGTAAGGCCTTGTGGAGTTAGGGCGTGAAGAGTAAGAAGCTTGGCTCTACATGAGATCTGATAACTTTTTGACAGTGCAAGTCATAATATGGTCTCGTCTTGGCAACATTTTAAATGGAAATGTTTTTGGTGGGCCGATTTAGTTTGGATAAAAGATACGTCGATGTATGCATCTATATATGGACTGCGCTGTATATATATATCAAGTGCATTGTAGTCACTTAGTCCCGCTAGAATAATATATATATTTGTAGCAGCTACATGTGCTCCACTAAATAAGTTGTATATACCAAAATTTAAATTAATATTACTAGAAAAGAAAAACGAAACACATACCAGTGACAAAATCAATACCATAATTTGTTTTCATAATAGTATCTGCATATTTATTAAGTCTAGTTTTCAAATTATCAGTATGATGCAAATTGATGTGGAATATGCAATCAGAATAGGTTAAAAAAATATTCCATTCGTAAAACATTATTTACAATTCGATTGGACAATTTCCTGCAAGGATTGACGCGAAGAGGTAGTCGAACGTAAAATTATAACCTAAATCCTTCTGCAACGTGCTTATAAAATATTGGCTACAGTCAAGACTTGGGTAGTTTAAAATTTAAATCTTGCCTTGTTATACTCGTAGTAACTGTATTGCAGTATCCACCTGGCTTATTCTATCTATCAACATTATCTCGCCTGTAAAAAAATTAATAATAAATACACCCAACCGTCACGCATATATTCCTGACCCCACATTAAGATTAATTAAGTCTTGTGTCGTGGGTATCAGAAACTACGAGAGACTTTTCGGTCTCACAAACACCCAGACCCGAGACAAATACTTGTGGGTCTCAAAAATAGGAGTCGATATATGGTTTTAGTTCATTTTGGTGTAGATCATGTCGCAATACCGCATAATGCTGAGATTGTCACCTTGTTGTCACTATGTTCGCTTCAAACTTGTAGGTACTTTTTATTTTTTTATTTATTGTACAATGTTGTCCAACATAGTAGTGATTTTTAGTTGCTACTTTTACATACATTGTACAATTTAGCATGCCACAGACAATAAAATCGTTCATTCTTTATCTCTATCCTAAATATGCAGCTTGAATTTTATGATACTAGTAAATACGTGATACCAGTTAACAACCACGTGGGTAGTGCAAAAACCAAGTATACTAGTATCATCATTCAATTAGCAATTAGAAATGACAAAAACGCAGGCGTGGCCTGTACCGACAACATCTTTATTGCTTCTAAGTAATTAACCTGACGATTCGGTGTCACGCTCGTTTTATATGCAATTGTACGGTCAGTAAAAGAGTCGTTTTGTGGGTAAGGCTACAGTTTTGATGTCTGTAGTTTTGTGGAAAACATTTTGATTCTTACGCAATCAATTATTTTCGTTTTTTTATATTAAAAATATATATAAAGTAAAGTTTGCATTGTGCATACCCTATATCTACAACTTTGTCCCAAAATAGTAAAAGATTGTTAAGTTATAAAAGTTCAACTAATCATATAGAAATTCTCTCTCTATCTCTACGCACCTAGTGTTATCTCGGCCTGAGCCTGTTTTCGAACTCTATTATCGCTGTTCCGTATGGTCTTCGAGATTCTCCGATTTCGCTTGCTAACGATAATATGATATAAAAATTTAATAATATGTGTATATCAGCCCATAATCCATATATCTCTGATTGCTGTATTCGAGTATCCTCTATTCTATCTTCAATCTTTTTAGCCCCACTGTTCTATTGTGGGTTACTGATACACTCACAAAAACATTTGAAATTCTTGCAGAAGTCTCTTTGATATGAGAATTTCCTAACGGTTTTCCTTCACCACTCAAGTTACTAATTGGCAGCACTAATATACTTTATCGTGTGATCTGTAACTTTTGGACATCAAGATTACAATAACCTAAAGCATGATAAATAACAAAACAATACATCCCCTAAACACTTTTCACTGGTGGTAGGTCTCTCATATGTGACGTTCTACCGCAATGTCTATTTCTCCCTCCAAACAGCAGTGTAAATCCACTGTTGTATTCCGGTTCGAAGGACATTGTAGCCAGAGTAACTACTGGACTTAATGAGACTTAACATCTTATATCTCAGGGTGGCGAGCGCAATGGAATGCCAAGCATTGCTTTGTTATGCATGGTGTTGTTTGGTTTTGCTACTGTCCATGAGCGGTCGTATCGCTTACCATTAGGCGAATGGCAAGCTCGTCTCGCCATTCGTTGAAAGAAAAACAATGCAAATAGCGAAACTATGAAAATCCAATTCAAATATCGAAACCTACCATCTCGATTCAGTTACACGATGTTCATCATAGCGGATTGTAACACAATTCCGGAATTGGCAGCGAAGCTATCGGGTTAAGGAGCTCGATAAGACGGCGGCAGCGGAAGCAAAGTAGATCACGATGGGAGATGATTTTATACAAAACGTTAGCGTTTTGCGAAATTATTTTATTTTTTAAGACCATTGCTGATGGAATGGGCGGTAAATGCATTGTGGTTTCATTTTGAAAGACAATGGAAGAAAAATATGTTGTAATTTTTTATATTTGTGCGTGTTTGAGTTACCGGTGAGAGGTACTTTCTTTCGTCAATAGTCATCGTATTTGTCTTGTGATGCATCTATCATCAAACGCATTGTGGCCAATACAACGAATCGGTATAAAAAAAACTGAAATCAAAAAAGTATGTGACGAGTTTAGTATAATAATATGTATAAGGTCTAATATCACAAAACTTTTTCTCAATAAATTGAATGCGACCACTCATAATATCGCAAGGCACCCGCTTGCATAAAAGTAGTATTGTATAAATATTTCATCTTATAGGTTTATTATAAAAAAGTGTTTCTCCTTTGAAACTTTATAATTACCTACATCAATAAAATTCTAGTACATTAAATTATATTTTGTTAATTTAAATTAATTAGTAAATTAATTCTCAGTGCACTATTAGCCAAACCGCGACTGTAAATATGATACACTCGAATCTCATGATTAATTACTCATAAATGATAAATACAAATTGGGCACTCATCGATGTTTACATTAATTTGCTAATGTCGCCGCACGTGTAATAACTAACACGCAGTAATTTTAATATTTAATTCAAAATTATAGTTTCATACATTAAAATAACTGTCTGAATCTCGGGTCGGGCAAAGTGATATTGGATTAATCTATTCATTATCAGCCCGGAGTCATTAATATGTGCCCGATATGGCGATAGGCTCGCTCCTTATCACATCGTGGGACGGGAAAATAAGGCGAAACGCGGGTGTCCTGGTTGCAACTCCGCCTACCCCTTCTGGGAAAAAGTCATGAGTTTATGTATGTATGTACATTGAAATAACCAACATATGTCATAGTCCAAATTTAGAATTGATGATACCATTTCACCGAGGAAATGTTTGTTTCAAACTCAGCAAATCGTTTACAAATAAAATTTCAAAATAACCACATATGAAAAATATTTAAAAAATTCCCAATATAATTAACATCAACTTAGGCGATAGCACTGTTCAATTTCTAGAGCCATATTCGTAGAAAGTCGAACCATAGACAATCGATACCATTAATGTATAAAAATCTTACGTGAAGTAGTACAGTTTTGCTGAATTATATCATTTGTTACTTAATAATTTATACTTCAACCTCTTTTACTTAATCATTTAAGTCTATGCCCAACATTAGAGACTTATACTTAAATACATAGAAATATCCACAAATTATGGTACTACCTTGTTTTCATCAAACAGCTTCGCAACATCAATGAGACCATCCATTTGTCTAGAAAGTTTTGAAGCATACTGCACTAATATATATCAAGTGAAAGGAATCTAGAAAATCTGTCTTTGTCATTTTCTATGAAACTCAGGGGTCATCTGAAAAGTTACATTCTAATGTAAGACAATAACAATCAAATACCAATGCACGGATTATTTTTGATTTTATGGTTATTCATTTATTATTTGTAATAAAAAAATCTACATTTGATTAAAAGTGATACATTATTGCCGAATTAACTTAGTATACGTTATGTATACGCTCCATTAAGTGACACCTTTGTCACAATCAATATGAAGTAACAGATTTGGTATAGCCTACCATAATACTGCGCTCTCCGTCACGCACGTCCTATCATAATACATATACAAACATAGACATCACACATGCTCGTAACGGTAGTGTATAGGCCAAACGCTTCAGCGCTATTCATTTTACATTAAATGTATTAATGTACATATATGTATCTATTAAAATCAAAATGAACTAGTCGACACTATTTTATTTTTTTCTGTCCGAGATCGGTGCTAGGTTGCGTTTACAATATCACTATTAGTAAATAACCACTGGGTTGATTGATATTAATTTCCCAATAATAATAATAAATACATCCAAATACAAATAAATACAGCCAACAGTCACATACATAGTCCTGACCCCACATTAAGATCAATTAAGTCTTGTGTCGCGGGTATCAGAACTACGAGAGACTTTTCGGTCTCACAAACACCCAGACCCGAAAGAAATATTTGTGGGCCGCACAAACATTTCTCTTGGTGCGGGGATCGAACCCGCGGCCTCCCGTTTCACAGCCGGCGTCTAACCAACTACGCCACGGAGGCTGTAAAATAATTATAGATAGATTTGCTCACGTAAGTAATATTTTTAATAATAATATATTTGTTTTGTGTATTATTACGTAAATTACTCTAAATGAGGACGCAAATGAGTAATAAATAGCGAGTATCATACAAATACTTCATTATCACTCAATGCAAACGTGCTTTATACAAGTGTAGATTAAACATACGATAATAGAGGCATAATCGTTAATATGGCCAGTAGCATAATAAGCTGTTTTATCAGAAACACGTGATTCACGAATAATCCCGATGTTGTAAACATCGATAGCCATCGGAACGTCGATAGCAACAGTATGCTAGCAAGCGAGGGCTACGAAAACAAGTTGTTATTATTTAAACCCAGATTATTATTCATCCATCGAATTTTAATACCACATTTATTAATTTGGAAAAGTACGCCAAAAGTATAATACATCCAATAATGTTTCATAAGGTTTAATAAACAAAATTATGCTGCTCTATATTAATGCCAGAACTGCAATGAAATTAAAAATAAATATATATAAGAATTTGCCTTCGTCTTAGTTTGAAAAATTTGATTCCATCGTTAGGGGATCAATGATTTCGTCACTAGAATTGCATTGTTTTATCAAGTTTATAAAAGTTATACAGACATAGGCTATAGGCTCTAGTCGGACCTCTTCTAGTCGTAGAAGTGGCGTCTGCGCAACTTTCATGTAATAAAACGAGATATTTTTCTTAATTCTTTACTGCTTGCTCGGGTCAGTGTAAGAACACTGACCCGATCAATTTCTCGCCTATTCTAGAAGACTGACACATCCATATTTTTATGGGTCAGTAATGATGTACACCCAAACAAACCGATTGCTCATTTGTCAAAACTCACCTGGTTTTAAAAACTGGACGCACGTTTGGCTCTGACACCACTGTGACGTCATAAACGTAGATCAATTAAATTATCTTTACAACGTCATAAAACCTCTATTATTGTTTATTGGTGGCCAATTGACGCCGATCGCGAGCCCCTACGTCACCAAGTACGTCAGTATCAATCAATTAGTACGCTTCGGGCGCTAGTTGCGTTGCATTATCACATGTTGCGTACGTGCCACCACTTGTTGCCACTCCAACTTGAATCTTTATTATCTGTTTTAAATTAATAACAGACATAATTGGTTGAGCCGGCGCGTCTTTGGTAGAGATTGTTTGTTGTTGAGTTACTTGGAAAGGTAAACAAAGAAATGTTTCGAATAAATAGAGGTAATCGTGTGTTGTCAGTCAATACTTTATCTCGATTTATACACGTACTGTTTGATGTAGTGAAATCCCTGCGACCAGCTCAGTAAGAACATCTGTTGGTAAATTGTAGCCAGAGTGACTACTAGACATAATGAGACTTAACATCTTATGTCTCAGGATGGCGAGCGCAGTGGAATTCCAAGCATTGCCTTGTAATTCATGTTGTTGTTTGGTTTTGCTACTGTCCATGAGCGGTCGTAAAGCTTACCATCAGGCAAATGGCAAGCTCGTCTCACCATTCATCGCAATAAAAAAAGTGTCTAGACAAAGTATTGATTGACGAGAGACGATCATTTCTCGGTATTCAACATTATCATACCGCCCTGCTTAGTTGGATTTTCTTAATTTGCCTTAAATACGCAGGATTAAAGGAAGACGGGAACACCAAGGCAAGTAAACTGTTGCATAGCTTAATAGTACAATAGAGATATAAGCTAGTGAACCCTAATACTCTGGCTGCGAGACTTTTTATTAGTTTTATGCTTCTGTTTATGTAAATAAAAATAATCATATTATGCAAATGTTAATAAATGATTCATTAAACTAGCCGTTGCAATAAAAAAATGAAAAACCAGAGCACTTTTTACTAATTGACGCCAAATTAAAACATTTCTTTTCATCAGCAGTTAATTCAGGTTTACATCTGACACAGAACATTTAACTATATCCTTATCTCATATAAAACAATAATATCAATACCACATGCCTACCATAATCAATAATGGTAAAATACCGAAACGAAATAAAGTAATAGTAATCATAAAATATAAATAACGTCGATAAGAATCGGAACATTTCAATTCATCACTATTCAATTATCGTTGACACCTGGCACAGAACATTGAACTATGTCATTATTTTGTATAATTTCACTAATGAGTATTAATAAGTACCATAATAAATAATATTAACATACTAGAACGGAATAAAATAATAATTACAATAAAAATTAAAGACTTGAAATTAAGAATCAGAACAATTCAATTCGTCACAATTTAATTCTCGTTTACACCTGACACAAAACATTTAACTATGTCCTTATCTCGTATAATTTTAATGTTCGGGACGGCAGTGGCGCTCGTCATGCGATTGCGTGTACGGTACTTCCTTTATTCAATAAAAATGAGGAAATCTTTGTATAAGTCACGTTGTAGTTTTTTAAAATTCGTTACCGATTTGTTTGGCTTTGTCGTTGAACTTTTTCTGATTTTGTTGGGGGTAATTTTGTATGTAAAGATTGACGTAGATTGTTGAATTATAGTTAGTGTTATATAGGTCAGTAAGTTAGTATTTGAAATTAGATTTACTAAATGCTTTACAAATACGTCGATAGAATCACTACTTACACTAAATTAATTAAATTTTGTCAAAACTGAGGAAAATATCAAAATGTTAGAATAAATCTTTTCATAAATAACGCAATTGTAAAGATTGTTGTATTGTATTGTATCAGCCCATATACGACCGCGTCTTGGAAAACGTAGCGTGGGACGTCCTTTGGCCAGATGGCGGGACGACTTGCATAAAAGGGCCGGCAGCGACTGGATGCGTAAAGCAGCAGACCGGGCTCTGTGGCGTACCTTGGGAGAGGCCTATGTCCAGCAGTGGACTGCAACGGGCTGATGATGATATACGTCCCACTGCACGGCACGGGTCTCCTCTATCGAGACAACGATTGAGAGGGTTTGGGCCGTATAGTCCACCACGCTGGCCTTGTGCGAGTTGGCGGACTTTACATGCAATAGAAATTCTCTGGAATCGCTATGGTGTGCTGGTTTCCTCACTATGTTTTCCTTCACTAATATAATTAATTGCAAAGATATACACGAATTTTTACTATAACATTTTCATACACAACTCCATGGCGCTGAGCGCAATTGGTTAAGACATCAGCTATAAACTAGACTTCGCGAGTTTAGTCCCCTCACTGAGACTGTTTTGTGATCCATACATATATATTATCTTTATTGATATTTATCTTTATTACCTATTTATCCCATCGCCCATCACCGTCTTACACTTTTACACAAAATATACAATTCAACCAATTTACATAGATGGAATTTTCTTAACATGTAATTATAAACTAATTACTGGACATATTGAAACTTAATATCTTATGTCTCAGAATGACGAGCGCAGTGGAATGCCAAGCATTGCTTTGTAATTCATGGTGCTGTTTGGTGTTGCTACTGTCCATGAGCGGTCGTTTCGCTTACCATCAGGGGAATGGCATGCTCGACTCGTCATTCATTGCAATAAAAAAAAGCTAACTGAAAGATTAAAAAACAATATGTAAAAAATAGAATAGGTTTATATTTAGAAAAGGCATGTCTCGTGTGTAGTCTTATTTGACAACCATCATGACTGTCAACACAAAGTGATTTCATAGAAAGTATAAAAAACGGGTCATGATGGTTCATAAAAATATTCAAATGTTATGCAATAACACCTCATCACGTGTATCATCAACAAACCTCCGCCCAGTCCATGAAATTACGAATTAAAGCCGAGTACAATATTTATACAGGGCAATTAAAATGCGTGCGGGGCCGCTGGATCGTATTTTAAGGGTTTCACTGCGCCGCTCTCCACCGGAGGCGTTTAAAAATTTAACACACGACATAAAGTCTATTATGATGGACGTTTTTTTCGAAAATATTACTTATATATCAAATGTTATTAGGGCGAGGAGTATTGTGCAGCTTCGTGCTTGGAAAAATGAAAGAAAATTTCATGGGAGGAGTTGATTATCTTAACGTCCCCATTACAATTTCAAAGGGATGATACCAACCCAGACTAGGTCACACCGCCTTACATAATACCTGAACTTTCTGATTATTAGAGACGTGTCCGGTAGGGAGGTGAATATAGGCTTATTTGGGAAGTTATTTTAGGATCTACTATCAAGTTCTTCGAAAAAATCTCCCCATAGAATTGGGTATAGTTCATGAGCCACATTTTATGCCACCATCTAAAATAATGTCACAACAACACATTTACAACTAACCCATATTAAAGTTATATAATGCATAACACAAATAAAAAATTAAAATACCAAAGTAAAACACACCTGTATTGCAATTCCGTTATCCAATATTTAATTTCAGAAAAAATATTCTTCAGTGGCTACGCTGTAGTACGTAGCAGCGCTACGCGCAGCCGTAGCTACCTACGGGCACTCGTAGCGTGGAACTGAACTATTTAACATTTTTGATTCATTATTCCATTATATTATGCGTTGAATATCTGGTATTTGAGAAACATTTCCATAGTAGCGATGGCATGTTGGGAAAATAATTTTGCATATAATTTACAACTTGCCGAGGTTGCCACAGTTAGTAATGTATTGTCTATAATAATCTGTATTAAGGCTTAGCGAATATAATATATTGTTTTATTACTAATATGATATTTTTTTACTTACAAGTCAATAATATATTTATAAGGGAAAACACTAAACTCCAATAATAATTGCATAAGACAGAAATTTGATCAATGTTATAAATTACTCAATGTTTTATCAATTTAGTCATAAACATTACATTTTATACCATACAAATAACATTTCATATAAATATATAAAAATAATTACACCCCATGAAATTTGATTTTGAATCCTACATTCCAGGTCGTTAAAATATTGTTCACACACAATATGTTTCTATAATTAGAGTACGTAGTAAAAAAAACTATGAGCCAGTTGTTTTTGCACACAGCATAGTCTCGGCAATTATTGCGCCATTTTTGCCGCGTGAACGGCTATTATAGTGCGCTACGCCGTAGTACCGTAGAGTCTCTACGAATTTTTAATGATCGATCTATTTTCCATTTTCTGCATGCGCATCGTCCGAAACTATGTTTATTTAAAAACACTAAATATCCAAATATTTTATGTCATTACGTAAACTTGCTAAAAACCTGTAAACATCGTTATTCATGGGACTATACAATATTTCGGCCCGGTGAATGGTAACAAGCCGTAGAATGCCAAGATTGAGTTAATTTCCGATGTCGATTTGCTACCTGCTATTAACTAAACATTATATTTCAGCTCTATTTCCAAATATTTTAAGCATTATTAGTTAATTATCAAGTATCCGTGTATAGAAGTTCTACAAAAATACAGTGACAATTCCTTGAACAGAGTCATAGATGACGAGACAGGCGCGTGACGTCACTCGAGCGGCACTCTGCGGCTGCGGCTATCGATCGGAAAAACCGTGCCGTCCCTCTCGCACGCTGTGTTTGATGATCGTCCGTCCCCCTCGCTCTTGCCGGCTGGTTCGCTCACTGAAAGCTGCGTTCCGAAATACGCTACTAATATTTATTTTAACGCAGCCGCCCGGGCCCGAGCACGTGGCACGGAGCGAATAGGCTTTTCGATTTTTTTCACCATGAGATGAAAGAGCTGAGAGACTTTGATTTTGTAGCGCTTGTAATGAGTTTCATTTGGAATCTTAGTTATTATGAAGCATTAGATGTTTAAATACCTTAAGCTGATGGTTTTGGTCAGGTTATCTACTTTAATTATTTAGTACTTACGAAACTGTAAAACAAATTAAAGTAAAGCATGAGTATTTATCATTTACCACTTATATTTTTATAAGAAAGTCTATTATTGACATGAAAGAATTAAATTAAATTAAAATTTACATTAATATAGTATCCAACTTCATGCTAATATCGTCTACTTGTATTAAGCACTTCGTTTTACGTAAATATTGCAAGATACGTCCATCCCACATGAAATTTCACGTAAATGTCAACTATTAGGTCAACCTTTGGCATTATAGATAATCATTTTTCACTTATCGATTTGCATGTAGGCGCTTTATAAACGTGAAAGTAATAACTTAATATCAACATTTAATTGTTTTAATAAGTTCATTTGATTTATTCTTTATTGTATTCAATTCATTAAATCTTCATACAATCAATTAATATAATCTGGTTTAAAAATACCAATTAATAGTACTGCAATACAGATTTCTTTGGCCAAACACAAGTACAATAATCAAGTACAAGGATTCTCAAAAGTGACGCACAAGGATCTTTGACGGTACTTTACCAGATGTCTAGTTAGCAAATAATTTTTAGCATTTTTAATATCCAAAATACTTATTAAATGAACATTAAAATAAACAAATATCATCCTTATCCCTAACAAAATAGGGGCTATCAGGTAAAAGTGAGGCAAAACGATGCACAAGCCCATACGTTACACGAACAGGAATGAAAGCGAAGGCGATATGTGCGTGAGAGATGCATTTACAATCCGACGGCGTTCCAGAGTACGTCGGGATTCCAGGAACCAGTCGCGGTCAAGTGCAAGTGAAGTTTGTAAATACTGACGCACTGCTGACGTCACGTCGATACCGTTAATTGTTTACAAATATATGCAGTGTTGTGTTGCTGACGTCGTATCCATTATATTTTATTTAGGTTATAGACTGGATAAATGCATTGTGATTTAGACGCAGATAACCTTCATTAGTAATCATCAAAAATCTTGCATGGGGTAGATGTATCTTGGGGAAGATGTTACGTTGCACTAACCAAAGAATTTAGATCATAATTATTTGGAAATAATCGTTTTTCCAAATAATGAGGATTGATTAATTTGGAGTATTTTTGCAAAAATAGATATAAATGGTTAAATATTTGAATATTAAAGGAACAATAATGAATAACCAATAATGCACTGATGTTATAACATCTAGTGTTCCTTCTCTTGCAATTCTGTATCAGCTTAAATACGTCCCACTGAAGGGTACAAGAGTCCTCTACAAATGAGAGTACGATTGAGAGGGGTTAGGCCATATAGGCCACCACGATGGCCTAGTGCAAGTTGGTGGACTTTACATACCATAGAAATTATAGCTAATTTATTTTTTATTTTTATTATTAGGGAAAACAAACAATTGTATATTACAAAATTGTACACTAGATATTATTACAGTAACAGTGGATAGGTAAATATACAATCAACAGCATTTTCCACGGATAGATCAATGGAGATTACATATATTTTGGATTTTTCTATTCAATATCAGCCCGGAGCCAGGAATTTGTGCCCGATATGGCGATAGCTTCGCCCTTCTATAACATCGTGGGAAGGAACATACAAGGCGAAATGTGGTTGTCCTGGTAGCACTTCTGCCTACCTCTTCTGGGAAAAAGGCCCGAGTTTATGTATGTATGTAATTTAAGCCTTAAAATGATACTAAAAGCCATTAAAATTGTACAATTTTTTTTTTAATCATGCTACCAGTTTCAACAAAATGAACACAACGACAACAGACGTCAGCAACAACGTAATATGAAATAAAATCGAAAGTACTCGATGGATGTTCATACAAACAGTAATCGGTCGGGTGCAGTTCGTGCGACTGAATTCCGGGAATCAGCGGTCAAGTACAGCGGGACTGTAAGCTATGACGCATTTCACAGCTGACGTTCAATGGAAATGTCAGGCGATTTTTAAATAATGACTATTGAATATTTTTACATACATATAAACTCACGCCTTTATCCCAGAAGGGGAAGGCAGAGGCGCCACTAGGACACCCACATTTCGACTTGTGTGTTCCGTCCCATGATGTGATAGGGGGCGAGCCTATCGCCATATCGGGCACAAATTCCTGACACCGAGCTGATAATAAAATTAAAAAGTAATAAAATTAAATACACTCAACAGTCACATACATAGTCCTGACCCCACACTAAGATCGAGTCTTGTGTCGTGGGTATCAGAAACTACTAGAGACTTTTTTTCGATCTCACAAACACCCAGATCCGAAACAAATACCTGTGGATCACACAAATATTTGTTTCGGTGCGGGGATCGAACCCGCGGCCTCTCGTTTCACAGGCGGCGTCTAACCAACTGCGCCACGGAGGCTGTCAATGAATAGAAAAACCCAATATCACTTTGCCCGACCCGGGATTCGAACCCGAGACCGCAGTATTGTAGTCGTACCGTAGTACAACTACGCCACCGAGGCAGGCGAATGTTTTTAGCATATAATTTAACGTAAAGGTGCCAAGGATATTTTTTCTGACTAGTGAGCCGGTCTCTTGTTTCGCAGCCAGTCTCACACACTGTCAAATAATATTTTAATTAAAAACAAAACCATATTAAAACAAAATTATACAACACTGGCCTATATACGCGAAGAAAAACGCCTATTAACAATTTATACTCCTCAAAAAATAAACTTAATGTTTCTTTATTAGAACTACTTTGTAGACCGGTGTAATTAAATAGTTGCTTTTAACTGGCTAATGTTGTTTCAAAGTAGTGTTTATTGCTTATTTATGAGTCACAACGTGGCTTTTTTACTTCTTTCCGTCTACGTACATACATATTTATACGGTTTTATAAACGTGAATTATGCTATGAAGATGTTTTGTACAATTCAGTTTTGTTTAAATATGTTTACTTATTTATTAATACATCACCTTAAATATAATGCCTTAACAGCTTTTAAATTTACTATATTTATACTATGCCTCAGTGGCGTAGTTGTATTACGGTACGGTTACAAGGCTGAGGTCTCGGGTTCGAGTCCCGGGTCGGGCAAAGTGTTATTGGATTTTTCTATTCATTATCAGCCCGGAGTCAGGAAATTGTGCCCGATATGGCGATAGGCTCGCCCCCTATCACATCTTAGAACGGAACATACAAGGCGAAATGAGGGTGTTCTGGTGGCGTCTCTGCCTACCCCTTCGGGGATAAAGGCGTGAGTTTATGTATGTATGGACATTTATACTATACTACTCTACATACAGCTACTTAAACTACACAATCAATACAATCGTTTTATTTGACCATAATGACGAGACATACAGGTTGCTGATCTAAAATAAGGAACATTCAATGGTTGCAATCACTTGAGCCGTCTCCATATGATGCATTAATTTCAACATTTAGATAGGTATCAAAAATTATTTATCAAAGGAACATTACTGGTGGTAGGTCTCTCACATGTGAAAGGCCGCCTTGGTAGGTACCACCGCAATGTCTATTTCGCCCGCCAAACAGCAGTGTAAATGCACTGTTATGTTTGGGTTTGAAGGACATTGTAGCCAAAGTAAATACTGGACATAATTAGACTTAAGATCTTATGTCTCAGGATGCCGAGCGCAGTGGAATGCAGAGCATTGCTTTGTGACTCACGGTGTTGTTTAGTTTTGCTACTGCCATGAGCTGTATTGCTTGCCATTAGGCGAATGGAATGCTCGTCTCGCCATTCAATGCAATAAAACTTATTAACAATAGGTTTATTGGATTATACAATAAAAGGGAACAAACAGTGCTGTGAGTGACTATCCCTCTTGAATATTACTATTTTTCTAGATAAAAGATATAGTATATGCTAACGTGTATACAAAAATGATAAACCAGTAGGTAATACGAGAGAAAGCAACAAACAAACTCACATTTGCATTTATAATAATAGCATAATTAGGATATTAATCTCAATGTATATTAAAAACTTTGACTTTTTTATTCCGTCATCGTGCATAATTGATGGTGTTTCTCCTTCATATCAAAGATATAAGTTTCTATACCGTGGCCATTAATTATATGCCAAGCTCATAGATATTCCGAGTAGGGGGTAAGTGGCAAATGAGCGATTCCGCTCGATCATCCTCTTAGCTAGTCTTTAGATGCCATGTAGATCTTACTTAAGTCTAAACGCGTAGATAAAACTATAATATTAAAATCTTATAACACTCAGTATATATCATAACCCTTAACATAAAATTCAGTTACTTTAATTCTTACCTAAGACTTAGTTATTTTAATCACAAAATGGTTTTCCAAGAAACAGGCTAAGCCTTGTTTGGGAACCCCTGACAACTGCTATTAGTTTTAGGAATTATTTTTATTGTAACTATTTTTAAGAAATAGTAACCAATGAAGTGCTTCTGTTGGGCTGAAGATCGAGCCCAGTGGCATGCTATTGGAAAGGCCTATGTCCAGCAGTGGACGCAGAAGGGCTGATGATGATGATGAAGTGCTTCTATGAACCCACATTAAATAGCAAGATTTACTCACCTAATTGCACTCTTTGCAATATCGTAGTAGACGATGTACATTATTACATCCTTATAAAATGTGCCCAGAACGAAAAGGAAAGGTAGATATTATGGCCTGAGTTTGATCATAATATTGGCGTATGTAATAGTATATTCGCTTTACCTTCTTCAAAGGAAGCGGGCTTATTGTATAATGTAGTTAAAGCGGCGTTTATTAATAGATTTTAAATTACTGTTATATGTATATGCAATGAGGATGACATGATCATTTCTTAATAAAGACCTCTTTAATAAAGATAGACAAAAATAAGATGAAAAATAATTGTGCATGATGTGTGATGTTGAATTATTTGAACCATGTCGGACTAGTGGGTTTATAAATTTTTCATTCGAAAAACATTAATTTCCCAAGTTAATGAATGGCTGTTATTGGTAGAACAAAGTCCTATTGCACATGCGAAGAAAATACTGGCTAAATCTGAATGCTTATATGTATGTATGTATTTAAACATATAAAAAAAATAGATTGCTCTTTTATCGTGGTTCAATTTACATACGAATGTTCAAACTCAAACGAATATCTGTTATATATCCGTGCAATTAGCAAGCCAATTTCCTTAACCACTGCGCCCAGCTTTCACCAATGAATTCCAACAAATAATCAATCACTTAGATATTGTACAATACAATAAAATTTATTAGCACAATCTGTATCAGGTATGCAGGTATGCATTGGCCGTGTTCGTTCTCCCGCCGGTTTCAGTGTCATATCTGTGGCGGTCATTTTTAGCGGGAAATTGGCCCATATCCGATCGCGGACGATACCTCGACGCCATTCGCTTCTGTCCATCAAATTTTGTGTTCGTAAACTGTGAGACGGGGTGCTGACGGATTTCGTAACTGACTTTTTTGTAATGTGCCTTATGGTGTTTTGATTGGGTATTATTTTAGTGTTTTTGTCGAGTTGTAAGGTGAATGCTACGATCAAAGAATTGAATATTATGCCAAAAAATAGGCTCATAACTTTGAACGTAATCGATATGTCTGTCACTTTCTAGTATTTAATTCACGTATTATTTATACTTCACCTAATACAATTTCTAAATATTGCTATCACAGATAACAAGACGGTTTCGTGGGATACGAAGATGTACTGTAATACCAACAACCTCTCCTTACTAATTTGCTCTCTGATAAAGGCGTGAAATTACATTCCTCTGACAAACTCTGTGGCCCAGTTGGTTAGACACCGACTGCGACAAGACCGCGGGTTCGACCCTCTTACGAGGAAAATGTTTCTATGGTCTACAGGTATTTTTTAGGTTCGGGTCTGCGTTCTTGCGAGACCTGAAAGTCGCTCGTACTCTGATACTCACGACACAAGATTCGATCTTAGTGTGGGTTCAGGACTACGTATGTGACTGTTGGGTGTATTAATTTATTTATTTGTATAAGATTCAATAGGCGAATCACGTCACGCCAGGCAAAAAATCCAGCTCCTAATACTAGATTTCTAGTCATTTCGTGCCAGATCGCAGTGCAGTGTGGGCGCGTGTTTACAACCGTTGTCGTGCCCAGCAGCAATAACTCCACAATGCCTGCGTCCATTCACTAATGGCAACTTAACGTAAAACTAACGATACTGGTACACGTTCACAAAACGTGATTCTGATTTGCTTTACTGAACTTTACTGAACTGTGGTGGATGCACCTTGTTCTTTTTTCTTTGAGTGGAATGATGTTGTGCTCCATTTCTGGTATTTCGGGGTTGGTTTTTCGATGCTTCTCATATGGTTACACGGGGTATTTCGGTGTTACTGGCATTCTTATCCAGTGCGGAAGGTACATCAGTTATAGACTCCAGATCTAGTTAAAAGAAAATAGAGCTCTGTCGACAGGAATCTTGAGTCAACAAAAGTCAGGAATGCTTATATAAACCAATTCCAGGAATTTAATACTTACCTGTAAATATGCATATATTTATTTCTCCCACCAAAAAACAGTGTTAATGCACTGTTGTGTTGCGGTTTGAAGGACATTGTAGCCAAAGTAACTACTGGACATATTGAGACTTAACATCTTATGTCTCAGGATGGCGAGCGCAATGTAACGCCAAGCAACGTTTTGTAATTCATGGTGTTGTTTGGTTTTTTACTATCCATGAGCGGTCGTATCGCTTACCATCAGGCGAATGACATGTTCGTATTCATCACAGTAAAAATCGCCTACCTATGTACGTGAAATTAAGTCGTATTTGGTCCTAGAAATTTTGGTGTCTAAGAAGGTTGTATTTTTCTCACGTGAGTATATAGCTGTTTAGCCACGGAAGTCCACGTACAAAATACATACCTACACGTGGATTCCATTAAAGTAATTGGACTGAATGAAGAAAGGGTGATTTGAGAAAAGAAAATATTGATCAATAGTCTGTAGATTAATCAGTAAACAATTTACTTATTAAAGTTTATTATGTATTAAGTGTATCAAATTGTAAAATGTAATCAGAACCTTTTCAAAACACCTTTTCCGAGTTCTGTATTTAATGAATTGTCATTCACTTTAACTAAGATGGAAAACACCATAAGTCAACTTGTAAGCCTAAAGAATCTCCATAATAATTTCAAATTCATATGAAATCACCAACTAGCACTAGACCACTTAGGTAGACCAAATCCTAACCCCACTGAATCCTATGTGAAGCCTTTATCTCTCTGCTTACCCATTCTGCATTTTCCCAGAATGAGTAGGCAGAGGTGCTACCAGGACACCCATGTGTCGCCGTGTATGTTCCGTCCCACAATGTGATAGGGGGCGAGACTATCACCATATTGGGTGCAAATTGCTGATCCTGGGCTGATATCGAATAGAAAAATCCAATTTCATTATGCCCGAACCCGAGACCTCGGCTTTGTAATCGTTCCATGGTGGAACTGTGCCACCGAGGCAGTATTATGACACCATCATAATGTATGTAGGGTTGAGCTAAGAACTCGTGATATTCCTAAACATTCCTTTTAGAATTATCTGTTGAAAGTGGCTTGCATCTGTCTTTATTACCTCATCCATTTAACGTGTATGCATATTTCTCTCGAAAATTTTAATGTATCTTTAATTAATATCTAAATGCAGTTTCTTACTAATACTACTTAACTATACATTCTAGTTTTTTGTTATTATTATTTTATTACATTCAGAGTAAAAAAAACTGCTTCGGTGGCGTAGTTATATTACGGTACGGTTACAAAACTGAGGTCTTGGGTTCGAGTCCCGGGTCGGGCAAAGTGATATTGGATTTTTCTATTCATTATCAGCCCGAAATCAGGAATTTGTGCCCTATATGGCAATAGGCTCGCCCCCTAGCACATCGTGGGACGGAACATGCGAGGCGAAATGTGGGTGTCCTGGTGGCGCATCTGCCTACCCCACCTGGGTTAAAAGCGTGAGTTTATGTATGTATGTAAAAAAATACAAACAATCTTACAAAACCAAGTCGATTAGTTTGTCTTATATTCAACATTTATAAATCCAGTTGCAAAATTGAGCGCGAGGGCGATGCACGCAAACAATGATTCCGACCTTTTCCGTACAAACTACGAACAGCGTACTTATCTGAAAAAACCCGATGGTCCGTAAAAAGCGCTGGCTCGATGTCGAGGGTACACGAGAGCCGTCTTACACCGAACAAAACAGGTCACAGTTGAATCGGTTAGCGAAATGGACTCGCTGGAATAGTGCCGGGTATAAATGAATGTTCGTGCGCTCGTTTATTAATTGTGACGTTTAGAATTAATGGGAAGTTTTAATTATGTGAGGATTCTATAGGAAAGTTTTTATATGCTTCATTAAAAAGATCGAATAAATCATATTGTTGGTTTCAGTGATATTGGACGATTGCTAAGTAGGTTGCAGATCGACATACACGTCTATTTTTCTAATGTGTGTATATTAATTATATATTATTGCTTACTTATATGATAAATTATTGGAGAGGAAACATGAGTACGTATACTGTTTTTTTTTAGTATAATATTATGTAATTGTTAAATAATGAAATAATTTAAGCAGTGACCAATTGCGAATATTTATGTAGCTTATAAGATGTACTACGTGTCCAAAGAGCCCTAACGCATCTCTCGATATCTTAAATTATTAGTTATATAATTATTAAACCAAATATTTGTGACTGAAAACCTCATCAAAATAGGACTCGTAGTTTTCGAGATAAATGGCAACTTTGGTTTGCACGCCAACCCGCACTAGACCAGCATGGTGTACTATATGGCCTAACCCCTCTCAATCGTACTCTCGATTGTGGAGGAGGCCCGAGCCCTGCAATGGGATGTATATGGGCTCATACAGATTGGTTTGCACAGTTTGCGCGGTTTGGTTTTTACTGGTGGTAGGTCTCTCATATGTGAGAGGCCGCCTGGGTAGGTACCACCGCAATGTCTATTTCTCCCGCCAAACAACAGTGTAAATGCGCTGTTGTGTTCCGGTTCGAAGGACATTGTAGCCAGAGTAACTACTGGACATATTGAGACTTAACATCTTATGTCTCAGGATGGCGAGCGCAGTGGAATTCCAAGCATTGCCTTGTAATTCATGGTGTTGTTTGGTTTTGCTACTGTCCATGAGCGGTCGTATCGCTTACCATCAGGCGAATGGCATGCTCGTCACGCCATTCATTGCAATTAAAAAAAAAAAAAAAAACAAAAATCCTCTCACCCCATACGCATATACCTTCTCCGTGTAGTCGTGGGTGTATTTATTATTATTTATATTATATGCAAATGCATTTCTCATCAATACAGTTGTTTGCTCCTTCTAATCCCAAAAAAACGCATCCTCAAAACGGATACTCTCAGTCTCAATAATGTAAAACAATACTGGCAAAATTGCATCAAATACCCAAACCTGCTCCCGGCGACGACAAACCAACACATAATTGGATAGTTCACGATATTTACCGCAATTGAGGGACGGCGCAGTGTGATGGATTTGTGCACAGGCACACCGGGGGCCCGTTGACTGTGAGTAAACGGTTTACTATGCTCAGATGAACCTGGCCCGTATTAATAGACGTACCCCTCGGCTTTTTATATAACAGTCGATAACATTGTGCGACGTATTAATACGCCATTCTATGCTCATAGAATTGCACTTGTTAATTTGCTTTATGCGTGATTAAACATTGATTGTATTTTTTGTTCAATAATAATACGTGGTATGGCATCATATCAAAGGTATAAATACGTATATATGTATATTAATAATAATGCTTTTGTTGACCGCTGGGCTAAAGCCGTATATGTCAGAACCACAGGTATTTGTTTCGGGTCTGGGTGTTTGTGAGACCGAAAAGTCTCTATTAGTTCCTGATACCCACGACACAAGACTCAATCTTAGTGTGGGGTCCGGACTATGTATGTGACTGTTGGGTGTATTTATATTTATTTATTTAATTTGCATGCTGTGGTCTCCTGTAATTGAAGATCACGTCACATTGTAAATATAATAATGCTACACCATTGTGTCTATTATATTATGCCGTGTATCCTTCATTGGAGATCCTTAAGTAAATAAAATAAAATAAAATAAAATAAAGCAGATTCATAGACTTAACAATTATTGTTACTACCTAAATGTGGTATGGAATAATTAAACCATAGCGACAAATGCTTCTATCAAATAATACCCATCGTTTGAACTTAGTACATTGCAAATACAAATAAATAAGTTTAATTTGCAAATTACATCCCTCCAGTAAAATATAAGACAGTGAAATTTTATCAGCAAAACCTATTTAAATGTAAAATTGATTAGGAGTTGACGATAGCAAGATTATTTACGCGCCGCCGACTGCAGTAACGAGCCGGTTGCACAAGCATATTGTATGCGGAATAATCTACATTATTTCTAATTCAATTCATTCATCATTTTATCAATTACATTTCTATGACAATGTGTCTGAAGCAATGATTTGCAATTTGTTTTTAAATCTCATTTTATTTGTGACCTAAAAAGTCTATTCCACTGTTATACCCGCCAGTGCATCTTCTAATAGCTCAGATTGAAGATGAGAAGTTATACTTTAAAATTTCTGAACTGTCTTTAAATCGTCTTTAAATTTTACTGGTGGTAGGTCTCTCATATGTGAGAGGCCGCCTGGGTATGTACTACCGCAATGTCTATTTCTCCCGTCAAACAGCAGTTTAAACGTACTTAAATTACTACAACCTATATACCTGATTTATCGGAACCTGTATTTTATATAATTACGAGTGTATGAAAAGTCAATCGTCCTATGCTTGAATTTTCCTAGAAAATTTTACTTCGCTCTATCTTCAGCGTTTTCAATTATATTACTATTGACTCTTAAGTTTCCTAATGACATAAAACAAGCACATATTGTAATTAGTCAATCTTGAGGCCTCGCAATGATCCTCCCCACATTCCAGCGAGCTAGAAGACTAATCTCTGAACTATAGAAGTTCATTTTATCGACAAAATGTTATTTTTAATAACAAGACTGCCTCGGTGGCGTAGTTGTACTACGGTTCGATTACAAAGCTGAGGTCTCAGGTTCGAATCTCGGATCGGGCTAATTGATATTGGATTTTTCTATTCATTATCAGCCCGGAGTCAGGAATTTGTGCTTGTTATAGCGATAGGCCTATCACATCGTGGGACGGAACACACAAGCGAAATGTGGGTGTCCTGGTAGCACTTCTACCTACCCCTTATAGGAAAAAGGCGAGTTAATGTATGTATGTAATTACAAGACTCATATAATAAATCTATAATACATTACGAAACCTCTAAAAATCTATTTAACAAGTCCATACTTTAAAATTTAATATAAAACCTAAAGTCAGTGGCAGGTTGCGCTTACGGTCTGCAGTGACCTAAATTATGTTTCCACGTTTGGCGCGCTTGAAAAGAGTTATAAGTGGCGGGAGTTAAATTCATTAAATCACATGTGCTTCTATGTAAAATATGACTGATATTTTTAATAAAATCACATATGTATGTGAAGTATTTAGATTGTAGTGGCATGTCACGCGTTGATTAAAAGTGTTGTGAAAGAAAATGTTCAGATACAGAAATCATTGTGTTAATAAGGATTACAACAATTAGGATATTCCACTGCATGTTTCTTAATAGGTAATTAAAAATACATTGTGCTATTAATAAATTGTTACAGGGAAATACTTAAAAATAAAATGTATTATAATATAATTGTGCTTTAGACAAAAGTTTGCATTTAAGCGCAAATTGAATGCCTGACCTTTTGTTTCTGTTCGTAACCTTACGAGCTTTCGATGTCCAAAGGCTCTTAAATACATAAATCGAACGCATATAACATAACTAACTGAATTTACATAACATTGCATCTATTACATTAACAGAAATAAGAAAACTGACATCGTATTTTATATTTGTTATTCCAGCTAAAAACATGCACTCGTTCAACTAATTTAACAAAATCCATGAATAAAATCATGTAATTCACAGAAAAGCTTCGCATAAAACTATTTTTAGATGAATCACACACTAATACCTAGAAAAAGGCCATAAAACTATGAGTCAGAATGCGGGTGTTCATCCATTGTCCCGGGATTGTCCGCGTTGACCTCCAAACAGCCATAATTCCATGTCTGTTGTGTGTAGCATGGCGCCACGGCGTCGGCTCCCTATCTCCCGTCGGAAGGATCTGAAGGACACACTCCTGGCAACACGCCAACAACTGCAGAACCATTACGCAATCTCAACACACGTTCATTAACAACTTCGCCTCTCTAGACGTCGTAACCTATCGCAAAAATAGAATAAACACTTCTACGTACCTACACACTACGTCATACGTAGCTGTCAAAGTTTAGTTTTTAAAGTTGCCACGGTATTTTGCGGCGCTGCGGTCGCTGTTTTGAAGATCCCGGATCACAGCGTTACAATTTGTTAGCCAATTCTGTTGGGGGCAAGTCTTATTAACCAAGTTTAGTCATGAAGCGTTCGAACCAAAGATATAAAACTCAGACGGGATAGGAGTTAGTCAACTAACATCAGTTGGTGAGTGAACGGTTTAAATTCTTTAAATTTTGATAGTATTAATTTATTGTGTCCGAAAGTCTGCATTTAGCTAGGGTGATAGACTACGACCTAAGCCCTTACAATCGAACTCTCGATTGTAAAATTCCCTGCTTAGCAGTGGGCAATTATAAAGTGATATAATTTGTTTTGTTACCAATAATGTAATAATCCATTTATTTGTATCACAAAAAAACAAACGCATCAAAGGAACCCAGACGTATCTAAGTAAGTGCAGTTGCATACAAAGCGTTGCAAACCAAATCACCAGAGCGCAGTCGAGCTAACGCGTCCAGCCAAAACAAAGATTATTTAACTTTATAGCCTTCGGGTTGCCCTATATAGGTGCGCGGCGCCAGTCAGTCGCCCCGGCGGGCGCCGTCGAGTCTGGCCCAGCTTCTTCCAGTGCCAGATAACCGGGCGCCTTGGAACCCGCCCAGTGTTTTTTTGCTTGTAGGCATCGAGGTCAATTCGCCTGTTATGTTAATGGGACATCGGCGGGGGAAACCCTATGCTGTACGTATTTTTATAATTTGTCAGCGTCGTGACGTGATAGGTCATTTTTTGTGCTTCGTCGTGAATCAGGGCACGTGTTTGTTTCTTACATTGGATGTTTTATTTATAGATTGTTTTTAGGATATTAGTTTTTAGGATGTTTTATTAATAGCGTTTGCAAGTCTAAAATATTAATTAAATTAAATTTTAGTTATTTTTCAGAATAAACAAGATTCGATATTAAATTGTTTTCAATAAAGTTTATCTTTTATAATAAAACTCAAATATCTGACGCGTTTGTCTACTAAAAGCAACAAATTAGCCCCTCTGTCTTGTTGTTAACACTTAATGCAATATTGTTTTTTTAATGGAATTTTTAAATAATTTCATCGGTTTATCTTGAAATTAGATTAATCTCGTTGGTATTTTACAATCAATTCCGATACAGGAAGGGGTATAATGGTTTCTTAGATTTACGCGAACGCCACACATTGAAATAAAACCATTTTTTACGGATTTTATCGCGATTTGGTTTAATTTTTACATTTTTTAACTTCCCGACGTTTCGATTGCTTTACAGCTTTCGTGGTCACGGGGCGGACTGAGTTTTATTTCAACAGGAAGGGGTATTTTTTCAATAAAATGTAATCGATCTATAACATTGTTTCGCGACAAAGTTCAGTGAGCAATGGCGGTAACACACAGTTCAATGAACTCAGCGTGAAATTTACCTAAAAGATTGATTGCTTCCACGTGGAATAGCGATACATTTATGGACTAGCGATAATGTATCTACGATATTTGGACTTGTAAGAATACACAATAAATATTACTTGGATTAATTTCCCTACACTTTCACAATACCGGGTGTACCCAGAATGCGACCGAAAGCGAAGCCAGATGATATTCTTAGTGACTTTAGATACAATGCAATAAAAAATTACGCAAGACGAAGATTTGTTTGGATTTTTTTACATATTATACAAACATAATATAGTTTTTGCTAAAATAATAATAATATATGTACATCCATAGCCATACATATCCTTTATTTTAAAAGACGCAATGGAACGCAAGGAATAACATTATTATTGAAGCCAACGCTCGATGTGTATAGGTATATTTATCAACGCAAACACGATGAAAGATGACAGAAAACAATTCGTCGCATTTTTTGCGAAATGTTAAGTTGCATTGTGTCGGAGACTCTGATGTTATTAAAACTACACAAGGCATCGTAGCGTGGGACGTCCTCTGGCCAGTTGGTGGGAGGGCCACAAGAGGGCCGGCAGCAACTGGATGCGTAAAGCAGCAGACCGGGCTCAGTGGCGTACCTTAGGAGAGGCCTATGTCCAGCAGTGGACTGCAACGGGCTAATGATGACATATACAGTCCATATAAGTTCCACATAAGTTGTGTATTGATAGTCAATCACCACGCACTTTAACGTTGAAGGAAAACATCGTGAGGAAACCTGCATACCGTAGCGATTTTAAAGAATTTCTACGGTATGTAAGTCCGCCAACCCGCACTAGGCCAGCGTGGTGGACTATATGGCCTAACCACTCTCAATCGATTCCCTCGATTGTAGAGTAGGCCTGTGCCCTGCAGTGGGACAGATTTGGGCTGATATAGATAAGTTCCACTGCAGGGCAAGAGGTTTCTCGATTGGGATGACTTATGTCATAACAGCACTGTGTTGGTCCAGTGCGGGTTGGCTGACTTCAGATGTCATTGAGTTTCTTGTAAATTTCTATGGAAAGCAGGTTTCCTCATGTTGTTTCCTTTTTGGGATTCGAACCCGTTTATTCTTGATTGTTGTTTGTTTTTGTAGTCTATATTTTTAGTCTATATTTTACAATTGATTCGAAATATTTCTAATATTAGTATTAAGGTGTCTTGGTAGCACCTCTGCCTACCCCTTCTGGATCGAAGGCGTGAGTTTATGTGTGTGTGTATAGAGTGTTAGACCTTATTCCACAGAAGGTTTTATTATTTATAGTTAATATTTTCCTATAGGACTACGTTTAAATCCGGCCCTAGTACTTATATGGTTGAAAGACAATTTAAGTAATAAACTACCCAAATTCAATAAATCTCACCTAATTACTGTTTCCAGACATGACATCACAATATTCAGACGACGCTAACATTTACTTTCCCCACAAGAGTAATTGGTTCGACACACTTGGCTATCGGCACGCCAAAAACTAGTTTTGGAAAATGGATAGTGGCCAAATATGGTATGTGTATCCTTAAATAAATTGAAAAGCGGTCGCATTGTATTTCATAACAATATTTTATCTTTAACATCATTAAACATTTGGCACGAGAACTGGCAACGTAAACAATATATTCTCAGTTCAAACATCTTCGTTGTGAGTACATCAACTGTTTGTTTAGATGACACATTAATACTCCGCGTTATTGCTACGCAATGTATGCGGTATTCAAATAAATTGCTCCTGATTGGGTCTAGTAAACATTTAAATGTGGTGTTGTGATCAGTGACGTGATTTGTTTTTGTATAAAAGTGACATGTTAAAGGTAATAAAAATTAACAGTAAACGAATTCTTATTACATTAAAAAAATATGAATGCTTATACTTGGTCTGAAGTCGTTTTATTGTCGATTGTAAATAATCTCTCAGAAGAACGTCCTCGCGCCTTTGCACTTTCATTTTGCAATTGAAGCTCGGTTCAATTTGTGTTTGTATACTTATAATAAACTAGCATCGAGTCAGCTTAGAGTAGCAGTAACGAGTGTAAAAAATATACACATACATTGCTCATTATACAAATAAACATTGAAAAATATTTCTAACTAAAACAGTAATGGACTCAAAAAGTGAAATTGCATTCGCGCACAAACTTGTATCTTTTTCTACCTCGTGGAAAACGGCCTGTATTTCTTGGATAGCCTATTAAAATAAATGTTTATATTATTTGGCGTCCAAATAGATTACTTGAGAGGCGATGTGCGTTTCATACCGCAGTGTACAAGATTGCTAACAAGCCAAACGTGTGCAAGATTCGAGTGGTGGGTAGACGAACTTTAAATAACACAAGTGACAGTTTGGCTAATCGAGTGATTAATTATGAATAAACACAAACAAATTAATGTGAGCAAACATTCTGATAGTCTGTTATGCATTATATTATTGTCAGTGACTTAGTCGAGTTCATATGTTGTAGAAGTAGTGAGTGATCTAGTAGATTAATAAATAGTTTTTAATATAGTTGAGTTACTGTGTGTTGTATACTGAACGTGATTAAGTGAAGGTAAGGTTATGTTTTTGAAAATAGCTTAATATATAGATTTACATTAAATTTAAATCAGATTTGTGACATTAAACAAAATTATTATTGATTCATTAAATCTCAAAGTTATTGAAATCAATAGAAAAACAACATTGAATATTTGTTTGTGTTTTTGTTTAATAAACCAATCATCTTGTTATTTGATAATTTAAAGTTTAAGATAGACAGGACCATAATTGCCTAAACAACACTCAATTTAACGTTGTTAATTTGCATGTCAAACAATAATTTTGTGTCATCTGTTTATGCAAACGAACTATCCGAGAATTATCACTTTTAGTTGGAGTTTTAAGTAAATATTATATTTAATTATGTGTTGCTTATCTGTAATAAGGACTTTACTCACATCAATATTATCTTACGTATTAGACTTTACAAATACATACATACATAAACTCACGCCTTTATCGCCATATCGGGCACAAATTCCTGACTACGGGCTGATAATACTTTACCCGACTCGGGACTCGAACCCAAGACCTCTGCTTTGTAACTGTACCGTAATACAACTACGCCACCGAGGCAGTTACAAATACAAAGAGATGGTAAGAACTTTAAACAAGCTGTTAGGGAGTAAATATCCTTAACGTTATCATTATATCTTTTCATTGCTATTAGAAATTCTATTAGATCTCATCATTTCTATTAGATATTCACCCATCTTTAATTGACCGCAACATAACTTCTTTGGTTTTGCTCTTAATATTTTTTAATGTAAATGTTTAATCATACAACAAAACTATTATTATACTGAAAATCAACTTTGTAACTGTGTCAATCAATCTAGTTCATAATTTAGTATCTAACAATGACTCATAAAGAGATAGTCTTCTCCTTGTTTCGGAATTTTAACACTGTTTTAATTTAACCAATTTTTGGGTAGCAGCTGTCTGATTCGATTTATTAAAAAAACACAACTTCATATTCCATTAGATTTTGTTAATAATTATTTATCAGAAATTGCTTATTGCAGTGCTAATCAACACGTTACTGGTGGTAGGTCTCTCATATGTCAAAGGTCGCCTGAGCAGGTACCACCGCAATGTCTGTTTCTCCCGCCAAACAGCACTGTAAATGCACTGTTGTGTTCCGGTTTGAAGGAAATTGCAGCCAGAGTAACTACTAAACATAATGAGACTTAACATTTTATCTCATGATGGCGCGCACAGTGAAATGCCAAGCAATTCTTTGTAATTCATATTGTTGTTTGGTGTTGCTACTGTCCATAAGCGGTCGCATCGCTTACCATCAGGCGAATGGCTTGCTCATCTCGCCATTAACTGCAATAAAAAAAACGTTCATCACTAATTTATATTCCTTTGAGTATCTTTTTAATTACGGTAAGTGTAACAGAATTAACAAAGTCCGTTATACAACTGGGTGCTTGTGAGGCAGACAATGAGTGAGTGTCCGAGCTAATGAGGGATGTTGTTAGCCCCCCGGATCACTCGACAGCTTTCCCTCCGTGACCCCACGCGCCTCTTGAGTCCTTATGATTATTTAAAATTGCTGGTATGTATACGCTTGAATATAGATGGCACTTTGATGGAGAAAGTCTGTCATAGTGGTCTTAGGAAATTTGTCACATTGGGGTTACAGCTGGTCTAATGTGCGTATTTGGTTTCGAGGAAATCAGTATGGTTGTGTTGACTTAAATTATTGTGGTGGCGATGTCTACCTGAAATTTACTGTTACTAATACCAGGTGCATTTTAATCACTTTGTCGAGCGAATATACTGGTGGTAGGTCTCCCATGTGTGAGAGGCCGCCTGGGTAGATGCCACCGCAATGTCTATTTCTTCTGCCAAACAACAGTGTAAATGCACTGTTGTTTTCCGGTTCGAAGGATATTGTATCCAGAGTAACTACTGGACATAATGGGACTTAATATCTTATGTCTCAGGATGGCGAGCGCAGTGGAATGCCAAGCACTGCTTTGTAATTCATGGTGTTGTTTGGTGTTGCTACTGTCCATGAGTGGTCGTATCGCTTACCATCAGGCAAATGACATGCTCGTCATTTGTCACTTCACAGAAATATTTCCACCAGTAGCCAGCCACCATTAATATATTTCCTCATGAGAGAAAAAACCCTGCGTCGGGAGTTGCAAAGTAAAATTTCACGTGCAATGCGCTGTCCAGGCGAAATGTTTGTACGTCATACAAATATTTATCTGCACCGACACTGAACCCCTAACTTATACCGCAGGAGGGTATTGTCTAAGCTTATTGTACTTATTAGTGTGATTGTTTGGGATGTAATCTTTGATGTGGCATCAGTTAAAAAAAATCCTTAAAACCATTTAGATCGCCTCTATAATTGAGATTAGTTTCACTTAATTATAGGGAGAGATAGAAATCGAAATGTCTTACATTTTTTTGGTTTTATTTTGTGCCTTCACAAAAAATAAATAACAAGGAATTTTACTATAGCATACTTTCGTTAATTATAACACTATAACTACGTGGTTTTCTCAATTATCTTAATAGCCAAATCAATTTTTAAAAGGTACAAAGAATGAGCAGTAAAAAACACAAGACGATTTTTTCCATATTAAGATGTCGACTAATTGATATATAATGACAAAATAATATTTGTCCAAAAATATTAGTTATTCTTGTCGCAACATTCCGCTGACCCATATCTGTTAAGTTCATTGTACAGTTACACGCCGTTGATTTGTTGAGAATCGCTTGCATAGAAACTTTGTGTTCTAAAATTGAATTTGATTTATTTTTTATTTTTCAACCGTTTTAGTAATCAAATAGGTTGAAACCTTTTTTAATATATCGGCATGTTGACGTCACAACACCCAGGGTCCATTTGCACCTTCTGCGAAAAAAGAAGGCTGGCATAGATTTATATACAACACCACCACGAGCGAATAATATTCTCAAACTTGAGCCATTAAATCTTTGTATATTACATATAATAAAATTGTAACCGATCGATGTCTGTACATGGAAGACAAATGAGAAAAACTAATATGGGGGTCTGTATTAATGTAATAGAACCCAAAAATATGATTTTTAAGATTATTTGTCTGTTTTTCTGTGTGGCGATGAACTCAGAAACGGCTTAACGGATTTCGATTAAATTTGGTATGGAGGTAGCTGACACCCTGGCTTAACATTAGGCTATTTTTAATCCCGAAAAATTTTGTGTTCCCATGGGATGAGCAAGAAATTCCGATATAATTGTTACTTTTTTATACTCAAACGGATAGCATGGGACTGGATTACATGTCTTGAGTGAGAACGAGACGTGACGGGTAGGATATAAAGGGTCGGGACGGGATGGGAAATTATAAATAAAGTTAATTTCAAATAAAAATAATCACGGAGACGAGGTTTGCGGGCAGAAGCTAGTGTATTATAAATACTATTCATTATTAATTAGCATGGTGTGTTCATGCAGATTGTAGATGCAACTTCCTGCTACATGCCACTATTTTTATTATAAGCACGCAGAATTATATTTCTTCATGTGTTTCATGTACGCCGGCACTGATTAGCTACCGGGATAAAGGTAAATCTCGCAGCTTATTTGATAGCCGCGATTCAATGCCCATGACGTAATCGAATGTACGTATATTCGCTGTTGGGTAAAGCACTTAATTCATATAAAATGCTAGACACTGCACTATTGGCGGATTATTTTGAAAAATAATCTTTAGTGGATATTGACCTTAATAGACCTTAGTTAATATTAATAATATAAAATTTAACCAAAAAGGGACGCGTTACAATAATTTGTTTATTGTTACAACATTAAAAAAAATCATTTTTTTTTTGTCATGATCTCCACACTAGGTACGGCACCTGTTTTGTAAAGATCTAGTTCACGAGTGATGTGATTTTTTGTGATGTGATTAAAAGTGGAAAGAGTGAATACACGTTGTTATTGATTATTCCCTTCTTTCTTTCGTATATCTCTTCTATTCTCTTCTTTTTATTTTATTTCTGCCTAATATTATCCATATCAATAATACAAATTCTGCTAAATTTAAAAACTATGTAGCGATTAAACAAATCGTAAAAAAGGATAAAAGGTGAAAAAAACAATGACATCCAAAAATGATATTCTTAACAAAAAATTAATTTCCTCGTCGTAATCCGAATTATGAAAATTCAATTTATATTTTGATATTTCCGGGTCGGCGAGCTCGCGAAACATCAACATTTTAAAACCCCAAGAGATCGGGACTGAATATATACAAATAAACGAACGTATGAATAATCTCACAGGGACGTATTCTGGCAGTGCAACCGCGTTTATTAGTATAATAAATACCCCCCAGCCACGGTGGCGCTGTTGTACTACGGTAGGACTACAACGCTGAGGTCTCGGGTTCTAAACCCAGGTCGGGCAAAGTGAATTTGGATTTTTCCATTAATTATCTACCCGGAGTCAGGGATATGTGCCCGATATAGCGATAGACCCCCCCATCACTTCGTTGGACAAGGCCAAACGTGGGTGTCCTGATTGCACCTCTGCTTACCCCTTCTGGGAAAAAGGCGCGATATTTACATATGTATGTAGTATTACACCCAACAACCACATAGTCTTGACCCCATAGTAATATGCAAAGTCTTATGTCGTGAATCAGAAACTAGGAGAGACTTTTCGATCTCACGGGACCCAGAGCCGAGACAAGTATTACCACACAAATAAATATTTGTCTCGGTCTCGGAACAGTTTTGGTGCGGTAGTCAAACCCGTAGCTACTCGTATCAAGGCTCTCAACCAATTGCCACCACTGAACCACGAAGGATGTCTACCACAAACAGTAGCTAGCGATTAAAATACGATAATTATTAACATAAAACCGTAGTGAACTGTGTTACTTTCATTATACAGTCGAAGAAATTATTAATAAGTTGAATTTTCAAAACCATTTCAATTAGATCACTACTATTAACAGATATTAAACTCATCTATCAGAAATACCCATCTAAGGACTAGAATCCTAAATTTCTCAAAGCATACGCAATGATATAAAACTTAATTTGATTAAATGTACGACGTACCTTATTCATAGACAGTTTTAGAAACTATTTTAGTAATAGAATGTTTTGTCTTTTTCGCTCAAACTGAATTCTAAAGTCGTCCGATAGGGACAAAATATTCGATAAATAGGTTTCGTGGTCACGGGGCGGCCGTCAAAAGTCGGGAATTAAAAATGTAAAAATTAAACCAAATAGCGATAAAATCCGTAAAAATTAGTTTTATTTCAATGTGTTACATACGCGTAAATCTAAGAAACCATTAAATAAAATAGGATTTAAAACTATCTTTAAATTGACAGCCTCCGTGGCGCAGTTGGTTAGACGCCGCTTGTGAAACGAGAGGCCGCGGGTTCGATCCCCGCACCGAAACAAATATTTGTGTGATCCACAGATATATGTTCCGGGTCTGTGTTTGTGAGACCGAAAAGTGTCTCGTAGTTCCTGATACCCACGACACAAGACTCGGTCTTAGTGTGGGGTCAGGACTGTGTATGTGACTGTTGGGTGTATTTATTTATCGTTAGAACAAAGCTTTTACGCCCGTATATACTGCTGGTAACTACTATAAATATAACATAATTAATGAAAACAAAATACAAAGACGAACAGTGAACTGTAAAATCAATAATGATTTGGAAAACCCCATGGTTATTATCCTGATTGCGTTTCCAACGCGTAATGAAATGTCTGTATTAATTAATCTAATGCACTCGTTCGGTGCCCCCTCATTTCCCTCCCCTTTCCCCCTTTTTACTCGCTTTGCCGTCACACGTTTACGGGCCGAGGCACCGACCTACATATTGCATGTGTATGAAATTTAGTCATGTAACAGGACAAAAGCCAATCGAATAGGTTTTCAAATATTGGCGAATGAATGGATGTTTGTCAATTAATTGCAGAATTACTTGTGTCGCATAATTAGAGGGTGGGTATAAGGGCTGTTTGGGAATATCGTCGAACTCTAGATATAATTTCGGGCACTTCAATCAGTGAGATTAGTTTTAAGTAAACTCAAATGATAAGATTCGACAGCCTCCGTGGCGCAGTTGGTTAGAAGCCGGCTGTGAAACGAGAGAACGCGGGTTCGATCCCCGCACCGGATCAAATATTTGTCTAAACCACAGGTATCTGTTTCGTATCAGGGTGCTTGGGAGACCGAAAAGTCTCTCGAAGTTTCAGATACCAACGACACAAGACTCGATCTTAGTGTGGGATCAGGACTAAGATCGAGTAAGGTTGGGAGCATGACAGTTTGCAATATAAACCGCCTCGGAACCGAGGACGGGGCATTCTACATTCAGTATTCGCCAGTGAATCATTGTTATCCGCGCGTTGCCTTTAAAAGTAACAAGTTGTCAAAAATGTTCGGATAAGTAATTTATCCGTTCATTAAAACGTCTCGTGATAACAATTATTAATAAAAAACTAATATAGACCGGTGCCATTATTACCGGTCAGGTTCAATTTAATTAACATATGGTTTTATTTCCGTCATATATAACTGGGATTGTATTGAAAACTAATTTTCGTGTCACATATTTTTTTTTATAATTACATATGTTTATACGTTTCATACAAAGCATGACAAAAATATGCAACAAGAAGTATATTTATTTATGAAATGGCCAATAAATATGTAAAAAGAAAAATATATTTGAATGTAAACAAACAACACTATTTTATGCACCATTAATTATAATTCAATAAAATTTAGTTACATCTCTCAATAATTATTATAACAGCGACTTACTTTATAAAACGTAACTTTCATCGGAATAGTACCTATGTCAAGAAGCTGAACTGAAAGAAAATGTGTCAGTTGCTTGCCGAGTGTGGTGTGTGTGTGTGACGACACATGTCGTGGAATATTTTTTGCCCTTTTAGTTATATGCTATTTATTATTGCTATAATGCTATAGCAATAGTTGTCGCAAGTCCCATAAAGTTTTATTGTTCCTAATTTAAAAATTTGACGTAGAACGTCATCACTTTGTTTGGTGGGTTTGATTTTTGCACCGATGCATATGTTTAAAACACCGACAAGTATTTGTTTCGGTTACGAGTACTGTGATACTTGAAAGTCTCAATTCTTCTTAACGTAGGGTTAGAATCATGAGTCTTATCGTCTGATGGGTGTATTATTACATTATTTATATTCTTTTATAATTCAGTCGCTCTTGATGATCCATTAAAGCGAGACGCATTTAATGTTTAATAGTACGATATATATCCCCGTATATACCAATATCCAGCTTACCTATGCTAAATATTATTGCTATTGCTATTGCTATTGCTCTCTTAGCCAGGGATAAATCACGAATATACGTTGCTATTGAAAAACAGGAAGCATTTATCCAGCCACTGAACACAGAAGCTTACTCACTAACCTCGATTTCTATCGAGCTAATACGCATAGCTGCTGGTAACACACATATTCAAAATAGTATTTATTCATAAATTTCACTTTACTTCACAAATTCGAGTTAAAACAATTGAATTGGAAAAAGGCCGTAAAGCACGAAGCGTCAAAAATACATTTAAGGAAATTTGACCTAGAAAGTACTTCCTATATAAAAACTCGACAAGTGGCTTGCTTAAGTTTTAAACCTTCACAAAATTGCGTGTTCGCATATTGTTAATACTGAAAACATTATTGTTAAATTTTGTGGCACGCACTAATCTAATTTAAATGGTTGAATTCAATTATGTGTAATAAACATACTTAAATACATACGTAACTAGTTTTAATTTGGCATTTACTTTCATTAGTATTACCGTGTATTCTTGTATCGAGGGGGTTGTATTTTAAGTGGAAGCACGCAATTGTGGTATGTAATCTTGAATAACGATTGATCACGTTTACTCCGAAATATATAAAGAGGGTCGTCATACTTCTAGCCTAACAGGCTCAGGTAGAAAAGCTTTGAATATAGAGCGATTCATGTCATGTGTTTTGTAAGGTGTATAAAAAAGTGTTCATAGACTGAACTAATATAGTTCCGTTATGATGTTATTCAATATCATTCTTTTAATTTAGGATATATTAGATATTATGGTAAAATATAACTCATTATTCCTTACTTTTATATACAAAGCACTCACGCTAAAACCAAAAAACCTTAACCAGTCTACCCCAATTGAAAATGATATATTTACCCTATCGTAACGGATTGACATATTAATTATTTCTAACAAATTCGGAACCCTATGTAAGGTCCTAAGTCCTAACTTCCATGAAACTTGTGCAATAAAGCCGTCGCGGACAACCCTATATTCCTGACTGTGTGTTATAAAGTGGTCACGGACAACCTATATTCCGTAGTAACTCATATGTGTATCTATATTATTCCAGGTTGGCGGCAGCGCAGGAGGCGGCGGGCGCGCAGGCTCGCGCGGCGCCAGCTGATACCATGGGCGGCGCGCACCAGCCCGCTACTCCTGGGCCCAGCTCACTCTTTATATTATCCAACGAAAATCCTATTCGGAGGTCAGTGTCAACCCTGGTTTACTCTCTATGTACCTTGAAGTGCAGCTGCCAGAAGGAAAGCTTAATAATTACGAGTATATTATTATATCCTTTAAAAAATACAATCTGTATTTGAACAATTTTATTATGAATTTTTGTTTACACTGTCATAATATAGTAAATAGTAAGTATCTAATACCTTATCCTATATTCCTACCCCAATGAAGGTGCCAGAAAACTCAAATTTAGATATAACGTCTCGTTCAAGAAAAGAATCAACCTGTTATTGAAAAATATCATAGGAATATTTTACAGTTTAGTAATAAATAGTGTAGTTTTGATACTAAGTGCATAATTGCCGGCCAAATACAATGTATATGTCAGTCGACACTATACTAGTTCCAGATCAGATTCGTAAGGCTTTTTATGCATTGTGCTGTGTGATCTCAGGGTTACTAAACTCAAACATCTGACACAGCACCAATATTGAACATAATCTTTAATTTTTCTCGATCCACTAACAGCACTCAATTTAACCAAAAATTCTACATTTCAACTCTAAACCATGATTTACATTATCATACACGTCTTGATAGTTAATATTCAGCCACGCTTCAAGACTTACATTGCGTACTATGTACTGCATCCTTAGAGACTAACACTGAGTTTCGTCGCCAAGTCATTTACGGCCGTTGTTACCGTCGCGGGTAAATATTAAATGTCTTGTTCGCTCCCCTATGCATTTTGCACGCGTTCGCAGTCAGTACGCTTAGTTAGAAGGTGTACGCTTTGTTAACTATTGCAACGTATAAATATTGATAATCAAGCAGAGAAAAAATGACAGATTTCTTTACATTTATTATATTCATCCCCAACGTAGGTATATCAGCCTAGACATAATTCACTCCAAATGCACGCCATTTCCTTAGATTTCTGGCGTTTCACGTCCCTTTATTTAAATGTTTATATCACCAGTAATATTTCTGATAAATGTGCATGATTTTTGGCATCGTCAAAAAAAAACAGGATGTTAGTCAATTAACTAACAATACCCATTGTTGAAACCGCCTAATTCTAATTTTTAATGCCATTCTAATTTCCATAACAAAAATGAATAGCAGAACAGAACGTTACTGCCATTTAATTTTTAAGCATTAAAAAAGTCATTTTTCGTAACCAAATGAATTTAAAAATAAATGAAATAATATGCGTACTCAAAATAAAAAACACTAAGCTAAAAGTTTTATAACAAATCAATGTGGCACCGATATCCCCTCGATCAATTTTATTAAACGACAATAATCAGTTTCGAAATTATTCAAGTTACATAATTCAACAAATTATTCATCAATTCCAGTTATAGGTATGAATGAAATGCTCAATAACTTCGTGACGTTGTTATCTAATGTATTCCGAGGGGCTTTGAAGTACCGATTGAAGGGTTCTGAATAATCATCCTACGATACTGAATAGCGACCACGCTTCTACATAGTAGCACCAATGTTATATTTCTCGTGTTAAACATTAATATATTAGAATGATTTCATTATATTGTTAAAAACATGGATATACAATTTTGAAAGTACATTATCAAACCTATATTTTAAGTTAAAACTGACGGGTAAGGAGAGCAAATAAAAGTTGGTAGAATTATCGCTTTATTTGGTTTTTAATTAGTTTAACAGTTCACCATAGTAGGTTATGGATAAAAGAACATCAACCTATAAATCCGTATGCTATCGCATGTATAATTCCGAATTCAAATATTTATATTTATACATTTTAGATAAATAAATAATATTTATTTAAAATATAATTAAAAGCAAACCAAGTTCAGAAGGGACATGCAGATCTACTTATGGCACTTGATTGCATTTGAACCTAATTCTTTAAACTAAACCAATCGAACCTAATTCTAATCTAAAATTAGAATTTACATGATTTTAAATGAAGTCTCTAGAATGGGTCTAGAAAAAAACCACAACCTGCTTTCCATAAAACTAAGTTGGAAACCATTTTTCGGCACCTGTCAGCCTGGTCGCAATACCAACACTTCCACGCCTAAACGCATTACGCTCCGATCAGCAGCTTCGAAGTTATAGTGTATTATCCCTTTAATCGAAAGGTAACGATATCATCGTATGCATTATGACGGCAGATGAGAATTAGAACGTGCTAGAATAGAGGCCTTTGGATGAACTTCATTTGCCGTGTAACGAGTTGGAAATTACTTTTGCAACCTATATTTTGAGCCTGCACGTATTTGGCGTGTTCTTGGAAAGTGGCAGTTAGTTATTTGGGTTTAAATAATGTTGTTATTTCTGATTAAAACAGAAACGGACATTTATGTGAATAAATATGCTGAATGTTTACATGGTTCAGTTCGTTTAAACAACTCTAAGTTGAAAATTCACGAACCTCATGACAATAGTGTTAATTACATACATTGCTAATCGACGTAACGTATTAAAATGCGTTTAATTTATTTTTACTTCCGATTTAGATATTACTAAAGCTACCCTAAATCACGTGAATGAAATTATCTATTTCTTCCAACATGTAGAATAAGCCTACGGCGTTTTGTATCTTACTCTTCATTACGCACTAACCAATTACATGTTCTATTTCCAGGTATACAAAGTTCATCATCGAGTGGCCGCCCTTTGAGTACGCGGTGCTGCTTACCATCATCGCCAACTGCGTGGTGCTGGCGCTGGAGGAGCATCTGCCCAACGGCGATAAGACCATCTTAGCACAAAATTTGGTAATTTCCTTATATTTATTTGGGACCCATAAGTTAATAGGTCTTCCTTAAAACAAAAAATATTTATGTCTAAATATTGTTCTTTATTTCGTAGTATTACCTACAATGTTTGTGAAACTATTTACATTTACATTTCGGTTTCAACCTATTTGCCGGACCTATGCAATGAAAAATAAATCGACTGCCCTGGCATGAAAGCGATTGGCGGACTGCTCATCCCATAGAAATTATTATAACAATCTCTATGATGTGTGGTTTTCCGTACAAATATTTTCTTACTCGTTAAAGTGCCAGCCATTGACTTTCGAAATACACGTTCCACTGAAAAGTCAGTGGAGTTTTTTGGTATTCAAACTTTATGGTATCCATGGTAGATCTCATTCATTTGGTTATCAATCAAAGGTCTTAAAATCATACATCTTTATAAATACACTCACTCAACCGTCACATACATAGTCTTGACCCTACACTAAGATCGAGTCTTGTGTCGTGGGTATCAGGAACTACGAGAGACTTTTTCAGTCTCACAAACACCCAGACCCGAAAAAAATACTTGTGGTTCAGACACATATTTGTTTCGGTGCGGGGATCGAACCCGCGGCCTCTCGTTTCACAGCCGGCGTCTAACCAACTGCGCCACGGAGGCCACAACGTGCTATAGTTGCACAACTTTGAAAATCTGCTGGTGGTAAGTCTCTCATATGTGAGAGGACGCTTGGGTATCAGTTAGCAGTGTAAATGCACTAGACATATTGAGATTTAACATCTTAAGTCTCAGGATGGCGAGCGCAGTGGAATACCAAGCAATACTTTGTAATTCATGGTGTTGTTTGGTTTTCTATTGTCCATGAGCGGTCGTATCGCTTACTATCATGCGAACGGTATGCTCCAATCACCAAAAAAAAATCTGTATTAACTTGTAATTTTTGTTTTGTTCCAGGAAAACACCGAGGTGTACTTTTTAGGAATATTTTGTGTAGAAGCCTCATTAAAAATATTAGCACTAGGTTTTGTTTTACACAGGGGATCATACCTTAGAAACATTTGGAACATAATGGATTTTTTCGTTGTAATAACTGGGTAAGTGATTTTTATTATGCTAATATTTATTGTAATGTTACGTAGATGTATTCGCCATTAACTTGGATAAAAATGCAAAAGATGGACGTCCTAATTCTAGTTATTAATTTCTTAATGATGAAGACAACCCCTAATTGGTTGAATAAAAATATATACAGGATTTTGACGTCATCTTCGCATAAAAGCATTTCCACAAGTTGATCAAAAATTGCCAAATTCGGTTATTGGTATAACAATGATGTAGGTTACATACATTAATTATTTAAAATTATGAAATCATACACCATGACGCCTATCTGGAATTCAAAATTAGGAATCCAAATTACACCTAATTTATCAAATATTGTAAACGGGCACATTTTAATTACGTGCCCTTTTGATTTCAAAAATTACATTGGGCTGTAAATTTGATAGCCAGAAATAATTGTGATAATTGGTCGAGAGTAATAAAGTTAGGTGTTCGTAGGTGTAAAGGCTTAATTCAATACAGTATTGAATAAGAAATAACAAAAACTAGGTCGATGACGATATTCGCCGAATACAACGTGGACGTTGACCTGCGGATGCTGCGCTCGTTCAGAGTGCTCCGCCCGCTCAAGCTCGTCTCGCGGATACCAAGTAATTCACAGTAATTGGCGAAAAAGTTCACATAATACCTACCTTATTTGTAATAGAACGTTCTCGCTAGATGTTTTGGATTTTTGAATTTCGAACTTTTTGAATGTAGATAAAATAACACTAGCTATGGCAAATAGATTTTTTAAACTCATTAGCAAAGGAAGTTGTAGATATGTATTCTCGATATGTTTAATGACACGTTTCGTAATACAGTTTAGAATATGTGTGATTTAATTATTATTGAAGACGTTAAACGTAATTTTGATTAAGGCTACGTGTTGCATAATAGTTATTGCTATGATATTACGTTTTTGTGTATTGTGTAGGTACTTCCCAAATAAACAGCTAATACGTAAGAACTTAGTTAAAGAAGTGACTGTAGGTGTGAATAAATGATGGTGTATTTAGATTAAAATGCGCAAAGTTTAACATGATGATAATTAGATACACGATATTTAGAATGTAGCACTTTCATACCTCCATAATATAATGAGACTTGTGCTTTGGCAAAATTTACATTCAGCACTTTCTAATCCGTAATATGTTTGTAATTGGTTCATTCGAGAAGTGAGTGAAGCACAGGTCTCAGTAGACGTTTTATTACTAAGCTAGTTGCTAGTTCAAGCTATAGTATTGAGTGATATGTGTTTGGCAGTATCATCACGCTGCTGCCATCACGCATCGCGCCCGCCGTCGACTTCAGGACCTTGCGTGCCATTAGGGTGCTGAGGCCCCTTAAATTAGTATCGGGCGTTCCTAGTGAGTTTTAGTACATTATAGTGTAGCCATTGATAGTGTCATTAGTTACTGCTGTTGCATTTACCTTTACTTCTAGTTTGAGTAAATATACCGACTTATTTACTCTCTTATTATCGGCTACGTTAATTGCTTCTAGAAGATCACGATAGAACAAATGGTTGTAAAAGAATGTGACAGCATTAGCATTTTCATGTCTGCACGAACGATTTTTTATATTTCATTTTATTGTCACTGTGTCATTTTAATCTCATGTTTCTTATTAGCATTATTTTCAGTCTTACATCAACTTCGTAAAGAAAAACTCCCAAATAATACTGTAGGTATTATAGAATTATACTTTCCAACACATTTTAACGATTAGTTTGTCATAATTTGTTTTACTGTTAATTGGTTCTATTGGCTATCCATATTGGTCAATTCGATATTTTGATTTCGAAAACGCTTATCATAAATTTTATTCAGTTCCAAAATTCATTCTTTTCCAAACTTTTTCATTCAAGAAAATTTTATTTTTCATACCATCTCTTTACTTATAAACTATATTCGGTTATTTTGAATTAAAAAAGTAATTATTCATCAACATAATATTTGTTACCAACACGATAACATAACCTAAAATGAATTCAACTATAAAGAGAAGCCTACCCATAACGAATGTTATAATGTAAATGAAACTGTATAGAAACATGACATAACTAATGTTATAAATAATTATTGTTTATTTACTATGAACATTCAACAACCATCTCTAAATGGTGAATACAAATATCACTGTAATTTTTTATCTTTAACAAGAAACCTTTAGAAAGTCCAATTATATTGTAACAAACACATTAATATACTTCGTTCTCAACAAGGCAATCTCTAAAACATATTATAGTCTTAAAAACAAATAAAAAATTATCCACTGGAAAACATGCAGTTTCGTGGAAAAAGAGTCTCAAATTCCTATCATCAAACTAGGCCCAAGTTTATAAGTAAAGAGACACCACCGTACATATTTATCAATCCACTGACATAATTATATTTCGTACATAGGTCTACAAGTTGTGTTGAAGTCCATCATAAAGGCGATGGCGCCGTTGCTCCAGATTGGCCTGTTGGTGCTTTTCGCGATAGTAATCTTCGCCATCATAGGCCTCGAGTTCTACTCGGGGGCGCTGCATAAGACTTGTTATAATTTAGAAGATATTAGTAAGTATTAAATACACCCACATACATAGTGCCCCGCATATATAATATATAAAAATATGTCGTGTGTATCAGAAACTACAAAAAACTTATTTACTTGTATTAAATAATTGAAGAATAGTTTTAACCCACAGTCCGATATAAGCAGCGTAATATCATACCAGCTAAATTGGTTCTTGATAAATATAAATTATTCCCTTAACTATGAATTGAGACCAGTAGCTCATAATTCTCAAAATGTCATACTGCATTAGACCAACAAAGCGATTGGGATCAACTAAATAAGAGGTTGGGTACCATATTTATAAAATAAGTAATGTTCGCGATACAAAATTTGCAGGATGCTTTTAAAAGTGGATAAAGAAAGCCGTGCGGTATACCTATTTTTAGCACCAAACTTCCCGTGCCTTTGGAAGAAGAAGAATATTACGATCCTAATTTAATGTTTTATTCCTCAGGTGAAATAATGTATGAAGGCGAGAATGCGCCGCCGTGCAACGCCGACAACGAGTCAGTGGCTCCGTACGGGGCGAATGTGTGCAAGTATGAAGTGAGCACGTGTCTGGAGAAGTGGGAGGGGCCGAACAGGGGGATCACTTCGTTCGACAACATCGGCTTCGCTATGCTCACCGTCTTCCAGTGCATCACCATGGAGGGCTGGACCGCCATCCTCTATTGGGTATATTAAATTTAAACCATTTATGCTATTTTTCCATGGACTCTCGTTTCTGAGACCAAGATACATTTTGGGTCGCTGAGTTCTATTTACATTTTACCTTATCTACATAGCATCGGTGTAAGTGCTTTTCCTAATGGTGCAAAAAAATTTGGGATTTGATCTTAAGACTGGTCTACCTGAAGTCAATTCTCTTGTGAAACTTAAAACTTTGATATGAATCATAGAACAAATCAGCCTCATAAAGAAACTGATCACTTTGAAATGCGATTTATTGATCCATCTATTTAGTTACTTATAGTAACTATGTGGGTATTAAAAACTCAATAATTGTTTTCTTGCAGACGAATGACGCGCTAGGCAGTGCGTTCAACTGGATTTACTTTGTGCCTCTCATAGTATTGGGTTCATTCTTTATGCTCAACTTAGTTCTCGGTGTCCTTAGCGGGTGAGTAATCGTTTTAATTTACCTCCATTGTTTTAATTTCACTATTACTATTTATCGACATTTTTAAAGATATTTTCATTTGTTTTTTGTTTGGTTATTAATTTCTTTATTTTGGTACATAATCAGTGAGTTCTCTAATGAAAGAGGGAGGGTCGAACGCAGAGCTCAATTCGTAAAGGAAAGAGCTCGACAACTGTTCAATCAAGACTTTACCGCGTACCTCAACTGGATTACTGAAGCAGGTCACTGAAAGCGTGGCAATTTTAAAAAGCGTTTTGGAGCTAGGAAGAGTAGCGCTAACCGTAGATAAGCGCCAATCATTGATTCCTTGCATTTATTGAACGTACTTTTTATGCTAGATACCATTTTACGTTTACTTAGTTACATCACAGAAAATGTAATAATTTGTATGTATACGTGAATAAAATATCAAAACAATCATCCGTTATTAGATTCATTGCTAGATTATTCTTTACTATGCTATGTTTACAGTGAGTTCGCTAAAGAAAGAGAGAAAGTAGAAAATAGACAAGAATTTCTTAAGTTAAGGCGACAACAGCAACTTGAAAGAGAGCTCAATGGTTACGTTGAGTGGATATGTAAAGCCGGTGAGTGAATGTAAAATACGCTCGGGATATTAGTGATCAGAATACTCTTGAGCTATGTAATAATAAACCAGAATAGTTCTAAAATAAGATTCATTTTACAGAGGAAGTAATATTAGCAGAAGAAAGAACAACAGAAGAAGAAAAAATGCATATTATAGAAGGTAAGATTGTTTTTTTTTTATTAATTTAGGAGCATGTTGAATTCAATAAAGTTAAATGAGTTTTTATTGGTGAAAAATTAAGGAAATTCATATATTCAATGTTTTGTGACAAGCCAATTAATTCCCAATATATTTATAGCACGAAGAAGAGCAGCTGCCAAAAAGAAGTTAAAAAACTTAGGGAAAAGTAAAAGCACAGACACAGAGGAAGAAGAACAAGACGAGGATTGCGGGGACGACGGTCAGTACACCATCTGCTTTCCTATGAATGTTCATGTCTGTATTGTGTTGTGTGTCATTAACTACATTCTATTCAAAAGTATTCTTTTATGCCCATCAAACGATATTTTCAATTTATCTTGAATCCATCGTTGACCAACTAAGTGCATGTTGAATAGCTGTAAGACTTTAATTTCACTCAGACTTACTGTCGAATTAACAATTGATATTATACGAAACATATTATTTTCGTTTAGTTTATTACCTAACAGTTTATGTAGTAACACCGTTGCAAAACTTCTGCAATGTACCATTACGAAAACTTCATGATTGTTGCATGATACAAACTCTTAACTCATTCTCAACCATTAAGTATTCGTACTCTATCTGTGTGTTGGTTGTTTACAGTTCCAAAGAAAAAGCAAGGTATGGGATCAAGCGTGATTCTGGTAGAATATTCCTTTCCATCTTCTTTGTAGTCGAAATAGACTAGATCTAGTTTTAGGGTAGTACCCTTCTCTCGACCTTACCCGCACGTCTTTACGTAAACAACTTCAAAATAGCCACCTATTTTGAGGTTTACAATGCTTTCCGAGAAAGTTCTGATATATCATGAATATTAAAAAAAAAATAGTCAATATATTATTTGGAACGTACAGACGTCGTATTTACCAATCAAGCATCCTTTGCTTTTCTTCTGTCTATCTATCCGTTTTTTCCTTCTCTGTCCTTTCTAAAGCTTTTATGTTTTAATAGGTACTAATATTAAAGTTACCTTGTAACGTGGCTCTGCATTCTCTGTAAGGATGACACAACAGTCGGCCTATGGTTGTGTGACACTTTAAGTATCGGATTGCGACACCGATTGAATTGTGAATGAACTTCATCAACTGAAATAGAATGAACCTCCAATGTTGATTAAAATGTGATAGCGCTAAAACGTAAGCCGTTGCGTAGGTGCGCTAAACCCTCTGTAAAGGCTAGTTAAAATGATTAGTTGTATGTTAATACGAACCCTTAGCAACCGTTATGAGAAATAGCTGCTCTCGATAACTAAAATTCTTTACAAGAAGTTTGACTTATTTTGATTGTAACAGGTTTCTTGAAAAGCAAGTCGCGTGCGGCTGGCAAGTGTGCGAACTTTTGGCGCGCCGAGAAGAGGTTTCGGTTTTGGATCAGGCATACGGTGAAAACCCAGTGGTTTTACTGGTTCGTCATCGTATTGGTGTTCTTCAACACTATATGCGTTGCCGTCGAGCACTACGACCAACCCATGTTTCTCACTTCGTTTTTATGTAAGTAAATTTTTTATCAATACATAATGTGTATTATGCCCAAATAACCTATTTGATCAGTTCTTATATCATATCAATTCACTACGCTAAAACAAGATGTATTTTAGAAATGTCTCCTATATTTCATATATTTTGATTTAATATGATTATTTGAAATTTTGTGCAACATGATTAATAAAAGTGAGTAATGTATAACTATGCACTTTTCAGATTATGCCGAATTTGTGTTCCTTGGTTTATTTATGATGGAGATGTGGGTAAAGATGTACGCGTTAGGTCCACGAATTTATTTCGAATCTTCGTTCAACCGCTTCGACTGTGTTGTCATATCCGGCTCCATCTTCGAGGTCGTCTGGTCGGAGGTCAAAGGCGGGTCCTTCGGTCTTTCCGTATTACGAGCTCTGAGATTGTTGAGGATATTTAAGGTAAATATATTTTTTGAATAATATAGCTCATCTGTCGTCACTTAGAATAATAATTGATAAACCGGTTGGTAAAAAGCTACATGGCACTATGAAATGATAGTTATCCTTAGCACTGCACAAAATTTAATGGTAAACTATTTGAGAATCAGAATTATATCAATTGACAGATGTTTACATCCGACTATAAAACGACAAGACCCACGCACTGAGACTAATGTTTATGCGGCCCACAAACATATGTTGTTAGGCTGAAATGTATTGTAGATTCTGAGTCCCAAACATCAATGTTTAACTTAATGTTAGGTCAATAATATGTATGAATTACATGTTTATTGGTTTCAGGTCACAAAATACTGGAAGTCTCTACGGAACCTAGTGATATCTCTCCTGAATTCAATGAGATCAATCATCTCGCTGCTGTTTCTTCTCTTCTTGTTCATTCTTATATTTGCTCTACTTGGCATGCAACTGTTTGGAGGACAGTTCAACTTCGAAGATGGCACGCCAGCCACCAACTTCAACACCTTTCCGATTGCGTTACTGACTGTCTTCCAGGTAAGAATATACATATGTTATTACCAGATTTCCTAAAATTCTATTGTTTCATGAGATTAAGACTGCCTCGGTGGCGCAGTTGTACTACGGTATGATGACAACGCTGAGGTCACGGGTTTGAATCCCGGATCAGGCAAAATGATTATTTATCAGCCCTGCGTCAGGCTTGAGTTTATGTATGTATGTAAGAACGTGTTTTGTGATTAAAGTTTTTTAATAAGTTTACCGGGAATAAGGTGGTATTGTTTAAATATAACCAACATATAAAATGTAACCATTAACAAAGAGCGATTTTTATACTGTAAAATATATTTTTAATTGTAATCTTTCATTTGCAGATCCTAACGGGTGAAGATTGGAATGAAGTGATGTATGATGGGATCCAATCTCAGGGTGGCATCAAGAAGGGCATGATCTACTCGTTGTATTTCGTCATTCTTGTATTGTTTGGCAACTACACGCTACTGAACGTGTTCCTTGCCATCGCTGTCGACAACTTAGCTAATGCTCAGGTGCGTTTGTGTTTTAGTATCAGATTTTGCTGTGATTGATTCAAGGATTCAAGTTATTACGAGCTGGAATTGAATTGCTCGTAATAATAAAAGTGATCAAACACAGCAACATCACATGAGTGTTTGTAAAAAGAAAGCTGAACGAACCTGTCGTGTGGCAAAGCTGCGATGCTCACTTGTAAATTTGACGCCGCTTCTGGTGTAAATGTTGCATTTCTGTATTTCCAGGAGTTGACAGCGGCTGAGGAGGAACAAGTGGAAGAGGACAAGGAAAAGCAACAACAAGTGAGTAAAACCTCCGTCGACTTCACCACTCATTCCACCAGTATTCATCCTCTGATGCTTTGAAGTTTATTTGATAGATTCACATTTTCAAAGTCATAGCATGAACCACTTAAACACGAGCACTTCCAACTGGAATTCTATGATGAGATGATACGATCTTTGTATATAAATTTGTTCCGGCTAATTAGGAGCTGGAGAAAGAGATGGGTGCATTACACGCGGTCGATGGGACTCCACCACGCGTAGACTTAAGTCCCACTTCGTCTACGAGTAGGAAGGTAAAACGAGCTAGGCGATGGTGGCTTAGCTATGCTTGACCGTATGCCATGGTGTCGACTACATGAAATATTGTTGATATGTCACAGTCATTAACAGTCTTCTGGTCGTAACCACGATGCAGCTTTCTAACAGCTAAACTATGCGCACGCTTGCAGGGGTTCCCCTCATTTCTTTTTCTTTATCTCTACAATACATTTATCATGATAAAATATCAACAATATTTGTCGTCGGTTGATGGGTCGATGTTGCTTGTGTGAAAAGCAAGAAGTTAGGTGTACTTATAAAACAATTCTTAATTTTTTTAAATCTCTAGATGGCTAATTCGTTTGTGGAGATTACCTTACATTATTAGTTTCATTTCAGATAGGCACTACACATGTGATTCATTAGTACGGATCATGTATTTTGTGTTATTTCTCATTTGCCATTTCTTTACCTACTTTTATATTATCTAGATGCACTTATTCTTTATCCTACTTATTACTTACTACACAAAATACCATTCCTTCGCTTTCTAACCCGTATTTCACTCAGATAGAAATTAAAATTGCATTATTAATAAGAGTGTCAACTTTACATTACAATTATATTTTTATTCTGAATGTATAAATAGATTAAACCTTACAAATACCATAGCATTTGTGGGGAACAGACTGAGTCTGTATCGCATGTAAATAGTCGTTTTGGAAGCCACTTAAAACCTTTTTGGTAGAGTTTTGTACAATTGTTTAAAAAGTTCTATTTAGTCTATACAAGTTAAAGGAATATAGACCAACAGCAATATAGAATATTGTTAATACTTAGAAAACAAATATTCATAGCGCTTTAGCTTATTTTAAATTTCTCGGTTAATTAAAAAGATATTCGATTAAAAATCATGCACATATTTACGTCTAGAATTTAAAGATTTGCTTGTATACGGCTTTTTCAAATTTCTATACATATATACCGTTTTAAACTACGTTTTATATTTTTTCTAGCTTGTTTTTTTGACTTGGTTCCGTGTTATAAACAGTAATTTTCAAAATTTCAGAACAAAAAGAAAGAAGAGGCCAAAAAAGAGGATGAAGAGGAGATACCAGATGGACCAAAACCAATGCTGCCATATTCGTCCATGTTTATTTTGACACCTACTAATCCGTAAGTGCAATTTTCAACCTTAAGGGCCGATTCTTTAATCGTCAATTAAAAATAATTTTTAATCAAATAAATACTATTAAATGTTATATGTCGTGACACGTGTGCATCAGTAATTACAAAAGACTTCAGAACTCAGACTCAGACTCAATCACACCCAAATCTGAAACAAAAACTTATGGAGCACACGAACATTTGTGACGGTGCGGAGATTAAGCTTGCGGCCCCGAGGGTCACAACCAGCATGGCATCAAACCTACATCATGAAAGCCATGAGATAAAAACAACTTTTACCAATTAAACTAAACTAAGAGTAGCTACTGGACATATTGAGACTTACCATCTTGTGTCACAGGGTGGCAAACGCAACTGCCAAGCATTGCTTTGTAATTCATGGTGTTGTTGGTTTTCTATTATCAATGAGCGGTCGTATCGCTTACCATCAGGCGAATGGCATTCTCGTTTCGCCATTCATCGCAATAAAAAAAAGAATAAAACGTCAGATGTTTTGATTTCTCAATTGTAAAACTTGTATATTCATTCTGATTACAATTTATCTAGTAAATATATTTCATCTGACGATTGAAAAATCAGCTCTAATTGTGTTACGAACCTAACCAAATTCTTAATGAGATATTACTTTCAATTTCAGAATTAGGCGAGGCGCACACTGGGTTGTAAATTTAAGATATTTTGATTTTTTTATTATGGTAGTTATATGCATGAGCTCGGCGGCTTTAGCAGCTGAAGACCCCGTTGATGAAGATAGCGGGAGGTGAGTTACTACTGCCGTGTTTATTTCTTCCGTAGTTATAACAAAACTTGTTATTCCATTGTAATTCTACATTATCTTATAATCTAGGTCTAATTCTTCTGCCACAGGAAGTTGACTACTGAACGTAGGTCTTGTATTCAGAATCTCATTATGTATTAACGTAATTTACCGACAAGCGTAACCGAACGTCCACCCTTAATGTGAAAGGCATGGCAATAATTTTCTTTGCCAAAGGATATTCAAACCTGTCTGGGAGGAATGCGACATAGATTCCAATATTTTAAATTGATACCACGGCATCGAAAGGCCTTAAGGCATACAGCCGCTAATTATATACACTTAAGTCGATATTCAGCAGTCGAGCTTTATGATCTGTCAAATTATTGTGTATTTTAATTTTAACGATGGCTATATTTATCGCCACTGACATCTAATATCATTTGTGTCCAGAAATAAAATCCTGAACTACTTCGACTACGCGTTCACGGGCGTGTTCACTGTGGAGATGCTGTTGAAGATAGTCGACCTGGGCATCCTGTTCCACCCGGGCGCGTACTTGCGCGACCTGTGGAACATCATGGATGCCGCCGTCGTCATATGCGCCCTGGTCAGCTTCGGTTTTGAAATCGGGTGAGTTTTTTATGTATAGGATAGTGTTGTCGAGGCTTTACACAGGGTCGTGTGTAGGTTAAATAAAGGATGAGCAGGTCTCACTAAAATTATCTTTAATTAATAATATAAGTAATTATAGAGGCAAGCCACCCGCGACCCGACAAGCCCGTGACTGACACGTTGCATAAATGCAACGTTGCAAACCTACGTCATGGCATTGTCGTCTTTACAGTGTTATATGCCATTTGGTCTTTGATTATTTTGAGTGGCTAATGGATATAACTTATGATCTTTTGATGGTAATGATCATTCATCTCTCTTTCCTCTGAATACCCACAACGCCTATAAGTCTTATAAGTCTATGTTGGTGTTTAAGTGTAGTGATGGAATGGGAAAAAGCGCCGGAGGGAATGGGTATGGATTATTTGAATGAAATATGACAACAAAACTTAATCAGCGTGTTCTGTGAAATCATCGCTTATATAAATTACATATTTATGTGTTCCAATCACTGTAGAGCCCGTCCTTTCTGCTTGTTAATTACTTATAAGCACTGGGCAAGGCGTAGTTCAATCAATTAAAAATACAGAGGACCGACTTACCTAATGTAACACGTCCCACTGGCAAAATGACAGCCTCCGTGGCGCAGTTGATGCCGGCTGTGAAACGAGAGACCGCAAGTTCGATCCGCGCATCGAGACAGATGTTTGTGTGAACCATGAGTATTTGTTTCGGGTCTGGGTGTTTGTGAGACCGAAACATCTATCGTAGTTCTTGATACCCACGACACAAGACTCGATCTTAGTGTGGGTTCAGAACTATGTATGTGACTGGAAGGGGTGTATTTGTAATGCACATGAAACGTTTCACTAAATATTTAGTACATACATAAACTCGCGCCTTTATCCCAGAAGGGGTAGGCGGAAGCGCCACCAGGACACCCATATTTCGCCTTGTATGTTCCGTCCCATGATGTGTAAATATTTAGTAAGTTCTCTCAAAGTTAAGGTCATACTATAATACATTTTTTATTTGTTACAGAGGCGTGAGGGCGGGACAGAATCTGTCTACAATAAAATCGTTAAGAGTGTTACGTGTGTTAAGACCGTTGAAAACTATAAAACGGGTTCCAAAGTTAAAAGCAGTGTTTGACTGTGTCGTGAACTCTTTAAAGAACGTCATCAACATTCTCATAGTGTACATATTGTTTCAATTCATATTCGCTGTAATCGCAGTTCAACTTTTTAATGGTAAATTTTTTTACTGCAACGATATCAGTAAGAACACGAAAGAAGACTGCCAGTGAGTATTACATTTTATTTAACGCCATACATGTGAACATCACTTTAACTTCGCCATTTGAATGAATGTTGTTAAATTTAAAATCATAACGGATCATATGTATTGTTCAAGAAAAGTAAATTTATTTATGTTGGTGCTACCATTAATTTTATTCATAATTAAAATTTCTTAGTTTTGTGAATCATGTGTATAGAACATCAAATCGTAGTTAAATTATATTAATGTAAAGCATAATTATGTATTTAAGCCTTAAAGCGCCATTTTCACGGAGAGAGTTTCTCGTGGCGAGAATCGTATGCCAATATCGCATGACATGACCGCCATAAGATTATCGCGTTCCGTGCCCCTAGCCGGAACATTTTGAAGTATCGTATAGTATAAAAGTAAACGTTTCCCGCTGTGAAATTTTAGTTCCAAATACGCTCACAATGGCGCTGTTTAAATTCCCATACAAAATTTTACTATTACTATTCTATTACGATACTGCAAAATGTTCCGGCTAGGGGCACTGACAGTGTTTACACGATGCAACTTTTTTATATCCTTACGATAATCGTATCTTCGGGGCGAGAATCTCTCCCCGTGTAAATGAGGCTTAAGTTCATGTCTGCCGAACTGTACTTATTGTCACTGACTATTATGCACCTGATGGCTTGTGCCATCCTGTGTGAACAGACAAAATATGATCATCTCTTCCCCTCCGATACAATAATAGACTGTTCATGATTGTGTGCTTTCTGTCTGAACCCCGAATAAAACATACACTGACGTGGATAACTAGTCATCTGAACAGAAAAGGATATCCTTTTAACACTCCAAATAAAACATTTGCTGTATTTCCACTAAAACATTCAATTTTCTTTATAAAAGCATTTACGGCCATATTAAAATGAACTCAATAACAATTACAGAGGGTCGTATTTCGTGTACGAGTCGAACAGCTTGCTGCCGAGACTTCAGAAGCGCACGTGGACGACGCAATCCTTCCATTACGACAACGTGGCTTCGGCGATGCTCACGCTGTTCGCGGTACAGACGGGGGAGGGGTGGCCGCAGTAAGTATCCAATATGAAACATTAAATTATCCTTTTGGCCCCATAATAAAAAAATAACATTGTTAAAATAATCACTCACCTTAGAACAGAAGATTTAATAAGTTTGGAGCAAGTCACTAAGAGCATACCACTTAGCAATTTGTTGAGCAAATCTTTAGAGATGGCCTGTGGTCGGAAGAGTGCTTCTTGTGGTTGAGGTTAATGCTGATGATGAAGATCATAAGCCAATCCTGCATATTTGTCCCATAGACTAACTAAGTCATAATTGTCTTCATTTGGCATGCTAAAGGATCAGTCCTTTCCCCGGCCCCAGACCAGAGCCCAGGCTCTCATTCGCTCTTTCTAATTGCAGAGAATTTATAAGACATTAACAAATTATTTATATTATGGAAAAACAATTCTGTCCTAAGTAGTCTACGTAGTGATCATTAGTTGTGATAATAATATTTCTCTTTGTTTGCAGAGTTTTACAAAATTCAATGGCCGCCACGTACGAAGAACGGGGACCCATACAAAATTTTCGAATAGAAATGTCCATATTTTATATCGTTTACTTTGTGGTGTTTCCATTCTTCTTTGTTAACATATTCGTAGCTCTGATAATTATCACATTTCAAGAGCAGGGTGAAGCTGAATTGCAGGACGGCGAAATTGATAAGAATCAGGTAACTCACTTTTAATTTTATTTGAGCGATATTTCAAAAACCGTATAAAATACCTCAATAACAACAACCTTTTTGAAATTTGAGTTCATGAATTGCAATGTGTCGGGAACCAAGGTCAATTGAATATTACGGGAAGTTTAGAAATATGGGCTTTAAATTGTGTTATTAAGGTCACTTCTGATGAACTCGTAACGAATTGAAGATAATATTTCAACAAACTTTACAAACGCAACACAGTAGACTAGATTCTAAATTTTCTGTAAAAAATCTAAAAGTCTGTGGCCTCTTCCTAACTGTAGGACATATAATACTTAGATTTGACCAAATACGAAGGATATTATTTAAAAACATTATGGTCAAGTCTTGAAATCTGCTAGGTATAGTTATCTATAAGAATTATGTTTATAAATTAAAACATTTAAATTAATACAGATCATCTTTTCAGAAATCATGTATAGATTTTACGATAGAAGCACGACCTCTGGAGAGGTATATGCCAAGCAAAAGGGCGAGTTTTAAGTACAAAGTGTGGAGAATAGTTGTCTCTACGCCATTCGAGTACTTCATCATGACACTTATTGTCCTCAACACATTATTGCTCATGATGAAGGTACGTATCCACCGACGCTTTTGTGTGTTAGATTAATTGTACCAAATCTTATTGTAATCGCTATCAGAATAAATTAAGAAATAAATCAAATAACAAACACTTCATAAGTGATCATTCAAATACATACAAAACTAATGGAGCACCGTTAATGTGGAAAGTAGAATGTAAAATATGATCACTTATCCAAGGTAGATGTTGATAAAGATTAGTCGAAATCACGACGCACACACAATGATGGAAATAGTTTAGAGGTAACGTCCTTTGATCACTGAGGCCTGCACAAACACATCAAACAGATTAACATACGACTTTCAATCCTCAATATAGTTTGGATTATGTATGTGTAATTTTGATATTACGATGTATTACGTGTTGGCACCAAAATATCCAAATTAGTTTATGTATTATATTCGATGTACACATTGTCATAAACTCTAATACATCACATAAGATTTGGCACACACCTAGTACTGCCTGTACAAAAAAAATAGGCGAAGCCATTACACACACAACACACACATCTCCAGTATGTACGTTGTAATCTAAATCAGTGTATACTGCATCCGAATGCGACGTATCTAAACCAACATCTGAGCCTATCCCTACTGTATCGCCGATATGTTTTGTTTCATCCTCTTTTTTTTCTGTTGAGTGATCCTCTCGTGACTCCTTGCTTGCTGTTCATGATATATGTATGTACTCGTATCAGTGTTTACTGCACGGTATACCTTTCCTTCCGGCACATTTATGGCATATAACACACAAATAATGTTGTTGGTTACTGGTGCTTGTGAATGCACATCTCTGAAATCGGTCAGGTCGTGGCATGAGCCATATGTGTTGTTCGTGTTGCATGATTCTTACCTAAAATCTTTTCTAAATTTCTTTATGTGGAAAATTTGCATGCTTGGTGGAATGGCCGACTGCCAGGCGTGGTTTCGTGGCTATGGGCTGCTTCATATTATTTATTGGATATAATAAAAATAAATAATTACATCATCTAAATAAATAAAATAGACTCTTAACAATATAATCTTATTTTAAGTCATACACACATTTACAAAACGCACATAAGTTTACATAAAATCAAAGCTTTCATTTCACTGTGTCCCCGTCAATTTTATGTTCCCCTTATCCAATATTTTAAGAGGTTTCCGCACATGTCATTCAGTCAGCGGTTACAATCCTTACAAATTATCATCCCAGTGACATCAGCTACTAAAATCAATCCTATCAGCCGAATATTTGCGTGAACCTACATAATTTCTATACAACTTCCATTATGTACCTACATCACAATGATACCTACCTATACTTGCTTTATTGTTATATTAAATAACAAAATATGTATTTTCATTGCCATGGGTTTATCCATTACGCCCGGCACTTCATCAAAATACGGCAGTACTATAATCAAAATGACCTCTACGCGGATATCCTCAAGTATTCGAATATGGGGTTTACTGGAATGTTTTCTGTGGAAACGGTGTTGAAAATCATCGCTTACGGTGTCAAAGTAAGTACACAAAAACTCAATTTGAGAATGACACGCTAGGTCACTTTGCGAACTATTATCAAACAGGTACAAATGTACTCTTTCTGTTACTAACATGGTTGCTTTGTCTACTTACATGACTGTATGGGAATATTTCCAGCCGAGTAAACATCCTTTCCTAAGTACCCAATTCTAGTTTCTCTCTAATGGTGATGATTGTACTGATATTTATTTGCAACTGTGTAGCATGGCTTTGTTCTCCTGCCGCATGCAGCACTAGTGCGTAACTACACGCCTCAATGATGTTCTAATGTGATTTTCCACTAAAGATTTCCTCTTCGCTGTGAATGGAGGTAAGTTGTAATGACTATGCAGGTAAAGTAGCAGCCTCCATCGATGATAATGGTACGTACCACTTTTGTGATCAGTTCATTAGTGTTTCTGATAAAATTTGAAGTATACTTCGCAATGTTTCTCACGTCCGCCTGTTGCATGATTGTGCAGTACGGCATGTCTGCATGTGCACTGTTCGCCACCTGTATTACACGATAAAGATCAACTGTTAGCTCATGAGGATAACTACTGAATACTAACACACACTTACACACAAAAACAAATGCTGTATTCACTTCAATATTATGATAATGATATAAAAGTTTATAGATGAAGATCGAATAGAGAAATCATTAGATTAAACAAGTCAAATGCTTGAATTAAATAATTTAAATTGTTAAAAAAAATTGTACTGTAATTTTGTGATAGCAAAACTATTATTTGAACGATGTCTTGCATTTGACTTTCAAAGATTGCTGATATTTTTGCGTTGAGGTTAAATATTATTGGTATTGGTTTTGTGGTAGTTTCACGAGGCCCCACCAGTACTCATGGACATATTAACATTCATGAATCTCGTCTTTACGATCTTCTTCCTTCTCGAGACTGTCCTGAAGCTGATCGCCTTCGGGTGTACGGTAAGAATTTGACACCGTTTGAACATTATTTTTTTAGTTTTACGAAAAGAACTTTAATTTCTTTTTTTTTCGCGTTTCACGGTTTTTTAATATTTTCATTAAATTTATTTTTTTGGATAGCTCGCTGAACCGTGAATTTTGTGTGTAGGTGCAAATAATGAACTGAAGCTTATTTGATAACAAATTGTAGTATTTGATATAACATGATGAATGATTTACGTTTAATATTTGTGCCCACACTTTCATTATTTATGAATAATATTTAGATTAGCATTTAATATTCAATATTGACTTGAATATATTTGAATCTAGACTCATTTTTTAGAGTTAATGAAATTATGCTTAATTTGATCTTGAGAAACTTAGGATCTAAGTGCATTACATTTTTTAGAAAGATACGCAACTAATTTTTAAATCTTTTGATAGTTTTTGAAATCTTGAAGAGAAACATCCCAAATCCTATCCTTAATCAGTCATTAAGCAATCCCACTAATGGAAAGTGTACATTTGTATTGCCTTATTTTTTTAACGATTGTATGAAATTTCTTACCTTTGATTAATATTTTTTTATTTTCTGCATCACTTTTAGTACAGCCTGCTAACATTTTCTCCTGTTTGCAGAATTTTTTCAAAGATCCGTGGAATACATTTGATTTCATTACGGTCATTGGAAGTATTATTGACGCTCTCATCATGGAGTTTGGCGTGAGTATCAAACTGATATTATCCCTTCACCTTCTTGAATTTCAATTAATGACTCGATCTTTGCCTTCACGATTATACATCTCATTTGCTGTTGGCAATGTAAGTTTATTTTTATAAGAATGTAAAGGGTATATCCTGATTACAGACTGACCTTGCCGAAAACTGTGCTGACATATCGTGTCAGCAGGTAACGAAACAAAACGTTTGATTGCTAGGAAATATTAGATTTTTTGTCCCGGACTGTTTATTGGTTTAGACAGTGTGTACATACGTACTGTTGGAAAATGATTTAATATTATGTAGTGCTAGAACTATTAGCATATCATTAGGAAGTCTAGAAGTTTCGTAGTTCATTATCAATAGGTACAGTTGGTTTGCTAGGGAACATAATTGTTGTTGGGGTTTGTTTTAGATATTATGACAAGAGCGAACGATATTTGTCATGATTAACTAGAACATATTTACATTGTTTTGATAATTATATTAGATTTATTATAATTGTGTGAAAAATGTTAAATAGTACATGTTGGTTTAAATTATAGAATTAATAAGTAGCAAAGTCGAAGAGATTTTCATTTTTCTGTTCCTTATACTTATTTTATTTTTGTGTTTTCCAGTTCTCCTGTTCTAGTCTTTACTTGCTAGCTATACTTATTTTTGTATTATCGCTAGATAAAAAACATATAAACTATATTGTGCCTGAAAGAACCGCTTAACTGATCATTGTTCTCTTATACAGCGTGTCAATTTAAACATAGCCTCTTAAACTACAAATCCTTTCCCTTTCCACATTTGCGTCTTTATCGACTCCGACAACCTTTATAAATTTATCTTTAACTCACATAAACTTTTCCATGTTTAAATTAACACCTGTATATTCCAATGTACTTTGATCATCGGCATCTACGATCATACCACTACCGACTTGTAGGAGAACACTTTCAACGTCGGTTTCCTTCGCCTGTTCCGGGCCGCGCGACTGATCAAGCTGCTCAGACAGGGATACACCATTCGGATACTGCTCTGGACATTCGTGCAGAGTTTCAAAGCCTTACCCTACGTGTGCCTTCTCATCGCGATGCTATTCTTCATCTATGCCATCATTGGGATGCAGGTTAGTGACCGTTTTGTACTTTGTAATTTTTATATCGAATATAACTGTGTTTATGTATGACGACGAGATTAAAAACAATTTTTACTTAAGGTTTCTTTTAGATATTTAAACGACTATATCTAAATATTTCAGCTGGTAATATGAACTGTATTGGTAGTGTAAATATTTATATTTTTACAGGTGTTTGGCAATATAGAGTTAACGTCCGAAACTGACATCAACAGACATAATAACTTTCAAACATTCATTCAAGCACTCATGCTTTTGTTCAGGTAAGAAGCGTAAAATAGGAATACGTCATATAATTCGCCTTTATTTACTAAAACCATAATGTTTATATTCAGATGTGCCACGGGCGAGTCGTGGCCTAATATAATGTTGGCTTGTTTGAAGCCAGCGAAATGTGACAAGGCGGCTGGCAAGCCACCACAAGAGATTTGCGGGAGCACGCTTGCCTACGCCTACTTTGTATCGTTTATATTCTTCTGTTCATTTCTTGTGAGTATTTTTGAATTTTGAACCATTTTGTGTCTTGGACCAAAATATTCATAATCAATTAGTTTTGTAACATTGTCGTCGAAATTTAAAAGACATAAACCAAAATTACATGATGTCCGTGGAAACATTATAGTATTTAATTATGAAGATTGTGTAGTATATCATTCTATTTTACTTGCACTTGCCTTCCACAGATGTTGAATTTGTTCGTTGCCGTCATTATGGATAATTTTGACTATTTGACGAGGGACTCGTCCATCCTCGGTGCACATCATCTTGATGAATTTGTTAGGATATGGGCAGAATATGACCCAAACGCCACGTAAGCATGAATTTCGTGTCCCTTTTGTGTTATGATACCTACGTGAGGATATAATACCTTGATCTATATTTCAGGGGTAAGATCCATTACACAGAAATGTATGATATGTTAAAAAATATGGATCCACCACTGGGGTTTGGTAACAAATGTCCAAATAGACTAGCGTATAAAAAGCTTATTAGAATGAATATGCCATTAGATGAAGAGGGGAAAGTTAATTTTACTACAACACTTTTTGCCTTAATACGAGAAAATTTAAACATCAAGATGAGATCAGGTAAGAGATGAATTATTAATTAAGTATTGCATGGTAAGAATAGAATAGATAAATTATAATATTTTATATTAGCCGAAGAAATGGACCAGGCGGATGAAGAATTAAGAGAAACCATAACGCACATATGGCCACTACAATCGAAGAAGATGCTAGATTTGCTGGTGCCTCGAAACGATGTACTCAATGCAGGGAAACTGACTGTAGGGAAGATCTATGCGGGCCTTTTGATACTAGAGAGCTGGAAATCGACGAGGTTTGGTCAAACAGAGAAGCAGGGTGTTCCGGTAAGTCAGATAGCGCTTACTTACGCACGAGACCTTTTGTTGGTTATGTATTCTTTTGTATCAATACTTATGTATATCTTAAATAATGAATAATCTATATAACAAACAGCAGGATCAGTAGAACTAATGAAGCCAGAGTATATCCGTGTGGCTTTTAGCCCATTGTATATACGTATTGAACAGTTTTATGTAATTTTGAGCCAAATGTAAGCATTACGTGGGTAGGTAATGATACTACACATTTACAAGTAGTGTTTGTTGATGGCCCCTTATAATCCCCACATTAGATTACAATTCGAAATATTATAGTTAGTTAAATAGTGTTCGTTGTGTTGTCTACATGTGGATGTATTGTTGTGTGCAATATCAAACTTTCCGACCAAAATGTTGTACAGTGGATCTGCATTGTGAATGCAAAACATATGAAATCAATAATTGGCCTCTTTTACAACATTGTTAAAATTGAACACAGTACAACAATACAAAATCACGTTAGTTGAAATCGACTCTAACGAGTCGACTACATTGGTGGTTTACTTTTCAGGCATACAACGAGAATAGCCCTACGGCCATTCAGCCGGTAGTATTAAAATATTTTACGGAACGAAATTTTGAATACTTATTTCTTGCACTGTTCTAGATTATTTTTATTTATCATAAATTTATTCTCGCATCGTGTTTGACAAATGATTTATGCGCTCTTAATGCAACATCATAAAATTAATCACGCGATGACCAAAGTGACCGTGGTCAATTAAAGACATCCTCTTAAATTGGTTAAATAAACGTAGTTTAGTTAATTAAATGAGACAATTGATTAGAACTAGTTAATAGTGACGCACTTGATAATTTAGAATGGGCAAATCTGTGCTGATCCGGCACAAGTTTGCCTATCAAGTGACCGTCAGGGCTTCGTAAACCACGAAATAGTAACCTGTCCTATAGTTGCAAAATTTGTAGAATTCGGGTGTGTTTATATTGGTTGAGACATTGTCTTGTAGTCATAGTTTGTCCTTTGTAGTACCGTAGGTCGTCCTCGTGTGTGTATCAGCATTCCCGTGTCGTTTGCTATTACCTAGAGGGTATTTTCAAAATTAACATAGAATTTTTGTTTTCAAAAACCACATAATTTTTATTCCTGTGAGAGTTTGCATGACCTTTTATTGAATTTGAAATACATACATTTCTTTGTTGGCTTTTGTGGTTGTGACATTACATATTATATTTATTTAAAATTACATTTTGGCTCAATTAATAATTACCATCTAGAAGCTTAAGATAAAAATCAAAACATGCTTTCTTGCTACGATCTTATTTGCGTCCTAATGTAATGTATAGCATAAGAATGTTTGAAGGTCAAGAATCATGATTCTCAAGTCTGCGCATGCTGGAGACAACATTCCTACATTAATCGAGAGTTATCGCAAAATATAATCTATGATCGACATCTGCCTCTGGCTTCAATATTTTCCACGTTGTAAATAATATTTAGCACCGATTTTAATAAATCATGCTTTACAATTTACAGCTCTATGCCTCATACAAATGCGATCACGACATACCGAACGAACCTTATCACTCGGACCAGATCCGACTAACCTTTACTAGTTATTTTCCCAGATGTATGTAGCCGCATTATCTTCACTAACTCCACTAACACATATTTGTCAATTTTGTCCGATCGGTTTTGGGTTTCCGTTACACTTTACAAAAGACATTTCACACATCGTCATGTTTGGCGATGATAACTCCAGCATGGACATGATGGGGATTTTCGCGCAAACTCATGTAGGCTTTAGCCGTTAGTTGCCATCGCATCCGATATGGATGGTGTGTGACATGAGCATGCGCAAGTCGCGTACCAGTGGTGCGTGACGTGGGTGCGTGGTGCAGAAGCCGTCCATCTTTCACTGCCTGCTCGACGTGGCTGCCGGCTTGGGGCCAGGCTCGCGCGCTGGGTCGCTCACGCACGAGGGGCCTGTGCTCACCGAACACCTGGATGACCCCCACTCGCTAGCCAACCTCGCGCGGCGCACCAACAGAAAATCTCTCAAGTGAGTTCATGACATTAATATGTCATAGTTATTCTTTAGATATCTATTGATGTAAATCTCTTTAACAATTACTTGGGTTTTAAAATAAAAGTATAATAATCTAGTTATTTCATATATCCCCACCTAGTTAATTTCTGATCATCGATAAGCCAGTATCATAACCTTCCTAGGTTGCAAAAGAAAAGGCGTGTAAACAAAAGTTCAATAATTACTCACTGACTCTTGGTTTCTTTTGTTCCAGGAATAACAAAAAGGTGATTACCTACCGTGATTCGGTGGACATATTGATCCGATCGTTATTGTTGTAAACCCAAAAAAACGCCTCGTGATAGCCTCGTAATGTCTGTGCAATAGATGCTCCTACCAATATCATTGCAATCAAAATTTATAAATCTAACAAGTTTCATACAAATCAGTTTAACAATTGGACTATAATTGACAATGAACATGTGATGTTGGTTGAAAGTGTGATGTTACCAGTGTCTCCGCCACGTGGGTGCCCCCTAGTGACTGATCACATTACTATTATGTAATAGATAGTCGATGTTGTATACAATTTGTGTTGAAAGCTTTTTTGGGTGTTTACTAACAGAGTTATTACAGGATTATTATTAATGTGTTTGTTGTATTCATAGACAATAACAATATGATTATTTTAGGTAACATTGTCGTAAACATTGTAACTTAGGGCCTTAGGCTCAACATAGATTTATCAAATTTATTGTGTTGTTTATATGAAAGAGTATATTAATCGTAAACGTTTTTAAAGTTTACAGATGGTTGTTGATGTTTAGGTAAACATTTTCAGTATTAGATTTTGACAATTTTTGTAGATATGTTTGTATTCGTCCTCTTTTCCGATGATTGATAAGGAATGTCTTTTTGTAATATAACGGGGATGGGTCTTTTGATTCTCTTTCCTACTTTAGACATAGTTTCTTCCACAACCGATACATTAACATACATTACAGTCATAATATCTAAACATGACACCTAAACATTTGTCATAAACTTGCTTCGAACATGCATGAGATCAGCACAGAATGTAGCATGCAACACATTTAGAGATTTGCATATAGCTGTGACGAATGGGTAAGTACCGGCACAGCACGTCAGCACGAGATCTGCATGCCTTGCGATACGATTAGAAGTTGTGTGTGCATGGACACAATTTTGTAAATATGGGACAGCAAGGTTTTGATTTAATATTAATGAAATCTAATTCTAGCTCGTCGTCTTCTACCGAACAGATCTTTACTAAAATATAATTTTTAGGTATTGGAACTGCAAGGTTCTCATCACGCCTCCATGGAATCGTTAGATGAAGGGAGACTGCAACCACCACACGCGTATCAGAACGGCCATCACGGCAGATCTTCTAGTTTAAGGTACGTAGCCACTTCGTGATCACTCCACTGAATGTTTATTGTACAATTGAGTTTGTGTTATTTCCTTTTTTGTTTTATAGTGTCATCGCAGAAGAGATTGATCTCAAAGTTATCGTAGTGAACAATGGTACGTCCACCATGCACGTGGTATTCGTCTACTAACAAAATGTGTTTTCTTCTATTAAGGACTAACTCACTTCCCGGCGCTCAGTGTAACCCTTTATTGTCGCATGTGTTGTAATCGCATGGTGAGATGTAGACTTTATTATTGTGACTAGTATTAATTTGTATGCTCGCGCCTGCAGAAGAACACCTAGTCCAAGAAGGAGAGGCCATTACGGAGGTTATCATCACGACATCGGATTCTCCGACACCGTCAGCAACGTTGTCGAGATAGTAAAACACGAACATCAAAGACATGGGCGAGCGCATAGAGCGCCTCATCATTACTACCCGCATGGTAAGTGCACATACAGCTAAATATAATCGAGTTAATTGACAATGTATACAAATCAAACGAATATTATGTACTTAATCTTCACGTAAATCTGCTGACATCTTGTAAATTCCTTGTAGATGAATTAGTTTCACCTTAGATTTTCATATTACCAACTGTTTGATATAAATCAGCAGATTTGCTGCAGTCCATGGCTTAGTGCTACTTTGGTAAAGATATAGCGTTTGTATTACATTTTGACCTACCTCTAATTAAGTACGTATAATGGACTAGTCTACCTTACGAGCTACATGCCTTTTTATTATCGTTATTTTGATCCTGTAGTATTAATTTATTTATTATGGGAAATTTACCTGTAATATTATATACCCGATTTATTTTTAATTTAGCTTAAATCAACTGATCCAGAACAGTTTTGCAAACATTTTTCTTCTCATAAAGGTACTCTGGAAGTTTTGTGAGAAGATAGGAAGTTTAGCTTAAAAGTAGTGGTAGATAATCATGTTTTGTAGAAGTAGTTACTTATAAGAATTTCAGCAAGCGACGCAGTTACGCTAAATTAAGTCGAATTAGATTTTTAGATTGTAAAACTCTAGCTATAAATTGATATCTTCATAAAGCTAGTGATGTAATCTTAATAAGTAGATGGTAGCTATGACTATTATACATAGCTGTATTTGGGTCCTCATAGCTCATTTGTAAACATTATCGATACTTCAACTATTAGGCCACACAAATTAGATATAAGTATTTTGAATTGACTTGCTATCAGTGCGACGATAATTGTTTATAAGACTTGGCCTACATTATCAACAACGAATTGATTGGAAACGGTAAATTTGCCTGCTGCATGCTATGGTGCCCGATTAAAGTTAATTACGCTGACTTATTTGCACTTACTTCGATTGCTTTACTCATGGGCCCTCGACACACCGGAGATGCTTTAAACGCATGCACTTCAACTACTTTCGATCATGCAGCATGCAAAAGCTTGGAGGTTTTGCCTTACATTTTTGTAATTTTCTACAATAGGCCAATCAGTCTGCAAGGGAAAAAATGTATTCTGTCATAAACTTAAAAATTATTGTATATATTTACTATTATTATCGGCAAATGTTAACTAAAAAGTAAAATTAAACTTGGAACACACAATTTAAATTGGGTATCTACTCGTTATCTCTGATCAAATACAGACACTCAAAACTTTAAGAGTCACCTTTGTGAGTAAAGAAATTGAGTCGGTTGCCCGACGAGCTAGGGTTGAACGTGGTGGAAGGTACATGAAGGTATTCCTGACAGCAGGGAAGGAGTGGAGGGCGCCGTACCCTACGACCAGCCTGAGCCAGCCCTCGCGGTCGCCCAGCCCGCCACACCACACCTACGGTGAGATCCACTCGCCACACTTAGGGTCTCACACATACATAAACATCGCGCAACAACTCACCAATCTTTCATTCATTACAATCGGAACACGCTAAGTCTACGTCATCACCTCACGTAAAGCAATTGAAATGTTACACGAATTTGGAACATTCAAAACGCAATTTGTTATCTATGTAATGACATTTCAAGAGTTCTTAATGAAATGTATACTGAAATTATATTGATAGTCTCTAAACGATTGGCGATAGGAAATGAAATTCCAAATTCTAATTAAACATTGACTTATATTATTGTAAAGCAAAGGGTCTGCACCCATGGAAACATTGGAAAATTAATCACTAATTGGTATTTGAAAATTTTGAGGACCCTTTGCTGCTGCTGCTGCATTTGTCTACAAGTACATTTGTTGTTGACGAATTTTCGGTGTTAGTGCGATTGTAGCATAAAACTTTACGGATGTGAAAGGAGAGCTTGAACTATTATTTATAAGAAAATTGTTTGCACATCTGTTTAGTGATAATTTTTACTTTCATTAACCCCTATTATGTTTGTTAATTTGATTATGTCAACTGATTTTATTAGACGATCCGTTTGATTAGTGCGTTATTATGTTAAAGTTTATCATCAGCGCATATATCGATTACATTATAGAGAGTGACAGAGAAGAGCGTCCAAATTATTCAAAGATCAGTTTGGGCACCAATAGGTGGCGATCGGGATCGCGAGCGGGATCGGGAGTGGCGCGAGTGGCGGGACCGGTCGTGGGAGCGCGAGGGCGCGCGCCGCGGCCGCGGCCGCCAGCTGCCACCCACGCCCACCAAGCCGTCCACGCTGCAGGTCAAACAGCAACCACCCTTCACGAGAATCAGCCATAGCCCCTCGCACGTGAGTCTCAGCGACTCCTTGTCTATATTAAACCAAGTTTAACTGGTGGGATGCGACAATAAACATAATTTGTATGTTGTATTAGTTATCGTTGAGGCACACGGTAAGAGAACCCGTGGAGCCCGTGCACGACGAGTACGAGTACGGCAGAGAAGTTGAAAGACTGATACACCGAGACTATAGATCTAGAGAGAGGTAAGAATCATCTAGACAAGCACGTCGATCTGCACGTCTTTATTATTGATGCGTAACATAGGATGTGATAATGACATTGCAGACGCGGGCGTGGATACGAGTCAGAAGCGGGCGCCCGCGCGTACGAGGCGCCGCTGAGCTACGAGGCGGCGCTGGCGCTGGGTCGCGGCGGGGGCGCGCGCGCGCTGCCGTCGCCGGCGCCGGCGCCGCGCCTGCCCAACGGGTACAAGCCGCGCGCGCGGCACTCCGACTCGGACGAGGACGACTGGTGCTAGCGGCGCGGGCGCGCGCGCTCGCAGCGGGACGTGCGGCCGCACGCGCACACCTTCTGATGCCCCGCTCGCCCGCGCGTCCGCGCGCCCGTCTCCGCGCCCGCTCGGCCCGCGCCCGGACGATCTCGTTTTATACTCGCCGCCCGCGTGTACATAGCCGACTGTCGTTGCTCAGGAGTCTGGACACGTCCCCCGCCCCCACCCTCCCCCGGCCCGTGTCGCCCGCCCGTTCCCCGCCTGCGCCCGCGCCGCCGCCGCCCGCCCGCAGCGAGCCGCATCCCATGTTTAGTGTTTACGGAGTTTTGAAACGTTTAATTTTTAATTCGCTAAAATTTTACTCTGATTTGTATTGATTAAGATGATCGACGTGTGAAACGGTGCCAGACGACTCGTTTGCGCTAGAATTTTTACGTAAAATGAAATTATTAGTCTGTATTGTAAAAGTAAACTTTCTATATTAAATTTGCACTACGTAAAATCTACCATGATACATATATCGCCTGGTGAAACGGCGCGGGTAGGGTCGCGGCGGCCGGTGTGGCCGCGGCGTGGCTGTGGCGTGGCGCCGCCTGCCGACCTCACTCGACACCGTTTCATGTTGAAGTTAGACGTTGGGAGAACACTAGCAATTCATCGTCGAACAAATTAATACTAGTATTGTAAAAAATATTTACATAGCAAATAATTTTTACTTAGTTAATATAATAGTTAATATAATAAATAAAAATTAAACATTTTTTATTGAATTTGCTGTCCTTCCCCCAAGTGCTTTATATCTACGTTATTTAAATTTAAATACGATTAAAAATAAATAATGGTGAATTGTATGTAATCTTTGAAAATACTTATATTTCTGCATTTAATGGCTACCCAAATTGTTAACTCGTGTACTGAAAATTGTTTAAAGATTTTGTCGCCCGGTCCGAAAACGCTGTGTTAAGAATTACACCCAAAACATTGCAACAAGTAAGGATATCACGTTTAAGTATTGCAAAAAATACCACGAATTGAACGCTAGTCAATTTAACGACATAATGAATCGTAAAATAAATACAATAATAACACTGATGCTCCTACCAACAACAATCAAATCTGGTATTCTAACATTGACATAAAATGTATTCACTGACGAGTAACACAAACAAATGTAGATTATGATAAAATCCTAAAAACTCTAAAGTGAATTGAATACACCTACTAACAAATCACTAACATTGACAAAATGTTCGTGACAAAACATTAAAAGATAACCAAGAATTTGCTGCAAAAATATAAAATTTCATTCTATCACTATGTAATTTTGGCTGGTAAGTCCTCTAGACTCATTGAACAACTTTATCTACCTGCTGGCGGGTTACTTTGACATATTTAACCTAAATCAATACAATAACGATTCACGTAAATTACCAAACATGTCAATATTTGTTATGGGTCACAGAAAAATTGCACCGGGCACAAAATCTTCTTCATTTGTACAACGCACACTAGAATTGGGTTTCCAACTTCAACGTTTTTGGGTATACATTTATTTCGCGTCAACATTTGAGTCGAGTCCAATTCTGTGTGCCTTCGTACTCATTGAATAAAATAATAATCGTCCTTATCCATTTGATGTAACGCCATTGTCATTTAGTCACTTGTTAGTTGACGTCTCCGGAGCGACCAATGCGCTTCTTACTTTAAATTTATATTAAATCAATAATATTGTAATGAGGGTGCGGAATATGACGCCAGTACCTTGTGATATTAGCACTCGCAAATAGATATACGAATATAAACAGTTATTCCTTCTTAAATGTTTATCGACGTGCATGTATTGGAGATTAAATTACAATCGAAACCTAAATAGTATATTAACGTTACTTCGGTAGAATTACTTGTTGAAAGTATGCAACGAATTGCTACGCGGTTTTATAGTTCTTATCGTGAAGTATGACTTTGTTTAGAACATTTCAGCGACAATATTCTACACCGAAAACAATTCCGCAATTTTAATTTTCATAACAAAATTGCTTATGATCAGAGTGAATTAATTGTTGTTAATTCAAATAAATATTAATAGATTTAAGAATAATATATATTTAAAAACAGAATGATAGATGAATTTAGTGTTTGCCTTGCTATCAGAGTATTTAAAGCTTACACAGTAGTGACAGAATACGCTAAGCTATACAACATATCTATAAAGCAACAATTGTTGAGAATATGAATATTTCTAGTAGGTTTACTAACTGTTGATGTAGGGGGCGCAGTGGTTGCTGCCGCGGACGTGGTCATTCGACACCATCAGTAATTTGTTGCAAGCATGGTGTAGATTTACGTACATCATGTTAGTACGACAAAATTGTAAATACATGATTTTCTGTGATAACATGTGGAGACAAATGAGTATAATATTATTATTAGAACTGTGTGATTGCATAGGGAAGTTGTTCATTTCTCTAAACTGCGACGCGTTTTTGGGAAAGCTTTTTATGTCTGTATGGCTTTAATCTGTTATTTTAATATTCGACATGCCACACGATGCAGAAAACACTTCAATACTAATTTCTGTACCGCATTGATTCTTTTTAATTGTTTGTAATTTTATGACAACTATTTTCCCTTTACTAATACAATAATTATACATTAAATTATTCTTACTTTTTGTTACATGTAATATTATTCACATCTCCCTTCACTTAAAACGTTCATGTATTTCTCAAAGACGCGGTGCGCTGTTGCAGTAGATACTTTTAGTGGAATCGGATATTACTCCCACATATACCTAATTGGATCGTTGTTGTTCGTTGCGAAGGACAGGTACGGGTAATATTATAGCTTTTATATTTTACCTCTGTTAATTATAGTGATTAGTACAAATGGTGTGTGCGAAGATTCGTGCTCGTCCGCGCAGCATCGCGCTGACTTGGTAATGTCCATTAACAAAGACCCTAATGTTACGGCCGTCGTGTTCCGTTTGTAACACCTTTGTACATGTATCGTTCGTTTTAAATAATTGATATTATTAATGTTACATTACAATGCTAATATAGACGTGTAATAAATTGTTTTTCAAAGTGTTCGCAATGGAAAGCGTGTCCCACAGAATAATAAACTTGTTGATTCTCGATCTCAGAGTGTTAGATTTCTTCTGCGTAGATTTTATTATTTAACGATATTGACTCATGGAGAATATTTATATTGTTACTGTATAGACATATGAGTACGTACATTTCGGTTCGATCATTTGTACTCGGGGTGTTAGGAAGATACATAGCCGATGGACTTTCGATGACTGAGTGGTATATGGTAACAAAGTGCGTCCCGCTTTAGTGTTTGTGACTCCCTCGTAACGTTTACGAAGTTTCACCGACATTGTGTGTAAGATGTGTAAATATTGTAAAATATAAAGCGGCCGTTGTGTAGAGGTCGCCTGTGAAAATGTCTAGTGATATGTTACTAGTTAATGTTAGCTAGGTAATCTCGTCCCCAACTGTCCTCGAATTTAAGTTGGGTGTTTCACTGCCTTAAATAATAAATGAGAAAGTACGATGTAATAGTTACCGTAACTAATACAGATAAGTGGCGTTTTCAACTATACGTTTTTTATCATTCGGCAATCACATCGCGATGATTACAATAACTGTGTTCGTTTTTACAGTCATTGGTTTCGATGTCGTCATTTTTAATAATAATTAAAATGAAAAAAATATTGAATATTAAAGTATTTACATATAAAAAACAGCAGCAGCATCTCATAGCAATATGTTAAAGTGTTGTATAATTAATTATTAATATGTATGATCACTTTCTTTGCTCACTTCTTTGTTTTAAGACGTAGCGGGCGAGCCACATAATTTAGTGTTTTGATATATAAGTGCGAGCTTTACTTACATTTTAATCTCGTTTTAAATTCATGCTATATTCAATGAGAAAAAATATTAATGATGTACATAGTCCATAGAAAAATTATTGATAGGTCTACTATGGATCTATGTGGATTTTCGCGGCAAAAGAATCATTTAAAAAATCGTTCACTTCTCTTTACAATGAAAATCCTGCAAAACAGATGCTATCAGAGTATGGGATAAATAAGTGTTATCCGTTGATAAGTACTGCACCAAAAAAAACTTAGTACCTAGTGCTCAAGTGTTCATGATATTTAATCTATAAAATAATTTACAGGTTACACGCTAAGCACAAATAAATATGGCTGTGTCAATGTAAGAAGTAATTTAAATATATATTAAAATGTACATTCGAAAAAATAATTTAAAAATACAGTGAAACCTCAATATAATGAATTCCTTGCTGTAACGAATTTGTCGACATCCCCTAGAACTTCCTGTAAGAGCTGATGCAAAATATACCTGTTCATTACGAATATGTTTATCGAAATCATCAGAAGATGAATAGAAAGTCTAATTGCTTTAACGATTTTTTCATCTTATAACGAATTTTATCAATAATTTACAAATAATTTTGTCAATTGCTATAACAAATTGTAGTCCAACCTAGCCTCTATATAACAAAACCTCATTGTAACAAATTAATTGGTATATCGACTATTAAGTCCTTTCAGATTCATTATATTGAGGTTACATTGTATAAAGAATTTTATAGACATTGGAAAAAATCAATATGTATCAAGTAATCATAGATTGCTTGAACTTAAATAAACTTTAAAGTAAAGCAAAGTAAAAATCACAATGCGATATTACCAATGTTTCTACAAAACAACTTGGTTAACTTTTCCATTAATAAATATGTATTTACCCGCGTATAAATACACAAGCAATGATGGAACCGTAACTATTGAATATCTGAATTAATCCCTGTGAATTTAGCTTAGAAGCCAGATATTGCAGTGTCGTGATACCCTTGAATGTACCTACATGGACAAAACTGTTGAGTGATAAATTGGTACCTACATGCCTTTATCAAAATTTAACAGCTATCGCTAATACGCCGATAAGAAAATATATTGGTTCCTCTGTGGGCATTGGAAATATTGACTTTCAAATGTACCGTAACTAGAAGTTCATGCTTGCATAAACGGTTTAATATTTAACGTTATTACAAATAACTTAGAAGAATCCATCTAAAACAAACATGAATTCCGTGTACTCCCTGCCTAGTGTCGTCAAAAGATGAGCAATAGAAGTGAGATGAGAAAGTGTGAATCCAAGTTGTCATGCCTGCCTCGTATCTGTGTAAACGCTTCACGACGAATCATATTTTATATTTAAAAATTGTAATTGTAATATTTAGCATAGAAAGTTCATCGGCGTCGAGAGAGCACCATAGTATGTTTTTGGTATGTTCCATTAAATTTACAGAATAGTGCAACGTATTGATATTGTATTAATAAAGAACCAAACTTAAAATTAGAATTTAAGTAATTTATTATCCTAAAACTAAAAACTATACGCATGTTTTCACTATACTGGTAAAATGGTTATGTACAATACGAAGAGCTACTGTTTTATATATGAATTCTTGCTCGCCTGTAAAATTTTGCAGAATGAATCATATTATAAGATTGTACAATATGAATAAATGCAAAAAAGACATTTCCTCGATCGTGTGTGTTTATTTTTTGTTTACAAACAAAACGCCGCCAACTGAATCGTGATATTCACTAACTTAGGGGTATTGTGATTAGGTAGGTAAACGAAATAGTAGCATTTTTATCTTGATAATGACTAGAATATAAGCCTAATTTAATATTCCCAAAGCTAATCTTTGCACATCAGGAAAAATGTAAACCCAACTCTATAATAAGACATTTTCAGTAATTTTCTAGCTTTATCGCCCATACGCTTCCAACGCTTTCCATATATTAAATTGATACAATTTAGTCAATATATTTCGCGTTTCAACCAATATTTACACATCTCGTTTGTAATCTTGTTATTTTAGCGATATGTCAGTATACGACAATGAAAACTGTTGATCAATAAAAGAGCATTTTAATTATTGACGAATAATTTATTACTCACTCCGAACTAACAAGGATGTGACAGATCACGATAATTTGTATGGGAACATTGCTTAGAAGAGAAGTATATAAATTTAAATTCCTTTAATTATCTGAGGAATCAAGGACGTCAGTGTCCAGGGAACTGACGTCAGCGTCCACGTCACTGGTTACTGCCGCATAATGTCTACTGGGACCTTCGGTGGGTACTCTTATTATATTCGGTTCGTTTTCTTGACCTGAATAAATTAATAATCAAATAATTTAATATTTATTCCTTGAAAATATGATAATGAATTAACTTAAATTAATTTCTAAATGGCAGTATAAATGGTAGTACTGCATTAACTTCAATTAATTTCAGTATATGGCAAGCTTATGACAGAATTTTTAATGCCCTTTTTAATTAATATATTTTAATGAGTAAAACTTAGTATTTTACCTTCTCCAGCCCTTAACAGATTTTCAAACTGCCCAGTCGTAGCGTTCAATGTAGGGACTGCAACGGTGCTGCCAATCGGTTCTCCGAGAAACTCATATTGTGTCGTGAATGCTGTTGCGTCTATTATGATTGCCTTCAAATATAGAATATAAAATTTATTTTTTTAACATTAATGAATCAACTAATGAAGTATCGTATGTGACTATCGAAATCAGTGCTTCAACAAAAGCCACTTCGACATACATTTATTCATTGAAGACCTACGAAATTAGATATTGCTTTATAGAATTGAACAGTAATCGCATAATAATAACATCTATAAAATACCCCATCCATACCGGTTTTTAAGTAACAAATCATGAAGACAATAGTATATCCAAATTAATATTCTTGTGTTGCATTCCCACACCTATGACTAACTTCAAAATAGTGGTTTCTTAGATTTACGCGAATGTAACACATTGAAATAAAACAATTTTTACGGATTTTATCGCGATTTGGTTATTTTGATTTCGTGGTCACGGGGCGGACGAAAGCTGTAAAGCAATCGAAACGTCGGGAAGTTAAAAAATGTAAAAATTAAACCAAATCGCGATAAAATCCGTAAAAATTAGTTTTATTTCATACATAACATACATAAACTTACGCCTTTATCCCCGAAGGGGTAGGCAGAGGTGCCACTAGGACACCCACATTTCGCCTTGTGTGTTCTGTCCCACGATGTGATAGGGGGCGAGCCTATCGCCATATCGGGCACAAATTCCTGACTCCGGACTGATAATGAATAGAAAAATCCAATATCACTTTGGAGTTTTATTTCAATAACTTCAAAATTTCATAAAATCGAAGTGAACGATCTGGTAAGTCAAACCTCGCTCTGTGGTTCCGAAGACGTATTACTAGAGCTCAGTGACGTTCCTCGACCAGAGCTTTCTTGTGATTGGTCGCTGTGTATACCACAACCGTCGCCTGCGCCCGCACCAGCGCCTATGCCAGGCTCCACTGGGTTACCATTGGCATCGTACAGAGGTTCGGCATGGGGAACCGACATGTCCAACGGTAAGGGCTCTACCAGTTGTAGCTGTTGAGTTTCTTCGGTCGCCTAAAATATTTTAACAAAGATTTACTACCTCCCTCATTGCAGGGCGGTAGGCGGTAGAATCTCTGTACAGGATGGTGGAAAACCTATAATAATGACCCACAGCATAATTATGCCAAGTACCTAGCTAATGGATATTATTATCTATTCAATTTTCATGCCACTTACCATTTTAAGCATTGCAGTCACATCACGTGACCAGTATCAAAAAGTGATAAGTACATGAACTGATGTTACTTTCAATTTATTTCGAAACAAGGTTCTTCTAGATAATTAGTAAATTGTGTCAAATGTCAAATACGGTAAAAAATGTAACTAATTTTGTTTCACATATTTCAATGAGAATTAACAAATAAAAGGCATTTAAATCTTACAGATTGTTGTTGGCTTATAATTTGAAACAACCAATTAGGAACGACTGCATCTTCATCGATGAGACAAGACTCGTAACTGTCCGAAGAGCGACCGGATACAAACAATTCTTCTGAGGTCTACGAAGTAGAAAATACTTATTAGGTATTCATTGTGATATTAATAAAGAAAATAATAATGTCATAAGGCATTCCTTTTGCATTAAATACTCGAACATGCATTTAAAATATAAAGTCATTTTAATTCGTTCGAATTATTTTAGGAATTAACTTGACGTAGTAATATGAGTCATGCGTAATCAGCGAATACGTTGTGATTCATGATGGTGTAAAAAATATGCTAGTTTTAATAACATTAATGAATCATAGTTTAAACTCACAGCCTGTCTAGCAAACTCCAACGTCAAACTCCCCGTCTCTGAATCTATAAAATTCACATGATCTGGTTGGTCGCCAATAATTGGTTCAGAATTAATAGAAAATCCGCTAAATGCTTGCGTTGCTAGAACACCACCTACATTCTAAAACGATGGCAGAAAAAATAAGTTTAGTTACAATTTAAATTTTGACACCAGTGTTCTTCACATTATTACCTTATTCATTGGCTGTTCTTTCCTTTCAAATAATTCACGAAAGGAATTATTTGATGTTATCTCAATTTTTAATTCGTTAGTATTCAAAATATACTCTGACAGTTTTGATATGGACGGTACAGATTTGAATGATAATAAATCATTATCGGGCATGGTGAAACTCGTTTCAGCCAAGGTAATGACAGATTCCTCTCCTATTGAATCAAAAGTACGATTCAGAGCATTTTCCAAATCACTTTCCAATATGGACTCAAAATAATCTTCATTAGTATTTATAGTCTTGAAACTTGCCAAGGACAAACAATCGTCATTACTCGGATTCCCGTCTTCATGGCTCAATATTATAGTTGCAGAATCAAAGGTACCGTCGTCATAAAATGTTTTATCAATAAAGTCTAATGTATCATCAATTATTTGTTTTATTATTAGCGTAATACAGCTTTTGACATTATCTATCGTATTATTTGTCTTTTCTGTATCTGCACTTATACTGGGCAACTCATTAGTCTCATTTGTGCTAAGTGCTTCATTTTCAATAACTTCTTTTATGAAATATTGTTTTCTCGTGTCAAGTACTAATGCAACATTCGAATTGTTTTCATTCGGAATAAATAGTTCACGAATAGAGTAATCATGTGTAAAATTAATATCACTAATAGGTTTTTCAATTTTAAATGAGGACGACGATCTTTGTTTTTCATCTTTTATTTCAGCCATTGGGATTTTTATATTTGATTTGATTGATTGAGTCCTAGATTTTGTAATTCCAGAATGAAGGGATTGATTTTCTGTTTTTAGTTGCGCTATGTAAACACTTTTTTGGCTGCCCATAAACATGCCTTTGTTCGGTTTATCATTCTCTTTATTTGCCTTGCATTTTTTAGGAGTCCCAGGAATATTTTCTTTATTGTTAATCAAGCTTTCAACTTTTTTGGTACTTTTACACCTTTTGGTAAACTTCTTAGGTCGGGTAGGTGAGGGTGTTCCTGAACCACTGTCATTAAAACTACATTTATTTGAAGAGTTAGAATTTCTCTTACTTGATAAGGTTTTAACTTTTTTTGTACTTAGTCTTACGGTAGCTATACTATTAGGAGAAGAACAAGTCGAACTATTTTGTGACTGAGGACTCTTGGGCTTTTTGTCGGCACTTTCTATTATATTATTATTGTTATTGGTTGGACATTGATTATTTTTAGATGTGCTACCATTTTTTTCAATTTCATTATGAAAAACCATGTATTCTATTTTTCTTGGAAGTGCCACGTTAAATTTAAGTAAATCTCTTTGAATTTCTTCCGTTTTCGATCTTATTAGGTGGGGTATCTTGGTGAGTGACAGTTCTTCATTTTCTTTTATGGTCGTTTTGACTTCATCTATACTTGAATTTAAATTACTCTTGTTACAAGCGCGTACGATCATATCTTTTTTTCTTAAGTAAGATGGTATATAATAATTCTTTAATGTTTTCTGTTTACTATCGCGCTCTTTTTTTACAGGCGTGGAAGGTAGGATGACAGACTTCTTGGCAAATGTTACCTTAGGTATTTTTGTAGTATTTGAACTAGAATATAAGCTATCAATGAGAAAAAATATTTTCATAACAAAAACCAGTAAAAGTTAATATTCAATACAAACCTCACATTTAATTTTGATGCCACCTGCGTATAAAGTACATAATTAATGTCGCAATATAAAATATTAACGTTTTTACCACATTCATAAAATAAATACCTTAATTGGTTTAACAGTTTTTGATGTATTATGGATGGATAATTTTACTTCCTTCTTGAACTCTTGTTTTGGTTTTACATTCAGTACAGTGTATACGCGCTCTATTTTTTTTATAACTGGCTTACTGTGCATTATAGTTTTATTTGGTATTTTCTCTTTAGAATTAGCTTTTCTTTTTTTCAATATTGGTTCAATTCCTTTTTTTGCGATAAAAGAATTACACGGCTTTCTTTTGGCGTGAGGTTTAGGCCTATATTTTTGCCACTCGCCTTGAAAAACAACGTCTTCCGAAACTTCTTTTTCTGTGTAAGCATGTACGTGTACACCACCACAAGTTAACCTTGGTCTTCTGGATTGTGATGATGATATGGCATCTCCAGCTTCAACCTCTTTGCAAAAGGATGTTTTGATGTGAAGATCATTTGTATTGACAGAGTTAGTGTAAGGACAGGAGCTTTTCGGAAAACTGTACACACTTCCACATAATTCTGAACTAGAGTCTTCATTTCTCATATTGCTGGAAACTGCCTTCAATAATTTAGTTTCATTTGATACGAAATTTGTTGTAACTACATTTGTTTGACTTGGTAGTACTTGGGTCATTGTAGAACATTCTGTTGTCACGCAAATATTTTTTTCTGAATCTTGTATTCGAATACCAGGCGATCGATTTCTAGGAGTGACAGTTCCATACACGTTGCATTCATAAGTGCAAGTACCAAAATCAGTACTGGCCGTGTGTATATCAGTGCATGAATCAATTTGAATCCCATTTCTACAAGTGTTGGGGAGTTTCGTAAAAGATGTTGTGGCAGACAATGTAGAGTAGAGTGGAACTGTATCGTCTGGTCCACATTGAACGTCTGTGCTCACGCTATGACGTATTCCTTTCGATGTACTAGGCTCGTTTATATCTAAAGAGACGGAAATATAATTTTTAAAATAATTATCTGCAATAATCTAAAAACTAAACAACCCACAAGTTTAAAATCTTAAAAAGAATATTATAACACACCGTTTAAAAATATCGTCTGCGACTGAACATTTTCAGTCGATACCTCATGCTTGACATTAAAGTCTTTGTAATCATCACGGATATCATTAATTAAAGTCTCTGTTTCAATGTCCATAAAGTCCGAGTCTACATCGGTTCCTATAGTTCTACGAAGAGCTATGGTTTCTTCTTCTTTACCCTCCATAATTATATCAATGAAATAGCTTTTTTCTGTGGCAGAAACATTGTAATCAATATCTTTTAAAACGCTATTATTGTATATGTAATCATTTAATATGGAAGTTTCTAGATATTCGTTTTCATATTTCATGGGCTTATCTTGGTAATTGTTCGTGTTGTAATTCTTAACATCCTGCAATTAGGGAATATTTTTAAAACTATTTTGTAATCAATTATAACAATAATGGGGTCAGGAAGGCAGTTTTTAGTCGAATCTGTAAACCATGTCACTCTGTTCCATGAATTTAAATTATATTGCATTTGAGATCAGGGCGTTAAAAGAAAACTAGTAATATCTATGGCCGTATTTTATATTTGATGTTTAAGTTAAAGAAATTTCATTCTGATTATTAAACTTACGTTGTTGTCAATCGGCGAAACAGCTCTATATTTCTTAGACTTGGTTCTGTGGCTAATCTTAGCAGCCAAATATTTACTACTAGAGCTTTTTAGTAAACTGCTGTAGCTGGAATTCTTTTGTGTCATTTTTTTAATTACTTTAATACTTTTGATTTTATCTTTCTTTTTATTCCTTTCACCGTCTCTCACTTTGCATTTTCTATCATAGTATGATACGTAATGTGACGCATATCCAGAGTTTTTATTGTTTTTGGCTTTTTTGAGAGATTTTTTGCATTCAAAATGCATGTCATTGTTGATACATTGATCTGTATCTCCAGAAGTATTGTCAAAGTTATGAATCGGATACGGGACCACTTCAATATCTTCTTCAATCCAAGCTTGTGTTCTTTCCAATGTCGACAGGCCTTTATTATATTTTGGTTTATAAAGGTTTTCGTTAATTCTTTCTTCAGAATTTACCAGTTCAGGTGACGGTTGACGGTCGACGTCGGTGACGTATTCAAAATCTGACGACAAAAAAATCAAGGAATTCAATGAAAAAATACTCTGCATTCCGTTGTCTCGGTATGTAACAACTTTTCTTAAGCTTTTCTGTGAAAAATATCATAGATCAAAACATCTACTCATAAGATGTCAAGTTGAAAAATACCTTTTAAAAACTCAGCACTTGCTTCACTCAAATTATCTTCTAGTTCTAAATCTATATTTCCATATTTAGGACGAGGTATATCTTCGTAGTTATAATGCCTATCTAAAACATGAATAAATGCATTAATATTACTTGTACAAAATTATAATCTATATTTTGTACAAAAATATGAATTATACCATACCTACAGCATGTACTAAATAACGATACTTATCAACGATTTCCTTTCTGGAAGCATAAATATGTCTTAGAATTTTATCATTAAATGTATTGTAATCACGAAAGAATGTCACTCACGCAGTATCGTCCTCTTTTATCTTCTTAAGGTTAACCATATCCTTGGACTTTACTTGTTTTTCTAAAATACCAACATTTACTTAATTCACATTATGCATCATTTCATTAAAGCTTTCACTTATGCTTCATGCAGGTTCCTCAGTTATAAACAACATCCTCGTAACCATTGTTTATAATTGTGTTTTTTTTCAGCCAGTAATTATCCGCCACTCCAATCGTTTACCATTTGTAATATTATCCTCATTAATAGTTTAAAACTGCCAGCGGCGTGGGCGCGATAGCCGTGCCTCCCCCAAAAATAGCAAAAAGAACAAAGAACCAAGCCATGACCCTTTATTTGGGGCGAATTACTGAACTTTATTCTAACGTTACTACGATCAAACACATCTTTGTCCTCTATTTTAGTACTAAATAAACAAATCTAACCAAACCCAACAGCCATCAGCGGGTAGTTCTCAATAAAGTGCCTTTTCCTTCTCTCAATCGTCTTCTCTGTCAACGTCAACAAGTCCAGCAGTTTGCTTTGCATCCAGCTCGTTGGTGGGGGCGTCTCCCGTCCCTTACTAGTCCGGAGAGCTAGCTTCATTAGCCTGCAGACTACGCGGTCTAGTTCCGTGCTTATGTCTTCATCAGCTGTTAGCATTGAGCGCAGTTTGCGCAGCTTGTGGTCGAGAGCACGGCGGAGACAACGACCTAGTAAAGACGTGAGTATTGTGGCATAAATAGTTTTAGGCTTTCATAACTATAATACTTGTAATAAAATAGCATAGCTAACAGGGGACCATGGTAAATAAGGAGCTAATGTACAATTCGGACTTTACATACATATTTGACAGATAATTTACAAGGGCATTAAAGTAATTTAACTATCCATTTGTACAAAATACTTTACATACACAAGTTCATGTCTGGCCACGTATCCCGTATGAGATGTGAATTTGTTAAAAAAATATAAGAACAGCTAAAGTGGTACACCTAAGCTAATTAATTCGCAATAATAATCAACTAAAACTACTTCCACAGATTTATATCATCGTAGGGATTTAGTACGAGTGTCACTACCTAATTATAATTGTAATTTGTAACATTACTTTATGGAAACATAACATCAATTTCAAACCGTTATAATCCGGTACGACAGTACTTCCGTCAGAAAGCGAAGTGGAATGGAAATCAGTCGTGTCCCACTGCAAAAGATTAATATTTGTTGCTAATAAAAAAGACAGCATATTGAAAAATGGTGTTGGTTTTAAAAGGAAATTTTAAGAAACAACAATCTATTATAAAAAAATCTTTATTTTTATATTAAAACATAAAAAACTACTAAGTTACAGCCTTTTTTACTTAAGAACTACGAAATGTGTGATAGATTGTAACATCTTTCAGATGTTTTATATTTGAATAAATATGGCGTCTGGAACTAAAATTGAGTAACGATATACGATGATAAGTGTATATTAATAATATTTTATTCCTGTTTTAACATTTTTCAACCCATTTAAATGAAAATATCTGTTAAATTTATTAGACATATTTACGAATTATTCTAAAATTCATAATCACAACAATTTTCCTAAGTATAAGAAAAGCCATTTTAGTTCCAGACCAAACTATAATATTTTTACAATACTTAAAAGTATTTAATAAATGAAAACAAATAATGGTACTCAGATACAAGCATGGCATATTACTGGTGTTTCTTTACATCAGATGTAGTGTCGTTTTCGATCCAATCCTCTTCGTAAGTAGCCACGGAAGCTGTGTCAACGAGCCTTGTGTAAATAACAATGTCCCCTACAATCTCATAGCCGTTCCATTCGAGAAGTTCCCTGAAAAAAGCATAATCACTTATTGACAGCCTCCGTGGCGCAGTTGGTTAGACACTGCTTGTGAAACGAGAGGCCGGGGAAACAAATGTTTGTGTGATCCACAGGTATTTGTATCGGGTCTGGGTGTTTGTGAGACCGGAAAGTCTCTCGCAGTATCTGAAACCCACGACACAAGACTCGATCTTAGTGTGGGGTCAGGACTATGTATGTGACTGTTGGGTATATTATAATTATTAAATTTAATTTATTTTTCGTTGTGTATTTGAATCAGCTCATATACGTCCCACTGCAGGGCACCGGCCTTCTATACAATCAAGATATGATTGAGAGGGTTAGGCCATATAGTAGCAGTAGTTCGTAGTGTGGCAATCCGCAATACATTTTGTTGTTATTTCAAGACAATTGTTTGTTGTTTTTTAGTTGGCACCAAAACAGCAGAGGCGACACCGCAACCAAGTCTATAGAAAAAAATGTGCGGTAGGTCACTCTGTATTCCTATCTCTTTCACTCGTGAGCAGTCACACTATCTTCTTTCTCGCTTTACCAGTATCCCGCGTAGGTGTACATACGCAGTGCGTTCAGATTTTGTTCATGATGACCGCTCTAGGAAATTATCTTACTGCAAGGACCACATTTGTCGGTATTTACGATTTTGTAAATGTTTGACGTTTTGTGGGTGACGTATGGTATATAACCTCGTCACTATAGTATATCTAAACTAAGAAGTTCCATTTGACGTTTCATACTTTTAACGTAAATAACTTTTTGTGCAGACGTAACCCACACAATTTCAATAACACTTTCCGTAAATCCATGGAATTATGAAGCTATTCTTATTTTATCACTAGATTTACAATCCATAATCACTAAATTTAAACTAAAATCCTTTAAATAAAGCAAAATAACCATTTTAAACAATTTTTTTTTTTCTAGACGTCATTACAAAGTCACCTCGGTAGGTTTTTTACCGGTAGAGTCGAGACTATTCAAACGCATTTGTATACGCATAATCGGTAAAAAAATTTAAATAATCGAGCAGATATAAAACAGTTGTTTTTTAATTTTTAAAAATACTGAACTTTCAGCTAATAATAGGTATGCTGTCAACGAACATACATCAATAAATAATGAAATAATAATATTAATATAAATTAATTTATTATTAATTAATAGATTTGGATATTACAATGGAAATGAAGGCAGTATTGTAGGATACGGCAAACATAGTAAGGAGGTTCCTCACTTTGGAGTATATGTATTGTATTGTATGTATGTATAATGTGTTCATAAGCATGTGCGTGATGTGAACTGGACTCAAAAAGTGTCTGCACCCGGGTGAAGCCGGGCCGGGCCGCTAGTAATAGATAAATCACTCCTTTTGTTCCTAAATAGTAAAGTGACTTATGCAATTGTTGATGTCTCATTAGAATAAAAATGTTCATGAAGAAATAAACGAAATGATGTAAACTGAAAATATAAACTGTAATCGATTAAGAAATACAAACAAATATTATCGATATCTCTAAATAATCGGATATTGTAAGAACCGATTTATTTGACAGCATCCCTATTACCCAATGTCAAATGGAACTTCTTAATTTAGATAGAGTATAAGTATGTATATAATTCAGTTGTTAAAAAGACATTGTTTACGTCTTTACTTACTTCACTCTATCCAAATCGTCTGTGATGTGGCGCACTACGCGCATCAGGTATTGTAAGGGTATTTCCATCTTGTTGAAGTCGCCTGTATACTCGTCCTCAGCCTGAGAATCCACCAGGCTGTTTATTTCTTCCGATATCAGATCTAGTATGCGAGAATCGTCGGATTTAACCTACAAAAAAGTTAGACAATAAAAACAATACTTTATTTTTTTTTAAGTTTTGGATACCAATATTTTTTTGGCAATACACATAAATAGTATTTGTTCGTTTTTTTTTTCTAATGTATTTCTTTCTTCCATTTTTTCCTTTTAATTTATTTTAAATCAAAAGATTTTTTGAGTGTCATATTATAATTACATTAATTTTTAGTCATTGGTTTAAAATAAGTACCTATTTCTTTCTTTTATTTTTATGTTTTTGATACTAATCAAATTTATTTATATATAAACTCGCACCTGAAAAGGATAATTGTACTCCCTAACGATTTTATAATACTGGTTCCAGTACGGCGCATTATCGCCCCAATTGATATTGCACCACGGTTGATTTTCGTTTGTATGATTCGTATTTGTGTTCTTGTTGAAATTCAGCATCTTGGTCAAGTTGCGGATTTCATCCACAACTTCCCTTGTGTGGACTAGAGTGTCCACTTTATTCTTCGCCATCAAATTTTGTGTTGTTTTTGAGAATTTTGTTACTTGAAGTGTTGTGCAGTTGAGTCTAAAAGATAAATATGATTTAATATTATGTGTATAGTATATTTATATTTTCGACTTTTTCACGTGGACATGGTATTTTATCGATCAATTGAATAAAGTAGCGACGAAAGACTATATTGTATATGAGCGATATACATTTTGCGGTGCTCTGAAACAGTAAAGTTTTTTTTTTTCTCGACAGTCTTACACGTGATCCAAGGTTTTCAATAATTCTAATTCTAAATTTAATTAATTAGCTACATAATAACTCGATTCGCGAGGCCACTTGGCTTGCGGATTTCATCGCATATTTAACTTCAGGATTAACATAATGACCACGTAAACAAATAAGCAATCAGCGATGTAAGACTACAATACTTCTTATATAATGAATGAAAATGATTTCTAGTTAAATTTACCATCTACCCTGTACAAAAATTATAACATGTTACATTTAAAAATCAGGGGAACAGTTAAATAGAACTGCTGGCAATATCATATCATAATATCATAATTTGAAATTTCTACATTTTATTACACTAAAAACTTCATTATTTTATAATACACCTGCTGGCAACATCTTCAATTTCATACACCCTGTTGGCAAGTTTTCTGCTCGGCATCAATATGTTGTAATACATTTGGTCGTAATCGAACATTAGAAAACTCTTGCCGAGCTCAGTGTCCAAGTTGCACTGAGAAGTCTTGTCTTCGTATCCGATAGACTCAATGGAATAGTTGGGAGTTGCTAGTATAGCGGTTATACGAGATTGCTTTTCGGAAAAAATGAATTCTGCGTAGGATTCCATGCTGGAAATAGGGAGTTAAGTTAGGAATTGTACATATGATACAGACATTTGGACCTACAATTTAACTTTAGGTCCAAAAGTCTGAGTAAAGATGTGGATGAGACGACAGTATTTTATGAACACCTAAAATATCCACGTATTTAAAAAATACAGGCTGATCTCGAAACGATAGACACTTGCATATCTCACAGTGGGCGCTATACGGACGGATACGATAACCCTGCTACTTATAAATATAATAAATTAGTTCAAGTAACATAAACCCTTACTTGCTAGGCGGACATAACATATTATTCTCCGTGAAAAGTTCTGGAACATCCCAATTATCGAGTATATCATTGATGTTATTTTGACTCGGAGTGTCTGAAATCAAATAAAATGACATTAGTCATGTAGATAATTAAATAGCTCTTATGACAAGTCAATACAATAGTACTTAATCTCAATTTACAAAAAAATAGATATAATAATGTATTTATATTCAATTTTATGATAAGAAAACTGTTATTCAAGGAAATACATTATTTATGTTAATCAATGTCTGAGTGGACCATAAGTATTACCAAAACGTCGCGCAAAGTGAATACTATATAGCCCAGTACTAAGCTACGGTTTCTCCCATAAAATATAATTTTGGATGATGTTTTATACTCGGTATGCTTGGCAAACGAGGAGGCGAATACTAGGCTTAGTTTAATGCGATTTTTTTCGCCATCGGTCGGTCGTCAGACCTTCATGATAACATGCGACATGTATGGAAGTTCATTAAGACAGGATATGCCCGTTCACCACATTGATTCGTATATTAACTCAATGGTTTTGAATTAATGATAATATCCGATATATGGATGCAATCACCAATTTAACATGTAAGTAATTGGACAACCAAGCTATGGAAATATGTCTTACTTGCAACCAAGGCCAAGCTGTTGAGGCTCAAATCTTGTTGCTTATGGTAGTCTTTGTTCACAAACAAGGCCATCTGTGTACAGCAGCCCAGGTGGACAGTGTCTGGTGGTCCCGGGCCAATTCCTTTACAAGTCACTGTGTACAGCGGATATCTCACTACTATGTTACTGCACCTGTAATGTTAGGGAGAATATGGGATAAGAAGAAAAAATAGTTATTTTTTTAAATATTAGACGTAAGTCATTCTTTTGTAGATTCGAAGCGTCAGTCTAAATGTTGAAATAGAATACACATATCGACAAATAAGACATGTAAATTCAAACAGGATACGAGCTTTTACGTGCGATCAGTGCCAATAGATCGATAGAAATGAGTGTTATACAGTGGAAATAAAGTTGAATATTCTATGTTAACTTTTAAATTCATGTTTCGTTGCACATCGACGCTGAGCTAGTATAAATAAAACGTTCTATTAAAAAGTGTATTATGAAAAATGTCACCAATATTCCTGAATTAAAAACCTTTAAAAGTATACCAAAATCGAAAAATAGTACAGCAAATACATTTCCACAATTACCAGTCATGAAACTGTTCCCTCGACCACTCAAAGAAATGATCGAGCCGTCTCAAGCCATTCCTCTCCAGTGATTTAAACAGCACATTAAAATCGCCATTCGGTGTGGTGAATATCACAATCCAGGGTTTGATGAATCCGAATACGTTGTGTATGAGCCGGTCGAGGTCGTGCGGCATCATGTGTTCTATCATCTCTATGGCAATGACTGCATCGCAGCCTATTAGCCTGTAGTCGGGGTCGGCGGCGTTGCCTTGGAATAGCTGTGGAATAAAAATGACATTCAAAAGAGAGTATATTATAAAGTTAATCGGCCTTATTTATAGACAGATTTAAAACCTATTTTAGTTATGAAATGTTTTGACATCTTCGCTCAAACTTAATTATAAAGTTGTTCGAAAGACACAAAACATTCGATAACTAAAATAGGTTTTAAATTTGTCTATGAATAAGGCCGAATATGTTTAAAAAATCTTACAGCAACAAAAATGACGAAAGAATTAAATATTAAAATGTTATATTTACGGCGATTGGGTTAGGTCAAGGATTGGCTGAGTAATGAATATTTTTTTTTTTTATAACTTCGTGCAGCACTCGTGTTACTAATTCGTCATTGAAATGCGGCGTGTTGAAGTTACGGGTTTGTTTAGTCTTACGTTAATTTTAAGATAAAATAATTATTAATGTTGGATTTCAACCTTGTACCAATGCAGGAACAAAACATTTAAATTGTTGATAAAATATTAAAAAGTGCTTACATACAATTAAAATTTCGATTACTATACCAATACATATGTGAAAGTATATGGTAATAGTAATCCACAAAGCAGAGAACATTAATTTAAAATTTTAACAAACCCCAGAATTCAATTTTAATTTTAATTCTTTTACAGTTTGTAAGGTATAAAAAAAATCAGCAGTAAAAAAATTAATATTGTATTCTTCAAAAAATATGCAAATATGTAATATATAAGTTTCATACATAAACTGAATTGATTGATGGGTGTGCATTATACTTTTTTATGCTTAACAAAAATGCCAAATGTTATTTTTGTTTATAAATACTTACAGTGATGAGAAGGGGATTCTCTCTTTTAGGGATGTAGTCATCACAGGTGATTAGATCAGAGGAACATCTCAGCGGTATACTCTCAATGTCCACACCCAAGATGGATTTGATACCGGGAACTTCTTTCAGATATTTTATGAAGCTCATGTCATGGTGTCCCAAATCCACCACCTAAAAATAAATACAGTCGATAGTCAAAAAAATAGTACAACTCAAAACTAATATTACTTTTTAAACACAGGTTTACTGTAGTCTACTAATATGATGTGTTTTTGGCGTTCTTATATAAGGCTATTTCCCCCCAACCACTAAAGTAACCATTAAGTAAATGAAATTAAAATTAAAATAATTAATTGAAATAAATCCTTAAAATATTCAAAATCACGTAGATTTAATAATTCTACAACCTGATACAAAAAAGAGTTTTCAATAGAGAAGAATGGGCAAGAAACTCTAGTGTTGCACTTTTTTAATCCAGTTAACAGTTTACCAGTTTACCACTAATTTAAACTTACAAAACATATTTATTTCTTATACTAAGCACATTCAGTTCTACATAAAATGATATCCTGATCTATACCACTGGTACATTTTTTTAAACTATTCAACCATTTTTCCTAACTAATACCCACGACACAAGACTCGGTCTTAGTATGGGGTTGGGAATATGTACAAGACTGTTGGATGTAGTAAACTTAAAAAAAAAAACGAATTGTCCAGCCAAGTATTCCAACACTATTTTCACTTAAAATTACTTCAATAAGACACAGCTCAAGCATAGAAAAAAATTCAGTAACCTTTTCCAGTTTGCCGCACCACCGTTCATCTAAAAGGCAGTCGCTAACCGCGGCATAACGCTGGGCATACATCGGCGGGTAGAACACCACCCCTTTCTCCTCATCATAATCCGCGAACACCTGATCTTCAAATTCCTCATCGTCAGAATCACTACCAGTTCTATTGAAAGTCAGTGAAAACTTTTTGTAGTACGGCCGGAGTAACCGGTCCAAAGCGGTGAGTAAAGATTCACGAAAGAAAATCAGCGTTTGTAGAGCGATGATCATGATTCCAGACACGGACTGGAGATTTTAAACGCTACTTAAAGTTATCTCCCAATGTAAGCAGTCTACCATCCCATGATGTTCACATGTTTTGTTTTGTTTGTTTTCTTTTTTTATTTATTGACGTTTGTTTATGTCAAATTACACAGATTAGAAAAGTTATATTTTGTACTGACACTATCGTTAGATGTATCGATATCCGACAAATGTCGAAATATCCGAAGCTTCGTATGTAAAGCTTGGCAAGAAAGTGTAAAAATGGAACTAATCCTTTATTTCACCTGGCTACATTGTAACATCTTTGACATTTGTGTATTTTCATTGGATTCCGCGCTGAAGTTTTCGTTTTTAGTCAAATACTTGCAGTGAGAACCTTTATTTGAAGCGACTAGTGATACAAAATGAATAAAACTATTAGGAGTTCCGCAAGGGAAATTATTTATAAAGTTTACTCACGCTATCTTGCAGAATATTAAGCAAAAACAAGTTTATCGGACCTCGATGATATTTACCAAAGAACCGCCGATATGACTGGTAAGTGGAAGTTTATTTTGTTATATTTCAGTTAATCTTATATTATTCTATGGATATAGAGTGGTTTTTAATTCTTGTTCTACGTATTCTTTCATAATTAGCAATATTATTATCAAGCCTTTAGGTTATGTTTACATTCAAGTGATAGAATCAGTTTAGAGATTGACTACCACAACTTGATACTTTTTTGCTTGATTCACCAATAATTAGTTATATCTTTGAACACTATTTCTGATTTAAAAAGTGGAGGTTTTTATCTTAATAATAGTAAATACACCCAACAGTCACATACATAGTCCTGACCCCACACTAAGATCGAATCTTGTGTTCTGTTGTGGGCGTCAGAAACTACGTCATATTTTTCGTCTCACAAACACCCAGACCCGAAACAAATGCCTGTGGATTACACAAAAAAAAATCTCGGTGCTCGGGATCGAACCCGTGACCTCGCGTTTCACAGCCGGCGTATAATCAATTGCGCTACAGAGGCTGATAATTCTTTTTAATCAATGATGTGTTAATTTCTACATAATTTTCAGGTTAATCCGTCAATACTGTTAGAAAAATTGCTCGTGAAGAGCAACTAAATAAGGGTGTATTATCCACACCGGGAAAACATAAACCAGGTCGTCCGAAAAAGAAACTTTGATTTATGTGCCATCAGGCAAAAAGTTCAGTTCCTCTACACAGTGAGAAAACAGGTACTACTTTAATGTAATGTAGCTTGAAGTTGTAATCTTTCTTGTATATTATAGTTTATAATAATAATATTTTTATATGCATTTGGTATTTATAATCTTAGTTTTTTTAAATATAAAAATATGTAAAAAAACTAAGATTTAAAATAAAGAGGAATAATAACTTTGTATTCAATTGCTATGTTGTTGGATAAAAATAAATATTTTCTATAGCTAAGTATTTACTTTATTTTCAGGTCCTAAAATTGCGAAATTTTTCTGGTGGCAAGGGACAAACTGAATTTCAATGGAAGTCGAAAACTTATTCTGAGAAAAGTTCTGAATCGATCTGTTCGGATATCGAATATTTAGAAGAGTTGCTCAGACTAAAAGACACACTGAGAAATGTTTCATCTGAAAATTACAATGTTGTTACTAAAGTTCTAAATAAACTAACAAAATGAATAAATTTTGGTTTATTTTTTTATAAGACAAACACACCTTTATCATAACTCGTATGACAAACTGTAAACATAACACCCAAATAATTAAAGTAATATTTTATATAATCATTTTATATAAACCTACCAACATTCAGTCTTAAATTAAAATCAAGAGTCGATTTTCGATCGAGTTCGATCTTTATACGTTTTTATAGTGACTATTCAAGTTAACATTTTAGTTCATTATCCGCTATTAAATAATTTAATTTGATTGAATTATATTTAATTGAATGTTTTTATCTTATTTTAAACTTAGTATCAAAACTAAAAACTGAACTATACGGGGATGCCATATAAACAGCTCAGTGGCGCCTCCATTTATTTTTACATTTTTTTGCCAATCTGTACAGTAAATTGGGGTTAATTGGCCTAATCTCTAATAAACATATTTTGATTTAATAGGAATTATTGGACATTTCCATATTTTATCCTGTTTAATAACTATTTCGTGTAATAAATGGTAGCAATTTCTGATTATTTTGTCTGAAGAAAAATAATAACTAAGTGGCACCAACTTCAATCATAGTATTGTATATTATTGTATTGGTTTTGAAACTACGGGTAAATTACATAAGCTTCTGTTCTTATGGAACAAAATATTATAAAATAATTAGATTTTTTTTTCATAATTATCATATAAAAATAAAATTCTTTAATTTACAATAAAGGCAATAAACCCGAATAACGCTTTTTTCCTGTTGATAGGAGAGCTTTTAAGCCCTCATTCTGGTATCCCATTTATGTGACTACTGGTGGTTACTGTATATCGCTTACCATCAGGCAAATGGAATGCACGTCTCACCTTTCAATAAAAAAAAAATTTGGGGCGGCTGAAAAGAGTATTCTAGTTTCACTAGTCTTCTAATCTAGCAGCCAGCATGCAAGTGGATATTGCAGCAGGGTCGAGTTCTTATCAAATCCTGCGCCAGCATACCGACTACACTTGACTACACTTCAATTGCAGTCGCAGGCATCACGGCTAGCACTGGATATCTCAGGGCAAGAAGGTAGACCCGGCCTTAATCCTGGGACCAAGCGGCGCAGAACCATTATATGATTACTGTTTAAGTAATTGTCTTTTTTTTTTTTTTTATTGCAATGAATGGCGAGACGAGCATGCCATTCGCCTGATGGTAAGCGATACGACCGCTCATGGACAGTAGCAAAACCAAACAACACCATGAATTACAAGGCAATGCTTGGAATTCCACTGCGCTCGCCATCCTGAGACATAAGATGTTAAGTCTCAATATGTCCAGTAGTTACTCTGGCTACAATGTCCTTCAAACCGGAACACAACAGCGCATTTACACTGCTGTTTGGCGGGAGAAAAAGACATTGCGGTGGTACCTACCCAGGCGGCCTCTCACATATGAGAGACCTACCAACTGTCTGTCCTCCACTTATAACCGTTAAGGTTTTATGGATATTTATAATATCTTCTGTGATGGATATCTACGACCAATATAGGCCAAACGTTGTTATGTCACTATTTTGTTTTGAAGGTGATTGATAATCTATTATAAAATATGAAAGTATTTTCATAAATTGGTAAATAGAGAGTTTTTCCTTAAAATAAAACTTACCTATTATTTCTTAATCAATATCCGGAATCCATCTTGAGTCAAGCACATGTCTTTCTTGCCTTCTGTCAGCGTATTTCCAGTTCCCTCTCCATTTTACCCCCCCACAATACTCCCACTTTGGCATTGCGCACGCGCCAGGTGGAGGTCCGAGTTTTAATCATTATGGAACTCATGATGCACCAGGTAGCCCTTACCTGGATTCCGGATATTGATTAAGAAATAATAGGTAAGTTTTATTTTAAGGAAAAACTCTCTATTATTTGCTTTGTATCAATATCCGGAATCCATCTTGAGTGATGTGTTTGTTATCACCTGGTGCGCTAAATTCAAAGACGCTATAATGTGTAGGAATATAATTTACTTTGAATCATATATTTACATTGATTGAAGTAACAATTAAAATTGAGCTTAATTGCTACAAATTGTATCCTCATTGTACGGATTGAAAATAATTTGAGAGCGATTTGAAATCACTTTGGGTACCCGAATCAAAACTGATCAATTCTCTTTGGTAATAGTTTTGAAACGTATGGATTGTTTTCCAATTTCCGGTTGCCAGAATTTGGTCTATTGGAAAATTTTCTACAAAGTTCAATGAGGATACTGCGGATCGTATAGATCCTGGAGTCGCAGTAATACCTGCTGCTCTTAAAATAGATTTAATCCAGCCACCAATCACAGTTCTAGATGCAGGCTTGACATCACCCAAGGTTGTAATAAATAAGTGGTTTATGCTTTGTCTACGTGTTAAGGTTAATTGTAATAATTTTCTGATCCAGAAAATTGTGTTTAGCTTTTTATCCGGGTGAACTTTAAGCCGCCATCCAGATTGTCTGTGTTGAACCGAATCTGTTTTCGACCCAAATGCTGGCCACAATACCACATCTTCATTTTCATAAATTAGACTATTACTGTCGATACGTAATAAAGTGAGATCATGAACTCGTCGGCTAGAAGCCAGTAGCAGTAAAATGGCAGTATGTCTCGATACTTGAAAAATATTGTTTTCATCAAAAACATATGTATTAAGGTATTGTAACAGATGTTTTGGATTCCAAACAGGTGGCTTTGTTGGTTTTTCTCGTGCTACTGAAATAGCCTTCAAAACGTGTTTTACAAAGAAATTAGAAGACAAGTCTACGTTAGAATCTACATGTGTGAATGTAGAAATCACAGACTTATGCATTAAGATAGTCCTATACGCTAGACCGATATCACAGTGTAAATGGGCTAGATAGCGAGCAACTTGGTCAGCATTAGGATATTTGTAATTAACTGTATTAGACTCACACCATTTTCTCCATCTGTTCCATGCTGGCTTGTAGGTTTTTATCGTAGAGCCTCTCCAGCTTGTCATGAGCAGTTTTTGTTCTTGATCAGTCCAGTTACTTAACACGTCTTGCCACCCGAAATCAGCCATGCCTCCAAGATTAGTTCTTGAACTTGAGGCGGGTGGGTACCTGTTCTCGTGTCTATGAGTACGCGATCTAGGTCTGGAATTGTGTATGGGGGTTCCTGCGCTCGGCGTTGAACATCCGCTTGCCAAAACACTTTGTTCCATTTCGGAGCGATCAAAATGTATTTCCCGCTGGCTTGAATCAGATGTCTGAGCACTCTGGGGATGAGGCTCGGCGGAGGAAACAACCATGCTAGGCCGTAATGCCACTGGTGACAAAACGCGTTGCATCCTTGAGCTTCGCGATCCTCCCTGTCCATGGTTACGTAACTGGGTACCACATGAGCTGTCTTGGACGCAAACAGGTCTATTTCCGGTGTGCCCCACATCTGGAATATGTAATTCGTTGCCGTACTGGTTAGTGCCCATTCGGGACAACACTTTCGGCAAGACAGAGCGTCTACATCGGTATTGAATCTTCCGGGAATATAATGCGCCGTCAGATCTATATCCTGTTGGTCCAGAATTTGCAGAAGCTGTCGAGTTTGTTGCAGCAGTTTTTTGGATTTGGTGCCGCCTTCTTTGTTTATATAGGACACGACAGTCCGATTGTCCGTTTGAAGCAGTATCTGAGCAGATTGGAGTTGACGCTGTTCTGCGCGTATTGCTGCATAGACTGCGAACATTTCTTTTTTGTTTGCATGCCAGGACTGTTGTCGTTTCGTCCAGGTCCCTGCAATGCATTTGTCGCCAAGCTGTGCTCCCCAACCGATGTCGGATGCGTCTGTCGTTAGGAGATGAGTGACAGGACTTTTGTGAATCGGCGTGGTTTTTCCTATGGCTTGATACCACCATTCCATCTCCGAGCGAACTGGTATTGGTATGCTCATCTGACGGTACGGATGTTCGGTCGGAAACTGTCGGCTGAAGTGTTGCAGTGTACGACAGTGAAGCCGACCTCTCGGAGTCACGAAAGTTGCAAAGTTCAGTCTTCCCATTAGACATTGGTACTGTTTGAGGGACCACTTGCTTTTCGTGAGCTGTACCTGAAGTGCCTTGCGTAGCGTTTGGCACTTTGGCTCCGACAGGGATTTTGCGTTGCGTTTAGTATCCCATGTTATGCCGAGAAACTCGAGGCATTGTGTCGGAGCCAGTACAGACTTTTGAAAGTTGATCGTCCAGCCCAATAACTGCAGCACTTTTGTTGTGAATGCTATATCGTCGTGTAGTTGTTGTTTCGACTGATTCGCTAGAAGAAAATCGTCGAGATAGACCACACACCTGATATTGTGACTCCTCAGATATTCCGCCACCCAGTTGGTTATCGAGGCGAATGTTCTTGGCGCCGACGATAGACCGAACGGCAAACAGGTCATTTGGAGTAGTTGGTCCTGTTTGGGATCTGGGTGATAATTCAGCCTCAGGAATCTGCGATGTTGTTGGGCAATAGGCACATGAAAATAAGCTTGGCTCAGGTCTACTTTTGCCATCCAGTCCGCATTTTGCAGAAAGGAGGGCACTCGAAAATGGCTGAATAATTGGAATGGCTTGGCCATGACGAATTGATTCAGTTGTCGCAGGTTGAAGATTGGCCGAAAAGTTTTGTCTGGTTTGGGCACTAAAAAGAACGTGGAGAGGTAGCTGGGACTCTGTTCCGCGTGTTCTATTACTCCCGATTCCAACATAGCTTGTATCTGTGTAGTCATTTCGAGAGAGTTCTTTGTTTTGTAGCATTGCAAAACTCTCGATGTGGGAAATATTAAAGGCGGTTTTAGGAGAAATGGTATTCGTGTACCGTTCAAAAGTTTGCAAATTTTGTTTAGTGCGCCTAGATTTCTCCAAATACACTGAAATTGTTTTAGACAACCGCCTCGAAATAACCGATAGTCAATCGCGGCGTTTTTTATTAGATGAACATTGCGCTTGTCCTTTTTTGCCTTTAGGCTTGTCACGATAGCCAGTTTTAACTTTTCGATTTGGTCGTTGATTTGACTGTTGCTTCTTGTTATTCGTTGTGTTTTGTCGAAAAAATCTCTCTTCAGGCTGTTTGCTCGTCGATGGTTTTTGATTTTGATAAAAATCTTTCGATTGAAAATGACTTGAAGCTCGAGAAGGTGTAGATAATTTATCCACCGCCCCAATTTTTTGAAGATAAGTTTGCAGAGCTTCATCATCAAACAGGTGTTCAGAACTAGGGGGTATTTTTCCCAATACATCCCGATGAAAAACTTCAGGAATTTGATGTAGCAAACACTCACGGCGTAAATTTATAAAATCGGCTCGTCTTCCGCACACTATTTGAATAAGGTCATCTGATACTTTGCTATATGCGGAATCTTTGGAAAATAAGGATTCCACTTTATCAAACAATGAATGTGGGTTCAATGATTCTTTGTTATCATGTGCCCAATTGACCAATGTTTGTAGAGTTTTATGCAACTCATATTTTTCGTTAAGTAAAGCATTAGTTAATGCAGCAAAGGAACGTTCAAGTAAATATGAACGAGGGTCTTCCTTTAACATGGAAGCTTCAAATCGCTTTAATTCGTCATTGACTCCGAGTTCTATAAAACCAGGGGTAGTTAAATATTTTTTCTGAGCATCCGAAAAACGAACCGAATGCCAATCATTACATTTAAAACGTTGCAACTGAGACAATTTTGTTAAATATTTATCCTCGGATTTTGGATAAATAGGATCTTTAACCGTTGTACTAAACTCGGACAAAATGTTAAGTTGATTATTTTTGCCCATATTGTCCGGACGTTGTAAATTAAATTCATTAGAAACCACGTCTGCACTGGTCGAATCCGTGTTTCTATTTTCACATTGTTTTTCAACAAGATGTGTCAAAAATGCCACTTGTTGTGATAAAAATTGAAATTGTGAATAACTCACGGTTTCCTCAGTCTTCGAAGGGTTAATATCCACGTCCGACGACGAATCTTCATCACTATCAGAACTTAACGAAGCATGTGTTCGTTTGCGTGGATTGGAATCACCCACTTCCATTGCTTCGTTTTCCATAATAACCGGAGAGGGATTTCACAATTTTTACAATAACTAAGTGAATAAGTGTAATTTTTAAAATAAAATTTAATATTTTACCACACTTGAATATTTTTATGCAATATTACAAGATTCACTAGTGCTGACAACTTTGCGGCGTGAAAAACGACGCTATAATGATTCAAACTCGGACCTCCACCTGGCGCGTGCGCAATGCCAAAGTGGGAGTATTGTGGGGGGGTAAAATGGAGAGGGAACTGGAAATACGCTGACAGAAGGCAAGAAAGACATGTGCTTGACTCAAGATGGATTCCGGATATTGATACAAAGCAAATAATAAATTATTACGTAGGAAATATAAAAAAAAAATTGCATAGGGCAAATATTTTGATAAAGGACAAAGTTACTACAGTTGACACTTCAATCCAAAATAATGCTTCAATCGGTGTTCATAGCTAGAATGAAAGCTGTCAAATGTCAATTATTTAATCATTTACGTCACAGTATACAAGTGCAGAATGTTTACTGTTTTGTACCAATGATTGAAATAAAAATATGAATCGTATATAAATTGAGACCAAAACACTAAAAGTAACAACATGGGTTTTGATAACTATTTTAATCAAGATCATTGTTACCTAGAAGATTGTCGTAACCCAAATACGGATCAAATCGCATGTAACGTGGAAATAACAGATAGCTCCAATAGAAAGGAAAAGTGTAACACAAGGTGAATCTAGCTTAAACACTTTTTTATTTGTATTTGTTATCTAAGGCATATTATATTTTCATTCGTTATTTATTTCGTATAAATCCCTACTAATATTATAAATGCGAAATATGAATGCATCGTTAATAATGTGCATTACATACATACACTGTATATGTATGTATGTTCTGCTTTTCCTTATGTTCGCATTGTTCGAGCCAAAGTGGCTAAACTAATTTTGATGAAATTTAACATAGAGATACTGGACCATAGAGATGGACATAGTCTACTTTTATCCCTAAAGAAATGTAGTGTTCTCATGGGGATGAGTCAGAAATCAATTAAAATATTCATATTTGCTTCTCTTAAATTTCGAATAGATGGCACGGGACAGGAGAGGACAGAATTGCATGCTTTTTGTCATGAGATATAACAGGAAGGGTTGGGAAATGCAATGTAGTTAATGGCGGTCACATTGAGTATAAGTTTATAACAGTTAAAATGCAAAATAATATGTTATTGATGTAGACTTGACTCAAAAACTATCTGCACCAGGGCAAAGTCAGGCCCGACTGCTAGTCTGAAATACAATATATTATTAAGAACAACAATATTTGTTAATTGTACCTTGGTAATATTTGTTTTGCTATCACTAAATAATATAAACAAGTAACAAAACATGTTTTCAATGTAATATATTTTATTTATCTTATCAACAGCATGTCAATACTAATTGAGAGTACATAGAGTCCAGAGAGCATTTCATCAGTATGTAAACAGAACAATTCTTAAATTAGGTACAATGTAGCTACTGGATATTTATTATTCTACAGATTATTAAATTATCTTCTCATTTAAATTATAACTTTTGTAGTGTTGTAATTTAATGATGTTAAGTCTCCGTTACATCTATCATCATGTCTCTGATATGTAAGAGGCCACCTAGATGGGTACCACTGCAATGTCTATTTCTCCTGCCAAACAGCAGTGTAAATGCACTGTTGTGTTCGGGTTGAAGGACATTGTAGCCAGAGTAACTACAGTGCCCCTAGCTGGAACATTTTGCAGTATCGTAATAGAATAGTAATAGTAAAATTTTGTATGGGAATTTAAACAGCGCCATTGTGAGCGTATTTAGAACTAAAATTTCACAACGGGAAACATTTACTTTACTATACGAGAATTACTATACAATACTTCAAAATGTTCCGGCTAGGGGCACTGGACATAATGAGACTGAACATCTCATTCAGGATGGATTATAATTCAAAGTGTTGTTTGGTTTTGCTACTGTCCATGAGCAGTTGTATCGCTTATCAATAGGTGAATGGCGTGCAATAAAAAAAAAACATAATATTGAATATAAAATCCATTTACAGTATTACAAAGGATTCAAATAAGTCAATAAAGCCTCATATCATAATCAAAAGCCAGGGAGAAATCCAAAACAGCAGAAACAGTGGTAAGATATCTATTATGCATTATTATTTGCATCTTGCAAAACTTCTTATATGTAGAATAAATTAGCATACAACTATTATTTATATTAGCATACTACTGGTACTTATGAGTGAAGACATTTGCGTTGCAAAGACATTCTTATATTATCTAAGAGTAAATAATATCATACCTACACCTATGGTCAATAAGGCAAAGGTGACAGTAGTACCCTTCACTTTGCCTAGCTAAGCTTGTATCTATTTTAAGTAATAAAGTGATCTTATTGCTACGACAGGCACACACTCCAGTGCCGGGCTTTTCCTATAAGAATTTTCCTTGCAAAAGTACCACACAGACCATTATTGTAATCTGCATATCATATTTTTGGTTTATTTCATTCCAGGTAACCAACAAGTCATCTATCTACCGCTAGTAGAAGTTTGTACAGAGCACCAAGACCTGTTTCTGTTGGAAGATGAAAAACTTGTAAAGCCCGGTGATAAATTTAAAACACACAATGATTTCGTTCAGTATTTAAATGAGAATGCGAAGAGATGGTTCTATTACTACAAGTGCTATGATTCTAGAAAACCTAATACAGGACAAGAGTCTTATTTGTATACTTGTGTGTATTTGAGAAATAAGGAGAAATATGTAAAGAAAGGATTAAGGAAGAGGTAAGTGAATTAATTTGTTAATTAAAAATACATATATTAATTTAATAAGAATTGAAAAATATTTCATATCTTGTTTATCGAAAAGAATACCAATGAGCCAGGCAGGCCATCTGCTGGTTAGTAGTCATTCATATTTAATATTTTGTAATCTGCAAAAGACTAAGAATTGTCAGTGTGTTGGCTGCCTTTAACATAAGTGTAGATTGCAGGCTCTTTACTTAAAAGTCCCATCGTTCAATCGTGGCGGAAGTTTCGTCATAACATACAATTTATACAATTATCTCATATAATTTTCAGCTTAATGTACATTATTACTATTAACTATAGCTAATGACAAAGTAAATAATTTCTAAACATTTATTTCAGAACAAACAACTTAAAGACTGACTGCCCGTGTAAGATAAGATTAAGACACCTGCCACAAGAGAACGAATTAACCGTTGTTTTTGTTTGCAACCACCATGATCATCCACTATCAGAGGAAGAATTTCATAAACTACAACATGGTAGACGTTTACCACCTTATATTAAGGAGGAGGTAATCATTTTATACATCTTTTTTTAAATAAACATGTTTGTCTAATATTCTTTTGAAATTGTGGTGAATAAATTGGAATATTTTTTTCCTGTGATGTTTTTCGTCACTATTTCAGTTAGTTATTTATTTATTCATATGTAAATTTAAATAGAAACTATACTATGCATTGTTTAAAATAAAGAAGCTTCAAATATGTGTAACTTATCTTAATGCAATAACAATATAAAACAATATACAATGTATCTTTTTTTTAACAGGCTCTTATTAGCTTAGCCTATATGCATGTTAAGGAATCATAGAATTCGAGCTCTTCAAAATTTAAATTTAAAAAGTTTGTCTTATTTTCTTTTTAGATCATGGATTTAATTGCATTGCAAGTGGATGTGGCCAAAATACGAAAATATGTACAAATTGCAACAGGGTTCAATATGGGACGGCCTTTCTTCTATGGAATAGAAAGAACAATGAAGATTAGAAATATACAAAGGCAAATATCAGACGAAAGGATCAGGATGTTGTCCGAAAGAATTAGTGGTAAGTATCAAGTCATATGGAAACACCGGAATAATTTTATAGAAGAACAGTATCTTATTAAGGAAAACATCGTGAAGATACCTACATACCAAAGCGAGTAGTAAGAGTTTAGATTTAAAAATATGGTATGTAAAGTCCGCCAATCTGCACTAGGCCAGCATGGTGGACTATATGGCCTAACCTCTCATTCGTACTCTCGATGGTAGAGGTGGCCCGTGCCCCGCAGAGGGACATAATACAGGGTATATCAAGACCGCGACCGAAAACGAAGCCAGGTGGTAGTATTAGTGATATCAAACACAATGCAAGTAAAAATTTCACCAAATAAATTGTCAACTTTTTTTTGTAATTTTTTTACTTATCGTCTTATTTGAGTGATAAATACACACCTTTTCTAAAATGATGACGTACATCGCTTTATTTTTAAACACGCAATAGTACGTAAGGGTAGTGATAATTTTTGTAAAAACTAGGTATTAACCCCCCCAAAAACGACGATTTAAAAAAAATGGATCAAAAAATCCGTCGCTGTTTTTGCAAATTTTTTGTTACATTGTGTCTGTAACCGCTAAAACTACCACCTGGCTTCGTTTTCGGTCGCAGTCTTAATATACCCTGTATATGGGCTGGTACAGATATAGTATCAGCCTATAGAGTGTGATCATCTCTATAATCCTGGGTCCTTCCCCCGTAGCGTGAAGAGGCATCTCAGCTGGCCGGCATGATTGTATTGAATGGCATGAGAATACCGTCTGACACCATTGGATACTCTTGTCTGGACGGCATTAGCACTTACTACCAGGTGCAATGCGGTTATTGGTCAGTTGGTTAGACGCCGGCTGTGAAACGAGATGCCGCGGGTTCGATCCCCGCACTAAGGGAAATGTTAGTGCGGCCCACAAATATTTCTTTCGGGTCTGGGTGTTTGTGAGACCGAAAAGTCTCTCGTAGTTCCGATACCTGCGATACAAGACTTAATTGATCTTAATGTGGGGTCGGGACTATGTATGGGGGTGTATTTATTTATTACTATTATTTATTAAGGTATTCGCCCCTCCCGTGAATACCATTCTTTTAACATTACAATAACGAAATATATAATATTATGTTATTGCAGTTGTAGATGAAGTACTTCCATGTGACGATAGTGTTGCTGATGTTCAAGAACAAACAAGCTTGACAGGCAGTAAGTATATAACAATTGTTCGGATCTTGTATTATGGGCAATGTACTTTTAAAAGACCTTTTTGCGTTCGTAAACAGAGGAAGTGCTGATATAGAATTTTTTTTAAATATTATTGGCAAATCAAGTAGATAAAACTCCCCACTACACTGCTAAAATATTATCAGTCATTTTACAAACAATTTTGATGCTGTTTAAAATTAATATTTGTTAAAATGGATATTTGCAGTGGTTATTAAATACTGTTCGTAATTAAACACTGGAAAAATACTTATTATTTTAATATTAACGTGTTTTTTTACAGATACTCAAATAGAAACTTTTGACCCAGCCCACTCAATAGTCCAAAAGACACCAGGAAAAAGAAGTTGGTATTTAAAAATGGTCAATCATAACTTTAATACTTCCAATACGTAGTTTAAAATAAAATGTTTCTTCATCTTTTATATATGAGCACTTTATCCATCCAACCTATCCATTTTACTGGTGGTATCATGGATCCAAATCATGGTACCATGGATCTCTCATATATCATTGCAATGTCTATTTCTCCCCCAAAACACCAGTGTACATGCACTGTTGTGTTCCAGTTTGGAGGACATTGTAGCTTGAGTAACTACTGGATATAATGAGACACATCTTATATCTTAGGATGGCGAGGACAGTGTAATGCCAAGCATTGCCTTATAATTCATGGCGTCATTTTTTAAGTCCTTTATATCAATTTTAGGAAAGAAAGTATTGAATACAGCAGAAAGCAAAAGAAGCAGGGCTAATGAGACTATTGAGAATGAGACGTTGGAAAGTGTTCGAAATCTACAAGAGTATGTTAAGTGTGAAACCCAACACAACCCTTGGATAACTGACCAGTGCGTTCCAGTGCTTTCGGATGGGTATGTCATTTATTTGTCATATTGTCTAAAATACAAATGTAACAACAGGTCGCTCTTCAAATTCATTGATTATTCACAAAATTCACATAATTTTGTGACATTAGAAAATTCAAATAAAAAAATAATGATTTGTGATCATAAGATACAAAAATATTTGTGAATTCTAACAGAATTGTCATTCTCTGAAAGTAGTTTGATTTCTGTTTTAATAAAATACATTTTATTTTCTTAATTCCTAAAGAAAGGAGATGGTCCAGAAATGTATGGACCTTGGGCCATAGTGCTGTACAGTACATGAAATATAATTCGTGAAATTGGCTTTCGATTTCCGTATTAATTACTGTTATGCGTTGCTTATTAACTTTATACAGAAATAAATATCAAGCCAAGAACAGCAACACTACAAGCAATATGGCGACAATAACGGCCTTATTGTTTTTGTTCTTTAACTGAAATCATGAAATATAAATATAATAATAAAAGTGACGCTTTTAACAACGTATATCATCTTTTGACAATTTATGGACTATAGTATCAACAGATAAATATATAGAAAACAATTATAATTAGTAGCGGGTTTTTAAAAATAAGACATAATATATTCAAGTTAAAGATAATGGGTTTGCGCATTTTTGGACGAAATGACAATTAGGCATCATGGAGGACAGAATATCGAAGAAAATATTGCTTCTGTACTAAAACAAACACATTTTTGTATAAAGCCCCCCGTTGTCCAAGAAATCTAAATGTATTTTATTTGAATTCCACATTTTTTCTAGTATTTGTACTAGACGTACATAATACGGCCCAAAATGAAACATCTCCTTTATCAGTCCATCAAGCCAAATGGAGGCAGATTGGAGTGTAGAGGTTCCAACCTGCTTACATTATAGATAGTATAGTAGAACCTAGTATAGATGTTTTACTAACATCTCCAATTCCCTTACAGCTCTGTCAGCATTACTCATCTAAATGATATCATCTTAAAAGGTGATAACAGAGAATACGAAGACCACAACATTGAAATTATTTTTCCAAACAGTATTGAAACCGATCAACAAATTATTACAAGATGTAGTGATAATGAATCTATAGAAAATAGAGACGAAATAGAGAGTAATTTAGGTGACAGTTGTATAGCTTACGAAACAGTTGTAACAGAGATTGATAATGATAATGTGTATGATGATACTGTTATAAGTGAATATGTATATAGTGATCATGTATATAACGATAATGAAATAGATATTAACAATGATACTGACGTCACAAATTATGAAAATGCTATACAAGCAGATGAAACAATAAATCACGTAAACAATGATACTGATATAGAATATTTAACGGATAATGGAAATAACGAAGTTATACATAATGATAATGGCGATGATAACATTGAGGCTGATGAAGTGATAGTTGAATATAATGTTTGTGATAATTTTGATGTTGGTGATGATTCCACGAAGATCAATGCCAAAGATGTGGAAGTGCAAACCTGTGATAGGAAACAAAGTTCTCTTGTATCTGTGTTTGATGTTTGTATGAAGGATGGTCACGTGACCGGTTTCATAGTAAACGATGGAGTGATGAATCAATTGAAAAGCGATCGTGTCGACAAAGCTGTGCAAACGGAAGACATAAATAACAGGTAATAAATTTTATTTCCCGTTGTATCTGGTATTGTAAATTACAACGGCATTAGTAGAAATCGTATATCTGTTGCGAGTGTAGTGTTTTTCAAGGCTGTGCTAGATATAAACTAGGTACGTCTCCTACGTGGAGTAATCTGTTTATATTTGTCACGTTCACGGATGCAGAGCAATATTGTTAACTATTTTTTAAATGAATTTTGTCCATAGAATCCTGTACTGGACCTGTGTATTTAAAGAAGGAATATAAATAATTTTCTCATCTTTTTTTGTCGGGACTTCTTATTCAATATCACAATTGAGCTTTCAGAATCGAATAATTCAGTCAGTTATTCTAGGAATCTGGCAATTGAACATCAAACAAGAATTACGTTGAGAATTGAGACTAGTATCATTAGCTTCCTTAAAATCTCAATTCGTTTTCTTAGTATTTAATCACTGAATCAAAGCATGCACCGTTTGACCCAGGAATTGGTTTCGCGCTAGGAATTTAAAGCACTGAACTCTTGAATTATTCATAGTCATTAGAATAAATAGTGGAGATTTAGCTCATAGACAGCTTTGGTTCAAACTCGTTGCATTGATAATCCGTTACTAGACTGACCTCGGTACGATTGCTTTGGTAAAATTATTACATACATACATAAACTCACGCCTTTATCCCAGAAGGGGTAAGCACAGGCGCTACCAGGACACCCACATTTCGCCTTGTATGTTCTGTCCCACGATGTGACATGGGGCTAGCCTATCGCCATATCGGGCATAAATTCCTGAGTCCAGGCTGATAATGAATAGAAAAATCCAATCCAGCTTTGTAAAATTATTGATGTAGGTTATTGACATCACAATAGAAGTGGGAATTTTCTTGATAAAGCCACGATGTCGCCCTAAATTTAAATACAATAACGTAAGTTAGTCGATCATTGATAATGCCGAACTTGGAATATTTTTTACTGCTTGTTGTATTGGTCCATTTAAACATGACACTACATTATATTATAGACATCAATAAAAATAATACTTATTGCGAGTGTTAGTAGTGTCGTGCCATTCACATGTTCAGTACCTTGTATGCGATCATATAACATTATATAACATGCTTCCCTTTCAGTGAAACCCGGTTAGGAGACATTGCTCTTAATCTGGAAGACTCCAAATCAGACAGCTACATTGAAGAGGTACCCGACGGATCGCACATTACACATGAATACATACACAAATATAACATAGATAAATACATGCGCCAACCCTGTTTTCCCAAATACATAGAATTATTATCAAAGAAAATCCATATTGATGTTCTACAAATGTTCACGAATGTATACAGTGATCAAGCTATGTTCAAAATGACCACAACACAAAACGGTAAAGAAGGGAGCACAAGGATTCTTTACGTCACAGATCCGCCTAAAGATATAGCACAAAATATTGATGTAAAAGAAAGAGAAGAACTGAGCAAGAATCTAAATGAAGTGCTGATTCTAAAAGAGAAGATTAGAGAATTGGAATTGAAGAATTCGGAATTGGAAACGAAGAACAAACATTTGATGAGTACTAGTTAAAGTAAATTAAAGGAAATGTAGAATAAATGAATATACAGTTACTTTGTATATACTCTTTTATTTATTTGTCAAAATTGCTACGAGAAACTTATAATGCACAACATTAATTATGACGTCACCGCCATCGCAGTGCGGGCAAGTGAGATTTAGGGAAATTTTCACATAATATTTTTTTATTATAGTTTATTTTTATTATCCCAACAGCTGCCTGGTTTTATAAGCTTTTTTGGTGCAATAGGCAGAAATATTTTAGTTGAATATCTTCTTGTGAATAAAATCAAATAAGGTATTGGAATTTCCTGTATAGTCTATTGGTTGTGGGGGATCATCACCATCATCATCAACCTATAACTACCCAATACAGGACATAGGCCTTCCTTTAATTTGCAGACGATACCCATAATCCAGATTGAATTCTTTAAGAGCTCCCAATTCACGCCATTCCGCGAGCTGTCGGAATAGGTACCTATCTATTCCGTCGACATCTTTTTAATGAGAAAATACAAATTATAGTCGAATCTGTACTTCGGGAAAACGGTGGTATTTTCTCAAATAATTTAGTATTTAGTAATTTTAAAACATTTAAATACCATTATTCTCCTAGCAACCGAATATCGTTTTGTTAAAGCAATTTATATTTAATTTGCATTTAGTAATGCGAAAGCTTTAATTACTTTATTGCGCAACTTTTTAGGAGTGTGCAATGTACTCGCTTAATTGCATCATTTTTTTTCTTATTCCAAAAGTATCCTGAGCGTTTAAGCAAATAACTTATTTAACAATCTATTACGTACAAGTTATCAAGGCTATAAATTGCAAACATGCAACTATTAAAGTCTGCGTGACAAATTTATAAAGAATGCTTTCAGATAAATACTTTTTAAATGTATTTAAATTCTCGTCCTTTATGTGTGCATATATTAAATATCTTGTGTTAAACCATTATATTTCGAAATACTTCATTTTTGTGCCGTTTGAGTAAATATGTGCGTCTTAAAGCTTTCTGTTTTTTGCCAATAATACTAAGGTTAGACAAACTATGACTTTGATAATTTTTATGCAAGTTTCTTGTGTGCATTTTAGACTTAGTTCAATGTCGGACACACTTAAATAAAAAAAAAAATATGCATTGAATATTATGCAACTAACTAGCTGCTTGTATCAAAAGATTTGTTCAACTCATCTTTACTGTAGGTATGCTGGCTTAATACTCAACAAGTTTTACGAGATCTTGCGAGGTAGCTTAATACTTCAGACTCAAACTTGACACGTTGAGAACCGGACAGATTTAAAACTGAACTTATTTTTATAAACTGACTCGATACTCCATACGTACTCACAATTGGACAAGGTTAAAATTCTACACGATGTCTATTGGTTTTTTCTGATATTCCTTAGGTATCCAGAATCTGAAAGGTCCTCTCTCTCTCTCTATTCTGCCTCAGAAAGTCCACTATACTGAACGTAGGCATCCCCCAAGGATCTCCACATCCAACTGTTAGACGCGGCCTGCATCCAGCGATTTCCTGCGACATTAGCCTACCTGCAAGCCCAGGTTTAGGCTTTTGGAAAATCACACAAGCTGGAATGACATAAAAATTCCGAGCAAAGGTTATAAAACTAACGTTTTAGCTTATTCGTAGCTCTGCGATAAATTCTTACGCGTACACATCCACAATGTGTCAACGATAATTTGCTATTACATTGCTCACTGATACATCGAGTAGGCGCCAACAGAGGTGAAAGGATCTAAGCATTGTTTGACGCCGTCTCATTGTTCTTAACGTACGAACACAAACCAGTTTATGTAAATAATGTAACTATGACGAAATTATTGACCCATGTGCGTTATATCAGAGATTACATTTACTGGAACTGACAGATCGAGAGTATGCGTCATTGTAAGTATGTATTGAGGGTACCTACGTGTTGTGCAAAGGTACTAGTTCTAGAAAAATAGGCTCCTGGCGATTGATTTCTTATGTATTTGAACCTTTATTGCCAAAGGCATTTTGGTAAATGAACTAAATGAAACGTTTCCACTGTATTTATCTATGCGTTAGCATCTTGTGACACTAATATCTATCCAAATTATTCTGTTGCTCCTTATCTGAGGCTCTGGTTTTTAGCTTTCAATTTTTGTCTTTAATAAGACATTTTTTAAGGGCCACCTTTTTATTGTTTTATCTCAGACTAGTATCTACGTCGCACCTCCTGTCATTCCTTAAAGCTTGGAGCAACACATAAAATACCTAATAATAAACATTAAACACAGCAAATTAATTTCCTAAATCTGAACAATAAGGACGAAAACATCACCAGCAGACAATCTTTCTACGTACAAAAACCTTGGGGCCATTTGGAATTTCGGATGGTTTCAGTACGAGACCCGGCAAAATTAAAAGTACTTTAAGGTCGCACGTTGGGCCGAGCCGGCGTCATTCAAGACAACATTCTCCGTAGATCGGAATTGTTGAAGTTCGTTGACAGTCGCCTGTCGAGGTCACGATCCTCAGATTGAGACTGCATGAAAGTAAGTGTTATGCATGCATCGATAAGTAAACGTTTGATTATTGGCTTCGTCATTGGTTAGTATCGGAGCTAAATTGAGCTATGTACTTTGAGGTTCCAAGTTTGATGATAAAACCATGTATAAAGTTGTAAATCTAGAGCTCTTTATCCATTAATACCACTGTATCCAATGACACGGCTCGTTACGTTACGCATAAACAGACTAGATTATGGAAAACCACTTTTCATACATGTATATTCTACGTGTTTAGTTAATTTATCCCCTCCAGTAAAATTCGTGTGTGCAAATGGTATTGCCTCTTTTTTTCTCCTATATTTTCTTCATTGAGAACGCTAAGCTCATTTCCTATGTTTTTTAATAAAAAATATATATTGTGTAACATACTTCATGTGGTCAAATGTTTTAAGACCTTTTCATAGTATGTTTATAGTCCTAAAAGCCTTGTGTACCGAAGTAATGTTGGGTAAACAATTTGACAACTTCCGTGTTCATAGAGGCGTTGTCTACAGTTTTGTAATGTTCACATGAAAAATTATCACATTCATAAAGGTGTAAAATCTTTGCAATCTCGTCAAACGTGTTGCCATTCCGAACCATTGAACAAGACACATGATTCATTCCGGGATACAATTTATTTATTTATATTATATATTCTTTACTGGACACAAAAGGAACTTAAAACACAAAAGATATTGCACATAAAAATAAAGAGTAGGTACATGGTCTTATCGCTCTTGGCGATTTCTTACAGGCAACCTTTGGATGGATATAAGAAAAGGAAAAGAAGAGAATATTATAGCTTATGATATTCTACGTACTATATCTCTATTCAAAATATATTTTCCATCCGTTGCTCCAATGCAGCTCGTGTGAAGAACAAATAAAAAAACACTAATATAAAACCGCCTTGACAATGACAATATATTTTAAAATGTCTGCATATCATTATCACAGCATCTAGTAGAAAAGCTTAGTAAATTATTTCAGTTTGAGTGATACCCCTAACAGATTTTTCTTTCTAAACTCTATAACTAGTCAATTGAAAAGTAAGTCACTAACATTCAGTACACCACACTCCGCTAGAGCGGATTGTTGAAGTTCACATACCTTTGCAATTTTTGCAAAGACTTTCTGATGTCCAGATGTTTTAACACGTTTTCCTGCACCATTAAAGTGAACATTAACAAAACGCATCATGCAAAACTTATAGGAGGCTTCATGATCAACGATTTCCGTGCATTAACTTTTTGGAGGAATCCAATACACTGCGTTGTCTTGTACCGTACTTTTTCATACTAAAATGTTTCTCAAATATCATATTACGTACAAGTGTTAGCGCAAGAACTTTCGTTTGTTACACAATATGTATTTATATTTGAAATGTCACGCGGCATCCTAAGGTAATAAACATTGAAATTCCCACAACAGCTGGCTGCTAACTCACGCGAGTAAAAACGAACGGATGTGCACAAATGTCAGAAGTTCGCAATTCTTCGTATACACATTTAGAAGACGGTAGATTTGTTAAAATTTAAACGTGAGTTGCTGAGAGCCTATTAGTTCTCTCTCTCTTTTTAATAGCAATGGTAATGCATTTATAATGCTTAATGTAAAGTGTAGTAAGTGGTCATTACTTATCAAGTTAACATATAAGCCACTTGCTAGCGTATCGCACCTGCCATTGCCGGTTTACGAAATCAGCTGAAACAATCCAAAATATATGTATATTACGATATTGTGTACATGATAAGAGCCTCAAAGTAGATAAACCTCGGAGCTAAGTCGCCAGTGAACTTATTCTTTATACACATTAGAACTATTTTAAACATAATAGAATTACATCGGTAAGTCGAATACTTTGTTTACAATAAAATATAAAACAAATAGTAAAGTCGTTCCATTAATGTAAGCAGTAGCCTACCTCAAATAGAACGGACATCTTGACATTCTTCGTCTTAGGTTCGATCATAGGGCACTCACCTCTGACTTTTCGTTATGAGTGTAATTCAATTATATTCCACTTCAATATTGACAGAAACCTTATGAAGTTTTTTGTTTGCGCTCCTCTTTCTATACTCCGACGGATTCCGGTCTTCCAGCTCAGTATGCTTGCGGATATTGTGGCCGAACGGGACCTACAAATCAAGTGCGCCAGGAAACTGGTTACAAATCCTTCAACGACTATCACGTGCATTGTGAGAGGACCATGCTCATCATTTACGTAATTTAAATTACAAGGTCGACACCTATTAAAGTACTGAGTTATATCTCACAAAATAAATATAAAGTAAAATATCAATGTGGGTATTCGAAGGTCCAAAGAACTTTGACAATGAAGAGTGAGAGTGTTCATAAGCTGCTGCAATCATTGACCTCCAGTCCTCTCTTTACCGATCCTAAAATAAATATAAATTTATATAATAAACAGAAATATAAAAACATTATAATGCAACTAATTATACCTTCACATTTTAGTAAACTTGTACGGTACTTGAAACAATACTATTCAAATTAGGCGGTTATTAATATGCACGCAGTACTCATCGGTTTTGGGATGCACCGTTAACTGAACTGGAGTAATAGTATGTTCTGGTTTCAATTAGAAGCATCTAAATATAGTGAAGCCATAAGTATGGGCGTATCCGAGGTATCGTGATATTTTTCGCCCTAGACTGAGGCTTTAAGAAAATATAGAGTGAGTGGCTACGAATTGGTGTTTAAACGGCATTATCACATTTTTTATTTGAAGAAATACCCGAGACATAAACATATAGGATGCCTGAAAACATATTAGAGAAAAAAAATAAGATATAAAATATAACATTATATTACTGATTTAATCTCATAAAAGTTAATAAAATGCGTATGGAGTACTGGCGAACTAGATAGAAGTTTACCTGATTGGGAGAGCCGGCTCTTTACCCTCCGCTAACATATATAAACATACTACAATGTACCTGTCACTACAACGGTGAAGGAAAACATCACGAGGAAACCTGCATACCATAGCTATTTGAAAGAATTTCTATGGTATGTTATGTCCGCCAACCAGCACTAGGCCAGCGTGGTGGCCTATACGGCCTAGCCCCTCCCAATTGTACTCTAGATTGTAGAGGAGGCTCGTGCCCGGCAGTATGACGTGTATAGCTGATACAGTACTGAACAGTACAGTACCTATGTGATTACCATTGTGCTTAGAAATATCATACATTAGCAATATGTAATAGTAATAATTAAAGTAAATTATTTACTAATCAAGATATTTATACAGGGTATATCAAGACCGCGACCGAAAACGAAGCCACGTGGTAGTATTAGTGACTTCAGACACAATGCAAGTAAAAATTTCGCATTTTGTATTTTTTTTCTTATCGTCTTATTTGGGTGATAAATACATAGTTTTCCTAAAATAATGATGCAGATCTCTTTATTTTTCAACACTCAATGGTGCGTAAGGGTTTAAATTATTATTTTCGCGAAAACTAGGGTAAAAAAGATACCATTTTACCACCCAAACAAGATGATTTTTTAAAAATTCTAAAAAAATATCTGTCGCTGTTTTGGTGAAATTTTTATTTGCATCGTGTCTGTAACCACTAAAACTACGTCTGGCTTCGTTTTCGGTCGCGGTCTTGAGATACCCTGTATATTAAAATGATTGTTTAATCATGCTATAAATATACAAAATTAACATAAAATTTAAATTGATTTCAGATCGCAATGAATCACCGAATGCTATTAATATTAGGTATGTATTTAACTTAATGTAGAAGGTTAAATAATTAAGAATCCTTAGAAATATTAATTAGTATTCTGATAGAAACTAATAATTTTTACATATTTTTATTAGTTTTTAAGGAATTTGCCACTTATGTCATGGTTGCTTAAATTAATTATATTTATTTTAAATAGTTGATTTTTTGTTGTCAACCGCATTCTTTCTTGACGGTGTAGCTCTTACTATCATGTCCGTTGTTGTCACTTTTCTATGCAAGGTAAAAAAAACTACAAAAATTGCTGAAAACTAGAAAAACTGTTATAGTTTCAAAAGAAAATGTCATAAAAGCTTATTTAAGTGCGATCTCTCTATAAGATTACATACATACATAAACTCACGCCTTTATCAAAGAAAGGGTAGGCAGAGGCGCCACCAGGAAACCCACATTTCGCCTTGTATGTTCCGTCCCATGATGTGATAGGGGGCGAGCCTATCGCCATATTGGGCACAAATTCCTGACTCCGGGCTGATAATGAATAGGAAAACCCAATATCACTTTGCCCGACCCGGGATTCGAACCCGAGACCTCAGCTTTGTGGTCGTACCGTAGTACAACTACGCCACCGAGGCAGTTTATAAGATTACATTATGACAATAAGTGCAGTGACGTCAGAAGATTATTCCGACAAAACCATCGATGTTATCATCAATATAATGTTGGCCTGCGTAATATGTAAAGCACTACAAAAAGATAAAACAAACTAGTAAAATGCACTGCCTCGATGGCGTAGTTGTGCTACGGTATGGTTACAGCGGTGAGGTTTCGGGTTCGAATCCCAGGTCGGGTAAAGTAATGTTGGCTTTTTCTATTCATTATCTGCTCGGGGTCAGGAATATGTGCCCGATATGGCTAACCCCCTATCACATCGTGGGATGGAACACACAAGGCGAAATGTGAGTGTCTTTGAAGCACCTCTATCTACCCTTTCTGAGAAAAAGGCGTAAGTTTATGTATGTATGCAAAATACACTTCAATCTCAACGATATTCATAAACTCCATAGACGTGAACTAATTATATAAACCCATTTCTATAATCCTGGGTCCGTCCTGATCCGTCGTAACTCGAAGAAGCAGTTATGTAAGCTCGCATATTTGTGTTGAAAGGCAAAAATATACCTGTTAATTTCTAATCAATACTTTGTAGATCATATGGACCCATTTCAAATGTTGAATGCAGTCCTTTGCCAACCCAGCATAAAATAAATTCCACGAACTTAAGCTCCATTTACACGTGGAGAGTTTTTCGCCTCGAAGATACGACTATCGTAAGGATATAAAATAGTTATATAGAATAATGGTGGTTATGTCATGCGATAATGGCATACGATTCTCGCCGCGAGAAACTCACCCCGTATAAATGCGGCTTATGTATTAATCTCATGCAAAAATGAATTATGATTAAGCACGCAGACTAGTCTAAGCGACGTTTTTCCTGTCGTGCAAAACAACTCGTGGCATTCGACGTATTACGTTTTGATGTGATTGCACAGCGTGTGATGGAATCAAGTTTGAGTATTATTAATCAGCTGTAAACGCTTACCTGAAAGTCGATATTAATAAATAAGTTGATGATGAAACAGGTTATTTTGGGAACTGGTTTCGGGATGCCCTTCATTTTTAACCCAATTTTTTGTTCTTTTCTTTTGAGATTTGTTACCTCGATCTCTTTGAAAGGGTTTAAAATTATTTATATTTACTCGCAGTCTACGATCAATGTTTTTTCAAAAATCTGGTTTCTACAGGCTGTTTGTAAACTATATTTCCCTGCAAAACATAATTACCTCTTCTCGTCTCTGGAATCATCTCAGGTTTGACTGACAGAAAATGCCAAAGGTATTAAATCTACTTAAACCAATAATTATATGAAGTGTAAACAAACAACGTACTCTGCAGACCAAAGTATAAAAGTCACTTTCAATCAGTCAGCTTTCGGTCCATAAAATCCGAATAAATCTCCACCCAAATATTATGACGATCTTTACTTATGTGAAATAAAGATGAATCAAGTAACACACATTCGAATTAACATGATATAAAAATAAGATTTTCTCATTCAAAACAAAAAACATTATGTTATTGTGTCTATTCTGTTCACTTTCCATTTTATCTATATCCTCTCTGAAATATACTTAACATAACATAATCATAAACTCACGCATTTACCCAGAAGGGGTAGGCAGAGGTGCTACCAGGACACCCACATTTCACCTTGTATGTTCTTGCCCCCGATTTAATAGGGGGCGAGCCTATCGCCATATCGTGTACAAATATATACCTACTATATAACATATTATATACCTACTAAAACTCTAATTCACACAACCGTTAGCATCCTTAAAAGATTGCAATGTTAGAATTCTCGGTGCAATTAAATTGAAAAGGTCGTGAAGACGTCGGTCTAGTCTTTAGCTGTGTCATAATAATCTGCAACATTCGTAGGTATCTTGATTGATGTTTCGCATATCGCAGTCTCATAAAATTTGGCTCCAACATATCTCAATTGTAAGCATTTTGTATAATCTGTAAGTTTTGTTGTAGATCGTTGATGCTCGATGTGTTCTTATGGGCGAGTAGCCGATTCAGAAAATTGAAAGTTTTTCATGTGTTTCGAATTTGGATCTTGTAGGACTTTAATACCTTTGTGACCTTAAAAAAGCAACGCATACTGTATGATATTTTATTGTTATTTCTGCACACTTATTTAGTTATGAATCCTTAGCCAGTACCCATCCGCCTTCTTATCAAACCTGATTACTTCTGCAGTATTTGGAACCTTGTACAAAACAGAAACAGTATATGTAGGTGTTTGTTTAATGATGACTATACTTTGTGGCATGCAATTGAATTTACGTATGTATGCAATGTAGGGTAATAATTATGGATAGAATGATATTTACATGGTAATTTTATTTATTTATTTAAAACTTTATTGTACACCAGTAATATACAAAAATAGGCGAATGCAAAACGCAAAAAAAAAGAACTTTTAAGAAACCAATTTGAAGAAAACCAATTGAGGATATGCTGAAGGAAACTGAAATAAAAAAAACCACGTGCGCTTAAACTATAACGAAGTTACAAACGACTCCGATGGCAGGCATACTCGAAAAAGTCTGCCGCAGCTAGCCAAAGAATTTGAAAGCTAGAAATTCTTAATTTCGACTACATTCCAAAGTACTCGTCGTGATGGCATGTCACCTAATGATATCATTTGATAAAACCGCATTAGACGAAATTAGTATTGTTTTACTAATAGAAGAATTTGTTAAATCACGCCTAAGTCCTACCGGTTTCATGCGCGTACGCAGGTCAGCCGAAGAAAAGGCGCGCGCAGCGGCTGCGTTCGTCAGTCGAGCCAGGGTCGCCAGAGGGGTCGGACCGCAATCTAGTCATTAAAAAAAATAATTATTTCTTTTACATATTATTTTGTAATCAAAAGGTCATCATGAAAGTGTTCATTGTTTTGACTGCAGTCACCGCTCTAGCGAGTAAGTATTATTATTGTTTTATAAAGTGTGTTTTAAGTATTATTATTAATAAATACAAAAAATATATATTAAGGTTTAAAAGTCCATAGCTATAAATTATAATGGAATTCTGTTTGATCAAAGCTATGACCGATATCAGGTTAATTTAATTCTTAGTTGCCACATAATATCATTATATATTTATATTATATAAGTATACACCTATATAGTTTCAACCAATCACTTTTTAGTGTGACACGTAGCAACTTGACGTTCACATGTACACCAGTACAAAAGACTTCAACGAGCACCCTAACTACAGTTGCTCAACAGTAGTTGGCTACAATATATTATTTGTAATTTTTATTCTGATTAATTATTTCATTTTTTTTCTATAGATTATAATCAATGCTCAATATTAGTCTTAAATACAAATAGCACCGTCTGAAAGCAAATTGTCGGCATAATGAATCGTTTAGTTCCGCGTAATAAGAAAAGCTACAGAATTACGAAAACATTATACAATGATTACAAGTGTTTAGTCTAAGTAATTATTACGAACAATTCACCTTTTATTCACACGCGTGGTTGCGTCACTTTACTCAGAAAAGTTTAATAAGAACACCCAATGACCCACTTAGAAGAATATTTAAATATGTTATACAAGATTTTAAATAATTTATGCACAAATTATGCTAATTAGATTTTTGCGAGTTACTAATATGATTAAACAATGTGTTTTCCTTAATTTAATTAATTACATTGGATTAATGTACTCACGTGGCAGGTTTAGAGGAAAATTCCATAAAACATTTTTCATGTGTCCCCATTAAATTTTATAATAGGATAAACTTAACAATCATAACAGTTTCGAAACTGAAAAAAAATCCGTTTCAGCTTTGTTACCTATCATTAATTATAATCCTCAGATTTTGATGTTCAGACCCAAAAAATATTGCTTAACCATTTAACCTTTAACCCAGAACTGCGTATCCTTGTTTCAAAGACAGCTTCTTGTCAACTGTACTTTCATAAACTCTCAATAGTTCGAACGTAAAAATTTTTTTTTTACAGTCTAACCCCTAACAACAGTTTGATTAATTTATCTATTATTACTTGATACATCTTTAATAAAATTTAATCCCAAAATAACACATTCATATAATCTTAACGTTAATCGTAAATAACATATGAAGAACTAATACGACTCTACTTACATAGAGACATACGCTAGTATCCTGTTTCATTCTACATAATACACGAGAGACAACTAGGTTACAGTCAGTAGGTAAATGAAACTTATATTACCTAACTCACTTAGTCACGCTTTATATGGATTTGATATATACAATCTATTTTATTTAGTGGTTTGTTTAGTTGATTTGAATTGGTAGTGAATGACTTACAAAACTCTTTCATGCAATATATTGTTTGACTAGGCAGTACATTAGAACTTTTTCGTCCAAAAGGCTTAGGTTGAGAAACGTTAGATTTTTTTCAAGTTGGACACTGTGAATTTAATTATCTAAGGAAGTCGGTTTGAATTAAGTTAGAGCCAATGTAACTAAAAACCAGCAAGTTACTGGATTGTGCTTACGCTTTAAGTGTAAGGATAAACTTCGTCGAGTCAATTTGATAATTTTGCTACATTGACACCTTTTATTTTAAAGACAATTGCCTACAAAGGCGCTTCTTAAAGTCATTTAATTCTAAAAATAAGTATGCAATTTGTTGAAAATTTCCACTAGAAAGGCATATTTATTCTAATCATGAGTTTTTCGTATTTCGGTTTCCGTTAGATTCTCTTGCTAATTCACAATGCGCCTTCAATTGACAATTTGTACGCACTTTGTTTATTCATAAAGCGGTGTCTGTTTGTATTAATTTGGTTTTGAAACAGTTTTTTTTTCTGCGTCTGGCTTCAGTTACTATAGAGACTAACTTATAAAAAAGCATATAAAAAGCATCGTATTTTTTTGGAAAACGTTAAACTATTAATTCGGATATTGTATCTCTTACACATAATATTTAATATTTTAATTACCTGTTGTATGATTAATTGCCACCATTATTTACATAACGTTTAGTAACAAAACAAAATTTACGAGAAAGTCGATTTCTCTGCACAAACTATAAAAACAAATGAATGGAGATACAAATACAAGGCGAGACTGCTGGCTTTTCTTGATTTCTCTAAAACGACATTGACATTCGTGTTGTATTACAAATATAATGCACACGAAATTCCACCGAGTATTGCATTGGTGTGTTGACATCGCATTAAGATTTACGCAAATGATCTCTTTTGCAACCGTTGCGGGGAAAATAAAGCCTTTTTGAAAAGCAATTTCGCTGCAAATCGTTTGGGTCACGGACTACTCGTTGCATGTAAATCACATTCACGTGTGCATGCGCTTTATTTTAATGTAAATACAATATTTCGTAAATATTGGCATTTGGGTTGTTTTATTACGGCTATTGATATACAAGGACACTTGTAGTTACGTAAATTGAATTATGTGAATTATTTATCATAATTATGTTGGCAATGACTTTCATGCATGCATACATAAATGGTTAAAGATGTAAATTAGTTTAATGTAATACTTTACTGCTTAAATTACCTAGAAATTTAAAATACATGATTAAGTATTTTAAAAATATTACATCGATTACATTTTTACTGTAATTTTAATAAAAAAATACCATTTGACGGCGATCAAAAACTAGTAAAAATACATGAATCACAATATTTTGACACTAAATTTGTGAAATGTCTTAACATGTGCAATATTCCGAAGTAAATAATTAACATACTTTATGCAACCGTGAAATGTGTTCTTAGTCACGCATTCCTCACTTGTAAACACATAATGAGCCTATAAATTTGTAACAGTTAATAACCAAATTGCAAAGTTTAGCTTGTTGTAATTATTACAAAATGTATTTTCCACTTGCACCCAATTTTTTAACACATAGAACGTGAATTACCTTAAAAATAAATAAAAATAATTTCCGACATGTCATTTACATATAATCACTTATTATAATCATAATTATACAGTCAGCTATGTTAAGAATTTTTATGAATTCTTATTCCGTAACAATGTCAGTAATTTCCTTTCTGTATATCAGTGTAATGTGGCTTAATTATGACATTCAATTAAAATGAGTAATCACGGAACGACGAGGAAACAAAAAACATTTATGACAACTTTTGCATACTGAGTTAATAACCTATAATTTATTTTATAATTTATTTACTTTGTAAATTACAGAAAAACCTTAAGGTATCTATATATCTATAAATCAGCCCATATACGTCCCACTGCTGGGCACGGGCCTACTCTACAATCTAGAGAATCGATTGAGAGTGGTTAGGCCATATAGTCCACCACGCTGGCCTAGTGCGGGTTGGCGGACTTACATACCGTAGAAATTCTTAAAAATCGCTACGATATGCAGGTTTCCTCACGATGTTTTTCTTCACCGTATGTTATTACTATATATTATTAATTTATTATTTTATCAAGCATTCAATTACCATTTATGGATGTATTCTGTTTGACAAATACGATTTTTGAGCGGTTCAGAGTACTTTGCAAGTTTATTTTTGGACATTACTCACTACCTGACAAGGGTTAGACATGAATCAAAGTTTGCATTTTAATATTTAAATGATGTGTTTGTATAGCTAAAAATAAATTCAATTTAAATAAAATATTCTTTGCGATTATTTTCTAAACAAATAAATTATATTTGAAAATTTCAAAATTCTGATTAACACAAAAATACAATCAATTTATGTACTTTCATAAGTACTGGAGATTTGACTATATGTAAGCATTAGATAATTATACAAAGCGACCTTTGCCTAAGTAAGCGGTTTCCAGAATCTACGTAAATGAACACAACAAGAATTTCAGTTGGGACATTTATTATTAATTTCGAAATAACTTTTGTTATTATGTGGTCAAATCCAGTCTTACTTAGAAAGCTACAACACTTAAGCAACAATAACAGCTCCATCTAATTTTTCAAATTTCGAACGACACCTCTACCAAACAACAATTTCCCTAATCGTAAAAGAGGCTAAGGATGTCACAACTCCCAAGCTACTCTAACATACTCAAAAGTATTTGAACATAATCACCGGGTCATTCGGTGATGCGGCCCTTGATGCATCAGGCAGCGATGCATTGGTGTCGCAACCCAACTCACTTTCACTTAGTTGCGTCAGAGCCGCCTCGGCGCGCCTGTTGCGATACCGCTGTCGATAATCATGTGTTACTTTGTTATGATCCCACATATCAAAGGAGCGGATTTTTTTGTCTCATTTGGCAACGGTGGTAGAGAAACTGAAGGATGTTACACGTGTTACGGCAATTGGATGTCACGTGGTATTCGTAATATTTAAATGAAAATATTGTTTTCTGAAAGTGTACATAAATAAAAAATTCCAAAGTAATATTTAATTACTCAAACGTTAGTCGTAATACATCGATACCTTAACATGTGTCAGGTCCAAATTGGCGATAAATTCTACAAATTAAGCAGATCTAACCGGGAAAAGCTTACGTAACTGGCGTGTCCTCGACATGTTTAAAAGTTTGGAGATGTTTTCCAAAGACGAATCAGATATGGGCACATGCATATGTCAGATTACGGCAGACTTTAGGGATAAAACGTGCCTTAGCAACACAAATGGCAGAAAACCCGATCAAATCCTGTTATACCATTGTAGACTATTTTCGACCACTAATATTCGTAAAATACCAAATACTTTTATGCTAATACTTGGCCTTGACACTTAAACATAATTTAAAATGCAAAAAATAATCCGCTATTTTCGCCAAATGTCACATCTTCCATAACCGGTTCGCGGCGAATTAACTCACGTGTAGTGAAATATTGGCCAAAATACTCGTTTACCATTAAGTAAAATGTCGCCTCGTTAAGGCTAAGACGGGATGATAATATTTAATCACCATCACCATTTTTAATTAATTTTATTCATATTTAAAAAATTAGCTATTGACATATTGAATAGTTAATAATGAACAATAACTATGTTATAAACTATTCATAAGCATTTAAGCTAATATGTCACAGTAAATATCGAAAGCATTGCCACAGCGAAATATGAAACAAAATTTTTATTTTAATTTATTCCAAATAGCGTGTTGAAAACATAATGGTGATTTAGCAAACCCGATTGCGGACAGTAGCGTGCATGCAATAACTGCTTAACGTGATAACAACACTCAAAAAAACAAGTGTGTCAATACGTTTCGACACCTCCGGAGACTTATATAATAGCATATCATTATGCAACATCAAACACGATCTTAAACAGAGCTACAGAATAGAAGAGAGAAGTGGTACAATAACTTAAACAGCTGTCTCTGATCTGTTTTTTATCTGCGCGGGTCGGAAATGAGATTTACGGACGTGTTATTCTTTTTTTCATCAAGCCGTATTATTCAGACTGGTTGAAAACCACAGTAAAATTGTTAATAGTAGTACGATTACCTTAAATTATGATTATGCTTTAAGAATATTAATAATATGTGGCAACTAAAACACTGATCAGTCATATTAGATATGTTTCAGAATTATCTCATGTCATATATGGTTATATATTATTGCATATAACAGTAACTAGGCTCAAGTTAAGAATCAGCTGCTCAATTTCAAGACTCTAAAATTTTGACAAATGATTAATTTAAAATTCCATATAAGTATGCTTATAAATAATACCCTCTTCAGGTGCACAATTCAAATGCCCCGCCAAAGATGGCCAATATGAAGACGACAAGCAGTGCGATAAGTTCTACGAATGCGTGGACGGCGTTGCCACCACCAAGCTGTGCCCCGACGGCCTCGTGTTCGACCCCACCATCAGGAAGATCAACAAGTGCGACCAGCCCTTCAACGTAGACTGCGGGGACAGGACTGAGCTCCGTAAGTATTCTTTCTTTCTCTCTATATATATCTCTCTCTTCAGCGATAAGGAGTTCCCTATTAAATTTAGGCCTGACTCAAGGGTCTACGCAGACTTTTTCTTTTTAGCTTGAATTAACCCAGTGCCAGGGATTTCGACTTAATCTTCGCCAATTAGCCTGGTCTTTAGCATTTTCGATAATGAGACTGATATGATAGTCTTTTTGGTCACTATTTCTGAGAGAAGCGCGTAGCGTATACGTACACCTAAAGTGTAGCATCGCTCGTTTGGGATGCTACACTTTAGGTGTATACGCTACGCGCTTCTCTTTTAGTGATGAGTCCACGATTAGATTTTCTCACCTTCATAAATTCTAAGTAAACGGCAAAAAAATCGCACACGTATTAATTAATATTCTAAAGGCATATGGGTTTTTACGTGATTAAGTTTACCATAATATGTAAATATGTACTTAACTAAAAACAATCATTGACATAATTGTCACGTATTTGGCTATCACTAGCATATGGTAGAATAACAGATGTTTTTTTTATCACATTTAGAATTTTGCATCTTTCATGCTTGTCCAACTAACACTAGCACAATATGTTGTATCAAGAATATTTTACAAATGATTTTAATAATTTTAACCCATTTTCTATCATTTAATGCTAATAAAATCCTGGCAAACTTCACTTTTAAAATCCCTACACTTATATCATAGGTGGTTCTAGTCACAAAGTTTACTCCTATAGATAAATTCCACGACCATACATTCACGTCTCCTTGAGCGATAACGTATAAAGGTTGTAAAAATACCTTTCTAACACAAAATAAGTAGAACAAATAATATTGTGAGGTCGTTCGCCAGTCCCTATGAAGTAAAGGCGTATCCTGACCACCTTTGACCGACGGCAAGACATACGTCGCCGCCTTTCTAGGCCAACTGGTACGAAACATGTATGCGATAGAACAGACAGGCATAGAAATAGTACACACACAATATATTTTACAGGATTTTTAAAGTTTGACGGCCTTATTCATAGACATATTTAAAACTTATTTTAGTTATCGAATGTTTTGTCTTCTTCGCTCAAACTGAAAGTAAAGTCGTTTGAAAGGGACAAAATATTCGATACCTTTTTGAAAAATAGATTGTCAATCTGTCCAACAATTAGCCCGTAAATTTTTGAGCGACTCTAATATTTCGTGAGGGTTTTGTTTGAAGTATTGATAGCTACGATAATTATTTCACATGTAGATATTGTCACTTCAACAAAAATGGCGTAAATATAGTGTATCGGACGTTACATGCAACTTAGCTAGAATGTCTTACATCAGTTTTTGTTAATACCTATTTTTCTACATCTATAATTCAGGCACTTTATCATATGTATTTGAAGTTATAAAACTCCGCTATGCATTTTCGAATTAAACATTTTGCACTTTGGCCTCCGCTGTACAAATTTGTTTAGTTTTTGTCACAATGCGGTAGAGTTGAGTGTGGGCACATTCACTTCATGCCACGTAACTTACTGCACTTGTATATGTACTAATATTCTGTATGGGCGTCGGTACAAGGAATGCACTGAGCATGACTACGTGCCCTGAATTTAGAGTAGGCATTTTATATGTTTAACATTTTTCTCGATACCTATTCCGTCAGCACAAAGGCTAATGTTCGAATGGTTTCTTCCGAGAAAACACAATTGCATGCGCCAATGATTTTTTCGTAACTTGAGCTAAATGTTAGTTCTACATGTTTATTTACTGTGACATGGCGTTGTAATAGCCCATTTATTTGAAAATGGAATGATAAATTAATAATTTCTTTTTAATTTAATTGACGTCTTTTATGTCCGTATTTCGTAATTTACACAAATAACAATTATACAGTGCAAATTACTGGTTTTAAATTTAACTGCTATCACGTAACCACAGTCGATGATGACGATTAAATACTTTCTATACATATAAAATCTATAGACGATGTAGTTTTAACGTAACATCAAGGTGACTGTGAGTGTTAAAAATAGCGCGACCACCCGACTACAAGTGAAAGAGAGCGCGGCCAATCGAGTTCCTACCGAGTTCCAGGAGATAATTATTATTTCCTATTTGGGCTGACCTCGACGCCCCTCCACACTTCAAGGCCACATTGTTGATTCCCGCTTTTCTAGTTTGTAAGCGACATGTCTCGACTCGTTATCGGCGATTTTAAAAGTGGTTTACATTGAAATCCGTTTTTGCAATCGCTTTCGTTTTCCTTGAATCCGAAGATGCATTAATGCATACGGTTATGCATTAAAATTACTGTTTGTATGATTATCCTTTGTGATGGATATTCGTTAATGAATTTGAATTGTAATACATTACTCATGTCTCAATTATCTTAAGTGTGGGTGGCGGTGTATCCATCATGCATTGAAATGGTAGATGGATTTCGAAATTTAGCAGATTTTCGTAATGATTCCCTTCCAAATCATATTTTATACGCCATATTCAGATAGATCTAGACTGGAATTTAGCTAGTCATTATTTTATCAGAGTTGTCCATTAACTTTGAACATTGGCTTTTAACATTTACTTATCTTTTCGACGTCTACAATCAATCTTACATAAGCTCGGTATTCATCTGCGATAACATCTTGTTAACTTAATTATATTTTAACATCAGTAGTTACTATTTTATCAATTTAATAAATGTTCTCTTAACATTTTGTTCTTTCATCTACCACATCTAGACTCCCTACTACGCTAACCATTGCCGCATTACAACTAGTTACCCCTTCATCCTCCCTAGTTAGACCATCAATATCACTGTCATAATCGAAATGCTTCGCTCCTCAGAACCCCCCAAGCCCAACGCCCTGTGCCCTCGTCGCAACGGTTTCTTCGCTCACCCCGACACCTCTGTGTGCAACATCTTCTACAACTGCATTGAGGGTGAAGTCACCGAGGTCAAGTGTACCGCTGGACTCCACTTCGACGAGTACTCTGGCACCTGCGTGTGGCCCGACACTGCTGGCAGACAAGGATGCGTCAACCAGGAGAGTAAGTAGCTGGTTTTTATTCTGTTTGTTAGTAGAATCCAATGGGTCTTTCAAGTTACCTATCTACTTTGACAATAGATAACCATCTCTCGGAGATTTTTTTTCTTTTATTATTATATTTTTAAAAAGTACAGAATTTTTATAATTAGCCCCGCAAAACCAAATACTTCGTTTGTCTGCGAGTCCTAAGTTTTTTTTTCATACACGTGTCTAATTATATAGTTGTTAAGAGGTAGTTTTTGATGTTTTTAATAGTAGATTTTCTTTTATTAATCCGAGGAACTTTTATCTCGTACAACGAAATAAATATTTTCAGCAAATTAATAGCCTAAATCCTTTGATAAAGAAAATATTTAGTAAGCTTTATTCATTTTAAATTGTAATAAAATAAGCATTATTAGCATAACAATTGAATCCTACAAAACAAACAAAATAGAATATAACAATCTTTCCTTAACGTCAGAAACCATTCCGTATACTAATAAACTCCTCCAAATTTCCAGAGAAGACCAAGGACGGTTTCGAGTGCCCCAAGGAGGTGCCGGTTGACCCCCAGGGTCAAGCCGTCGCCCACCCCAAATTCCCCCACCCCAACGACTGTCAGAGGTTCTACGTGTGCCTCAACGGAGTCGAACCCCGTGACCTCGGTTGCCAGGTCGGCGAGGTCTACAACGAGGAGAGCCAGAAGTGCGACGCCCCTGAGAACGTGCGCGGATGGTAAGTGTTTTCTAGGATTTTGTAATTTGATGTTGGATTAATTTTAATCACTAAATTCTCGTTTTTATGATGAATGAATTTGGTATTGACTTTTTTTTTTCATTCCAAATGCATGGATACCAATTAAACATAGTATTGTCGTTGCGTTTAAATAATGCGTTAATTATAATACTATTTGTTTCGTATATGTTATTCGTTTATAATAATGCTATGCCAGCGAAAATTAAATGGATAGTTAATAATACACTATTTCAGCTAGGACATTTTGAAATTATTAATATTTTTTAAATTTATTTATGGTTTTGATTAATTAAGTACTTGTGGTAATTAGGTTAAATGTTTTGTTTTTGTTATTATAATTAACATGGTTTTAATATTTTCAGCGAGGACTGGTACAAGGACTCTGAGGAAGCCGCCCCAGCGCCCAAGGCGAGGTCCTAATAGTGATATGATACTCTAGCTACTTGTTAAGACTAAATAAGTTAAATAAATTCTAAGTTAATTCATTTGAGTGTTTATTTATTATCAAACCTGTAATTACATAATTACGTCATTTTTTTTGGAAAAAAGAACTCTAAAATATTGATCATTTTTTGTACAAGAAATACCCTCAATTATGGCTATACCTGGTAATGGCCTTCAACTCATGCTTATATTACGTCGAATCGACATAACAAATTAGTATAAAGAACGATATGTTTTATATAACCATTAGGTCATTTATTTCCAACTCCTATTAATTTAACTTTAGGATTGATTTCGTTGTGGGTTAAAGACAAGTTAGACATTCCCGGAGACTCGATGAGCATCAGTGCTCAGTTCATTAAAATGCGTGCCACTGTTGATCCTGGCTTACAGGAGTTGCAGTGGCGGGTGTGAGGGCGGGACAGTCTCCAACCATTAGGTCACTAACGCCCAAATACTGGAACGCAACTTAAATATAACTTGCGCTTAACTACGTTAATCCCGATTAAATGTACTGGGTAAGTGAGCCGTGCGCTGTTAAGAGCAACTTATTATTTGAATGTCGTTCCAGTATTCGGGCGTAAGATATCTACAAAAAGCTTCAACACGCAATAGAATATCCAATACCAACAATCTCACTTCTAAGAATAGTTTTTGCACAAATGCAATTTATCGCACACAATTGCTTGTACTAGTGTGAATAGAATACTAGGAAATAATTATTATTGTACATGCGTTATTTCAAACATGTCAGACACATCCTGCAAGGATACTAAATGCATATTAGCTTTACGTTGATAGTATTTAAAGTTTAAAGGTTTTATTTTTTAACAAAGGCTTTTGATTATTTTACAAGATTGATGTACTTAGCAACAAACAATTAGAGGTGGTTAAGTACAAAAAATATCGATGAAATTATTATTTTAAGTAATAATATTGTTATAGGTAAAATACTTTAAAAATATAGGTATATATGTATATATTATATATACCGACTTTGCATACAATAAGATTTGAAAACGATAGCCACTAAGGAGTCCACTGGGACAAATAAGCCTTAATTCTAGAAAATAAGCCTCTCCAAGAATGTCTGCAGTTTTTTATTCCGTAATTTATTCTACTATCTATTTTCTAGACATATAAAGTATACAGACGACATGATTAGATCACATGAGGTCACTAGGCATGGTTTGACTAGCAGCCGTGGAAAATTTTGCTAAAAAAATAAATAAAAAAAAATAAAAAATAAATAAACCTTATAAATCTCATGACTGATCATGACATATATACACACATAAACACACGCCTTTTTCCTAGAAGGGGTAGGTAGAGATGCAACCATGACACCTACATTTCGCCTTATATGTTTCCGTCCCATGATGTGATTGGGGGCGAGCCCATCGCAATATCGGGCAAAAACTAGTGACGATAATGGATAATGGATTATTAAATGAATTAATATTTTGCCTAAGGCCTATTGTTAGTACCTACTCGGTACATAATATAGTTGATACCATAATATTATATTAATATTTAGATAACAGTCACTAACAGCGATTCTGAATTATGTTCACAATACATCAAGGTCTTGTACTGCCGATGTCGATGTACAACAAACAATAAATCCTCACGTTTTTCAACAAGTACTAAACATTTCGACACTTTCAATAGTAAAATTAGTCACGATGAGACGAAGCTTCTATCTAGATACAAACTTGTAAGTATGTCAAAGACAATACGCTTTCAAAAATACGTTCCCCGTCTAGGCAATGCGTAGGGTTGGAGTCTCTACCTTGTAGTAACATTTGTAATTATGACCTTAGTCAAGGTTGAGGTTAAATGTTTGGTAAATCCTTTACAGTAAAGTTTGAATGTTCGGTGTAACTTTTTCGTAAAAGTATTAGTATTTTTTTAGTAAGTTTTTTTATTTTTTATTCGTAACGACAGGATTCTTTACGAATAAAAACTAAGTTTTAATTCACGTTAATATAATTGAACTAATTCACACAAAAGTGCCACAGTGACAGCCCTATACTAGCACAAACGTTTTGTTCAACCGTTGACATTTACCTGACCTTTATCCACACCTCGTCAATGTTCTAATATCTGCATTCTTACTAGTACGTACACAATTTGGATATGATAACTGTTCTTATCTGTGAGTTATCGGATATTAAAATTACTGGTTTGGTGTGTATGATTTAGATTTATAACAATTAAATATAGCAGTGTAAATGCGCTATTGTGTTCCGGTTTGAAGGACATTGTAGTTAGAGTAACTACTGTAAATATTGAGATTAAAAATCTTATGTCTCAGGATGGCGAGCGCAGTAGAATACAAAGCATTGCTTTGTAATTCATGGTGTTATTTGGTTTTGGTGCTGTCCATGAGCGGTCAAATCGCTTACCATCAGGCGGCTGACATGCTCGTCTCGCCATGATTTCTTGCAATGTATTTACGCTGCTGTTTGGCGGGAGAAGTAGACATTGAGTATCTCCAAGTTGTCTTTAACTCTCAGTTACATTAATCAAATATAGTATAATGGATATAAGGTAGAATCGGTTTACTATAGATTATACATAAATTCTTATTATGTGCGTCATATGCGCGAAATGGGCCATCGAGGGTTTCAAGTGGTATGCTGGCGTAGAGTTTTAGCGTTATGGACCCAGCTCGGCATTAACATCCGCGCGCCGACCTGGAAGGCCAGTGTATCCGACATACTTTTCCAGCCCCATCCCCCAGGGTTTGCGGGAAGGGAGCCATAATTAATTTTCCCTTGATTAAAAAAAAGCCACTGTTTCCGTACAAACGGCTAACTTGGCTAGTGTTCACATATGGGAAATGGCCTGATTACCTATTCAATTACTTAATTACCGGATAATCAATGCCCACCTATTATGTTAGTGTTGCACCTTTCACGGTATTTCTATGCGCATTGTGGCTTTCGCTATTACAAACAAGAAGGTAGTACAATAGAAAAGTGATTTTTCTTGGATTTTTGATAGTGACATTTTATTTACTTTCGATAACTAGGTCCATAATGCACTTCTGTAGAAGTAAAAATTTACCATTATTATCATACAACCTTTTTATATGGCAACTTCTTCAGTACAGTTTGTTAGCGAGAGGCCGTGGGTTCGGTGCTTCCACCGAGACTAATGTTTGAGCAATTGCAACTGGTCTGTGTGAGACCGAAAATTCTCCTTTAGTTTTCACAACTGAATTATTGTACCTCATTGTAGGGCCAGGACTAAATATACGATTGTGGGGTGTATTTCTTATTTACATACATACATATATAAACCCACACCTCTTTCCTAGAAGGGGTGGAGGAGGTGCAACTAGGACACCCACGTTTATCTTTGTATTTTCATATCGGACATTCTTTCATATCGGGCACAAATTCCTGACTTCGGGCTGATGAAGATCAGACAATCCAATATCACTTTTCCCGACCCGGGACTCGAACCCAAGACCTCAGCTTTTTACCCTTTGTAATCATACCGTAGTACAATTGCATCACCGAGGCAGTCGAGGCATATCTTATTTGAATGCAGTCAATACAATTCATATCGGCATCTTTTTAACACTACTTTCGGTCAACCAACGCAGACACAGATTACCTAATAAATGTTATATTTACACTGTGCAGCTTTCTCTAACTCACGAAGGTTGTATCGAAAGGGACAAATGAATAAGGGAAATTTCAAATGCAAGTATTAGTAGCAGGGTTTATTGACACCATCCTGCCCAGTCTAATCCCGTCAAGGTATATTAGGGTTAATATGACTGATTAACAATGCTTGTATATTGTTTGCTTCAAAACTTTTTAGTCGATGTATGCTGTCATCTCTTAAACCTACAAAAATATAAAAAACCTAATAAATATTATGTTTTCGAATAAAATAATAATAGTCTACGAAATTGATATTTCAGTTCAATAAATACAACCTTAAAAAAATATGAATTCCAATAATCGTTTGCGATGGAAAACGTTTGAGGATGTTTATGTTTAGCTGTCGACTGTCGATTTATAGACAATAGAGATGCTTACAATTTGAGATATATTTGGCCACGTAACTTCTCTCTCTCTCTCTTCAGAAGAAGTCCACTGCTGAACATAGGCCTCCCCCGTGGATCCACCTTCCACTATCCACCTCGATCTGTTGGAAGCGTTCCAGCGACTTCTTGCAACCTTTGTAACTTACATCTTACAGTTTAATAATAATCTTTACAATTACAATACGGAACCCTATTTAACAAGTTCTTCTCGCTCAAGGCCGTACCTTTTTTAATCTCTTTTGGCCTCCAAATGCATTCACCTTGCAAACTGGAAGACCTCCGGTTGTTTTTTTAAATTTTATAACGAGAAAGGAGTTCAACGTACATGATGAGATTTTAACGATAATATCGAGTTTTTACAAGGCTCTGTCTAAACAGCAATTAGTTTTAACTAAGTACGAGTATGGATTTTGAAGAGCTATAATCGTCGATCGATAATCGATTTATAAGTATCGATAAAGGTGAAGTAATCGAGTAAAGTAGACTACATTAAATTTATTTATTTATGAGTTATTTTTTTAAAGGATTGGAGTATATAAACAATAAACCGTAAGCATGTTTTTGAACTGCATAAAAATTGTGGAGGATAAATTGAAAATGTAAGATAAGCAGATGGAGGGAAAAAAACAAATTATTACTCCAGATACTACTGAAAGATAATTAAATTACGTGGTGTACTAAACGTTAAAGGAAAAAGCCAGGTTTGACGGTCAATGCTCCTAAATATTGGTCAGTTCCCACTTAGAGAACGACTTATATTTGCTTTTAATCTTCAAAAGTTTACATTTCAAACATCGATTTAAGAAAAAAACCAAAGGGCCACCTCTGGCAATCCTCTTTGGGCTTGCATAATTTGCCAAAAAATAAAGAGCTTGGCAATATATTTCAGGCTTATCTTATTGCTTATTTTTGAACAGGAACTTTTATTAAATGGTATTTTCGTAATATAACTCGATGTATTGTGTCTGTGATTGTGAGGTAGTGAAAGACGTCAACATATTTCGAATTTCGTAATCAGTAATGTATTAAATTAGCCAATGTTTTTGCTTGTCGTTCACCGTCGTAGTTTAATTTGGACGAGCTGGTTATAAATTTATGCAATTGTGGCAGTTTCTGGTTTAATGCAGTCTTCCTGGTTGCGGTAAATAATATTTCATAATTGAATTATTTTATTTAATTTATATGTTAGGTCGAAAGAAGCAAATGAATGAACTACAAATTCTATCACCTATTGGATCGGGTCTGATAATAATAAATCTAATTTTTATCGGATGATTTCTGATACCGCTTTTACCTAGATTTTTATCAGTGTGGTCTAAAATAGGTATTTCTTGTTACTCTGGCTTGGCAAAGAAAATACACTGCAATATTGATGGTAAGTGAAGTGCGAGGTGCCGTTCAAATAAAGTGCCGAATTGCGACAGATATTAGGTAAGCTCTAGTTATTCGACATCATTATCATGGTCTACTAATATATCTATAGTTTTATAAGTAGCATTAGTACGGTACTGAAATACCTCAATTAGTCAACATGAGTCACTCATGAAAACGTGACCACGTGCAGTTCGCGTAATGAATGAGCAATTTATATCGTATGCTGCCGTTGACTATAATAACGATAGCGAACTACATTACTCAAACTGTCTGCCACTATTTAAGAGTAGCTTGAAGCTAAACATTTACGACCTTATTCTTAATTTTAAAACCTATATTAGTTATCGAATGTTTTATCCCTTTCGAACAACTTTAAAATTCAGTTTGAGCGAAGAAGACAAAATATTCGATAGCTAATATTGGTTTTAAATCAGTCTATGAATAAGGCCGTTAGGATATTCTTATTGAAAGCTTTGTAAACTATGCTCGCTTTTGAACATATGTTTATAAAATATTTACATACAACTTATGTAAGATATAAGCCTTTTTAAGATTTCGCGTTTTTTGACATTTATATAATTTGCCTTCGTCACCAAACAGTGTTATTTACGCTGTCAGACCTGATGGACCTGAAAGGTTTAAAAATTGGTAAATTAAAATAATAATAAAAAGCGAGAGAGGTGTGTGTTGACCGTTATACTTTGTGCTCTGTAATCTCTGTCAACCCCCATGGGACATAGGCGTGAGTTTATGTATTTATGTATGTAATAAAAAGTAACAATCATCAACAAAATGTTCTCTCTTAAATAACAATCCTATAATTTTGATATATTGATATCGAAAAAGTAAAAAGAAAATAACAATATCTTACCACCGATTTCCATATTGAAAAGGATAGGAGGATAGGTACGTATTGTGACTTTTAACTTAGACAATACTAGGAAATATTACGTAATTGTTCTTTTGTTTCAGCAGTCCAGACAATGAATAGGCGTCAGTTACACGCAACAAACTTAATAGGAATTTGCATCGCCTTTTATCCAAATCGGTAATGAAAGCCAAATGTCTGTTAAGGTCTCAATCCACTATAAGGACAATACAGTATTTGACAGCTCACGGGACATAGAACGCCGGCTAATAAACAAGAGGTGCCAGGTGCTATCGCTGTATTGAGACAAATGTTTCTGTGATCTATAAGTATAATATATATACGTATATAAGTATGTCGTGTCTAGGTGTTTGTGGGAAGAGTATCTTATCTGATACCCCTGAGTAAGGACTATGTACGTGAGCGTTGGGTGTATTTATTTTACGGTAAAAATTTTTGACAGCCTCCGTGGCGCAGTTGGTTAGACGCCAGCTGTGAAACGAGAGGCGCGGGTTCGAGCCCCGCACCGAGACAAATGTTTGTGTGAACCACAAGCATTTGTTTCGGGTCTGGGTGTTTGTGAGACCGAAAAGTCTCTCGTAGTTCCTGATACCCACGACATTAGACTCGATCTTAGTGTGGGGTCGAGACTATGTATGTGACTGTTGGGTGTATTTATTTATTCATTATTTATGGTAATCGTTGTACGAATCTCACTGAGAGCAAAATATTTTTTGTATAAATTGTTGTAGAACATCATCGACTGACTCATGAAACGGTCTAGTGTACAGCATCTACCGTAGTTCATATACATATATAGATTTATTACATACATTTATAGCACGGAATTGCTATTTGTAGTGGTCAGAAGCCTTAAAGTGAAAGGTCTGAATGCTGAATTGTGAATCTAATCAATTGTATGTCAGATAACTTAAGCGTTGCGAAACTCATTGTCATGCGTTTTTTAAGCATGAAGTATGCGATGACAGTTGTATGGTTGTCACAGATGACAGGAACATAGTGTTAATACTCGTATACACACTTCGGATCACGCCTACGTATTTATTTTATTTACGAAGATGTAGGCAGTAGCGGCATTGCATTTTTTATACAGGGTATATCAAGACCGCGACCGAAAACGAAGCCAGGTGGTAGTATTAGTGACTTCAGACAAAATGCATATAAAAATTTCGTAAAAAGAATCGACAACTTTTTGTTGTAATTTTTTACTTATCTTCGTATTTGGGTGATATTTACATAGTTTTCCTAAAATAAACATTTAAACCTCTTTATTTTTAAACACGCAATGCTACATAAGGGTTTAAATTAGTATTTTCGCAAAAACTAGGTATTTACCACCCAAACACGATGATTTTAAAAAAAAATCTAAAAAAATATCTATCACTGTTTTGGCGAAATTTTTATTTGCATCGTGTTTGTAACCACTAAAACTACCACTTGGCTTCGTTTTCGGTCGCAGTCTTGATATATCCGGTATATTATACAGGTAAACTTCTTTATCTAGTTCAGACACGGAAAGCTCCACAAATAATGTATCAATGTTAAGTCTAATTTAAATGAAAAAAAAAAAAAAAAATATATATATATATATATATATAAGACACAAAAATCACATATCTTTACTGGCTGTATCTGCCTATATGGCATATACGTATCACTGCACGGCAGGGGCCTTCTCAACAATCAAAAGTACGATTGAGAAGGGTTCGGCCATAGAGTCCAACACGCTGGCCTAGTGCGGGTTAACGGACTTTACATACCATAGAAATTCTTGCAAATCGGAATGGTATGCAGGTACGATATTTTAAAATTACATAAATAAATAATTATTTCTTGAGATGGTGTTATCAGCAACAAAATTTCGGAGAGCTTTCTTTCCAAAATAGTAATAAGACGCGAACCCAACGCCATACCGGGAACAAATTAATTTCAGTACCGGGGAACTCATTTCGGAATTTCCAAATGGAACTATTTAAAGAAAACTAAAACTTTGTGTAGTAAGTTTTAGAGGTCTGGTCATCGCACATTCTCAATGAATAAATGCCGCCTTGAGGCCAATGAGTATAAAACAATATGATAATTGTTTAAAAGTGTCACTCAACTTCAAATTGATTGTATAGGCCCGGTAATTGAGCAGCTTATAAACCATAAAATTTCTCGGCTATAGAAAATCAATAATAGTTAAATGAAAGTTTTAAAGGTTAGGAATACAGCAATTAATAATATTCGGTATTTTTTCGTATTGTATCGTATCAGCACATATACGTCCCACTGAAGGGCACGAGCCTCCTCTACAATCAAGAGGACGATTGAGAGAGGTTAGGCCGTATAGTCCACCACGCTGGCTTAGTGCAGGTTGGTAATATTTGGTATAACTAGTAATTAAATATTGCTATTTTTAATTCATGATTTGGTGGAAATCTCGTCATAGTAACACACGTTTTTCACATTTCGAGTTCAATCAAGGTATAACCGATTTCAGCCAGGTTGTCTTAAATATTGTCTCAACTGGCGGACGATATCCTATATATCAGGATATCCTATAGGATATATCTATAGTCAGTGGATTCTCTATTTTAATTTCACTGTACTTACTACTTGCTATTAATTGCATTGAAAGTAGTAGAAGCACGCTGTTGTCGCGATAATTTTGGGAAAATTGGGTATTTTACTAATATTTTTTTTATTGTATTTATCTAAAGTTATCCATATCCAAATATAGCAAACAAAGAATTGTGTAAATCCATCCACAATTAAACAAGTTAGAAACGTTTTAAATCTTGTAAGAGAGTAGAAGAAAAGGGATGCAAAACTAAACTAGTGACGTCACTAGTCCTGATATGCATTATGTGATTTCTACAAAACAAACACACGAAGCAGTAAATTGTCCATCGTATCGTGCGCATGCGCCTCGGGTACAATGACATGTGACACGTCCTATTTTATACCTCAATTTCCTGATAGTGTGAAACGTGCGTTAGTTTTTAAGTTGATGTCCATACGAACACGTAAAATAAATGGTATAGAATTCTCTAAAGTGGTTTTGCGTGAGGTGGTGACAAATAACCCAAGAAATACAAATATATACGGCAGTATCTATGAATATGAGATTTATATAGTTTACCTATGCCACTGTATCTAAAGAATACCAAAGCTGAGTTTTTGTCTTATTTAAGTCGGTCCTCTGCAAAGTTTTTATTCTATTACCTTAGGAAAGGTTATTTAATTTTTCAAGAACAATTAAATACCTTATTACACCAGAGATCGTTTTCCAGCAACGATTGGTTTGATAAACATATATAAAACTACCATAAGCATCATCACCAAGTGACGTTCACTATTGAACATACATCCTTCGAAGAATTTCAAAGCAAATTGTTTAAGCAGCCCTCATCTAATGATTTTTGCGAAATCATCTCTTGCATTACTTTATCAATCTTCCAAATTGTTTGAACTCAACTATACTGAAAAACGGTGTTTCGGCACTACGAAATTTATTTCGTAAGTAATTATATCAGTACTTTTTATCGGAAGCTAATATTATGCGGTTGTCTAATTTGTATTCCTCAAAAGTTTTATGCGGCAAAACAAAGGATGCGCCGATAAGGAATTCAATAGACTGGTAACATTTATTCCGTTTATTACTCTTTCACTTGTAGCGTACACTTTTAAAATTACTGTACTCGTATATACATACGTACAAAAACACACATGGTATATTTACTGTATTTCCATGAATTAATTCTTATGTTAGAAATTAGGACAAGTTTCATACAAGCAGCAAAGTAAAATAAATTATCAATAAGCTTTCATAAGTAGGGAAATGTATGCAGGATATTTTTTTCTGTAATCACTAAAACTACCACCTGGCTTCGTTTTCGGTCGCGGTTTGGATATACCCGGTATAGCGCTATGGTCTTTGTGCAACATAAAAGTTGATTGTAGCGATATATTAATTTTAATCCATATAGCATCACACATAATATCAGGAAGGTTTCCACCGTTATTCAAGTGCTTCTTCTAAAGAGCTAACAAATTATTTATGAATTGGTTATCATAAAAATGACATCACCACTCTGATCTCTTTTCTCGGCTGCAATATCATACCCCAGTACAAAAGCCTCTATTCTCTTATTTCTTTACTAACGCCCGATCCAGCTTACTACCGGATACTTTTTGACGGGAAAACCGTTCTTGAAACATTTTTCTGTACTCTGCTTCTACATGTATGTCTCAACGTGATGTTAAAGCCAATGGGCTATGCAATATCAAAATAACTTTTCAATTTGTACCAGTACTTCCAGAGATTAGCGTTTTCAAACAAACAAACTCTTCAGATTTATATACATATTAGTATAGATTTACTAACCAATAGTTTTTTGGAAAATGAACTCCAAATAACGTTTGTTTATAATTAGATTTGCATTACGCAAATGAACAATGAGCCGGCGTGTGGCAGCGACTTGCACGCAACGGTCTGCGTCTGACTTAGACCAGTTTGCGATACATTACTCAACTGTTAGAAATATTGCATAAATAAGCTTTATCAGACATCGGAGACTTGTGTTATCTCGTGTAATTGACATTGGTCGGGAATGCGTAAAGAAATTCAGTTCTTTTTAATATGTGGCTGTTGTGAAATCAAAAATATTTTTGTTGTTAAATGATTAATGTATACATTAAATAATGTCCTCGACACACCTAATATATTTAATGGGTATTATGTCGTAACTATTAGTTGCTGTGAGTGATTGTAGATCACATAAACAGACACGAAATGATTTTATTTATTATAAATAAATAAATACACCCAACAGTCACATACATAGTCCTGACCCCACACTAAGATCGAGTCTTGTGTCGTGGGTATCAGAAACTACGAGAGACTTTTCGGTCTCACAAACACCCAGACCCTAAACAAATACCTGTGGTTCACACAAATATTTGTTTCGGTGCGGGGATCGAACCCGCGGCCTCTCGTTTCACAGCCGGCGTCTAACCAACTGCGCCACGGAGGCATTTGTTTTGGTGCAGGAATCAAACTTGCAGCCTCTCGTTTTACAGCCCGCATTTCGGGCACTTTGCAAATGGCAAGAACCCTGAAAGTGCATAGACTGGCACGAAGGTAATGCTGTAGAATAAATCTTTACAGACAATACACAATACAATGATTAAAAAACAAAGCCCAGAAATTATCTATGTAATACAATTGGTGATCTTAAAGCTCAGAGCATTATCTCTGAAATCTTGAAACATATCGAAGCCGTGGTCATCACTGTACAAAAAGTAATATATAAAAAGGAATAAAAAGTCATATATTTTATTAAGCCCATATTCCAGCCCTATTATTCTCCTTCACCTAAGGTACATTTTATAAATTGCTGGCCGCTTTTACCGAGAAAACAACAGCTTACTGTTTAAATTTCGAATAGTTAAGACAAAATTTAAGCCTCGAAAAAAATACATAACACCATATCGGAAGGAAATTATTAACCCTTAAACATTCATTACGCTTAAGTAAAATGGACTTTAAAAAATGTTAATGCAACAAACGACTTTGGTGCCATGAAATTGACCATGAAGGAGTTGCATCAAGGTGGTGGTTGGACCTCGGCATGTGGAACGAAACATATACGTGGCATATAGTATATGCAACGCTTTTGACACACACTCACTGTGTATACAGTGCGTTCGATTTGGGCATGTGCGTGCTTTTGTTCTTAACTTCCGTGTTGATCTTGGCTTTGCGGAAAAAAAACAATAACATATATTTCAATCTCGATGAGCCATTTATTTTATAATGTTTGCAGTATTTTTTTAGGATGTATACTATAGTATATATACCTATTATTTCTAATTAATATAGTGCCAAAAAGCACCAACGTATCTTTTTATTCACAAAATAAAATGTAATGTAAGTATTATTATATTCATAAATTAATTAATTTATAACCATGCCAATGCTTAACAACAAATAAAAAAAAACTAGCATCAGAATTCAATGAAACTTTTCCATATCGCAGTGAAAGTTTAACACAATATTTACTGTCACCAATCACAAAACTTATTAATACAACCGAACAATTCTTAATGACACCTATCTTCGTAGAAACTTTCTTTAATTAACGCTAATTGTAATATACGCTAATATACAGCCCAATTACAAAATCGCACTGTCGTCGACCGCACGGGGTATAGTAAACTACGCGCACGCTTGCTGCAATGGTCCCAAGCACGGGCAATACAGAGCAACCTTTGGTACGAAACGCACGTACCCAGCGACAAGAATTTTATTTTTTTTTAATATCCACTTCTTCGATATTCAAAATGAAAAGTTTGCTCTATGTCGTCGGCCTGGCTGTCTGCGGAATCGGTGAGTTCCTTTTTTAATTTTGTGAGTCATGCTTTTAGGGAAACGTGACTAAAAAGACCTGAATGCCGGAACAGTAAATTAGATAGTTCAAATTGATTTTCAGTTTGGTTTGAAGGCGATTTGTGTGCATTGTGTGTTTAATGTGATTTTGTAGTGATAATGTGAGATACAAAAGTACTATTCTAAAATTAATGATTATTTTTTAAAGAGATAAATCAATTGTGTTTTTTATCCATGTAGAAATATTTCATAAGAAATTGTGATTACATTTGTCGTCCTTAATGATCGTCGTTAGTTACATTATGTATTGCGGTCTTTTTATTGGAGCTTACTTAATACCTAACGAGTTACTCCATACTATATTAATACTAAAGAAATTGACAAGTGTGTGATGAAGTTCCTGTTTTATGATAAATGGAAATTTTATATGTGCGATAAAATAATTACGAGTTACTTTTTAATTCAAAAAGTAAAAATAATTCCCAACGTATTACGCACTAATTAACGATTGTGTCGTGAAAAAACTCGTTATTTAAACATTCCATTAAATTTTTATTATCATATTTCTAATTAATTAACCAAAATAAATGATATATTTAATCACTGAAAGAAATTTACTTGGTCTAACACAAACATTCACATTTTTAAAATAACCGCATACAAATCCCAAATGCCAGCCACAATCACTTTCCAAATGAAAATGCTTTCTAAGACACTGCAAATTTATAGATAAATCAGCAATTATTGTTTCGATATCTGCAGTTGATCATGCGGGCTGCCCTCCTTTCACTTAAGCGTCCTAACTGTTAGTGCTCCAGTAAATTCGCTAACATGTTGCAAGGGCATTGTTGAACCCCGTCACGAAAATATAACATGGCAAAACTCATTAATGAAACTGATAAACAGCTTGTTATTATCGTTAAAAATTACTACCAACTTCCGGCTTTCTTTTACTATAAAATAACAATAAAGATTATCATTTGATTGTAGATAAAATTAAATTTAATTATAGATTTGAATTCATTCCATTCTCTATGGTAAACCTGTTCGAAAAAATGTTCGCATTTTGAATTTAGAATTGGCTAGACAATTACAAATGTGTAGTGGTCGTGAAAAGGTAACTTGTACTTTGTGTAACCTCTATGCTTCAAATCCAGTCCTCCAAGGTTAATACCTTCACTCGGGATGCAAAATGCTTGGAATAAACACGACACAGTTAAAAAAAATGGGTGATCTCCGTTAAATAATACCACAGACAATACTATTTTTTGGCTTTATTTAAAACTTTTTATGTCTATATCTTAAAAATTATAGGCAACTTATTAATCACAAAATCATGATAAATTTGGTCGCTAATTGGATAATCTCCATCCCTTTTAACCTTTATACAGCCAAGTTATGTCCTAAATGTAAAGGCTGTGAAATTTCACCACAACTTTAATGGCGTGTTGCGTTTAATAAACGGCAAGTAAAACAGGATTTTTGATTTTGCAACTGCTCGGTTGACAATTATCGCAATAGTGACTCTATGGCCGTTGGGGACTATTACCATAGCTGATTGTATGTAACGGGTCGTATGTCGATTGAATTAAAGTGCTGCGTTTGACAAGAATTTTAATGTTGCGTTTTGTGATTCCAAATGATTAAAAACGCAGCAGGTTATTTCGATTTTCGAACGAAATGTGATAGGTAGCTAATATGAATATTAGGAAGCTTTTGTGAAAAAAAATGCGTTTACCAATGTGGATTAACACATTAGCGTGTGTTTTTTAGTACATTCTTTAGTGTTCGTATTTAAAAATCTTTTAAATACGAACGTATTAACTATCTATTTTGTTTTTAAATTAATTGTATCTTATTTTACTAAAATTATATTCAGTTTATGACTATTAAAACGAACTAGTGCTTACGTGTTCACCAGGTACAATTCTCAGTACTTCTTTGAGTTGGTAAATTCTGCGAAATATGCAGGAAGTGAATGGTACATGTGAACTGAAAAGTCAATTACATCGAATAATGACATCAAATATGACGAATCCTTATTACTTCAAATCAAATAAATTATGCACATGTACAGCGTAACAATTTTATTACAACTTGCTTTATAAATGTTAGTGATCTTTCAGAAAACCAGACGTATTTTTTATTGTCAAATTCATTTGACTACCTTGTGGCGTAGTGGTACGATACGATTACAAAGCTAAGGTCTCGGGTTCGAATCCCGAGTCGGGCAATGTGATGTTGGATTTTTCTATCCATTACCAGCCCGGAGTCAAAAATTTGTATGTACGGAAAAAGAAGTGAGTTTATGTATGTATGTATGAAATTCAATTGTAACTTGAGAGGATGTTAAAATTAGTCTGAATAATTCCGTATTTATTTAAAATTGTTGACGAATTAATTTGGTGGCATGTTCAATCATCTCTCTCCGATGGATCCTCTTTTTGACTTGCACTGCTCTTCCCATTAGGAGCTTTGTTTTTCCTTTATACTTCCGGTATATCGGGTGATATTAACATAGCAATGGTATTTAATTTAAACCACAAGTTCCTAACCAACACGGGTAACATTGTACCAAATTTGAACAAGAGAGCTGCCGTTATATCTAATCCCGCGACGTGACACAAACATTTGTGTGAATTACAAAAATTTGTTTGCGATCCCGTTGCAAGATTGCGATGTCCTTCGTAGTTTTTGATGATCGAGGCTCAAGAAATATTACTTTGTGTAAGGTCGAGGCTACGTGTATGACTGTTGAGTGTATTCATAAATGCTATTTATTATATGAAAAATGATAATAATATCGTAAAAATGCACACGTACGCTAAGTTAATGTTTAGACAAGGTTTACGAAATTGAAGGCAATGACCTGAAAAATGCAAGTTAAATGTATAACGACCGCGAAATTATTTATATCAATTAAATTTTGTTGTCAATGGTTATCAACTACCGCACTCAGAGACATGAACGTCAATTAAATAGTTCCTACTTCCTATGTGTCTATTTTCTACGTAAAGACTACTGCGACAATTTATGTAAGCAAATATTTTATTAGAAGTGATTTTCTTGGTTTAATTCAGAGCATTTCATACATTTTTCAATTAACATAGGTATTTAGCTCAAAAATATATAACATGGAGCCCAGTAATGCAAGTACATAATTGATTTCTAAAAATTCAAGTCCGGTTATCGAATCGGGGTGTGGAAGTTATTATCGTTGCATAATTAGTATCATTGTCGACCTTCAATGAAATTTCGATTTATGTCTGACGCATAATGCAAGGATGTCTGCATTGGAAATAATTTTAGCATGCTATTTGCTAATTTAATAATTAGGTTATTATACATAAGTATAATTTTTGTGCCTGATCTAGGGCTTCAATTAATAAATAAACTTTTGTATTATTTTAATGTTTTATTGTTATATGCAATTGTTCGTATTTTACTATAGTTTTACTGTTAGCCCTATGTGCTTGTGGGAGGTGTAAAGATTATTTGTTTAAAATATCAAATTTTATGTGTTACGAAGTAATGGCTGATCCACGATACGAAATTACGAATCAAGTCCTGGTAATGGTTTATTGCAATTTAAAACACCTATGCTTACTTTTTATGAGAACTAAATACATAAAATATGTATTAATTATTATTATTATTGTAAATATAATGGTGCAATTATACTGCACTGCAAATAAGGATGTATTTTACTATACTTAAAGGTCACAGTATTGTAGTTCAATATTTTTATGTAGGCTTATGTTTTATACATGCATGCACTAACCTTTTTCAAGTATAAATATGTATTAGGTCATCGTTCAAGTGCAATATGTAGGTAGTAATGTATGGCGGATTTTCTTCCTATTTCTTTAGTTTAGTATGAAAGATCTTATTAATGCTTTTATTGAAATGAATGGTGAGACGAGCATGCTATTAGCCTGATAATAAAATGAAAATAATTTATTGAATGCAATAAAATGTTCAACATTATTTAGATTCAGTAATTTTTTAAACTACCACCCAGTTCGGAAAGCGGTTTTCACTAGAGAACAACGGGCAAGAAACTCTAGTGTTGCTCTTTTCAAAACCAGATTACAATGTAGTGATTATTACAAAAATACACGTTGGTTTAAATCCGAGCAGTTCATTAGTAAATAAGTAGTGATAGTAAGGAATACCGGATAAACAGCAAAATTCAATGTAATTGCAGTCAAACAGCAGTGTAAATGCACTGTTTGAAGGACATTGTAGCTAGAGAAACTACTGGACATAATGAGACTTAAGAACTTATAATATGGCTCAGGATGGCGAGCGCAGTGGAATGCCAAGCATAATTCATGCTGCTGTTTAATTATCCTACTGTCCATGAGCGGTCGTATCGCTTACCATCAGGCGTATGGCATGCTCATCTAGCCATTTTTTGCAATAAAAACATCTCGCATGCATTAGTCTTACAAAGTACATAATTTATGTAGGAATTCTAAAATCCAATTAAAACTTCGCAACAGTGTTAGGTAAATGTACTCTGATTATTTGGGCTGGCGCGCTTGCCAAAACTAGTACGGTGCGTAACCATTTTGTGTAATTAATTTGAACCAAGCTTGAGATTACAAATAAACATATCGCAATATTATTGACAGGTTATGTATTATAACTATTGCGTGTTATGAAACGTAAGCAGTGCATTAGAAGTTGTAGTAATTTCGAAGGATTTGTTTCTTTTTCCTTATTTTTTATTGGGGTCATAGATTTTTCTCGATAAATATACTAGCGAGCAGTTTTTATGAACATATCTTATTTGACTGCAAGTATAAGTTTGACCTTTGACATTTTAACTAGGTCAGGCTGGATTCCTAAATCACATGATAATACATGAATAAAGTAATACGCATTGGTGTAATTACCACAAAAATAATTAAACGAACCTGCCTTTGAGACTAACACACTTCACAGCTCATAACAGGTGGAAAAGACGTCTAGAAATCTCTGTAAACTTTGCCTTGATTCCTATTGGTGGTCGTCAATTACTTTGGAATTTCACATGCAAAATCTTCGATACGTACGTTTCACGACGTTCTCCATTAGAGTGAGCATTAATTTACAATTATTTACTGAATATAATTGAAATTTCGTTCATATAATGTGCATTTAAAGATGTAGTTCGTAAAGTGGCAATGCTACTGCGAGCTAGAGTTGGTTCAAAGACTTTATAGCCTTGACTACCGTACTTTCCTGTATTGGATAAGTTTTAAATTGGCACTTAAGAAAATGGCATTTACTCGAAATATTTATATGATGCAATCTAATTGTACTTTTATTGCATTCGATTGTTATCTGAGATATAGTAAGTTAGTAGATAGAACATAACATTGGATCAAACATAATAACGATCTGGGTAATTCCTTACCGACCACCAAGGAATAAATTTAAGGGAAGAAGGAATAAAGGTCTATATAAAATCTGTAGAATAAAAGCTTTAATAAAAAAATAATTGATACACTGTATATGATATGTATTATGTATTATTATTATACGAGAGATTAAATTATGAGACCGGGGTCAAAAAAGCGCGTTAAAACGTTGGGCTTACTTTTTGTCATATAGGTACCTATATATTTTAAGTGACAATGCTCCCGAAATATTGTCAGGGATATAACAATGTTACAATAAATAATTCACGTATTCTGAACTACGTATGTTTTTTAATCCTTGAAGCGAAAGTCATTTATAACCTTGAACAAGTCAATGATCCAAAAGAGGAAAAAATATTTCCATGCATGGAAAAATTGCCATCCAACCTATTTAAAGACAAAACAAGTTTGTTGACGTAATATTTACTCCGCGAATTATATTTAGCTCAGGAAGCAAAACTCTTAAATCCTAGAAACAACATTAATGAAAGATGTTTTCAGTTTCAGGCCAAGAATTCGACTGCCCAGAGAAGAACGGCTTCTACCCGGACCAATACCAGTGTGACCTTTATTACAAGTGCAGTAAAGGTGAGTACCTTCGAAAGGTCGACGAGAATGACATACTTACATAATAACGTATACAGGAAAACCATATGTACATTTCTAACACGCTATTTAAAATGGAGAGTTTAGTTTGCAGCAATGGAACCTCTTGAGCAGTTTCCTTATATTTTCGTAATCAAAACATCTTTGTTGATGTGTTTTGTGAATTGAGATTCTTGGATTCATGTACTTTACTCCCTTCTATTTGTTCGTTTGTCATAATCATCTACTTCCCCAGGAAGTCCACTGATAAGTATAAGCTCCCTTCATTGAAATAAAACTATTCTTGCGGCTTTTATCGAGGATTTGGTTTAATTTTGACATTTTTTAACTTCCCGACGTTTCGAATACTTTATAGCTTTCGTGGTCACGGGGCGGACTACAATAAAACTATTTTTTGCAATAAAATCCGCATAAATGGTTATATTCCATGTATAAATGATTATATTCCCTATAATGGTTATATTCCCTTCATTCTTTATCTCCATCCTTTCCTCACCATTTACAATTCATAAGATTTCTTCTCCCTCCCCATCTTATTTAAAAGACCAATAGCATACCTAAGACTTCCAACTATTGTTGACGTTTAGGGTCAGTAATAATCACGTACAAATAAACCTGTAGGTCACATGCCCGTTCTATAAGACCCTTAACCCGTAATATGCAATTATGCTTTCCCGTGTTTGGTATTTAGCTATCAATCATGCAATGTCATTGTGTTTTAGCCTTTCACGAATAGTAATTACTGTTGTATAATAGTTGTTTCTTGTCTTAGAATGATTGACGATGTTACCTAATGTGATTATAATTAATTCATTATAACCGCCGCGGGTCGTGTTCAGTTTTTGTTGCTAATTAGACGCTGCGCTTTTTACTTGAGTGGATGGGGTTTGCTAGTTAACGGGTTAATCCTCGTATTAGTTTATGTAGCCTTTTTCACATTGTCTCTCGTTTTTGTCGTCTTGGAGGCTTAATAATAAGTAACCAAACCCGTATACCACCATTGGTTTCAACTTTGAACCTTCGTGATATAAATATAAATAACAAAACAAATGATTATCTTTTTGGTATCGACAGCTCAATTTCCTTAATCTAATAGATAAATTCCGACAAAAATTACCATAGCTAAACATATTGATTAAATTATTTGCACTTTATTCATGTGGCCCTATCAATTTTTTATTTGTTTTTCTTTATGTTAAAATCGTATAAACCGGAGCGATAAATTTGATTTGAAATTTTGGTTAAATAATTTTGAAATAAAATCATAAAAACATCACAACTAGTTGCTATAACAAAAACAGCCGAAAAACAAATTTTATTTTTCACCACAATGTTCTTTCCCGATTTATGTCAATGCCAAGACATATGAATATTACAAGCAATTTCACTATAGAAAATATTGTGCCAACGTTTCGCAGTAACTGACTGTCGACATTGGCCCCTGTTACCATGGCAAATAGACTGTAAAAATTCTTCGCATTTTAGTGTGGATAGCATTATTGCTTAAAGTACATTTAGTGCGAAAAATAATGTAGATATTAGATAATTTCAAGCGGTCAAATTAGTGGTAATTGGTCGATAGCAATTTCGAATAGGCACATCTGCTATGTCTAAGGAATTTTGGAAATGCCAATGCGTTGTACTCTATTAATTTAGCTACTGGTTATTGTGAGCTTGTGATGCAAAATGATATGCTTTACATTTGCCAGCATAGTCTGTAATACAGCTGGGTTATTTACAAGAATTATTTGAATTCATGTGTATCCGAACGTATGATCTGATACCCTAATAGCATTCAGAGTTTTAAATACGAAGGTTTTGTAATTGACTGTGGCTTAATTTGTCTCATGTAGCTTCTTTAAAATTATTTTCATCTAGATCTTTTTCTGTTTCTCTTTTCATTTAATATTCTCTTAAAGTTTTTAACACATATAATATGTAAATTATAATTAAAATCAATCTTACTCGTCTATTCCTCCTAGTTCTTAATACCAAAATTATTTCATTAGAATTTCTATAATTTCCGTCTCATATTACTTTGCTGTCTGCATCTTATCTTTGTGTATCCATTACAGAGCTATCTAAAAAGTGATCAGCATTCTCACGTAACATGTCACCAACCAGGAACATAGTTAACCCATTATAATTCCTATGCCCGTTCGGTGATATCTTGCAAAATCTTTTGAAATTTCACTAGCTATTTAAATGTCACCGTTTTATCATTCGTGTTGATTACCTACATACGATTCATGCTTGGTTACACTAACTGGTGTCATTGACAAATTATATTTTTAGTTTTGATCGTAAAATTGTTAGGAAATTTAATGTTGGGCCAAATTGATTTAAGATTTGCTTATCGCGTGTTCGAGTATAGGTCGCACAGCATAATGTTTCTGAAATGTTATTGTTGTAATTTGTGATTATTCAGTCGGGTTATTTAAGACACGCGTCTGATTACTGGGTATTTAGATATATTTTCATTTCAAGTTATACATTATATGTAAAGGTTAACAATTAACTGTTGTTAGTTTGAGAACGTTATATGATGTTTCATCAAGCACTTGACATTAATGCGTTTTCATTGTTGAATTTTTTAGCTTCTCCATTGACATCTTAAGCCACTAGCAGGGATTTAGATCTTACCTATGGAACTCTCGCTGAATTGCTATCTATACTAATATAGATAAAGCTGAAGAGTTTGTTTGTGCCAGTTATTCTTACGAATTACTGATTATAATCGGAATATTATTTTTGTGTTGGATATTATGATTTATCGAGGAATGTTATAGGCTAAATAACATCACGCTATGATCAATAGGAGCGTGAGATAAAATTTAAAGCACATACTTGTTTTAAATAAAAGCAAACGATAAAATTAAATTCAGTCATATTAAAAAAAACATAAAACGCCCAATGCCTTTCCAATTAAGCTTTTAAAAATAGTTTTTCGTTCACATTTTCATTTTATTACACTCTTACATTTTTGTATCCGGAAAAAAACATTTTCATTCGTTAGCTTTGTAAAGAAAGTATGCCAACTCTTCTTTTTGTGAACCTAAATAAACCGGACATAGAAAATTCATTAACTGACTATAAAAATTCAAATGCTTTCTTTCCCTCACGTATTTTAATAGTAGATCAAGTGAACAAAGATGTGACGACGCAGTACTGCCAAAAAGTATTCCGCAATTTATATTCATGTCGTCTTTTTGTTCTATTAGAAAAGCACTTGAACTATAAATACTGATTTTTTACTTTTTATTTATTTAGCGATTTTAATGGGGCCATTGTTTTAGTAAGCAATTCGTTTATGAATTATTGAATTTTGTGTGTGTATTCTTGCTTTTTAATAAATCAAAATATCTGGACGTTTCATCCCTCTCTCTTATTCCATCTTCTGAATTCGGTGATGCATTTACAATTTCTGTTGTTGCATATTGAATTATTACGACGTATTTGAGATTTAAATAGCCTGTGAGAGTTGTAGCTGTAAAAAGTTATCATCCTATTGTTTCCGCGTTTTTACAACCGATTGTCTAAGTATACGGTTATAAAAAAATATTATTTAACAAGAAACTTTTGAATACGCAATTCTCAAAACACTAAAATTATATGTCTTTCTAAATCTCGTAACAACTCACTTTGTTTTTAAACTTTATTAACTATTATATTTCTTCTGCCGTGTGATTGTTTCTAGCCGGAAGTATATTTCCGGAAAGTATATTTTAATTTCACTATGCGATAGAACAAGTCACAATTAAATTACTTTAATTGAGGTATAAGTCATGATGTCGAATTCGCCCACATTAATTGTTGTTTTTTGTAAACCAATCTGAGAATTTTCCGTTTTTGACACAAAAGTACGAATTTATAATTGCTTTGTCTAGAAATGGACGTAATAAATGATTGAAATTTTCACATATTTTATAACACACAAAAACTAATAGTTTACGTGCTCACTGCGCTAATCTATTTAAATCGCCTGTTCTCTAATTTAGTTGCTAATCTTGCCTAATGTAGATTAATTATGATATTAGCTAAAAAGCGAAAGTAAATTACGAAAAGCAATTTTCCCGTGTTGACCTCAAGATGGATATTATGATAGCAGAAATAACTACATTAATCGCATTCCGGGCGTTTTGTAATGTACTACACTGTGTAATGCCATTGTTTTACGATCTGTGGATGTATTGGGCAATGGACGTAGTTATGCGCTTTTATCACGAGATACTTGGCTGTCGTGCGTTGATTTTAGCACGGCAATCTGTATGTATTTTGTGAAAATAAGAATTAAAAAAAAATTATAAATAATATTCCCCATTGTAATGTAATACTTCTACTGGTGTACTCTCCCCAATATTTAAGGGTTGTGAGATCTACTAAGCCGGTTGAAAGCGAATTTAATCTTATCAATACTGATCTTAACCGTCTCCTCAATTTAAATCAGTGTCTTTAATTATATCAGTTATCTAGTCTTTAATTATATCTTTAATTATATCCTTACCTGTAAGATATCACTAAATACATAATATCTATTTACACTATGAACATTACTTTTTTTTGAGGGTAAAACTGAATAACGTTCCTCATCCTTATTTTTGGAAGATAAATAATCCGATGCTTTAAATATTTTTTATCCATATAATGTTGTAATTATTCCTAAGCTAAATATTCAATTCAAATTATGAACATACTGACTCAAAATTTTCTTCCAGGACAATCAGAAGCCAAGCTGTGCCCAGACGGTCTAGTGTTCTCAGACGAGAACCCTGCCAAGGAAAAATGCGACATCCCTTCCAATGTTGATTGCGGCGATAGAAAGGAACTGCGTAAGTACTTGACAATATTACTTTTTGTTGATTATGACCCCCCAAGCTCATACCATACCATCATACCATACATACCCATCCATAGCCACGTAGATAGCGACAATCGTACGCCGACTAATTCCTGTCCTATAGAAGGTGGAAGAAGCAGTGCCAGTAGATGTAACTGTCGTTGAGAAGCGAGAGGTCGCGGGTTCGGTCCCACAAAGACAAATGTTTGTACGACCAACAAATATTTGTTTCGTGTCTGAGTGTTTTGTGATCAAAATTCTGTGTGTGTTTGTATGTTTGACTGTTTCGAGTAGGTTAATATAAAAATGATGGAATGATGCGTGCAGAAAATTGGGGTTTAACATACATTGTAGATAAGATATGAAAGGAAACGATTCATTAACATTAAAGAGTGTCTAATTTTAAAATTATATTGTTAACAGAAAATCTACACCAATAATGTTTTCATTCACCGTAATAGTATTATACATATATGATTATTTAAAATGGAGATTATTAATAATATTTAACAATATTTCAAACACATATTTTTTATACTAAAAGGCAATTAATTACATCATTTCTTAAATGTAACATTTTTATTGCAGAGGAGCCCAAACCGACCAAAGGTTGCCCGCGTCAGAATGGATATTTCAAGCACCCCGACCCTCAGGTAAAAATACCCGTTCTCAGAGGTTGATAACCTTTTCATATTAAGTAATTGTAGTTATCCTTTTAAAGTTTATTGAAAGATCATTAATACCGAAAATAAATAATTAATTACAATATTTTTCGGTATATACAATATTTTTAGACATACCGGGTATATCAAGGCTGCGACCGAAAACGAAGCCAGGTGGTAGTTTTAGTTACTGGTTACAAACACGATGCAAATAAAAATTTCGCCAAAACAGTGACAGATATTCTTTTAGAATTTTTTTATAATCAATGTGTTTGGGTGGTAAATACCTAGTTTTTGCAAAAATACGAATTTAAACCCTTACGTACCATTGCGTGCTTAAAATTAAAGAGGTGTACATCTTTATTTTAGGAAAACTATGTATAAATCGCCCCAATATGACGATAAGTAAAAAAATAAATTTTTACTTACGTTGTGTCTGAAGTCACTAATACTACCACCTGGCTTCGTTTTTGGTTGCGGTCTTGATATACCCTGTATATTTACTGGTGGCAGGTCTCGTATATTATATGAGAGGCCGCCTGGGTAGGTACCATAATAAGATACTGAGACTTAACATCTTATGTCTCAGGATGGTGAGCGCAGTGGAATGCCAAGCATTGCTTTGTAATTCATGGTGTTTGGTTTTTGATCTTTACCCAACATTTAAAAATCATAAAATTTTGCTGCGTTTTTGTAGTCCAAGGCATATAACTAGTTCCACAAAACTGAACTAGATGACACCACATGTATTCCGCAGTTACTGCTAATCTTTATTTTTTAAATTAATCACCTTGTAAATATAATTTACATTGAATAGTATGGAACTCTTGTTTATAGAAGAGCCGGTGTCTTGCAGCCGGATATATATGGGTTAGATTTTTATTATTATCTATATATATAAAAGAGGAATATTTAATATTATAGGCTTGCGATAAGTTCTACTACTGCTCCGACGGTATACCCAACGAGCTGCCCTGCCCACCCGGCCTCTACTTCGACGATGAAAGCTCCAACTGCGACTGGATAGAGTCTGTCAACAGGGTATGCGACCAAATTACTAAAGGTATTTGTGTTATTTTAATTACGTAGGCTTTTCTTTTTTGCGAATTAAAAATAAACTTTTAGATACTTTTGTTGAATACAACAGAAAATTTCAAAAACGATTTTTTTATCTTTATGAGCGTAATGTTTTATACAATGGCTTGCGTAATTTTCTTTATTTGGGGTCCACGAAATTGCATTACATTCTCCAACAGGCAAAATAATAATCCATCCTTTCATACTTTAATCAGAACTCAACGATACATTAAGTACGGCAGAGACAAGACAAAAAAAAATACACCGGAAGGAAACATAACTTTTTTTTACATCAAAGATTTCTAAAGCATACAGCCAGTATTACAATTTATTCCAATAATATATTTTACACAGGATCGAAACCAGAAAAACCATAAATTCAATCAATAATAAATTACCCCAAAACCTGTGTAATGTCTAATAAAATTCCTCGGAAATTCCAGATGTCTTAGACGACGGTTTCTCCTGCCCCGACGGCGAGGTTATGGGACCCAACGGCCGCGCCCTGCCCCACCCCACCTACCCCCACCCCGAAGACTGCCAAAAGTTCTACATCTGCCGCGGAGGAGTTCAGCCGCAGAAGGGCAGCTGTCCCTCGGGCAAGGTCTACAATGAAGACACCTTCATGTGCGATGAGCCTGAGAAAGTACCTGGATGGTGAGATATAAATTTACATTAATTTATTAGCTATCTATCTATATCAGCCCATATACGTCCTACTGCAGGGCACGGGCCTACTCTACAATCGAGAGAATCGATTGAGAGTGGTTAGGCCATATAGTCCACCACGCTGGCCTAGTGCGGGTTGGCGGACTTACATTTATTAGCATTTAATATATATTTCAAGTATTTGTTTTAAAGTCATAAATTAAGATATTTAAGTGTCAATTCCATACATTTGGCATCTCAAATGTGTGGCGTTGACTTTGTGAAAGTTAAAGTTATCGTCAAAGTTAATTGATGCAACTAGGCCTAAGTATTGCAGTTTAATGAAGTTGGACCCAACAGTTAAAAATAATAAAATAATACCTTTCATACCAACGGTTACGAGGTTATATAAATAAATGCTTGTGTGATCAACAAATAATTGTTTCGGGTTTTGCAATAAATTATCGTTAATTCAATAAATCTCTTCCGTCCCAACAATTCTTGACAAAGCTCAGTGTTTTTTTAAAACCTATGTGCATTAATCAATGCCTCGTTAAAAATACATTATTTAAATTTTAATAACCATCGCTTTCACGCATTAATGGCAGTAGGTACATTATATTTTTTTAAGCAGGAAAATATCAATCACGTAAGCACTTGACTGTTGCTTATGAAATTAACCCACATAAAAACTTCAAGTCAGCGTATCCTTTTATTGTAGGCATTTTTTACTGCTTAAATCGCGTAACTTTTTCATTGTTGCAATTATTGCTGATGTTGCAAAATTTCATACTGATAACGAACTGACATGAGGTTGCATATTTTTATGTGACATGAAAAAAACTTTTTTTTTATTTTTTACTCTGTAACTGGATTTATATACGGCTCTGTGACTAGTTTTTATTTACCAACATCTGAAAAAGTTACTACCGCATGATCAATCAATGTATCCAATGTTGTTCGTATTAATTTTGCAGTCCTTTTTAATTATTTTGTTCTTCGTTCCAAATGAAAGAACACTGTATTATTAAAACACTAAGATATGTATTATTATTTTTTCAGTGAAAACTACTACGAAGGCCAACCACTAGAGAAGAACAAATTACCGAAGAAGGCGTGAAACGTGTCATAAATAAGAAATTTTAGTTTTATATTTTTAATAAATAAAAATTATAAAAATTATATGCGATTTTTATTACTCAAATACGAAACTCATACTATATTAAAGTAAATGCTTTGATTTTGAAACAGTCTAGTACACTTGCGGTCGGGTATTGTGTGCCAACTCGCCACGCCTATACGGCAGTCCACACAATCCACTTTACAAAGTGGTCTACTTTTCGATTGCGACCTGTCGGTTTTGTTCGTTAAAATTATTATCTAGTTTATAGTTTACAACAGGTATGTCACGATCACAGCCTTTGAGAATGTCGTTTTGTGTTTGATTGGCGTTCTAATTTTAAATTATTAGATTGGATTATTTGTACAACATTTTCGTTGGATGTAACATGACATAATTTTCTTTTACAAAATTCCAAGTAAAGTAAATGGTTGATTATTGAAGCTGTAGATAAATCAAAATAATGTAAAGTTATAGTTAAGTAGCTTTAGTTAATCTAAAAATCTTCCGAGACTCAGATTTTATGGAGACCTAAAATTCTTTCCAAGTAGCACAGTTTTATAGTGTGGTTTACAGCGTATCTAGTCACTTTTAGAACGCCTGAACACTATCTAGTCAAAATGTATCCGGATACTTAGGTTAAGGACGCTCCTGGTGTATCCTTTGCTTAGAGGGTAGATGTTGAGCTTATATTATCTACTAACTATGATTAATTTGGTGATCTCCTCGAACGTGTAGACATGGTGGTTTCTTAGATTTACGCGAATGTTACGCGTGGAGTACGCCCCGTGACCACGAAAGCTGAGAAAAAATCGAAACGTCGGGAAGTTAAAAAAATTTAAAGATTAAACCAAATCTCGATAAAATCCGTAAAAATTCGTTTTATTGCAATGTGTAGATATGGCCCAAATTTTATTTATTTATTTATTTATATTGTTTATTGTACAATACAGAAGCTTAACAAATGTAAACTAACAACTATTTTGACAACATTGTATGCATTTTTAATTATGGCCGATATTTCGTATTGCACATAAATACATATTTGTAGTTAAGACCAATATAAACCTAGCATCCTTAGAAATATGACAAATAAAATATCTATAAAAATGCATCATACACCATTTGACAGCCATGTCCAATTCAAAGTCAAATTTTATTAGACACAAATAACTGAAGCAAATAAACTTCAAGATCTAGCGCGGCTCGCGGGTTGCGCGTCAATTACAGATAATCATTTTATTGTGTTGCGCAAGCGCACTCGACCGCGCGGCCCATTGATGTAAGAAAGCCGGTATGGCTGGTTTCTGATACAATGACTGATCAACTATCTGTGCAGTGTTGCTTCATTATCTGCACAGTGTCAAACTGATTTTCTGTAGAGATGAGAAAACTAATTCAAGTTAATTAACAAATGTACTATAGATTTTATTAGCTTTGTTAAGTTATAAAGCCGATTAAAAGGAAAGAAAGGCGAGGATGAGGTATTCGTAAAAAAAATTGCTTTTGACGATATAGGCTTTTCATGTGGTTTAGCTTACTACATTTTGCTAGGTATAGTTTAAGAACATTATAATATTTAGACATTTATTAAAACTTCTTCCCTAAGAGCAGTAAGAGGATTGCAATTTGCAAAGGTTGTGTAGCAAATAACATGTGGTTAATTAAATTTATTTGTAACTGGAATAACAATATTAAAGGTAAACGTAATATTATGTTGTGGAGAAGAGCACGCTGAAGCGAGAAATTAAAGCACCCGGGAGAAGCCGAGTCCAGTCGTTAATAGCTAACTAACCCCATAACTAAAAAACATTCTAAAGAAACTTAACATAGTGAGACGTAACATCTTATGTCTCTGGACGGCAAGCGCAGTGGAATGCCAAGCATTGTTTTTCATTCATGGTGTTGTTTGGTTTTGCTACTATCCATGAGCGGTCGTATCGCTAACCATCAGGCGAATGGCATGCTCGTCTCGCTATTCATCGCAATAAAAAAAACTTAGTTATTTTTACTTTTATTTAAAGTTATAGTAAATTCCCCCAACGCATGCTAATAATTCGTACATCGGTGAGACTGTACACAATGGCCGTACAGTGCTTACTCACACGTAATAAGCGTCAATCAGCTGTCACTGGCGAATGACATGACAATTTGCACCGAGTCGCCGGGTGTGTGAGGCGGACGACTTATTAGTGAGTTTTATATGTGTAAATTGTACTAAGTATATGGGTTTGGGTTACTTTCCCGGGATATCTGGGTTTAAATCGGTATAGGCGATTTCTTTTGATTTTTTTATTAATTATAAATGTGAAAAATTCGTACACTACCCTTTGGAAAGGCCTATGTTCAGTTATGAACTTCTTATGACTTATGCCTGAAGAAAAATAATCGGAATGACATTTCTATAAATGTATTTGAGTATTTGGATCAGTTTTCAACCATCAAAGTCATTACATAATATAGCGAATTTATAATCCACATGTATTTTCTTCAAGTACCGTGATTGGCAACGTCATATCTTTTGTTTTAATTCCGTAGTATGTAGTTAAAATTGTTATTTACGTACTACGTAGAATTGTTTCAGGACAAATAAAATACACATAAATAAATAAGTACACGCATAGTTACCTCGTCTCACTTTCATAGCTCCGTGCCATACTCGGTGAGGTCTTACAACACCGCCCGGTACAAAATGTAACAAATCCGCTGATAAAAGATACCGAACTGGGTTTTTGTCGCCTGTCTCGTTTCGTACACTAATACGAAACGCGCAATGTGAGCGGATTGGACATATCAATCCATTTTTGGCATTATGCCTTTGTAATTTAAGGTCATTGTAAAGCTTTTTGCGTCAGCCTCTTGAATAGGCTTGTGAAATATGTTTTTAAGTCTAATATGGTCAGTATAGTAATATAAATAATGCTGTACCATAAACGCAGCACAACATACAGATCTCCTTTACGAATAGCAGCGGTATGGTTCTAGCGAATTAATCCGAATGTACCCTTAAAAACTATATATTATTTCCTCTCATCTCTTCATATAACAATTTAAACGAATTTAATTTAATTTAATTTCATGTCTATTGTACAATTTTTAAATATACAAATGTTTTTTTTTTAATAAATAAAATAAAAATAAACATTAAGTTCTGTATATACGAAATGTATTATAAAAAGTTTAGGCTATATGTCTAGTTTCACAGTTGGCTGCCTCCTACTACATTAGAGGGACTGTTAATATTCGATGTTTTGTAGATCTGTACTGAAATAAGGCACGATGTTAATATGAAACGTATGTTCAACACGTTGTTGTTCATACTTTCCTGATTGGATCCCGTCGTTATCATCATCAGCCATACTAAGTTTGTTGGACATATGCCTCTTTTCTTTTGCCAAGGCGATATTTTCCAAACCGACCTGTTGAAAACGGCCTGTATTCAGCGACTTCTAAAAATCTTCAGGATAAAAACCTTAGCTCTGCTGAAAAACGGCCCTTGTTCAACGACTTCTGAAAATCTGCATAAAAGTAACCTCTTCTGAAAATAACCACCCTACAAAGTAAGTAAATATTAATTTACATTCCAAACTGAACAACGTATTAAGCCTGAGTTACTCAGAGATTGTTGCTGCGACATCTGTCTCAAATACGTCACATCACAGCTATTAAAAATATGAACAGACTTAGAATTATCCAACAGATGGCGCCCTACACTTTATATTTCTCTTAAAAGCTGTTCGAAGATGTTTGTATAGCAGACTGATTGGGATACTCCATAAATACTTTCAACGTTTGGAGAATCTTAGTTCTAATCTAACTATACTAAAATTTTCGAAATGAAATCAAGAATGAGAAATTCAAATATGGTTTTATGAGTCTGTGACATAAAATGTATTTTATGTTCCGTAAATGCTGTTTTATAAACATTCAGAACACGCAATGACTCGCAATACATTTCGAAAATTTGTATAAACATAAATAGCAATTAAACGCACCTTGGTATTACTTGCAAAAGCATAAAGAAAAGTTATTTACGTAACGAGGCGTGCACCCTGCCGCGTGCGGCACCTTACAAAATACTCAGGTGTTTTGTTTATTGATATACCTGACGGTCAATTGGGCTTAAAGGTTCTGGAGGCTGTAATATTGGCAATAAGCCGATTATACTTTAAATTTACGTCATCAAGGCATGTTTAGTGATAGAAAAAGAATATTACAACAGACGTTCGTGATTGTCGCAGTTATGTTCACTTTGTTCCAATACTACTTGATTTACAGTAGCGGTGGTCGCGTGGCCATTTGTTGTTTAAGAATCTACAAAGGCTTCCGTGATAGTTTTCTTTAATAATTGTTTTTTTCTTCTACCTACCCTTATGTACTTGCAACACGGTTTTATAAATACAGCCAAATATGTGCAATCAGACTGACTTTACCTATAATATTTTTTCTACCGTTATCAACTGAGAGAAAAGTAAGAATGTCTTGTTTCTGTATTGTGTATTTTTGTTCTTAATTGTGTACAATAACGATTTAAATAAATAAAAAAATGTCACAAAATATGAGCGTTTAACTAGAAAATCGACTCCACGAACTTAAATGGTCGCACCATATTTAGCAGATTTGCCCAAATACGTTACAGATGGCTATAGAGCCAAACCTATTACAACTTCTAATACTACCGGGAAACTTATATGTCCATTTTCAAACCGAAAACTCACTCGAAGTGGATTGCCAGACCTTCGCAGTTTGCAATTTAAAAGTACTGCCAATAGACCAATAGGTGGATTAATACACAACACTTAATTGAACACTACATAAAAGAGTTTAAGACAAATATAACAGAGAGAACTTATAAATATGTGCACAATTGGCGGCCTTATCGCTTTGACTGATCTCTTCCAGACAACAAGAATGATGACAGGCAAGGCATAAAATATTACGCATCCGTACCCGAAGCAAGAGTAATATCGTCCATTTGATTTGTGTTAGGATAAATAATAATATACATCAAGATTACTTGGTCCGGATTATAATCAATTACTTTCTCCATATAGTATTTACGTCATAGATTACAGAGTTCCATGACCTTTGACGTTGTCTATGGTCTGTGATTTCTCCTGTTCACCCACCAAGGTAACCTTTGACCTTTAGGGTGAAAAGCGTACCTAGATTTATATTGTAAGAGGGATAAGCTACAAGATACAACACATCAATACAAATATCTAATAACAAAAACACGCGCGTATTTTATTTGACAGCCTCTGTGGCGTAGGTGGCATGATTAGACGCCGACTTTGAAACGAGAGGCCGCGGGTTCGATCCTATCACCGAGTTAAATGTTCGTGTGGTCCACAAATATTAACCTCGGGTCCGGGTGTATGCGAGACCGAAGAGTCTTTCGTAGTTTCCAATACCCATGACACACGACTTACTTAATGGGTCAGGACGGTGTATGTGACTGTTGGGTATTTATTTCATTAAAATGAAAATATATTCCCAGACAAGTTTATTAAGCTGGAAGTCCTATTATTTTTATTTTATTTTATATATAATTAACATTTTGGATTATACTCTGACCTTTAACATATGAAGCGTAAAAATTACTAATTTACTTTATTATTAAGTATTGTAATAAATTTAGGAAACCACATAATATAATATGGAAGAGCTGTTATGTCCAGTGTGATTTTTCTTGTTCTATTTGAAATTGACCTAAAATTTTAAATTTTTATTACTATTATTTTTATTAGTTCTTGGTGGCCTGAACTTAAATGAACCAGACGTGACTGCCAATATGTTCACGGTAGTCGCGGGTTCAAATCCCAAGGCACACCTCTGACTTTTCCGAGTCATATGTGTATATTGTGTATTACAGTCAATTATCACGCACTGTGAAGGAAAACATCGTAAGGAAACCTGCATATTATAGCGATTTGTAATAATTTCCGTGGTATTTAAAGGCCGCCAACCCGCACTAGGCCAGCGTGCTGGACTAGATGGCCTAACCCCTTTCAATCGCACCCTCGATTGTAGAGGTGTCTCGTACCCTGCAGTGGGACGTATATGGGCTGAAACGTATTATTTTTTGGTTTTATTAACAATATTCTTAAATCCAAATTCCGAATTCATTCAAATATCCACAGGTGTCTCGTTTTAAACCAGTTTTGATTTTCGAGAAACTTAGTCATTACAATAAATAATCATTAGAGGTGAAAACAAGTTTCTCCAAACCTGATATAATATACAATATGTTCTTTATCTCATCTAGAAGCTGTTGGTTCGTGAAACATTGTCGTAGGCATCGCGCGGGGTGTATGAACGTTTTCGTAATAGGTGACTTGCTATCGAAACTGTAGCGCTGTATTCATAGTCTGGCTTTAATTAATTGTTAAAAAATATATAATTTTTTATATGACACATTATTTAACAATACTTAGCTGCTAGTCTGTCACTCTACCACTTTGGCGATATTTATTGGAAAATGTGGTTGAAAAGCTGATTTCATTAGCCTAGGTGTCAGTTAAACACAAACAAGTAATTTTAGGGCATTGGAAGAAGCATAACAGCTGTAGCCTCTGTAAGGACAAAAACTAAGGCAGATGACATACCATGATCTCTAAGTCTAGTCTAAAGGTCGTTCTTCAAATGATTTTAGAATCCACGACATTCAAACTCAACACCATAAAAATATGTCCTTTCGAAAGTGCTACGTTCCATCTTAAGTATGTTTTAAATAAATAGTACATGAATAACCATACACTACCACTTCATAAACAGGTATTATTAACTTACATTTCCTTCCCATACATCTCCCATGCAATCTCATACATTATCTAACAAACAGTCCCCACTACACATAGGGGCGCGTGCAGCGGCGGCGGCGGGCGCTGGGTTGTCTGCGCGATCGCCGCTAGTGCTGCCGGGCCGACAAACAAGCCCACACGTCGTGAACAAAAATACAAGAAAAATGAGTAGTGTACAGTTCGTGATCTTAGCCGCCTGCGTAGCGTACGGTAAGGGATTAAAAACTATTTACGTTTTCCTGTTTTTTCGCCCTGCCTGGCTGGAAAAGACCTGGTCGAAATTTTACCTAGAAGACATATTTTAAAAAAGTTTATTTATATTACTAACCATATTTAAATTACGTGACGTGTGCATGGAGCGTTTTAAATTTTGAACTTCGAAATAACTATTTTAAGATTTGAATTGTCAAATATCGAATGGTCATTACGTTAGATGATTTTAAGTAAATATTAACACTGAACTAGCATAACGTTAATTAAATCATTAGCAGAGTATTCTAACTCTCAATTTTCTAAAAACACGATCCAAAACCAAATATCAAATAACCAATCGGACATATGCTCTTAAAATAAATAAAATATGTAAAATTTAGCATTGGAGACATTAGAACGGACTAGACAGACTTGTTTTACCCGTTGACATGTTTATAGCATATTGTTGAATTGAGGCCACACTTTTTATCGTAATCGAAGTATTTTATATTCTCTCACATAAAGCAATAACTTCAAACAATAGTGTTAACAACGCCATTATGCAACGTTAAGTTGTTTACAAATGTTAATTACAAAGTAAAGAAAAATTTCTCTTTGTGTATTAATGACTATTCTGATCCGATTAGTTTCTGATCTGTCTGTATCAGCTTATATCCGTCCTTCTGATGGGAAAGCGTCTCTAAATTTCAGGGAAGTTAAGCCGTGGCTCAACTCGCTGACTCGCTTAAAGTCCCCTAATAATGCAAAGCCATAAAATGACATAAAAATATTTGTTTCGCCGGTGCACACTTTGTCGAAATATATTCAACACCAAGGTTTTCAACTTATTAAAACTCAACCATCGTATGTGTTACTGTGTTGTGACATTTTACTTAACCGTTATATTCTAAATACATATAGCCTGGGAAGTTATAACTTCGTTGGTCCAGTGATAATATGTCTCTGAGCTGTGAGGTCTTGGCGTCAATTCCCAGGTCGAAAATAGTTTGTGTATTCAATCGGAAAAATAGGAGTTTTCCGAATAAATTTTTCAGGAAAATTAACCTATTATAAAATCATAAGTCAAATGTGGCCAGATGGCGGGACGACTTGCACAAGAGGGTCGGCAGCGACTGGATGCGTAAAGAGGCAAACCGGGCTCTGTGGCGTACCTTGGGAGAGGCCTATGTCCAGCAGTGGACTGCAACGGGCTGATGATGATGATGATGAAGTCAAATGTTAACATACTATGCATAAAAACAATGTTACACCGGTCCCTGGCAAAAAGCATGACAGATAGGGACGGACAGAAAAAGAGAGAATCGAAAAAGTGGGCCGGATGCCCAAAACCCTTTTCTCTTTCCATACTGTTTCCTTTCCGCTGCCCTCCCGATTTGATGGTCCGGCAAGACATCCATGATCCAGCGTTGTGGATGTTTATGGGCGGCAGTGATCACTTACCATCAGGTGACCTGTTTGCTCGTTTACTGGACATATTGTTTAAAAGTGTAATAAAATACATTTTTATGTTATTTGAAAGCCAATGATTTATGCCTAAAGTATCGTAGTCGTAAAAAATCAAATTCATTCTTTTTAGTATTTTATTTTTAATTTTTAAAATATTATTGACAGATATTGTATTTTATTAAACTATTCTCAAGAACAGCTTATCTGATATTTTAGTATCTCAAGTTGCATAGTCATTATTGTAATGCTTGGCGTAAATCACGACAAGCTAAAAGTTCAGTAAACTCTGCTACGACTCGGCTTATGATATTAAACTGATAGTTTACATTAGCGTCTCGTCAACCAACATTATGAATTTCAACTAAAATTATTAACTTTATTTTATTTTTCATCAATCTGCGAACTATATTTAAGTAAATTAAATAATTAAATGCATTTAGTGGCTGAATTAAACGGATATTGAAGGGACACGGTACACGAAAGAGGTTTTTTTCAACGTCCCATCTCTAACATATTTTCACATTATTGTATAGATATCAAATACATTTTTATTGTACTTTCGTCAGTACTTCTACATTGTATTAATGAATAGTTTTAATCCCCTTATTACACAAACATTAGCAATATTACTGACTTCTTTCTAACATATAAATGCTTTGAATTCTATGTAACCTAAATATTATGATTACAAAAGCAGTGTTTTACTGTTGCTAATTGTAATTGTACTTGATTGGAACAAGCACGAGTTTCGATTAAATTTAACCGCTTATCTACATCTGGATCAGTACGTAATGTATTTTACTTCGTGACTAAGACTAGCAACTGTTAAATTATGAAACTACCATATAATTACTAAACGAGGAAAAAAGTAAAAATATTAACCTACTGACTCTAACATACTTAACCCTCAGGACTTAAGGTCACTCGACTCAATAAAACCTTATATGATAGTAGATGGGAGATCCTGCAGCGGTTACATTTCTCATGACATCAGAAGTTCCATATCTTTAAGCTTAAAGCGTACACTATTGACACAAATAAATTAAGCTCTATTGTCACTTCCTGTCACGTCACAAACAAAGAAAACTCCAAACCAATCCAACGCACCAAATTAAATATGATCAATTAAAACACGGCCTCTATAATTGTTTCAAACAGTTTCCTTCTGCGGCGGTAGTTACTCAACCGATTTGAAAGGGAGTCGGAATCGAGACCGTTTGTGTACGAATCTCAAGGTCCGTCGAGTCTGGCCGCGCGACGACATTTAAAAATATGAATTATTTGGACCGGTTCAACTGGCGATTTATGTCGAAACGACACTTATTTCATTGCATATATTATGAGTTTATGAAAATTATTGCAAAAAGTATTTTTGAGTTTTTTGTGGTTAAATTAAGAGCTGAATCGGACTTGGTTTTGAAGCATTCGCTGAAATATATTGGAACTAGGTTTGGTTTTTCCATCTATTAAAAGATTATCTGGTGCTGATATAGACTGCCTCGGTGGCGTAGTTGTATTAAAGTACGGTTTCAAAGCTGAGGTATCGGGTTCGAGTCCCGGGTCTGGCAAAGTGATATTGGATTTTTCTATTCATTATCAGCCCGGAGTCAGGAATTTGTGCCCGATATGGTGATAGGCTCGCCCCCTATCACATCGTGGGACTGAACATACTAGGCGAAATGTGGGTGTCCTAGTGGCGCCTCTGCCTACCCCTTCGGGGATAAAGGCGTGAGTTTATGTATGTAAAAGATTATTAATACCAGATAAATATTTCAGCATTATTAAGTATTTAGAATAATAAATTCAAACAACAGTCACGTACGTAATGCTTTACGACGATTAGTTTCATGTCTGAAATTGCAAGTAATTTTCGGTCCGATAATACCTAAAAGCCTTAACAAATATTTTTCTCAGCACTAGGATTGATCCCGTAACCCCTCATTTCACGGCCGGCTTTTCCCCACTACGCCTCGTAGGCATCTTAACATAATCAATTTGATACAACTAATTCTCATTTGTACAGGTGCTACTGTAATACCATTTAAATGTTAGCCTCTTATTCATTACGAACTAACAGTTAATACTATCATATAGAATCTTTTTGCCAATAACTATTAACATTAATTAATAAACCATAATTACTTTTATTATAAATGCGATAGTGTCTTTATTGGCTTGTCCTCTATTCACGTAGCAATAAACCATAAAGGAATAGATTAACATATTTTCCATTTAGTTTATGAGTCAAAAATAATATTGTTGTATGTTATTTATTGACTCATAAACTACATGAAAAAAATTGCTGTTGCTGTATATTCTTTCTCGTAGAAAAAACTGTTTTTATCTACGTATATACTAATATATAAAGCTGAAGAGTTTGTTTGCTTGAACGCGCATATCAGAAACTACTAGTTTGAATTGATTTTTTTAGGGTTTTCCAAGTTATCGCAGAAGGTTATATAACATTTCGGTATGACGGATAGGAGTGGAGCATTAATAAAAAATGTCGCAAAAACGATTTTTCTGTCAAAAAGCAACTGCACCCGGACGAAGCCGGACCGGTCCATTAGTATATTTAAAACAACGTTGCCAGTGGTGGACTATATAGCCTAACCCCTCTCAATCGTACTCTCGATTGTAGAGGAGGTCTGTGCTCTGGAGTGGGACGTATATGGGCTGACACATAACGTCGACAGAATAGGGGACAAAAGTTCCCAAAAAACAAGTGAAAAAGTCAATAATCGTGAAATATGGTTAAGCAATGTTAATGAGAGTTTTGGCGCAACACATATCAAATTTATCGTTGTTATTACGATCATGTTACATCAAAGTCATTCCGGTTTCCTCACACTTCTTGTTGTGATTAGGTCGTTAAAGATTATAACAAAATTTAAAACCCGTTGAAACACGCGATAGGTAATATAGGCTATTTTTTGGGCCACAATTAAGCTGGCAGTTGGATAATTTAATTTACTTAGTTCTTATAATGGATAACTAGCATGATATGAAATAGTTTTTGAAATTATAAGTCAATTTTACAGCATGTATTCGCGAAAATTTTGCAAGTAAGAACATTCTTCATATCCAATTATCGGTTAAATAACTAATTTAATATACTCAACAAAACATATTATAGCCATAGTAACTAATAAAAATAACATTACGCTCATATTTCAAAAATAAAATGAAAAATAAAAATCCACGTACAAAAGAGTTCAACGCGCGTCTTACATAACGAATAACAATGTTGATCTTTATCCCACGTGTAATACTCGTGTCCGTATTAACGTAAAGGTTCGACGAGCAATTTATTTTTCCGCTTGTTTACTTTAGATTTGTAAGAAAAGATTTTATTGTAAAGATGATCACATTTTTATCTAAAGGATTACTTAGACTGTGAGTGAGAGAACACGGATTTGATTCTCAGATCGGGCATATCGTGTTACGAAACTGTTGACAGCATTCAGATAGCATAAAAAGTTATCTGTTTATCAGTTAATATTACGATATTTATCTGTTTTACGAAATAGTCTTAAGTTTCACTAAAATTAAATCATAATGAAATCTTTAACTACAAAATAATGACTTAACATACATACATCCCTAATATTTTTTAACACTTCCCATAAGACGCTCTTCTGTAAAGTTATGTAGAATAAACCACAGATGAATACACATGTTTAGTAACCAATTCTATGAGTACTATGCAAACTATGATATCAGATTTGATTAAGTAACACTTAAGGCAAGGCTGCGTTCTACTTTTAGAGTTTAGGTTAAGTTATACGTTTGTGCATACAATATGTTTACTATTTATTTATATAAATAAATAGTAAAGTATGACGAAAAGTAATCACGTAGATTATATGGCAAAGTATGACGAAAAATAATCGCATACATTTTTCTAGGGACGGTAAATAATATGAGTGTGTTGCCGTGGTCAAGATATCCTATCTTTTAGTTCTAGAGTAAAAATAATGTAATTATTTTCAGTTAGTCAGAACATTTAATGTTATTTTTATCGTCAGATTTATGACCACAGGTACTTCTAGACGACAAAAACCGAGCCTCATACCTAAAGAAATTTTTATCTACATCAACATACATACATAAACTCACGCCTTTATCCCAGAAGGCGTAGGCAGAGACGCCACCAGGACACCCACATTTCACCTTGTATGTTCCGCCCCATGATGTGATAGGGGGTGAGCCTATCGCCATATTGGGCACAAATTCCTGACTCCGGGCTTATAATGAATAGAAAAACTCAATATCTCTTTGTCCGACCCGGGATTCGAACCCGAGACCTCAGCTTTGCAGTCGTAGCGTAGTACAACTACGCCACCGAGGCAGTGGAATGTATATATAAAATATAATTAGAAGTGTTTCTATTAATATCAGCAATTTTGAAATGCTACTGTCATTTTTCTATGATTCGTCTCTGCGCTTATTTAACGATGTGATTAATAGAGATTTAATTATATTGTGATTCTTATTGTACAGTTATTTATTAATATAAGAATACCTGCATATATTATTTTAGAACTTTAAAAATATATCCTGAGAAAATAATAATTTTATATCACCTGAAAGATTCTACGTTACGTTCTTAAATTATTAAATATTAATTTATAAACGTTTTCATATCTGTTTCATATCTAAATTTAATCATTCTTTCATTTGTATATTTATGCTAATAAGTAAAGACAACTTTATTTCTAACATGAATGTTAAAGAACACATACAATATCACATATTTTGTTTAATAATATTTATTTACTTAATATACTCTATACCTATTACACCATACAAATTCTTCCACCTTTCTAGTAAGGGATTTTATAGTCAAGAGAAAGGGATCTAATGAATCGGCACAAGCTCGGAATATGTGATGGGTCATTGGTTTTCGTCGTCGATATCGTTGCAAGAGCGCGGAAGTCGGGTGAAAACATCTTGACTTTACGTAACTCGGAAACCCGCCTCCTGCATAATTTGCGTAAACTTGTCACGTTTGTTTACATTATCTGCGGAATGTTGGATAACCTTATTCATGTTGACGAGTATGTGCTAGACAATTTTCTTTTTTCTGTATGTCATAACGACAGATGTCGCAGGATCTTTTGCTGTGGAGATTTTATTAACAAATCATGGAATAATTATGTTCCTCGAATTGGAAAATTCTTTGTTAAGAAACTGTTTTACTAGTGGTAGATCTGTCATATGTGAGAGGCCGCCTGGACAGGTACCACCGAATTTCTATTTCTTCCGCCAGACAGCAATGGAAATGCACTATTAGGTTTCGGCTTGTAGGACATTGTGGCCAGAGTAACTACTGGACATAATGAGACTTAACATCTTATGTCTATGCCAAGCATTGCTTTGTAATTCATGGTGTTGTATGGTTATGCTACTGTCCACAAGCGATCGTATCGCTTACGATGAGGCAGGTGGCATGTTCGTCTCGCCATTCAATATACAAGAAAAATGTCGATATATCGTTTGGTATTTGTTAATTATTACGAATTTTCGTAATTGTACGAATGTATTATAGCTTTATTCCAATAACTTAAACCGTATTGAGCCCAGTAGTAGGTTACTCGTTTCCGTATGTACGAGATTGCCGATCTAACTTGTTTAAATAGCTTATACTTATACATCTACGTATATCACATAATGTCATAAAATCGATGGAAAATGAAAGATCAATTACTTACCTAATAGTTAATATCATCAATTACTTATTGAATTATTACATACTTAACATTAATTCTTCACATATTGATTTAGAAATCCAATCATTTTCGTTTGTAACACTCAAGTGTATGGCGACACCGATCTGTTGAAGGAATTTTCCAATTATCTGCGGTTTCCATAACATATTGACACAGAGCCAATCAGAGCTTAGTAATTTAACAATATGTTTATCTAACTGCGTTATGAAAAAATACTATTGAAATGGAAAAAATAAAAACTCTTCAGTAAATAATATTTACTGAATAATATTTACATTTCAATTCTTACAAATACTTATATAAAGTGAATTTTAAGCATATGTAATGTTATTACTTATAATGGAAATGACGGTTTCCTATAAGGAATAAATTAATAAATATGAAAGCGCGGTAAAATTCGGAATATATTATTTTTATTGGCATATATTTAAGAAAGTTCGTCTTTAATATGAAATTAAGATTTTTAAATAAGAAATGTTGATGGCAGAAAAGTGAACCATAAACCCAATGATTAATATATAAATACTAGCGCCACGTAGGGCGTGAGTAAGTGGGAATTCCAAGAAATAGAAAAAATATAGTTTTATGATTCACTAATAGGTATGATATTCTTCTTCCAATTTCTCAGAATGTTACCTTTTTTCACTTATATTCATCTCACTTGTCATCTAAGTCTCAGATAATCAAATACTCAGACCTTATCCAAGGACTTGTAACATATTAGAGGGTTTTGTCAAAGCTTATGACTTTTGTCAGCATGTTTCTGGCCCAGAGCACCATTAAAGGTTATTCCGCAATTTATTACCAGAGTCTCGTCGGTCGATCAACAGGGTCACTTTATGATCCAAAACGAATTTCGAATATCCGAGTGTTCGACGTCTGAAGTAAGTTATAAGTTTTCCTCATCTTAAAATCAATACTATTTATTACATACATACATACATACATACATACATAAACTCACGCCTTTATCCCCGAGGGGGTAGGCAGAGGCGCCAACAGCACACCCACATTTCGCCTTGCATATTCTGTCCCACGATGTGATAGGGGGCGAGCCTATCGCCATATCGGGCATAAACTCCTGACTCCGGGCTGATAATGAATAGAAAAATCCAATATCACTTTGCCCGACCCGGGATTCGAACCCGAGACCTCAGCTTTGTAACCGTACTGTAATACAACTACGCCACCGAGGCAGTATACTATTTATTATTATTATTTAATTATCAATACTCTTTGACACTTATCATTCACTCCGAACTAAGTCTATGGATACGACGTACACACATTCGTACAGTTTACGTACGATGTTCGAACATTCGAGCTTCGTTTCGGATCATAGAGTATCTCCCCAGGGTTTATCAAAAGCGAGTAAATGGCAGCTTGGGCCCCGGAGGGGTTGTTTAGACCTTACTACACTACTTTACGGAAACTATGTCATAAAAAGTAATTCGTAGATGTATTTTAACATCATACATAACGCAAAGTAATTGGCAACTATTACAAAGTAATTAATTACTTATGACATACAATACGAATGTAAATTACCTATTTAAATTCATGTACACATGCATATTAATGTTCTTTTATTTGTTCAAGAAGATCCTACGACATTACCTAACCAGTAAACATTGCATATCGCGTCTTTTTATTATGTTCGTTTATTTTCAATTTAAGTTAAGTAGATTTTATATTATTTTAAATACTTTAGATCTCAGCTTTGTTTAGTTAAGTATAATTTGTACAATTTATTGAAAATAAATGCTTTATTATAATTATAATTTGGGAACGCATGATGGCCTCATAATGAAATCTGCAAATCTATTTACAAATTGAGAATGTCAAACATGTATTACAATTTATTTTACTTTGCATCCTCTATAACAATTCGGAATACCTCAGTAGGTATTTCGAATCTTACTCTCTATTTCACTTTCTCTTTCTTGTTCTCCTCTCTCATATTAATAGAGTTGTGGTAAGATTATTTCTTTAGGAACAAATGACTGCACAAAATTTCCGTAAAAATCACTAAGAACATTCACTTTGGCCTCCTAGTCGATTTACAGTTTCTCACTTTAAATTCAAACAAACATACCACGAGTATTCTCATTTATGATGTGTTCACCTTTTGTTTGAAGAGTTTGAGAATGTCAAAAAAGTCTAGTATAAAAATGACGTCATATTTGAAGAAAAAATAAAACAAAACGCCACACCGCTAATTGGCCAGTATCAATAGAACATTACATACGCTTTTAAAAGCATTGTACAATGTGCGTTTGATCTTATCTATAATGTTATAATATCATAGTCGGCTAGTGTAGCTACGTCAAGGCAATCTGCTCGCGACCACTTTCGCCTGTTAGCTGGACGGATAAAATGTTACATGTGTGAAAATATAATATGTTGTTTGCTGTTGTAATTATTGTTAGACACAAAATAACTCATGTTTGTTAGATTGTCATTGTTATACAGGGTGTCCCAGAACTAGATAATAAACTATTAACGGAAGAGAGACCAAACTATGATGGCACAGCAACAAAAATGTATGTGTTAGTAATTTGGTATGTAGTTCTTAAGCTTGTATCCTGTTGTATGCTTGTATCTTGTTGTACCATGCAGCCACTAAAACTGATATTAATTTAAAAAACATAGCAGCTTAGTTCTTTGTTATTGTTTTCATTTAATATATTGATTTCACATTTAGTTTGAACATACAAATGAAAATTGTTGTGATTATTTTAATGAAGTGTTAGTCCAATTACAATCAACCTTCCGAGTGAATTAGAAACTATAAGCGCAGGAAACTTATTCAACGCGCTTAACCAAGGCTAGGTAAGAATTTTTCAGATATAAATTTCGATAAATCAATCGACTTTTCAAGCTTAGTCTCGGACGTCCGCCTACAAGGTGGGTAAGGGTTGGAGGAAGTCGCTGAATGCAGGCCACTTCCAACAGGTCCCTGTGGAGATCCTTGGAGGCCTATGTTCAGGACTAGACTTCCTGTGGTAGAAGAGACAGAGAGAATGAGAGAGAGTATCGGCATTGCGCAATATTGAGCAATGATTTCGTATTCCGTTTGTCACAACCATCAAAATCGTAATAATAGTGTGTATTATATTTTTTTCACATCTTGCGTATACCTACGTTTCCGAAAAGTATTGTGTGTTCCAAATCTTCAGTTAAGACTCAAGACTTTTCTCAAGGCACTTTGGTGTTATAAACCATTGCAAACGAGTATGTTACTCTTCTTGTCTGGTAACTTACAGGCTAAACACAATAAATATGCGTAAATGACCGCCTCCGCGGCGCGGTTTGTTAGACGCCGCGAAAACGAGAAGCCGCGGGTTCAATCCCCGCAGCGAAACAAATATTTGTGTGATTCACAAGTATTTGTTTCGGGTCTGGGTGTTTGTGAGACCGAAAAGTCTCTCGTAGTTCCTGACACCCACGACACAAGACTCGATCTTGGTGTGGGGTCAAGACTGTTGGTGACTGTTGGGCGTATTTTTTTTTTTGTAACTTTCTCTGAGGTTCTGATTTGTAGTCCCAGGAGTTACAATTACTCATCATTAAAACGTGAACTTTTTTGGTAATCCTTTATAAATCAGATATATTGACATTTAATCAAATAATGGTTGACACCGTTTTAATGGCCCCACGGCACACTATCGCTCGGCCCCTGTCCACTAACTATAAATCGCAAGGTCGCACTCAATCCATTTCAGTTAAATTAGTACTTGTAATAAGTTGATTTAATTTTGTTTCGTAATGACAGCTCAAAAAAGGTTACCCTTAACTAAAATGAAAGTTGTCTTAAAAAACGTTGCTTTGTTTTAAATAATGAAAGTTAGACATTATGTCAATGGAGCCGACGAATTTCCAATGTTTTTAAACGCTGTTATTTTTTTTTTTCAAATAGATACTTTCTCTTACTGTTGAGACAGCTTTAAAAGTTTGTATCTAAATGAATATCAGTCTGATCGTGAAAGAAACTAATTGATTCTAAAACGGTTAAATATAATTTAGTTTCAAATTTGAATTAATTATTTATTCAAAGTCTATATCTTAAACCGATTCAGCAATATGGAGTGAAGTGTGTCTAGCAGTTATGGTCCTACAGATGCTTTTTATGAGCTTTCTTATCTCAGAAATACTTCATTTCGCCGCAACATATATGTGCAAATTAATTAATCCACACACATACGTGATTGCTTGTCCAGAGAAATGACATCGATAAAATTGACGGTAAAATGCACATGGATGCTGAAATCAATTAGAGATTTCACGGAGTCTTTGTGTAAGTGGATAATTTTTCATTTTGAATTCACATGGGATGAAAAATGGCGCAGGTATTTCCATCCATCCATCCATCCATCAGCCAAAGGACGTCCACTGCTGAACATAGGCCTCTCCTAATGATTTCCACAGTGACCTGTTGGAGGCAGCCTGCATCCAGCGACGTCCCGCCACCTTTACCAGGTCGTCTGACCATCTTGTGGGTGGACGTCCTACGCTGCGCTTTCCGCTACGTGGCCTCCATTCGAGAACTTTTTGGCCCCATCGGCCATCAGTTCTCCGCGCTATGTGCCCCGCCCATAGTATTTCCATTTCCATAGTAAATCAATATTATATGGTATTTCCATAGTAAATCAATATAAAATTAATTATTACTGAAAATATCTGAACATCTATCGTACCAATGGTATTTGGTACGATTTACCGGATCACATACTCCCACCTATAATACAAGATAGTTAAAGCGAAATCCTGAAAATAATATGCATCATTTAATTAAACTTATTGACCAATATTTAAACAACAGCCACGTACATAGTTTAAGTGCAACCACGCGGCAACTTTACCCGCGTTTTTGTTGGCAAATTCTTAACTAATTAAACGGTCAATTTAAACACTTAAAAATGACCTTGCATTTGTAATGACTGTATACGTTGCTTGTATATAAATCACGAGGCTGAGCGGAAATTGTAAAATGTCTATTGCCTATCAGTGTTCAGTGGCTTTTGCTGGAGCGACAATTACTTACTAATAAGGTTATACGACCCTTTGAGGTACTATACTATCTTATTCTTATGGAGAATGATACAAAATAATAATGTAAATGTTATCTCGTATCTATCTATATCAGCCCATATACGTCCCACTGCAGGGCACGGGCCTACTCTACAATCGAGGGAATCGATTGAGAGTGGTTAGGCCATACAGTCCACCACACTGGCCTAGTGCGGGTTGGCGGACTTACATACCGTAGAAATTCTTTAAAATCGCTACGGTATGCAGGTTTTCTCAAGATGTTTTCCTTCACCGTTAAATTGCGTGGTGATTGACTATCGATACACACATAACTCCGAAAATACTTATCTCATATACTGTAGTCGTACTGTCGAAGATTCTAGAGGCCAACAAATTACAAAGGTATAGCAAGAAAGCGAGGCCTGGTACCAGCCTGAACAAAACTAGGGAGAGAGAAAGAAAGTTGTAGTACTCTGCAATAAGAGATAGGTTCGTCGAGCTTGGAATAAAATTAATCTGATGTCACGAGCTCAGTTCCATTACTAAGACTTTTCTATTTTCTGTATCTAATACTACGTATAATATATTGTTAAATCATATTCTTTTGTTAAAATAAATGTTACATACGTGTGATTGAAGACAAATGAGTCCTTTGCGCAGCATCCTCTGCTAATTTAAAAAACATCGGAGTTTTGAGCATGGAGTAACTGTTTTTGTACATAATTCTCATTAGCACTATTTAATTGCTTCGTGGCCAATCTTCAATTCTATATTAAAGAGGATACATTAAAAAATAAATAGAGTAAGAGAGATAGATAGATAGATGCCTATACAAAATTCTACTTTGCAGTTCATTGCGCATTTCGTTCGACCTGCATGCCCTCGACTCGTTGCCCAAGAAGCAAGTGAGTGTGCCTAATTACCAGCCAGGGTCGTGATAATTAAAGCGCGGACCGCACACACCGACAATACCACTATTGTTCGAAAGTAAAAGTGTTCGAGGTCGTTGATATCGTGGCCGATATCTGCGCCGTGACGTCGCTCACGCTCTTCGCGATCATCTGTGGATCGTGATTCAATCGCTGTAGTGCGTTATTAAATAACTGTATTACTAATTGGTTATGACAGAAAAAGATAAAGATTCTAGGAGAAACAAACCACTGCCTCAGGGGCGTAGTTCTACGGTACGATTGCAATGCTGAGTCTCGGGTTCGAATCCCGGGTCGGGTAAAATATTGGACTTTGTCTTGTCGGAGTATTTTCATTTGGAGTCTAGATCGAACATTGTTATGTGTAAGGAAATCATATATGTGGGTTATATGGTAACGACTCATAGTATTTCTAATATGAGAAATCACCAGAACAGTCTTAGATGTATTGATGATGAAAGATAACAAAAATATACAATGCAGAGGAGAATTTTACGAGTCAATATTCACATAGCTATTTCAAGATCACTAAGATAGGTAATTCCCAACAGAGCATTATGACAGTATTGGTTTTTACAAAGCGTAATGGTTGTCTCAAGCTTACTCAAATAATTTCCGCGGTTTGCCTCATTTTGCTTTCTTTTAAGTAAATACGGAAAAGTAACATTTTTAAATTTGACCCGAATTCCAATATGAAAGTGTGAATTTGTAAGATGGGTATAGCTGATTATATTATTTACTTTAAATGTAGTTGACATAGCTGCCACACCCGTAAAGTATTATACGTGCAAATATTATGTCTTTTGGCCTTTTTAAATGTAACAATTTGTGAAATATCTCTATCATTCTTTTTCATTTCTATCTATATTACAATGTATTTATCAAAGTTGAGCACGTAGTTACCATTCCCAGGTCTTTTCAGACGGCTAAGATTACTTACAATCTAGAAAGCTGATGGTCGGGCGCAAAATGCCTGTGGATATACAAAACTTCACCATCTTTTCCTATGCATTCGAATAAAATGCAACTAACATTTCAATATTTATTAATTCTTCCATAATTTCAAAATTCCTAAATAATATAAATGATACATTGACTTCGAAACAGATCAGTTAGCCAGTATTTACCGAGTTTCGCAAACGCTTTACGAAACACCTCGACGGCAAAATGCGTGGCATTAACTGTATCATAATGTGCACGTTTATTTGATAAAATGTTCATATTGCAAACCTGTCAATACAATCTTGCGGCTCAATTGGTTTTGCTACCGATATTAACAGAATGTTGGTATTTCAGTTTATTATCGATGGTAACAGTTCTTAAGTTGTAATAAAAGTTCTATGGATGTTATGAAATTTCTATTAGATCATAGGAAACTAAAGCTACAATTTATTTTTTCATTGTTACGTGTGAACATTCCCTAATTAATGAAAACCTAAAATTATGCTTATTTTTTCAGGATGTCTTAATTTTTGCGCTTAGCATATTTTAGTTCTAGATAAGCGATGCCCTTATTCGAGTTCTACTAAAAGACATCGAAAAATGACCAAGATCGATGGATGACCATCCTTTGAGGAATATTTTCAATTTTTTACAAGAAAAGCAATAAATATTAGTTAGTAGCATTGCATTTGCAACCCCCATCAACTAATCTCTAACACAGCCAGCATACCGTAAGCTCCTGGACTTTTCAGAGGCATTAAATTTTGTTTCGCCTAAGATTAATAGCAGTTTGAATTAAAGGAAGTATTTGCAATAATTAAGAGTTGGGCGGGTTTCGCAAACCCTTTGCGAAATTACTGGCCGATATATAAATGCTAATTTTAGTGTTGCGACATCTAGGTTTAGTAAAATGAAAGGCCTGGGCCTGCTATGCGAGGGCCAGGTTAACAAGATTTAACGTAAATTTGTTAGTTTCCTTTGTTATTGTTAGTAAATAGTAATGTGGCCTTATTATTTGTAATATTGAGTTTTTTAAAGTAATGCATTATTCCCAGTAAAAAATTACATCCTATAATACATAAGACTGGTTTTAATAGATTTACGTAGACAAAATATGATTTTGTATTTAGAAATACATTTTGTGCTCGTTGCAAAATAATTAACCGTATGCTATTGACCAGCGATTTTAAGACGTTAATTGATTTTTAAATTCATCTTACCCAAAATTCTTCATTATAGTATCTAGCACCTGATAAAAAACATAAATACTTAAGCTGAGAATTAAACCCACTATCTGCCGGTTTATGCACATTTACACAGTTACTATACCAGTGAGAAGACAAATTGTCCAATTAATTAATTAAGGTTAATTATCCTTTTTAAAACCCTTTAAACAAAAATCATTTAGAAAGGTAACATGTCAAAAAAAAACCTATTAAAATTACATAAAAAATACGCAAATATGTAGACCGAGGTTGGCAAGTTAATAAAAATACTTGAGGTTCATAAATATTACTAAAATATTGTCTTTCTACATTTGAATTAACTCGTACTATTTATAATGGTTTCTTAGATTTACGCGAATGTTACACATTGAAATAAAACTATTTTTACGGATTTTATCGGATTTTATCGTACTATTTACTCTTGCTACTCTTAAATGTACTATGTACTGTGGCATACCTTGGGAGAGGCCTATGTCCAGCAGGGGACTGCAACTGGCTGATGATGATGATGTACTCTGACAATATAATTTTTTTATTAAGTTTTTCCCGCCAGGCATGACTTCTTTTATCCCGTCGTGGGCAGACGAGCTAATGGCCCCCCTGATAGTGCACGGCTACCGCTGTTCATGAACTCTACAATGCAAAGGATACAGACAAGACACAGCCTACCATTTGGGAATGACTATCAGACAAATCGAAAAAATCCGTGCATTTGTTTGCTAGCATAGGCTGCGGAGCCAGGCTGCCTAGTGCGCAGGGGGCCTTAACCAATTCTTGCCGATAACTATCTGTTAGTATTACATCACACTCCCAGGCACATTGTAATCACTTTATCAGTACAAAACATACCAGACTAAAACTTTATCAAAAGCAGCGAACAACATCCTTCCAAGACCATATACACAGTATGTCTAATGACAAAATTGCAACTAATTGCCTAGCACGACCTAGTATTACTAGATTGCCCAACGTCACGGCTGACTGGCGAAACACACAGTCCATTACAACGAAAGCGAACATCAAACTAACATATCATCAGACTGTTCAAGGTCTGTCGGTACACCAGGTGGTACTTGCGACCAGGTGACAGCAGTTCGAATAGGGAGGACCGATGTTTCTCAAGTTAGAGAATATTGTAACAATTTGATTCCTGTTCTTGGCACAATTAGTAAGAGAAAAATTTATTGTCAGGTATTTTTGGAGGTATTATTTGTTATTGTCTTCTATTATTATTCTTATAACTACCCAATATTTTCTATTTTCTTGTGTTGAAATGTTTATTTTTTTGCTTTTGCATCTGTGCTATTTGTACCAACAATAAATCTTTCTTTCTCTCTAACTTTGAGCGAGAACGCGTTGAATATACTCAACTTTTTATACCATATCTCGAAGTTATACGATTATCAAGTTACCTTTCAAACCTCAGTGATAGTCTACGTCTAGTTATAAGTATTCTAAATTTGAGGATGAAATGAAAGGCACGGTAAACTAAAAGTCCGGTTCAATCAAACAGTGGCTCAAAAGTAGAGGAATCGGTTGGTTGCCATCCTTTGTTAATGGAGATTATAAATAATTAGAGATTATTGGGAATCTGCTATTATCATTGACCGTAGTTTATATTTTACACCTGTTACTGTGAAACAGTTATTTCGCCGTGATCAATCAGCCTATCTTTTTTGTATCTTTGCAGCCAGTGCGGGAATACTCTTGGATCATGCGCCAGCTTGCCCGGAACATTATGGAGTTCAGGTATAAAGACAATTACATCCTTATTAAAAAGAGCATGATTCCCTTTCCGCTTGGTTTAAGTAGATATTAATCGTAAAAAGAATAACAAACATAGATTAAAATCATTTAAATACAACAAAACATTTCTCACAAGTGTTCAAAAGGACAAACATTTTCATTCAAATTGCGAAAGCTGCTAGCCACAATACAGAAAAATTAGAACACCATTAATACAATATATTATTAGGCTTTATTTTTGGACTCAGCAAGGTATTTATAAATTATAAATATTTTTCCAGGCATACGCGCACCCAGAGCTGTGCGACCAGTTCTTCCTGTGCACCAACGGTACCCTGACGGTGGAGACCTGTGAGAATGGCCTACTGTTCGACGGCAAGGGCGCCGTACACAACCACTGCAACTACCACTGGGCCGTCGACTGCGGCGACAGAAAAGCCGACTGTGAGTATATCTGTATTAAACCACATACGTCCCCCTGCAAGGTACGGGGCTTTTCTACAATAAAGAGTACAATTAGGCTATATAGTCCACCATGCTGGCCTAGTGTGGGTTGGCGGACTTTACATACCATAGAATTTCTTACAAATTGTTATGGCATGCAGGTTTCCTCACGATGGTTTTCTTCACCGTTATAGTGAGTAGTTACTATCAGTATATTGCTGATATTTAGTTTCAATTGAAAGAGACTGAGTAGTGCAGACGTGTTCCGCTAGATGTCGTTATATTAAATGTTTTTCTCAGGATCTGAGAAGAAACAACGGTTTGTAAAATGTGTACCAAAAGCTGAGGAGTTTATTTGCGTCAATGAGATAATTTCCGGAACCATTCAAAATAGTTTAATTTTTTTGCATTTGTTAACTTATTACTCGAAGAAAATCACTATTTACTACTTAGGAGCCGAGTAAATAATGTTAATATGGTGAATGTACTTTTTATTAGATTTATTTAACAAAGAATAAAAGTAATGAGTCGAGTAATTGCACCCATATAAAAATCACACGCAAAGATAGGCCGAACCTTTAGTATATAACAAAAAGCGAGTATATGTATGCACGTTATATCGATGGCTTGAACAGAGACTATTATAACAAAATATCTTATAATCATCATTAATGTGCAGGAAGACATTCAATTTATCTATTTCCAGACCACAAAAGTCTCTCTCAGTCTCTAAATACTTCCGCTGGTCGTAACAGCGCCTTATTGAAAGTTATAAGAAATATCTTCTAACACCATAACATGTAGGTTCGACCTACGCACCAATACATTTGTTTGTGCGAACCACATGTATTTGTTTCGGGTGTGTGCGTTTATAAGCTCGAAAATGTGTCTCGTAGTTACTTATACTCACGAGACATTACCTTTTTTATGGCGATGAATGGCGAGACGAGACTGCCGTTCGCCTAGTGGTAAAAGATACGAACGCTCATGGACAGTAGTAAAACCAAAAATGAAAAACACCAAGAATTACAAAGGAATACTCGGCATTCCACTGCGCTCGCTATCCTGAGACTTAGATGTTCAGTCTCATTGTGTTCAGTAGTTACTCTGGCTACAATATCCTTCAAACCGGAACACAACAGTGCATATAAAATGCTGTTTGGTTGGAGAAATACGCATTGCGGTGGTACCCAGGCGGCCTCTCACATATGAGAAAACTACCACCAGTAATTTGTATCTTAGTGTCGGTTCAAGACTATGTTTTTGACTGTAGGGTATATTTAGTTAGATTTTAGTAATCACTGGAGCTAATACGCCGTCTCGTTTTACCTGTCAGTAATGTGCCATTGTCATTCATACAAAAATATTTTTGCATAATAATCTTTTTAATTTTAAACCGTACAATTCACACATTTAATTAAAATAGGATATAAAACAAATATTATAATATGAACAACCACACATTACAGTAGATTCCGCATACATAAACATGCTCTTACATCCGCTGCTATGAGCGAAATAGCTATAAAATAATTTCCTTACATTATAATTGATCGAAGAAATGTACACATAATCGTCTGAGGATGGTGATTAATACAACACTTGTATGTAACAGCGCGATAGCTATTAAAATTAATTTGTATTTAGCGTTTGAAAATTACTATCTAGCATGCAGATGATTTCATAAGATATTCTTTAAATCTTTTCAAGTACGAATTATCTACCCGGAATGATATAAACTTTTGAAATCGTATTTACAAGGTTCAAAATAATATTTATTCATGACTATACTAAGTATCAACCAGATTATTTTAGTTACATTGACTGCCTCGGTGGCGCAGTTGTACTACGGTATGATTGCAAAGTTCTTATAATTATCTGGGTTCGAGTCCCGGGTCGGGCAAAGTGATAATGGATTTTTCTATTAATTACCAGCCCGGAGTCAGGAATTTGTGCCCGATATGACGATAGGTACGCCCCCTATCACATCGTGAGACGGAAAATACAATGCGATATGTTGGTGTCCTGGATGCAGGTCTCTGCCTACCCCTTCTGGAAATAAAGCGTGAGTTTATGTATTATGTACATTGACGAAGTGATCAGGTCGTTCGTCTGACAGTATGCATCACACAATATGACCACAAGCAGGAGCTAATCAGAACTTACTATAGCATTGGTCGCCACTGCACAATGCTTATCAGCCGAAGCATGTATTCAATTAAAGTCCGATAAATTTTGTTCGCTGTAGGCGCAACATTAAGCATTTGGTTGGAGTTTAAATTGCATATTCGATAATCGCGAAATGCAAATTTTAGATAGGTACATAAAAGTAAATAACCCCTACGACATTGTGAATTAGGCATTTTTATTTAATAAAACCTTAATTTTCATTAATTTCCAGTGACACCCCTATCCACCCCCGGATGCGAGTACCAGTTCGGCATCTATCCCGACAGCCACGAATGCTCCACCAGCTACATCAAGTGTGCGTACGGCATCCCCGAGCAGGAGCCCTGCACACCTGGTCTGGTTTACGACGAACGCATCCACGGATGCAACTGGCCTGATCTGTTGCAACCTTTCTGTAACCCTGAAGGTACGTAAAATCAACCAATCAACTGAATTTAAATGTAGGTTCCCACTCACTAGTGTTGCTACTATTTTTAGAATTGTGGAATTTGGAATTTGAATTTGGAATGTTAAATATATATACTCAGCCTGTCTCCGTCCACTGCTGGACGTAGGCCTACCCAAGTGAGCGCCAACCATCCCGGTCTTGAGCAGTTGTCATCCATCATGGAATGTTAAATACTCTACTTCAATCTTCATTTTTTCTTTGACTCAATTTTAAAATGAAAATCTTCGTATTCGTCGTTTACTAATTATCCTAATTACATTAAACTCAAAAAGTCAGTATGATTATTTGCGATATTTTTTTATATAATAAAAGTAAAACATGTAAAGTCTTTGACAACAATTAATTACCATTCAGTCAGCACAATGAATAATGAGCATAAAGAAAGGCATGACCAAATGAAATCAAATTATTGTTTGACTACAAAGACATTTGAAACTGAACGAGACTTCCTCAATATCATATTAATATTTATAATACAAATGCTTGGACATTTACGGCTATTAGACATGAATAATTCACCAATATAAATTCAACTGTCAAATGGAAAATTAATGTCATAAATAAATATATCAGTCAGGAAGTGCATTCCTACATTACTGTCTAGACATATAGTTGATTGTGACTAATATAATATTATTACCGAGAATACACAGTAATAGTACTTTTAATAAATAAATATTTATTTTATTCTAAACTGATAAAATAAAAATTCCATGTCATAGGATGCGCATTCAATCATGTCATGAATAAAAAAAATATTACACATTTTCAGCTGCTTCTTTCCTTTTAACTTAACTACCACGGCATAAATAAACAATACAGATGTAAAGATGTATTTTATAAAAATGTAGTTGGCCACGATCACGCTATACTCCAGCTCAAAAGTCCAACAATACCTAATTATTTATCTATCCACAGCGGTCGTTGGCTTCAAATGCCCAGCCAAAGTGCCAGCCAACACGCCAGCTGCCAAATTCTGGCCGTTCCCCCGCTTCCCCGTGCCCGGAGACTGCCACAGACTCATCACCTGCGTGGAAGGACAGCCCCGTCTCATCACCTGCGAAGCTGGCAAGGTCTTCGACGACCAGAACCTTACTTGCGAAGACCCTGACATAGTCCCCCACTGCGGTCACGCGTGATTCCACTAACATCAGTATTGCAAGATGAAAACGATAAATAACTGATTATAAACCTGTATAAAAATACTAGATACTTTAAAACCTAATAGTAGTAATAATCTATGTTGGTCCCAAAGTAACGTGATGCATAAATTACTGTTGCTCCCAACATAAAATAATACACAAATTATTTTTGGTCTTACGCCAGAATTGTTTATCTATAACACGAAACTGTATTCAACAAAACAGCCTAAATATACCCGTTTTCGTCTTGTGATACATACCTCATGCTTTTAATTTAATTTCTCAAAAATATAATTGGAATTTTACTTCCACCGAGTCCTATTTATTTCTACTAATAATGCCTTACTCTAGAATCGGTTAAATACAAAACACAGTTGCCAAATGCAAATAGACGAATTTTGCGTGATATTAGTTACCATAGAATATGTATTTTATATAAAAAGACGCATATATGTATGTATCCTTCATTTAGTTTTCTGTAAATATAACTGTTGAAAAAGAAAGAAAATGTAAATAGAAATATATTGTGTGAGAAAATAAATATATTAAATTAACAAAATACATGTTTGTTTTATTTCTGATTTTTCAAACAAAGACAAAGGAGAAATTCAATTTCATAAATATTTGATGTCAAATGATGGTAAAATGTGGTAAATGCTAGTAAAAAGGCGATATTTTTTAAAATAATTAAGTTCTAGACACCCTGACTTATATCACAAAAGTTTTGAGTATGTTACACAAGTGTACTTTTATGTTAATGAAATTTAAAACTCATTTCCTATTCAAAATAAAATTATGTGTGGAACAACTCACACTCAAAGAAGTATCATAAAATCATATAGAATACTTTTCCAAGTATATTCGGCTTAGGCTACAGCTTCTTTATAGTGAGACTTAACATCAGAGAAAGATCTAACCTCATACACCGAATACATTGGTCTGACATAACACATTCAAATATTAAGACTTGTTCACTTTTGGTTCCACACAGACCTGGTTCCAATTATTTCATAGTTTATTCATAATTTGTATTCAAATTTTTATATCGCCTACGCCCGAATACTCAAACGCCATTTAAATATAAAGTTGCACTTAACTACCCACGTACCACTTAATCAGTAGGTACATTTAAGCGAGATTTAGTACATTTAGTTAAGTGCAACATAATATTTAAGTAGCGTTTAAGTATTCGGGCGTTAGTCTCCTTTTTGATACTGACACATCGTCTACAATGTACCTGATGGTAAATGCATTGCAATACAATTTGTTAATAAAGTATGCACAGTATAGTAGTATATATAAACCAAACACACACAGGCGAAATCCGCAGCCCAATTTAGATTAAGTTTTCTATGAGTTTTCCAACATCGTATACGCTATTCAGTGGTCAGACGACATGGTAAAGGTCGCGGGACGTCGCTGGATGCAGGCTGCCTCTAACAGGTCACTGTGGAAATCATTGGGGGAGGTCTAATTTCAGCAGTGGATTTCCTTTGACTGATGGATGGATGGATACGCTTTTCACGCGGGTACGAATATTCAATTACTATCAAATTCCTAGTGTTATTAACTTGACAGCCTTCGTGGCGCAGTTGGTTAGACGCCGCCTGTGAAACGAGACGCTGCGGGTTCGATCCCCGCACCGAGACAAATGTTTGTGAGAACCACAAGTATTTGTTTCGGGTCTGGGTGTTTGTGAGACCGAAAAGTCTCTTGTAGTTCCTGGTACCCACGAAACAAGGCTCGATCTTAGTGTGGAGTCAGGACTATGTATGTGACTGTTGGGTGTATTTATTGATTTATTTTAGTAATAATCAATATGGCGATCCATGGGGGAGGCCTATTTTCAGCAGTGTACTGACTTCCTTTGACTGTGAGAATATTAAAAACAAAAACAGAAATGAATATGCGCCTAACATAATACGGTCGCTAAAAATGACCATTGTTGATAGAAAAGCAACGTCAGGCGTTAATATAATATTCAATCAGCTTATTCAATTCGCCTACCGATTTCTTATTAGCAACTAGTGTAGGAAAATGAATTTCAGAGCACAGTGGGTGAAACTTCAAAATGGTAAAAAAAAAAAATATTTGATACCTGTGTATCTATCATCTTCGCTTTACTAAGTTGCATCGTTAGCAATTCTTAAACCTGATTTAAAATAAGCAACGGCTATGTCCCTTAATCGTTCTGAAAACAAATAATCACAATTGTGTAAATTAATACGTGGTTTGATACCTATAGAATGCATTCATCCAGGCATTTTTCAATTTCGTGTAAGGATAACCATAGCATCACAAGCGTAATTAGTTGTGGAGTATAAATGCAGCTTTAAAACATGATGCAGTAAATCAAATGAAATGCTCAAATGAAATAATCAGATGCTCACTTAGGTAGTGGTAAAATATTCGCGGAAAACCCATCTTAGGCTATATGAGTAGTTCAGCCTTGTTTACGGTTAGGCCGGAATAACTGGGTTGTTTGAGTATAAATGATTGTAGTGTACTGTACTGTATTAGCCCATATAGTACATTCCACTGCAGTGCACTGACTAGACTGCCTCGGTGGCGTAGTTGTACTATGGTACGACTACAAAGCTGAGGTCTCGGGTTCGAATCCCGGGTCGGGCAAAGTGATATTGGGTTTTTCTATTCATTATCAGCCCGGAGTCAGAAATTTGTGCTCGATATGGCGATAGGCTCGCACATATCACATCATGGGACTGAACATACGAGGTGGAATGTGGGTGTACTGTGGCGTCTCTGCCTACCCCTTCTGGGATAAAGGCGTGAGTTTACATACCACAAAAATTCTTGCAAATCGCTATGATATGCAGGTTTCATCACGATGTTTTCTTTTATCGTTATAGTGAGTGGTGATTGGCTATCAATACACACATGACGCCGAAAGGTCAGAGGTGTGCCCTGGGATTAGAACCCGTGACCATCGCGAACATATTGGCAGCCGCGTCTGGTCCGTTTACCAATAGCCCATCACGCATAAACCTTTCGCTAAAGGACGCTTAATTTAGACTGGACTGTATCAGTCATCATATGAGCTGCAGTCACTTTATGGTCTCAGTATTTAAAAAAAATACGAAGGGTCAAGACGGAAATAATGAGAAAAATACAAAAATACTTAAAACTTAAAGTTTAATTAACCTATATACATAAATGCTCTACTCTTCGTCGTCTATGACTACTGCCTTTCCCTTGGGCGGGCGGTGCGGCTTGCGGCGTGAGGGCTGGCTTCCTGCCGGCTTGGGCTTAGGGGTTGGGGGGTTTTCTAGGGCGTCCAGTTCCGCATCAGTCAGCTGTCCTTTGTACCAGTCGGCGCTGGAAGAAGAAAAGAAAGTTGAAGATCGGGCAAAGGTAGCAATTGTTGATAGATTTATTGGTACAGATTTGTATACAAAATGCGGGATGTTTAAAGGTGGTTATAGTCATATTTAAGGAAAAAATTGTAAATGCTTACAATGGAATGAGTACTGAAGTGAGAAAAAATCTAATTAAAAAACACTTCTACAAGCTATTAAGTACAAAAGGATTATCATAATCGACACATGTATACATTACAAGAATGATTTTTTTATTATTTTGATTTGAAAATTATTTAAGAATTTTTACAGTCCAACATTCCACCAACGAATCAAAAGAAAACCAAGCAGCCTACCAACAAAAAAACAGAACCAAATACCCACCACTCAGGCACCTTCCTGGCCCACTCGCACTTCTTGTGCACGTCGTCGAAGGCCTGGCCCAGCTTGCAGCCGGAGCGGCGGGGGGTGTTGCCGTTGATGCATACGTAGAAGAACTGGCAGTCTTCAGGGTCGGCGTAGCGAGGATGAGTCAGGCCGAAGGTCTCGTTCACAGCGGGGCAGTCGAATGCGAACACCTCTGGAAGTTGCCAAGTGGATGGTTGAAAATTCTGTGCTATATTATATATAATTATTCAAATCTTCAAATTGACTTTACTGTGCGGTCTTACATTTATGGCCTTATACATAGACAGTTTTAAAACCGATTTTAGCTATCGAATGTTTTGTATTCTTCGCTCAAACTGAATTCAAAAGTCGTTCGAAAGGGACAAAACATTCGATAACTAAAATAGGTTTTAAAACTGTCTATGAATAAGACAGTTATCCCTTATATCTGTATTGTATTTCTAAATATCCAAGTAATCATATTATGTAAGACTAAATATTCCGTACCATCTGTTATATTTTAACTTAAAATAAATGTACCACAGATATTTCATTGATTCTGATTTTGAAACAACATTACACAAATAAATAACCAATAATAATAACCAAATATCCAACAAACTAAAATTCCTTCTACCCTACTTTAGTTTCGACGGTAATCACTCTCAGCCAAACCGCTTGTCTCAATTCAACAAAATATTCTAAAATATGTATATCTTACTGACTGCCTCGGTGGCGTAGTTGTGTTACGGTACAGTTACAAAGCTGAGGTCTCGGGTTCAAGTCCCGGGTCGGGCAAAGTGACATTGGATTTTTCTATTCATTATCAGTCCGGAGTCAGGAATTTGTGCCCGATATGGCGATAGGCTCGCCCCCTATCACATCGTGGAAAGGAATATGCAAGGCGAAATGTGGGTGTCCTGGTGGCGCCTCTGCCTACCCTTCGGGGATAAAGGCGTGAGTTTATGTATGTATGTATGTATGTATGTATATCTTACCAGCGGCACCGCAGCCCTTCTTCTTGGCTTCGTCAGGCCAGGTGCAGATGCCGGTCTTGTCGTTGTATACCAGACCGTCAGGACACGTGATCATGTTGAACTTGCCGTCAACGCAGTAGTAGAACTTGCCGCACTCTTTGGGGTCCTCGTGGGAGAAGTAGCCGTTCAGACGCGGGCAGTGGAGGGTTGGAATGGGGGTTTCTGTGAAAAAAAAAAATAGTTAACCTAAAGTATTTTAATTATTTAGTTGGTAGCCTTCTTGTAGAAGTGGACGAGAAAATTTAGGAAAAATATTTGTTCGGATACACCAATCTATACACGTGCATACCAGTATAGTATTGTAATTATGAATGTCCATACATAACACGACTTTGCCTATACATAGTAATCATAGATTATAAAAAGTGATGAATTCTGCCAATAACATTAACATAACATAATAATACACTTAATTATAATCATTGAAAAGATATAAAACATATTAAAACGTTGAATTAAATAGAATCTCATTTCGGAAATTTATTAATAAAAAAAATATTTTAATCACTCCCCAATAAACTATACATCATTTTGATTCTAAATTCAAATCGGTGAATTAAAAGCTTAATACCCGAGACCAATCAGGCAGTAAATTCGCATACAAAGTAGGTATAGGTGTTATTACAATAAAATCTGCCGCCCGGCTCTCTACCAAGACCACGCTTCCCTTGAAATTGGAAAGTTGTCTCTGGCAATGTTGACCCTCGGTATTTATACATAATCTGTATTCCGCTGATGCTACGAACGAGTTACGGATATGTTAGGGCTGTCACTCGAATGCTGATTTGAGAATGTATAACTGTACTTAGATTCATAATGACTCGAAGAAAAAGATTTTTAAATGTTCATGCCGGTCGATACGTTACTTGGACTACTGTATTTAAGATCCAGTATCAAGACGGCCACATTGTGGTGTCGGTTTAAAAAAAACTATTAATTTAATTGGTTTCTTAGATTTACGCGAATGTACACATTGAAATAAAACTATATTTTATGGATTTTATCGCGATTTGGTTTAATTTTTACATTTTTTAACTTCCCGACGTTTCGATTACTTTACAGCTTTCGTGGTCACGGGGCGGACTGAGGTATTAGTTATCCGCTCAGTAACTGTTACAATTTAACTACCCTTAATTTACAATTATTAAATTAAAAAAGTTAATTTAAAAAGTTAACTAGTTTTTGCGATCCGATCTACGCAGAAGGAGCTCACTGTGTCAACACAGTGGATTTCAATATTAATATAATTACTAAGAAGCAGTCACTATTCCCGTACATTTTTAAGTAAAACGACAATTATATTACTATAATTTGATAAGTTTATTGATATTCCTCTGAAATAATAAGTCAAAATTAGTCAATAATTCGCAAATATATTGACTAGTGGCAGCCCTAACACAAGTATTGCGATGGCTATTATTACAACACACGACAGCCGCACGTGAATTGCTTTGTTCACGTGTTTTAAAGTTCTCAGAAATAGACTTGACATTTTTAGACATGTGTTGAGTATAAACGTGCTACTTCCAATCATTTTACATAATTGTTGCCATAAAGTTGGAGATTAACAGTAATATTTTTAACAAACTAAGTTTGTCAATTGAGATGTACTATACATTTTAACAATACCTGTATGATCCCGAAAGGATCATTCATCATCAGCATTATAATTATGTCGTAATACCTGATGGTAGTAATAAATTATTATTATACTGTTTCAAAGCATACAAAGCCCATGTGTGCTCTGAAAGACACACACACAGGCAAATTCAAAAATATATACAAGAAAAGTATCTCTATTAATGACGAACAACCAAAAATCACTTGAAAACCTTCACAGCCATGCACTGAAAAAGTTTACCAAATGAACATCAAATTAATTAAACATAGGAAGTCCCAATACCCAGAAAAAATACCATCTTCTCTAGCCACAAATACTTGGCATACTTAGTTCCTTAAATGTCAACGATCTAGTCTAACCTCTTGCCATCACGACTCTTCGTCTCAACGATATAATTTCTAACCCGTCTAAGTAAATACGTAGTATAAGGATTCGAAAATTACGGTTCAAAGAGGCCATATATTGACAACGGATAAATTTTATTTATTTATATGAAGAATAAGGAAGATTTACAAAAAAATAATCTTCATATCAGAGATATGATGTGGAGTACAATGAACAGTTCTATGCTGAATAACTCTTGTAATTCGAAAACTTTTAACTTTGAGGAAAACATCCTGAAGAAGTCATGGAGATTTCCAAGAATTAACATGATATGTGAAATCCACTACCCGCACTAAGTGATCGTGGTGTACTCTATACTAAGCTCTTTCAATTGTCTAAGAGGCCCGAGTCCTGCAGTGCAATGCATATAATATAGACAAGAATAATTCGACGCTACTATACTGGCCCACTTACAAGCTTCTTCAGTGAAATACAGACAGCCTTATTCACAGACAGTTTTAAAACCTATTTTAGGTATCGAAAGTTTTGTCTTCTTCACTCAACTGAAATCAAAAGTCGTTCGAAAGGGACAAAACATTAAAACTAAAATAGGTTTTTAAATTGTCTACGAATAAGGCCGAGAGAATTTAAAGGAGGATACTTACGCAGCTTGGGCCTCTGAGAGCAGTCTAGGTTGAATGGCAAGTCGCACTTCTCGTCCAGGGGGTCATAGTCATTGAACACCATGCCGTCAGGGCACAATTTCTCGATAATCTCGCCATTTCTGAGAAAGAAGAGAATAAATATGAATATTATGGTCTTTATAATTCTTGGGCCTTAGTCTACTAAGACCGACTAGTGAGGTATATAGGTAGGACGGACTTCATTAGACGACCAATATTTATATTATTAAATCGCAACTTTTATACCGTTTATCTAAAGCTACTAGAGTCTTATTTTAAAACATTCAATTTATTGTGTGCTTGTATGTATAAGCTAAGACAGTAAATAAATAATCTACTCTTTATCTTGGTACATTATTTACTTATAACAAATTTTTTGCGCTCTAGAATTATGCTTTGACAAAGTAAATATTATCTATTTTGGTAACATAATTTTAAGATCTAAGCAAAAACATGCGCTTACAACTTATATGAAAAGGCTGTTTTTTGTTAATCTGAGACAATAATGTCTAATTTTATACAACTAATGAAGGCCATCGATGGATTAATAGCTATCAATAAACCAATAAGTCAAGTCACCTTAGAAAATCACAAATGACGGCAAAACCTATTGATTGCAAACCGTCGACATTTACAAAAAGACTCATTTACGGACATACTCTTAACATCAAAAAACTACGATAAAGAAATGAGCTAAATTGATGTTATTATAACATAAACAAAAGACATAAAACAATAACATAATATTTTCAAAGCAAAAATGAATATTAACTATACCAGCTATATTCGTTATAGTTCAATAAATGTCAAACAATCAATGCCTCACTTTTTTCAAATGAACCTATATCTTAATACCACTGACCCAACAAGGAAAACCTTTTATTTTATGTGGTATAAATCTTGTATCGTATATTTAGTATTATTTGTATTGCAATACTTTTTTGTACACTCTATATTTGTTTCAAGCTCTGTCTAATGCGACCGAAAAGTCCCTCTTGCTTTTGTTACCTATAAAATTTTTCTATAGGTCCGAGTATATTATTATACTATAACATATATTTACATTTACTACTTGTTTTTGTTTACAATTTCAATTATTTGTAAGAAATTTTAAGAATGTGTTCAATGACCATAAAATAAGAAAAACAAATTCCTATATATCTTTCAAAATAGCATCTTGATAAAGCCATTTTCAAAATATTAACACTAATATAATCTTCAATATAAGGTATTATTTACATTAATTTTACGAGAAGTCCCATATGAGGGCTCTACCGTGCTTCGCAAGAGTCGTTTACGATCGGACGCCTACGCAATATCTTTCATGTGTAAATAAATATTAACCTGTTTAGGAAAATGTTGGCGAAGCTGCTGGTGATGTGGCAAGACGTCGTTATCAGAAAAAGAACTCTATATGTAAAGTTGCTATTTTATGTGATGATAGAGGCTCTTTTATAGCCGCGTAATATTATATCTAGAAACTAGTAGCCATATATTGATCCTAACCAAGATAAATATAATCTAAAGTGAGATATAACAATATAACTTCATCGTTATGATAGATATTGTAATAAATATTCATAATCTCTGTGTATACTCGTAATAACAAAATTATGTTTGGAAACGTGAAAAATATGAAAATAAGCTCATATAAACGTTTATATTAGGCTTGTATCTATTGATTTTTAGAACAATCAATTATATTTACCATTTTATTTAAAATAATATTTTATTGAGACAAGTATAGAAACGGTTAATTAATTCAGTATTTCCTACACACATGCAAAAATATATTATAATCTATATCTCTATTAAGAAACATGCGGGGGTCATTCAGCTCACGTTTTAAAACGTTTGTTAAATAACAACATTCTCCACGTAATAATTATGAAACCAGCAACAGCCTTCTTTTCCTATCATAAAAACTCAAATAAATACTTTAAAACTGTGCAGTATTTTAGTACGAAGAATTAAGATTTCCTTAATTTAATTTAGTAGAGTAATATAATTAACTACATTTATTTTACATAGATGGGTGTCTCTGTGGCGCAGTTGTTGTACTACGGCACGATTACCACGCTGAGGTCTCGGATTCGAATCTCGGGTTGGGCAAAGTGATATTGCATTTTTCTATTCACTATCAGCCCGGAGTCAGGAATTTATGTCCAATATGGCGATAGAAATAAGGAATTAGGAGATCCGTAAGAGAACAAAGGTTACCGACGTAGCAAATTATAGTGGCAGTGGGCCGGGCACATAGCGCCAAGAACTGATGGCCGTTGGGACTGAAAGGTTCTGGAGTAGAGGCCATGGACAGGCAAGCGAAGAATCGGACGTCCGCCTACAAGGTGGATGGACGACCTTGTTAAGGTTGCAGGAAGTGGCTGGATGCAGGCCACTTTCAACTGGTCGATTTGGAGATCATTGGAGGAAGCCTATGTTCAGCATTGGATTTCTTGTGGCTGAACGGATAGAGGGAGAGAGATGGTAATAAGCTCGCCCCCTATCACATCGTGAGACGGAACACACTAGACGGAACCTGGTGAGTTTCTGTATGTATGTGTGTATTTACTGTATATTGAAAGAAAACCTAAAAGTACCATTGTAGCGATATTCGCTGTGGCTTTCGTTTCAACAAGGAAAATATCATGACTAATTCATAAATAAATTACAAGTAATTTATTTAAGAACCTTTTCATTCCAGTATAAGTGGAATGGCTTAGAAAAAAAACGTATCGTCCAATTTTTAAAGTCTTTTTTCATCGTTTGTTTATTTTTACTTGACGTGTGTTAGAACTAAGATGGGACGCTAAAATATATGTAAAGTGTAAATAAAATTCACACAGAAAAGAAATTCGGCAAAGAGTACTCAATACAAGTAGACTATTAAAAACTACGCAACTTCATAACCCACATCACAATCAAATATTTATTAGTCAAACATTTGTCTCAGCACTGGGATTTACTCTACGATCTTTTATTTGTCATCCTGCAGGCATTGTGGGTGGGATGCCCACTATCGCCAATAACCTCTACCCTAATTAATAAAATAATTGACAATACCTGCACTCGTAGTATTTGTCGCACTGTTCAGCATCTGCGAAGAAACCATCTTCTGGGCACGAGTTGGTGATCTCAGCATCGCGCTCGGCATCTTCGCTGGCCCTGGCTGGCGGGTTTGCCGGCTTCTTCCTGCCTTTGGGCACCGCTGATGACGCTAATACTAAAAAAGAAAGAGAAGTACAATTTTTAATATTATTGAGAATAAAAAAATGGCTTTTAGACTTAATTATTTAATCCAACATACACTTAATGAGCTTATCAGCTTTGGGTCTTTTGCGACCTTCATTTTCTTAATATTGTATCGTATCATAATGTTAGAATTTTCTAAAGTTATTGGTCAAGGAAAATAATTTAACTTATACCAATAGTTTTGTATTTCATAAATGATAACAAATTGTACAGAATATTTGTTAGTATCAATATTCAATCAAACTATAAGTCCTAAATAAACTATAGGTCCTACGTGGAAATGATTTGTAATTCTCAGATATGAAATAACAGAACCTATTAAGTAGAACACTGATATAATTATTGCATAGTATGTGTGTTTCTCAACGCTCTATATATTAACAAATATGTCTGTTATATCAATAGCTCAGGCACTTGGCATGTTTAATTCAGATACAATATAAAGTTAAGCTTGCACTTTTTGTGACAAGTGATTTATGTCGTTATCCGGTGTATACATATAATTAATCTATGCGAAAATTTATAAATTGTTGCTAAGTAAATAAGAATAAAACGTACTTTTTTACTATGTGTCCTTATACTTTTTGTCAATAACAAAAAGTAAAAGTAAAATAAAACAATACTGACGAAGATGACTTGAATTAACTATGGTACTTAGTCACTATTTTTTGGCTGTATTTCTGGTAAGAAAGAGTAATTATAGTTATTATATTGCTCTTAAAGATCAACTTCTTGTATGCAATGCTAATATATTTAATATTACCAAGGCAAAAAAACTGTAGAAAATGATAGGAACATACTCATTTAACTCCAAATGTTAACTTTCCTTTCATTGTATTAAATCATATAAATGGTGCGTGGAAAATCAATCGAGCATGCGTAACTCTCTCAAGTGGTAAGATTTAATTATTTGTCTTTGATCGAAACTACGAACAGCACTACCTACCATCAAATGCAGTAAACAATGACCTTCATATTACCTAGTACCAAAGACATACACTAAGAAAAAATCTAGCTATACTTGTACATAAGCTAGCTGTTTAGCCATCTTATAGCACAATCAGAGACTTTACGAAATTTCACATTTAAATTTCGTAATATATAGGCATAGAAGTAATCGTGCCTCGTAGAGGCTATTTCCTGACGCATGCGCATAAACTAGTATTGACAAAACTGGCTCACATTGAGCGAGGTCGCAGACTTCCTGATAAGACCACCAGTAAAGGTCACGATAAAAAATATATAGCTTTTGTTATCAAAGCATGAGCCTGAACTCTATGGGAGATCTATGCCATAGATCTTAAAATATATTATATGGTTATTAATCGGTTTTTGAAAATGTTGTATTTGTTCGGTTAGGCTAGGCACAATCATATTATGTTTAACTTAAAACTTTCAACACGAATTAAGTTCTTAATAAACATATCAGCAGCTCCACTGTATATACATTACTTGGTTAGTTTTTTCTGTTAAGCTAAATTTTAGGTTAATGGATACGTCAATAACCAACCCTGACCAAATTCAAATTTGAATATCATTATGTAACATCCACTTCTAAAATAAATAAGGTTCTAATTCCACTTCATACATCATAGTCTTTATTATATACATATTAAGTTTTATGCCAAACAAATATTTTCTCACAAAGAACTCTAACAAAAAAACGATATATTCCGCAAAACGAATCAATGTACGTATATGCCTGCAATAAATTAACCAATATTTTTCGATAACGTCAAGCCTTCAGGTGTCCGAGTGTAGCAACTCGCGCTGATTTCTCTCTTACCTAACTACGATCAGCTTTTTGCCGTCCGAAAGTCACTGTGTCAAAACACAATTAGTGCGTCTGTGTTATATCACATCTATCAACAATGTATGGGGACTTCGCTTTTGTAGTAAATAAAATGTCTAGTTGATAATAGGAAATAGTTCGTAGATTTTTTTTATATTATAGTGGGCAGGCAGTAAAATACGGTTCACCTGATGGTAAGTGGTCACCACCGCCCATGAACATCTGCAACACCATAGGGCATGGAGATGCATTTCGATGTTGAGATTAAAGTAATAACAGTTGTAAACAGAAAAGTCGATATTGATTTCTGATATAACTAAATTGTATTGATAAGTTATAGGCGTATATCAGAGTATTGAAAAAAAAATATACCTAAAATGATTTGAAGGTCATGGTTTACAGTAATAGTCATGTATAAAAAGTTCAATACTTCTTTCTATTACATTCAAATTATATTGATATATTTGGAACACACAAACAAGCAATATTGTATTTTTTTTTTTAAAGAAAACTACATATTGACATGAGAAAAACTACACAATACTTTTTATACCTTTCAAATAAATCAATACATGTGCTAACAAGAAACTTAAGGTCATTATAATTATAATCAATACACCTATCTATACTTTCATGTTTATTTATTGTTTGTACTTTTAGATTTAGTTATTGTCTTATCTGGGCGTAGTAGGCCTGCAGTTATTGGAAGTGTTTATAGTAAAGTGAAAGGTGATTTGTTAAGTTATTAAATGGACAGTCTATTAACTCAGTTTGTAGAACATCAACATATCCTAGACTAGACTAAAGGGATATCTGTAAGATAATAAGTAGTTCGGTAATATAAATGAGTAATTCGTTTGGATAAATAACCGAAGCTAATGTTGACACATGCAATGAACTGTACATTATGATGTTAGTTTCTTTATATGTACATAATCAATAACATCTCAGCAATAACATCCCGGACTTGCAATGTAACTGTGTGAACTTTTCCATAGATTACGGTCACTTTAGAAACTCTATGTGAAAGGAATCTGAATAAGTCGTTTGTTCGTGTTCTGAATAAAAAAATCGTTGTAACTACGTTTTAAAAAGTGTGTTGAACTTACTTAAAGTTCCCACAGTATCTAGTTGAAGTTGTAATTTGCAATATAAGCTACAATCACTATGTATCCATTTCATAATGAATAGAACATAAAAGTTGAACGCGTTGATGTCTTTTACTTCGAGACGGAGATCTATTGCGCCATTAGTGGGTGTCATCGTTCCTCCGCTAAGAGGATGTACCTAGATCGTTTCTAGGACGTAATGTTGCAAAGTTCATGTAGATGTCCTAATAGATCTTGATTCCAGGTGTACAGTAACAAGTACTGAACACAAAGAACCATTACGAAAACTTATTGATTTAAAAGTAGAGACCGAGTAATGACAAGGCCGTGCGATTACAATTATTATGCTATTTATGCTCTGTTATTAGGAAATGTGTCCGTATATGTGTATGCACGTTTTTAACAATCACGCATGCATGCTAATGACTGCCCGACTTTACAGCAAAATTGAGGAAATAACCTCCGTTTTGGTTTAGTTGTACTCGTTCAATTAATTCTGTTAATAAATGAGATCCTCTTTAGTAAAATTATTAAAAACAGTAAAATTATAATTTAGTTTAAAGGATTCTTTCAGTTGAATAAAATAACAAATAGCACGGCATTGACTGCCTATAAAGCTTTAAAAAATAAAAGTGATTTCGCTACGTGGCCTTTGGTGAGATTCCAATTCGTGTAAAACATTCTTTCCGTCTCATTTATTTATCAATTGAATATAAAATGTTATATAAATGGGACGGGAATAGTAATTCCAGAGCCCAAGGCCAACCGGCTACTTGACATATTGTAATACTTAGAACTTGTACGGAATAATAATGCTGTGGTAAAGGTTGCCTGTAAATGGGTCATCAGAATTGTTTGATTGTATTTATAATTGTGATTCAGGAAGTATGGAGACAAGGGACTGAAAAAAGTATAAGGAAAATACATACGAATGGTTTCGCACACTGTATACCAGGTGTAGTGAGTGAATGAGATTAATTTGATTACAATTCGATGTAAACTACACAGTTAAATAAAAGGTAACTTGTAATAAATAGAACAAGAACAAAAGATAAGCGAGAGAAGTTTATTCATATAAGATAAATTATAAAATAAAATATGAACTTCAAATTAAAAAAAAATTAAATAAACATGGAGTCGATATGTCACTTGGTTTTTAAATGGCTAAAGCAAATTACAATACAATTTAAAGAATATAAATAAAAATATAATAAAATATTAAAATTGACTTACCTATTAAACATGCCAGTAAAATGGCACCCGTGCTCGACCTAAACGCCATCTTGTTTTATATAAAAACACTAACCTATCGGTCACTTAACTCTAACTTAAATGTCACTATATGTGACTTATCTAAGTTATAATTCCTAAATGACGCCCGCACCGCACGCTATACTGCACTGACTTTAACACTTTTTGTCATCCATTCTTAGCTGTTCAACCGTTCAGCGAAAGGTTACGTTAGCATCGCCGTCTCGCTCACACTTGATGGGGTAAAATATAGCTGTCCTTGTCACTTATGAGTATACCCACAACTGGCTCCGGATCCTGTTATTGTTCTACGTGTTCAGCAAGGAAATTAATAAAAGTATTTGATGCCAAAATCATTAATCTATGTTTAATGGACCCATTAGTTAATTTGCAATAAATATGTTTGGAAATTTTCTTTACGCAATTCAAACTTGTTTGGGTGAGGGCCGCGCTGCAATACACAAAGGATATGCGATTGAGGGCTCACGTTTATATGTATTTGTTTACATCACATGTTATTATATGGATATAGATCGTCTACGATGTTCTGGCGCCCGAATGCGTTCTTGTCAAAATAATAAGAATAGTTTTTCTCTCTTCACATTTTATTACATTGGACATGTTAATAATTTTTTACGAGTTTAAATTACATTACGAGTAAAATGCTTGATATTTATATTATAAAAACATATATCAAACAATGCTTTAAATACATGTTTTAAAATTTTATTTGTAGTTCCATATTTCGCCGCACGACAATATATTTTAGATGACTTATAATACGTATCTGTCCTTCAGTTTTTTGTCTGAAAACCAGAGTTATTCAAAAGTAAGGAAATGCTCATACACGTAGTATGAAAAAATATTTAGAAAATGAATTCTTTATCGTAGTAAAATGTGAAGAGTTTTCTCTCTGTAGCATTATGTGAAATCCACTTTTCCACATCTTGACAAGGCATTATTATCAAGTTTACCTACAAATAAAAAGTAATAAATCATTGAAAATTCTTTAGTGTACAAAGTACTTAATTTAAAAAAAAATTATTTTATAATCGAAGCATCGAATTGATAAAATATAATCGTATAAAATTGTAGGCATTCATTGCCAAATGTATCAATTTTCTTACATCAACCGCGAAACCTCAATGAACACATACGATATAATACAGATTTTATATAATTTGCTAAATACGGAGATATGAATACAATTGAATTTAAAATCCAAAATTCAAATATTAATTTAGGATGTCGACGTTTAGTGACAGCATTTCCATTGACATTCGCGAGCTTTGGCAATCTTCCATCTGCATATTATCATCGTTAAATTTTAGTTAGTTAACACATTTAATATTCTATTTACATACATAAACTCACGCCTTTATCCCCGAAAGGGTAAGCAAAGGCGCCACTAGGACACCCACATTTCACCTTGTATGTTCCGTCCCACGATGTGATGGGGGAGAGCCTATCGCCATATCGGGCACAAATTCCTGACTCCGGGCTGATAATGAATAGAAAAATCAAATATCACTTTGCCCGACCCGGGACTCGAACCCGAGACCTCAGCTTTGTAACCGTACCGTCATACAACTACGCAACCGCCTTCTATTTATTCCTACATAAATACAATAAGTCTGAATCTTATAAATATTATAATTATAAATACAAGAGCTCTATTATTACAAGCATTCATAAATGGTGGTAATCAGTCATCATCAGGACAATGGCTTGTAAGTCCGCTCTATATTAAAAACAAAAGACGTAGCCCATACAACTCACTTGCCACACACACACCACACAGTTTTTTATTTCATCTCATCATATTTCAACGACGTGTATCATAGGCAAGAAAAAATCTGTTAAAATAAATACATTAGTTTTGCTCGCATTGATTTTAAAGATTTCACAACTTTCAAATCCATCCGAAGCAAATATAACTCGAAAATACTTTTATTTTAATCCCAACATTGCGAAACCCTTGCAGGGTCAACGGTCTCTCGCAAACTTTGATTATTCATACATTTGGGTACACACTGGCAGTCTGAGTGCTTTATACACCACCATATACGGCATTTCAACAGAGCGTTAGCAAGATGCAAAAATAAACTGTACACTCGCGATGCATTTGCAAATAATTCACTTGAGGTCAACGGAAAATTTCGATTCTTGAATCAGAGAGATTTGGTATAGATTTTTTAACGTGTTTGGCTCTCTAGACCAGACAGGACAAAAGAAAATTGTTTTTGAAAATTTTTCCATATACTAATGTTTTCTAGAATCATGGGTGCGTTCTTCTTCTTCGTTCGTGGTTTCTTTGATTTTCCGGGAATAAGAAGAAGCGTGGGAAGGAAAGATTAGGGTTTGTTCAAAACATTTTTTGTACAATTTTAGTAATGTTAGTATCGCCAACAACATGCAAATCATTAAAAAAAAAACTGCTACCATCTTGAAAAAAAGAATTGGTTTATGGTACAAGCTTTCAAGCAAATATTCTGATGACGTATTTTGTATAAATTCCTTAAGGGGTTACAAGACTCTGGGAACTGTTAAACTCTTAGTTATTCTAGATTTTCGATCCGAACTGTACACGCAAATGGTAGAGTCAATAAGTCGCTCAGAGGAAAGTAACATCGAAGTCATCTCACCTACTTCCTACCAGCGGAAGCACGTCGGATGACTTTCTAACTGACAGCATCATCACGATGGAGCCTGCAGTCACGTACGAAGTACAACCTCGGTTGCTGGTTCCGTGGTCTATGATTAGAATAAGTAACAAATAGGATATGTTACTGAAGCTTGGAGATAAATTACATTTAATACATACAACAGTCACACTGAGTACTGAGCTCATAGAAACATGTGTGTCCTGGGTATCAGAAACTGTGCGAGACTTTTCAGTCTTCCGACAGTCAGCCCCGGGAAATATACTAGGAAAATACTTCGCACGCCCAATATTACACAGATCAAATTCAAAAATGGACTGCAAACCACGAGTTTCTCCATTTGATTCCTAAGTCTACAATTCACTTGGAGAAAATAATTAAAAGAAATCATGTGATTTGCCCTGGAATGTGAATAATGCGCATAACAAAGACAGTCTCATTTCTATACCATTAAGTTGGAGCGAAAATAAGCTCGACGAACTGTGGGTGGCATAAGTGGTAACGCTAAATACCACTTTGGAGACACAACCGTGGGTGGTGCGTAAATGACTCAACGCGTTTATGCGGTTATGCGGGCTAAGTAAACCTGATTTTCAAGTCTTGTGTGCCTATGTGTCTGTCTGGTACCTAAAGGGGGGCTGATGCTAAGCGGTAGCTAGGCGGAGTTGGCAAGTACGAAATGAGTGGACTGTATTTATGTTATCCCCTTCAGAGGGCTGATTCGCGGTGCGGTGCGGTTGGGTCGGGAGCAAGGGATGTGCACGCCTTACCTTCACATCTGCATCCTCGGCGAGGTGGCACGCGGTCCCGGCGCGATGGCGTCGACGTATTCACGACACTCGCGCGAACAGGGGCTTGTCCCGTAAAATAGCTATGCCAGCATCAACCTTGCGGTTCTCAGTCCTTTATTAACAATAGGTACACACAAAGCGGCGTGCGATTATATAATTTAGCGCGGATTAGCGGAACGCCATTTGCACATGCGGGTTAGCGGCGGCGGGAACACTTACGTCCTTACGAGTACATGTGCGGCGCGTGCGGCGGTTCGAAGCGAAGTATTGTGGGGCACAGCGCATCCCCACTTCCCGTAGCTCCCGCGCGACGAACGCGCGAGGAGTACAGATATATTAGGTCAGGCGTGCGTTAGAGGGAAAGGAATATAGCGGGAATATGTAACACAACACAGCACTCATTGCAGTACTGCCAACCTCGCGTTGTATGCATAGAAAAAATGCATCGAAAATAGCGGTTTACACAAATATATAAATATGGCGGAACCATTCCCCCCGGCCTTAAAGGGTACCTTTAAAAATAATAATAAAAATGTTACGATTTACGAACAATAAAGTAACGCGGTAATAAAGAATGACCCTACACCTAACCTTAAAGCGGAAGCGAATAAGTGAACGACTATACCCACGGGGCTCTCGGCATCGGCTACGAATCTAATATCCGCAGCCACTAGGTGTCCTAGTCCTACGAGCTACCGTGAGAGGTATAAAGTTATTGATTGGGCAACGGGCACAGCCGGACGACGGGTCGCACGAAGCTTCCCCTATTCGTCTTAACTGTCACGACGCGTGTTGCTCCATCCTTCGAAGGGTGGACTGCTTCCACCACACCGAGAGGCCATGAAAGAGGCGGTGCATTATCAACTATAATAACCACTACCGTCCCTAATTGAATGGGAGTGGAAGGCGTGGTCCACTTAGCTCGAGCTTGCAATTGATGCAAATACCCAATCCTCCAGCGTTGCCAAAAGGATTGGACCATTTTATCTAAAAGCGAATGTCTCTCACGTAGATTACAGGAGTCTACATGAGACGCGGGTAGCGAACATAGCGGAGCGGTATGAAGAAAATGAGCGGGCGTGAGCGCTGCGGGCTCTGCGGGATCGCTACTTAGCGAAGTAAGCGGACGCGAATTTATAAGTGCCTCGACCTGCGTGAGTACTGTTAATAACTCTTCATAGGAAAGCAGCTGCTGTCCTATGACCTTGAACAGGTGAGATTTTACGACCTTCACCATGGATTCCCAGCATCCACCCCAGTGAGGGCTTGCAGGTGGAATCTGCTTGAAGTCTATACGACTTTCAGAAAGTTCGTGTTCAAGGTGCGGGCGATAATGGTCAAGAAATTTGTATAGGTCGCGTAAATACGAACTACAACCGACAAAATTTGTAGCGTTATCCGTGTACAAACACTGAACCGGGCCGCGGCGTGAAAGAAAGCGTTTTAGTGCGGCGAGAAAACTAACCGTGCTTAAGTCGGAAGCTATTTCAACGTGCAAGCAACGCGTAGTTAGACACGTAAATATACAGAGCCAGGCCTTGCGACTCTTGACGCCCCTACCACGCACGGGTGTGTATTTTATAGGACCTGCGTAATCACAACCCGTATGCGAAAAGGGTTTGTCTACCTGGTTGACGCGGTAAGCGGGTAAATCGGCCATCTTTGGAAACAATGGACGCGGTTTGGCCCGAAAACAAGTGTTACATTTGTATATGCGGTGACGAATAATTCGCCGAGCGGCAAGTATCCAATAGCGACGCCTAATTATAGACATTAGAAGTTCAGGACCAGCGTGTAAATACTTCTTATGATAGTAGTCGACTATCAAATCAACTATGTGATCGCGGCGTGGGAGAACACGCGGATGTCTCTGCGAATAGTCGACGACCGCATTCGACAAACGGCCACCGACGCGGATGATATTCTCTTTGTCTAAGAATGGACTAAGCCTTTGCAAGGCGGGTGAACAAATCTGTTTCTTTGTCAATTTAATTATGTCATCAGTGAAATAAACACGTTGAAGAGCGAGTATGATTTGATTTTCGGCGTATTTTAAATCAGAAGAGGTTATGAAAAGTCGACGCGGTAACAATTTCGAAAAGCGATAAACATAAACCATTATGCGTAATAGTTTAGACCAAGAAGAAGTACGAAGCGCGAGCGAGTAAATTAGCGAATCAACAGCGGGTGTCGTTACAGCATGTATCAACGGTTTCAAATCAGGTATGTCTTCGACATCATTTTCAACGAACGAAACGATAGGCCACTCTGCAGGATCCTTACAAGCCCACGACGGTCCCGAAAACCACAAAGGATGGTCAATAAGGGCCGCGGGCGATAAGCCACGAGATAGGCAATCAGCAGGGTTTTCAATTCCTGCTATGTGATGGAAACAGCTGGCGGGAACGTTGTCGGTCACCTTAACTACTCGATTAGCGACAAACGTCTGCCAGCGGTGCGGAGAAGAATTGATCCAACACAGGGTTACCTTCGAATCTGTAAATGCGAATACGTTCGCAATTTTATAACGCGGCTCAAATATGTCGATAACCTTCTTCATGAGTGCGGATAGAAGAACCGCTGCACATAACTCCAACCTAGCGATGGAAACAGTTTTAAGCGGCGAGACTTTAGACTTAGAACAGACAAGTACAACGTTCCTAGAGCAGTCTACTACAGTTTGCATGTATATCACTGCGCCGTAAGCACGTTCGCTAGCGTCAGCAAAACCCAACAGGTTAACAGCGCAACCTTGAACTACGCCCAAATGTCGCGGTATACGTACCCCATTCAAGGCGGGCAGTTCACTGCAGAACTGCGACCAAAGCGTTGCGATGCGTTTTGGTGGAGCGTCATCCCAGTCGCATTTTGCCGTCCAAAGTTCTCTGATGAGAAGTTTGGCGTACAAAATGACGGGAGCCACTAAACCCAAATTATCCCACAAACGGGCTACAGCGGAAAGAATGCTACGCTTGGTGCACCCTGGATTGGGCGCGGCGACCTTAAACGTGAAAACATCGTCGGAGCTATCCTAATGCGTGCCTAAAATTTTATGCGGTATGGCGCCCCGATCAATTTCGAGACAAGAGGAAGCGCGATGCGAAGCGGGTATGTCACGAAGAGCTGCGGCGGAATTGCTGGACCACTTGACGAGGTCAAATTGACCGGACTTAAATAATCCTATAAGCTGGATGCAGGCATCTGCAGCAACAGATTCATCATTCTGAAACGAATCACCGGCCATTATGCTGAAACACACATCGTCCATATAAGTCGAACTGGATGCGATTGCGGCTGCTAATGGAAATTTGTGTCCTTCGTCTGTTATAAGCTGTCTGACGACGCGGACGGCGTGGAATACACTTGACTTCATTCCAAAACACACGCGATTAAATTCAAAAATTGACAAAGGGTCAGTGACCTGAAAGCGGAAAAGAATACGCTGGAATTTACGATCGGATTCGTTCATAAGAATCTGTAAAAACATCTGGCGGCAATCGGCGGAAACAGCGATTTTGAAGAGGCGGAAATTAAGAAGTATTGAATTTAAATCACCTTGAAGATTAGGCCCTGAATGCAAAACTTCGTTCAAGGATAGCCCAGAACTAGTCTTGCAACTGGCATCCAATACCATACGTACCTTGGTAGTTGACTTGTCTTCACGTTGCACGCAATGGTGCGGTACGAAATAAGATGCGGAAAAATCGACACTATCAACAGGTCCTATTTCGGTAATATAGCCTTTGGCAACATATTCGCGGATTATGTCTGCGTAAGCGGCGCGCAACATAGGCGAAGACTGCAACTTGCGTTCCAAGCAAAGAAAACGTCTGTGTGCGGTTTGAAATGAATTACCTAATTTATAAACGTCATCCTTAAACGGTAAGGCGACTGTGTACCTGCCACTAGCATCACGCGTAGTGGTGGCGTGGAAATGATTCTCACATTCAAGGTCATCTTGACTGTGGGCGGGCGGAGCGGAGATTTCCTCGAGTTCCCAAAATCTTTTAAGAAGGATGTCCAAAGAAATCTGGTTGACGACCGTACAACAAGCCGATGTCGACTTTAAACTCGATTTTCTAGGTATCAAAACTGGAGCGGAACCCATTAGTACGTAACCTAAAATTGTATTAATAGCGGGTGGTAAGCCATTCATACTATTAACAGTACCCGGCAATAACAGATGTGGGAAGATATCTGCACCTAGAAGTACATGTACCTCTGACGGTGTGGCGAAAGCAGCGTCTGCGAGCGGCAACGTATTTATATAATGCGCGAAAAAAGTTCTATCAACGGGAACCGAAGGTAGACTATCCGTGATGCGGTCGACAACAAGTGCGGATACGTTGAAACAAATATTATTATCAAAACGCGAGAATACTTTAAATTGCGCGGAACCTCTAATACACTTTTCTATACCACCGAAACCACGTACCATAGTTTGCGTATTCTTATTGTAATTTAAACCTAACAATGTACAACATTCTGATGTTATAAAATTACTTTGTGAACCAGAATCAAGTAAACATTTAATAACATGCGCCTGACCTTCAAAGTCATACACTACTACTTGAGCCGTCGACAACAATATAGTGGACAGCGTAGATCGCTCGTTACGATAATCATTAGCGGTTGCGTTCGATACTGGCGCGGCGATGTGCAGCGATGCAACGTCGCGCGCTTCGTCGGCGGGCATCGATGACGCATCGAGAGATTTGGCGCGCGCGATCGGAATAGCGTGAGCTGTGGACGCGGGGGTAGCGGATTCGACTCGCGGTGCGGGCAAAGTTACATTACGTTGAGTTTGCAAAACTATTTTGTTGAAATGTAACAACGTGTGATGTTTTGAGTTACAATTTCGACATCTGGAATTCGACTTACAATCTCGTAATTTATGTGATAAACTAAGGCAGTTTATACAAGCGTTGTAATCTTTAACACATTTAAATCGTGCGGAAGGCGTAGTAAATTGGTTGAATTTAGGACATTTAAACAGATGAGCGTGTACGAAATTATCACAAAGACATTTCTGGCTAGGTGATGAGACCAGCGTGTAGGCCTGCGGGTTAGGTACGTGATTACGAGGTTTGTTTCTAATAAAATTATTATTTCGCGGAATATTGGTACCGGTGGAATTTATTTGCGTGTTAGTGTATATTTTAAACTGACTACGAATAAAATCATTCAAATCGCGGAATGTAGGTATTTCTACATCGCGGTATCTCTCTTCAAAGGCATGTACTGTCTCAGCGTCAAGTCTCCTCAAGGCGAGGTACAACAGCATGAAGTCTGCCAAATCATCCAATTGCAAGTTTTTTAAAGCGCTTGCTGCGGTAATAAATTGTTCTAAAAATTCTTGGAATTTAGACGCTGAGGCGGAACCCATACTTTTGAAGTTAATCATTTGGTCCAAATAAGTGGACGCGAGTGTACGAATGTCTTGATACCTATCAATAAGACATTGCAGTATAATTGTATAATTTCCTGCGCACGGCGTAATACCCGAGAACACGTGTTTAGCCTTTTGTGAAAGTTTACTTAATAGGTAATGTAACCTATCACTATCTGATAACGTTGTATTATCATGTACAATAGATTTAAAGCTTGCGTAAAATAAAGGCCAGTTACGAATATCACCGTCAAAGCACATTATTTCTAGCGGCGGCAAAGATGGTTTGTTATGTTTTAAAACATTGCGACTCGGAAACGTGTCCACTCCCGAATGGGTGGATTCAACACGTGCTAAGACGCGTTTTATGCGGCAATATAAATCTTCAAACGATATTAAAGACTGAAAATCTGGTTTACTAGTAGGATCAGACTTAAGCAAAGCGCGGTTATAATCATCAACTGAATCTCTAAATTGTTCTGACAATCTATCGATCGATCCTACTGAACTGAGAAATGTTTCCATGCATTCCTCACTAGTAAATGCCTTTTGCGAATTATCGTACATATTTTGTATGATTGAAAAATATGTGTTTCGCTTACTTTCCGATAAAGCAAGCTCACTGTCGTACGCGGGTGATTCAGCGCCCTTTGTCCTTGAACGCGACATTTTTATATGTATAATAATAATAATTTCGTAAGCGATCAACGAATGGCGATATGCGGTGAAACTAAACGAAATATAATATATAAACGCGCTAAGTGCAAATTACGTTGCACCAAAAGACGATAATTTATCCGACTCGAAGTGACCAAATTTATGGTGCGTAAATGACTCAACGCGTTTATGCGGTTATGCGGGCTAAGTAAACCTGATTTTCAAGTCTTGTGTGCCTATGTGTCTGTCTGGTACCTAAAGGGGGGCTGATGCTAAGCGGTAGCTAGGCGGAGTTGGCAAGTACGAAATGAGTGGACTGTATTTATGTTATCCCCTTCAGAGGGCTGATTCGCGGTGCGGTGCGGTTGGGTCGGGAGCAAGGGATGTGCACGCCTTACCTTCACATCTGCATCCTCGGCGAGGTGGCACGCGGTCCCGGCGCGATGGCGTCGACGTATTCACGACACTCGCGCGAACAGGGGCTTGTCCCGTAAAATAGCTATGCCAGCATCAACCTTGCGGTTCTCAGTCCTTTATTAACAATAGGTACACACAAAGCGGCGTGCGATTATATAATTTAGCGCGGATTAGCGGAACGCCATTTGCACATGCGGGTTAGCGGCGGCGGGAACACTTACGTCCTTACGAGTACATGTGCGGCGCGTGCGGCGGTTCGAAGCGAAGTATTGTGGGGCACAGCGCATCCCCACTTCCCGTAGCTCCCGCGCGACGAACGCGCGAGGAGTACAGATATATTAGGTCAGGCGTGCGTTAGAGGGAAAGGAATATAGCGGGAATATGTAACACAACACAGCACTCATTGCAGTACTGCCAACCTCGCGTTGTATGCATAGAAAAAATGCATCGAAAATAGCGGTTTACACAAATATATAAATATGGCGGAACCAGTGGGCATAAATAATGTAAAGAAATGAAACTTTTAAAAGAATTACTAAAATAATCAAGGTGTAAAATGCATTGCATATAAACAAAAAACAGAAAACGAAACTGGTAGAGCAGTAAAAATAACTTAACAAAACCAACAAATAACAAGAACAAAAAACTTAATAACGATTTTATTCGAACTTGACGACTGTTGTTATTGAAATACACATTACGTTTAATTACTCGATAATATCCCTTTTTATAAAAACGAGTACTCACTTGTACGACATTACTTGTTATGGCTCTACCTTCACAGGATCTGAATAAGGGTCTGTATCCACTACAAAGTAGCATGCTACCAACGATTCAGTAATGGATATTTCCTTGTATGTATTACTATGAAAGATTATCAACCAGGAATGGTCTAATAGACAGTGTTCGTAGTAATTTTTTTTTTGTCGAAAATGATCATAGTACAACCTACGGTCATGGTACGCTACGTTTTAGTGGACAAAGTTCTTAAAGCAATATTTGTTTTTTATATTGCCCCAGACAAGGATCGAAGATTACTCTTACGTCATCGGTGTGTTTAAATTCAAATTCATCAATGGTCAGACACAAAACTAATATTATTTGGCTATAGATACAAATAGTATATTGATTTAGAAAGAAACTCTTTTTAACGAGGTACCATGAGTAAAAAAACTTTTTTACTATACGTCTGTACCTACATGATATTATGGTGATACATATTATATATTTGTAGTTAATAAGTAAATTGATATTTTGTTTTCATTTTCAACACGTAATCTAATGACATGACAAAAAAGTACGTGGTGGCCTGCTGGCAACGGACTAGACGCGGCTGCCTACATGTTTACGGTGGGCACGGGTTCAAATCCCAGGGCACACCTCTAACTTTTCGCAGTCATTTGTGTATTGATAGTCAATCACCACGCACTATAACGGCGAAGGAAAACATAATGAAACCTGCATAGCGATTTGTAAGAATTCCTCTGGTATGTAAAGTTCGCCAACACGCACTAGGCCTGCGTGGTGGACAATATGGCCTAACTACTCTCAATCGTATTCTCGATTGTAGAGTAGACCCGTGCTCTGCAGTGGGACGATACAATACGATATAAAAAAAAATGTAATGACTATTGTGTGTGATAGATCCATACTACAATTATTGCATACAAGAGCTTTGCTTTACTTGAAAATCGATCTCTTAACTCCACAATCCACGCAAAAAACACTAGATCAACTGATTCCAAGGACGCAAGCAAAGCCAAACGTAAAATATAGCTTCAAGAATAAATTCATCTCCTTTTCGCGCAGACGTAATAAAAAAATCCATACGAAGGCAAGAGAGATTACAAGCAATAAAGATTTTCACTGAGTATACTTCAATTAATAAATTACGGGCGTGTTTCTGGTAAATTAATACTGACCTTCCCAGCATTCAAGCCGGATACTGTGAATCATAAAAGAGGCTTTTTCCTAGGAGCATAAATTTTTCTTAAGTTTATTAACCTTTATTTTACAGGGAAATTACGGGCAGTTGGCAGCATGAGGAAATACCTTTGCGTTATTTTTTTTAAAGTCATTTTATACCATTATGTGATAGTGATCAAGATAGGGTGGTGAATATCGCGGAAAATCTCTGGATAGAATAAAATACTAATGAAATACGGATAATTTTTTATGCACTTCTGGTCCGAGTCTTTTTTTTTTATTCCGTTGAGTAAAAAGTCCGCTGAATAAGTAACTACTGGAATTAATGAGATTTAACATCTTATGTCTCAGGATGGCGAGTGCAGTGGAATGCCAAGCAATGCGTTGTAATTTATGGTGTAGTTTGGTTTGGCGACTGTCCATGAGCATTCGTATCCCTTACCATAAGGCGCATGACATGCTCGTCGCACCATTCAATGATATACAAAGAAAAATCAAACCTACAAATTCTCATTACGCGATCGGCTTTTCACCCATTGCGCCTGAAGGCTAAAATGTAGACTGCCACTTCATACAAATAATACTTATCTAGATAAGTGGTGACAAATAGAGTAGATTAATAACAACATTATGTTTAAGAGTGGGTAAATCGAACGTGAGAAAAATAAAGACAAAAATACGTTAAAAACCATGTTGGTGTAAAAAACAGATCAGCATGGGTTTTTCTCTTTTCTTTTCAGCCATAGGAAGTCCACTGCTCAACATAGGCCTCCCCCAAGGATCTCCACATCAATCTGTTGGAAGCGGCCTGCATCCAGCGACTTCCAGCCTAGGTTTATTGTGGCAATATTTAAGGTACACAAAAAATGTACAAATCAGTAACGTGTTTATGGATTATGTACAAGCAAGGGCGGATCCAGAGGGAGGTCATGGGGGTCATGGGCTGACTCAAGATTGACAGATTTTTAAAATAAATCGTTGATTTTCACTTTAAAAAAATCGTTAGCATATTCACTAATCACAGGTATAACAAAATTTTAAATAATCAGTTGTAAATGTATAATTGTAATCGAATTCGAGTACGTCCAGTGTTCTGACTAGAACTACATGACCCCCCTCCCCTGACATGAAAGCTGGATCCGCTCTTGTGTACAAGAGTTATTTTACTCAATTAACTCAAGGGTTTTTATAAAAAGGAAAGAAAAAACAAGTAAACAATCCATCTTCTTTAAGAAACTCCTTTATGGATTGTGGAAAAATTTTCATCATGAGGTCATTGTGCACCTAGAACCTAGTAATCAAAATGTGTTGATGTACGCAAAATCTGCATGGAAAGCGCAAACAAGTCAAAACATTCATTTACCGATGAGAACACTACAACGACATTTCCTAATAACCATAAAAATTTGCTCATCTGAACTTACAATATATTTTTTTCAGCTAAATTTCTGCAATGCTGCAAATAATTATGCTTACAGCATAAGACTTAAACAAAACTATAGGACAAGCATAGCGTTACACGCGTAACACGAATGACAAACACGGTCGCGTGCCTCTCATGCAAAAATCACTTTCAACATTCTAGAAAGTAATCTCCATTCAACTGTATTGTGTTTCACTTTGTACACATTTTATCACAATTATCTTAGTGAATCTGAGCAGATGCGTTCCCGGTACTTAACAGAATGTATTGTTATTATACGCAATGCTTTGGCTTTTAAGAGTAGTTTGGTCTATTCAACTTGAAAAGACACTCACGGCTTACACCCAAAGTACATTGCTATAAAATTGAAGTGGCGATTATATAGTAAACATAGCCGTTGAGACCATATTATTTTCAAGTTCTCGCGCACGTTTGAAAATGCCGCAAGACATAGTCCTTTTCTATTATTTTTTTATGACTCTCTGCCCCAATGATCGAAACTATGCTCGATGAGGCTACTCTATACTCAACAGGATAATATTATATTGGATTATCATCAATTCATAATTAATTTTATAAGTTTAGCCTATTAGTGCCTCCTTTAAAGAAAATTATTTCCCGAACCTGGTACGGTGGTAGAACAATAACTGAATTAAAATTATGTTGATTTTTTTTTTATAAGTATAGCCTGTATTAATGCCTCCTTAAAAGAAAATTTTTTTCCGAACCTGGTACGGTGGTAGAACAATAACTGAATTAAAATTATGTTGAATTTTTTTTTATAAGTACATATAGCCTGTATTAATGCCTCCTTTAAAGAAAATTATTTTCCGATCCTGGTACCGTAGTAGAACAATAACTGAATTAAAATTATGTTGAACATTTAAAGTTTTTTTTTTATTGTCGTTAATTACTATTCTTTAATTACTACATGTTACCTGTAAGTTTTCAAATAAGTACAAAACAAGAAATGCTTTTCACAGATTGTAGCAACATAAACGAGAATCAACAACTCCATTCAACAAAGAAAAAAAAATGTATTGAAACAACGAAAGTCGATTTAAACCAATGGCTCGGAAAGTAAAATTATACTAGATGACAAGATAAAGACTGCTCCGTGGAAAGATACGTCCATTAATGGTAGGAAGCGATCACTTCAGACGCTTCAAAAGCCATTTAAATTGTGATTTTATCAATAATAAAGCGATGTTTACTCTTATAAATGTCATGTGTCTTAAGAAGTGATGTATCATTGTTATTGCTTGTACCATTGTCTCGACTTTACTTAAACAAACTTGTAGGTGTCATTATTTTATTGGTACGTAATTTTTACCTGAAAATTTGTATAGGACTTTGAAATCTTTTTTGTAGAAGTTCTATTTTTCCAGGATGAAAAATTTAGCACTTTTATGGCCTTTTAATAAAGTTATGTATAAATTATTTAAATAAATTGCTGCATAAAAAAGGGTAAAAATAATGCCCATCCGCATTTATATTAATTGAGTTCACAACATAATTATGGAATTCACATAACCGCACCTTGCAGAATGACTTGGTAAGACGCCGTCTGTTAAACGAGCGGTCGTGGGTTTGATCCCCGCATCGATACAAATGTTTATACAATTTACAAGTATTTGTTTCGGGTCATGTGTCTATGGGACCAAAAGTCTCTCATAGTTTTTAATACCCACGCCAAAAGATTTGTGTCTTTGTGTGAGATGGTGAGGCAAACATCTTTAGGAAACCTACATACCATGGCGATTTGAAAAATTTCCAGTGTATGTTAAGTCCGCCAACCCGCACTAGGCCAGCGTGGTGGACTATATAGCCTAACCCCTCTCAAACGTTTTCTCGATTGTAGAGGAGGCCCGCGCCCTGCAGTGGGCCGTATATGGGCTGATACAGACCGTATTTAAGAAAAAGTAAAAAGAAAAGCCTTTGGTATCTCAGACTTTTAAAAGTCAACGTCCCGCATCTGGAATTCAAAACGGCGTCATTGGAACGGAATGATTTTACAACCTTCGTGTTTCTGAAACGTCGGAATAAAACAAGGTATTCGCGTATTCTACAAAATTTATAAGGAACATTGTATTTAAAATAGCCATCACAATGTTGAGAAAGGTATTTCAAGAATGGATAAGAGGTAAAGTTTTATGAATTAATCGCGTAAATTACGCTGCACCCATTTTCATAAAGGTCAAGTTTGTGCCACATGACTACGTTAAATCAGATTAATATTTACTTGAACTTTAATTACACGACTCAATATTATCTTAATTGAATGAAACAGAGTTCCCAAACAATAAAAATCTTTTTCGTCAAACTTTAACCCATATTTTCGCCAGGTCGACGTATAATTGATCTGAATTCTATTGGGGTGTGGCAAAATTTTGAACTAAAAAAATCTAATTTAAAAAATATCTAAATAACTCATTCTTTGAGATATGTTATTAACTTTTTCAACAAACTATTGATAAATAAAACATAAATCTATTTTTGAGAACTAAGTAGGTTCAGTATCTAATACTGTCAGGAATACTTAAGAAATTCTTGAAGTCAAAAAATTACCCTTATTGGCCGTAATTAAAATATTATATTCATCCAGAAACTTATATATGGCGATAGGCTCGCCCCCTATCATATCATGGGACCGAACATACAAGGCGAAATGTGGGTGTCCTGGTGGCGCCTCTGCCTACCCCTTCTAGGATAAAGGCGTGAGTTTATGTATGTATGTATAAACTTGGCAGCATTCAACAGACAGCTGTAAAAAGTCTCATAGGCATCTACAAAATAAAGTTGTCCTCATCAATCATTTTCCACTCTTCGTGATGTCTACATTTTAAAATAACTTGTAAGCGATATCGGATGACTGTGTTCCGGTGAATTAATTGAAAACAAGACAATCATAAAAAGGATTATACGACTGTGGGAATCTGATTCCGACAAGAATTCTATATATCTATATTTACATTTTTATATTTCACATTTCTATATTTATATTAACACAAAATTATCACAACCGTTTTTTATGGGATTGAGGCAAATCAAAGGATCAAAAGAAAACTTAAGTCATACTTAATCACAAGAGGGTCAGCAGCGACTGGATGCGTAAAGCAGCAGACCAGGCTCTGTGGCCTACCTTGGGAGAGGCCTATGTCCAGCAGTGGACTACAACGGGCTGATGATGATGATGACACTGGATTTTTCTGTTCATTATCAGCCTTGAGTCAGGAATTTGTGCCCGATATGGCGATAGGTTCGCCCCCTATCACATCGTGGGGCGAAACATACAAGGCGATATGTGGGTGTCCTGGTAGCACCTTTGCCTACCCCTTCTGGGAAAAAGGCGTGAGTTTATGTTTGTATTAATGCTTGTAAAAAATATGCTTGACTTCCAACGATACAGCCTATAACGTCATATTAGAGCTATGACTTTTGATTTAAAACTTGCTCATTTCACCATTGCATGTAAGCTTATTTAGAAAAATGATGCAATAAATGATTCCCGAAGTAATAAAGAAAGAAATGCACTGTAGTTTAATTATCGAAATGTACTCGATGTATTAATTGCATAATTATGCGTACGTGGGGCGTCGGCGGCTGTTGTCTCGTAATTAAGTGAACGCAATAAAACCAAATAGAACACCCACGCAAACTGCTCTATAATGATCACTTACTTTATTTATTTCGCACAAGTTTATTATTTTATGTACCAGTACAGTTATGTACACCATACCGATTCATTAGAGAAAAAAACGTAGAGATATAAGTGTCAATTTGGTTCGAATAGGGATAAAAAAATAAAAAAATATTTTTTTAAAAGTATACATGTCGACAGCATTTATTATCATATCCCCTGCAAAAAATCTTTGAATACATATATTTTTGGATAAGAATGAAGTTATTACATTTTACTTAACTACAAAAATAATATGACTGCCTCGGTGGCGCATTTGTACTACGGTGTGATTGCAAAGCTGAAGTCTCGGATTCGAATCCCGGGTCGGGCAAAGTGATCTTGAATTTTTCTCGTCAATATCAGCCCGGAGTCAGGAATTTGTGGCCGATATGGCGATAGACTCGCCCCCTACCACATCGAGGGGCGGAACATAAAAGGCGAACCGTGGATTTCCTGGTGGCGCCTCTGCGAACCCCTTCTGGGATAAAGGCGTGAGTTTATGTACAATGTATGTATGTATGTACAAAATATGAAGTATGTAGGTATCTAGGATGTAAAGTACTAATGTGTCTGGCGACAATCATAAAATACGTTCTAAGGATTATAATTTAACAATTAAACATATTAAACAACTATTCAACTTACAGTTAATCCTTATAACAGTCCGGATAATGTTTGCAAACATAAATGTCACTTCATCGAATTCACACTTAACCTAATCAACTGTCTACACGTCAAAAATCCTTATTTTTTATGCAGATGCACTTTTAACAATGTTATAAGCCGTTGCACAGACAGAACTGTTTTTAATCCATACCTATATTTAAAAATAAACTATTTCTGTAGGTGTGTTACGTCTTCGTGGCTAAACCTCTGAATCAATTGTAATAAAATGTGGGAGACGGTAGCGTGAAATCAAGAGAGGAACAAAACTCACTTTTTATTACTAAATTCCACCGCTTATAGTAGAAATGTGTATCCAAAGTTTGTATATAAGGTGTTTAAGGTTAGATTTGAACAAGATGGAATCTTTTTCGAAAAGACGATAGACAACGGATTGTGAAATCATGAATTAAAATTTCTACAATATGCATAAAATCACCCCACTCAATCGTACTCTCGATTATAGAAGAGGCTCGTGCCCTCCAGTGGGACGGCACCTGATACAGTACAGCATAAAAATCATTTTGCATCTCCAAATAAGAATAGAATAAGTAAAAGTATAAGATACCAATCCCATAATAATATTAAATTTATATTGGACGTCTCCAACCCGGATTTAATATAATGTAAATTTTGATTCCACTTGCAAAGGTTTAATACTGTTTCAATAACAGCTAAAGTTTATTTATATTAATATTTTTAAATTGTTTTCTCAGCAAAAATAAACAGCCGAATGTAGGTAGTACATATTATTATTTTTATAAAGTTTCCAGAGTTGATATTTATATTAGTATTTTTATAAGAAGTAGATACGCAAATAAGCAGCTCATATCATTTAGTGCTTAGCTTGTGGAGACTTTATCAAATTTTATTCATAAAAAAGAAAATAGAAGAAGGGAGGTAGGTAAAGATTTGGGTATTTACCTAGTGTTGACCTAGCTGGTATCAGGGTCGACTCCTGATAAATCTTGGCTATGCCTCCCAGTCGTAGCATCCTCCATTTGCTTTCATGTCTGATGACGACAAGACAGTGCTTTTTGGCTGACTTTGGAACCTTGGCCCAGCTGTGTTGAGGCTTAAGGGTACAATACTTATGTACTACTTTGAATTTAGGTCAAGCTACGTTCAGGACATGCATTGCAATGTATTGTGGCTTATAAGACAACCAAACCGTCTCAATCTAAAATATTCGCATACACCTCACCCAAAACATACAAATGAAATCATTTACCGACAAATATTTCTCCCCGCGACATCGGAACTCGATACCCTCTATTTCAGTCATTTACCAGACCACCGCAGCCGGGGGTCTCAAACAGCCAATAAATCGCGAGCTATTAGCAGACGTACCTTGTAATAGACCATAGACTAGATTGATAAATGGCTCTTACCGCTCCATCTGCGCATAATATATTAGTTATCTACCCGCATGTTACGTTACAGATACTGCAGTGATATTTATGTGCTGTTAATGCTGTGTTATTTAAATCTTAAAAAATAAGGATAAATTAATGAGAATATTGGCTAGAATTTATAAGGACACGCCTCTTTTTACCATATTAGCCCACGGGTTAATAGACTATTTCATACATACATACATAAATTCACGCCTTTTTTCCCAGAAGGGGTAGGGAGAGGTGCTACTAGGACACCTACGTTTCGACTTGTGTATTCCGTCCCACGATGTGATAGGAGGCGAGCCTATCGCCATATCCGGCACATATTTCTGACTCCGGGCTGATAATGAATAGAAAAATCCATTATCACCAATCCAATAGTTATGGTAAAGGAATTATTTTAAGGATAAAAACTGTTTAATATACAAATTCTTCCTTAAATGATATTATGCAATATTTAACATAAAACAAAAAAAATATATATATAAGGTTTATATTGGTATTAGGAATACTCTAAATATTAATAATATAAATAACAACAAACACAAAAAGCACCTTCTTAAGACAGGATAGTCTTCAAAACTTAAAGCTGCGTATTTGCTATTCATTTAATGAAAGAATTTTACTTTAACCGTTTGTTTATATAAACTTTCTTTACGAATTCAGTTCGTTGTACTTATTTATTTATTAAATGTTTTATATGTATAAGCTGTATAAAGGCGGACTTAAAGCCTGCGACATTCTCTGCCAGTCCACCTTTCGGTTATGCAGAGAGAAAGCATGGTAGGCCCATAAATTATAGTAAAACGAATATACTATATTAATAAAAAGTATATTAAATGTATTTTTTAAATATCACTACATTCAATTAAATAAATAATTACACACTTACAATTACATACATAATAAATGAGAAACAAAATACACACAACTGCAAAATAGTAAATACATGTACATATAATATACAAAGTAATACTCACTAAAGTTATTCTGCAAAACGACCAAGCAAAAGTTGCTGAAACTGACCTGTTAAACGTTATGCGATTACTAGACGCCCTGCTTTCGAGGGTGCCGGCGTTCCTTAGGAGTATGGCCTGAACAGGGAAAGAAGAAAGTATGAAGTCTGAGTTGGGAAAAGATCAACAAAAGAAGAAAATCTTTTGTTGAGCAAAAGTTCATATCATAGTTACTGCCTAAGAACTAATTAAAGAAAAAGAATAAGTATAGTTTTCACTTTCTGTTAATCTTTTCTTATCGTATAAAATTAATTTGAAGTTAATTATAATCCTTTTTTCGATTTCATTGTAATTACACATTATTATTAATGTTTAAGCATATTTGAATAATTGTGTGTATAAATCTGGATAGCAATTTTCTTTGTCTTTGTACAACAGACAACATAATATGAAGTTTAATTTAATAAGCCAAAAAAATTAAAACTACATGCACAATTGACGCACTTAAAGTTTTTAAAATAAGTACCAACATTAATTACATAAATAAATCATGCTCTAAACTCATATTAAATTTCCAAAACCCAATTCAAATATAAAACAATAAAATTCCAAACATTAAATACTAGCCAACAAAACGAAGATATTGTGGAACGAGCATATCCTTTTAGGCTTTCCTTAAGTATCCAGACTAAAACTAGAGCCCACGTATCTATAGGCAAGTACTTGTTTTCAACCTCCGACGGTATATAAGCTAGCCAATGCTTTTAGCCCTGACATTGTCCGGGCTGCGTTCGACAATATCCCTTGACAATGATCGTTATATTGATACTTGCGGTATTCGGAGCGCTATGTGAAACACATGTTTTGGAAAATTCGAAGGGGGAAGGTGTTCGACAGAAGAGGTTATTGTGTGAGTATTTGTTTATTTTTCGGTATGATTAATTAATAAAATTATAAGGTTAATTTAAGTGAATTAATTATTTAATTAATAATTTTAATTAATTTAATCTATCCTTTCCATGTTAAAGAGCATGATCATTGGTTGCAATGAGTTATTTGAATAATTGTCGGGATAATAATATTTCATATTGGATAAATTTTATAAATACTGATTAATGACAGTAAGTAATTAAATAAACTTTGATAAGAGATTCATGGCTTATAATTTTATTAATAAATATGGAATTATATTAATGCTACAATTAAAAATTAATTAAATAACTCCAATCTATCTTAATACAATACGAGTCACATTCAATTAATTGAAAATAGTAAATCTAGCTTAAGCGGCTTATAGTTCTAATAACCTTGCTACATTCAAAAGCAATTTATTTTTAATTAATCAAAATATATACCATTCAATTTGAGGGCAAATTAATACATTCGACTGCCTTCGGAACATATAATTAAAAATTAATAATGTTTCTTAATGAAAATTTCAGACTGAAACATATAATTAAAACAGACTCCCTACAGTTTCATGTCATAATTTAAATTAAATAAAGATAAATTGGTACGGTAAATTAATTGAAATACGTAACAATTTATATTCACATTTCAGCCGTTAATTTATTTATTATATGAAGTGAGTGGAGCCAGCTAATGAAGCTTTAACAAAATTTTAAAATACCTTTATTTAATGTCCTCTTTATTGAGGCTTTTAAATAAAATAATATCAAAGTAATCATGACTTTGTAAAAACACCAACTTGGACAATACTCGCTATATAAACGCAATGATACATAATACTAAAAAGTTTAATTACATATATTATGATTCCATTCGTGTTGGTTAAAATTACTAAACAAAATGTGTGTCTATTACTATTTATAATTTGAAATTTCTTATATAAAATAATAAAACGTTTAGACTTGACGCATTATTGCCTCTACGTCAATCATAATAATTGAAATTCATACTAGTCGTGAAAAATTTACTCGCAAGTTTTATACGCAGAAGTAATGTGCAAAGGATTTTCTGTAACACGTGCTCCAATTTAGTTCCTATTTTTAACACGTTTTTATAAGCTTTAAATAAATAAATATACTTTGCCTGTATGTATGTATGTTTCATTGTTAAAAGCGTGTGGTGGTTTCAACAATTATTTATCATCGAGCACCTTATCTTTTTAACCATAAAATGAATGTATTTTACTCCATTTTCTAATCTTAAACACATTATTAACTTTTTTAGTCGGGTATTTTACTACAGCGTGTTTTTTTAGTATTTTAAACTATTGTTTAATTAATTATTATTCGTCTACATCCTCGGTACCTAACTTGGTCGATTTTACACTTCATTCATAAAGTCAAGCAAGGCTTTTATTATGGAAGGTGGAAGCAAAGGTAGCACTAATACAACCCACACATTGTCTATTTAAATTCCATCCCAAGATGTGATTAGGCGATGTGGCGATTTTAAAGAATTTCTACGGTATGTAAAGTCGGGCAACTGCGCCGCCGCCATACTTTCGATTGTAGAGGAGGACCATGCCCTGCAGTGGGACATGTATGGGCTGATACAGATGTGATTAGGATCAAGCCTGTCGCCATAATGGGCCTAAATTCCAACCCCAGGCCACTCTATAAGATTTTTCAATCCGAAAAACTCAAAGTGGATGTCGCTACTAGGGATATGAGCCTATGACCTCACGATGCCACAGGCAATGAGTGCATTATACCGATAAGGTGACATGCTTGGCGAATTTGAATACATGTAATTAAAAAAATGGAAGCAATTACTCGTAAAATTACACGTATTTATTATATGCCATGCCATTCATATTATTTTACACTATTTGTTTTAAAAACAATTTATTAATTCTTGGTTTCAATTGTTCTTCCGTACTTACAATACAACATAATAAAACTGAAATTTCTAAAATAGCCTCTCTCTCCCCCCCTCTCTCTCTCTCTCTTTACAGCAAAAAGTTATATCTTGAACATTGGTCCAAGAGTTTTCATACTGACTTGTTGAAACAAAGGGAAAATATAGCAAATAAACTAAAATATCATACATACATAAACTCACCTTTTTTCCAGAAGGGGTAGACAGACGTGCAACCACGTTTCCCCTTGTATTTTCCTTCCCATGATGTAATAGGTGGCGAGCCTATCGCCATATCGGGCACAAATACCTGACCCGAGTCAGGATTTTTTTTCAGCCCGGAGGCTAATAAAAAATGAAACATCCAGTATCACTTTTCTCGACCCGGGACTCGAACTCGAAACCTCAGCTTTGCAATCATACCGTAGCACAACTGCGCCACCGAGGCAGACCGAACTAAAATAAATTATTTTATAACTCCTGCTGTAGGTAGTGTAACATTCAATTAAAAAAATATTATATTTTATTAGCTTTTAATGTTTGCAAAAATAAATATTAAGATGACAAACCGTCAAAATAATTATTTTTAAGCACAGTGCATTTAAAGTCATAAAGGTATCATATACAAATAGCACTCAAATTATAAGTGCCCATAATACAGGGTGTCGCAGCGACTGAACTTACTGCATACGCATCTTATATTAAACAGACTCACTGTAAGGTCAACGATCCTAGGAATAATAAACTAGTAGATTCTGCAGATTTTCTTAGATATAATTCGCATATTTTATTACATTTAGGTACAAAGTCATAAATGGCGGTTGCAATGCAGAATATGGTAGCACGTTTTAAAATGCTTATAGCCGGCAGCAACGCCTGCAGTTATTACGATCATTTTTATTAGCCATTGGAATATGAGAACTTATTTTAAGTTCGTTGTAATATGAATAAATATTTTTACGTTCACTAAACGTAGGATAAAATTGATTGTCAAAGGCATTCATTTTAAGTAATGCTCAATAACATAGTTTTATCGGCAGAAAAAGAGAGTCGTAATTGATTACAATTAATGAAAATTATAATTTAATACACCCAATAGTCATATACATAGTTTTTAACCCTCAAATTAGGCCTTATGTCGTAGGTATCAGAAACTACGAAAGACTTTTCAGTATCACAAATACCCACATCCGAGTACTAGTGAGCCACACAAATATTTGTCTCGGTCCAGGGATCGAGCTCACCGTCTCTTGTTTCACAGCCAACGTTTTTCCAACTGCGCCATGAAGTTTGCCATGTTAATTTAAAATAAGGAAGAAATAGTGTCGAGGTAATTAGTAATAAAGAAACCAATATGATTCTATAACGGAATCGAACGGTGTCCGAAAATTGGCGTACTTAACAATCCCCTAGATATTGTATAACATATACCATCAAGAAAAGAAAAAAAACATATTTAAATACCGCCTAGAACAAATCGGACTCTCTGGCCTAAAATGAAGTGACGGGCTTACTATCCTGTTTCAAAACAAAAACCTCAAAACGTTTTTCCTCCTCCCGCCATTTTTCCATTTTTTGAGATTATATTTTTGAGACATAGAGAAAGTAATCACTACGTTTTAGTGCGGAGGTAAACATTTATCAACTGGTGAAGTATTTGCTCTTTTGCCGCCCCTACAAGTCACAAATGCCGCTTTCCATCAACCCAACAAACAAAGAAACTCTACATACAAGTGGCGTAATCTCAAGAGATTTATCCCTCCATTATGGGAGCGGAACTTGTCTTACTCCTTTGTAAAATAACAAATAAGGCGAGTTATTCAACTGCCAACAGATGTCGCCGTCAGTGAACATCAGATCTTTATCGGGATAAATGCAGGCCTTTACATCATGAAGTATTTTCTTCGTGTATTTAAATGTTCGGTGTTTTTTACAGTCACGATTCTTAAATGAATTTACAAATTTTATCACTGTTTTTAATCTTAAGTGCATTTGCAAATAAAATCAAAACTAGTAGGTACTTTTTTTTTTTTATTCAGTAAAATAAGTGACTTTTATACTATGGGAAAATACATCACTGTCCCGTTGTACCTTATAATTAAATATCTACATAACAAATAAAGATAGAAAAAAAAACATTACAAAAAAAATCAACAACTCAATAAATTTCCTACCAATTAACTAAAATACTAAAGAAATGAAAACGAGAAAAAAACAATAATATTATTTGGATTTTTATACATAAAATTCCTAATGCTGTAGACGGAATTGAAGTATAATTGACAGCATAAAGATAATGTATTAAAGCTGAAATCATCAAATCAAATCCAAATGGACTACACACGCGATTTCAAGCAGGTGTGAATAATTAAGTCTGTCGACGAATAATAATTACTCGACTCCTGGTACTTTATCTTAACAATACTGCACTTACCAGGTACAAATACTACATACATAAACTCATGCCTTTTTCCCAGATGGAATAGGCTGAGGTGCTACAAGGGCACCCTTATTTCGGCTTGTATGTTCTGTCCCACGATGTGATAGGAGGCGAGCCTATCGCCATATCGGGCACAAATTCCTGACTCCGGGCTGATAATGAATAGAAAAATCCAATATCACATTACCCGACCCGGGATTCGAACCCGAGACCTCAGCTTTGTAATCGAATTGTAATACAACTTCACTACCGAGGCAGTTACGAATCCTAGAATTTAAAAAAAATGGTACACAAAAACTCATTAGCTCCGCAATTAACTACAATAATCAATATTATTCCCAAGCAAATACAAAATAGGTTCACATTAATCGAGCAAAAACTAGATACGCTATAAAAAATGCAATTATTCGTAACAAGGACTCCGACCTTAAGTGCTTGTACGTAGGACGATGCGTGGCTCATTAAAGGTATTTTTAGCTTTACGCATCGGTAACATCGCATCGGAGCCTGACCCATGATAGTTAAATAATTAGACCTTAAACGTCTTTATATCGGCTGTAAATGGATTTATGGTATGTAGAAAAAGAACGACGCTTTTTGAGCAGCTTTTTTTTTATTTTTTCAAAAAAGTTTTTGTGGCCAGAAACGTATTTTTAATTGGCTTAAAAATGGAAGGAAAATGTGACATAGAGTCACTTAGATAAGAATTTACGAGTAATGTGAAGTCTATTAATGTCAGTACTAGAGTGATGGATACGAAGCCAAAACTGACCTGTACCAATGGGAAAGATGCAGATTATTAATTTGTTTTCGAGAATGATGATACGGGAGCGTAGCTTGCCTACAATAAGCGTTGCGCCTGCAAATAAATAAAAGCAACACCATTTAGATTTATTTTAAATACATTGTCAAGTATCTTGCCTACTAATCTCTAGCTTAGTGCTTACACACTAATCGCAAAATTTACAAAGCAGTAATTCCTACTCAGTGGGCCCTTTCATATGAGAAACCTACCAATATAGGTATTATTACTTATTTTTTGTATTGTATCAGCCTATATACGTCCCACTGCAGGGCACGGGCCTACTCTACAATCGAGAGCATCGATTGAGAGTGGTTGGGCCATAATATAGTCCACCACGCCGCGCTGGCCTAGGGCAGATTGGCAGACTTACACGTAGAAATTGTTTAAAATCGCTACGGTATGCAGGTTTCCTCACGATGTTTTCCTTCACCGTTCAAGTGCGTGGTGATTGACTATCAATACACACATAACTCCGAAAAGTCAGTCATTACTTATTTTGTAGTGGCGATAAGTTTTAACATCTATTTTTTTATTGTTTTATATTCCCTATAAAGTCTAGTTTAAAAAGAATTACTTATTACAAACGACTGCGAGTGCCCCGGTGGCGTCGTTATACTACGGTACAATTACAAATCTGAGGTCTCGGGTTCGATTCCCGGAGTCAGAAATTTTGGGCCCGATATGGCGATAGGCTTGCCCCCTAGCACATTATGAGAAGGAACATAGTAGGCGAAATGTGAGTGTCTTGTTAGCACCTCTGCCTACCCCTTCCGGGAAAAAATGAGTTTATGTTTGTATGTATCTACTTATCACAAGGTTATATGAAATTATTTTTTCATTCCAGTTTATGATGAAGAAGGCAACCTAGTGAAGACCTACAAGGACTCCCACCTCCAAGACCTGGCTTTTCATGTGGATAAATACCCAGTCTATGGCAACTATTTGAACCCGTTCTTCACTTTTATTAAAGTAAGTATTACTTACTTACATACATACATACATAAACTCACGCCTTTATCCCAGAAGGGGTAGGCAGAGGCGCCACCAGGACACCCACATTTCGCCTTGTATGTTCCGTCCCATGATGTGATAGGGGGCGAGCCTATCCTAGTAAGTATTATATATAAAAAATAATTTTCTCTTATAATTCTTAAATAACATGAATAATGCTATTTACTCACTTTGTCTGGAATTTTTGCATGTTTGTATGTATCAGCCTATATACGTCCCACTGCAGGGCACGGGCCTCCTCTACAATCGAAAGTACAATTGAGAGGAGTTAGGCGATATAGTCCACCACGCTGGATTAGTGCGGGTTGGCGGACTTTACATACGGTAGAAATTTTTAAAAATCTCCGAGGTATGCAGGTTTCCCCACGATGTTTTCCTTCACCATCATAGTACGTGGTGATTGAATATCAATACATACATAACTCTGAAACTCAAAGGGGTGTCTTGAGACTGGACCCCGCGACCGCCGTGAACATGTTGACAGTCGCGTCTGGTCAATACGTACTGGAATTTTTAGGTTTAAAAACTATGAACAACTTTTTGGTCTGACATTAAGACAAGAAACAAATAAAATTATTACCACACTCAGATAAATACGATTTCGGGGCTTCAAACTAAATAATTAATTTTACAACTGGTTTCTCACCCTTTGCACTTAACATATTTTCACGATATTTCCAAACAGGTAGTAATATTGTCCAAATAGCCATCTGTGTCGTAAATGCAAATTCCAACTCGTTTGTTATGAGCGGAAATATTTAACACTTAAATACATTTGCATAGTAATGAGCCTAACCTTAATTGAGCGTGACCGATCACCTAGGTAATAAAATACACAACATATGCAACACATAGTTTAGATGGTGAGCTACATTCGATTCTTCGTTGGAATGAATCCAGTAGAAAATTACTGGAGGTAGGACTCTCATATATGAGCGACCGCCTGGGTAGGTACCACCGCAATGTATATTTCCCCCGCCAAACAGCAGTGTAAATGCACTGTTGTGTTCCAGTTTGAATGACATTGTAGCCAGAGTAACTTTTGGACATAATTAGACCTAACATCTTGTGTCTCAGAATGTCAAACGCAATGGAATGCCAAGCATTGCTTTGTAATTCATTGTGTTATTTGGTTTTGCTACTGTCCATGAGCAGTCGCATCGCTTACCATCAGGCAAATGGCATGCTTGTCTCGCCATTCATTGCAATAAAAACATCAACTTTTATACCATGAAAGAAACATACAAAGCAGTATATTTGAACTTAGTAATCATGATTTTATAACATTCGTAGTCTAGCGAAATGTTTACAGCAAAATAAAATGCTGCAAATTCTACACCCGCTTTGGAATAAATGTGTGATAACAAATATGTTTCCAGTACAATAGACCCGTGCGTTATTATGAGGCTATCTGTAGGTACAAGTTTCACTGTTGGGTGTTAATCTTAAAGATATATTCCTAGATCATAAACGTTTATCTTTGCAAGAATGTCCCAAAATACATACATAAACTCACGCCTATTTTCCAGAAAGGGTGGGCAGAGATGCTACCAGGACACAACATTTCGCTTTGTATGTTTCGAACCACAATGTGATAGGTGGCGAGCCTATCGCCATATTGGGCACAAATTCCTGGCTCCGGACTTGATATCTAATATCACTTTTTCCGACTCGGGATTCCAACCCGAAACCTCAGCTTCGTAATCGTACCGTACAACTACGCCACCGAAGCATTCCTAAAACAAATTCATATTAAAATAACAACACAATATTGTATAATTTCAGGCTTCATATGGCGGCGCCCTAGCCACCTTCGCGATCCCAGTGTCAAGCGAAGTGGTAGAACAAATCCAGAAAGACCCCGTTTACCAACATAAACTAGTGTTGACCCCAAAGAAGAAACCCATTATAGCCCCAAACGCGGTCTGTGAAGGAAAAAGAACGCAAGTACCTTCGAAGAACTGTCACAACTTTATAAACTGCTGGGATGGGTGGGCGTTCGAACAGGAATGTCCAGAAGGGCTGATGTTTTCCAGAGAAGGATACTGTGACTATAGCGATAATGTTGACTGCAGTAATAGAGATATTCGTAAGTACACTTATACCGGGTATATCCAGACTGCGACCGAAATTGAAGCCAGCTGGTTATTTTAGGGATTACAGACAAAAAGCAACCACCAAAAAAAGTGACGTGTTTTTTTGCATATTTTCAAACATCATCGTGTTTGGGTGGTAAATACCTAGTTTTTGCCAAAATAATAATTAATTATACCCTTGCTTACCATTGTGTCTTTAAAAATAAAAAGGTGTACATTATTATTTTAGTAAAACTATGTATTTACCACCCAATTACGACGATAAGTAAAAAATACGAAAAAAAAAATCGCGTTTTTATGCGAATTTTTTTGTTGCCTTGTGTCTGAAGTCACTACTAATACTACTACCTGGCTTCGTGTTCGGTCGCAGTCTGGATATATCCGGTGTACAAATTATTATATATTTTTTTAATTATTTGGATAACTATCTAGCCTTATGAGTAATTTGGTTATTTACATTTAACCTATACTATTAAAGAGACTATGACTAAGAATATAATAACATCTCCAGAGGCTCTCATTGGGCCGTTGGGTCAGGAGCCAGATTCAGAAGGCAGTATTGCTTGGCACAGCACGTATAGTGAGGAGGTTCCTCACTTTGGTGTCCTAACCACCGGTGGCTTGGGTCTCGAGCCTCGCCATTATTGGGTTAATCTCTTTTTTCATATTTTTATATGTATTTTTTTAAATTATATATGTAATTAAAAAATTCAATAATAAATAAAGGGTATAATAATAATACACCCAACAGTCACATATATAGTCCTGACCCCACACTAAGATCTAGTCTTGTATCGTGGGTATCAGGAACTACGAGAGACTTATTTAACACCCAAACACAATGATTATTAAAAAAATTCAAAAAAAAGCTGTCGCTTTTTTGTGCGAAATTTTTAGTTGCATTGTATCTGTAACCACGAAAACTACCACCTGGCTTCGTTTTCGGTCACAATCTTGATATACCCGGTATACTTGGATTGGCGAACTCGAAACTTCAGCGTTGTAATATACCGTAGTACAACTGCGCCACCGAGGCAGTGTTGTTACATAAATAAACTCACGCCTTTATCCCCGAAGGGGATCCCCATTTCGCCTTGTATATTCCGTCCCACGATGTGATAGGGGCGAGCCTATCGCCAAATCGGGCACAAATTACTGACTCCGGGCTGATAATGAATAGAAAAATCCAATATCATTTTGCCCGACCCGGGACTCGAACCCGAGACCTCAGCTTTGTAACCGTACCGTAATACCACTACGTAATGTATACATAAATATGTACAGATGTATACAATATGTATTTTAGTGACATCTCTTCGCCACATTTTATTAATTTCTCTAATTAATAGGTCTTGTATGTTGAATAAAACAAATAATCTAAGACAGATGATATATCCCTTCCTGTACGAAAATTCGCACCTAATTCAAAGCCAGTTTCACAAAAACATTAGCTGTTCGACCTAATGATTGTAATTAAATTTAATTAAAGGATGTGAACATGCAAAATGTAATAAGCGTGATATTTCCATCCGACAGCTTAATATTGCTTAAAGTACCTACTAAATACAAAGTTTGTTAATTTTAATTTATCATCTTCTAAAAGAGCCGTCGGACCTTATATTCTGTTTACATACATATATGTTTTTTATTTCAATGAATGGCGAGACGAGCATGCCTTTTGCCAGATAGTAAGCGATACGACCGCTCATGGACGGTAGCAAATCCAAACAACACCATAAATTACAAGGCCATGCTTGGCATTCCACTGCGCTCGCCATTCTTAGACTAGATGTTAAGTTTCATTATGTCCTTGTGTTGTTTGGAGTCACCCCTGTTTTGCTAAGACAGTTTCTTGCGCCGTATCTTCTCTGTATAGCAGACCTGTAATCATCATTCATGTCTTTTTAGGCCCTTTATTTATTTTATTAACAAACTAGTATATATTGTAGGCCATCATAATTATTTCGATAGGTAGGAAATAACTGCTTGCTAGTAATCGATACTCTATCTGGACGCCGCTGCAATTACCAAAAGAGGCATTGCACTTTGCCAAATCAGGATAAATAGAAAAGAAAGTTTACAAAGAACCCCACGATTCATAGTTTGTTGACTAACATAGTCATAGGATCTAGTCAGAACTCCTTATATTGCTAGTAGTTCAATGAGGAATTATATCACATTTAAAATTACCACATATAAAAGCTGCCGTCTCAGTAACCGGTAAGTAAACACATCCGCGACAAACAAGGCGAGGCCGGATTTATTTGCTTAGAAAACATTCTAGACATAACGTTATGTTCACAAGCAAATTGTGCAAATTCGCGTTATCTTAGAGCACATGTCGTCATGTCACTGGAAATGCCAAGTGGGTTATATAAAATCATCCGCAGACGGGTTATGTAATCTATGAGTCGTTCGACCTTTGTTTGTGCATGTAACACTTCTGGTTAGTCCTATGTAATAAGGCATGGTATTAGTTGTTGTCCCTGTGCTTGATGGGATTTCCCATCGGCCACTTCTGATTTTTGTAACACCTATTTCACACACTTCAAAAGATGTTCTTGGATAGAAACCTTCGCCACGTTTTTAATCATCTCTAATAAGATTTTTTTTTGTACCTAGCACAATTTTAAACTTCTGCATGCAGCGAATTCTCATGTGGATTGTCAAACAGATAGCAATCACAATTTCTTGAAGTAATAACAAAACAAATACAATTAGATTTCTTTTAATGACAAATGACTCTTCATTATTTGTAATATTTCTTCTTTCAATTTTCCAGTTTGCAATCCGGAAGGATCTAAACCAGTGCTGCCACCTGCACAGCCACCGAAACCACAAGTTCCAGCACGTCCTCAACCACAGCCCCAACCAAAACCGCCAGCTCAATCGCAGCCGCAGCCACAACTACCCTTACATCCTCAACCACAACCATCCTTTGAGCCTCAACCACAACCACCCTACCAACCACAGCCACAACCACCCTACCAACCACAGCCACAACCACCCTACCAACCACAGCCACAACCACCCTACCAACCACAGCCACAACCACCCCTACAGCCTCAGCCGCAACCTCCTTCACAGCCGCAACAACCTTTACAACCTCAACCACAGCCACCCTCACAGCCGCAACTACCAGCTTCATCACCCATTCAAATACCTCAATCACAACCTCAGCCTTGTCCACAACATCAGATTCCGGGACAAACTCAGCAACTACCTCAAGTCCCGATTCCACAACTGCCTCAAACCCCGATCCCACAACTTCCTCAAGCCCCTCTGCAACTGCCTCAGGCCCACCCAATCCCACTTTGCAGGCAGGACTTCGAGACTTTCGTGAACAAGTATAACTGCAACGAGTTCTACGTGTGCGTGAACATGCGGCCTGTCAAATTCCAGTGTCCCGCTGACCTTCAATACAGTGAGGTAATGTGACTTCCGCATTCCGTATTTATAATTATTATAAATATTTCAACACCTTTCACTGGTTTTCGAAGGTTTTTTAAGAATAGATCTGTGAAAAATTAAGAATGCTGCCAAAATAATATACGAAATATTTATATAGATTGTGTCAGAAATTCATTAAGGAAGTAAGGTTAATCAGCATCAGCTGTATCAGCCCATATACGTCGCACAGCAGGGCACGAGCCTCCTCTACAATCGTGAGTACGATTGAGAGTGGTTGCGCCATATAGTAGAGTACGCGGTGTCTTGTTGGTAACGGACCAGACGCGGCTGCATACATGTTCACGGTGACTTTTCAGAGTCATATGTGTGTTGATAGACAATCACCACGCACTATAATGGTGAAGAAAAACATTGTTAGGACACCTGCATACCAGAGCGATTTGTAAAAAAAATCTATGGCATGCAAATTCCGCCAACCCGCACTAGGCCAGCGTGTTTGACTATAAGACTTGGTATGATTTGGTCAAGACTCAAAACTATGTACATATATTATTTACAACCGCGAGGTGTGTGTATCATTTAAAGATATCACGAAAATATTTCTATCTAATTTTAGGCTCTTTTGCTGTATATTTCCAGTATTTGGGAGTATGCGACATGGCAGACCACGTGAATTGCCGCAGCACACCCTTCCCTCCGTCTGCACTGGAGGCGACGATGCCTTCATCTCCTGATGCAGTTGAATCTTCCAAGCCTGCTTACCTATCACCAAGTTACATCAACTATCAAAGCCATAGTGAGTATAATGACCGAAAACAGTTTCGAACAAAATGTAGTATAAAATTAAATTCTTTTTAACATTGTTGAACCAATTGATTTCAAGTAAAGCCACGTCATCAGTTTGAAGATGGTTTGTATCAACTGTGAATCCAAGATTTTAGATCTTTTCTCGAGTTTGTGATTTTAATTTTTATTTAAATTTAAGTAAACAGCTAAGTAGGTATAATATTCGAGTAATTATATAATATAGATTCAATTTATATAAGGCAAATTATTCATTAAGAATAGTTGACTAAAGTCTGATTTAAAAAAAAAACAATTTTAATGATGCGTCATTTCAATCTTAATTCCAATTGTTCAGTTAACCACAAATATTTCTTTCGTGTCTGTACTGTGAAAATATGTTTCTCATAATGTGATTTTACATGTGAGTATTTCTTTGATATCTGGATTACAAAATTATTGTAATTTAGTCTTTAATAATAATAAAAAATAACAACAAAAATATGTGTATTTTCAGTGTCGGACTCGCTTAACATAGCAACGTCAAGCCTCGACGCAGTTCGTCAGCTTCAAGGAATTTAGTGAGATAGCTTCAAACGTCGGTTATAGTTGCAAATCATTCTTCAATGGAAGCCTGTCTTTAATAATATGTATGTAGAAGAAAAAATATTGTTTGTATCGCTATAAAGCGTGTATTTATGTGTTTCATAAATAAACTATGTGCCGACATCAATTTATCTCTGTTTTATTTAGGCTTAGTTGCATAAACTAACTTTGCCCATAACTTTGACTTTAAGAATGTTACCGCCATACATTAGTGACGTATTTGATATTGCTAATGTATGGGATTGACATTTACAAAGTCAAAGTTATGGGTAAAGTTAGTTTGTGCAATTGGTCCTTAGAAAATCTTAATAGCAACTGTGTATTAATTAGTACTATTCATTAGGTAACCCCAAACAGAAATTGTAGGTATTGCCTCTTGAGTCGATACTCTGTATGGAACATTAAAAGAAAGATCTACAGTTTTATTTATCTACATGATTGAATGAAACAAAGTATTGTCGTATTAAATGTATTTATTTACATTAAATGTTTATTGTTACTTAACTTAAAAAAATAAGTTTATGACTAAAACAGCGTAAATTTCGACACAGCACCGACACGTTGCGTGTTGGTGTCATGTCAAGGTAATCTCTGAAAGGATTTCTCGATGTGATTTGGCAATAATTTCGATAAATAGCATAGATAGTATTGATGAGTCTAATAAATGACTTGAGCACCTCTTCAAACAGACATATCCTAGAATTAAGCAAGGGTAATGAAGTATAAGTGAACAAAACAGAAATAATATCAATATAAATGCTTATTCCACAAGTATTGGAATTTTTTAAACCGTCACTTTTAAGTTTGTAGTGTCTAACAGAGTTTGCTTTTTTAACAGATCTTTTAGAAGGTTTAAAAGCTTGACATCATCAGGGAATGATACCTGTCAAATACATAACATCAACAAGCAAAAGTTGGTACATAAACTTTAAAATGTTGTTTATACTGTTCAGTTCACCAGAATCATTACCATTAACAGTCATAACCGATACACATACTTAATAACCTAATTATAGTTCACAACACATCTGAAGAGGCTACACGTCTATATCAAGTCGAAGGGATTGATTTTCAGTCTCTCCTTAGCGCCGCTCCTTGACATTCAGAGTCCCAATTTCTTAAGCGCTTTGAGGTCGACGTCGCCGTAGTAGTCTTCGCTGTAAATATTACAATTGGTTCGAGTACTCCTGTTGCTTATGACTAATGAGACCTGAAATTCTGGGGTTGATTGTAAATGCTTTTAATAAAAATAAAAATAAATGTTCTGTAGCCTACATTAAAAGTCACGAAAATATTAAAAATATCATGTGAAGGTCATCATTTAATAGATATAGCAAATAAAAAGCTAGTTAATTTTAATTCAAATTGCTGAAGATATAAAACACAAAGTTAGGGAAAATTTTAGATTATAAAAACTACTGTGGCTTTAAATGAGGTGATTATACTCGAATAGACTGCAAAGTGATAGTAAATGAGGAGGAGTGATAGAAAGTGACCGGTAATCCCTCGTGATTGACGCTGATTGAACATGATTTACCATCGATATTATATTACCATCGCTTACCTGGGTCAAGCAAAGAAAAATAAGTACAACATACCTGAAGATAGGTACAGCACACCGGTAGTGGGTCAGTGTGGTGTAAAATATTGTCGTGTGCAGACAACCAGTAAATAGGTACAAGAAAGTTAAGAACTAAAAGAACTAAGAAAATATTAAGAAGTTGTTAGAAAGTGAATGCAATCATAATAGGAAAACAGAGTGGTCGTGAAAGTAGAAATTGTTAGGAAAACGGTGCACCAGTGCTACGTTACACACAGAATAAATACAACATTTGTTAATTTTTATAATTTTTTGTTTATTTTATCACTAAAAATAAATCTTAAGTATTACAGTTTCTATCAAAACAACAACACTCAGTCGCAGTGAATAATTCAGTACAAAATATTTACAGTCATGGTTTTTAACATCGGGCATAATGGATTTACTGACGTCCTACAAGAGTTACAGGAGACAGAACTAACTTGTCTAAATGCAACTCCACTTTCGGAACGCACAAGCATGCAGAACTGTACAGCAAACGTGGCAATGTCTTCATCGGACTCGATACTATATAAAGGACTTTATAAAAACTACGATACAATATAAAATAAATACATCTATCGCTGCACGACTTCTACTAATTCTCTAAACCTGCCTCATGAAACTGTCAATGTAAGTTAAAACGAGTAAAGGTATTTGGCAACTAGAAAGAATACGAAATTCAGTGTGTGGCTCACTCGACAATTACAAATTTGATTTTGAACCTGGCCAGTTCTCCGCGCACCACGAGCAACATTTCAAGATGGACATGTACCAATTGCGCCAATGCGTTGTCATTGATCGCGGTGCGCGTAGACTTTATAGTAAACTACGTGAGTATTAAAGGTTAAGGGTGGGCGTATGTATTTAGTTCTCCTTTGGGGGGCGGGGTTTGAGCTGCTTGGGCTGGGTCTCGCGCGTCTGGCCGTTGGACTGGAGCCCGGCCAACAGCTCGCTCTTGCGGATCGACTTCAGATCCAAATCGCCGTAGTAGTCCTCGCTGAAAATGTACGCGAACCTTACTGCCTGCCTTTTCTACTCTCCGTCCTTAACTATACCAATATCTACTGAGTGTCGCAGCCTCGCGTTAATGGCCCGTACAATTTCTAGCAACTTTTACTATGTAGTAGGTACGTGAATTGTGTAATAAAGTCTCGCACACAGCCGGCGGAGTGAACCGCCTTGAAACAAACGAGAATTATATCCGCTCGCTTTTCCAAATGTTGTTTGTTGTTTAGGATGTATCTCCTGTTATGGTATTCCGCGTGGCAAATACATTACTGAAGTACTAGTTGAATCGACCTTCGTGTGATCTGTTGAATCGTGACCGGTGCGAGCGCATCTCGGCATCGATCTAACGTGATTGTTCGAGACGCGCCGACCGTGAACCGGATATAAACATTTGAAAGTTACCTTATTGTTCCACTACGACATGTTTTATCGCTTTATTCAAAATTACATCTTGTCTACACCTGTAGTTAATTGCAAAAGTAAATGTGCTGTAAAATGATTATGTCGAAGCTTTCGAAACCGATACACGGCAACTGTTCATATGAATTGAAACGTACATAGCTCACGGTCAATTTGTAATTCTAAAGTGGTAGTGCAACAGTCGCCTTTTTTAAAATATTTCCTGTATAAATGAAAGGCATCGATAATTCAACCTTTGTTGTGATACAGTTACACACGGTCGACAAGTTATGTTTGTATGAAGCGGTCATTACCATATGCACTCCGTTGCGTAGTGGTTGTCTTTGAACACGGTCGTATACATTTCTATTTTTCCTTAAGTCATGCTGATTTCTATACTGTCCTAAATATGTCGTAACACAAGGCTCCGAGACGCATTACTTACAAGTATAGAAGTAGGCAAGCTTACTACATCTACTGAGATCATACAATGTAGAGAGATACATACTAAGTACTAATGTATGTTGTGCAGAAGAAATGTTAGTCACAGGGACGACATTGGTTGTATGGAAGTGGTTACAGAGTTTATTAAGGATCTAATCGTTTCGTGATGCCGGTTATTTCACATTAAATTTCAAAACTGTATCATACAAAGTTATAGCCATTACGTATCGTAATATAGCCGGCATCATAAAACGATGTTTCTGTGTTGTTAATAGTTCTATGTGAGATGTTGAACACAGAACAAGTGATATCCAACCAGTGAGTACAGAAAGGTTGCTTCTAAGTTGGTCAGTCGAGTTTGAACGTGACGGGATGTCCGGATTCGATCGAGCGCCATTTCTTTTGAACTTCCGAAACGTGATTAAATTTAAAAGCATTACTAGTACCAAATTGTTATGCTCGATCGAATACGAACATCTATTGATGTGAGTAATAATAAAGGAGATAGCTTACCATCCGGGAACATCTTCGGGGTCTTCGCAGTTACCAGTGCCCTCGCCATCTCCAATCTTGAAGACGGTACCGATAGGGCAACCGTACTCGCGGGCAACACCCTCGAGACAGATGTAGTATTTGCGGCAGTCCTCAGGGTGAGCGTGACGGCTGAAGGAGCCAGCGTTGGCCACTTCACCGGGGCCGCAAGCGAAACCGTTTGCTACTTCTGGGAATCACCAAAAAAGGTTACGTGAGCCAAGGGTGCTGAAGGTGAAACCGAAATTTAGATTAGTATAGTTGTGTGTTGAGTCGAAGGAAATTCGCTGAAATTGATTGGTGCGTGAAATATGTGTGAGTCAAAATTTGGTGTCAGATGAAAAACTACGTGTAAATTCTTGCAATAAATGTTGTGTAAGTGTTGAGTTCCTAAAAGGTTCTGTAGATTGTTACATTCCATTATCGAAATAAATGTCTGCAAATATAATGCAGATATAAGCAGTTCACACCAGTGCCATTCAAATTGCTCTAATTGGTGTCTCAAACATCATTTTAGCTGAGAATTAACAACGAGTTGAAATCTTGCGCATTTAAGGTGCAGAGATCATTACAATTAAATTGATTTGACCTTATAGCAAAGCTTTTATTAAATTTTAAATCAATTTGATCTAGTTTTTTGCAGTTCCAACTCCAATTTATCTAAACTATCAACTGCAAGAAGTAGATCTTTTTTAGATTTTTCATCCTCTAATAATTCTACAAAACGTACCCTCGTTCCTGCACTCAGGAACTTGGTCAGCCCACATGCACACGCGGGATTCCCTGTCGTAGGCGAGTCCGGGACTGCACTGGTAGCGGGAGGCCTCGCCGTTCCAGCAGTTCCAGAAGACATCGCACTTGGCTTCGTCAGGGAAGATACCGTATAGCCTGGAGCAGTGGGGAGTGGAGATTGGAGGCTCTGTAGAAATAGACACAGTATGAATAACAATATATAAGAAGATAGTAAGCTAGAGGGTTTTGCTAGATTGCTAGAAAAACAACAATCAGTTAGGTACATCAATAATTAGTAATCCATATGTAAGTGTCAACGTTACAATGATTCAACAATGAGTCGATGTAACTTTAAATGTTGAACAAAAACTTAGATTAAAATCTAAGTGTCATAAGGATAAAACATTCCTAGAAATCAGCAGCGACCTTAAGGTCATTTTAAAAGTTGGTCAATCAAAAAACTTGAGCAATAAAAATTTATCTTCCCTAATGACCTGATATAAAAAAATATAATTTATTGTGAATATTAATTAAGTCATTCTAGTTCAAGGTGAACATATCAATTTGCTGTTTTATATCATTTAAATGTAAAGTAAACGGGCTACTAGAATCGTCAGAGCTTATTATGACCTTTTGTCACATCCTGGTTGTATTCCGAATAATATTATTCTGCCATTATACAAATTGCTATGTAAAATCTTGGACCTTGACCATCAGTTAACTGTTACTAAGTATTTGCTATATCTGTGTTACTAAGCACTTTTATTGATTTGGTAATTAATACATACTTAGGTTAGTACGAAAGACGTAAAAAACTGCTTATTTAAGAATTTGCTTATAAGGTTTATAAACATCATTGTAATAACGAAATTTTCCTTCACCATTTTTTTTAATAACATTGTCAATAGAGATTCTGAATCTGATTCATAAGATTGTATAGCATTAATCTCAATTAAATATCTTACCAAGCTGTGTCCTTTCGCCGCACTCAACATTGTGGAGGTAGTCGCAGTTCTCAGTCAAGTATTTGGAGTCAGTGGCGTCGAAGGCGAGACCGTTGCCGCAAGTCTTCAGTTCCGCGACACCATTGTCACACTTCCAGTATTTGTCGCAGGAGATGTGGTGAGGGTAGAAGCCGAAGTCGTCTGGGCATTTGAAGGATTCCTGGGCGACCGCTACAAGGAGAAAATAAATGATTAGTTAATGCCGAAGGTATAAGTACAGATACTTACAGAAGCATCAAAGACTAAATGGACGAAAGTGACGAGAGAACTAACGAAAGCACGAATCATAATATTATTGAAGTGGTGTTTTATAATCAAATATTACTAAGCAATATGGCCTAAAAGTATCGAATCATAGACGAAGAAACGAAAACAGGAAACATCGTGAATTTAAAATTATATTCCAAATAAACAGCGATTTGCTTAACGTTTATAACATAAGCGGTTTCCCAACACCGGTCTCGGGCAAGGCAGCTCTTTCTCCCAGGAATGTAAAGCGATTGCGTAATATCTTAGTTTTGTCACTGTTGGTACGTTTGTGGTTATTAAACCTAATTGTTACTTTGAACACGTGTTCTTTGACTCATTGTCTTAGATCACACAAAATTGGGTTACGTGAAATTAGTCTCAGCTCATTGTTGTTCATTAGTCAATCCAAACATTTCAAAATAAATTTAACTATGTTGCAATTTGTTATTGTTCCCCATTAGAATTAGCCGAATTGATTTGATTATTGTTACGTTATTTTAGTTACCTGCTATTAAAAGCGAAGTTATGAAACAAAAGCACAGACACAGACAATACTTCAGTCGTTTAGCATCTAATGGATGGACAAAATCATAAACGCGATGTTAAGAGTTCAGACAGCTTCAACGTTAGCCTTTGACATTATTATGCTCAGTACGCAATTTTAATGAGTGGCATTCTACCGGTGGCCATATATAACTTCTCTGACTAAAACTAACACCTTATTTGCCCACGTTTGGATGCGCAATGCGTTTCCTTCGCTTATGTCACGTTATGTCACCGCATATGCCACTGGTACCTGCTGACATTTGCCAAGTGGAAAGCATCCGTGGAGTTTTGCAATGGCTTTTGCAAATATACAAGACTTGGTATAAATCTACAAATGTATTAATATACAATTTGAATGCCCCATGCAATCTGCAAATTTAATTTACATCAAAAATATAAACGGTACATTCTATTTTTTGCAATTCTTGTGTCAGACATGTGATTTGAATCTATTATGATGAATTAATTGTGCGATATGCAATAATACTTGTTGTATTTTAATTGAGTGATCATGTACCGACATTCCTTTTCATATTCAATCTTAAACCAGTATTAAAATTGAGAATAGTATTAAATTAAACGGATATTTAATTTATAACAGAAACATCACATTTATGGCTATTGTTACACCTATCAATATGAATTTATTGAGTTCATCTACTTGCCAATCTCAAAGACTAGTAGCAAATCGTTGGACGTATCAAAAATAATAAACACAAAATTATGCAATTGAACCCACATTAGAGTTACGCAACGAGGTGTAAAGTCAAGTATAATTCTTTATTGGTGTTTAGCATCAGACTTTCATGTTCGACACTTGAGATTATTCAATCGTGGTCCAGCGTTGCAAAACGTTTGAACTCATGCTATGTTGAAAATCCTGCTAATTACGTTACATAATCCGCGCTCATCTTTCTAAGTAGATTTTTGCTGCAACTTGAAAAATGATACAAGTGTTATTTTGTATCATTTTTCATAAATGATTGCAGTGCGAGTGTTTTTATATTTTTTACAATCGAAAAGCACTGGAATCTCAAATATTATGGTATTAACATTTATGCTTTGTAAATATTGCGTTTTAAGGTGTTAATTTTATCGTCTTTGTATCATTACGATTGTGATTGTGTCAACCTTGGTGCCGTAAGCTAATAGCTTGAAGATATCAGCATAAGCGTTTACATTCTAGATAACCTTTCTTATTAAAATCAAATAGGTCTTCGAGGTGAGCCAGTCGCCGCATTCCACGACAGGGCGAAGTGTAACAAAATGTAATCATAACATTCCACTGCGAAAATTCTGTTCTGCTGCACCGATTCGATCGTGAAAAGAAATTTTACGCTTCTTAGCCTGTTTAATTGATTGTCATCTCACGAATTTACCTCGGATTCCGTTGTGGCTGGCTATTAATTAAATTTAGCACGGTTTTCAGTGACGCGGCTTATCAAATATTTTATATCTCACTATATTTATGTTTTCATTGATCACTTTTTTAACAAGTTCAGTAAGAAAACTAGTAATGTCTTCATAAGAACTGGTTCCGTAAACCACCATATTCTAATCACAAAAGCAGTAAATATTATCTACAAATACTTCGGCTCCAGTAAGTCTGTATGCACTCAATCATCTCGCACGCTGCCGACCCACATTCTCAGGCAAATTAACGTGACACGAGCCAAGCTCGACGCCACCCAACCATAACATTGCGCAACGCCACCCGGGGCGACACCGGAGCCCTGCGCACTCGGCCGTCCTCACCACACCTCTAGTGACATAATTACCCGATTGTCTTGTCATAACCACTTTCATAACACACACCCATGGGAATTACTTTTTTACACGCTAGATGGCGCTATAACATTGCGACATTGCCCTGCATTCTATTTAACGTTAACATAGTTCCTATTCTGTTATTAACCAACATTACGTCAAATATTATTCAATATAAATGCCTATTAAGCAATGTAGTGAAAGCCTCAAAGTTGACCTGACAAGATAATGTGGGCGGTACTTTCGATTTCGTCGATGCGCCGGCGCGGCATGCGAGAAGACATGACCTTTATAACAGACTAGCTTGGTCTACATACATTTGCATAATACGGTGGTTTAAAATGTCTCATCTTAATATTCTTGAATTAATTATCTACTAACAATTTATTATGTAACTTAGATGGTATTTTGTAATAACTTACTATCGGTTTTCAACGATAAAATATGTAAAAAATCTACATAATTATATGTAGATACATGTGTAAACAAGTGATAAATTTTAAAACGTGCCAAATTTTGTAAGATAATAAAATTCTTATATCGTGCTTTATGGGTTTTTGTATTAAATTTATTAACCTGTTATTCAAAGTTTTAACAAAAAAAGTACTAAATTACACCCCTATCCTCTTGACACCATTCATATTGTTATTTTAACATTTTCGCAAATCGATTCTATGAAAAACACTATTAATTGAATACTTGATACCTACTTATTATCTGTAGAAACTATCAATAAATATTGCACACTCATATCTGAATATAAAGTCTTTAAAAAATACAACAACTTAATTAGACATTTGACTGAAAACTAATTTAAAACACTGGAATATAAATCAATTCTGCTCTAACATACGTCAAATTTTATCAGCCGTGATCTAAAAGATGACTGACGTGGGCCTGACGTAATAAATTAGATAACATAAGAAATTTCGGTGAAAGTTACAGCGATCTCGTTTTACGAACGTAATGAGTGTTTAGACACGACGCATCTCGCTCTGAATTATAATTTAATGATGAAACAAGCCTTGTGGGAAAAGATACGGCTGTAACAATTGTAATCCGACTTATTGCATACGTGTGAATATTTGAAATAGGAATCATTATTTTAATCTTTAAATCAGGTAGAAGTCAACTAAAGTTGGATCTGTTACATTAATTAAGTGTTCCAGATACCGAAATATTTTTTACAAGTTCACCTTCCATATTAGTAATGTCATAACTGCTATGTATGGTGTCTCGAACATTGTTGAAAACAAAATCAATTAAATCAACACATGTCCCCATAATGATTAATGGTCTGAATATACCAAGTATGAAGCAACACCAACAGTTAAAATTCACCATCGATCGAAGGTCGATGCACCGCCGTAATCTTACGTGACTATTTTTAATTCCCCTCTTAATGGTGTCCATTTGCAAAACAATTGGCCAATAACACATGATAATAGCGATGAAGTACTTAGTAAAGACACAGGATACGCACACGTAGAGAAAGAGCAATAATAATAAAGTTAATCGGGAGAATGTTGGGTTCTGTTATTAGTACTATTATAAAATATATACAAGAATACTATAGTATTAAAAGCAAGAAGTCAAGCGTAGGTAAATTTTAATAAGCATAAGATTAAAAGCTTCATCATACCGTATTTATAAAAAGCATTATAAAGACCTTCTTGATTTTTATTAAAAGAAAAAAAAACAGTTATCAAAATTAATAAACAGCATTCAATTATGAAAAGTGATAATTTTTGTGAACCAACAGAATACGTAATAAAAGGAAATAAATTACGAAGCAAACTACCATTTATCCGCCCGATTACCACGTCAAGGACGTCCGCGTGGCGATATGTAAAAAAGTTGTTTACGAACAAGATATAAAATTCAAAATGATGTAAACAATTTCGTAAGCCGAAACGCCTTAAACAAGTTTGATATGAAATCGCAGCGAATTTCGTAATTTACGACGTTGCAATGATTTTGAATAATAGTATGACTATATTCGAAGAATCAAGAAACTTTGTAGGAGCCGGTGGATCGAAAAAACAAAAACTACACAATACGTAGGGTCGACAGGAGTTATTTATATCGTCGCCTCTCGAAGGACGTACAATCTCTTCGTAGGACCGCTGCGGTTTGTTGTGCACGCTCAACACAATCTTCATGCAAGATTGTGTCATAAACGAATGATTTTATATATAACGGATTATGTTATACTGTTTCATTTTATAGTATTGGTATAATTACTTTGAGACATTCCGTCTTTTGCGCAATTAAATTTAATGAAAGTGAGGAATTACTGAAATTCGTTAATGGAAAGTTCACGGATATCTGCAATTATTTTCTTGTAAGGCTTAGTGAGAATAGTCATGACCGGATTTACAATGTATTATTGAATTAGAGGTCTTGCCGTGGGACAACATTGTGACTTAATCTTTGTCTACGTGTTTCCGGTACATTGTTAGCGTGCAGCGTTCATATTTCCGGTACTACTGTCAAGTTAATCTGTGACATGGTCCTTTTGTTTTACGTTAATCTTGGGTATTACTATAGCCGTACTATCCACAGCTCTATTGTTAAATTTATCAATAGCTGATCTTGACAAAGTTAAAGGAAAAATATTGAATCAAAAGGTCACGTTTTTTAGACGACGTTTGAAATACAAAACATCTTTAAATAGATATAATAACTGTTATTATTAATACGGCAGTACAATCATTCAATTACGTCTTATCATAATTAAATCATAATCCTTGGATTTCGTTACATGAAAACTATTTTGTTCTAATGTACTTTTTTGCACTACAATTACTTTGATATTTTAATACTTTAATGCAATTACTGTTCATTTTACGTTACTAAAATAAATTAATAATGGCAGCCTTATTTTTATAAGTGCGATAGAAAAACTCCAATAAAAACTATAAACGCTACTATTTTAGACGATTACAAACGAGCACCTTAAATTTCTGAGCTATTTACAACACGTTAATATTGCGTGTCACCTAATGCGTTGGTCAATATCGGTATAATGACTTCGTTGAATTAGAGAGAGCAACCCAATTATGCAATTAACTTTACACTTTTGTTTTCTCTGGAATTTTAACGTTTAGGAATTTTTAGTACGGTACATCGCCAATAGAATTTTATAGTAACATTACTAAGAATAATGTCAATGGGCTGTTATAGGCTACTACATACATACATAAACATCACGCCTTTTTCTCAGAAGGGGTAGGCAGAGGTGTAAACAGGACACCCACGTATCGCCTTATGTGTTCCGTGCCATGATGTGGTAAGGGCGAGCCTATCGCCATAGGCTACTAATCATCTCTATAAAGAATTAGAAGCTATTCCAATATAGATGAATAATCAAACTAGACTTCCAGGCGCACGAATCAAATATTCAGAACTTTAAATTTCAAAATGTTCCGTAATAGGTAATGCTAAAGATGTTAGGATTATTACATGATTAGAAAGCAGCGATACAAAGTGAGAAAATCGTGAAACCGTACTGAGATGCGTTAATGAAATGTTCAATGTCTAGATACTCGAAGATAGTATGCAGTGATGCGCTCCGATCTTTTCACTGTTTCATAGTTCTCGTGAAACTACCGCGCGCCGCAGCACTAAATAATTGGATACCTTCACGCATGCTATATTATCTTATGAATATTTGAACGCGTGGTTAAGCATTGAAATTACTTTTACATCGTATAAAATCAATAAGAATATCGGTGTCTAGAAACAGGATAATTTTCTAGATCTTAACATCTTAGAATCTTAACATCTCATGCTTAAATTCCAGCTGTTTTAAAAACATCGATGTTTTTTTCAATTACTTCTTGTTTGAAATGGTCAAAGAAGCGTAAAACACCAAAATCAATTACTTTCATAGCCTACTTCAATTGTTATCAAACGTTTCGGTGCATTGATTCTTTAAGGATCAGAAAGTGAAGTTTCGACATATCAATTACAACCAGCACACAATAGAATATTTACGTAAAACACGTCATTATTACGGTTACGGTTATTATGACATTATCTGCAGGTTTTTCAATGGAATATCGAAGGTTACGCAACAATCCGCTGTGGGAACTAGGTACGTGGTAGAAATCCTAAACAATGAATTCCACGAGGTATATCCAACATACAAGTGAAAAGAACATCCTTATTTAATTCAAATTTATCGCTGACTAAAAATAACCGTTGCCATGCATGCTAATACTTTTTGAATACAAAGTGGCCTTGAGATTTGCATACCGCTATCTGCTATTGAGAATGCTTATGTTAATTTTAATAAGTGTGAGAAGATTTTAAGATCGTTTAATATAAGCTTTGATGAAGTTAATGACTGAAGTTTGGGTGAAGGAGCAAATCCAAGTCATGCAAAAGTTAGTATTGAACCAAAATTATCAACTCCTAAACTGATTGAATATTGTTCGAAATATATGAAAAATAATTATTGGAGTTACTCCATTAGCAAAAACTACATAGGTGACTCATTAGAACCAAATATTTTTGAAGAAAGACTAAGTTGTTTGAAGAATTCAATTGAACCAAAATAAAAAACTATTAGCTACTAGCCAACGCATGTGTAGTCAAGACATTATTTAATATCTCAGTAATTAGATATTACATATGTGGGTCATACAATTATGAGACATTTAGCTGGAAGCTACGTGTGCCGGTTACGAAAAGCATGGAAATATGTCAGTTATGTATTGCACAATTGTGAATTTTAATCAGTTGTGATTGTAATAGATTACTAAGGGCCTTATTAAGTACTCGTGAAGAGGTATTGAGTAATAACTCTATGAGGCTTCAGTAATTTTAGTGGTAATTAATTGTTTTTTGCTTGTTATTCGTATTTTTACTGTTATATATCGTGCTGCATGAAGCCTAAAATATTCTCCACAATTTTTTCCAGAAATACTTTGAAATATGAACTCTTATAAAAACATTTATTTCATATATCTATTACTTGAGAATTTTGTTGGAATATCAATTATAATTCACAAGTAATAAAAAGGACAATTTTATTGGATTATGAAATAATGGTTCTATAATTCCGAAGAACTTTTACATAAAGATCTTACGGGAGAAAGTAACAATTTAATGCCGATAACCGTCGTTTTCGATTTGCAATTGCATATTATTTATAGCGGAATATCGATATTGAAGTAAATAATTATCGTGCGACGACCGCGACTTTCACGCTGCTCTTGGAAAGAGACATTCAGCAATCTATGAGGAAGATATTAGTTTTATTGTGCAAATAAGAAGGCGACATTAGTATGGAGAAAACATCTATACAGGCACTACGCTAAATGGAATCTAATACTGCTCAGAAAAAACGTAACTTGAACAATTAATGAATTAGTAGAGATACGCCCAGTTACTTATTCAAAGACTGTTACAATGATTCAGTTTCTCGTAGCTTCGCTTCAGCTATTAAGCAACCAATGCATTGTTTACCGACGCTTAAACTTACAGACGCAAATATAAGCAACAAGACACGATACGATCAGAGTACGCGTGTCATAGAGCTAATTCATTGTCGTTACCACATTGTAGACCGCAATCTCTTTATTCTGAGCACTAGTTGCGCCCAAGCATTGCAACTGGTAGTGTGGAAACTTCGATATCACACTGCTTTCGCGATACTAAGTCAATTATTTATCGATTCATGACAGCATGCGGCGTAGGCCGTTCTCTCGTCACAAACGCCAGTCGCGGCGCTCCTTAAATATTTCAAATTGTACGTACCCACGCCGAGGGCGGCTGCTAGCACTAATAAACACCGTGTATTCATGATTAAACTGTAAGTCCTTGCACGGGAGGAGTGGACACTGATACGTTCAAGCACACACTGCGAGCGGGTGAATGGGCGGCTGAGGCTTTTATATCGGGTGGACGTACGCGCCGCTTCGGCGGTGAAAAGCGCCGTCGCCGCCCGCGCAGGCCCCGCGCACACCCCGCCGGGGTCCCGCGCTCCCCCGCACGCGCCCGACCCCGCCGCGGGGTGCACGATCACCCCCTCAACCTATAAACAAATGCATTGTTAACGGCATTAGCTTCACTTATACCAAGCCATACATACCAATTAAAACGTCCACAGAAAAAATATATTGACATCTCACACTTTGCTGACTCATACATATTAAAGGATATTAGTTTTTTCAGCTCTTTGCGGATTATCTTTGCTTATTTCACAGTGAAGAAGCTCTTCAAGTCAATGTTAATCAATAATTTTTTACACATCTCATTTTAATTTATTGAATCAATTAATATGTTTCTATTAACCTTGATCTTAATTACGTAAAGATATTAGAATATTTATTTTGCAGAAATCATATATGATTATGCAAATAGGATTTACATTAAAATTCTACGGTTCGTCACATTTCCATTTCTATGAAGTGTCAAAGGTAACACGTAAAATTCTAAATAACAATATATTATTTAATAGTTACTTTCACAACTTTTGTCACTTGAAAATGAGGACAAGTGTGAATCTTGATTGAAGTTTTTAAGTATTTTCGATATTACTCGTATATTTAACACAGAATTCCGTATTACATCTTATGAATTCGAATTTCAAACTTATAAACATACTTTTGATTTAAAAAAAAGGAAACATTCTAACAGCCAATAAAGTCTGGCTGTGCAAGAAAAAAAAACATTTTTATTTTTAATCTGTATTTTTGGCCTAACAACAGGTTGGGCACCTGTAAGCAGAACATTGGAGCGGAAGAAAGTTTTATCCGTGAGTCATGGTTATGTGATCGATGACCCTTCGTGGCTTGGCTACATCTTAAAAGGAAGCGCATTATACATACATGTATTATCGTACAGTCAAATCGAATTCTGAAGGCAGTAATGTTCACACACAACAATGGTCTCGGCCTAGGTCTAAATCAAGGCTGTTTTTTGTTAAATAAGAGGTGTAATTACATTCATTATGTAATTAATTATGTTTTTGGTACTTATGGATATTTTTATTCGGAAATATGTAATGTTTACGTGGAAAAAACATTATTTTTGATGAGACCTATTTTCTTTTTCCAGAACTATATACCTAGCAATGAAAGATGCGCGTTCGTGTACGTGATTGTTGTACAGTCATTTATATGTTTACAGGATATTTAAAACAGGATATTTAAAAATAAATGTAAATTATGATGGGTAATAAAACAAATTCCTTGATGTGTCATCCGAAAATTCCTTCGAAGTAAAATGTTAATCATGAATTTAATTAAGTTTACCAAAATCATAATTATCGCGATGCTTTCCTCAATATTTTTTATTGCAATAAGTCCAAGTCTTTGACATAGAAATTGATTTAGACTGCGTGATTCATATTTATTTGGTTATACTGCATAATACTTGTTTAAATAGCAACTTCCGCAAGGCGTTTAGAGAAATCATGATCTTGCACCGGCCATTCCGGACCTAGTGCCAGCTAACTAGCTCTCCGAACACAGTATAGTTCTATAGAGTATTTAAAGTACTATAAAATATCAAAATTATAATCTTACGTGGAAATTTAAATTAGGTCAGTAGGAAAAATCAAGTAAAAATATGTATTCAAAATCTATAGATTTTCGCAAGGCTTTATTTATAGTCAAATTATACTATAATTTCTACAAATATCAGAGTTAATTAAAAATCTCCTCAGCAACTACAAAATACAACCCAACTTTATATTATCATCAATACAACTTTCTTCAGTCATAGGAAGTCCACCGTTTAACAAAACCCACAGACCAAGGGATCCACAGAACGTGAAATCATAATTTATGTTATAGTAATACAGAGATATAATCCATTCTAATAATTATTTATCTTAAAGATGTAAATAAACGTTCCACTAGAGCCGCCCATTGTATCCCAAACTGAGTTCCGTCCCAATATGTGATAAGAGGCGAGTGTATCGCCAAATTGGATATTTTAGTCCCGGGAAAATCACATGACATTTTTGCAAACTCAATACTCTTACAATATGTAATCCCCGACTTGGAAACCGAATCCAGAAGCTCACGGTTCCGAGCTCATATATTTTTTACCTTTTTATTCATAAATGTTACTGGCAGCATAAAAAACAAATTATTCAAAATAAAAAAAAAATGTGATGTTCTTTATAGGTAGTATATGCGATTTAATTGTAAATGATGTATGAGCATATAGGTACATTCGGCACAAGGCGTGCTTGAAGGCCAGTGGGTTATCTGAAGACGAATACTACTGGGGTCGGAATGGGGAAAACACAGTTGAAAAAATAGGGTATAATTATGACCCCATGTATTTTTTATGGCCTTCGCAAGCAGACGAGCATGCGGCCCGTCTGATGACCTTCGCAGCGCCTGTGTGTTTATAATAACAGCAAAAATAGCTTAATACTTTTTAACTCTGACTTTGGTGCACTTTTTGTCTAATAACTTCCAGGGCTTTAAATGTTATCAATTCATCAAATTGTGAAAAAGATTAACGTATAGGTTCGAGTTCCGGGGCGGGCAATCCATTGTTATGTAAGATTTGTGGTTTGAAAAAGCTCATATAGGGAAAGACTCGCCCCCTATCAGATATTGAGATAGAAATAAATTCGGCAAACTGCTCATGGCACTAATATCATATCTACCTACAGGTAATAGTAACAGGTAATACCTACCTATCCATTTTAAAACGATATTCTTAAGATCCGTTCATTGCTACCCAAAAATGAAACCTTCTGAAAATGTCCAAAATGACAGATGAGCGTTTTAAAGATGCGCCAGCATTTCATAACCACGGGAGGCCACACGCCATATTTCTCAACAAAACTTGTTTACCTAGACACTCGTTTAGGAACCAAAATGGTGATGTTACATTTCTTTTTTTCTTATCAGTGGTTAACTGCTTCGGTGGCGCAATTGTACTACGGTACGATTACAACGCTGCGGTCTCGAGATCGAATCCCGGGTCGGGAACGTGATATTGAATTTTTCTATTCATTATCAACCTGAAGTCAGGATTTTGAGCCCGATATGGTGAAAGGCTCGCCCCCGTAATTAAATGAAAATACACCCAACAGTCACATACATAGTCTTGACTCCTAAGATAAACTCTTGTGTCGTGGATATCAGAAACAACGAGAGACTTTTTGGTCTCATAAACACCCAGACCCGAAACAAACTGTGAATCACACAAATATTTATTTCGGTGTAGGGATCGAGCCCGCAGCTTCTCATTTCACAGCCGGCGTCTAATCAACTGCACCACAGAGCTTGTCGTTGTATGAGAGGCTGAACTTTTTATGTATGTATGTATGTCTTATCAGTGGTTTTGTTAGCTTTCCATTACGCCGGGCGAATGTTTTCGCAGCACTTTCACTGATACCATTCATCTTTAGATTCTAACGTTAAATCCTAATACGAAATGCATTACGAAGTACGAATACTAATAACCTTATACATTGCAAAGGAGCTTTGAGAAGCGATGGAATTCGAGCGACTTTTAATGAGTATCGAGAGAGAATCTCTTTTCTCTGTGAAAGAATTTCCTGTTTATGACGTCAATATATTTACATATTATAGTCGCGTAAAGTGGTATTAGATTTTCCTGTTTATTACCTGCCTGGAGTCAGAAATTTGGGCCCGATATGGCGATAGGTTCGCCCTCTATCACATCATGGGACGGAACACACAAGGCGTAACGTGGGTGTCCTGCCTCTGCCTACCCCTTCTGGGAAAAAGGTGTGAGTTTATGTATGTATGTATATTATAGTCGCACCAATATCCTAGAGGGGTAAACAAATATTATGCTACCTAATGGCACCCACATACCATCAACCTTATATCTATCTCAAGATTTGATAGAGGGCGATTGTCTTATATACATTTGTTATGAGATTTTTCAGACTCCAGGGTGCTTGTGAGACCGGAAAGGCTCTCATAGTTCCTCATACCCACGACACAAGAGTTAAATGAACTTAATGTGAGAGTGTGTCAGGACTGTATATGTGACTGTTGGGTCTTTTTATTTATTTATTAAATGAGCTAAACCACTGTCAATATAATAAACACTTACATCAGACACATTTTCCAACATAATAAAAATGTAATCTCCAAACAATTAGCTATTGAGTAATGTCGCAGTTGACAGCGTGATACGCGCCGCCCCGCGTCTCGCAAGCGGCATGCGGAAGGCGCAGGTGGATAACGCCACAGTAAAAGGGTCGGCATGCCGTTTACCTTGCGATTACAATGGTATAAACCCCATTGTAGAACTCCAAAGATCTTTTTTGGGTTAATCTGATCTTTGTTTAAGGGATAGGTCAGTTGTGGGTGTATACGAAGCAAAAACCCTTAATTTCTTTATGACCTTTTTAACACTTATATTTTTTACAAATAAACATAATTTAAAAACCTCTAAAGACTATACAACACCCAATAAAATATTTAAACTTATCTATGAAATAAAATATAGACACCCGAAAACAGATATCAATATAGCTGGTCTAATAAAGATTGGTGGTTACCCTAATAAGCAAGAATAAACGGTACACAACGTTTAATATTCATGAGCGCGGCGCCGCGCCGGCAAAATAATGTGGTCGCGACACGCACTTCCTCCTGCTGTTTATACGGTATCACTGCATTTTTACGCTCAAGGATCTTTAGCTGAGAGAATTTTTATTGTCTGTATTTTCGTCTAGTCGATTTTATATTGGAGTCATCCACAAGTCAGTTATTATTAACTAGCTTCTGCCCGCAAACATCGTCTGCGTGATTAACTTTAATTTACTTTATTTGATATTTCCCGTCCCATCCCTTCCCGTTGTATACCGCCCGTCCTGTCTCATTCTCACTCACGGCATGTAATCCAGTCCCATCCCATCCCTATGGGTATTAAAAAGTAACAAATATATCGGAATTCCTTCCTCATCCCACGGGAACACTCAATTTTTCAGGATAAAAAGTAGCCTAAGTGTTAATCTAGGGTCTCAGCTATCTCCATACAAAATTTCATGGAAATCGCCAGTATTTTTAAAAATTATTGTTTTGAAGTGTATTACTACTGACCACCCATATATGTTTTTCTTATTTATCTTCCATGTATAGGCATCGATTGTTCACAAATTTGTCATATGTATTGATAGTTAACTCCTACATGTTACACGTCATTCTTGCAACATGGAGTTAAATCCTCATTAGTGCAAGCCCATTAATTTATTTAAAAATTACATTTTCAATGAAGACATTTAAATTCTTTTGTAATTCGCAAACGAGGTACATTTCATCACCCATCAGGGATTCTACCGAAATTGTAATTTACAAATTAATTGTGCCACAACATTTGAAACTATTTAATAAATCATCAGATACATCATTATTAAATTGCGTCAATTAATACTGGGTTAATCGTTACTCGTTGTAATATCCAGTTTAGGTATAATGTACTACAATTATCGAATATTGGTCCGGCATTAATTGGAAACATGTATGGGATGTGAGCCATGAAGTATTGGCTTCAATTCCTAATTCCAACTTCTCGTCGTGCAAATATTACTCGCCGTAATATAAATTGTCCGAAACTAGATATTGATAAAACAGAATACAGGCAGAAATTCTGATTTTAAAACTCAAATATTACTGCAACACGCTAATAATTATTAATCTCGTGCTGACCAACTTTTGTGTAAGATAAGATTTGTTTTCCCATATTGTATATTTTTACTAATTTTATCCCTTATGGCCCTCTGCCCTTATGACGTCTAGAGACGGAAACAAAGTCGGTGATTTGCGAGTGGCACTTATGCCCCTATGCTTATCTATACGGATCTGTTTCGGCAAAAGGATCTCGTGATCTTGCGTCTGCACGCGAACTTAAGTAGGTAAGTATTTGTTTTCCGAAATACGAAGAAAAATCCAAGGATGTTTTTAAAGAGGGCTATCTACGTCACAAGGTCGCCGACAGCATTCTTTTGGACGGAATCATAAGAATGTTGCTCCCTATCGGACAATCTCCTGTCTCTGACAGGTTAATGCTTCATTTAAATGATAATTGTGTATGGTATTTGATAAATTATTACTATTAGAAACCCAGTTTATCTCACGATTTTCTCGTACTTTGTAAGCGCTAAAAACTACGGAGGTTTTTGAGTCACACAACAGCAAGCTTAAGCAAATATTGCCTTTTGACTAGAGATCGGATTATATGCGACATAAAACGTTCAAAATATGCATGCAATTATGCATGAAAAATGGGAAATATATGCATAAAAACTAATTAAAACTGGTAGATCTGCAATAAATGTTAGATTATAGGACAGTACAAGAGAAAAAGAGTGCTATATTCATTTTTTCAGTAAATTACGAATATCATTGAAAATTTAACAACATTATAGATCATAAAATATAGTTTACAATATATTAAAATGTATTATAACAAATATTTACTGATACCACTATAAATTATTTCAGTGGAGAAGTCGAACTGTGTGACTTTCATTTCATAGCTGCCTTCTCGTCGATTGAGCCAAAAAAGTTGTGTTCGTTGGCCCAAAACTTGTAAAACTATAACATATGCATTTAATGAGATCTAAGTGGGGCAACCGTGGAGATGATGAGCGCTAACATTACATAAGTGCAATTTTATAAATATCGGTTGCGTTAATAATGACTCAATACGCTGGCATTTGTCTGAGATGAAAGGTCACTAGTATCAACGCACTTAGTCGCTTAGACGCTCTGTGACCTAATGCATTTGCTTTCGTGCACATATATTATGTTATTGTAAAGAACACATACCTTTATCTATATCTCCATCTTTTCGTATCAGAGCACTATGGCGCTACCACGTAGATTACTTGACATAAACAGCTTTTAACCTTTAACTAACCAACTTATTGTTAGGTGTACAATTAAAAGCTTTGATTTTCGTATTTAAAGTTTTTGTTAATTTATCGTTTCGTCTGTTAGTCCTACGATAAATAATATCATTTTAATTTTATATTGTGAAACAAAAGCCCACTGGAAAGAAACAAAAGTGAGTTAAAAAACAAGTGGTGTGGCGATGAGGAAACGATAAATAAATGTTAAAAATACATTTATAGTGTAACTTCTAAGGAAACAGTTCTTCAGTGAAGTCCTTATCTAAATATAACAAATTGATGGCTCACTGAAATTTGATACATACGAAGTACTCGAAATCTACAATCTTGCATGAAGAAATCACAATAGTTAAAAGCAAGAACAATTCACTGCGTAAATATTCTGGCGTGTTCTATGTTCAGCAGTAAATTTCTTGCCGAGGTGGTAATGATTATATAAGACTAGAAATACATTTACCTACGTATTTTGAAACTATTGTTTAAATTATATTTTATTATAAGAATATATTGTGTTAGTGGTTGCACCTCTGCCTACACCTTCTGGGAAAAAGACGTGAGTTTTTGTATGTATGTATATTTTGTTCCATAGCGGTACTTAAAGCCGCAGTTTTTCGTTTCACAGCCGACTTCTTGTTGTTTGCTACACAAACTGACAAAATACATGTTATTAATATACTGTTTTATCCCATCATGGGAGTTGAAAGTAGGGCAACATGCATCATCTTACCATGAGTATCGATTTTCAAGGACAAGTAGTGAAAGTTTCAAGTGGACAGGTTCGAACAATTTTACACAACATCGATTATTACCTCAATCGTATTTCTTCTTTCATCCTCGTATATAATTAGTGAATACTGGTTTCTTCGGCAAACGCTTGCAACAATCTCTTTTAGGATTCAACGTTTTGTAAATATTAAAGGCGGTAATGGCTTAATATTTAATTTGAAAAAGCGCTGTTTCGAATCGTTTTATATACCCAAAATATGCATCGTCAGCTCTTGACAAGGGATTCTGAAATTAATAGTATGAACGAGAGTAATAATATTCTGCGAGAGTATACAACTCCAGTGGGATCAGCCTATTTTTAAGATGATCTAAATTGACAAAATAGGTACCCAACTACCTATCTATCTCCAGCCTACAGACAGCCTCCGTGGCGCAGTTGGTTAGACGCCGCCTGTGAAACGTGAGGCCGCGGGTTCGATCCCCGCACCGAAACAAATATTTGTGTCATCCACAGGTATTTGTTTCGGGTCTGGGTGTTTGTGAGACTGAAATTCTCTCGTAGTTTGATGTAGTGATACCCACGACACAAGACACGATCTTAGTGTGGGGTCCGGACTATGTATGTGACTGTTGGGTGTATTTATTATTATTTATTTATTAATTATTAATCAATATCTCTATTAAACTTTGTGATTAAAATGTAATCACGAAATTATTTGCATTTCATATCAATACTTATTTCCTCATATCGCATGGGGTTGTGAACTCTCGCCATAAAATCAAGTTACAATAATAATATAAAACAAGTACCATAACTGGAATCATGTTTAAATTTAGCATCACGAAGTCAATGATCGCGGCATGACCTTTCCTTATGTAGGTGTCGAATTCAATGCAAGCCAAATATTTTAGAAATGTGGAAGCGTAAATAGCCAGCGTCAATTGCAGTATATCCCAATTATCGTAAATATATTATTATTAGTAACGTCCCACTGCAGGACAAAGGCCTCACTTTTCACTTTCCACACATTCCTGTTAAGGGCTTCAATTATCGTAAAAGTAATATTTTACCTATCATTCAATTTTTTTTCTTGTTCTATATTTTTCGATATATAACTACAAAAGATGTTGAAAAATAAATAAGTACACCCAGCAGTCACACACATAATTCATGTATTGTAGGGATTACCAGACATTTAGGGTCTTACAACATCCTAAGCTGAAACAAATTATTGTAGGTCACATAGGACAGGTTTGAAGGACATTGCAGCCAGAGTAACTACTGGAGATATAGAGACTGAACAACTTTTGCCTCAGAATGGCGAGCGCAGTAGAATATCAAGCATTGCTTTGTAATTCATGGTGTTTTTTATTTTCTTCTGTCCATGAGCGGTCGTATTGCTTACCATCAGGTGAATAGCACGCTCGTCTCACCATTCATCGCAATAAAAACAATACAAATTTATTTCGGTGTGAAGATCGAACTCGAGAAAAAAATTGTTTCGGTGAACCAGCGAACTATCGTTCCACAGCCGGCTCTCAATCAAGTGTGTCAAAAAGGCTGTCAGGATGATTATCTAACAATCAGCTGACACGCTCGCTTTTCTCAGACCTGTACCATAAAAATGTTGTAAAACTGATTCAGCGCAATTTATATTCCGATGGCAAATGGGTCTTTTCACGACGTTTTTGAAGACCGTATAGTGACTCATTGTTACGAATTTACTTATGTACAGCAATTCCAAGAATCTTGTGTAAAAAGTAAGTAAAAAATGTTTGAATAAATTCGCTCGTTCGTTTTGTTATTGGACTCTATTTTTAGTTATTCATGTACGAGTATATACATGAATGACGGGTAAGATATCTTACAATGAATATTTGGAATGATATTCATTAAAAATCATTTCATTATGATCATCATCCTAAATAGGATAAAGATTGCTGATTGTAGATCCAAAATCTTTAAAAAGATTGAAGACCTGTTCCAAATATTACCCAAGCCAGCTAATAAAAGCAGTCAGCATTCGATGCTGTACTTCCTTCTCTTATTTCCATAATATATACAATTCATCGTATTAATCCAATTTATACGAAGCTTGTATAACATATCAACCTCCATTATCTTATTACTACATCAGCTTTACTATTATATTTTGTATTAAGTAGTAAGTTTTGTAGTTATATGCTAGAAATTGAATATAATATCGATAAATGTTTTAAGCACATGTGTATTAGTATACAAATATTGTTTGTGGTATTTAAAAACTATTTAACTCAAATCTGAAACGAGTATTTCATCTCGACCGTGAAACAAATTTGTATAGGTACTCATTTTTAAGTACTAACAATAATCTAGGCATTACATTACGTGTCTCTCTACACGAAAATTTAAGAAAGAATCACGTTTAGCATTTATTTTAATTGCTTTTTAATTGGCATTCAGCAATAAAATCAATTATTATAAATCATTTTTACCAATTTGACTATCTCAAATAAATTTCTAAATTCTATTCAGAAGAAGAAGATGTATATAAAGAAATATTATTATCTCTTTTTATGATAAAAAAAGTCGCTTGTAATCCATGAAAAGCTATAGTACTTACATATTCTCCGATGCCTTACCCACCTATTATCTGAATCCCTCCATAAAGGTTGTATGAGACTTGTTTCCAGTATTTTATGTTGAGAGTACTATGAGTAACGTGACCTTCAATACATAGCGGTAAATTGCATAATACCGTTTACATTACTCAATTTGTTCTATTCAGACTGAGTAATATTTGTTGATTCAGGGTATATCTAGACTGAGACCGAAAACTAAGCCAGGTATTAGTGACTTCAGACACAATGCTCCTAAAAATTTCGCAAAAAAAGAAGCGACAATTTATGTAATATTTTACTTATCAACGTGTTTGGCGGGTAAATACATAGTTTTTCTAGAACAATAATGTACACCTTTTTTTGCGAAATTTTTAGTTGTGTTGTGTCTGTAATCACTAAAACTAACACCTGGCCTTGGTATGGATAATGATGTACCGCTATATGTATATGTCTAATGGGGGACAAAAAGCTAGATATGAAACAATAAGACCTGGGTACGATCTGAATATTTTAGGGACACAAGAAAATGTACCTACATTTAGGGTTTTTGACAAACAGGGATTATACGGACAGCGTTGGTGGCGTAGTTGTACCACAGTACGATTACAATGCTGAGGTATCGGGTTCAAATCCCAGGTCGAGCAAAGTGATATTGGATTTTTCTATTAATTATCAGCCCAGGGTCAAGAATTTGTGCCCGGTGTGGCGACAGGCTCGCCCCCTATCACATCGTGGGACGGAACACACAATACGAAACGTGTATGTCCTGGCAGTACCTTTGCCTACCCCATCTGGGAAAAAGGCGTGAGTTTATATACATAGAATTATAAAGCTGGACGAAATGTGCAAACATTGAGCAGGAAAGCGTATCTTGGAACCAATCAAGATAATATTTGACGGCATTTTAATCTACCGCCAGATTTATACTAACTGCATCACACCACAAAGATTTAGTACATATACATTACGTATTGATAAATTATAAGGTTAACAACAACATCTGAATCACGATAAGTGTCAAAGTTTTAATAAGATTTTAATGTTTCATTTCATTTTTTCAACAAACAATATTTATTAAAAGTCAAAGTTCAGAAGAACTTGTTAAACAAAGTCGTATAATTAGGGGAGTTAAAGGTCACCTCACAATAGAACGCTGTGGGTTTTCTTGCGTCGTATAAATTTTTCTTTCTGTAGATCACGTTGCAAAGTTTTCTATATTATTGTTTTATTTTGTACAATGTAAATAAAAATTAATTATGTATTTACTTTAGTCGTGTATTAGAATTTTGGGCTGTTAACTACAACGTCTCAGGTTCGATTAGCGGGATAAACAAGTTTGCAATTTGCTTATTTGAAAACGTTTAATATAATATAATCTATAAGTAAAAATCACTTCATATAATTATTAAAACCAAACAATTATTATTAAAACCAAAGCGACAGTTTATCTGTGTATTTCCAAGATCGCTTTTCCGGTTCACCTTAGGTAAAGATTATATAATTGAAAGTCCTTTACGAATACAGTCGTATACAATAGTATAAAGGTTTTTATATATTTATATACTTCTGTTTTTTATCAATAGTATTTACAAGGGTACAACTATACAATTTATTATAAATTATGAAGGTCACAGAAAGCCACTGGATGAAGGCAGCTTCCAACAGGCTGATGTGGAGATGCGTGGGGGAGGTCTTTGTTCAGCAGTGTACATCCTGTGGGAATAAAAACATGAAACAAGGCTATGACAATAAATATAAGTTTAACTTAGGATTATCACTAATAATAAGTTATTTGTACACACAAGTTCTATTAACAACTATGACATCACCGAAAGTTTGGTACATAATTGTAATAGATAATGTGGAACCATCTGCATTGGTATTTGAATCGAAAATAATAGCCACATAAAAATAACCTTGACCTCAAGACCCTGTGTAAGGTTAAATCATTTTGGCATTCTGATCTTTAAATGATCAAGATTTTTTGTTTGCCATCATTTTGGTACTTCCACGTACAGTCCAAGCCTAAGGTGCTCTTTATTTATTTATCATCTTTCTTACACCTGCGTCTTACTAAAAATAGCAATAAGTTTAATTGTATCAGTTAGTGATTAAAAGTATTTTTATTTTTTTTTTGTGTTATATAAACGGTCTGCAATAATACCACTATACAAAAGATTTCAACGAGATACAGAGACTAATCTTTCCAATCAACGGCACATCTTTATTCATAATATAGATAATATTTATAGAAAAGGAGAAAATAACTATTATGTGTTTTTATAAATAACATGATATAAAATCATCATTATCAATTACTTGATTTATTATCGTAATTTCCATGAATCATGCTAAAACTATGATATGTAACACTATGTACGCACGTACGGAAATTGCACTAAAGAACTTATGTGCCTTATCGGACATTAGCTTTCCGTTCTATGTGTACCATCCTGTCTAAATTTGATAACCAGCTGGACAATGCTGATAATTTTCATTATTCCTCGGAGCTCCTTCATATAAATTATACTTATTAGCCTGAAGGTATTGAAAAGAACTTGTTGCATAAGCCTCATTGACATATTGTGCACTGCCTTGACGAGTCGTCGGAACATCGTTCATTATACCATTTTCGTAGTATTGTAACCGCAATTTTAACACATTTAATATATGTACTTGCGAGAAAAAAATAACTGGGAATCTTGTCAAGTATTTCCTTGGTTTAATTAATAGACATCACAACAAACAAAATTGTAAAGGTGACAGCTCACTTTAATAGCGTATATGCGTCCCCTTATGAGTAATATTGGATTTCTATACGCCCCATAGAAGCTAAATTTAGCTAAATTAAATTAAAATTTCTAAATTAGATTTAAAACACAGATTTTAACATGATATGTCAAAAACGGTGTTCAAAATCAGCATCTTGCAAAATGACGCAATTTAAACAAAAATTAAAACTTATTTTTACCCTTATCCACCTTTGTACTTGATTATGATATCATGGTTAAAGACCTTAAACTGAGGTCAATATTATGTTATAAAATGGACACTTGTTTACAATGAGAACATAACTTAACGAAACTTTTGTGAAAATGAGATGTAGCTTGAGTATTGGTTTAATAATAACATTGTGTTTGAGCCATGTGTTCTCGGCAAGTCTAACAAACCGAACTGAGAAGCCAAAGAAACATTCAATACACGCAAAGCAATACTTGAAGAATGAACTCGGATTTTATGAAGACACGTATCTAAACTTCCAAGAACTGTCATCGAAGTACAACTATCCGTACGAGGAACACTCCATAGTGACTGAGGATGGATACATTCTGAAAGTCTTCAGAATTTTATCCAAATGCAATGAAACGCAAGTACGACAGCCAGTGCTGTTAATGCACGGAATACTCGACAGCGCAGACGCGTGGATACTGGCAGGATCTGAACTTGGAATTGGGTTCATCTTGGCACGAAATTGCTATGACGTTTGGGCAGCAAACCACAGAGGTAATAGTTATTCAAGACAACATGTCCGGCTCGATCCTAATATCAATCCAGAATTTTGGAACTACTCCTTCGATGAACACGGAAATTATGACCTACCAGCGATAATAGACTATATTTTAGTGAACACGTCACAGTCGAAGCTGAGCTATATAGGCCACTCGCAAGGCACGACAGACTTTTTCGTCATGAATTCCCTAAAACCAGAGTACAATGAAAAAATATCTGTGGGTATACATCTAGCACCTGTGGTTTACTTGAAACATATAGAGAGTAGACTATCAGTGGTCTTCGCTGGGCGTACAGGCTTTCTAAAGACGCTGTTAGATGCATTAGGATTACGAGAATTGTTTGCCAAAAACCGTCTGGCGCATGTAGTCACTGAATTTTTGTGTCAAATTGCTCCAGAGATGGTGTGCGGACAGATATTGGGCATGACTGTGGGTTACAGACAGGGTACACTAAGCTCAAGAACATTGTCAGTCGCTTTTGGACACGTACTGAATGGAATATCGAGTAAATGCGCAGCTCATTTCGGCCAGTTGGTGATGTCTGGCAATTTTCAAAGATATGATGAGGGAACTGGCAATATGAGAAGGTATGGTGTACCTAAGCCGCCAAAATACAATGTGTCTTTAGTGACCGCTCCAGTGGTACTATTCACAGCAAAGAATGACTGGGTTTCCTCACAGAAAGATGTGAAAATACTCATGTCAAAAATCCCGAATGTGTTAGAGAATTATGTTTTACCACAGTCTTATTGGAGTCATCACAATTATCTGTGGGATCCGCAAGCCGCAGTGTACGTGTTTCCGAAAATACTTGATTATTTAAACAAATTCAACCCGATTACTTAAGTTATTTCTAGATTTATGCTATTGGATAAGGTGGTTGTGTTGATAAATAAAGCACCACACTAAAATCTCAAGTATGTATGTACCATAGACACGAACGAAGGAATAATTCCAATTACAAAACATATGGAAAAATATACATATTTGTAAAGTGGAATATTTATCACATAATTGTTCAAACAGTATTGCAGAGAAAATTAAAAAAAATAAGTATATAGTTTTATTTATTAGGAAACATGTCAATAAATATTGCACTCTCATGAAAATATAAATGCCCATCATCATCTTCATCTTTTTAGAAAAGTAATCGAAATGGTTTCCTTAATTATTATGTAAAAGGTTTATTAAATGTCTGCCTGTAACAAGGGATACATAATATTGACATACAAAGATATACAAATACACCCAACAAATAGAAATAATTATTTATCATTGTTTTCAATGTCTATGTATTATATTATAATGTTATAATATGTCATTGACCTAACCGGTACCTATAACCTTTACCTAAATAATTACCTATTCCAGGATGTTTTTCTATAACCTGCAATATTCTCCCAAAATTCGTTTCCGTAAACAAGGTAAAAACATACTATATAATTAAATATTTTAAGTTGCCGTGAAACCAGATTGCGTTTTATACATTTAAGAACCTTTGAAACTGGTTCTGTGATCAAAAGGCTTCCAAGGGTGATGTCAGACATTCTGGAATTAGTTTTCCTTATGCAAGCCTAATTTACAGTTATGGGGCGCTTTGATAATGTATGGAGATAACGGACGTCCTTTATTTATTTAAAGCGGGGATTGTAATTAAAGATTTTGCATTTAAAATATTTTATTGGCGACACCTTTGTACTGTACTCTTGGGTAGATATTGAAAGCAATTTGTTTAGTCGTTTTCTTATATGTCGTTATCTAAATGAATTAACTGTTCAAATATGTGTAGGTATCTTATATATCTTGGTCTTTCACCCGTGATCCAACGAATTATTCTACTCTCTTACCAACAAGCGCATTTTCATATTTAGGTATTTCGTGAATAAGAACATGTTACTTTACGCTGAGTAGTATTTATTATTTCTTAAATATTTAATACACAATGTTCTCAAACTCATGAAAATGCATTACCGTCTTATACCACTCAGCTCCATACATTTTGATTATCAATAACGCGAGTTTTAAATGTAACTGCTTCACGCTGTGCAATGAGTTTTGCATTAATCTAGAGTTTCTAGACTTGACCGCGAGGCCTGGGCTCGCAAGCAGGTCAAGGCGCCTGCACGCGCGGTATTTACCACTCATCTTGTCAATATGTTTATAAAAAGGGATATTTTAATTACTAAGTGTTGGTGGGTGTAGTTTGAGTGTATTGACGGATTTTGTGTGTGTGTGTGTGTGTGTGTGTGTGTGTGTGTGTGTGTGTGTGCTGTGTGTGTGTGAAGTTGCAACAAGAGCACGCAAATACCAGAATAGTAAATGCATATTTACAAGTTTAAACAAATTTTAAGAATAAATCCTTGTTGTTTATGTTATAAAACAGTAATATTGGGTATTCATTATGACATACATCTATAAGTAAAGTCCTATGGATGTATTGCGCATTTAACTAAATCTCTTAAACCAACCATTAATTTTGAAGTCCATATACAAACAAGTATACTTAATTAAAGTATCAAGATAGTGGGCATATCCAGACTGCGGCCGAAAATGAATCCAGATGGTAATTTTAGTGACTAGATACAGTGCAACTAAGAATTTAGATTTAAAAAACAAAGATTTTTTTACAATTTTTTCAAGTATCTGGGTGGTAAATGCGTAGTTTTTCCTAAAGTAATAATTTACACCCTTTTATTTTTAAATTCACAATAGTACGCAAGAGTAACCAAACACGACGAGAGGTAAAGAAATACAAAAAACAATTTCGCGTTTTTTTACAAAAAAATCAGGTGCATTGTGTCTGAAGAGACTAAAACTACCACCTGACTTTGTTTTCGGTCGAAGTCTGCATATACCTTGTATAACTAAAACATCAATTTCTCAGTACACATTCTATGTACATCATAGTACAATGCACTTTGATCTGCACATCTCAAGCTTTCTCGTCCCTTACGTAACGTAATAATTGTTGAAAGTAACCGTCTATTACACGTGCGTGCATTTATCACGCGGAAAGTCAATTCATTGGCAAAGGTTACTGTTTTCACCAAATTCTAAAGGTTGGATTATACGATTTTTGAACTTTATCATATGACAGTATGTCTCATTCATTTATTATAATTATTGATGTGTGAAAATGATACGTTCTCTTCGATAAAATAAGTAATAAATAAATAGGTATATAAATACATTCAACAGTCACATACATAGTACTAACCCCACAATAAGATCGAGTCCTATGTCGTAGGTATCAGGAACTACGAGAGATGTTTCGGCCTCACAAACACCCAGACCCAAAACAAGTACTTGTGGTAATGGTTTCTTAGATTTACGCGAATGTTACACATTGAAATAAAACTATTTTTACGGATTTTATCGCGATTTGATTTGTAATTGTAATTGCTGTTTAATTGTAACAGTCACAGAGCGGATGAATACCTCAGTCCGCCCCGTGACCACGAAAGCTGAAAAGCAATCGAAACGTCGGGAAGTTAAAAAATGTAAAAATTAAACCAAATCGCGATAAAATCCGTAAAAATAGTTTTATTTCAAAGTACTTGTGGTCCTCAGAAACATTTGTCTCGATGCCATCATCATCATCAAAATAATCATATCTAAACAGGTGGCAGGTATAGCTTAGTAATAAAGTAACACTGCTGCCAGTCACTATGGAAGAATGAATATACTAACGATATAATACATACATACAGACATAAACTCACGCCTTTATCCCAGAAGGGGAAGGCAGAGGCGCCACTAGGTCACCAATATTTCGCCTTGTATGTTCCGTCCCACGATGTGATAGGAGGCGAGCCTATCGCCATATCGGGCACAAATTCCTGACACCGGGCTGATAATTAATAGAAAAATCCAATATCACTTTGCCCGACCCGGGATTCGAACCAGCGACCTCAGCTTTGTAACCATACTATAGTACAACTACGCCACCGAGGCAGTCTAACTAGTGATATAATAGGCTGGTATAACTATTTCGAGTGGCGAGAGATAACCCACATGGGGTGTTTCGTCAGAACTACAATCCACTTACCGTCAGGTAGCATTTTCTTGTAGTCTCTCACATTGCCGTGTCAATATTTACCATCAAAATACCTACCGGGTATATCAAGACTGCGACCGAAAACGAAGCCAAGTGGTAGTTTTAGTGGTTCCAAACACGATGCAAATAAAAATTTCGCCAAAACAGTGACAGTTTTTTTTTAGAAATTTTTAAAAATCGTTGTGTTTGGGTTGTAAATACCTAGTTTTTGCGAAAATACTAATTTAAACCCTTACGTACCATCGCGTGTTTAAAAATAAAGAGGTGTACATCTTTATTTAAGGAAATGTATGTATTTATCACCCAAATACGACGATAAGTAAAAATTTACAAAAAATAAAGTTATCGATTTTTTATGCGAAATTTTTACTTGTATTGTGTCTGAAGTCACTAATACTACCACCTGGCTTCGTTTTCGGTCGCGGTCTTGATATACCCTGTATAATGAGAATACTTTTTACTTGTTCGCCGGCTTACATTTTAATGTTGTCTCGGTGATAATTAAAATGACCCAGTGTTTACCAGCAAAATTATATAATTAAGTGATCTGAGCACGTCATCGAGCATGATTTGGCAACGAAAACATGTTGTGAAACTAATATATGATAAATAATAAATGTTTAATGTGGGAAATGGGCCGTTATACACGCTACGCTCGAGATCTTAGGAAATCAAAACAGTAGTACCTAGATATTCTGCTCTCAATCTACATTCATTGCTTGAAGTGCTCTGATGACAAACAATAAAATAAGAAATATTTAAAAACCATTTGAAAACTTTTAAAAATAATTGAATACTTCGACTGCCAAAAGAGGGTAATTAGAATACAAATTATAAACAAATCAGATGTTTTCATTGTTGCTTAAATGTTAATTTTTACATGATAATTATCAGCTATATGTCCACCAGTCTAAATTACATACATACTAACATACATAAACTCACACCTTTATCCCAGAAGGGGTAGGCAGAGGCGTCACCAGGATATCCACATTTCGCCTTGTATGTGATAGGGGGCGATATCGGGTAAAAATTCTCCACTCAATGACTCCGGGCTGATACTGAAAACCCAATATCACTTTGCCCGACCCGGGATTCGAGCCCGAGACCTCATCTTTATAATCGTACCGTAGTACAACTACGCCACCGAGGCAGTCTAAATTCCATACCCAAAAATTTCCAGAATGACTTTACAAATGGAGCTTGCCTTCAGCCTTCTCCTTGAACTTTGTCAGAACATCTTTGTACGAATAAAAATATTATTCAATATTTCACTTGAAGGTTCGACACGGCGAGCCATCCTTTAATCATTCGTGTAATATCCCATATCAATCGTTCACTTGTATAGATTCCTAGTAGAAAATAATGCATTATATTGTTGCGATACATGGAACTATTCGAAATTATTACTAAAAGTCCCTGATGATATTTCCTATCGCCATAAATATTAAAACATCGTCTCACGCTCGCAAGTTATTTATAGTAAAGTGCATAAACTCATGTTCGATTGTGCATTATTATAAATAACTAGGCTATTTAATAAACAAAGCGCGGATAGCGCAACCTCCCCGGTGGTACGTATTTTAAGAATGTCATGATCAAAATCATGTTGTTGGATGCTTGCCAATTACTAAACAATATGAACACATTCACATGTAGTCATTGAGGTTTATGTCTTGTAATGTAGGTATTCTAATAAGGAGGAACTCTTCGATCCTATAACCAGACGTGACATATAAAATGTCCAGGCACCTTAAAATAAGATGTCTTGGTGCTGATGTTGAATTTCCGACCACTTGTTTCATATCCGACAGCTAGAATATTTTAAATTTGCTAAAATAATAAAATACACCTATTTTTAAGATATCTATTTTTAAATAGCTTACATCTTTGGTTCATAGAATTTTGTAATCTAAACCGAACCCAAAACTCCAGTCACATACAGCCAATAATCAAAAAATATAAAAAAACAATATTGACTAATCAATCGGAACATCATACGACGTTTTGCCACACCTTAAACAAAAATATCTTTTATTAACTAGTTGGAATGATATTTAACTAAAATCGAATTAATGTCAATATAAAATTATGTGAACCACTTCGAATCGTGGTCAAGGTCGTCTCTATACATATAAATCACTATTTTATTCTCCAGGAAAAGTCATAAATCATATTTATGACCTTTGTCCTTTGTGCTAAAGATTAGTTTTGGTGTCGGATTCTCGAAAACTCTGTATGACATAATTTTGTACTCATTTAAAGATGGTTTGTGCTTTGTAGGCAAAATATTATTTCAATATAAATGTGAATAAATAATATTTCGTACAATATAACAATTTATACAAACATCTTCAAAAGTCATTACTTCAGAAGTAATGCGGTTCTATCGAAAAATATTAGCAAGTATTTCGCAATTATCAGTAAGTATTTTATAATACTTTGCACCTTAAAGTTTTTCAGTCATAATTCATTATGACTATTTCTACAATACGATGGATATTTATAATCCATGACGTCATTTACGGCCTGTCTCTGTATCTTATCTATCTTTAACAAGAGGTTAAAATAGCTACTATTACTTTGATGATACTATTCCATACTTCAATAAACAAAGATAAACATATACATTTATCTTGCCTAGCTATTTAAAAATATATGCGCCATATCTATATAATATATCTATATTCTATATCTTTGTTAACTGAAACACAAAATGCAACGAAATCTCTTGTTAAAGTTTGATAGATTTTAGAAACCGGCCGTTGGTGGCGTACTGTTGTTCTGCAACATCATATAAGAATCTTGTCAGTTCTATCTCACACAAATATAGAAGAAACCTAGGGTCAGCCACAACTCTACTCCATATTTTCGAAATCATTGGCGCAACAGTTTCGTAACAATCACACAATCACCAAAAATACCCAGGAAGAAAACCCATAAATTAATGACAGTCATAAACTCGTCTTTGGTAAAAAATTCACTTCGCAACTAATAAATGCCATCAGAATTTGATTAGCTAACGGCGAGCGGAACGCAACGCGCATACCATTAGACCTTTGTGAAACTCCGAACGTGTTTTTTAATATTTATACGGCGTTCAAGGTCTCATAAATTGATATACATTTGAAAATATGGTAAACAATATCGGTTGGACCCAGACCCGTTAGTTTTCCGAAACTTGCATACTGGAACTGTTTAATTTATTTTGTGCGCTTTGTATGCAATAATAGTTCTTATTTACTTCGAAATGGATGTTAAAATACTTGGTATATGGCTACAACGTACTATCGTGAAATGAAATGAAATTCGTTTGAAATTCGTTTATTGGTCACGTGGGCAATTAAATAGCTCTTATGACAAGTCAATACACATAGTACTTATTTTCTATTTACAAGATATTTGTTATAATATTTATATTAAGTATTATATTATTTATTAGTATTTTATGGTATCGTCCGGGTTATATTTCTTCATGGAATCAAATCATAACGTGCTTTGAACGCTGCGTGGCGTGATGATAACTATGGTCACATCATCTTTAACGTACCTAAACGCCTACAAATCAAGCCTCAAGATTGAACCCCGTGGAATATTTTCTCGATATTGACAGGTTGTTTATCATATCAATTCAGTACACTATCAAAATTGAATCATTTAAAATTGCAATAAGAAATTGACTCACCTCCTTTTATAAGGTGACACACCAGCAGCAACTGTTTATTGTAACTCAGTTTTATGTTTCCATACTATGTATAATACATTTGTATGTGTATAGATACGGGTATTGATTTGTAACAGAATCACGGTTTTGAGGAAAAGATAGACCGTTGAATAATCCGTCCGGTGGTGACGACTTGACCAAGGCTAAGATAACTACAGTTTTTTTTTTAACTACTTTTACAGATCAGTTCAGTAACCTATACCAACCAACTATCAAATAATACAATACTAATAAAATTATTAAATAAAAAATTGCACTCAGGTAGAACTCAGTAACTTAAACATTTACGCCACCACAAAACATCGACTCATACAGAAGGCTCAAAAAATACTTAGCAACCAATATCTGTGTCACCAATATGCGCCTACCATATCTATACGCCCGCGATACGGCGGCACACAAAGCCCGTCCCACTTCCAATCCCAATGGGCAAAATATCATAGTTATATCAGACCAGTGTAACGGAAGCGGCGTGTGAGGCGAAAGACAATTATATCGCCTATTTACTAACAATGCACTTGACCTTTCATAACGGCAGTTTGTGTTACAAATATGAAATGTAGGTACTATTGAGTGTTGTGTTGAGACAGGGAAATGGATGGTAAGATTGCGGATAGAGTGTTCAATAATAGCCACTAATTTATATCGTTTTTGTAAACATTGTAAGAATAGTTTTAAAATGTTTAAGATAGACAGAAAGGAATATAGCGCAAAAGCCTGAAACAATCAATGATCAAATCTTTGATGATTTCCAGAAGTCTTTTGCCGCTTAATATTTCGCTTACCTTGACATAATATATAATATATAATATGTGATTATTATAGTTAGACTAGTATAGTTATTTTTCACCCGAAGGCTATGGTCAGTACAATCGCATACACTATAGCTACTGTCACAATGTGTATACGATTTACCTCAATATATACATACATACAGGTTAAATTTTACAAGTGGGCGTGGTTGGCCAAATCCGAAATTATGAGGAATAGGGAAAAATACTGAAAGGAGTCACGAGCCTGATTTTGATAAAAAGTAAAATGCATACTTTGATTTTTGATAAATCAATATTTCTAGCGAGGAATCGAACCCGATGATTTGAAAAAAATAACACATGCTGTATTATTACACAATTTCATAATGTTGCTAATAAGGATCAAATCCTGGGAAGTGATTACATACGGCAAACTAAAGGAAGGAGCTCATTTTTAGCAAATTCCAACTATGCAGGTATATATAGACGTATACGTCATTTAACTTGGGAACTATTCCTAGCGTTATAAATCGTTTCAAAAGTCTATAATTCTGGAATGCATCCAAAACCTGTTTGCCAAAGGCCGGTACGAGACATACCTACTAAGACACATTAAACACAATTTACTAAAAGGACTTGTTTACGTTGAAAGTAATCGTTTTGTAATACAATATTGCGTAACAAGCTACCAAATACTTGACGTAATGCCAAACCGTTTCCCTGTCTTTGTGGAATGAATTTGCACTCATGTGAATGCCCGTTTTGGATATCTCACTGCCTACGTGTGCAATTGAAAAGGATTTTTTATTTCATAATTCAGTAGATTTCTATAAGGCGTTTTTGATATTTTTAGTTCTTTATTTGTATTATTTTAAGAACGTCGCAGCAATGTCAGTTGTGACAAGAGAACCCAAGGGCTTAATACAGTTATAAATTAACTTGTCCTAGATCAAAGTATTGGGTAATAAAAATTATCGTATAGCTGCTAATAAACATGAGATTAATAATGTATTTTAGTGAATGATCGGAACTGTTTAATTTACATAACTGTCGAGTTTTGAAATAAAATATTCGAAAAACAATGCCGCCGGCTGCCTCTGATCCGTAGTTGTACTACGGTATGATTGCAAAGCTAAGGTTTGCTGGTCGGCCAAAAGTGATATTGGATTTTTCTATTCGTTTTCAGCCCGAAGTCAGGAATTTGTGCCCGATATGGCGGTAGGCTCGCCCCCTATCACATCATGGGTGGAACACACAAGGCAAAACGTGGGTGTCCTGGTAGCACCTCAGCCTAACCTTCTGGGAATAAAGGCGTGAGTTTATGTATGTTATGTAAAAACAATATTGGTAGGTAATCGTTTTTGTCGAGAATCTAGACATTATCTAATTATTCAATGTTTGACGTTGGCTGTGTAACAACAAGACAGACTAGTCACGGTTTGGCTATCCTGTCTTGCGACAACTTTATAACAAATCAAATATAAATTCAACACACACTCAACTCGTGACCACGAAAGCTGTAAAGCAATTGAAATGTCGGGAAGTTAAAAAATTTAAAAATGAAACCAAATCGCGATAAAATCCGTGAAAATACGTTTTATTTCAATACAAGGGTTGAAACGCAATATATTTGCATATCAATACGTATGGTTGTCCATTATTAAATACAACGGCACGGTCGTTATTAAATACAAATATCCTACAACAACTAAACTAGATGCATACATACATACATACATACGTATGTACATACATAAACTCACGCCTTTTTCCCAGAAGGTCAGTGGTAGTGGTGCCGCCCGGACACCCACATTTTGCCTTGTAAGTTCCGTCCAACGATGTGATAGGGGGCGAGCCTATCGCCAAATCGTGCATAAATTCCTGGCTCCGGGCTGATATAATTAATAAAAAAAATCCAATATAATACCCGGGATTTGATTCGAGACCTCAGCTTAGTAATCGTACAATAACACAATTACGCCACCGAGGCAGTCTTAGTAAAACTATACCGGGTATATCAAGACTGCGACTGAAAACGAAGCGAGGTGGTAGTTTAAGTAGTTACAGACACGATGCAAATAAAAATTTCACCAAAATTATTATATATAGATATTTTTTTAGAATTTTTTAAAAATCGTCTTGTTTGGGTGGTAAATACCTAGTTTTTGTGGAAATAATAATTTAAACCCTTACGTACCATTGAGTGTTTAAAAATAAAGAGGTTTACATCAATATTTTAGAAAAACTATGTATATATCACCCAAATACGACTATAAGTAAAAAATTACAAACAAAAATATTGTCGATTTATTTTGCGACATTTTTACTTGCATTGTGTCTGAAGTCATTAATACTACCACCTGGCTTCGTTTTCGGTCGCGGTCTTGATATACGCAGTATAAAAAATAAATTCCTCAGACATTAGACGACGTTATAAATTCCGAACAAATTGTAGATAGGCTTTAGGTAATTCACTTTCTCGAATGTGTAGAATTTGAATAAACGCACTGTAGGTATTCCGGAGGCGTTCGAGTTCGGAACGAATGCGCACTGATTGCGCGAAATATTATTCACACGTGCAGGAGAAAGGTTTGCGCGTTTAGTTTTATTATTTAGACTTTGGTTCACTGGATATATCGCCTTAAAAAATAAATTTGAGTCCTGAGTCATACGTGGGCGTTCCACTTATTAAACCAATACAGAATTATTATCACACAAATTGAGTTGCACAAGCCATTAGTAACAAAAGAACATAAAAATCTGCAGTTGGACGTAGACAGCAATAAATAAATTATAATACAAAATACTTATTTACCTTTAAAACATGTTTAATCGACATCAAAAAAGGAGGAGTTTCTTAATTCGTCAGTAACTTTTATTAAGTTTATTTTCTTTATAGTACAACCAAAAAGAAGTGGATAAAACTTCACATCTTATCCCATAATATTCCTTGATTTAAATGCCATATGATAAAATATTGCTATATTTCTAAACAAATCACAAAATTAATTGTTTATGCAAATAACGAATATAAAATACGGTAACATAGAATTTAAATAAATGTTCTTATTTTGGTGTTCTCAAATAGGTTGATGGAAACTAGGTCAACTTCGAAAACAGTTTTATAACATCTAATAATGTTAAAGTTGAGAATATGTAAAACAGTGCCTTCTTTATTATTAGATAAAAAATTGATGGCAATTCTAAATGCCTTCTTCAATGACGTCGACAACCTATACTTCGATTTTGGCGTGTGTTCCAAATTTTATATAATATGTATCCTTGTTATTAGGTTGCACTAACTTCACTCTATTGATGTATTTGATAATATTTGTGTCTTTTTGTAGCAGAAGAAAAATAACCGGAGGAGTCATGTTAACCTAATATCAAGTGTTCACTATCCTATACTGCCAATACTAGAGGAATCGTCAGTGCTCTGGCCTTTGAGGCAAATGTAGACCTTGAAGGTCCCTAATTCGTATCAGTCTGGAAAAACCGCTGAAGAGAGCTAATAGCACGGTAAGGAAACCTCCGCGTAAACCTCACTGTTGATAAGGTCGTCCTTCCAGGGATAGAATCCCAACCTATGGAGCATAATGCGGTGTTGAAATTAAGCGACTTGTGTCTTATACATATTGTACCTCGTTGCTAAGTTGATGTGCTGCATAATCTTTCAAGACATCACCCGCAGTATTCACTGTAAGACCAATATCTTGTAACAGACCCACAAAACAACTATACATAATAAAGCAATATTCTCATTTCGAAAAGTTCTTTAGATTTGAAATCCTTTGATACTTTCTTTATTGCAATTCAAATACATAAAACCTTCCTCTATCAAAGCGTCTATTAACATATCTTTGCAATAATCAGGGTAATTCAATGAGTAACTTGCTTAATTATCATTTCACCCGCGTCTCTCTTAGGAATGCCGCGGAAATTTTGACAACACACATAAATCACGATCGAATTGCTAACTACTCGCAGATCAGTTAGATTATGCAACATCTTTGTACATCGAATTGGGATTCCATGCGGAATTAGTATTCTGTGGAATGACCGAACACCGGCGATAACATCTCACCCACGGAAAAGCGACGAAAGTATACGATAAATGCTGTTAGACCTCACGATGTGTGGCCGTGACGGATTCGATCAGATTTTTTGTTAATCGTCAGTACTTAACTTACCTTATTATACATGATATAAATTTCTTCTAGACTTGGTTCCAGAAACGTTAACTCAAGCAGCGAGTGTGACCTTTGAATCTACATTGGTTCCCCAAGGTCGAGAAATCCACTGAATGGGTTTTTCGGTTTATAAACACGTACCCGTTGTCCAACATTGGGTACTTCGTTAAATAAAACTACTTAAAGCATACACTCAAGTAAAAGATCAATTTACTCGTCTTTCTACTATATACATTGTGAAGCAACATGGTAATGAAAATGTAGAATTAACTCTTGGCTCGAACAAGAAATCGCAGTTCACAAAACAATAACAAATATTGTAACAAATGATTAATTAAATAAATAAATACGCCCAACAGTCACATACGTACTCCTGACCCTACATTGAGATCGAGTAATGTGTCGTGGATATCAGAAATTTAGAGAGACTTTTCAAATAATATATTTATTTATTTATAAAATATTTGCAAAACAACAAATTATCGTTTATTAGTTATGCTCAACACATTAGCTTACTCAGTAGCATTGCTACACTTGCAGAAAGTCGTCATTTCTAAACAGCCTCATTTCGAGCGGCAAAAATGCGAGAGGTCAGCGACCGTTTGACTGAACTCATGTACGTGTATTTGCGTCCTCGTAACTCTGTCATTTTACATAATGCACGCAACGGTACCCGAGGTGGCGACATTCCGACACCCGATAAATATTTACGAATATTTTTTGAATAACGGTCTCGTTCCGGGATCACGCATCTGTAAAGGATATGTTTTGCAAAATCATTTCGTCGTTTCGCCAGGGTTCTTGGAAGGACTTTTGTGTTGCTCGAGGAAAATGCAAGAACTGTGGTTTCGTATTCAGGTGTTAATGATGAAATGGGTCACCCAGTGGAAATATATTGAATTTGGAAATACCAAACTGCAAAATGTAACTTATTAAAAGAAAAGCAACAAAATTATGCCGAAACTTGAAGTTCAAGTTAAATGTACATTTAACTAAGTTTCATATTGAAAACCAAGTCCCATTATGTTTTTCTAATGCTATTTTCTTCTTCAAACTAAAGTATATAGAAAATACATAGTAGGCAGCAGATTGGTTTGTCCATTACCGTTTGACGTCCATGGGCGATGGTAACTAGTTACACACAGCTCTGCAAATATATTCATGAATTGGAATTCATAAACACATAGTAATTAGTTATCTTCTTAGGCAAGTCTTCCGTAGAATCTTCTTATATCGTAGAATGAATCGTCGGATAAGACTTGTCATTTTATGCATTCGTTGCATCTCCACTAGACATTTTTAAGATACAGCCACAACTTTTAAATGTTGTTGAGCATTTTTTAACTCTTGTGATTAATCTGTACAACAGTCAACATCTACCCATGTAATAATATATTCAGCCTAATATCTACTAACCTGTATTCTAAAGTAAACAATTACGAATAATTCAAAGACAACAATAAACAATGACAAACAAATCAATTCCTAGGATTGATCTGAATACAGACACATCCTTTAGTAGCTCAAGTTATTTCCACAAAACAATAACCCTAGAAATACGATCCTATGGAATTCAGTTTAAGACAATGAAACACGTTGTTCCAAGCTTAACATCGCTTGTATTATCTCAATAATAGATTTATAGAAGACCTTGTTTCCAAAGCAGGAATGCTGCTTTAGAATGTTTAAAATATCAATCAAATCATGAATTAATTTGCAGAGTCACCGATTTATTGCATGTGACCGTGATACTGTAAACTTTGGTTTTGAAATATTCAAGCTGAGGCTAATATAAAACACATGATTTGTGAAATATTTTGTAAGTCGATGACGAAATCAAGCACCTGTCTGAATCTTTAAATACCTTTAGCGATGTAATAAATGTTTGAAATATCATAAATGGTTATTAAAATATGACATGTTGCAAAACTTGGCTATTCATTCTAATATACTTCTTAGTAAAACATTGACTAATGAAATTTTTGAAATCAACAAAATTGTATTCGAAATCAAAACCAAAGTGTATCTCCATTTCAAATAATATCTGACTTCAAACTGTATAGTTTTCCTACGCAAATCTCGCTAAAAATTACCTAGTAAATTACTGCAAACGTAAATCTTTTATTTTTAGAAAATAAACCCTCCTAAAGCTAGTAACAGCCTTCCAACAACCAGATCGATTGATTACCCATCTAAAATTCATCACATTCATCACAAAACGCATGAAACAACCTTACGGTGACACGTGCAAATTCGTCACTGTTACAATACCACGACAATGGTAGCATGTCGATTTCACGGCCCCAATACCACCATACGCCAAAGACAAAAGCGGGTGTACGGATCTGGCGAGAAAGCTCGGCTGGCATGCTAAAGAGGCTTACACAACGCGTTGCGTCACAGCTCAGCGCATCCCAGATAATGCACGGAAAGTGCCAGACGTGGCTCGCTGAAATATGCTTACCTGACTTATGACGTCATATTTCGGTATCAATAATTATTATTTTAACGTGTTTGATAAAACTAATTAGATAAATAAGCTCGTTTTTATTTTCTCATATCGTTTTGACATAGTCCTCTCCTATGGCATGCCACTGGGCTCATTAGCCCATCGTCTCCAACCGTTACCAGCCATGTTACTAATATCATCGCTCCACTTCGTTGGAGGGCGCCCTACAATACGCTTGCCGAGGAGTTGTCTCCACTCGAGAACACGACTGGACCACTGCAACTTCAACTTGCTAATCCGTTTGGCCAAATCTGGATAGAGGAAATAGCTGAACGGATTATATACTAAATATTTAATAACTTTATATTATTAAAAAAAATGGAATTCACTAAATAAACAAAGAGAGAAGTTTTTCTACAATATATTTATCAAATGTAAAAAATAAAAGACGGAAACAATACAAAAAGTAATTTATTATAAGATGGGAATGATGTCAGAGGAGTTGCAATACAATGACGATTCCGCCTATGGTATTTAGGTTCGGCATGACATTTTAATGGTGTCGCGATGGCGACAATCTTAATTAACTCATCTTCCGCACAACGTGATCGAGCTTAATTCAATTGAAATTTAAAGAAAATGTTACAAAGAAATTTACAAATATAAATACCTCCGTATTTATGTTGAGGTTGCGTGCCTTATCCTTTTCTCCCTTCCTTTAGCTTGAAAAACTGATAACATGCTTACAAGACAATGAAAAAATATCCTATTAAAGTTTAATTTGGTTTGATTGCTTTATCGCAATAATTTATTAAAAGCCACTTACAATTTTTCTTATCTTATCAAGTATAATTTGTGCTCATTTTCCGAGTTCCAGACGATATGAGGATATTTATCGTCCCACAACTAAACACGATACAAATATTTGTAGATCATACAAAAATTGTCTCGTTTATCGCACGCCCACTGGTTTCACAGTCGGTTTTAATGCTTTTAAAATCATTTATTAGTCCGCCAAACCGCACTAGGCCAGCGTGGTGGTCCATATGGACTAACCCTTCTCAATGTACTCTCAGTAGAGAAGGCTCGTGTCCTGCAGTGGGACGTATATGGGCTGATACAGATGCAGATACAGGTTAATTTATTACACGATCATGGAACCAGAGCGTGCATTTTATTGTAACTATACTAGTAAGGCCTCTCCATGACCTTTTGCCGTGTGCTCGCCGGACGAAGATTCTTAGACAAACGCGGATAATAAATGTCACGTAACGAAACTCAATGTAAACGTGTTTTGAGAAAGTTAAGATGCACTAATATACTGCTGGAAGGCGGAAGAATAAGAATAAAATGCATCAACTGTATTGTGACATCTTTATTTTATATTTATATTTTATTTGATATCTTCACTCGTCAATGAAAAACAATGAGAAGATCTGATTTTACGTTGGTTGGTCTTGCAAGCTTAAACGTCTTTATAATAAGCAAACAATTTGCAATAAAAAAATATTACGACTATAAAATGAGATATGAAATATCCTATCTTTCAAGTTGGATCAAACTGCATACAGTGTGGAAAATTTCATTAAAATCGGTTCAGTAGGTTAGAAATTTATCGGGCTCAAACAACGTGAGACGAAAATTTTACATAAAGATTTGAACATTTCACATGATTAACCAACAGATGATTCAATAATTAACTTCAGTATACAATGATTTACAGATCAACTTATATTATTCACCTATTTAAATATGGACCCATCTACATTATACAATAACTAAAAAGCAGACAATAAAAAAGGAAAGATAACTTAATAGTACAGTGAAATTACAATTACATAATCCTGCATACATTTGACTCTACATGGGAGTTGGGAAATTATACCGCTTTGACGAGACGAACAAGTCGATCGCCTGATGATAAACAACATCATTACAAGCGCAACACAACTCGGAACCTATTACTATTAAGGGTGCGTGGCACTACACTGCGCTCATCACCTAACACATTAGGTGTCAAGTCTCATTATGTACAGCAATTTCACTAGCCGCAATAAAAAACGATAGACATATTTTTATTGTAAAACAGGTATTTTTTTGTATATTTATTGCATCACTCTCATAAAATGTTAAGAATAGTAATGTACTCTATTCTTAGTTATTGTTTCCTGTAATTAATAATAAAAGTAATTTAATCTACCAAAATGAAATATATTCAGATAAGATAATTTAAGATTACCACATTAAGACCAATTATGTCTTGTATCTTGTGTCTCAAATACTAAGACAGGCTTTTCGGTTCCACAAACACCCAGCCCCAGAACCCGCGGCCTTTAGTTTCACAGCTGGGGCCTAACAAATTGCACTACGGAGGCTGGCTACTAATAAGGTAGTTATGAATAACACAATGTTTTTAAAATCTAAAAGTGCTGTGACAAGTACTACTTATATACATAAACTAACGCCTTTTTCCCAGAAGGGGTAGGCAGAGGTGGAACCAGGATAACCACGTTTCGACCTGTATTTTCCATCCCACGATGTGATAGGGTGTGCGCCTATCGCCATATCGGGCATAAATTCCTGACTCTAGGCTGATAATGAATAGAAAAATCCAGTATCACTTTGCCCGACCCGGGATTCGAACCCGAGACCTCAGCTTTGCAGTCATACCGTAGTACAACTGCGCCACCGAGAGAGTTATTATGTGAGAAGTACTATGTAGTTAATTCATCGATGACTAATATGTAACTGGCCTACACGTTCAAAAGTATTTCATATATACCCATAGAGACTGTAATAAACCGAATACTTTAACAACAAATAGCTAAAGGATGAATCACGGGCTCAGTATATTCTTGATTAATGGAACACAAGCGCTGTGAACATGCTGCCTACATACAATATCTTAATTTAATATCTGTATAAATGTACACAAATAGAAATGGTAAGTGGTTTTTTTTAAATACGAGCATGAACACGAGAAATCCAGAATTGAGAATATCATAGTTGTGTTAAAGTTATAAGGACAAAGGAAAAAAAAAAGAGAAGGGAAATAGTTAAGGACTTTTGGAACTCTGGAATTTATATTTTTATTGTTTTTTATTTGCAGAACGCAATAGCAAAGCTGCTATTTTTCATCAGCCTTTTTGCTAGATGGAGGCATCAATTTTTACTAAAACGTTCAAATTGTATATAGTAATCAAAAAGGTTGGAATAAAGCTCTATCACCTTTGATGAATACAGTGATGTAGGTATAAAGGGACTAGATTTAGAGGCAAGAGTCTGGTGGGAAATCAAGGTACCAGACCACAGCAACACATTTCATCCTAAATATGCATCGCTCGACAAAATTTATATAGACCAGTGGAAAAAATCTCTTCATATAATCAGTGGTCAAAAATTCATTATGTACAATTTAGTACTTAAATATATTTTTTTATTGCCTTTATAGGCAGACGAGCTAGCAGCCCGCCTGATGGTAAGCGGCTACCGCTGCCCAGAGAACTTCGCAGTGCCAGGGGTCCAGCACAACAAAGATAACAACTTAAACTTACTTAATCGTAATTACGATTGTAGAGGAGGCCCGTACCCTGCAGTGGGACGTATATGGACTGATACAGATACAGATAATACTAACTATTCCACACAATGAGATGAAATAAAAACAATACATTAAAACTTTTGTACATGTAATAAACATAGTCCTGTTACGGATGTTCCAAAGACGAATCACACTAAACACAGAGCTTTATTCACAATAGAAGAATCATGCCACATCTATTATGACAAATCAAAAGTCCATACAGGACTTAAAAAAACATTTTAAACTGTTAAAACCAAAATGCACCGTATCACAGTTGCATTAGAGCTAAAATGTGTCACCGGGTATTGGCATGCGTCAAGATTCTTGCTCCAATTCGTGACAGGCTGATCGCTGGTCAAACAGCTTCCTTGTGACGTCACCGCGTCAAGGCCAACCGCATTGCATACAGATTATTAAGTGTTATTACAGTGCCTGGCTTGAAATGTAGACTATGCTAAATTCGCTGTACATTGTATAATATAGATATAATTGTGATTTGATCAGCTTGGAATGCATGTCAAATAGCTAATTTTATGAGTGGTCTGCTGCAGCTAATCTTCGGTAAGTATAGCATAAACAGATCGGCTTATCCAGGGTTGTAACTCCTCTATATAACCGAAATGATGTAACAGCATTATTATAGCGTTGAAGTCGCTTAGTGAGAATTCCTAATAGGGCCTAATAACCCTTACCCTTTCCATCCTCTGCCCCTTCCATCCACCAATTGTTTTCTACATCGTCCTTAAAGTCCGAGAGATCTCTATCGATACCATTGTGAGGTTATTCTTGGGCAGCGGTAGTTTTTTTTTTTTTTTTTTTTTTTTAAACTGGCACGGCATAGTGACTGCATTGCACCTGATGGTAAGTGCTAATGCCGTCCAGATAGAGTATCGAATGGTATCAGACGGTAGTCTCATACCATTCGACACAATCATGCCGGCCCGCTGAGATGCCTCTTCACGCTACGGCGGAAGGACCCAGGATTATAGGAAGGAGGGAACACGTGCGGTGGCAAACCGTTCCACAGCTTGACTGTACGGCAAAAAAAAGAATTAGAGAACCTTTTGGTTCGCGCCGAAATGGATTGAACAGTCAAGCTATGGCTCCGCAAGCCAGCACGCAAGTCACTTCTCATCAATGAGCTGCAAGCTCGTTTAGATGTTATGTATAGAAAAAGAGGTAATACCATTGTTTAATATAAAAATCTTCAAAGTAAAACTTTTTTTTTCTTTTTCGATTCGTGCCTGAAAAAGAATTGGTGGTGATGACAAAATAATTCCTGGTGAGGGAAAGCATCATAAAGCATGACACAAACCACTGAAAGCAAAACCTTCATGAGCGTCCATGACACACTGAAACCTTATGAAATTCCAATAATAATGTAGATGCCGAAATCTACCTACGGCGCCCTTGCATGGTCTAATCGTTGGCTCAGCGAACGTGGGTGTCCAAACGCATTGTTCGCCACAACAATGAACACTGTGCAATATCACACGTGTGTATTATCTACCTGCTAATGTATGCAGGAGTTGCATCCGACTCAAGGATGGCTTGACGCGTGGTACTAGCGTGAGACTCGGATATCGACGAAAAAAATTTTTTTTTTTGTTTTACTAGTGACTATGTCTACTAGAGTTACGTTGTGGTAGATTCTTATATAGGTCTTGGTATTATTATAAATAAAATATTATTTATACCCTTTATTGTACATTTCATATCCCATAATGAATAATACAACAAATAATAATGAAATGGTACAACGGGTGAACATATCACATTGAATAATTTATTGATATTATCATTAATATTATGGTACTGTTAATTTTTTTGGTCAAATCTGGAATTTATTAACGTTACAACATCTCCGAAATGGTGAAAAACTCCGAAATATGTTTCCACATAATCTTTCCAATCGACGACAAAGCCATCTGAAAATCAACTCAAGTATATTTAGTAGCAGCCATTGGTAGTTCTATGTACATTATCATTAAATGTTTTAGTAATTAGTTCCTACCAAACCAAATTTGGTGCAACCCATAAATCACATTGAACATGGAGAGAGGATTAGGCCAATTTGTTAGTTTACAAAAAGGATAAATCATGCAGAAGGAATGGCTGCCTTTCTCTGCATTAGGGCATGAAATGAGATTAAAAAATTAAAATATCGAAAAATTAACACTGCCAATTAACTCATTCAAAATTGCTAGGATGTGGTGTTGCCACATCCTTGCAATAGGTATATTTAAGAGAGGCGTAGTGATTGTTCTTCGGGTGTAGGCGCGGTAATATGACACCTTTTGATGCTCTAGACGAGCTGTCAGCTGTAACATCAGTGTAATGACTCAGCCTGCTTCGTTAATTAATTACGACGAAAGTTTTGTAATACTACTTGTAATGGCTGTTAAATAGCATTCGATTTGAAAGAACATGACTTCATTCAAGACTTGACGTCTTACTTGTACTTGTAATGTGACTTTGTTAAGCCCGACAAAAGGTACTCATAAATTATGATTTTATCTTTATTGCGCTATTTAGATACCTAATTCAATTATGATTTGAATAAAATATTTCACAGCAAATATTGTAATGAAGCGCCCCTCGTTAAAAACGCCATGTACAACTGTTTACTGCCGCTGGCTCATTCAAATATGGTACAATTAATATAACCAAATACTTTTAAAGAATGCATCTATTGAAGTCCGCCTTAAATTGAAATATATATGAAGTAATTATTATTTATTTTATCTAACATTATCCTGAGTAGTTGTTAGTATCTGCCTTTCTACTCAGTATTCTTCAATAGGCCAGACTTTTTATATCCTCGATCGAAAGAGTCTTGACTCTATTATTTTTATTAGTATAAATCTAGTGCTTCTTATTGGAAGCATACATACAGGATATATATATGCAGACTGCGACCGAAAACGTAACCAGGCGATAGTATTAGTGACTACAGACACAATGCAACTAAAAATTGCGCAAATAAAAAAGCGACGAATCGTGTCTGGGTGGTAAAAATATAGTTGTTGCTAAAAATTATAATTTAAACCCTTGCGTACCATTGCGTCTTTAAAAAAAAGGGTGTACATTATTATTATAGAAAAATAACTATGAATTGACCATGTAAACACCGAGATAGTTAAACAAAATCGTCGCTTTTTCGTGGAATGTTTACTTGCATTGTGCCTGTAGACACAAAAACTACTAGCAGGCTTCGTTTTCGGTCGCAGTCTGGATATACCCGGTATAAAATAAAACACTTATGACTAAACAATGCATGCAGACACCGCAATGAAATCTGTGTCAACATGTCATCGCTCTATCGCGCCTTTTAAATATTTGGAACATGTCAGTGGTGCAGGTCGCGCAATCGAAAAGTTCACCAATTGTATTGAATTTTAATTTATGGTCACTAATATTTTCAATCGCTGTTTTATTACACTTTCCAATAACAAAAACGGGCGCCTACTAAACTTGTCTGACACAGCTAGAGTCAATTATACAATTAAAACAAATCTATTTTTTTTAAATCATGCTGTACTTTTTGTCTTTCAATGCAAAAAAATATTTTGCGACGTTATGCATCACAGCAACAAGGCTTAACGCCCCTATTTCCTTTGCCATTTAAATTTTATAAACATTATCGTCTAATGCTACGAATATAAATAATACCATAGTTATAGCTATTAAGTTATGCCAGGCCCATATCAATTGAATTGTGTACATTTCACGCAATGAACATTACTTGCCTGTCGACTGCGTACGCGGTGCACGTAAAGGAATACGTTTTATTCGCTTATTGTATTCACACACAGATCAAGCCCGACATTTCGGTCTCTAAGCCAATATTTAAACATTTATATTTACATACAAGTAACTTTAACTGGACTGTTTCCACGGAATAGTAGCTATTATGTGTTTAAAAATAGCTTGTTATCGAGCAGAAGTCGCAATTTGGCCGATGTGCATTTAAATATTTGTAGCAAAAACAAAATGTTTTCCAAACTAATCTGCTAATGAAATTGAACACGGTGTCATAGTCATGATACTATCTAATTTAACACTAACGCCATCTAGTTAAATAATGATAACTAAAATAGAACAAATGGAAAACTGTAAATAATCGCATAGGAACACATTACCGGATTATTGTAGCCTATTTGTTAATTCAGGATATGTTTTGTCGGTGTAAATAAAACTCAGGCAAATTCATTGGACAGTTTATTTATGATTAATAAACAAACATCCATCCATTTTCACAAATTTTCCCAAGTCGGATAGAAGCTTATACTGGTAATTACATTTTTTTTTAAGATGACACTATAACAGACGAATGAAAATAACATAAAAATCAATCGAAATGTGTGATTCGATATTAAATGATAATTAAAAATCTGAATTCAGATTATTATTTTGATATAACCTGCATAGTTAATAATAACCGTGACATTAAAGGAACTGAGGCAACCTTTCAAACGCGGATGCGCTCATACCTACAACAGAGATCGGGCTGAAATTATAATTTTACGACTCTTTTAGCACGTGTATTATTTGTTTTCGAATATTCATTTACCGTAATAAACACGTTTTTGGAATACTCTTCCTATTTTAGTTGTAGATTTGCTGAACAATTCATTTTGTCATGTATATTTTTCAACAAAATGTTAACATGAAAGATGAAGCGACTTAGAAATAATACCTCAAATTTTACAGTCTCCGTGGCCCAGTTGATTAAGAGCCGGTAGTGAATTGAAATGCTGCTGGTTTGATCCTCACGCCGAGTCATTTTTTATGCGACCCACAATTTTTTTTTGGTCTGTTTGTTGTGAGACGGAACAGTCAGTTTTCTGATTTTCACGACAAAAGTATTGTATCTTAATATGGGATCATGCATAAAAATGTGGCTGTTGTAAATAAATTTATTTACTATTCTTTATCTATCTACTATTCATTAGACAGCCTCCGTGGCGCAGTTGGTTAGACGCCGCCTGTGAAACGAGAGGCCGCGGGATCGATCCCCGCACCGAGACAAATATTTGTGTGAACCACAAGTATTTGTTTCGGGTCTGGGTGTTTGTGAGACCGAAAAGTCTCTCGTAGTTTCTGATACTCACGACACAAGACTCGATCTTAGTGTGGGGTCAGGACTATGTATGTGACTGTTGGGTGTATTTATTATTATTTATTATTCAAGGCATTATTATCGAAACAATACATTCTCTCCCTAACAGTCATACAGCTGACTAAGGGTAATAATCTATTTAAAACCTATCAACTACTATGCGTCACCAAAACGTGGCTTAATTTCCGCAAACGTAAAGCCTTGATATTAAACCACAGGTCCTGTCTACCCCAGATTTCGTGTAGATTTTCGTAACGTCACCGTATCCAGTCATCGGTAGCAACTGCAATGACTAAGTACGGATATGCCTAATTAACTTGGTATGACTTATCTTGTATGAATTTAAGGCCATAGTAATTTGTGTATAAATTTAAATGTTGAGGATATCAGGTTTATTCAAAAAAATATTTGGAATGCAAAAAACGAGACAGCGTTGTAGCTTCTGAAACAATAGCCATAAAAAGAGAAAGAGAAATAGAAAAAATATTATTATTGACAGATATCAGAGAAATAAAACTATTTTTACGGATTTTATCGCGATTTGGTTTAATTTTTACATTTTTAAACTTTCCGACGCGACGTTTCGATTGCTTTTCAGCTTTCGTGATCACGGGGCGGACTCGAAACCACGAAAGCTGAAAAGCAATCGAAACGTCGGGAAGTTTAAAAAATGTAAAAATTATACCAAATCGCGACAAAATCCGTAAAAATAGTTTTATTTCAATGTGTAACATTCGCGTAAATCTAAGAAACCATTAGATATCAGAGAGATGAGAGCGATCGTCAAACTCAACGTAATTGCAAGTACTTTATGGCCGACACACACGTAACAATATAAATGTGCAAGTCTGAGTTTGCATCAGTATATTGGGCCGTGTGTGGGCAAATAACTGCCCAAACTTCGTTCTAATTTCCGATTCGAGACTGGTGGAAACTCGCGTTTGCGCAAACGCACTTGAACATGTGTGGCGGCCATTACGGTTGTGTTTGATTGGATTCGTGATTGTTTAGTAGATAAAAAATACTCGATTAATTAATTGTGTTTTATTTATGTTGCAGCCACCAAAGTTCAAAGTAGAGATAAACAGCAACATATGTTCTTTAAAATTGTATAACGTTTGAACCGTTCATGATCTAAACTAGTTACACTAAAACTCTTTTTGTTGCGTAATTTCCGCGAACAAGCAAACGGCTCACGTGATGATAAGTATTACCGCCTATGAACATCTAATATACTGAAAGTGGTAGAACCACTTTGTTATCAGTCAGTGAAGCGACAGCTTTGCTGAGTGAGATTGCCGAATGCCCAATACCCTTGTCGTCTTCCAGTCCTTTTTTTTCCCGCTCCCTTCCCGATATTATGGACCGGAAAAATATCTATAACTCCAGCGTTGTTGGTTGTTTGTGGGTGGCAGTGATTACTTTCCTTCACCTGTTTTGTCGGAACTATTGTTTAAAAAACTTGGATAGTGGCCGTAGCTTGAAGTCGGTTTTCCGTTAGATAATGGTACCTCGGTCGGCTCATCAGGCTCATTGCTATTGTAGTCTGGGGTAACAACAGTGCGGCCCTTCAACTTTTAAAGAAGTAAACGTTTTGTTACATAATCCTTTAATCAGATACATACATAATATGCGTAAAGAAAACTCTTCTCATATATCATTACAATAATGCGGTCTGCCTTGTTCGTGAGGTGGCTTTGACACACTAATCACGCGTGCAGATATCATATTTTAATCCTAAATAGACCGTGAAGAGCAATGGATATTAATCAACAGAATTAAATACGCATGGATTAAAAAATCTATGTTAATAATTGGATTGATTTTCTGTATGTATGTGTAGACTTTAAAAAAATTAAAATGTTGTGACTTAAATATTATAATCAATGTAGTTTTGGTATCTAGTACTGGTGGTAGGTCTCTCATATGTGAGAGGCCATTAATCGAAAGTAACAAAACCACAGGCATCAACTAGTGAAGATGAAACGCGTAAACAACATTCCGTAAAGAAGATCATTACAAGATGACACGGCTGATCAAAGCTAATATTATTCATTGACATTTCAAACCAGACTAACTTGTGTCGTTTATGTAAATCCTTATCGTAGTTACGAAAGACTGGCGATATTGTAACCCGAATTTTAATTTTCACATTCGCGAACCGCTCGAGTTCTAGATCTTACGTTAGTATGATGTTTTTTGCTTATTCTCAAAATAACGTTTGACAGATTTATGGCCAGTCTCTTCGTATTGTTTTTAATAAGCTGATACTTTTTATAAATCATAGCAATTTTATATAGCGAATGTGTTAGCTTAACAAGCTCAATAGATGTTCTGATTAGCAACTTTTGAACCGCACAAATTAAATAATTATTACTATAAATTAGAATTAGGTCTATGTTTACGCTCTAACAGTTTCAAGATACCACAGTCTCTTAAATATATAAGAGATAAATGCATTTCAATTTTAAAAGTTTATTTTACCATTCTTTTAAGCTTTTAAGACTGCCTCGGTGGCGTGGTTATACTGCAGTACGACTACAAAGCTGAGGTCTCGGGTTCGAATCCCGGGTCGGGCATAGTGATATTGGATTTTTCTATTCATTATCAGTCCGGAGTCAGGAATTTGTACCCAATATGGTGATAGGTTCGCCCCCTATCACATCATGGGATGGAACATACAAGGCGAAATGTGGGTCTCCTGGTGGCGCCTCTGCCTACCCCTTCTGTGTTAAAGGCGTGAGTTTATATATGTATGTATGTATGTCTTTTCAGCTTATCGTATTGACATTAGGATCACCTGTTTTCGGGTCTTTTAATCCGTGCTCAATTAAACTAAACTTTCTTATGGTATAACCAATGTATCTTAAATAGAAATTTCTCATTAATCTTCGACCATCGAATTTGTCATTGCAGAGTTGCAAGGTTACATAACATTCTTCTTAGTAAAGACTTTCCACATTCTTGAACACCTGTCTCTTTATATTCAAAGATATTTTCGGTAATAGTGTAATTATAGGTTCTAGTATATTTGTTTTCAGTAGCAAGGTTGATAATAAAAACATCGAAAGATGACCTAGACATTTGAAGGTTAGGTCCAATAAATTAAAATCAATGGAAATATAATCTGTGATGCGTGAAGTATATGTGATAGACATTTTATTATTATCATTTAAGACGGTTTTCCGATACTAAATATAAGTAAAAAATATAAAAAACAGGTGGTTAGTTAAGGAAAATAGGCTATAAAAATATTTGACTTATGAAATCATATGGGTAAAACTGCGTTCATTTCGTTCTGAGAAGAGTGACGCTCAGAAAGACACTTAAGTAACGCTTGCATTTAACAAAAAAAAAATTGGTGTTAGCCTTTTAAATAATATTATAAACACCTTTTTTGTGCCAAGAGGAGCATTCCTGCAAGCTGTCAGGCTCCTCTTTCGGTACACCGAGGAGGCTAAAAGGGGCATGTTAGTGTCACTGGCCTTCCAGCCCGGCACGCTGCAGATATTGCGTCCTAGACGGGTCCCTAACAAAAACCTACGCTGGCTTACCGACTAAAGCCCTTCAGTGGCCGTCGCATTTCGGGCGACACCGGATACTTCAGGATAACAAGCGCCCCGATTCAAATAAAAATAATACAGTTAAAATAATACCCAAAAAACGTTTTACTAAATACGTCAATGATTAGCAATTAAGCAACAACTAAGACTGTTAAGCATTATTAAAATAACTAAAGACGGCGATAAATCATGCACCAATGTCAGAAATTGACACATCACTAAGCTTAAGAATTACTAATTTATGATTCATGAAGCCGAAGTGGTTATTTAATTCATTATTAATTTATCTATGTCTGATTCTAAGAGCTCACGTTAGATTTAGCTGAGTTCAGACAACAATTCGTTTACCCTTGTTATAACAGGTCCGTCAATAATCCTTTCTCCTGTTTCATCAAGATTGACGTCAGGCCTATCGTAATATCATGAGTCAAATAAGGAAAGAATAACATTAATTAAAACTATTTTGCACTTACCCATGTAGATTATACTTTTTAATACACCCAACAGTCACATACATAGTCCTGACCCCACACTAAGATCGCGTCGCGTCGTGGGTATAAGGAAGTACGGGTTATTTACGGTCTCACAAACACCCAGACCCGAAACCAATACGCAAACAATTGTGGGTCTTACAAACTTTTGTCTCGGTGCAGGGATGAACTGCGCCAAGGAGGCTGTCAAAACATCATCAATGAAAAACATCTTTCGATGGAAATTTCACAAAGACAATTACCTAAATGATATTTACTCATTTCATACCTAAACCCCGAAGGGCTATTAAATTTTCCTACACTGACATTTTCTTCAATTCTACCGTTTTAGGAAATGCCTACAAAGTTGAAAACTGAGCATGTATTTCTGACAGCCGCAATAATCGAAAAGACAATAACAATAGTCGTAAATAATAACCGAGTGTTTATGGTGACATGTGAAAGTAAACATTTATAAAGTGTGGACGTTTAAATCCATGTTTTCTGTCTGCAAGTATTTGTATTTATTTCTTATCTGTTTTATTTATTCATAACTTTACTCTTGAAATACTCTAAAATCTATTTATGGGAATTCATTTTGACCTTAAAATACAAACAGTAGTTCTTCTTATGTCGTGCTTAATATTATTGTAACCTAATTTTAGGAGTTTTAAATGGACAAGACAAAGGTATTACTTTATTTAAAACTATCTGTGACCCTACCTATATCCTATCTCCGGTGTCCTAAAGAAAATCACATAATAGAATTGACTTCTTGACTAGTCTCTTGGCTTTTTTTATGCACCCGGAGTTTTAATTTTAAAACGTCTCTTGCGGATTGCCAACAAAACATTATAAAAGAGAAGTAAATCCACGCGTAAACCTCGTCAATAGAAAGTTTGTTGAATAATGGTTGATTTTTGTATATTTAACAGCACTAAAACTTTAATAATGGCGTTGTTAAGATAATTTAGCGTTTGTTAGAACGTTTGTTCCGAGTTGTTAGTGTCTAATTGCGTATATATAGTGCCATACAATGGGAGCTGATGTTATCTCACCGCAGCACTGGAGTGTTACAAGTGGGAAATTGTTTCGTACATCGCATTTGAGCACGGGCATTTTTTTCCATTTGAGAACAGGCAAAGGAATTAATGATCATACAGCCTTGTCTACCAGTTTATTTTCTAACCAGAGTTTATTTTTAGTATTTTTCTAGTGAGCGAATTCGATGGAATTCAATTTTAACCATAATTTATAGGTATATATCGAGGTTTTTCATACAATATTCATAAGTAGTCTAAATAAACATATCGCCGCGACGGTCAACAACTTTTAGCGCATAAGCCAAGAGTGTTTTAGCCGCCGAAAATAAGTATTAAATGTTCCATATTACAGAAAGGTGATCCTTATAAAAGTCACTCCTAATCGAGTATAAATAATGCAATGTTCACTGCATCGTGACACAGCTATTGCTTATAAATTGTTGATACTACCTAACGACTTATCACTTCCCGTCAAGGATCCTGTCAACTGTCGATCCCGGACGACACTTTACATATATTAGTGACGTATTTAGTTATTCCTCTCACTGATATATAATGGATGTGTGGTGGGAAGTATGAAGGACTATGTTCGATAATCGAATGTAATTTTTGCAAATTGTTTTCAGTACATTTTGTTTGCAATCATGTTACTGGAATGGTATGGTTTATAGAAAATGATAAACTGAAAAGATGAAAAAGAGATGTATTGACGTCTTTGGGGTAGACCTTCACCCGCCCTGGGTGATACCTATATCAAGCCGATTATAATTAATTTAATTAAATTGAGGAAAAAATAATAAAATAGATATTTTTGTATTGCGATGAATGATGAGGCGAGCAGTCATTCGCCTGATGGTAAGCGATACGACCGCTCATGGACAATATCAAAACCAAACAACACCATGAATTACAAAGCAATGCTTGGCATTCCACTGCGCTCGCCATCCTGAGACATAAGATGCTAAGACTCTTTATGTTCAGTAGTTCCTCTGGCTACAATGTCCTTCAGACCAGAAGACAAAAGTGCATTTACACTGCTGTTTGGAGGGAGAAATAGACATTGCGGTGGTACCTATCCAGGTGGCCCCTCTTTCTTCTTCTCACACATATGAGAGACCTACCACCAGTAAATAATTACTCTTTATATCCTATAGATGTAATATAAAAGAGTTTTATTTAAATATTTACAGAAAAGGCCGATTTTAAAAAGGTGAAGCTAAAACGATAAGCTAAATAACGTAACACCCATAACAAAGAATTTTAACTAAGTACTTGTAAAAGTGAATCAAAGGCAGATTAGATGAAGATTATCGTAAATATTTTACATAGGATATAATAATATTAGCAATTGGGTTTAATGTTTATTAATTTTCCGCTTCGGAAGTGGGTTAATAGTTTTATATTTATCATTTGTTTAGTATTTTAAGGTGTGGTTGGCGGAATTATAAATTACTATTACACTTTAAGATAGGGAAATATGAAAATTAATGGAGGAAACTATTATACAGGAAATTATCAGCTATTTAGGAAATTGATAGATCATTTTCAATTACGGGTGATCGTAATCATCTTGTAATATGTGAACATATGTATGTATTAAAACCACTTTAATTGAGGATTAAGATTCAAAGAACAAATATTAAACTAAATCGCGATAAAATCCGTAAAATATAGTTTTATTTCAAATATTAGTTTTTATTAGTTCAGAAATGTTAATTGTATTTCTCGAATATTTATATTATACTAACACTACACCTAAATATAAATCCAATACATTGATTTTTTAAATTTAATAATATATAATTATCATATTATATCTGATCATATTACACATAGACATAAATTTTGCATAAGCGTTCTTTTGTGAAGAAATTTGGAGCGCATGTTCATTTACAGGAAAGTAGAATATTAGAATGCGTGAACGTGACGGTCAGTTTACCGTTACCATCGAACAATGGTCACATGCTCCCAGGGGAACTTGAACCGAATTTTAATTTGACAAGCAAATTAGGCTGTGTATGGACAATCGCGGTGTGTTGATTTATTACAATTCCTATGTAAAAGGCTAATATAATTCCTTGAAGCTATTAGGTAGTCGTGTGGTGTAGCACGCCAATTCAGGACTGGTTGTGTGACGTCATTGGTTTGCTGTTATCACGGCCTTATTCATAGACAGATTTAAATGTATTTTAATTTTAGAATGTTTTGTCCCTTTCGAACGATTTTAGAATTTAGTTTGAGAGAAAAAGACAAAGCATTCGATAACTGTAATGGGTTTTAAATCTGTCTGTCTGTAAAGGTGTAACAGGCAAGAAGTTGCGGGCGGAGAAACGTGTTGATCGTGTAAACACTAGAGACATCTGGTGTTCATAATAGATTTTAATATTGCATAATACATCAGTCTCGTAATTATCAGCATAAAGAAATCCAGACCGTTCATGATGGTTTCGCTGTTGTTAAATTTGAAGTCAGGAACATAATTTATTTAAAGCAAGGAGTCAACCTTGAACAAAGTAAGAACCAGATTCGAGCCAGAGGCAGCAACATAATATGTGTTGTCACATCATAAGAGAAACTTGAGAGCACTATACATCTTTGCTTTAAATGTTTACCCGTATAAAACAAACATAATGGGAACAAATAAAAATGTAAGCTCTTAGTTTGTGTACCTCAGCCTTAAATAAAATGTAGCATTTAGAGTATTCTCCCTTTAGGACATTTTTAATTTGCTCTAAAGTTATTGAACCCGCACCGACTGGTCGCACATACTAAGCGGAGACTTGCGTGACCGTTTGAATATATTACTCACGTAATTGTATTTCGATCAAACTGTAAATTGTTATAATTATTCAGTACACATGTATTTTCTAAATATTAGAATGTGTTCCATTTTATGTATGGATATTGGATACAATGTCAGTATTTGGCAAAGAGCGGTTTTGTGTGAAATGGAAATTTTAAATAACATTTTTAAATTCCTTTTAAAAGGATTGTAAAGCACCCGTGTGGCTTAACTCGTGTTCTAGGAGTATTGAAATACGCACATATTTTCTATTACTCTTATTAACTGTTTGTTAAACTCACCTAAAAACGTAGTAACCTCGTAAAATCCCATGCAAAATCAATTTATCATAAAATTATCAAAATAAATATTCAGGAAAAAGGATCAGTCACATATTATATTTCTGCTAGCGTATATTAAAACACGCAAACGCCACAAGCCTTGTAATAAATTAAGCGAGATAGCAAAATGGCCGCAAAACAACATTTTCCTTGACTGCATCAAAAGAGCCTATCGTATAAATCTCAATTCTTATATTCCGATGGGTACCGAGAAGGCGGGAGCTACTTCCCGCGCACCGGAAGTGCAGCCATATTCATGGCGGTCGCACATCCGGCCGGCATTGATTCAACATTTTGCGGCGAGGCCGTCGTCTTGTCACTTTTACTGCTCGACGAGACCTTAAATAATGAGGAAGGGATCTTATGTATGTCAATAGCAATTAGCTCACCACGGTTCATTTAAATTTTAAAGTTTCAATTTGTCAATTACCGTTAGGAGATCGGAAATGCACAGACAAAGTATTGACTTCCGAAAATGGTCTAGCGCGTACTTCCGTAGCATTTATTTGTTAACAACAACGTGAATTTAGATACATATAATAATATGATAGCCTCCTCACACTAAATTAAATTTATATTTATGAAGTGAATGTTGTTATTGCAAAATAAATTCCTGAAATAAACCGAAATACTTCCTTTCATTAATTATCCGCATGTATTTGACGTAATTTTTCCTGCGCAAGCGGCGCCAACGCATAGAGGCCTTGATAAAAAATGAATGGTAAAGCAATTTATTGTTCATCATCATCTATCTTAGTCCACTGCGAAAGCGGTGTCCAAAAGCGTTCAACTCAATTGTGGAAATTGCCTTGTTTAGCTCTAGTCTCGTATTGTATGCGTGGAAAATATTATTGCCTAATATGACTGTTCTATATTTAATCCTATATTATTGTTCTACATACATACATAAACTCACGCCTTTTTTTCAGAAGGAGTAGGCAAAGGTAGAGTAGTAGTGCCAAGACACCCAATTTCGCTTGTGTGTTCTGTCCCGCGATGAGATAGGGGGCGAGTCTATCGCCATATCGGGCACAAATTCCGGACTCCGGGCAGATAATGAATACAAAAATCTAGTATCACTTTGCCCTACCAGGGATTCGAACCCGAGACCTCAGCGGTGGAGTTGTACCTAAGTACAACTGTGCCACCGAAGCAATCAATTATAGATCTATATTATAAAAAAAAAACAATCGTCAGAAGCCATTAGCATTACATAAATAAGTAGTATTTTTACAATGTTTAGAACCATCACTAAAGTTTATAAAAGTCCTAAATTTTGATTCTGTGTGAACGTGTGTTTGGTCTATTAATTCAGGTTATTCGAAATATGTAGTGTTGCCGTGGGATGAGCAAGGAATTCAAATATACGTGTTACTTTTTAAACTGGAAAGGAATGGGATGGGACAGGATTACATATCTTAAGTGAGAATAAGACGGGACAGGGCGGGATATAACGGGATGGCACGAGACGGACAGAAAAAGCAGTACAGAGGATGGCATTGAGTACGACTACAAATAAAACAGTACGGGAAATAATATGTCGCTGATGTGGAGTGAGCTCAAGAAGTATTTTAATATACATTTTGTGGATCACTTTAGCGTAACGTTCAATTATTATTCCTAAAGATAATATTTAATAATAACTCTCTATAATAAACCTCACGGCTGCACCGAGCGCGCCGGCAGCGACTCCAGTAAGGTGTGAGTTACACGCGCCGCCAAGGAAATCGTCCGGTCTTAACTTTGCTTGAAGTTTCATTCCCCTGGTGTGGTTCGACCCTGGTAACCTTTCTCCAAAACAGCCGTTGGGTGTTTGATAACGAAGAGCACGAGCCATCCAGGAACGATGGATGAACTCGGAGTGACCACAGAGAGAGCACAGCGTTACTGTAATGATAAATATATTTTTTTAATTGACTGCAGAACAAAAGTTCTAAGACCCCAGCGTAAACTACTAATTATTGAATACACAGATTCCCTTATTTTATTTTTATTTAAGTACTACGCAAACGAAAATATAATTTCCCATCATAGAAAGTAATTCAGATTAACGCCTGTAAAAAAAACATTTTTTTAATGTAATAGTACGAGGCATGCCTTTTAAGTTTTGTCGTTTGAAGAAAAAAACACAACTAGAACCTTATATTACTTTTTGTTGTTTTTCAAAGTATTCACCAAATAGCTTAATACACTTTTCCATTCGCTCAAACCAGTTATTATAATACTTATTCCACTCTAAAGTGGGGTGTTCAAAATGGTTGACTTGAAAGCGTCGACTGCTTCTTCACCGGACTGAAACCTTTGACCACGAAGACTTTTTCTTAATTTTAGGAACTGTAAAGAAATCATTAGGGCTTAGGTCAGGACTGTATGGAGGATGGTCAAGAATTTCTACTTTTTCCTGCTTCTAATACTCAATCGTTTGACGAGCGCTGTGTGAGCTTGCGTTGTCGTGGTGCAGGACGATGCGTCGCTTTGAGTTAGATTTTCGATGTTCGGCGATGACTTGTGGTAAACAAACTGTGGTATACTACTCTGCGTTTACCGTTCTACGATCTCCAAGTGCAATAGTCGCAACATGGCCGGTTTTTCCAACGACCGTGGCCACCATCTTTTTTGAAATGCTTCGAGAACGAACAACTTTAGTCGGCTTTGGCTCGTCTTGAAAGACCCAGAATTGAAGATTGTTGTTTGGAATCAGAATCGTAGGCATAGATCCAAGATTCGTCACCACTGATAATGTCGTAGACGTGATTTGACTGTCCTAGGTTGAATCTTTGCAGAGTTTTCTTACACCATCTGACGCGGGCCGCCTTGTGATCGTCGGAAAGCAGATGCGGTATCCAACGGCAAACTAGCTTTCTTACACCAAACGCTTCATGCAAGATCTCCTGAATGGTTGTCCCTTAGATGCCTGATAGAGCCTCTATGTCTCGATACGTCACATGACGATCTTCGAGATTTAGTTGTCTCACAGCAATGATGTTATCTTCAGTGAAGGCGGATTTTGGGCGTCCTTCGCGAGATTTGTCACTAACACTAGTAAGTCCACGCTGGAATTCTATATAGCAGCGTTCGACACTCCACAGACATGGGGCTTCATCACTGAACACAGATGTTAGCTCTTCAAAACACTGAAGCCGTGTCAGGCCTCTTCTAAAGTTGTAGAAAATTATTGCACGAACATTTTCCTTAGAAAGATTCATTTTCGTACGTAACCTGACAGATTCCAATCGATGCTGTGACTAAACTTTAGCATTAATCCTAATACTTTAAACTGTTTAAAGATTCAAAATTAAAACACATTCGAATATAAAACAGTTCCAAATTAAAAATTGCCGGGAAATACGGAAACGACAGAACTTAAAAGGCAAGCCTAGTATTATGGTTTCTTAGATTTACGCGAATATTACACATTGAAATAAAACTATTTTATACGGATTTTATCGCGACTTGGTTTAATTTTTACATTTTTTAACTTCCCGACGTTTCGATAACTTTACAGCTTTCGTGGTCACGGGGCGGACTGTAATTAAATGTAATATTTTTAAAATATCTCTTAAAACTATACATTTTTGTTAGGTTTGTTAAGTTATACGACACAAACCTGGACAAAGCATGTGTTTGTATACAAATTACAAATGCTTAAGCAAATTAATAAATAGCCTAATTCTTTCAATACATATAGACTGTATTGTTGCACTTACTTTGCTCCAGAATCAAGTCCAAATGGCCGTAGTCGTGAATCACAATGTACTGGGCCTCTTTGTAAATGAGGCTGCATATCTCATTCCTTATCATTTTGTCTTCCACCGATGAATATATATTGCAACCACGCCCAAAACCAGCGACTAACAGGAAAAGTAATCTGGAAACGATGTAAAGATAAATTGGCTCGTTTGGGCTCTAATGTGTTGTGTGTGTCTGGGTCTTATCTTCAAATCACGCAACCAACTTCATTTGTTATATTAATTTATAATTTATGAGAGTAAATTATTTTTAACGATATTCGCGGTGGTCTTGATCGTCGCGGTGGATAAACTCCAGATGTGCTGTTTGGTTACTTTGCCCGACCCGAAATTCGAACCCGAGACCTCAGCTTTGTAATCGTACAGGACAACTGCGCCACCGACTCAGCCAATAAAAAAATGAGAATGCTACCTGTGTGTAAGCGCGTATCCAAAATCAGTTCCATTTTTAAGCATACGGTGGCATGGTTCAGAGACAACACAAGTCAGTTCTGGCTCGGTAACAGGACAGCGCGCCAATGACGATGCACAAAAATCTGGAAATAAAAAACATTTACTTTTAACCAATTTAAAACCATAGATTTTTTTAAATTCCTTTACACCATATACCTGTACAAGTAAGTAGTAGGTACAGTATTATAATACATTATAAATCATCAACATAAGTCCAGCCTCCTTGGCGCAGTTGGTTAGACGCCAGATGAGAAACGAGAGGACGTGGATTCTATCCCCGCACCGAAACAAATATTTGTGTGATCCATAGATATTTGTTTCGGGTCTGGGTGTTAGTGAGATCGAAAAGTCTCTCGTAGTGCCTGATTCCCACGACACAAGACTCGATTTTGATGTGGGGTCAATACTATGTATGTGACTGTTTATAAGTAATTACAAGTATTATAAGTAATTGCCATCATCTATAAATACAAGTTTTAATACATGGTAGGTGTCTTTCTAAAAGTAGAAACCAACCCTACACATAAACTATAAGCAAGTCCAAAGAGGCGCTCTATTGCTCAGTTGTAAAGTAAGGTGCAATCAAATATACTCCGAATAGAAACTCTTTTGTACGTAAATGCTGTATAGTGTGTAATTATAGTAAAATAAATATAGAGTTCAATTATCATTAAAATATCTTGTGTCAGCATTTCTATGTACTTGCGTAATTGTTATACTTATTTTATACTTTAGTGTCACTATCAAACGGCAACCTAAACTGGCTTGACGTGTCTTCTTTTATTTCGAACCTTGGCTCATGTCTTTACACAAAGACACATCACAACAGTAAGTCTCAGTTGCACAAAATAACGGTGCTCATAACTTTGACTTTAACAATGTCAATCCCATTCATTTGTGACGTATTTGACATTGCTAATGTATGTAATACATTAGCAATCTGAAACACGTCTCAAACGTATAGCGATGACGTTTTCAAAATTAAAGTTACCGTCAAAGTTAGTTAATGCAACTGGGCGTTAGACTATTTATTTTAATTTAACAAAACAATTAGTTCAGTTTTTGTTTTCCAATATTATTATTTTCTTGTCTCGGTACGGGAATCGAACCCGCGGCCTCTCGTTTCACATTCGGCGTCGAACCAACTGCGCCACGGAGGCTGTGGCTGTGTTTTTCCCGAGTATCAAACATTAGACGTGACCTCATGAACTCGCAACATATAAATCCGAAACAAATACATATAAGACATTGTAAATTGGTCATAGATGTCGTTGCATAGATCGAACCTGATTAAAACAATGCATATTTACCCGATAGACTGGGGTTCGGTGTCCACATATTGACGTTTGCCGTGTTGTTTAAGTAATACATCCAATCGAGATCTGTGTTATCGACATCGTAATCAGATCGAAAAAATTGAGTTTCAAGACGCAACGGTCCATATTTCTCCAAACTGTTTACCCATGAAATTTCGTTAAATAATGATTTGACTGAAATTATAAAATTGAACTTTATTTTCTATGAAGCGGCTGATGATTCATGAGCAACATTGAGAACAATGATAAGTCATTGTTCAGTGATTATGTTCTAAGCAATATACATACATACATACATAAACTCACGCCTTTATCCCCGAAGGGGTAGGCAGAGGCGCCACCAGGACACCCACATTTTGCCTTGTATGTTCCGTCCCACGATGTGATAGGGGGCGAGACTATTGCCATATCGGGCACAAATTCCTGACTCCGGGCTGATAATGAATAGAAAAATCCAATATCACTTTGCCCGACCCGGGACTCGAACCCGAGACCTCAGCTTTGTAATCGTAACCTAGTACAACTACGCCACCGAGGCAGTCAAGCTAAGCAATATATGATGTACATACATGGATAATAATTCTAAACTTATCATTCTCCACTCAAGTTGAGTGTTCAATAGTAGGTAAGTATTGGCTTGCAATAGGGTAATGATGCTGTACTATATCGCCCATGTGATCAATTATAATTAATGCCGCATTTATTTATTTTTTAGTAAAATCACTCTTGTTTAATTTAAGCTTCGAATTTCAGAAACTTTAATCGAAGTATCCGGCCTTAACGGCCGGTGTATTTGTCGCATACAAACAGTCCTACACAACAAATAACCCACAAGAGTGAAATTTTCCACTCCCTTTTCGCTTGCCTTTATCCATTATTTTAGAAGGATTTTAATTGTATGTAAAGTTTCATCAAACGTTTTCACAGATCGTTGAGCATGTAATGTTTATAAAATAATTTGAATTGCTAAAATTATTTGTTCGTGTGTGTTTAGAAATACTTACTATTCACGACTATATTATTTTCTTCGGGCACCTCGATATTTTCTACGTGTCTAAAATTTTGCAAATGATTATCTGTTTCTTGTAATATTCTGTATAATTCGGTCTCCATGCTGGCGGGCAACTTTTTGCTTTGTAAAGCACTTTTTAGGTTAACTGTAATTAATTATAATAGATGTTATTTAATCTATAAATGCTTGTTTTTTTAATTTAAATGCCACCGAAATAAACTCTTAGTAAAAAAAAACACTTAACATAACAATTTTTTTTGTTTTTTTTTTAATCAACCTGTGTATATCCGGTATGAGAAAACATGTCAATTCATAATGGCCTTTGACTGGCGATCATCACTTGCAAGTGGATCTCCATTTGGATTGCACTTACCAGCAACTACATTATAGTCACTAGCCACTTTATCATGCCATTATAAAAAAGACAACTCATGTATGTTATACAGCAGGTGTCTTAAGGACAGCTCTATCTTTAGCCGATTTGTACAATATCATGTTTAACGCTCTGGATAGTATACCGTGTAAAAGAAAAATCCCAAAGCCAAAGTTTATATCGGGATCTATTTTTTGTTCGTTGCAGAATCGCATTAAATTCCACGCCGCAGACAGATAGCTGGGCAAATCTTCCTTCAACGGGATATCTCGATACAACACGTATTTATTGTTTGCACATGATTCACAATTTTCATTAACACGCTCGGAAATCGCAATTCCCATAAAACAACACAAAAGGAATTTTAAAGATGTCACTAACATTGCACATAAAAAATAAAAGAAAAGTAAGTATTAATAAGTTACGGTACAGTGTACACAGGTCAACACTTGAGTAGCGTCTGAAAACAAATGAAAACTGTAGTTTTCCCCGCATTTGCCCCGACTTTTTCTGCCACTGAATTATATTTAAACATTTTTCTCGCTTGTCTGAAGATTGGGTTGCGGTTTTACAGACACTATTGCTGAAAGTCGACTGTGATTTATCTGTATTCTTCATAATACTATAATCGGTCACTTGTTTATATACAGATAACGAATTTTGAAGAGAACAAAAGTGAAACATATTTGCAAATATTATACTCTTTGATTATTTGACCACCTCCGTGACGCAATTGGATAGACGCCGGCTGTGAAACCAGAGTCCGCGGGTTCGATCCCCGCACCGAGACAAAATAGTGTGATCCAGGTATTTGTTTTGGGTCTAGATGTTTCCGAGGTCGATATACTGCATGTACGTATGTATGTCGCGTAGACAACAGTAAATGATAATAGGATAATAAATTACAGTATAGCGATTGTAAAATACTTAAACTAAGAATTTCTTAATTCGTAAATGAAACCTATATTAGACACGTTGCGGATACGAGATTACGAAGTTAATAATTATTATCCCATTGAGATTGTTACATATTGATTATTAAAGGCATCGTATCAAGAATAATGATAAACTGGTTCAAGGTTGTCTGGAAGAGATCGCCGTGAGCGATAAGACCGCCGTTTGTACTCATATTTAGATTTAAGTTCCATATATATGTTATTCCTATGTTTTGTGTACAATAAAGAATTATAAATAAATAAGATAAACTGTGTAGGTATATACCAACGATGGTATATTCTATTGACCGGGAAGGGCGAAGGGAACATGTATGAAATTTCGGTCTGATGGTTTATGTATTTACAATGGCTGGTAATGCCATAATTGCCACGCTGGGCAAGAGAATGAAGCATGCCAGGAAACGCTGCTGCCTATTCTCTGGTCTACGTAAGCTTCAGATGTTCTGCCTCAGACATCAGTTGCCTTGAACGACACCCGAATGTGTAAAAGGTGCTATTCTACTCTGCCAGATATCACATAGTGGCGTACCTTGAGAAGCCTATGTCCAGCAGTGGACTGCAACGGGCTGATTATGATGATGACTTAAACAGAAAATATTTAAAAACCAACGTTGTTTGTGGAAACCTAAATCATTTTGGTATACTTCTACAAAAAGCTTTAATTGAGTCTATTTCATTGAGAAACATGGGCTATTTTGAAGACATAGAGCTGATATCATTTTATTTGACGTCAACAAAATAAGCGGTAGACGCGGTGCTATATAATTTTACTAAAATCAATACAAGATTTACTTTGAATTTCGTTCCGTTCCACACGTGAACATTTGACAGATCATTTTATATTGGTTGTTTGCCTCACGGTTAGACGGTTAAATTATTTTAATACTCGTATGATAAATTTGCAACACATAATTGACTTTTAGGATTCGTCACTGTTATTTCATATACACTTTAACTGTACAAAATCTCAGGCTACTCCGTGTGCCAAATATACACAAATATTCTTTACTGTGGTATGAAAACTAGGAATTGTATATCAATGGAAACACACGGCCTCGGTCCTGTTCCCAGTTGCCGAATCCTGCCTACCACCAGTCCGGTACAGAATGAGGCGAGCAGGGCCGACCTCTGGAACGTCTTAGCCGTCGCGTCGCTGTCACCGACGTGTCGTCTACATAGCAGATGACAGTGATACCCCGAAGGCTGGCACCAGGCAGTACCCAGTCGTAACCGATGTTTCAGAGTACCGGCCCGAGAACCGATCCCTATGGAACACCGCACGACACAGCCCTATGGTGCCACCCGTCGGCGTCAGGATATACTGCGTACCTGTCAATCAAGTACGAGTATCCCTTTGCCTAGACCTCTGTATTCGTTAGCGTTCGTACTTATTGACATCTAGAATGTATTATTTTATTTATTTAAATCTTTATTGTACACAGTAAATAACATACACTGCCTCGACTGCCTCGGTGGCGTAGTTGTATTACGATACGGTTACAAAGCTGAGGTCTCGGGTTCAAATCCCGGGACGGGCAAAGCGATATTGGATTTTTATTCATTATCAGTCCGGAGTCAGGAATTTGTGCCCGATATGGCGATAGGCTCGCCCCCTATCACATCGTGGGACAGAACATACAAGGCGAAATGTGGGTGTCCTGGTGGCGCCTCTGCCTACCCCTTCGGGGATAAAGGCGTGAGTTTATGTATGTATGTATGTATAAATAACATACAGAAACAGAAAAAAAAATAGTACAAATGGCGGTCTTATCGCATAAAGCAATGTCTTACAGACAACCATGGATTTAAATATGTACTGCATTTCCGACTGCTATTTAGGAAATGTTTTGAATATATTGTAAAATTTTGAATGTAGATTTCCTAGGAATTGTATACTTACAATGACGGAAATTTGTATTTCGTTTTGAAATACAATAGATCCAGCAATTACTGACTACTGACAGCAATTAATGCAGGACCAGTGCACAGTAATTATAAATTGTGAGTGGTGTTGCTCCTGTTTATGGGCAGGCTTACCAACAGACGATGAACCTCATCCTCTCATCATTCGCGCTAATTAAAAAACTACTGCACAACTAATTCGAATTACCTTATCTATGGCGAACTATAAAATTGCAATAACCTTCATAACATGCTAATTATATAAACAAATACTCGAACGAATGCATTGAATGTGACATAAAAAACAAACGAATGTCAACCGTTGCACTTGCAGCCACAAAAATATATACATAAATATATATTTTTTTATTGCGATGAATGGCAAAACGAGCACGTCATTCACCTGATGGTAAGCGATTTGACCGCTCATGAACAGTAGCAAAATAAACAACCCCATGAATACAAAGCAAAGCTTGACATTCCACGGCGCTGGTCATCCTGAGACATAAGATTTTAAGGCTCATTATATCCAGTAGTTACGCCGGCTAAAATATCCTTCAAACCGGAACACAAAAGTGCATTTACACTGCTGTTTGGCGGGAGAAATAGACATTGCGGTGGTAACTACCTCTTACAAATGAGACCTACCACCAGTTAAATATTGTCGCATATACATTAAATTACATTAAATTGAAGCACGTGGTGGCCTGTAGGCAAACGGACCAGACGCGGCTGCCAACATGGTCACGGTGGTCGCGGGTTCAAATCCCAGGGCACACCTCTGACTTTTGGGACTCATATTTGTGTTAACAGTCAATCACCACGCACTATAATGGTGAAAGACAACATAGTGAAGACACCTTACCATAGCTATTTGTAATAAATTCTAGTATGTAAAGTCGGCCAACCCGCACACGGCTAATGTGGTGGACTATACGGCCTAACCACTCTCAATCGTACTCTAGATTGTAAAGGAGGCTCGTGCCCTGCAGTGGGGCGTATATGAGCTGATACAGTACAGTACAGTACACTGTACAGTAGGTACAAAACGATGGATCGTAAATGATTGCTGTTGCCCATGAACATCTAAGACACTTCGAACTTAGGTGCATTGCCAGCGTCCCACAATAGGAGGGAGAAGGGAAGAGAAAAGGAGGAATGGGCTATTGGACCCCTAGCAATCTCATTCAATGAACGACAGCAAAGCCGTCAGATCGCATCGTCTTTCATACCACGCCATCTAACTAGCTACTTCCCATAACGTCGAACTTTAACATGGGCTAGGTTTTGTGGTTGATGTATTGCCATGGATATTTAATTAAACAGTGGAGTAGATAAGCATACCGACTATCAAAATTATTAATTGGTTATAAACATTAGCAAATTCCAGAGAAGTAGAAAATAAAATAAAAATTTCTACTTCATTATTAAATTACAAAAATAACAAATACTTAAATAAAAGAGCGTGATTTAAAAATACGCCAAGCAAAATAACAAAATGAAATGCGAAATTAATCCCATCTTCCGAGTTTATTAAAAAGGATCGTCTTTATTTGGAGTGCTCTGTGTAAATTATTACTGGGATAAGCCGTGAATAAGTTTCGCCGCGGGTGGTTTGATTCAAGTCTCGCCATGACTCACACCGGACTCAGCGATAAATAATGATTAGGTTCTATAGTGCGTTATTTTATTTCACTGAACACTCGACAGTCGACAAAGAGATTCTAAAATAATTTTGTGCTGTAAAGAACTTTGCAATATTAGGTACATGAAATATGTAGGTTTTGAAATATAGAACTACTTCTTTATTAAACAGATGTCCAAAAAAAATTACCCGTAATAACTTTTTACGGATTTTTGTAAAATGTATTTACCAGAATTTGACAAACACAATATAACCAGATCTTATAAACGTCGTTTGATAGTTATTGTTTAGACCGTTATGGCAAAAGGAATAGTTGTGTTACCTACGGCCATATCGGGCACAAATTCCTGACTCCGGGCTTAAACCAATATCACTTTGCCTGACCCGGGATTCGAATCCGTGACCTTAGCTTTGTAGTCGTACCGTAGTACAACTACGCCACCGAGGCAGTCAGCAAATTAAGATGTATCAGCTCTTAATCGCCTACTGCTGAGCACGGCACTTCTACAACCAAGAATTCGATTGGCACAGACTAGACCATAGTGCCATACTCTATAGTCCCCCATACTGACCTAGTGAGGGTTGGTGGGCTCCATGTACCTTAGAAAATGTTTTTAAGATATGCAGGTTTTCCTCATTATGTTTTTTTACCGCAAAAGTGTGTGGTAATTGACTATTAATACACACAGTTTGAAAATTTAAAGGTGTGCATTGGGATTCGAACCCGCGACCACCATCTCAGCAGCAACATTCGGTTTGTTTCCAACAGGACACCACTCAGTTTTAGTTATTGTAAAGTATTTATCTTAGGTACGGTAATAGCTTACAGTTCGAAGAAGATAGCTCTCTTCTTCAAACAGCTGCCGGTAAAGTTTCCCATATCTTAATCTTATACCTAGGTTAATATGCTACAGGATAGTTTTGTAAAACTTAAAATTGCATCGATTATCGAGTATTGATAAAATCGATGCTTGATGATAATTGATAAATATCGTAATTTGTAACTATAACTGTCAAAAACTTATTTCATGAACGCAGCTAAACAAATATTTCGGTTGACAACATTGCAATTTGTCAATCAACCATTTTGAAGTATCATTCTCGAGTTCCGACTGTTGTCGTTTCGATTTTGTGTATCTTTATAATTTCTGAAACATCAGATATATAAAAATGGGCTTAGCTACTGTTATTGAGAACGAAGCCCATTTCCAATCGGAAATGGCGAACGCAGGCACCAAATTGGTGGTGGTTGATTTCACAGCCACTTGGTAAGTTTTACCGGGTTCAAAATTTCAAGTCATCGTGGAGGTTTGACTATGTTTGCTTACCAGGTACCACATATTTTCGTAGGTGCCCGCCGTGTCAGAGGATTGCTCCTTTCTTTGAGCAGCTACCGGCAAAGTTTCCCAGGGCTGTGTTCCTAAAGGTGGACGTTGATAGATGCGCGGAGACTGCCAGTGCTCAGGGCATTAGCGCTATGCCTACGTTCATTTTCTACAGGAACCGAGTAAGTAAAAAATATCCGAATTTTCATTCGAAATTCCATTGCTTTCTTTATATTATATTTTTTTTTATGCATACTCTCATTACATAGGATGTTCAGAATAAAAAAAGGCGCGTGGCACTCAATTGTCTGAGCACCAAATTGTAATTTTACTAATAGTAATTTTATTGTTGTAAAACACACTTGTCCTAATCTTAGATGTAACAAGTTTAAAGGTTTTATTTTTTTTTTAATTAGATCAAATGTTTATTCTCATATTATGTATTAGCACTATTTTAATATCCAGCCATTTTTCAACTCACTTAAACATACAATTAATAATGATTCACCCTTTTATACTCTCCTTTCATACTGTCTATGATTCACATAGTGACTAAAATGCCAGATTCATTAAATGGTTATACCTAAAAGCTGTATGATGTTTCTTTAAGTCTTCTATTTAAATATGTGGATGGGGTCCACCTATAACTTATTGAAACTAATACTTGATTGCATAGAATGTTAGCTAAAAACTCACACAAAGTGGATTGACCGACTTGAGATTTGAATCCAAGGCCTTCCACAGTCCACACATGCTGCCAGACCTATGATGTATGTGATGGACTAAAATAATATACTGCTTATTTGGAAAACACTTTTTGTAAGACAGTTAATATAGTAAATAAAATATATTGAATATGGCACCTAAACAATAAACTATCTGTGTTGAGCTGGGGTGTATTATATAAGTAACAAACATGCCTGGCATATGATAGTCACTTGTTGGCCTGTAGTACAATTGATAAGAAATACATCCTGAAAGCACATGATTATAATATGTCATAATACATTGTTTTAAATTAATATATGTACTTAAAAATATTTTTCTTTGCAGACAAGGATTGATCGGTTACAAGGTGCTGACTCTGCAACATTAGAAAGTAAAGTAAGACAGTACTATGGCACCGAGGAGGCCGGTGATGAAGATAATACTGTTGCAGGACATGTTAGTATATGTTTTTTTAATCACTGGCACTAAAACGTCACTGTTGCACCTGATTATAAGTTTAGAGATGGTTTTAATCATTACAGAATATGCCAACCTTCTTAAAATAGTATCACTACCTTATATAAATATATCAATCGTGGTACGTCTGCATATCAATATTAAAATGTTTCTGGTCAAAACTGTAGGAAGCCTCTGCATATAATAAGCAGGTGTTTATTTGAATAACATAAAAGATTGAAATAAAACTATTTTTAGGGATTTTATCGCGATTTGGATTAATTTTTACATTTTTTAACTTCCCGACATTTCGATTGCTTTTCATCTTTCGTGGTCATGGGGCGAACATAAAAGATATCATTGTACTATACAACTACAATCTTATTTCTTCATAGTTCATAGTGCATCAGGTAACCAATTGTATTAGATGCCATAAATAGTAGTTGATGTATAAATAATCAATATAAAACCTTTGTTTCAGATGGATTTGGGTACTTTTATTGTTAAGAATGAATGTGAATGTCTGAATGAAGCTGATGATCATCCTTTCGCCCATGCTTTAAGCAGCGGAGGAGGTTATCTGGCAAGTGATTGTGATGAACAGCTCATCATCAATGTTTCTTTTAATCAAGTATGCATTATTTATATTATTCTAATATAGTGTTTAGCCCATGAGTAATTCTTTGTCAATATTTGTAAATGGTTTTGTATAAATGTTGCAGAAAATATTATTTATAATTACTACTGTCTAAATAATAAAATCAAGCAATACTATGACATTAATATCCTATATAATTTTGTGCTCATTTTGATTATAAAGCCATAAATATTATGATTGGAATTATAACCAAAAAGTTTAGTTACCAATATTTAGCATACATTCCATTCATTATGCACTTTGTCTTCCCTGTGTAAATTTTATCTATGTATCTTAGGTTGTAAAGCTGCATTCATTGAAGATCAAAGCACCTGCTGACAAAGGACCTAAATTCGTGAAATTGTTTATCAACCAACCAAGAACTCTAGACTTTGACCAAGCTTCTAGCAACACTTCAGTACAGGATTTGGAGTAAGCCATTATTATTCACTTCATCCTTATTTCCTATTCTGTACTTGTAGAAAAGACAATAAACAAGGCAATTTGAAGCTAAAGCAATTGAATAAAATAATTATCTTATATTGGCCAACATAAAAGGTAAAATGCAGAATTGACTGATGAAAACTTAACAATTTTTTTTATATCTATAGTTCTATACATCATATTTTCCCTTTACAGATTCACACCAAATGATCTGGAAGGCAACCCTGTACCACTCAAGTTTGTCAAGTTCCAGGCAGTTCAAAATATCCAACTCTTTGTAGCAAACAATCAGGGCGGTGGAGAAGTAACGCAGATTGACCACCTCGCTTTCTATGGTTCACCCATCTCTACAACAAATATGGGAGAATTCAAACGTGTAGCTGGCAAGAAGGGCGAAAGCCATTAATTGTCACAAGCTTAATAGGTAGTTCAGTTTTGTAAGTATATATGACATTATCAAAAATAATTATCAGGAAATTGTATGGATGTATATGCTTAACGTAATGCCAAAATGTACGACTGATTTTGATGAGCTTGTACACATTTTGGTCCAGATCAACAAATTTTGAATAGACTTAAATATTTACACACCATAATCTATTAGACACAGTATGTACATGTTTAGTTGTATAGCATATTATTACATGTTTGTAATGGTTTTAATGCAAATCTGAACTATCTAATTGATTGTTTTATGAGACACTATTATGTCTTAGTGCATTTCTCAAACTGTGTCAAATAGCAAATGTGAGTTCTTTCTAATATATTGCCACATATTTATGAAATATGTATAAATAATTTTGTGATTATTTGTTTTTAAGTGTAAGGTCATTCCATGGGCCACAGTTTGTTAAATGGGATTCTAATGATGTATGGACTTTGTATATTCAATAAAACAATATACATTGCAATTCATTATTTTATTAATAGTAATATATATATCAGTCCTGCTTTAGTTCATATATTTGTATGTATGCTTCAGTGAGTGTGATCATCTGTGGCAATATGCTGGTTACATGAAGATCTTGCATTTCATACCTAAAAACAAAAAAAAAACTTGGTCTACTATTTCCGGCATTATTTTAGAAAACAAAAATTGTGTAATGCAACAATGAGTTACAAACTATTGCAATTTTTAAGTAATTAAATAATATAAAGACCAAATTAGAAACAATTTTAAAGAGGCCTAGTCACCAAGCTATGTAAATAAATCATTTTTTTTTTTCATCAATAGGAACAATCCAGTTATCATAGCCAATTTAAGGAATAGTTAAATGTTACCAACCATTGTTGTGTCGGTTTATGCAAGACGTGAGCCCTGTAGGTGCCTTTTTCGGGAGTACCATCGTGTACAATGTTGCCGACCAGTTCGTAGATTGTCTTTCCATTATGTTTAGCCTTCACTTCAGGTGTTAAGATATCACCGAAGTCCACATTTCTGTGAAGGTATAAGATGTTTTAGCTTGGAAGTTATTGCTAATTGGCATGGTGAAATTCTATCTTATGTTTCAGTTATACTGAATTACAAAAGAAAATAAACCTCATATCTCTGAATATTATACCACAAAATAAAATATATTAACTGGCATAAACAGTTGTATTTTTTATATGTTTTAAACAAATAAAATAACAGAACATACTTTACAGGGAAGTTGACGACAGTCGGATTCTTCTCAACAAAAAATGTATTTTTCGTAAATCTCTTGATATACAATATTAAATAAGGTGGTAATTGAGTTATTTCAAATCTCTTCATAAAGTTCTCCTTGTATGTCTTATATTCTTTTGATGTCTGCCCATTGAATTTTGATAGTAATTGATATAAATTTACCTGGAATATCAAACCAAAGTACAAATACAGCTCAACTATAAACGACAATAATGAAAGATTTTATCTGGTAAAGAAAATTTACCTGCGGAATAATATTTTCTCTAAACTCGTCCGTAAACAGAGGCGTAGGCGGCAGATCACATGTCAGATATAAAAATGGCGATTCAGTTATCATTTCACTATATTCTTCACTGTTTAGATCCACTTTAGCCGCGTCATCAGCATCCGGTGGTGGTAATTTCCTAAAATAAAAGGACTTACAAATGATTATAACAAGTTATTTATGAACTGCTCTGATTTAAACCAACTTGTAATTTTTGTAATAATCACTACACATTGTAAACTGGTTTTGAAAAGAGCAACACTAGAGTTTCTTGCCCGTTCTTCTCTAGAGAAAACCGCTTTCTGAACTGGGTGGTAGTTAAAAAAATGACTGAATCTAAACAATGTTGAACATTTTTAATGGATTCAATAAATTATTTTCATTTCATTTAATTATGCCACTGTTTATTTCACTATAGCTTCTATTGTGTCGATGATTTATTTTTAACATGAACTAAAATAGGTACATTTAACTCTTGTTGGACTTCAGTTTCTCCACTTCAGTTCCTTAAGTACCTATTGCTCAAATATTATGACCACCAAAACTATGTAAAAAATTGTTACCTACAATAACCAATAGTTACCTTGTATATATCCTCATGTGCCCAAGGAATGATTTGTAAATAATGGAACTGTTTGGCTTTTTCGTGCCATTTAGAGCCATGTGTAATGAGTTTAAAAACCATGACAGAAAATCCACAGGATCACCTGAAAAAGAAATATGATTATACAATCCACACTCAACATTAGAAATTTGCATTACATGCAAAATTATAAGTGTTTTATTATTTTTCCTTTTATACCTGAAATTCCATACAGCCTTATTGACATGTCTACAAAAAAGATATTGACTATATGCTTCAAAAATGCCTACAAATAATCCAGTCATTCTATTTCTCCCCAAACAAATTTAACACAGCTTTTTATTAAACTGTAATTTTAATGAAGATTTTATTCTTTAGCTCTATTTATTCCAAAAGTACAAATACTCACTCTGTTTTATAAACTGAAACCGTTTTTTGGACCACAAGACAACAGCTTGCAACATCTCATGGGGTGACACATGAGCTTTGAAGGCACGAGGGTTCCACAGCTTTCGAAGGAGCTCGCCGAAACGTTGCACAAGCAGAAATGAGGAATCGCCAGGCGGGCGCTTTACGTCAGCGTAATTCTCTTCGCGAAGGAAATAATTACGAAGTGGGCGTACTTGCGATAAGCACTGAAGAAATATGAAATGTGTTAAAATATATTCTTGTGTTACGCCATTTTAAATGCAAGCATTTCAATCAACTGAGACAATACTGTAAAGACAAATTTATTTGGTTTTCAACAAGCATAGTAATTAGTAATGTAGCCTTCAGAAAGCCATGATACAAAATTTGATAATTTAGGACCAAAACAGGATCATTATAGATGAGTATCTATACGGAAAACAATCTAATATTTTCTTTATATTATAGTATCAATAAACTATTAATGGACTCACCTGTAATATAACATTACAATAATCATTGGCCTTAATGTTGTTAAGTCCAACAATACCAGGCATGTACATGGTCCCATCTATTGCCCTACACATTTTGGTATTAGAATCCATCTGCTTAATCTGCTCGGGGGTGAAAGTGGGATTCAGAACATACTTGATATCATTTAAGGACGAATCTGAAAATAATAACTAGTTATAAGGTCTAAGCGAGAATTAATATTAAACAAAAATAAAAAATAAAACAGATGTTTCTGTTATGTGGCACAGAAAATTGTCTGTGTGCACTTAATGATAAGTGAAACAAAAATTAAATAAAAACATTAGGCAAAGCCTTGAATTATCATCCACGTAGTATCAATTGCTACCAATAAAGGAAAAACAGAATTCTGTAGTTTTTGGTACTACACAATATTTAGTATTTAAAAAAAATATCAATAGCACAAAACAATAAAAATGCAAGATTTCTCTCCACACATCATATATTTTTTTAATTAAACCAAACATTAACTTTATATGAGAACTTACCAATAACTTCATAGTTGTCAGGAAGACAGTAGAACTTCAAGGTATGAAGGTTGAGGAACACATGGTGACTCTCAGCCACTGAGTGAGTGTAGGCATGGGTGTTGGTACCACGGCCCTGTCATAAAGCAGTAAAACATAGGTACTTTGTTTATTACATAATAACAGTATTAATGATGTATCTTCAATTTAGCAAGTCAATAGATATTACTTTGAAACAACTGGACATACATACTGGTAATATAATATGATACCTACATTTAAAATACCAAATAACATATTTACTGTCATTGTCATCTCTTTAATCTTATCTAGGATTAACATACACATACTTGGTAGAGCTCTGTGTTTGGGAGGGGCAGTGGAACTATTGTGGCTGAAGATAATATTTATTGTGATGACCTTTATAAGAGAAAATACTGACATTGAGTGGTAAAGCCTTGAAGCAACTAGATTTTTATGTTATCATTATCATTCCAGCTGCCTGCCTGGCATCGTAGGAAACTGGATGAAAGTTGCTGTAAATATATTTAAAGGGTGGGCTATATCCTACAGTGGTTCACCAAATATTAATCATATTTAAATTATGACTTTTACGTACCTGAAAATATTTTCCGCACACCAAGCAAGCGTATACATTGATTCTCGTCAGTGAAACCGAACATAACTTCTCAAAATCAAAATCCAGGACGTGCCTGTTAATCGTATCCAGGTAGGGGCACTGTATGTGCTTCGTTTTCACAGAAGTTTCTAGAAATAAACCACGTAATTTACAAACAAACTAGCGTCTATGATGTAAATAGGTTATAAAGCGAATGTTTACCTGACGATTCAGAACCATTTTCCTCCACTAGTTTACGTTTTCTAGATAGCTCTTCAGTCATTTTCACAAATATTAAAAAGGAAAACAGTAAACACCGAATACAACTGCTTTAAATACAGATTTTGTAAACTTTCAGTTTGCACTGGTTTGCACTCACAGACTATAAAGAAATGTTTGTACTTCAGCATTGTTTGACAAGTGAAAACTATTTTTACGTTTTGTTATCCGAATACCTATCGCCTACCGGGATATTTTGTGGCATTGATAACTTGAAACTTTATTTATTTTCTTTCATACAGAAAACAGGTATAAAAACATGTGTATGAGCAATTTAGATATGAGACTGGTGTCTGATATAGGCAGAGCCTGTGTTTCAGATCACCAGGATCTTTATTCCATAAGAGCTAGTACGTAACATCGTAAAATGATAAAATTGGTATTTAAACTCAATATTATAGACTTCTCGTTATAAGTGGCGGATATTTGAATATCCGACCCAACAGTGATGTGTCATTTTATAGTCTATGGCGCCGGTAATGTTGAAGTGTGAAGTGTGAAACAGAATAGTAAAATGAAAAAAATGGAATATTGACCTGTCAACTTTTATGATTATTGGTTGCAGGCCCGTCCAACTTAGAAGAAAAAAAGTTGCACGTTAAGCTATGCTAGCTATCTCACTATTTTAATATGGACGGCGTTCATCTTTCTCTCTCTACACTCAATATTTTTATTAGTGTGCGTGTGACGTAGTATCTTATGTCACTAGTATTGAAATGTCTGATTGTCAACGTATCTCGTTTGCCGCCATTTTCTATTGTGCCTTGATCAAGCCTTAGTACAGCGAAATGCGAATCTTATAATTGGAATTAGTCTGTGATTGGAATATATTAACTTTCTAATCACGGATTCTGGTGCTACAGTTTGCAATCAAAGGCGGTTGTTTTTTCCTTTTTATTAATTTTGTGTGCTTATGTTTTCGTAAAAGATAAAATAGGCTTATGTGACCTTAGTCATTAGTGTTTACCGGCTAAAACGAGTGATAGTTTATTATTATTGAATTTGTGTTAAAATACTTGTTATTTTTGTAAGAACTATGGTAAATAAGTGCATTCTTCCCGAGTGTAACACTCGAGGACCAAATAATAAATATTTTTGTGTCCCCTTCACAAACCAAGCAAGGTGGGAAATGTGGTTAGGGTTTTGTCCATATTTACAAAACATACCTTTTATTAAACGCAGCCGTATTCGTTTTTGTCATAAACATTTTCTTGCCGAACATATTAATGAAAAATTAAAATTAAAACCTTGTGCAATTCCGTGTATAAACTTGAATATAAATTTAGAGAAACATTTAGAAATATTAGTGATCAAGGCTCTGCTAATGTTGCTATTAAGTCATTAATATCAGATTCCAATGCTGAACTTTTACGTAGTAATAATTGCACGAATGACATCTGCTACAAAGTTGGCCCCAACCAATTATATCATATCTATGATGTACCTCATTTGTTTAAATGTTTTCGTAAAAAATTTCAGAAAAAGCATCTACTCATTGGTTATCGAAGAGCAAAGTGGGAATGTATAGAAAGTCTATACAAATTATAGGATGGCTTTGATGGCCGAGCAAGAAGCACCAAACTTACAGAGAAACACATAAATCCAACTTCATATGACAAAATGAAGGTAAATTAAAGTATACAATTTCTATCAAGATTCAGTTTTGAAGTGGTCACTAATCACAAAAAGTGATTAATATGTCAGAAGTTATATATTAGTAGGTATATTCTTCTTCTTTTAATTAAAGAATGGCTCCCCCGATATATTTGTATAGATTTTATATTGTTTATTGTTATACAATAATTAAAATGCACATACATTACAGGTCAAACTTGCAGCCCAAGTTTTTAGCCGGCAAGTGGCTACATCACTACTAGTTTATATGAAGAGTAACCAACATCTCCAAGAACATGATTATTCTACTTTTAATCTTAATTTTGAAATTTTTTTCACAACAGATATAATTACCTTCATAAATGATTTGTTTGAAAGTTTAAATGGTTTTGGCCGATATGGTAACAAATTGACACATGCATTGTCTTGTAATTCTGAACATATAGATTTCTGGAATGAAGCTGTAAAAATTTTTGTGTCTATGCGTTTTGACTCTCCCAATCCAAGGGAAGCAAAACCTCTATCACTGAAGCAATATTTGTAATAACTTTTGTTAATTGATTTAAATATTGTCTTAAATTTAAAATTCTTTGATTAAATTTGAGTGTTGAAGCTCAAGTCTCCTTTCAGGGTGTAAAATCATTTTAGTTTCAATTCAAGGTTTTCTTTAAAATAGACCTATGTTGCCAAACTTTTTCTTACACCTTAATATGAACCTACCTGATGGTTGATGTAGAATCCTGAAATAGCAATTTGTTTGTTTCTTAATCATATTGCATCCAGTATTTTTATATTCATTTTGCTTGTAAATGTGCCTTTATATGATATTACCAATTATATTATTATGCATGGAATGTCTCACATGTTGTAATATCTGTAAACTTATTTTACAGTTTCATTTTTTTGTATTTTATTTGTATTTTATATTAACCAATTTGAAATGAATTATTTTGGTGCATTAGAATGAAAGTCTGCAATGATTTATTAAATTTAATAATGACTGTTTTTAATTAATACAAATATTATATTTGTTAGCAGACATTGTTCGCAATACACTTCATTGTAATAATGTCCATAGCAATTCTTTGCTGGAAATTGTAATAAATTTAATTTTATGCTTTGAAAAATTCCATAGTAGGAACATATAATAGTTTGGTTATTATATCTCTACTCACCTTACATGGTTTAAAAACAAAGTAATCTTCAATATGATTATCATTTTACTAAGTGTAAAGCATAATATTATGTTGTTTTAAACTGTTAATACAAATCATGCATTTGCACCTTTCATATATTTTTATTGATTTGCAATGTAATGGAAGAGCAATTTCGATCATATCTTTAAATGATGACCTGGTGGACCATGACCTATCTCAACCTCAATCGTTTATTGAGGAGGCCCACGTATAGGAGTGTAAGGTAGAGTGAATAGATAAATATACATTATTGGATTTCCTCAAATCATTGAATCCAACATTTTCGTTTTTGTTGCAGAATTTTTAAGAAATTGTATCTTCGTGATTTAAAAATAATATTATGCGAAAACTATATATATGGTTTCAAGATACTAACATTACATTGTATTCAGACTTGTATTTAACTTGTTTTGTATTCGATTTAATAATACATTTGTAATGTTACACATGGAATTGCTTCCGTGGTGTAATAATTTGTAAATTTACACCATTATTTAGTTAGTATGTTGTTTTTAGCACGATTTTGCTTTAATGTATCTAAAGTTAACCTAATGAAAACGTTTCATTAATATACTAGAAGCCTGAACTAATTTGGTTAAATTTATATTGCCAACTACTATGACCCAGCACCTTAATGTATCTAAGGCAGTTTCATTGCATTTTCTATGAATACCAACCCTGTAGTTACTAACATAAAGAAACTATAACTGTAGTTGCTAACATAACTTGCATTCATAAGGCTTATAAAATTAAAAAAAAACCCTTATTAATATTACGCTTATATCATAAAAAGCGTTAGGCGTTAATTGAAAAATGTATAATTACAAGGAGTCCTAGAAGTAAAATATGTGATAATAAGATTTAAAAGTAACATAATATGTAACATTTTTTCTTTCCAGAAACAGGTAAATGTGATAAATAATTTGTTGTGCTTCTTACTTTCACATTATTTACTTCCATACAACCTTTTATCCCTAAATTGAGGGGAAGAGAATCATTCTAAATTGTCATGAATCGCTATAAAAAGCAGATTTTTTCTTATCCTAGTGGTAGTTCTCTAAGATTATCCCGATTGAACAAACAAAAACCTCATTAAGAATTTAAAAAATGTATGTAAACCTAATGTATTTATAATATTATCATAACTTTTAATTACTTTGAAACTACTATTACCATTGCCAGTCATTGCTTTAGCGGAGCAGTGTATACCAATTGTGCGTTCTGGTTGACTTTACGTATCTGAGCTGTAAAAAATTACCTGTAATATTGTGATTTTTATACATGATTTGTGAACTTCTCTGAATTTAACTAATGCATAATCACTGTATTGTAAATATATTATAAAAGAGCAACGCTAGAGTTTCTTGCCCGTTCTTCTCTAGCGAAGACAGCCTTGTGAACCGGGTGGTAGAGTAAAAAGTAACAATCTAAATAAGGATTATTTATGGTATTTTTAGAATAACAAATTAATTTAATTCTCATTGTTTATAAATAAAGTTATTTATTTTTGAAGTTTATTTTATTTATTTATTTTATAACCAATACGTCCTGAATATACAACAACCAAAACCGGTAAAAAAAAACCGGTAAGTTTGAGGCACTGATGTCAACCGGAAAATAAAGCCATCCCTAATTAAATTAAAGATCGGTATTTCGGAAAAGTACCGATTGTCACAGCACTGCTTCCCATGTATATAACCACCGAGCGAAAAGAACAGTAGAACACCCTGTCAAAATATGTACTGGATAGAAAGAGATGGACGATTAATTATGAATGAATTATATAACATAATATAGACATAAAGTACATGTTTGGGCTTTCGTTGTGTGAGTTCCCTTAACGTGTTAAAAAAATTGTATGGAGTCGGCTGTCTGTCTTGTTTAATAGTCTGTGATTGGTTGTCTTTCGTATCGCGAATATGGCCGCATCGGGAGGAGGAAATATCGAGTGGTCTACAACTGTTAAACCAATTTTAACAGCCCTCTACGGCCCATTTTTCGATAAAAATGATGCCGTGGAGATCATACAATCCATCATTAAAAGGTATGATTCGTCACTTTTGTCTGTCGGCCATGACTTACATTGTTGCTATTTTTGACGGATCAGCTTATCTTTTAGTTGTATTTATTTATCTAACTAATCGCTGCGAATATAATCGTAGTATTGTTTATTTACTTCGTAATTGTTTCGTTCATTGTTGTACTAAGACAATATTCTAGACAGCACGGTAGTCGTAGTCTCTTCAATTTCATAGTTTCATTTTATACCCACAAATTATTAAAAATATTATATTTAGTTGAGAAGAAGAAAGTTATGATACATTTTTTTAAAGATTTCTTTCAACGCTACATTGTCCTTCCAACTGGGCAACATCAGAGTATTCATTGAGACAATCATTATACCCTTTGAATGTGATAGGTATAAATTACTCAAAAATAAACGATTAGGTAGAGTATATAAATGCATAATTACTAATTCTGCATGGATTGAAATATAGAAAACAAGAAATATTTATATTGTTGCTAAATGTGTTGTATAATTAAATGTTAGTCACAAAACACTTTAATTCACATAAAGATTTATTTGTCCAAATGCTATCATAAAATCATAAGCAAAATTATGATTCATCCTATGTTGATAAAAATGGTGACCTCAGGTTAAACTAATTTTAAGAACATGAAAATATTTTTTGCATAATATTGTGCAATTACAAATCACATTACTTTTGTATCCATCCATCCATCAGAAAAAGGATGTCCACTGCTGAACATAGGCCTCTCCCAATGATTTCCACAGTGACCTGTTGGAGGCAGCCTGCATCCAGTGACGTCCCGCGACATGCTTTTATATATTTATTTGGGGCATTTCACGTCAAGCGGACAAAAAAAAAAAATGAGGTCGTGAATTTTGTTTATACTCTGGTCAGTTCTACTTCTAGGGGACGTGAATGAGTACACACAATTTTTTTATCGTATGATGCTTAATTGCTGAGTAATGAGCTTTTAAAAAATTACTAACAATGAAATCACGAGTTTTTGGATATATATTATCTTTATCAATTAATTTCTAAATAAAACTAAATAGTATTGTTTCTTATAGTCAAAAAGTTGAAGTTTTTAATTTTTTTATAGAATTCTAAATTTGAATTTTTTTGAGTATAGTAAACCGGAAGTGAACATTTCAAATCGATTTTTGAGTAACTTCGACACTTTTTTTTTTAAATATTTTAACCTTGAATTGAAGCTTTAAATGTATTAATTCTTTACAAAAAAAATTTAAACGTGATGCCCAAAAGTTTAAGAATTAGAGTATATAGAGTACATACACATAGCTATGACAACTTTCTAAGCAATCGGGTTTATGCGCTAACATGCAAAAATACTACGCTATTAGTGTTTTATTCCTTCATTCTAACATGGAAAAATATAAAAATAAAAGATTTCTTTAATACTTCACAAAAATATTAAAACATGATCGCCAATAGTTTAAGAGTTCGAGCGGTTTTACTAATTGAGATTGAAATAGTATAAAATAAAATGGAGAGATTTATTTTGTAATTTTCACAGTTTTACTATTCGCACTAGCACTAATTCTCTTTACACATAAGCCCTTGTTGGTTGGAATAAAAGCATACAGTTGTTTAGTTCCTGGAACGGTGATAGCGGAAGCAAAACGGACTTGTAGGAAATCTCGCTTTTGTTGAATACTTTCCTTCGAGCAGCAATAAATAGTAGTCTCAGTAAATGATGAGTTGGGCCATTCATATAATCTTATAACTGTAGTGATAGCGTTATTCGTACACTGTAAACTTTCACGGGTTGCCAAACGTTTAAGGTTTCCCCCAAGACCATCACATGGCTCTTTTCTATGAGCGGTGGCATGGAGGTGTAAATGCGCTTCTTTCTTAAAATCTTCATGCTTTAAATCGTCTGAAATCATTATGATGCTTCCATGTTTAATGTCATTTCCATCTTTATAATAATAAACAGATGTCAAAAGCGTGGCTTGATCATTATTCCTATGTAATAATTGGGCAGAATCTTGTACGACAAAACTATAATTTTCGGCAAAATCACATTGAACGAGAATTTCTCCTTTAGGGATGGTTAATTTGTGATCCTAATTTACTTCAAGCAAGATTTTAAGAAAGAAACGCAGTTACACTTCCATGCCACCGCTCATGGAAAAGGGCCATGTGATGGTCTTGGTGGAAACCTTAAACATTTGGCAATTTTTTTGTGAAGAATTAAAGAAATCGTTTATTTTTATATTTATCCATGTTAGAACGAAGGAATAAAATACTAATAGCGTAGTATTTTAGCATGTTAGCGCATAAACCCGATTGCTTAGAAAGTTGTCATAGCTATGTGTATGTACTCTATATGCTCTAATTCTTAAACTATTGGATATCACGTTTTAATTTTCTTTGTGAAGAATAAGTACATTTAAAGCTTTAATTCAAGGTAAAAATATTAAAAAAAAAAGTGTCGAAGTTACTCAAAAATCGATTTGAAATGTTCACTTCCGGTTTACTATACTCAAAAAAATTCAAATTTGGAATTCTATAAAAAAATTAAATACTTCAACTTTTTGACTATAAGAAACAATACTTTTTAGTTTTTTTTACAAATTAATTGATAAAGATAATATATATCCAAAAATTCGTGATTTCTATTTTAGTGATTTTTTAAAAGCTCATAACTCAGCAATTAAGCATCATACGATAAAAAAATTGTGTGTACTCATTCACGTCCCCTAGAAGTAGAACTGACCAGAGTATAAACAAAATTCACGACCTCATTTTTTTTTGGTTGTCCGCTTGACGTGGAATGCCCCATTTAATAATTTAATAGTATTTGTTTATTATATGGCACAAGACAGTATTTAATTTCTATTATATGTAGAAGAATGTCAGTTGCTTGTATAATGAGTAGGGGAAGTACCTAGAACTATTTGGTATGTGATGATTCCATGGTATGTAAGTTCTGCTAACTTGCCGAAGGTCAGCATGGTGGACTATAGTCGGACCCTTATCAATTCAAAGATCATTTGTAGTGGAGTCCTGTGATCAGCAAGTAGGGCTTTTATAGGATAATACAATAGGGTGTTTGACTATGATCAATTTTTTTTATAATATGCATACAAATACCATTTAAATAAAACATGTCTGTTAAACAAATTTTTACAAAAGAGTGGGATTGTAGTGCTGATATCTTACCCATTCTCTTTCACACTTTATGGTAGGTTTTTAATGTATAAATTATTTGGTATTTGATCAAATCCATTTTTATTACATTAGCTCTTTAGAGAATGGCATCTGCTTTAGTAATTTAATGAATTTCAATAAATATTTATAGTATGTATTTTGTTCGTAGTGAAAGTGAGTTCCAGAACCATGAGGACATCTATGACTTATTCTACACATGCTTTGCCTGTCTGTCGGCACATTTCATCAGTGCCAATGCTAACAATCGTAAGTTGGATATTTTTATAAGTAATTTCTTGTATTTATATATAGATGGTGGTGGATTTTGAACAAGTTGAAGTGAAGTGTGATGTGTATGCCTCACAATGATTTGATGAAATTAAGTAATACTCAAAACAAGGAGTTAATATGCTTTTATAAGTTTACCAAACATTTATTACAAAACATTCATTGTGCATACATTAGGGATATTTTGAACTGAAATATTATGTTTTTTAAATGTAGACATCTTTCATTAAACTCGTTCTAATAGCCTTCATAGGCTGATGAAATAGCAGCCTACTTGATGATATCATAAGCGTTTACGAGTGGCAACCAATAAACTTTGGCTTTACTTGAGGTTGAGGAGCACAGTCAAGCAGCTTCTTCCCATATTCTTGTAATTAAGCATCTCATAAATTTACTTCTTTAGCTAGGCCAAATCCTCTAAATTGAAAGATGTATGATTGTCATTGCACACAGTGCATTTTATACCTCTGACTTTCTTTCTTAGAGATTGGAGTTTTTTTTACTGGTCATGGTTATTAAAATTATTTTAATTCAATAAAAAAATATATTTTAGTGCCCAATGATCAGCTGAGCACCGCTCGCGATGCATTTAGGGTAATCCTCAAACAAATACTGAAGAAGCTCTCCGAAGCCGGATTGAGCTGTGATGACAATGCTTCAAGCACTGCAGCACCAAATGTGTCTGTAAAACAGGTCAGTATTCAGATTGTCATATAAATTTAAGAGAAAACTAATATTATATTCTTTAAATATTCTGTATATTAAACTGGATTATTGTTATTTTAGCTCCTGCTACCGATTGTGGGACTGTGTGGTATTGATGGTGGTGGCTACCCACAGTCTGATTTGGTTATTTTGACTTCTCTACTAAAAAATGCTAAACTGCCAGCACACGTCAATGTGCCGGGTATGTATTATTTAAAACAATTTTTATTTTTTTTCGTGCGTTCTAATTTAAGAAAAGGATTGCTGTTTGTTGCTTAGTAAAACACATGATACATACAATAATACAAATGTGCAGACATATTAAATTAAATTACCATTTCAGATGCACAAACAACAAAATCCTCGGTGATATCAAGCCCCATTACGTCATGGGCGTCACAGACAACCTCGTCGGAGAAGCAACCGCCGTCCACCGCCCAGCGCCGTTCTGACGCGCTGCTGGAACAGTTGACGGCGCCCCTGCGCAACCCGATGACGTCAGTGTCGTCGTCACAGGCAGTCCCGGCCGCGGCGGCCATGTCGCCCGGGAGTAAGGATAGTTTGGACAGCACTAAGGACGCGAACGCTAGCCAACAGGCTACTATTGATATGAAGGTTTGTTGGTTTGACAGATGATTTAGAAAAATATTTGCACCTTTGATAAAGGATGCAGTAGGAACCATAGTTTGGATGTTTTATTATCGAAATTAAATTTGTTTATTGGCCATGGCAATTATTATTTGAAGAAGATATATTTATTTGGTCAAGTAACAACATAGACTACTGTGTATCTAGTGTTCAATTCGTAACTTCGGTTATAGGAACTGAATTTTTTACTTCATCCAAAGAGTTTTTTATGTAAGTACTTGACAGAGCAGATGCCAGAAATAAAGAGTTATTTCAGTCATATTTTATTTTATAAACAAAAATAGAACAAGAGGCGAATATAAAGGTGCCCTAGCTATGTTGTCTGTTGTGTTAAAACCAGTACTGTAATGCCTTTTTTTGTGTATATTAGAAGTGGGTGGCATCGACATGCTCGTCGCTGCTGATGGAGTTAAGAGCCGGCTCCGTGGTGCTGAAGGTGTGCTCGTCTCTCCCTTGCCTGCAGCGGTACCTCAACCGCTGGCAGACCGCTAAAGAGACAGCCGTGTCACCGCAGTTCAATTCTGATGCCTCACTGTAAGTATTTACATGTTAATATTATACCTATACAATTAAAATTATTTTTTAGACTTTTTTAATATTGTGTCATTGATACTCTGTTAACTGTGTGAATTGTAAAAGCTCAAACTAAATAAAAAAAACAACATTTATGTATGTTATACAGAAATAGAGAAAATAAATTGATTATACAACTAAAAAATTAAAGTAATTCACATCATAGTATTTTAAAACACATTTTCTATTTTGATCCCTCGAATGCAAGAAGATTTGTTTTATGTATCCGTTTGTCTGTAACATTGTACCTTCTAAGCAGATTAAATGTTTTTGGTGCGTTTGTTTTTTTATTTGTTTTAACTTAGATGGTTTGTGTTTTGTTCTAGGCTCCACTTCCTAGTGAACGAAGTGCACGTGTGCCGCCTCGCTCTGTCGTTGCCGTGTCTCGAGCCGTTCACTCCGGAACGCATCACGACACTGAGCGATGTCAGTGTTGCAGCGCTGCTGTGCGCTACAGCACAGGTACGTGTTTTAAATTGGACTTCATATTTTATAATTACTATGAATATTATTTTTTAGTTATTTGCTACAAAAAAAGAATAAGTGGCCCTTATTTACTATTTATGTTGAAAATATAACATTTAGAATAATATGTGAAATGTGGACTTGTTTTTAAATCAACAGCTTTCATTGTGTTGCTTTGAAACTTATGGTAGCAGGATGTTTCAGTGGATTCGCTATGTGTGATAAAGTGTTTTTTAATGTTCCACCAACAGGCATCTCTCCACCCGAAGGACGAGGAGTACGAGCAGCAGACGGCCACTTTGGTTGAGAGCGCACTCAGTCTCTATAACACTGTTGGCGAGACGTTCAAGCAGTCCACTCGAGCTGGTGGATATGTAAGTATATCTAAGATATATTGGCTAGTTAGCGTTGAACATCCGTTGGAGTAATTGCAAAAATAAACCGCTTTAAGCAGGTCTGGGACGGTGAACGGATTTTCGCCTTGCTGATGCCTTACTTTGTTCATAGCACACACCTTGTATTCAATTTCATACCGAGAAGTATTCATACTGAGTGCGCCTTGTATTCATACCGAGCGTATTGTTTTCCGTTGACTGTAGCAAAAACAAAGGAAATAGTAGAGTTATTAAATTTTGTATTTGTTGTGATTGTGTATTTTTTGCCAGGTATACCAAAACCACCTAATGATCGGCGCTTGGGTGCTTCTGTGCGGCTTACATCACGCACTGGCAGGCGCTCCATGCCCCTCCACTACGCCCGGAAAGAGCCCCGCAAAGGTCCCGTCGAGACCCTACAATCTTACTAAAATGTATGTACCTACTATGTACATATGTATTTTCGTCAGAAATTTTATTATTTAAAACCAGATAAAACGGATTTGTTGAATTTAAAGGCTTTTTTTGTTAATAATGAAAGAAATAACATCCAAATTAATAATAACGATACATTTTGCCATACTATATGACTGAGTGTCATATAGTATGGCTAACAATACATTGTGATATTAACTGACTACTATATGACTGAATCTAGAATATTAAAATAAAAAAAATAATTAATGTTCATTACAAATGGCATTCTCTGGCTTTATTTGTCATTGCAGATGTAAAAACAGTATTAATAAAAAAATATACATATTAAATCTGGTATTCAGTGAGTCAACATCAATAAACAACAATCCAAGTAATAAAATGTAATGCACAGGCAACAAGGGCTGGGCGTGGTGTGGGTGGCGCTGGGCGGGCGCTGCCTGGCGTGGACGAGCGCGCTGCTGGCGGACGCGCGGCTGGAGGCGCTGTCCAGCGGCGCCGCGCCCGCCGCCGCCGCGCCCGCGCCGCTGCGCGTGCTGCCGCAGCACGCCGCGCACCAGCGGGAACTGCGCCTCGCCGCTGCTGCCCCGCTGCACCAGGTATGCCTAAACTTGTCTTTGGATCAAATATCGCCTATGCCTTCATAGTTTGGTAAAAATGTGAGTGTGTCAGGTTCTAGATGAAATCAACATATTTGAACTGTAGGACAGTTCTTTTCTTCACTATATTATTTACCTATTTGCACTCTATGTAAACTACACTTATAATCATTTACAGTGCAAACAATTTGGCGTGGCACTAAAAAAACAAAATTTAATCGACTCAACACAACTAAATGTATTAAAATGTACATTATTCCTTAGTTGCTAGTAGCCCTGGGCGTGGTGTGCTATCGCAAGGCGACCAACTTGAAGCGCGCCGTAGTGCAGAAGCAGCACCAAGACGCCGACCCCGACCGGTCCGACTCCACCGTGTACTTCCAGGACATGATTCTCTGCTCCGAGGACTCTGAGACTGACGATGGTAAATATCATTCAATCTCACTTAACCTTAATTACAATGTTGATTGCATATTTGTCTCTTTCGATAGTCGAGGTTAGTTTTATATTTTATTTGATTTATTTTTACATTTAAATTGTGACGTTTCTTAAGTTTTTTTCCGAGTAACACCCCTAAGTGTCTTATTTTTATTGTTTTTCTAATATCTATTTATGTATTAAAATTGAATGATCGCCTGTGATTAACGAACACTCCAGTTTTTCAGTCTTAAACGTCACATCTACAGCTTAGCCAAGTAGAGATGGGGAACGATATAGTCCGAGAGCATAGTGAGCGGCGAGCTAATCGAGCATAGCAGAGGCATTCGTAAAGTATGGGGTTGCGTTAGGGTGGTGTTGTCGCTAACGTGTTATTCATTTGCACAGAAGACAGTGAACCACTATTTGGGTTATGGTTCGAATCTACTCTAGTGGCGCCCGAGGCGGCGGAGGGAGCGGCGCGCGCGGCCGGCGCCGACAGCGCGCACGCGCCGCCCGCCGCCGTCAGCGCCATCGTGCCCGACAAGGCCGAGCCCTACGCGGTGAGTACGCGCACGCACACGCACACGCACATGTACGCACACGGCACACGTACGCAACTCACATTACATTGTTTACGCTTTTATGTCAAATTTAAATCAAGTAGTTGATTATTATTTTATTTTATTTTTTCGGTCGTTATGATATTATGTTCATATTGACTGAAGTATGGCTTTACACATATATTATATTTTGTGATATAAGTAGTATTTTTCGAACCTTTTAAATGTATTCTTTGAAATAATAGATTCCTTTATTACCTAATCATTATTATAATTTAAATGCTTTTGACGCCTAAATCTCTCAATCAACATACCGACATAGTCCTACAAACTTATAACTTACATAAGTGTTTTTATTTTAATCACGTTTGTTTTAGTACATAACGCTAGCCACAGAAGTGTTCACTCTTCTGACTGATGAGATAATAAGCGAGGGGTCTGAGAGGCTCGGCCAAACCTCCCTCCAACTGCACGATGCGCACCAAGCCTTGCTGGCGGCGCTGGCCAAAGACCTCGACCGGGAGACCGCGCGCACCGACACTGGTAAACTATACCACACAACACCACATCATTACCCATCAAACTAATGTTAGATTAGAAGTTATAGGGCATTCCGGGTTCATCACCGTGTTCATCGCCATCACATCATCACTCGGGAACTACTGGAACTGTAGCTGTTTCAGCTTCCCGCTCCCGTCTTCCTAAGGTCGTCACTCCATCTGCTTCATTAATATTCATTGCGTTCATCATTTACGGGGTGTATGGAGACAGCTCCCAGATAAAAAAACAAGTGGTCACCCGACATGACAAAATATTCTTTTTAATCGGTTTTATTTAGCCTGTTTTATTTTTCATGCATCATAGAATCAATTTTTTTTTAATTTTTTTCCTCTATAACCCAAAAAACTTACGTATAACGTTTTAAAATACGGTGTACAGTTTTGTGTTTATCCTTCGGGAGCGTTCCCCTTACACCCCGTATAGTCTAGTCTTTTGAATTACGATCATAATTTTATACTGTACGTATTCAAACATCCGATTAAAACCACACTCTTTCACCACTCTATTTAGTTTTTTCGACACCACCTCACCACCCTACATCCACATGCAGTATGTAACCCGCGATGTCCGTAGGCACAATATCGTCGTGCTTCGGTCCGCGGCTGGGCGCGCTGTACGCGTCGTTCAGCGCGGCGCTGGTGCGCTACCTGCACAACCTGAGCGGCGCGCCCGCCTTCGCCGCGCTGCAGCCCGCGCTCTACCACCAGCTCGTGGCGGCCGGCTCCGACAGGAACAATATGACGCCGTTGCAGGTAACACTCTTTTATAAAGGATTGCTATGGCATGATTAGTGATTAAGTAGTCAGTACATGCCACTCAGGATTGAACACGATGGAGGAACATCACATGTGGTCGCGATCCTCATTAGTGAGGAGACGATGAGAAAGAAGAGTCAGTACTTAGGTACTTAGATGTAGTTCGAGAAAGATAAGTCGCCTTTTTACAAGAAATACTTCAGAAGCTGCATACAATAAGGTCCGTTCACCCATAATTCATAGTTCAACCAATTGATTGAGTGTTCGTATTTGGACCGTCAAATATAGTTTACTGTAAAGCTGACCAGTTGTATAAGCATAAATCCTTCTACAACATCTTAACTTTGACTATGTATGTGGAAAGTCTTCATTTCACGAACTTATCTGGTTGTACTAGATATATAAAACCAGATAGAAGATAAATATATTTTGATATTGTGCGCAGGTGGGACCGCGCGTAGTGAAACTGATCGGCAGCATGGTACTGAGCAAGGCGGCGGCGGAACGCGAGAACAGCATCCTGGCCATGTGGCACAAGATCGTCAACACGCTGCAGGAGTGCGCGCTGCAGCCGCAGCCCTCGCAGGACCACGACTATGAAGGTAATCATACGCTGATATTTTTACTATAGATAGAACTTATGTCCCCACATTGCAACATCATGAATGGATAGTTAACATGGCATTGACAGTCAGTATTTTTCCCGTCAATAATTCGTACACATTTCACTTTAGTGTATGAAATTGTATGTGGCAAGTATCAACTAAGTTATATGGCTTCAAATTGATGTGGACTACTCACTCAGAAGGATTTCCTTTTGAGGAAACCTTACAATATATAATTCGTGCAGTAATTATGAAGACAGTCCATCGATCAATTATACACTAGATACACAGTTCCCTGTAAATGTTCCTTTAAAAAGTGGAACCGATGCATTGAAACAAAAAACTGAACAAGAAGATCACAAATTAACACAAATTTCACCTTATTCCTAGGGCATAAAGTCCGTTTTCGAATGAGACGTCCTCGAAAGTAATAAAATTTTATGACTTTAGTTGGACAGCGGAATAAAGGGTGCAATGGAGTCGAATTGTTACATATTTTTTCTATGAAATAACATAAACATAAAAATCTACAATATAATAGGTAAAGTTATTACCTATTGTATTGTAATAATGAAATATGATATGTAAAATGTGATTATTTTGTAAAAATGATAAATCGAAAAAATAATAAAATAATTATTTTTTTTGGTTTTCTGTTTCTGTATTTTATTTTTCTGTGTACAATAAAGATTTAAATAAATAAATATACTTAAGTTTATTTTTCTTTTACATTATGTTAAATGTTGTACGAATATGGCAAAATCATGAACAAATGAAACAAAAATCGTTGACACACATCTTTTTTTTTATGTTTACTTCACAATGTCTCCTTTTAATATATTTTAACATAGTCTGTGAATAACATAATCAATTCTGTAATCTGTAATAAATATTTCTGATGTTAATTTTTTATATATAATAAGTTTAAATTATTTACAATTAGTAACTAAAAAATACAAAATAATACTACTCCATGTATATTCTGTTCCAAATCATGACGCTACTCATCCTTGTCTATTTAAGTGTGTCGAAAGTGACAACTGCGAAGCAGCGCTTGTTGATTTTAGGTTGCTAAATTAATTTATATTTAATTATTGGTACTCAATTTCATATATTGATTAAAGTAGGAAGCAAGTAAATTAATTTTACTTACCGAAAATACGAAATCCCATGAGTTTTAAGCTTTGTAAACGTGTTGTTTTTGCCCTTTTTTACGGAGCATTTAGGCATTGTCACAAGCAACGCTCGGCGCGCGACTGAAGGCGAAAGAGTGCTTACTCGTGATATAAGCACTCTTTTTCGGTGCCATTTTTCAAGCGCTCATGTTGTATCTAGTGTTTAATTGATCGATGAGACAGTCACTTTAATATTTGGAAGCTAACAGGAAATTTTATTTACAGATTTGAATGTCGAACACGCCCAGCTGTTGGTCTATTTGTTCCACTCCTTGACTCTGATGCAGAAGAAATCTGTGTTACTCATGACATCCAATGCTATTATCAAGGTAAATTTCTTTAACCATGTTTTTTTTCGAATTTAAGATGTAATAGCATCAAAAAATACTACATCTACTCACTAGCTTATTAGTAAAATTGTTATTGATATCTTATATTCATGTATATAGGTAGTGGAAACCTTGGGAATCAACGACAGGAAGAAGGCAATGAATTTGGCGCCGCATCAACTTGTGCTGACAACTAGACTGATGCTATTGCTTGAGTACTTGATGAGACATCTGTACGACGCCCCGCAAACTTTGCTGCAACAGGTAATAATGTATTCAAAACATGGATATAGCTACATTTTAAAATTATTGTATGTGTATAAGGCGATAGAATTTACAGTGAAAAGAGAGTTTGCTAGATTGATGGTAACAATTTGATTAATTATTATTTGATCAATATTTATTTGGATTCATAATGAATATAGGGGGCATGGCAGTGGACACAAATAGTCTCCATATTTTCTGATCTTCATGATACTGGGCACATCTCTTATCTGTATGTTTGTTGGGTGTTTTTTTCATAATTACTATGCATATTAAACATACATACATACATACATACATACATACATACATAATCTCACCACGCCTTTATCCGCGAAGGGGTAGGCAGAGGCGCCAACAGGACACCCACATTTCGCCTTGTATGTTCCTTCCCACGATGAGATAGGGGGCGAGCCTATCGCCATATCGGGCACAAATTCCTGGCTCCGGGCTGATAATGAATAGAAAAATCAAATATCTCTTTTCGACCGACCCGGGATTCGAACCCCAGACCTCAGCTTTGTAACCGTACCGTAATACAACTACGCCACCGAGGCAGCATATTAAAATATTCTATTTTTTTTTCAGATTGAATGGAATCTTATCATCTCCCCCGGACTTGCTCAGCCCGCCCCAGAAGCGGGCACTAATGGCGGTAAAACCACCACTAACGGACTTCTCAAGTCTCGCATCTACTGCGAGGTGCCGTGCATCGAACAGGCGTATAGACGGCTGTCGCAGGACGAGACGTCAATGAGACCCAAGTTTTATTCGCTTACCAGTGCTGAGATTAACAATCAGGTGAGATTGTTACACTTAAATACATATTTACTTATTTTATTTTATGTATAACACATCAGGAGTGGGGTAAGTATTTTATTTTTAATGCAGCACAAAATATAATAAAAATCTAGAAGTAAAAGTATCCTAATTTTATATGTGGTGGAATTAAATACATTGTGGATCTACACTGTACCTGGTTTTTACTGAATGAATATTGGCTCAACTATTAACCATTATATCACCAATACTCTACTCATTTTGTTCAGTGAGTAAGACAGCTTAAACTGCATTAAACTTTCCATAATATCTTTTGTCCCTTAACTTCCATCTTCCGTTGCCAAACTACAAAAGTCCAATACAATTAACAATAACATATTGTATATTTATCAGGAAAACCCCAAATTCGACGGCTTAGCGTGCAACTTCGTCCTCGGCACCCCTCACAAGCTGAAGTACCCGCTGCTATTAGACGCGTTGCTGGCGCTGCTGAACTCTTCGTGCTTGTGCGACAACCCGCAGCAGCACTCCTCCGCCGCCGCGCTCGCCGCCGCGCATTACTGCTTCCAGACCGCTTGGAGGTCAGATTAATATTTATATTTACTGGGATTACGTGTATGTTGACTGCAGTGTCAATACAGCAATAAACATGTGTGACTTGTGCGTGGTGGTATATTTACGTGCATAATGAGTATTGCGTGTGATATCCGCACGCATATTGCGTACAATAATGCGTGTGTGTGCGCCGCAGTCAACGTGTCCAAGATGTGTCAAGATTTTTATGGTGATTACATACTATGGTTTTTTTAAGAGAATCTGTATGCAATAAATTCAACAAAATCAGTTAGTTCATATTTAAACAAAGTGAAATTAACTTTAGTTTAATCTGTCCATAAAATTGTTTTATCTTCAACCCATATTCTTTGTATTTATTTCTAGTTAGATATTGCTAGAATTAAACTGTGTATATTATTATACAGGCTAGTAATTAGCATGCCACCTGCAACTCCCCACATGGACAAACTGCAAGCGGGCATGGCGGCCGATCTGCCATCGCCTCTGCCGCTACACGCTGTTATATGGGCGCCGCGCGCTGACAACAAGGAGGTCTTCAACCCTTGGCTCAAAGACGCGCTGGTCAAGCAGGGGATGTATACTCAGGTTAGTATTTTTTTTTCCATTTCTATTTGTCTATTACAGCTTCAACGTCAGTTGGTAATTAAAAGAAAATACAATATCCGCCAAATCGCGCCTAAAGATTGTAGTTTGCGAAAGTGTTGGTAAAATGTTATTTCAAGTCGATGCTGCGTGACTAAATGTGTTGGTACAAGTATTCATGACGCGAAACAGTTATTTTAAGATATGTAAATGGACATTTTTGACAGTTATCCAGTAAATGTGTATTATCGTCGTAATGTAATAGGTACCGTTTGTATATTTACTATTTTAACCTACTTATATTTTTTTTTGGCTAGTATGCTGAGAACCTGTTAGCTGGCATAAGTTCATCCTGTGAGAACATTAACTACACAACATGGCTTGCTTCTGAAACTATTAAACACCTCAAACAAAACATTGGAGGTAAGAAAAAAACAGTAATACTTATACATATCCTTTTTAATTAGGTATTTGAAGAACGAGGGAATATTAGTCGCCATATCGATAATCGAAATCGATCGATCTAGCCAAAAAATTACGCTATCTTATCTAAATGAATAAATTGAACTTTATAACCATGTATATTATGTTGTATTTCACGTCATAACCGACTTTTGTATCATACTTCATTGGATTATTTTTGAAAGATCAAGTTTTGAACTGTCGTCTTCCCTTTTAGCCAACGGATTGCCGTCTCTGCTGGATGTCATATCTTGTGACGCGGTGCTTGTACGGCTCAAAGTTTGCCTGAGCGACTTCCGAGCTCTCACCGATCCTCAGAAATTCCTCTACGATCTCCTGGACTTGTTGGACACTATTTTGAAGTGTTGTCGGTAAGTTAGCCCTGAAGTAAATACAAAGCATCTTCCAGCTAGAATGAAGAATTAAAGTAAATTAAGAGTATACTTAGTTTAATGTGGTGTAAAAGCAATCTGTCGTGTGAAGTGAAATTTGAAAACATAATTATAATATGTAATAACGAGTTTTCGTAATTTTATACAGACCTATGTTAGTTATTATATTTTTAATCTGTGAAATTCTTAAAATTTGTAATATGGCATTGTGGGTCTATGTGTAATACTTATTAACTCGTAGTCAATAATTCGTTATCGGTCACCAGTCCATACACTAAAATATTCTATGTTTATAGAACCTAAATGTACACAAGATTAATTTGAAAACGACACCCTTCTATGGATGACTATAGGGTAATTTTATAAGACGGTAGTCATTAGAACAGTAATATAATGTGCAAAATGTTTGTGCTCAGCGTAAGCGCGGACTTAGAACTGGAGCCGCTACTGGAACCGTCGAGCAGCGCGTCCGAGACAGCAGTGCGAGCGGTGCGCTGGCAGGTGTGCGCGACGTCGGCGCCCGTGGGCACGGCGTCGGGCAGCACGCCGCCGCCGGCGCTGGGCGCGTGGCTGCGCTCGCAGCTGCCCGCCAGCGCCGCCGCCGCGCTCGAGAGACTCTCCACCGCGCCCACCATCGCCTGTGTCATGAAATTAGTGAGTGTACGCACGGTACACTTTTTTTATTTTTTTATTTGTGATTGGCAAATGATTATAAACTGTACAGCTTTGGACAAGTTTCATTGGCATTTTTGTATGTGTAAATGTTGTGTTCGTTACTTATAATGTTATGCTTTAATATTGCTGACATACTGTATTTTCCTGAAGTTTAAAAAAACATATTTTTATATGATTTTCTAATTATTTTTATGTTTCTTATGTAATTATATGAATACTGAACTTAAGAAAGCTTGGATTTGCCATGCTTATAATCATATTGTGATTTTGATACACAACTGCTAACTGCTACTTTTATAACGTCTTCAAAACAAACACAAACATCAACAAATACTCATAAAAATAATAATAATATGTCAATTACTTCTCCAGGCCTACGCCTACCACATCATACCATCAGAGAGCGCGGTCCTAGACCTGGTGAACTCTCACTGCGAGGCCATCACTGCCAACAACAAGTACTCGATCGGCAACTCGCTCATGATGCTGGCTTGTTCCGCTGGTAACCTGCTGGAGGTTGGCGTTGCCACTGTGTTGGAGAGCGGCGAGCTTACCAGGAAGACGCTGGACCTTATCGTGCCGGCTTTTGTAAGTATTTTTATGAGTTTATTGGGATTAGTAAGGATTTGTTGTTAGCATATTGTAACAGCTTTTATTTAAGTATTTTATACTTAAGAATTTCTGAAGTATGATTTATGAGGAAAAATATGCCTCAGGCATTAAGTCTGCCTTTACACATTGTATATAAGTAATGCATAAATAAAACAGAATAAAAAATCAAAAGTAAATTTAGTTTTCCGCATATTTTTATTAATCTGTCTATTTCAGTTTATATGCTTACTGATTCTTATTTCTTTTTTGTCAACAGACCGACGGTCGCGTAGAATTCATGGCTGAACTACTGGCGGCGGCTTTGAATGCCCTGGTCCCGCAAGTGCACAGAGCTGAGCAGTTGATACACGAACACATTCTGAAGACCACGTATCCAGTGCTTGTTGAGCATCTGCAGCCTTCCACAGAGAAGACACTACGCCATATGGTGAGTTAAAACAAAATCATAATTACCAGAGACATTTTATCCCTTAATAAAGTCTCTTGTATAATGGGAGTGGGCTTAAGTTTTGGGGTACCATAGCCTAAATTTATCCATGGGTTGAACTTCACATAATTTTGGCATTTTTGTGGGTCTGCCAAGGATGCATGTTTCGACACGATCATTTTGTTTAACATTTTCATAGGTTATAATGAAATATGTCTTCCATTTTACATAAATAAAAAATGTAAGATATGTGGCTTGTACTTGCGCAGGTAAAATATTGGGAGAAAATTTTGGATCGCCCAGCCGGGAGGTCGGCATATGAAGGCGTCTTTTGCGACAACTCAGAATTCTCTCTCGGTAAAATCCTACTGTCTGCGCCGAATGCAAGGACTCCCTACGCAGAACGGGTTATTAAGTGAGTAAAAACCATTTTTATTACCATAAATTTTGATGAAATTGATTGCAGGAAATTAGTATGCTTCTGTTGAGAGAAAGGTACAAAAACATATATTTTTTTGTGTCTTTTCTTACAATTTGTAAGCTAATTGAAATTTGTTTCTATGGGCGACATGTCTTGCCAACAAGATGAAATAATATCATTTGAATCCAAATTAATTTAAAGACCCTAAATCGATAGCTGAGACAGACGTAGTATGAGACAAGAGGTGGTGTATTTGCATTGTATAAGCAGAAGTTTTTATTTATTTATATTTTTCAGGCTCTTCATCAAGATATTTGCCGGATGCGAGAGCTCTGAGCTGAACAACTCTCTGTGCATATCTGTGTGCAAATTCATCGGCGTCGCGGACCAACAGAAATTGGCGTTACTGCTCTCCTATGTATGCTTGAGCTCGCCTAGTAAGTTGTGATTTTTAAATACTGGTTAGTTTAAAAATATGGATATAAGACAAACATATTACATTTCTATGTTCGAACTAGAACTCTAATTCTACATTATAAAGGAGATCGGTCGATTTGGTCCAACCGTGGACAAGAAATTCGTTATTACCAAAAAAATTGGCGTATTTTTTTAGATTCATTTCTCTATTTACTTTTATCCTACGCCATTGGAATTAGATTTACAAAAAAATGAGGATATCATGAAATATTTCTACCATTTTTGTATTTGTCAGCAACATTCATAGAGTTAACATCTGTCACGAGACTTTTATCTGTCAAATTGCATTGTTTATTTCGTCGTGTACTAATGTGTATTTAAAATTGAATTAATTTGAAAATCATATAATTTCGTTTTGTGGCTGGGTGTTGTGTTTATTCTCTACGGCGTCCCTTGCAATCAATTGCTTACCTCGATCCAACCATACTATAGCATATAAAGTAAGTTAAAATGTTTATAATCATCATGTAAGCAAAAACTACGGGAAATCATTGATGCGCGCCTGAAGCCAACAACTACGAGACACCGATCGTAAAGGCGCAAAGGCTTACATGATCTGTAATGTCTGAATGGATTCATTCTCAATCATTGTTTTATTTTTTCATTATTGTGTACGGTAGCTTCAGATATTTTTTAAACTAGCGCATGACAAAGTGACTAACTACATACAATAAACCTGATATCAAAATAATATACTTTTAAATATTCAAATGTGTTTTTCTGTCTTCCTTGATAAGCTTACGTACTTTATAATAATGTATATTCATACTCATCCCAAACTTAAAATATAAGCCAACTATGATATTACGTATTCAGTTAGCAGAAAATGGTAGATTTTGTAAAACTTTAAGAGGATAAATCTTAAAAACCCCGTATCCTAGCTCAAGAAGACTATGTCTTATTTTAAGGATAAAAAATCCTTATTATTTAATTCTATGTCTCATTTGTCCCCCCCATGTTTCCACTACTAGGCCCAATATTCATAGGAAAACGACCGATCTCCTTTTCGCATGTGTGGGGTTGCTAAAAAAGTTTTTTTGTTTCTTCGTCTGTTACTTTCTAAACTTTCGCATAATGTTAATATTTTGATTGAGTAAAATATAAAATATAGATTTTCGAGTATTTTTGCGAAAGTTTCTGAGAGCACCATCAAAGTACATTATGCATAAGTACATTAAATTTTTCATACTAAATCTTTACATCACCTACAGCGTCCACAACAGGCGCAGCGGGCACCACAAACGGCACGCCCACTGAAACAGAGCTCCCGACCCCGACGTCGTCAGCGCCGGACGCGGCCGCCAACCCCGCCTCCGTGGCGCTGCGCAACGCGCTCCGCACCGTGTTCCACAGCGAGGTGCAGTACATACAGCGCTCCAACGACACGCCGCCGCAGAGGAACGACTCCGACATGCCCGTTGATGTGTTCGAGGCGCCGTGAGTATTTACTTTTAAATTCTTGAATATGTACAGGACACGTAGGAACCAATTTGGCCGTCGGCCGATAGGACAGCGATACTTTATGGGGCTGTGAAGCGCAAGATCTTGATTATTGGCAGATCAGAAGCTAATTATCTTCCAAATTCAAAGATCATGTTGTTGCTCGGGTATGAAATATAATTAATCGACAGGGGTAAAGTCGGAACATGAATATAAGCCTTATCGGTCTGTAAAACATGAAAACTATGTTGGACCGATATAAGGGTGGTGATATAAGGGTCGGTAGGAGGTATCCGACGTAGTTGCCAATTCGGTTGTACGGCACTACGTAAAGTCCGCCTGGTGTTCCGCAGTGAGGCGGAGAACGCCGCGCGCGCTAACGACGCGCCGCCGCCGCGCGCCGACTCCGACATGCCCGTCGATGTGTTCGAAGCGCCGTGAGTGCCACTGGCTTTACACTAACCCCGCCCCGCCCCGTGCCAGTAGTCACGTGCACACACTAGTCTACATCAATAAAAATATACCATATCCATCATACATGTTGACTGCGGCGCCAAAACGAGCTATTTCCTTAAGATCGGCTCGCGCATAAGTAATAAAATGGTGCGCCCGGGGTTTGAAAACTTCGAACTCGTTGAAATCGAAAAAGCACGTGTACGAGCCGCACTCAACGTGTTGAAGCATCTAGGAACTCTAGTTTCATCAATCTGCCAGATTAGCTATCTCCATAACCCGTAAACAAATAAATATCATGAACATTGTAAGTTGGGAGGATGGAAAATGATCCATAGAATAGTTGAAACTAAATTCAATTATGTCACCGAAATGTGTTAAGAGCCACGTGATAGTCTCTCCTTAGTCTATAATTTTTGACACTGCCCTATTATTAGGTGCAGTGCCGTCATTTTACCTTCAACTAATTACAACATCATTGTTGAAAACATCCATGATATTAATCCAGCGCTGCAGAATATCGGCACTGTATCATACAGTGTCAAATTAATGAAAGGTATAGAATAAATATTGAAATCACAAGAATATTGGGTCGTCCAGAGGTACGTTATTACAGCTTGCTCGCACCTTGCATGTCAGCGTCTTTAGTTGATACATATACCCTGCATTTCTATCTAGCGGTGTTGTATGATCCTGTTTAACCCGGCGCGTCACTAGGACGTATACGGTCGCTACCAGGTACAAAATAATCAGCAGAAATAAAATTGTGGAAAAATCTTATTTGGGTACGTATTTAGGTATGGTAGCGCCTTATGCCGGGTTAAATAAAGTTTTAAATACAAAATATTAATGTAAACGTTCTTTAACAGGTCTCCAGCGCCCAGGGCTCAGTCAGACACCGCGCAGCAATCCGGTAATTCAGGTTGGTATTTATGTTTTATCGAGCACAACGGCCGAAGCTTTAGATGTTATATGTATTAACACTTTGTCTGCGGTGCCAAAACAACGAACTGTCCTACAGCGCTGTCCGGGAGTATTAATGAAAATAACACGCCAGACGAAGAACTGCGACAAGCGAGATTGCTAAGACAGAGAATATATGTGCCCTGCGGTCGTCTTAAAGGTGATTCGTAAAATTATTATAGTAGGGCAATGATTACAATGAATAATTGTTATTGGAGGATGAAGAAGTAAGAGATAACATGAAATATAATATTGTCATCATCATTATTATCATTGCCATCATCATCATCACTCATCCTCCTCAGATACATTCAAATACAATCCACTGCTAAACATAGGCCCTCTTCAAGGATTTCCACAGCGACCTGTCGATATATTATGTCCGAAATATATGTATACAGTAGACACCCAGTAATTCGGCACTCTTGTAATCCTGCATGCTTAACGCGATTTGAAAGTATACAATTTATTTAATGATTATTTATATTTGTAGTAAAATCTGTCGGCTTGCACCCAAAAGTAGACTGTTAGAGAATGCCACTGGCATGAAATTCGCCTTTATGCGGTTTGGTATAAAGAAAGAAATAAATAAAAATTCAGTAATTTATTAGATTACAAGGTATTCTATACAAAATAATCCGGACTATAGGGCATTTTCAGGCAAATTCGATAGTCTCTTTAAAGCTTTGTCGGATATTTGGGGGCCCATTGTAATATGTATATCGTTTGGTGTGTAGAGACTTGCAGCTGGTCGGACGGCAGCAAGGAGAGCGGCGCGCCGGCCACGAGCGCGGCCCCGCCTGCCGACGCCGCGCCCGCCACGCTCGCTGACTCCACCAATGACAACGCCGCGCTACTCTCTGCCATCTGCAAACATGTTGTACAGCATTGGTACGAATCGATATTTATTAATTTTTCAATTTAAATTTTATGAAAAAATATTATTATAAATTATTGTTGTAAATTGCTGATAAAAATAATCATCTATTATTCAAGCATATCTGTGTGCAGCTATTTTGGTATAGGCCAAATAAATATTGTTTAGAAGCTTAGCTTCGGGCCCTAATTGATGCAGTTCGCAAACGTAGATTATTAATTGTCAACTTTGACAAATCGTTTGCTTTTTTAATATTCTATTTATTTAATATTTATTGCTAACAATAAGAGAAAATACTAGAGATATATTAGTATATTACTTCATCAATGTAAACCAGTCAACCTACGGACATTGTCCTTTTTAACATCCTGTGACCAAGATCTTCGACTTATTAAATTAATTTCAGTGATTCTAAAAATATTATTGCCTGCACACTACCGAGCGCTTGCCAATCCGCAGCATCCACACAGAATACACTCGCCAAAAAATCAGGAAATATGTTTATGTTTAGTATAAATACATTTCTTTCAGCAGTGAAAACGTGAGCGAGCGCATGTTGGCGACGCTGATCACAGTATGCGGCGACACTCCGTGCACACCGCTCCTGTTGCGCGAGATGTGCCGGTTAGCCGACGCGCACGCGGGCGGAGACCATCGACAACTGTTCCCTGCCGCTGTCGGATGGCTGTCTGCTTGGTTAGTATATCATATATCGATAATTAATCGACAATGTTATACATCGAAATATATCGATAAGACTTTAATTTGGTGCATTTGATGCCAACATTACTTTACGAGTTGTGAAAAAGTCGCTCTTAAGATATTGCGGCGGGTTTAGGGACCACCCGCAGATAGGAGTAGGTAGAAAATAAGAACTCAGGGTGATTACGCGGTACAGGCTTTAATATTTCGCATCACCGTCTTACACTCGGTACTGTTGCTGGTGTTATGCAACAAGAGTCACTGGCCTTCTGTGGACACTGATCCGGGTCTTGTGCACGTGGCGGTTTCCGACGACAGCTCGCCGGCAAGGTTGGCTGCCACGTGGCCGGAAGTGGTGCGCAGGTCAGCGGCTCGGCGCAGGTGCGGTCGCAGCACGGGCAGGAAGCGGTGCGGAGTGAAGCCAAGCACGGCACGCTCCGTGCCGTAAGCAGGAAGAGAGAAGCAGAAGGTGAAGCTGATGAAGGTGAAGGTGATGAACCTGGAATCAGCGTCCAAGAAATCGGAATGCAAACTAGGTTCACATTCCGTGCCAGCGACTCGTGGTAGTTCACAAGCCGGTGGCAGAATAAGCTGCGAAGCAAGCGGTTAAACGGTTATCACTTTTAACACTCACCCCAGCGGGTACACCAACATGCGTGGTAGCACGCAGTTAATAAAAAGGAAAGAGGACGCGAGCGAGGTTACACGCGTATTTATGCGCGCGATGACAGTTCGCACGTTGTAGCTGTCAGAATTAAATCGACCAATCAGCGCAATGGAGGCGTTGATTGGCATAAACAATATGATTACTATAGACCATAGACGGCAACTAATCCGGGTGACATTCTACAACGTCACAGTACCCCGCCGAAAAGACCAGGATTTTACTTATAACTAAATATAAGTAAAATCCGTCTGCCTACTTAGCATTCTTGTTATATTCACTTTCATTCTATCTTCTTACATGCATCTTTCTTTCAAAATGTCTAGCATCAAAATATATTATGACCAAGACCCTATAGAACAGAGAATACTTTGCAATACTAAAGGACTCTCTAAAACAACAAGAAGAGTAATGGTAAATAGGAGATGTTAGTAGATGGCAGGATATGTTTAGTGTCGCTGTTAATGTCATGTAGTTAAAAATATATAAAATGTTAGATGTGTTAATAGATATTAGTATTTGTAGTTAGTTAGTTTTAAATCTTTGATATGCCAGGTACCTAGTGGATTACCGTTCATATCTTCCAAATCATATACTAAAGGTGATTTTTTCGAAATAATTTTACACTTTATAAACTTGGGAGCAAGTTTTCTATTAAAATGCTTATCCTTGTCGCTTTGATAAAAAGTTTTTCTCCAAACTACATCGCCTACATTAAATTCCGCAGGTTTCTTCCTTAGGTTATAGTTAGCACTATTCCTCTGATGTGCCTGCAGAAGCAACGACTGTACTTTGTTAAAAATATTAGATAGTATGCCTAAGTTTTCAGCATAATGATCTCGAGGTATGAAAATAATATCCTGATCCACATTAGTGTCTACATAGTGTGAGCCACAAGTAACTAGTTCACGACCATATACTAGAAATGAGGGAGTGTAGCCAGTCACCTCATTAACAGAGTTGTTAATTGCAAACTGTATTTTGGGAATCAAGAGATCCCATACGCGTTGATCATTTTCAATAAATGTAGAAATAGCTGTCATGATAGTTTTGTTGTAGCGTTCGACAGTATTGACATGAGGAGTATATTTAGGTGTAAAATGAATTTTTGGAATTTTATACTTCTCTAACATATTTTTTAAAGTTGAGCTAATAAATTGACGTCCATTATCCATAAGAATGGTTGATGGAATGCCATGAACAAGGAAAACATTTTCTTCTAAAATTTTAGTTATAATTTCCGCGGTAGCGCGTTTTAATGGAAAAAGTAAGCAATATTTAGAAAAACAACAAGTGACTACAAAAATATAACAATTTTGCTTTCTAGTACAAGGGAGAGGTCCAACAATATCAATACTTAGCATTTGAAATGGTCGGGAACACGACTTAGGTCTGCCCATTTCACCCAAAGTGGTGTGGTTTTGATGTTTATGGGAAATACAGACATCACAAGAAGAAACAAATTCTACAACACTAGCATGCATTCCTGGCCAGTAGTATTTTTGTGCCAGCCTTCTGTAAGTTTTGAAAATACCAAAATGTCCAGCTAAAGGGTTACTATGGTTTTCAAAAATAATAGGGGACCGAAGTTCCTGAGGGACAACTTCCTTCCACTCGAATTCAGTATTAAGTACACATTTAGATTTCATAAAACGATAAAGACGATTATCTTTAATTATATAGTTAGGGTATGAAGTTGGTGAATTTTGACAACCGTGAAAGATATTTAGGTACCATTCATCAGCTGTTTTAGTAACATTCATGGAAGTATCAATAGTACTTATATGCTTAGGACAAGAACGAGACAATGCATCAGGAATAACATTATCTGCACCCTTACGATGTTTAATGTCGAAGGAAAATGCAGAGAGTCGGACACCCCAGCGAGCGAGCCGACCTGTAGGGTTATTCAGGTTTAGAAACCATTTAAGAGCTGAGTGGTCTGTGTAGACAGTAAATTTTTTACCACTCTCTAGGTAACATCGCCAATGTTCTAAAGCAACTAAGACTGCTAAAGCTTCGCGTTCAGTAATGCTGTAGTTACGCTCCTGTGGGGACAATGATTTACTCATATAGGCAATGGGATGTTCTACGCCATCAATGGTTTGAGTCAGTAAAGCACCGACACCATAGTCGCTAGCATCTGTGTGAACTTCGAAGGGCATGTCAAAATTAGGACACGACAATATGGGAGCTTGCACTAGACAGTCCTTTAGTTTGTTGAAAGAGTCCTGCGCCTCTGGAGACCAAATGAAGGGTTTAGCCTTCTTACTTGTAGAAGTAAGTTTATTGAGGGGACCAGCAATTGAACTAAAGTTAGGAACAAATCTACGATACCAAGATGCAGTGCCTAGAAAACGTTTGACCTCCTTAGGGTTGGTCGGTGTAGGAAAATTCAGAATAGCATCGACTTTTCCAGGATCAACTTGTAGACCATTCGAGTTAACAACATAACCTAAATATTTAAGTTCAGTACGAAAAAATTGTGATTTAGAATAATTAATAGTCAAATTAGCATATTTTAATTTATTATAGACACGTAAAAGCATAGCCATATGATGATCAAAATTAGGAGATACAACAATGATATCGTCTAAGAAAACGAAAACGCAATTCTCAAATTCAGGACCATAGAACAAAATATCAACCAGCCTTTGCTGCGTTGCAGGTGCGTTAGTAAGACCAAATGGAGTAGTGACAAACCTGAACGAACCACGTGATGGAATATAGAATGCTGTTTTATCACGATCACACTCTTCAATAGGTATTTGCCAAAAGGCTTTCGAAAGATCGATAGAACTTAAATAACAAGCGTTACTTAAGCCCCACGTTGGGCGCCACTGCGGCGGGTTTAGGGACCACCCGCAGATAGGAGTAGGTAGAAAATAAGAACTCAGGGTGATTACGCGGTACAGGCTTTAATATTTCGCATCACCGTCTTACACTCGGTACTGTTGCTGGTGTTATGCAACAAGAGTCACTGGCCTTCTGTGGACACTGATCCGGGTCTTGTGCACGTGGCGGTTTCCGACGACAGCTCGCCGGCAAGGTTGGCTGCCACGTGGCCGGAAGTGGTGCGCAGGTCAGCGGCTCGGCGCAGGTGCGGTCGCAGCACGGGCAGGAGGCGTGCGGAGCGAAGCCTGTGCACGAAGTCAGCACTCCGTGCCGTAAGCAGGGTAGAAGAAGCAGATGAAGATGTAGGTGCAGGTGAAGGTGAAGCTGGTGAACCTGGAATCAGCGTCCAAGAAATCGGAATGCAAACTAGGTTCACATTCCGTGCCAGCGACTCGTGGTAGTTCACAAGCCGGTGGCAGAATAAGCTGCGAAGCAAGCGGTTAAACGGTTATCACTTTTAACACTCACCCCAGCGGGTACACCAACATGCGTGGTAGCACGCAGTTAATAAAAAGGAAAGAGGACGCGAGCGAGGTTACACGCGTATTTATGCGCGCGATGACAGTTCGCACGTTGTAGCTGTCAGAATTAAATCGACCAATCAGCGCAATGGAGGCGTTGATTGGCATAAACAATATGATTACTATAGACCATAGACGGCAACTAATCCGGGTGACATTCTACAACGTCACAATATCCTGTCTCGTTACTTTAAAATATTGCTAATTTTTGATCTAAATTTTTGTGAATAGACTTACTTACCAGTAGGATATGATTTTTCCACCAAAAATTGTTTCAATTTCATATTATTAATCCGAGATGTTCAAAAAATTTTCAGTGTCGAAAACCTGAGCAGCCAAGAAGTACTGGAGAAACTGGAGGAAGGTCAAGTCGACAGCAACCTGGCCCCACAGATCGAGTCAGCTTGCGTGCTGCTTTCCTATTTGGCCGATTCGCTGCACGCTATTAATACTTCACAACCGCACAGTACGTACCAAAATCTTCTTCGTAATTTCTTCTAAAACTCTTCTATGTCTATATTAAAGAGTAGATATATTTTTAAAATTAATTGTCGATAGTACGACAAATTAAATTCCTTAATACTTTTATTGTATAAACACATTTTCTCCGAACCAAAATCCAAATGAATATAAGTTGCTCCAATTCGGTGAAAAGTATCCTTTTTTCAATCTACCTGATGGGATAAGATTTAAATACATTAATCGCTTAACAAATAATGTACTATATTTTCCAGCTTGGCGGTCGGTCAGCCCAACGTGGGAGTCACCGGCCGATCTCGGATTCGACTTGGATTACACTGACGAACAGCAAGACGACGATGACACCAGTGCAGATGACTCGGTAAGAACAACTTTATATTGCTTTAAGTATTTGCAAATGCAATTAAAGTTATATAATATGTTTTAATTGTCAACATTTTATATATAAAATTTCACCTTTCATTAAAATGCACCGGAGAGTGTATTTAAAAAATTTAGTAACTTGATTATTTTTGCACAGATCTCTCCTATGGGATGTTTTTTTTTCGATCTTAATGAATTGAAGCATGTCATACAAAAAAAGACGAAATCACTAATATCTAAACAGTAAATACTCATATCTAGAAACCACTCCACTTACCATCACATCAATTCGTACCACAAAAATACCAATCACCAATTCTCCTTTTTTCAGGACGAAGACGCGATGCTCCAGTACAAACTCTGCACATTCACAGTCACCCAGCGCGAGTTCATGAACCAGCACTGGTACCACTGCCACACGTGCAAGATGGTGGACGGCGTGGGCGTGTGCACGGTGTGCGCGCGCGTCTGTCACCGCGGACACGACGTGTCGTACGCCAAGTTCGGCAACTTCTTCTGCGATTGCGGAGCTAAGCCTGATTCTAGGTATCGTTTTGTTTTATTTGTTGTAACGCAATGAAGGATATCAAATGTTATAATAGGCCACATTTTTCATCATAGATATAATATATATGTGCCTACAAATATAGAGCCTAGGCCTTAAACGGCCTGTTTAGGCTTCATTATTATACTGAAGTTGTAGATGAAAGTGATGTATCTTTTGTCGTAGTTGCCAAGCGTTAGTGAAGCGTTCGGTGACGCTGGGTGGAGCCGCGCGCGGCGGAGCTGAGGAGGCGGCGCCCGCACCTTCACTGCGTCGCCGTCCGTCCAGCCCCTCGCCGCCCGCGCTGCTGGCACCGCCACGTAGACCCGTTCTCGCTGCTAATATTCAAGGTAATTGTTAGCTTTCTATTGTGATGTCAGCTATAATGAGGTATACAAGATAGTTTGTTTGATTATAATCTTAGGTAATGTCATAAAATTTTCGGCTCTAAATTATATGGGAACATTTTTTTCAGTAGGATTTCTTTTTTCTATTTCTCTAATTCTCCATTGATGTCGGATGGTATTGTGAAATACGAATGTTGCATAATTCATTAAATTGCCGTTATCTGAACAAATTATTTTTATTATCAGCCGTAAGTGTCCCACTGCTGGGCAAAGGCCTCCTCCCTTTCCTTCCAGATTTGGCGGTCTTGCGCAATTTGGGGCCAATCCTGTAGAAACTTGTCGATTTCGTCTCTCCATCTACGCCTGGGTCTACCGCGACGTCTTCTATCTGAACAAAAACACACAAAAATACATATTTATATAGAATAACCGGTCTTGTTGCCCCCATTCCCAAATTTGCTGTCATTATATAAAAATCCGTCAAAGTTAAAACAAAGTGTAGTTAAAGCGTATCCTGTTCCATTGTCGTAGGTTGTCGCGGGTTCCTGTCCTCGTACGGCGGGTGGGGCGCGTGCATGGAGCGCGTGCGGCGGCTACTAGAGGCGCTGAGCGTGCCGGTGCGCGCGGCGTGCGAGCGCAACGCCCCCACGGGCGCGCACGGACGGGCGCAGCGCGCGCTCGCGCAGCTGCACCTCGGGGAGAAACGATTCACGCACACTGACAGCCTTATGCTGCCCACACTCGGTGATTATTCCATCCGATACTCCATACGTAAACTAAGGACTCTATACTGGTGCGAATCATCCTATATACGTAAAATTGTATACAGGTTGATTTGTTTGTATATCCCCCTTTTAACAATGATTGGCACTCTAATAACATATAAGAGTATTATTTTTAAATACAGTAGCTAAATCAAAAGACAAGTGACAATGTCTTTTAAAGCAGCCCATTTTATTATATTATGTGGATGATATTTCAAACATATTCCATTAAAAACCTTGGGACTATTACTTAAAATGGGTGACGGAAAATACTACATTAAGTAAATTCAACAAACTGCTAGTGCTTGTGCTTTAAAATTAAATAGTTTAAAAGTTTATACCATACAGCAATATTATAGAAATATATTTTTTTTTCATTACATCATTGGTTGAATCATTGATCAGTTGCTCGGAGAGCCAATCATTGCATATAATGTTATTGTAAAAGCCCAAACAACATTAAATTCTACGTTTTCCCAGAAATGTTTACCATCTATGGAATTCATTTCTAATACAAATATGTGTAGTCGTTCTGCGTAAAGCTTTGGTCTTGTGATCGGAACGCACAACGCAACATCGTAATTGCTTCTCACCGCCGACGCATTCTGCGACAGAAAAGAGACGATTATTGTCGGTTTTTATGCAAAGTCCTGTCCGACACCGCAAATTGTGTGTTTTCACCAAGAGGCCAAAGCTTTAAATTAGACTTGTAACATTGGACCACGCTCTGAACACTTTTCTGTTTTTAACAAATCTCTGAACACATCAGTTATCGTGCAGTGTACACAATGATGCAAATCCCGTGATACTGGCTCGATAAGTTCTCTCATATGTGAGAGGCCGCCTTGGTAGGTACCACCTCTATGTCTAATATCTATTTCTCCCGCCAAACAGTTATCTAAATGCACTGTAGTGGTTTGATATAACATAATGGAATTAATATAATGGAAGTTATATTAATTTTATTTGCATTCCTAATAAACCACGTTGAAATATCCTATAACTGGTCCAAAGTTAGTAGAATGACTATAAAAATAAATTGACTTATTGGCAATTGGATATTTATGTCATTGTTGAATAACTAATTATATTTTTCTCTTTCTGCTTTAATTAAGTGCAACATTTTGATGGGAAAACAGAAGGTTAAAAGTTTTACTTAATTATTATATATACCTTTTTTCCATGTCTGTAAAATTTTAGATGGAAGTAATTACATTGTGCATTGTATTGTTGAATTTTTATTTCCTGTAATATTTTATTTTTACCTTTTTATTTTATTGTACTATTATTGTAGTATTTTATAAACTTTTAAACTTTTGTGGTATGAAATGTTATTGTTGTTAATATTGCACGTAGATTTTTGTACGTAGTATTGAATGTTTTTATGTGTTGACGTATTATTTTGTTGTGCATGGTACCGATGGTTTGTGTGTGTGGCAGGTTCGCAAGAGGGCGCGTTCGAGAACGTGCGCATGTCGTACACGGGTGAGAACGGACAGACAATCAGGCAGTTGATGTCTGCGCACAAGTTGCGGCGCGTGGCGATGTGTTGCCTCGCCTCGCCACACGGCAGACGACAGCATCTCGCTGTCTCACACGAAAAAGGTAAAACGAGGTTTTATTACTAACGCGATACCAGTCATCGAGACGGTAATCGATTGTGTGGTGAATTACCTGGTTGTTCCGTACTGGTTTCTTTGGTCCTTTCGTTAAATTTTCCGTTCGTTTATTGATTTTGTTTTAAATTTAAAATATACAATATTTTATTCATTTCTTACACTTCCTTTACCATCCCATTTCTAATGCAATTTTTTGTTTTTAGGAAAAATCACGGTACTTCAACTGTCAGCGCTGCTGAAACAGGCTGACTCATCGAAACACAAGCTGACACTGACTCGATTGTCATCCGCTCCGATACCCTTCACGGTGCTCAGTCTCAGTGGTAACCCGTGGAACGAAGATTTATTGGCAGTATGCGGTCTCAAGGAGTGTCATGTGCTTACTTTCAATAGTGGAGGTGAGTGCTTCGTGAATCAATTTTAGTGGGTCGCTTGAGCGGTAATTGCTTATCGAATAAAGCATCGATGAAATGATTATCGATTATATTAAGTCGAAAAATAAATGATAATAGATTTTAATACTTTATTTTTTGCTTTATCAGGCGCTGTAGCAGATCATCTAGTGCTGAACACAGCCCTGGAAGGCAACAACTACGTCATCAAGGCTTTATGGCTACCGGGATCGCAGATTCTGCTCGCACTAGTAACATCTGACTTCGTCAAGATATTCGATCTGAGCAAGGACTTGAACAATCCTACACATCACTTCCTCGTGCCGAGCGGAAAGGTATATTTATACTATTTTGGTTATTCATAGAAATAGATGTCTTATGTATACACTTTTAGAATCTATTTTCATTTAATATAATATCGCTTTTGAACATTCAACTTAGAACATGAATCCAGTGTATATGAGTGTAAAATGTCGACGAAGTAGTTGCTAGGAAATATCTAGTGGTAATTAAAGCGCAACCACTCCTATTTTTTTAGAGAGAGTTGTTATTTTGTATGATTGTTGTGCAGTTTTAATACATTGTACAGTTTTTATAGTATAATCACTGATACAAATTGTTAATTTCCATCAGGTCCGCGACGTAACATTTGTGTACCAAGACGGCGTGATACACATGCTGTGCATGAGCTCCGCCGGTCACATCTACTGGCAGCCCATGACGGAAGAATCCGGCGCCGCGCTCGGCACATTCTACGTCACCAACACATTGGAAGTACTTCACCCGGAGATACAGGTAATATTATAAAATTATTTTTTGGGGTTATTTTATCCTGTAATGTGTCTATATGTTATGTAAGAAATTAAATTCAGGAGTAATAATACTCGATAAAAATATTATTAACTTGCGATATCGATTACTTAGATTACAGAAATACAAAATAATTATATCGATATTTTTAACAATAGTATAATAATTAAACTATGTCTTAACTCTTAACAGGATGTTGCCGGATTGGTTGGAGGAGGGGGTGTATCAATATACTACTCACACACACTCAAGATGCTGTTCTTCTCCTACGCTCAAGGAAAGAGCTTCCTCGCACCCTTGAGCAATGTGGAAGAAAGTGTCAAAGGTAATATTCTTTGACTATCTTACTAACACATCCTAAGCCATAATGAAGGACCTAGACATGCCTCTCGAAAGAGTAAAAGGTTTGTGATCTGTCTTGACATAGTTTTGGAAACTTTAAATTGCATGTCATATCGCTTATTTGGTATTGATTGGCATTTAATAATCAAAGACGTATGATCTAAAAGTTATAATAATGTATGAACTGAAAGTCCAAAAAATTACGTTCTTGTTTTGATTTAGGAACGGCCATGATCACGCTATCGGCAGCCGCTACGCAGAAGGAAGGCGGCGGTCGCGGCGGCGGCAAGCAGGGTGGAGTACAGTCGCTCTGTCAGTGGGCGGAAGTCCCCGGACATCCGGGCCTGGTCACTGCGGTGATGCAGGCCTCCAACAACCCTGTTGTACTCATGTTGACGCCCACTAACATCTTCGTGCAAGAGATTAAGGTTTGTGAGAATTATCGATATAATTGTATATAAATGTTAAAAGATATCGATCGTATATTACATTATAGATTAGAAATAGTTTAAAATACTATATTTTTAAATACATAGAATATTAATTTGTTACAATAAAATTTAATATTTGAAGTTTCCATTCATAGTCCAGTCCCATTTGGGTTGGCGTAGAAATTTACATTTTTATACATTCAAATCTACACACGATTACTCTTCAGTCGTTGTTTCTAAACATACTTACCTCTTTATAATTTTTAATTGTCATTGATCTCTTTATGCTCTTATTTTTGTATCTTCACTAGGTGATACCAGCGAAAGCAAAGATCACGGACATGGTAGCAGTCCGCCACTGGTGCGGAGGCGGCGGCGACCAGAAGAGCACGCTCATACTCCTCTGTGAAGACGGATCTCTCCGCATGTACGCGGCCAGTAACGAGAACACGGGGTACTGGCTCGCGCCCGCCATACAGCCGACGCACGCGCCGCGCCGCAGGCCGCGCCAGCCGCTGCACCACGCCAAGGGGAAGGCCCAGCAGGTACCGACCATGAGTTATGCGCAGGTAGATAATATTATGAGATTCAAAATTAGTGGTTTTGTTGATACTAATATTTTTCCAGTACGATTAATTGGAAATATCCCCTTTTGGATATTGATAAATACGTCCAGCACTTAAAACAGTCCTGGGTTTTAGAGTCTGAGATACATACATTAAACAAGAATGTATGGTCGAGCATCAAACAAAGCATATGAACCCAACAAACAAAACCTTTCGTATACTATTAACTTTTAATCTCCTGTCACGGACTGTCAAATATCTCTTATCAGCTTTTTTAGTCCTTAGTGCCTTGTTGTTATAACTTTATATCATTTTGTAATTATTAGAATAGCTCTTAAAAACTTGTTAAATCTACAGGCCGTGACCAAGTCCAGCGCAAACGGAACTCCACAGTTCCCGATCGACTTCTTCGAGCACTGCGTTGCCATGACTGACATCGAGTTCGGCGGGAACGACCTGCTGCAAGTCTACAACACGGCTCAAATCAAACATCGTCTCAATACTGCAGGTAAATCTCTAATGATGATACTCATTGTATAAGACAAGAGCTGTAATCTTAGTCATTTGAATGTGTTTGCCTATAAACTCTAGCAATATTTGTTAAATATGTATGTATTCTTAAAGAAAGAAAAATGAAAAGATTGAAGAGCGGGAGGTTATTTGTCCTCCAGTAAGCGCATTTTATCAGAAAACAACTTTTTGGAAAATATGATCATATTGTTTCATTCTCTTACATCAACTTCTTTTAATTTTATGTCACAACCAGTCGTTAACATGGTGTTTTTATTGCAGGATTATACGTAGTTTCCACAAAAATGAGTGGATTCTCAATGGAAGTGATTAACTCTGATCCCAACATGGTGATCTGCGGTATACGAGTTCTCTTGGGCAGCCAAGACGTTGCCCGCACGCCATCGTTCATCGAGGTAAGTACCGCCACTAAGACGTTTCGTAGAGCCCTGTGGACGCTAAAGTCAGCTGTTAAAACCATTTTGTATCAAATAATATGCTAAAAATAGGCATTGCTGTCGACCACAAGAGACGAAATAAAACATTTTTATTTCATACATCTAATTTAATTTATTTTTATATATAGCTGTAGCCGCAACCAAAGCACATGAGATTTTAAACCCATTTATCGATATATTGGTTGAAATCTCTTGTTGTCGATAGTTTTAGAACCAAATATAATCTCGTAATGGTAAAAATAATTACTGGATTTCAATCCATCAGTTTTTGTTCACTAATGATTTAATCTTAGTAATTAATATGTGTATCATAGCTTCATATTTTCACTGCTTTTATAAAAGGATAGTGCTAACTGTTAGTTTATTTGTAGACTACAACAGTTATTAGTGACATCCAGCGTAGTAAAGGCTTTGCGTTCAAAGGGCTATGTAAAACTCATAATCATAAGTAATATCACTCGATAAATAAAATTGGTTTTACTTTCATTTGTTATAGCACGCCGGAGTAAAAGGGCAAATGGTCATTTTCATTATTATATTCAAAATTATGTTTTATTTTACTCTGGATAGAAATAAACAAGTTTCCCTTTCCTACAGGTGTATGGTAGGTCGATTCAAACTGTTGTTGTACGCAACCGTTGGTTCGATATACCGCTAACACGTGAGGAATCTTTGCAATCGGACAAGAAACTGCTTCTGAATTTCGGTCCTTCCCAGGACCCTGATGGAGTTACAATGGTGGATTCTATTAAAGTAAGTGTTGATAAAATGAAAAATACTATCAACTCCAACAACACAATTTCATTCTTAAAAGTATAATTTTAATGTGGTTAAACTTTCTGTTTTTTTTAGGTTTATGGCAAAAACAAAGAGCAATTCGGATGGCCCGAAGAGAATGAAGATCCTTCCGCATGCCCTTCATCTAGCAAAGTTGTTCAAGTAAGTGATAAATAAAATCTGTTCTAGAATACGTTTTAATAATACAACATCGATATACAGCTATTCTAGTGTTCGTGAAACTCTTGTATAATTGGTACGGAAAAATACATGTTCTCAGATTTAGATTAATTTTAAAAGTTGTGGTATTAAAGTCACTGTTTGTTGTTTGTTCATACAGGAGGCTGAAGGAGCCAGTGGCGCGTGGAAGCCTAGTCCTCTGGAGCGCCTAGCGTGCGCCGCACTGGAAGCGTTGGAGCTGGGAGCGGGCGCGCCGGCGAGCTCGGGCGCGGCGGCGGGCGCGGAGGGCGGGGCCGAGGCGGCGCGCAAGCTGCTGTGTGCGCCCGCGCCGCCGCACCTGCACGCGCGCGCACAGTGCCTGCTGCGCGCCGTGCACCACTCGCACTACCACCAGTACAAGGTCATTACATTTTAAACTCACCACTGAATGAAAATTATTAAATTAATACAGAAAGTATGAACAATTAATTTTATTTTGGTGTGATGCAGCACCTGCACTTGCTGGCCTGATAGAAATAACTATAGTCTATCTTAACTAAGAAGTTCCATTTGACGTTTCATACTTTTAACGTAAATAACTTTGTGCAGACGTAACCCACACAATTTCAATAACACTTTCCGTAAATCCATGGAATTATGAAGCTATTCTTATTTTATCACTAGACTTACAATCCATAATCACTAAATTTAAACTAGAATCCTTTAAATAAAGCAAAATAACCATTTTAAACAACATATTTTTTTTCTAGACGTCATTACAAAGTCACCTCGTTAGGTCTTTTACCGGTAGAGTCGAGACTATTCAAACGCATTTGTATACGCATAATCGGTAAAAATATTTAAATAATCGAGTAGATTTAAAACAGTTGTGTTTTAATTTTTTAAAATACTGAACTTGCAGCTAATAATAGGTATGCTGTCAACGAACATACATCAATAAATAGTGAAATAATAATATTAATATGAATTAATTTATCATTAAATAATAGATTTGGATATTACAATGGAAATGGAATTTACTGGTGGTAGGTCTCTCATATGTGAGAGACCGCCTGGGTAGGTACCAACGCAATGTCTATTTCTCCCGCCAAACAGCAGTGTAAATGCGCTGTTGTGTTCCGGTTTGAAGGACATTGTAGCCAGAGTAACTACTGGACATATTGAGACTTAACATCTTATGTCTCAGGATGGCGAGCGCAGTGCAATTCCAAGCATTGCCTTGTAATTCATGGTGTTGATTGGTTTTGCTACTGTCCATGAGCGGTCGTATCGCTTACCATCAAGCGAATGGCATGCTCGTCTCGCCATTCATTGCAATAAAAAAAATAAAAAAAAATGAAGGCAGTATTGTAGGATACGGCACACATAGTGAGGAGGTTCCTCACTTTGGAGTATATGTATTGTATTGTATGTATGTATCATGTGTTCATAAGCATGTGCGTGATGTGGACTGGACTCAAAAAGTGTCTGCACCCGGGTGAAGCCGGGCCGGGCCGCTAATAATAGATAAATCACTCCTTTTGTTCCTAAATATGTAGTAAAGTGACTGATGCAATTGTTGATGACTCATTAGAATAAAAATGTTCATGAAGAAATAAACGAAATGATAGAAACTGAAAATATAAACTGTAATCGATTAAGAAATACAAACAAATATTATCGATATCTCTATATAATCGGATATTGTAAGAACCGATTTATTTGACAGCATCCCTATTTCCCAATGTCAAATGGAACTTCTTAGTTTAGATAGGGTATAGCCCGAAATATTTATTTTTCGGCATAAGTATGCCTGTCAGGTTTTATAGGAGAAGTTTTAAATTTCGTATTCCATGGATATTCTTGGTACGCTCTGACATTTGTGTGTGCGATGGAGAAGAATTAATTTTAAAAGCTTTAATAACAGTTATCCTTAAAGAAATATTTCCATAATTTTAAAAATGAAAATTTACAACAGGATCAAGCTATTTTAAAATACGTGTGTACGTCGCTACGAGAGCTGCGCGACACGGCCGACCCGCACAACATCGACCCCGAGGCGTATTTCCGCCTGGTGCTGCTGGCGCGCGGCGTGGCTGTGGCGAGACCCAACCACCTCGTTAAGTTCAGCGCCTCCACGCCACAGAGGCCGGCTAACGGTATGTAGCGTGCTTTTTCAATATTGAATGTAATTTGTCCTAAGGCAAACACTTTTGCAAAGAAGCAGTACTTTCTGTTAACGAGGATATTTCATTAAGTAATTTTAATACTATACAATGTAAGTTGTCGATCTAATTTGAGTTGACCTTGTGTTCAGAAAATAATCTAAATATTTTCAGAAATTGTGTTTACAATTTCAATAATAAAAAAAAAGCTAATTCGACACGTGCATCGCCATTATGTCAAGGAATAATATCCAGTAACAACAGATTTTAATTATATTATTTTTTACGAAGGTGACTGGTCAGTCCTATGGAAGAACCAAGCCGAAGAAGAGAAGAAGAAGGAGCCGCACCTGTGCGCGTTGCTGACCAGCGTGCTGTGGCGCCTGGCCGCGTGCCGCAGCAGCACGGGCGGGCCGGGCGGCGGCGGCGGCGCGCCCGCCGTGCTGTCGTACGGACTGCGGCACGCGGAACACACGCTGCACGCGCTCGCTGACGTTATACACGCCTTCCAGCTGCATGCTGATAATGAATGCGTAAGTGTATGCATACTATTCAATACAATAAACCGCTGATTTAAGGGGAACCATAGGGATTTATTGCGAGGTGAAAGCTATTGTCTCCAGTATTAAAACTGTTTTTGTATTTGCATCGAATGTTAAGCTTCTTTTATGGAAACCATAGAAAAACTAGGAAACGGCGTACGGGATGTTCAAAAATTAAGGACGAAAGAAGGGATATTTGGAAACTCATCAATTTATTATCCTCATCAAATTAAATGTTCACTTAATACCAAAACTTGATATATTGAACTGGCATTTCAATAAGATTATTTTCAGAATATTTAATGTGTATTTAATCTCTATCAACAGATTGAATTCGGCAATCAAATCTACTTATCTCTGTTGCTTGCTGAAGATCAGAACATAAGCTTTGGAACTAAAGCGGCTCTGATGAGAGTACTGCGTCCTCGAGTGAAGAAACGACGTGTGTTTATACCGTCTCCACCCAATACTCCAGGTACACACATGATCTTTAGCTAGCTTAGTGTATTAGAAATATACTTGTATGAATTTCAAGGCATTTTGTAGTCTTCTGCTGACATACCCTTAACACTTATTTATTTAACACTTGATTTAGTTCTAAGAATAATCGGCACTGCGATCAAGTAAAATAGATTCAAATCTAGATTAAGCATTGACTAACAACAAACAATATCCTTTCTCCATTATAACACTACAAATTACACAGGTCTGCTCGAATGCTTCTTCGTGCTTAATCCCAAATAATAAATTGATAATTTTCTTTTCTAATGTCCAGGCGCCGGCTCATCAGTGACGACCGCACAGCCTACCAGCTCTATCACCGAAGCGGTGGTGTCGGAATCGGATCTGAGCGCAAACCGAGATGAACAACAAGAGCAACAGTTTATGGACGTCGACGATTCACTCGAACCAATGGTCCTATTGGCTCCCGATGGAGGTAAGATAATCATTATAAATTGTTATGGATTTTAAATATTCAGTATTTTATAGCCAATACAGCTCGTAACTCAACACAGCTTATTTAGATTAGATATCGTGATAAATCGTACGTTCAAACACAGTCATTCATACTAAAGAAATAATTGTATATTAGGCCAGCGGTTTTCGATTGTAAGCATTTAAACAGACAACCTAAAAATACGCGTACTTGGTCACATTTGCGTGCATTTGTTTCGTTCCATTCAATTATATTAAAGTTTCAAAGTTTAATATTTATATTTAGGTACATAATTTTTGCCCCCACTAGGTTTGGAAGCCCTCCTAGACATACCCCCAGACGCAGACGACGAGACGATGGTGGAGCTGGCGATCGCGCTGTCGCTGCAGGAGCAGCCGCGCCGCGCGCCCCCAGCGCCATCCGCGCCGCCGCCGCCCGCGCCAGGCTTTAGTGACGCCACTGCTTCTCCACCTGGGTATGTAATTAGGCATTGATAGGTAGTAAACAAGAATAAGCGTAGGTGGTTTTAAAAAACTGATGTATCATACATTGCTTTTGTACTATGAATGAGAATTCCATAAATGAAAATAATTGATAATATTATTATAAGATGAAAATATTGGATTTTCTGTGCGGCATAATTTTGATAACTTCCTTTGTGAAGTGGGGTACACAGCTAGAAGTACAACAAAATAATTCGATATCGAATCTGAACTTATTGGTATGACATTATTAGAACATTAGACATAGCACATTAAATTGCTGTGAAGTCGGGAGTGTACGCGTGACTGATGTATAATGTATCGCAGTTCGGACGACGAAGGCAGCACGGCGGCGACGGACGGCAGCACGCTGCGCACGTCGCCGGCCGAGGCGCCCGGCTCCGCGGGCTCGGAGAGCGGCGGCTCCGGCGCCGACAGCATCGGCGGGGTCTCCGGACGCAGCAGCGCTTATGGTAACTACTATATACTTTTATATTTACGCCCTTATAGACAGTTTTAAAACTTATTTTAGTTACCGAATGTTTTGTCTCTGCTCAAACTGAATTCTAAAGAGGTTCGTAAGAGACAAAAATATCGATTACTGAAACAGGTTTCAACACTTTCTATGAATAAGGCCATTACAGTTTATTGAGCTTAATCCAAAGTCGGATTAATTAATCCTAAATTTATTCGTTTTGTTTAAATTTAACAATACTCCAGCTCGTCGAGAAGTTCGAAATTTGCAATTTATAAATTGATACACATAAATGGAGTATTGTACGATTTGCATTGAATCCTTTTAAAGTCACTATAAATAAAAACGATGATAGATATGGAAGTTAATAGAAAACATTCCAGAATTATTGATTAATATGGCTTTTATTTAATGTAAGCTACATAGTTTATTATTGCTTTGCATGAATCTAAATGCTTTTTTTATATTGCATAAAAATATACATTTCTGGTATCTAACTCATATTATATTTTATTGGTGGACATTGATTTGTCTTGTTCCATATAAAACCAAGTAATTTGAAGCACAAAGTTCCTGGAAATCGCCCTGCCCTAGCTATCGCTACGGTTAACGGCAACGACTATTTCCATTTATTTTGAAAGTCGCGTATTTCTTAACGAGTATTAACTAAACATTGCAATTAATTTGTTAATCTACTTTCATTATATTCAGAGACTAATCAAATTGCTATGTATTGATAATTACAACGTTTTAGGTAAGTTCTTGTCTTAAGCCCGTATTCAATTAATATTATAGCATAACTTCGTAATTAAGTAAACCCCTATTACCTATCTAAGCTCAGATTCAGAATGACTAATGTATGCTTGATATGCCTCAACAAAGCTTAATGACTAACACAACGCTTCGTTACAAAGTAAGCTTGTACTGTAGTTGTGTGTTGACAGTGTAATGAATGTTCTAGGAGAAATGGTGTCGGGTCCCTCAGCGGGGACGATGCCTGCCTCCAACGCAGCGCCTGCCTCTTTAGCAGGCTAGTATATCAGTGAATGTGACACAGCTTAACTTATAGTATAGTAGTGAATGGCATGTTACAGTAGTTTCATAAGGTATTTATGTATGTATCAAATTAGTAGGCTCATTTAAGTTTTTCACGCTCGAATTGCCAATGACAAAAGTATAAATAAAAGTTTCTTCATTAAATTGTTACAATTAAAAAAAAAAACACATATGCGCGTATGTCTACGTTTCCGAGCCTAGGCATGAGTTACAATGTCTGTTAGCAGTTTTCTTTATATATAGCCCTAAATAATCATTCAATTAAAATTTCGATATGAGTTGGTATCTTTTATTGATTGTTTTTTAATTGTTGCTCACGACATCACATATTATGTTTCAGAATACCAAAATAATCATTTAACTTATGTTTATTAACATTCACTCATAATATTCTATCGGTTTTTATGTGTGTGATAAACATCCAAAAACTCATGAATTTAGTAACATTCACCTTCCAAACACTCTATATCATCCTCTCTTTCTAATAGCAACCATAATATAGTAAAACATGTACGTTTCCACAGCAGGTCCGTCGACGTCGTCGCAGCCGGCGGCGTGCGCGTCGCGCGCCGTGGAGGCGGAGAGCGAGTCGCGCAAGCTGCACGCGCTGCGCCTGGCGCTGCTGTCCGCCGCGCTCGACGCGCTGCCCACGCTGCGCCACCTGCCCGGAGTGCGCGCCATACCTTTTGTACAGGTATGATTCATCATTTTTGAGGTAAAAGATTCGTTTGTAGTGTCAAGACGGCTACACGTGGTAAAGATACTGATTTGGAACCCCTGTATGGATTATTTTTTTCGTTTTTCATTTTTAAATTGATAAACCCTCTCGTACCTTGTATTTCATAAGGGTTTAGAAAACAGAAATCGGTTTTTAACAACTCTTGAATTCATACAATGAAATATAAATTCAAGGATAAAACTATATGAATTGTATTGTAAAAAAGTTATGTTTGACAAGCAAAATGTTGTACTACGTGTTAAAGTAGGCAATAATGTATTCATATTTAATCTTTTGCTTGACTTAGGTGGTCCTCATGCTAGCCGGCGACCTCGACTCAAGCGTAGAAGGCGACCGCGCGGTACTAGACCGCCTACTGGAACTGCTAGTGGCGGAATTGGACATCCAGCCGGAAGCTACTACTCCGTCTGAAGACCGCACAGACAGACGGGAGCTGCAGCTGGCCATCATGAGGCTGGAGCTTCTCGTGTCAGAGCTGGACATGCAAGGGGAGGAGACCAACCCACCCATACACGAGAGGACTAATAGACGCGAGTTGCAGTTGGTTATCATGCGTTTGCTGAGTGAGTATCGAGATCTTGTCCTTTAGTATTAGCCGAAATTGGTGTTAGAATACAACTTATTATTTAATAGTTTCAACCTTACTCCTATATTTAACGTTCGGAACGAGAAAAAATTTTTAGACGTTATTATTATGTAATCTTTACTTTAACTTGTATTTTAATATAAACATTTATAACACAGGCGTACTGATGGCTCGCTGGAAGACAGCGGGCGCGGGTAGCGGCAGCGGCGGCGCGGGCGCGTGCGGCGGCGGCGCGGGCGCGTGCGGCGGCGGCGCGGGCGCGGCGCCTCGGGAGGCAGTGGGAGCGAGCTGCGCGGCGCACGTGTCGCGCCTGGCCGCCGCCGCGCTCGTGCGAGCGGGCGCGCCCGCACACTGCTACAAGGTGCTCGCGCATCTACTGCCTTATTGGAAGGAGAAGGCCACCAGTAAGTATTACATACACGTTCTTAAATAGTTGCATTGTAATCCGTACGGAAACAAATATAACGCCACCAGCAAAACTGCTATGCAAAATTACAAAGTTAAATATTAGAGACAGTTATTCGGATTTATAATATAGAAGACAAGCAAATGGTTTAGGTCATGCCAGATATTTAATTGTATTATTTATCATACATACTAATAGACATCAAAATTTATAGATACAGGAGCTACATCGGCAGGACAACAACTACTTAAGCCGCAACCACCCCAACCGCTGCCCGACATGCAACCTTTCTTTGTCAAGGAATATGTTAAGAGTAAGTATTTTGCTGTACCATAAAATATTATGTACTAACCATGTGTTGTACCGCATGGTAAGTACAGTGCCATTTAAAAAAGAAGTCTTACACCACTCAAAATAGTTACATTACCTAAACCATTAAATTAACATTTGTTCCTAGGCCATGCCCTGGACGTGTTCGACAACTACCCACAACTGCTGATGGAGATGGCTCTGCGCCTGCCGTGTCAGATACACAAGCACTGCGACCCGGCACACTTCGACGCACGTTGGCGCACGCTACTGTGCGAGTATATGATGAACCAACAGACACCGTTGAGGTAGGTTTTTGTATTGCTTAATGTAGAAAGTAAGTATTAAATTGAGATACGTTTTATAGTGCACATCTCTCCTTTACAAAATAATAAAAGTATGTTAATAAATCATGTTATGTAGGAAACAAGTACGCAAACTATTACTGCTGTTGTGCGGCACTCGCGAACGTTACCGTCAACTACGTGACGTGCACGCACTCGACACGCACCTCAACGCGGCGCGCGCGCTGCTCGCCACTGACCCCGCCTACGACAAGCTCGTGCAACTCATGGACCATCTTAAAGTAAGCAATAATATCCGATATTTACATGCAGTTATACTAATGCATTAAATGTTTAAAAAATGCGTAATTGACGTGAAGTTATTGAGGTATTTTAATGGAGAACAAATCAAAGACAAAAATTGTGCACACGTACTAGGCCGCGGTGAATCAGCGGTGTGCAATGGTAGACAGTGTGATTGCATAGAAACAGTATAGTATCTATTAAAAACATTTTTGATCGCGGTAGTCGCCTTACAATAACATCTGAATGGGCTATATCGAACACTGATACATTACCATCTTTTGTAAAAGATGACGAGAACAAACTACAAATAATTTCAAAAGCTATTATCCTGGTAATAATATTAATGTAAATATGATTTGTTTAGGCATGCGCGGAGATCGTAAGCGCCCGCACTGGCAACTGGCAGCACACTTGCTTGACGGAGAGGCGTGAAGCTCTGCCATGGCTGGTGTCTGTCGCTCGAAAAGTTCACCCTCATGTGGCACCTACTGTATTACAACTGCTTCAGGCTGCATTGTGCGCTCCAGCTCACCAACGAACTGAGAACAAGGTAATATACCGACTATTAACAGCGTCTAGGAACTTGATAAAAATAAATATAAGTATTTTGGCAGTTTATAAGTAGCGAGGTAGGAACTTCTATCTCTGCATCGTGTAAACTTTTATGCCGTCATAAATATGTTTTTTACAGAGTATTTATTTAACTTTCGTGGATACTGGATACATGCTACGCCTTTTATATTAATTATTGACAATTTGTTTTTGTAGCAATCGCCGGAATGGACCGAACGTGAACGTAGCTCAGAAAACGATGCGTTCGTGTCAGACGGATCTAAATTCCAAGAACAGAAGGTTGGACCGCTTGTGCAACAGATCTTGAAACAGGTAATTTATTTACTGCAAGAATATTCGATAAACTTATTAAAACGTTGTTTGATCCCAAAAAAATATATAAGTTACACTTTGTTATTAGGAAGTAATTGTATTAAAGTGTATTGTAAAATATTCCTCAGGTGTCCCAAGACGAGTTAAGAATGTTCGTGAAGGCATTCTTATTGGAGACCAATTCGACAGCAGTGCGCTGGCAGGCGCATGCGCTTCTACTCGCTATTTACAAGTAAGTCTTTTAGTATCTTTAAGTGATACATTAATACAGTGGTTATCAAATAGAGTATCGACCATCCATAGACAATTGCCTATTCACATTTTTTTTTTGCAGTAATAGTTCGCAGTCGGAACAAGCATCGCTGGTGTCTCTGCTGTGGGCCATTTGGCCGATGCTGCCACAGTACGGACGCAAAGCGGCACAATTTGTCGACTTGCTGGGTTACTTCACTTTGAAGACACCTGACATCGATACCGAGGTAATTTCGATGCGTTTATTTATACAACATATTCTTGTTATACATGTTACACAGAGGTAATCGATGGTAGTTTGTAAAATCAATGCTAGATGTTTGTGTTGCAACACGAAAATAATATTTGGCGTTAACACTTACAATAGTGTTGTCGGTAATTGCTAATATAGATGTTTTAACATTACTTAAAGTTATTTTAAATTATTTTGTTTTACTATAATTCAGTAAAAACATTTTTTTCTATTTATCTTATTACATTTATTTATCTACTGATTATACAATATAATTTTCAAAGAAACCTACATCAACAACTCCATTCACAGAAATACGTAGGCAGCGCTGTAGAACTGCTGCGCAATCAGAACCAGCTTCTATCCTCCCACGGCAATGCAGCGCTGTACGCCGCTCTAGGCGCCTACGTGGAACTAGACGGCTACTACCTGGAGTCTGAGCCTTGTTTGGTCTGCAACAACCCCGAGGTGCCTCTGGCGACCATCAAACTACCCACCATAAAGGTATGTGCTGTCGATTGATTTGTCATGGCTAGCAGTTGATATTGTGCTCACGATCGATAAGAGTATCGAAAACAATGTATTTCGAAAGTATTTTGTAGTATATCGAGTCTGGAGAAGTTATTATGCTTTACTTGCTCTCAATAGCTTTTCGAAGTAGATGTGCGCTTTAGAGAATTTAGTTAATGACGTCATGTTTAATTACGCCCAATCAATGTAACTAGCCTTATATTTGTAATATTATACAATTTAATTGGCTCAAAAGAATTCATTGTAGTATAATAGCGTGCAATAATAGTAGAATTGCCAAAACAAAATTAAACATCTTGGATATTACATTCGATTCAAGCTAATCATCATATTTGTATGTTTCCACTCATACAAGCTGACATTGTTCGTGATTTGGATTATTCAAGGATCGCTGGGTACATTTTTGAACGGATCATAAAATGCATTGGCCCCTTTTTATAAGCAACCATATTAATTAAGAGCTGAACGCATACACTTACCACAGATCGACTCCAAGTTCACGACCACCACGCAAATTGTCAAGTTGGTGAACAGTCACATGATCAGCCGCATCAGCTTGCGTATTGGAGACATCAAGCGCAGCAAGATGGTGCGAACTATCAACTTCTACTACAACAATAGGACTGTTCAAGCAGTGCAGGAGCTCAAGAATAGACCTGGTGAGTAATGTCGATAATTTGAGAAGTATATTGATTATAAGATCATATTGATTATAAGGACACTTAAATTAACATATTTTAATTAAAAAGAATATTGGATTAGATCCATCGATCTTTGGTATTTGTCAAATTGACAAGGAATTTTAATTGTTGTTTAATTGTTAAGATTTTTTAGAGTCCCATTTCATTTATTATATTTCCCATTTCATATATTTCTTTTATAGGCATGTGGCACAAAGCAAAACGCGTACAACTACAATCGGGACAATCGGAAGTGCGCGTGGACTTCCCGCTGCCAATCGTCGCTTGTAACCTCATGATGGAATACGCTGACTTCTACGAGAACCAGCAGGCTACTGGTAATTACAATATTGATTTTGAAATCATGTGTTTTGAAATTTGCTGCCTTAAATTTTGTGGTTATTTTAGGCATCCAGAGAAAGCTCATATTTGTGAATGTCACAATATCTTTTGTTGTTTACAGGTGAATCGCTCCAATGCCCAAGATGTTCGCAATCAGTCCCGGCTAACCCCGGCGTGTGCGCCAATTGCGGTGAAAATGTATTCCAGTGTCACAAGTGCCGGTAAATGATTCGCTTTTGTGTTCAAGATGTTTGGTAGATTACCTTTGTTATTAAACTGCAACTAACCTACAATATGTCCACTTATAATTAAAGTTCGTTCGAAATTTTCTTTACTTTACACACAGTCCGCACTAATTACAATATTCATTAAAATATTACCCTCTCTCAGCGCAATAAACTACGACGAGAAGGACCCGTTCCTGTGCCACGCGTGCGGGTTCTGCAAGTACGCCAAGTTCGACTACACGCTGATGGCGCGGCCGTGCTGCGCCGTCGACACCATCGAGAACGACGAGGAACGCAAGAAGATGGTGCAAACTATCGGCGCGCTACTGGATAAGGCGGACAGGGTGTATCGGCAGCTGGTCTCTAATAAACCTGTGCTGGAGGTGAGGATTGATTAGAATGGATTATTGTTATTGTGTTAAGTAGTGTCCAGGATTAATAAAATCCCTAGTGTAGAGAATGGTGTGATTTAATGTTTTGAAGTTTAATTGTGGATGCTAAGACTAATTGTCATTAAGAATACTATGTGCTAGGTTTTTATAGAAACTAATTTACATGAGAATACCACCCTACCACCACTTCGCGCAATAACTGCCAGTATTTTAGCCGAAAATCATAGGCTATAATATTGCTGCCGGTTCCGCCATAATATAGCTATCAATATTATGTTGAGACGATATTGCATGTACGGTCAGGAACAAAGTACCATATTAAACAACTCGAGACACTTGTTTGTCCACAGTCACTCCTACATAAGATAAGCGAGCACCGTGTAGAAGGGCGCACGGGCGACGAGAACAGCAACGCGAGCAGCACTGCATTCAGCGGCGCGCAGATCAACCGCGTCATACAGACGCTCGCGCACAAGTACTGCGTCGACAGCAAGGGACACTTCGAGGACCTCTCAAAGATCATACAGAAGGTTCTCGCTTGCAGGTACGTACATAAAAAACAACATATATTATTTTGCTATCAGAATTTTATTGTTATGAACAGTCAGTTACACACAATATGTTTTAATTTTGTTTATGAATATTTTTTGTTTGTTTTAGGAAAGAACTCGTGTCCTATGATAGATCGCAAAGCGAACAACTCAAAGGTGATACGTTGCCGGTGTACGCAGGACTGCTGCAAAATTATGATGGTGATGTTACTAAAGGTGAGTTAGGTATCTAAGTTTACCTCATGGTTTGAAATTATATTATATACTGGCGAACGCCACGTCATAATTGGAAAGCGATTACTCATTAATTGATACGACAAAATATCGTGGTCCTTTACAAGTTAATATTGTTTAGGTAAGTGTATAATGCTGTTATTGTTGTGTCTCAGAGTGCGGCGGCGGGTGCTACGGCTGCTCGCTGGCGTGCGCGGAGCACTGCCTCACGCTGCTGCGCGCGCTCGCCTCGCAGCCGCCGCAGCGCGCGCGCCTCTGCCGCTTCGGACTCGTGCACGAGCTCGTGCACCACAACCTGCACCGCGGCACACCGCAGGTACACTAAACACACACATAGAAGCATGTCACATCATCATGCACACACATTCAAATGTTACACATCTTTCTAAACTACGTACACACACGTATTCGTATACGCAAACATGTACACACTTATACGCACGGGTACTCATACATATTTTATTATGACTGTTGCAAAATTCCCACTGCTCTCTGTTTGATTATGGTGTAAAATTAAATTTATTGTTATATTGATAACAGTGTCAAGAGGAAGTGCGCTCGCTCATCTGCTTGGTGACCCGTGACAATCTACCCGCCACTGAACATCTATGCAACTTGCTGTCTCAAAGGATCACTCTCTCGCTGATGGGACACGCCGCGTCTCAAGATCATAACAACTCCGTAAGTACAAGTCCTTTTTGGCATTAAAATTTATTGTTCCGCCTGATGAACCTACATCATTTCACCATAGTTGTATAAGGAAAATGTTAACACGACGTAATAACTGATCAATACTTAAGCCTCATTAATTATGTTAACAGGTGCGTCCACTGGTAGTGCTGCTAGGCTCGCTGGTAAAAGTGCAGGACTCCGTCGAATGCTGGGAAGCAAGACTTCGATGCATCGTTAAGCTTTGGGTGTGGTATGTATCAGTTAATACTCTTTGATTATTTTTAATTTTTACACATTACGGAAGTATTCGCTTTGTTAAGTGACTACTCTGTGCCTGATTGTAAGCTCAGTGCAGTTCAGAACATAATTGCTAAGAGGAGACAATTGTTCTTCGTCAGTTAACACAAATATGGCGGTAGAAATACGAAAAAAGATTACACTTTATGCTTTTATTTTTATTTCCAAAGGTGTTGCCCTCAATTGACGGAAGTTGCCGGTATAGCCCCGGCCGCTAACGCTCTGCTAAAACCTGAGGCCCTAGCTGGTATACCAGGCATCAACACATCTTCTCCGAACTGTAAGTATATTTTTTTAATAACTTACTACTCTATTATCTGCTATATAATTTCTTCGTAGTGTAGTTGAGTTTGTTATTTTGGTTTTCTTTATATGCCATGGATTAGAGTATGTTTTATTGGATAAAATTGAAAAAATTGATTGCCCAGATATTCTCAGTCGACATTGATTTTCCTATAACTTAATGTCTGCTGGGGAAAAAGTGACATAATATGCTGCCCTAGAAGAATATTACTCATGAATACGTAAATATAAAGCTATAGCTTTATATTCCTCCGTAGCCCATCAGTTTGCGTTGCAACAAGTGGCTCTCCCCTGCTTGCGCTACATGCAAGAGCTGATGGCACCAGCCGCCCCCGCGCCAGCTGCATCCACCACAGACTCCGAGCAGTCTAAAGATACCAAGGTAATTGATTCGTTTTATTTCACCAAAGTCCATTTTTTTTCATCCTAATTCTGTCCCTTCTTATTCATCTCTCTATCCATTTATCTTATTTGCAGACAGTTCCTTAGACTGTCACACGTACATCCTCTCTCTACATTCTCATTCCCTTTCTTTCCCAAGCACCCCAATTCCGTCATTAAAAAAACCTTATTTCTCCCACAGGAAACAGCAGCAACATCAACAACAGCACCGATGACCGGTGCATTCACATCATCAACTGGCAACGTGGTAGTGGACCTGGCAGCGTGGTTGGCGGGTAAAGTGCCGCATTCAGAATGGCGGCGGTTGGTCCCCACCCGCGCCGAGTTGCCGCCTGCCGACTCGCCTGCTGTACCGCCGCGGGATCTGCACCTGGCGCACAAGTACCTCGCCAAGTGGAGGGAGAGGGTAAGGACATAAGTTTATTGAGAACTAGAAACTTGGATTAGCTCGGGTCCAATTAATTCAGGCTACACTACACACCAAATGTAAAATAAATGAGCCACCTATGTCCTTCTTAAGGTTTGCAATTTAGGCTTGTAAATATGGCAGATACATTTGCATTTACATCAGTATTCATTAATGCATGTCATTGTTTCTACACTATCTCTGTCTCATATGTTTTGATCCCACATCACGCATAATTTTTAAGTGCTCGAAAAAGAACTTCAAAGATTTCTTTACATACATATATACAGGCGGAGCTAATAAAAGCGTGTTAATAAAAACTTGTTTGTCATAGATTCTATTGTCGCACGGCATGCGTCCGCTGTCTTTAGAAGATGGTGGGTGGCTGCGGCCCGTAATGTTCGACCCCAGCTCGCGCATGGCTCGAGACACCGCCTGCCAGATGGTCAAGTCTTTATGTGACTCTTATGAGAGGACTAAAGCTGTAAGTATTTCTTATTACTTATGTAAATTAATTAGAAGTCGTGTGTATTACATTGTGTGGTTTTTGCGAGTTTGTAATTGAATGCCACTATGATTTTTGAGGACCCTGGAAGTCTTAAATGTTTCCCGTTTTTAGTACTTGACTGATGATGACGTTAAAGATGCTTCTTCCGGGATTTTACAGTCTTGAGGTCACGCACACAGTCATATAAAATTACAAGTTACATGTCTCAGCGATATCCACAAACATTTTGTTGTGTCGATGTTAAAAAATTAAATTAAATATTATTTGTCTTCAAAGCCCCGTTAGTTATTTTGTGTGACATTATTTATTAGTGGTTATAATTTAACATGAATATTTTTATTTCAGGTGTTGATTCTGCTGACTAGTTTCTTACCCGAAGTCGGCGCAGCAGGCGAAGCTAGCGAGCAGTTCTTGCAGTTGTATCAGAGTGAGTATCTTAATAAAATTATTCATACTTTAGATTAATATTATGTATTTGAAACATTTCACAATTCGATCGAAGTTTCCTAAAAAGAATTACCTAAATTTATATAATGGCTTTGATGTTACCTAATTAATATTAATTGTTTCTTTTTGCCGTACAGCTCTTGCCTCAGAAGCTCCGTGGAAACAATTCCTAGCACTCCGTGGCGTTCTCCAACTGATCGCCGATCTCATGACCAAGGAGATTGAACAACTACATCGCCTCGAGGAAACAACACTTACATCTGATCTTGCACAAGGTAAGTGATTTAATATTGATCGGACAAGTCATTTACGTAAAAGCAAGTGCAACGATAGTCGTCTGCAGACGCACTAATGTTTTTCTATGTACTTCTGTGAAGTGACTTCAAATATGTCAGGTTTCTAAGGACCAAAAAGTCTTTTGTGATACCTCTGACATAAGCCACCTCACTAATCTTAGAGACTCGAGACTCTTGAGGACTCGATTGTGTAAATTAATCATATTGTGTATGTTCCCACAGGCTACGCGCTCAAGCGCCTCACAGAGCTACTAGCCATGTTCCTGGAGGAGAGCGGCGCGCGCCGCACGTACAAGGGAAGACTGGTAGGCGCCGTGCTGGGCGGCTACCTGTCTCTACGACGTCTGGTGGTGCAACGTACACGCCTCACCGATGATACGCAGGAGAAACTGCTCGAGTTGCTTGAGGAAATGACTACAGGTAATCAATAATAATAAGACAAATTGGAACCCTCCAAACGGTGATGTGCTACAAACTTACGTTACCCTAGATACAATATGGTCTAAATTATTCTTGCGATTATAGGAAAAGTTTACGTTTTAACAATAACAATAACATTTTAAAACAACAGGACCGTATGAAATGATTACGTATTTAACCAGATTGTACATATTATATGGTATGGTCCAAGAGATTGTGAAACTTTTGAAAACTATCGAATTTGTGGTACAGGTAAGAATGTAATAGGCGTAGCTATTTTTTTTTGTAAACATTAATAATTTATCTTGCTTCATAGGAACGGAAACGGAAACCGCAGAGTTTATGGCTGTTTGCATCGAGACCGTGCAGAAATACCCACTACACGACTACCGCACGCCAGTGTTCATATTCGAGAGACTTTGTTCCATCATATATCCGGAAGAGAACGATGTCGGAGAGTTCTTCCTCACACTCGAAAAAGACCCGCAACAGGAAGACTTCTTGCAGGTCAGTCTAACTGCTATAAAGATTTTTTGTTCATTCTCTTTGACTATGGTGCCAAATGTTGATAAGGGATAACAGACAACTGATTGAACTATCTAGTCAGTAAAAACACAACGCGTATGAGACGTATTTAACCTGTAATTTTTTTACGTGCTACGTCTTTAATAATTAATTCCGTGTTATTATTGTACAAAAATCATGAAATTAATTCCGTTTTATTATTGTACAAAAATCACATTCGGTTCCTATTAATCAAGTGCGAATTTCTATGTTTAGTGAACCAGAATCCTTGTAATCGTTTCCAATATAATTCCCTAATGGTTTCTGATAAAATCTTGACTAATCAACATAAAAAAAGGAGCAGTTAATTGTATCCATATTTATTACACTTTCCCATCCCCCAGGGCCGCATGCTGGGCAACCCGTACTCATCTCTGGAGCCGGGCATGGGTCCGCTGATGCGCGACGTGAAGAACAAGATCTGCACGGACTGCGAGCTGGTGGCGCTGCTCGAGGACGACAACGGCATGGAGCTGCTCGTCTGCAACAAGATCATGTCGCTCGACTTGCCCGTCAAGGATGTTTACAAGAAGGTATGTTGCAAATGTTTCTTTATAAGAATATAATATTACTCTGCTTAGGTGGAAATCTGGTATTTCAGGAGTGACTTTATTTTCGATCCAACTACTCTCAACATTTGTCGAGAGATTTACTTTTTTTGTTAATAAAAAACTATAGTAGCTAGGGATTATGCAAATAAATGTCACATCCACTTATTAATTTGATATTGTATCACTCCCATCTCCACTTGATTCACGAAAATGTTTACCATTAACTGAATTACAAGTCCAGTTGAAACAATATTTCATACTTATTTCCTTTTAGGTGTGGTGCACCTCCGGTGAGGGTGTAGACGCGATGCGAGTAGTATACCGCATGAGAGGATTGCTGGGAGATGCTACAGAGGAGTTCGTGGAGACGCTCAGCCAGACAAACGCCGAGGCAGTGGATGATGAACAAGTTTATCGCATGGCCAACGTGCTTGCTGATTGTGGTGAGTTTACACTGCAAATATCATGAAATATAGTTTTACAACGATATATATTGTAAAGTTGTACAGTCAGCTGTAAAGTTACCTTGTACTCAAATAGAAATGGTCCGGGTCTAATGAAGTGGTACCAATGGTTTACGGATGGATAATCATCCCTTTAAAGTTCCAATTTGAGAGCCCGCCAACGTACCTTCTATTCAAGAACTGTGGATATTTATGATGAGATATTTGCTCGTGTGCACTTTACATTAAAAACTACTGTGTCGTGTGCAGGCGGGCTGGAGGCGATGCTGCAGCGCCTGGCAGCCATCGGTCGCGTGGGCGCGGCGCGCGCGCTGTGCTCGACGCTGCTGCGGCTGCTGGCGCTGTGCGCGCGCGTGCGGCGCTGCGTGCGCGTGCTCACCCGCGCCGACACGCGCGCGCTGCCCGTGCTGCTGCACGCGCTCACGCTGGCCGCGCACGACGAGCGCGAAATGCCGCGCGCGCACCTCGTCTACCAACTGCTCGAGGTACACACTACGCTTTATTACTCAAGGGTATTTCTAAATTAACCAGCTCTGAAATAGTAACCCGGGGTTATGAGCGCCCGTTAAGTACGCAGTATTGTTCATGGTACAGCAACACGCCTCAAGTTTACATGGGACAATTTATTCTGCGTTAACGGTAGCCACTGTCGGTTATTTTATGATGCATCTCCTCATCCTCATGATCTCAACGTTTTCCTAGATGGTAACACAAAATGATTTATAAAGACACTTAATTTAAGTGAACAATATTATTACAGATCATGGAACGCATTCTCTCGGTGGCCGCCAGCGAGAGCCTAGAATCATTCCTACAGTTTTCGCTCACATTCGGTGGACCCGAATACGTACAGGCTTTGCTCAACTGTACTGAATGTCCTGGTGAGTAATTAATAAATCATTTATTTTATTAGATATGACATTTTCCTTCGTGTTCTTAAACCTAGCCTTTAAAAACAAATGAAACCAACATGATTTCCCAACACAGGAATCCGCAACAACTCCGTGGCACTGGGTCACCTCACTCGCGTCCTAGCCGCCTTGGTCTATGGCAACGATCTCAAGATGGCGATGCTAGTGGATCACTTCAAACCAGTACTAGACTTCGACCGACTCGACTCAGAACAATGGACTGAAGAAGAATTCCGCATGGAGTTATTCTGCGTGCTCTGCGCCAACATCGAAAAGAATTCCATCGGAGGCACTCTCAAGGACTATCTCATATCGCTTGGTGTTGTTCGTGATGCTCTCGAGTATATTGTGGTACGTATTCGTGGCAAACATTTACGATAAAACTGCATTAAAGATAGTCAGTGCTGGGGTGTAGGCTATCGACTGTTAATGATTTTTTCCTTTGCGTTAAGATAGACTATGGATGAAAGGCGATCTCTTACCGATCGATACAATTATTCGATTTGAACTATATTTAATGTGTAGATAAATGAAATCATTAAATAATTAAATTTATGTAGGCAATTCAAAAGTGATGTGTATTAAAATACATTTGTTTATTGTAGAAACACGCACCGTGCGTGAAACCAACGCTGGTGTGCACTGACTCAGACGAGCTGAAGGAGTTCATCAGTCGTCCGGCACTTAAATACATTCTGCGCTTCCTCACCGGACTCGCTGCCGACCACGAACCCACGCAGGTAATTAATAATACTAATATTTTTAGAATTAATTTATAATATGCTGACGTCAGTATTAAGTGTGTGCATTGTATGTAACATTGCATTTCTAAAATATGGATTCCTGGTGTCTATTCGTTCGTGCGTGCGTTCATACGAGTGCGTACATGCGATTGTGTTGGCCTGTATTCTTGTAATAATGTTTTTTTTAAGCTCCCGTTTTTATTGCTAATTTTTTTTTGTCATCCAGATGTTAGTATGCGAGAAGGTGATACCGATAGTGCACCGGTTGGAGCAGGTATCATCTGGAGAACATGTAGGATCCCTCGCAGAAAACCTGCTGGAGGCGCTGCGCTCTCAGCCGCAATGTGCTGCCAAGATACAGCAAGTGCGGGACTTCACCAGACAGGTTCGTGTTCAATAAGAAAATAATAGTGGGAGATTGGAATCGTAGGTTGTAGTGCGCTAAATTTTGACTAGAATACGAGTAATCATTAATGTGTATTCGACGTATTAAGTTATATGCAGGCAAGAAATCTCTATCAGAATCTAACTAATAGTTTTTAGACAACGATAAACCTTATTCGTGTTGCTAGGATAATTGACTAACGTAAGCGTCACGAGTTTCTGGTCTTGCCTGTGTATTTTCTGTTTCACGCAGAATTATTTTTTTTGTATGTGTAGCTGAAAAATAAGCTATTTTTGGAAACTCATTTCTAGTCTAGATATAAGTTGTCAATAAATTAGAATTAAATAATACATTTGAATTGATTATGGTGCAGGAGAAGAAGCGTCTGGCGATGGCGGTGCGCGAGCGGCAGCTGGGCGCGCTGGGCATGCGCAGCAACGAGCGCGGGCAGGTGACGGCGCAGTGCTCGCTCACGCAGCAGCTGGCCGACCTGGCCGAGGAGGCGGGCGCCGTGTGCTGCATCTGCCGCGAGGGGTACAAGTACCAGCCCACCAAGGTACACATTTCAAAATAGAGGCAGTTGACGAAACTAATGAACTCCTTTGTTCAAGTTCAATTACGTTTTCACATAGTATTTAATAACTTGTTGATTTACAATCGTATATTTTGTGATGTATAGTTTTACTTTATTAGTGGGCTGTAAACCAAGAGTCCCAACTGAGACCCCCATCCGCCTTTTCCATCCATGTCTAAAACTATGTGTGTATAATATGCGTAGGTGCTGGGCATCTACACGTACACGAAGCGGTGTCCGGTGGAGGAGTACGAGGTGCGCGCGCGCAAGACGCTGGGCTACACCACCGTGTCGCACTACAACATCGTGCACGTCGAGTGCCACATGGCCGCCGTCAGGCTCGCGCGCGCCAGGTACGCACACTACATTATACCTACTGACATACATACATACATACATACATACATGCATACATACATACATACATGCATACATACATACATACATACATACATACATACATACATACATATTACAAAGATTCATGCCTGTGTCCCTGGAGGTTGGCAGAGCAGCCAATAATGTTTACTGAGCATATTTCGGTCACACCACTTCGTAATATGGGAACCTACAAGCACGCTGGTTACAAATTACATTTTGAAAGAATTCAAAAGTTTCAAACCGTAAAACTTATACATAGAGTGCGTGGTGGCCTGTTGGTAACAGACCAGACGCGGCTGCCTACACGTTTCGCGGTGGTCGCGGGTTCAAATCCCAGGGCACACCTCTGACTTTTCGGAGTTATGTGTGTATTGATAGTCAATCACCACGCACTTTAACGGTGAAGGAAAACATCGTGAGGAAACCTGCATGTAGTAGCGATTTTAAAGAATTTCTACGGTATGTAAGTCCGCCAACCCGCACTAGGCCAGCGTGGTGGACTATATGGCCTAACCACTCTCAATCGATTCTCTCGATTGTAGAGTAGGCCCGTGCCCTGCAGTGGGACGTATATGGGCTGATATAGATATAGATAGAAAACTTATATAGAGTGTAATATGCTTGTTGGTAGGTTTGCTACAAATCTAAATTCATGCTCTATCTATTGACTTATTAAAATTTACTTCAAAGGTATTTTTCTTTTATTATCCGCTGAATTAGAATAAATTAAATCATAAATATATTTAGACACAATACTCCAATTCTCATTATAATTATTTGGAATATCTGAGCTATTGGATGTTTTTTAAACATAAATACACTTCCTAATGCAGGTTATTAATAATTGATAATTATTATGATTGTTTATTGTAATAGAGATGAATGGGAGAGCGCGGCGCTACAGAACGCGTCGACGCGCTGCAACGGCTTGCTGCCGCTGTGGGGCCCGCACGTACCAGAATCCGCATTTGCTAGCTGCCTCGCCAGGCACACCACTTACTTACAGGTGCGTATTACTCAATAACATCAAAATATACATTTTAATTAGTATTATTTGTGAAGTAAGAATTATGATTTGTGTATAAAATATTAAATTACATCGTATGTCTGTAGTAGTGGCATTATATTGCTGGTTAAGCCCAGCATTTATACATATGTATATCTTTCACATTTGTTTTGTGTATTGTAGGTAATTTTTTTTTAATTGTATTGTCGTTATATCGATGCCAAAAATATTTCTAAAGCTACGCTTGTTTAAACGCAAAATAGACTCATAAGTATGTTAACATGTCACATCAATTCTTTATTTTGTTTTATGTAAATAATGTGTCGGAAAATTTGGCAAATTATTTAAAACGCATAAAATTTCATTACAAGCGTTTTAATGTAAAATGAACTCCGCCAACACTTCCACACAATAAAAATAAAGCATAGTAAAGTATGAGTCAAACACGCGCACTGCAAATCTCAGATAAAAATATTACCTATGCACGAGGTGATGTGCATTACCGTTCCAGTGCGGGGTGGCGTCACAGCTTGGCAACTCTCCAGGAGATGTACAGCGTAGTGCGTGGAGATTATAAGGGGGAAACACACTGGTCGTGTCGTGTCGCGAGTCGAGTCAGAACAATATCAGTTTCATACATTTAGAGTTACACCCGCATTATCATAGTGTGTTATGCTGCAGTACTATATATCGTGGCGGAGTCTTAATTGCATTAAAGCGGTTGTTCAGTGAACACACACAATATGTTTCTAGCATTGCCGCGGTTACCTATCTAACAGACTTTCGTGGTGACATTAATTTACTATACCGGAGTGGATATCACGATCAAAGACTATACACACTCCGCAAATATGTACCTACCAGGCAGGCAGGAAAACAGTGTACCGAAAAAGAAGACTTTGAATTGGTAGGGGTAGCAACGAAATAGCGGTGCTTTTTGGTCGCAAACATTTTGCTTTGGTCCCCGCGGATAAATATCTATTTGGTTGGTGCTTGGACGTGACATATCAGTGTGCAGACGCGCTCTGACGTCATAGCACAACGCAGCAGTGTAGACGTATCTTAATGTTGTGGTAGGAATGCACGGGGCACCGCGACATCGGGCACACGTGCACGCTGCACGACCTGAAGCTGCTGGTGGTGCGGTTCGCGCGCGGCCGCACCTTCCACGACGACACGGGCGGCGGCGGCCCGCTCTCCAACATGCAGCTCGTGCCCGCGCTCGTGCACATGGCGCTCTACGTCATCAACACGTGAGTACCCACCAACACTACCTACACCCTTCACAGCTTCTGCTCTTTGAATTACATTTCAGTGTAAAAAAACAAATATTTATTTTGTAAAGGATGCAAGATGGATGCAATTTATTAGACTGGAAATCTGGGATAAAGTCATTCAAAGTCTGCCTTGACTTAGCTTATCTTAACATGACTTAATAATAAACTGATTTCACAGATTTTTTTTTATTTTTTGTTAATAGTTCCGCTTTTTAACTGTCCTTTTATTATTGATTGGCCATACATACAAGAGTCCATTGTCTACAAACTAGAAGTAAATAATTATTATATCTCGTGCAGGAGTCGTGTAGCCGGCCGCGAGGTATCAGCACTTGAGGCTTCACTGGCTTGGGCACCGCCTAAAGTGTTGGAGTCCGCGCACGAAGCCGAAGGACCGTTGTACTTCATCACTCTCATGCTAGTGCTCTATCCACACGCGAAGTAAGTAACCGAAACAAAATCCACATCACTTGTAGTTTCTTTGTGCTATTAATCCTACGAATATTGAGTTTCATTGGCTAGAAGAAATTAATTGCCTAGAATAAAATAAGCCTAATTTATGCTTCAATATCAAAAATGATCATTGTTCTGTACTAGTGTGAAACATATAGACTCAATTTATTCTGACAACTGGAATACACGATTTATCACTGTCACAAAATAAATATTTATCTTGAGAATCTCTACACCTGAAATGTGGATCATTTTTGTGGAACATGACCCATATAATGTATTGTACTACAAATAAATAATGTTTCACAATATGCAAAATAAATTGACATAAAGTGGAGTGATCTTGGACTGGACCCAAGTTCACAGTCTGTGTTCTTTCTCAATACTGAGAAGAATAATAGTCGATATTATTTCTATACAATCGATTAAAACGTAACATTTCGCTACCGGTAAGATATTTATATCCGCCCGGATAGATGCCACCGCCCACAGTGATAGAAAACCCCTCATAGTGGCATGCGAAAGCATCGTTTCAGGTTAAATTTTTAATACGTCTTCGTACACGCTGGAATATTAATGTCGTATCGATACACTATTTGAGGTACACTGCACTTACCATCGCGTACATTATAATCAATTTATATATTTTTTTGTATTGTATCAGCCCATATACTTCCCGCTACTGGGCACGGGCCTACTCTACAATCGAGAGAATCGATTGAGAGTGGTTAGGCCATATAGTCCACCACCCTGGCCTAGTGCGGGTTGGCAGACTTACATACCGTAGAAATTCTTTTTTTTTTAATAACTTGGTATGCAGGTTTCCTCACGATGTTTTCCTTCACTGTTAAAGTGCGTGGTGATTGACTATCAATACACACATAACTCCGAAAAGTCAGAGGTGTGCCCTGGGATTTGAACCCGCGACCACCGTGAACATGTAGGTAGCCGCGTCTGCTCCGTTACCAAACGGGCCACCACGTACTTCATTCAATTCATCATACCAGTATAATAATAACACCGTTTGTTTTATACAGATGGCGCGCACTACGAGTGGATCAACTGAAGCGCCTGCTGCTGGTGGGTCACGTGCGCGCGTGCCACCCGGGCGGGCCCGCCGTGCGAGCGCTCGCGCCCGAGCACCGCGCCGTCAAACCATGGAGCGATTACAAACCATACGCACTATTCGTCGCTATTATCGACCAACTGTATAATGTTATGTTCAAGGTACGTTGTATATTTTGTTACCTGGTGTAGTTTAGATGTGATGTGGGGATCGGCGGATCCGATCCCCGCGTAAAGACAATGTTTACTATGAAATTCACAGAAAGTTCACTGTTCATTAAGACAAAGTTTATCTTAAAACGAAAATGAAGATATTAATTTGTACATTTTAAGTATTGGATTTTTTTTTGGAGTATGTGAATGATAAAAAAAACAGTTAAACCCAGATTTTTAAAAAGAAATACATTGCAAATATGATACGCATTAATTACAATTGTTTTCCAGAACGTATCAGCGACAACAGTAGACCAATGGCCGGTCAAACTAGCCGAGTACATCCGCCACAACGACGAAGCCAACGCCAAAGCAGCGGAGCGTATAGTGACAACCCTCACGGACGAGCTACTACCCTGCGCTTCCTTCGCGGAGTTCTGCGACGCGGCCGGCTTCCTGGACGCCATCCCCGAGCCCGACGCCTTCCTGCAGGCGCTGCTGGACGAGCAGCCGTGAGCCCGGCCGCGCGCGCACTGCCTCGCCCACCACGGATGCGTCGCTTGCTAACCACACCCCACAGCAACTGTAGGTAGTGATCGTCAACCAACCTCAATATTGGAACAAATGTTTGCACGAAATTTGGACGTCAGTGTTTTGTGCTTCTCGCTTTTTAATGTGCAAATTGAGGCTAGTTTTTTGATATGTCGACGATTCTGTTTTAACATTATCGAGTATTTATCCCATTAGCCCTTAATCGATTAAATTATTATATGAATTATCAATTAATCCTACGCTTCTAGTTCGGCGATTTAAATTATATTTGGTGTTTTGTTTGGTTAATAAATAGTTTCTGCTTCAAAACGTGTTTTATTTGTACAGCGTTATTCTAAAAACCTATTTAGAAGTTTATATTTAGGTGAGGTTATCTGCAATCACGTATTCGCCAAACACGAATTTGCGAAGTCGTGGTTGACATGGTTTTGCAAGATGATTATCATTTTGCTTTGAGAGCATTGTGCCAAAAATATGGAAAAAAAAACTATAATTTATTTCCCTTCTCATTATAAGAAAACAGCATACAATCGAGAGCATGATTGGAAGGGGTTAGACCATATAGTCCACCACGCTGGCCTAGTGTGGGTGGGCGGACTTAACATACTATAGAAAAAACTTCTTACAAATCGCTATGGTATGCAGGTTTCCTCGTGATGTTTTCCTTCACCATTATTGCGCGTGGTGATTGAATATCAATACACGTCTCTGAAGTCACCTAGTCTAGAGGTATCTCTACCCTCCATAATAAGCTGTCAATACAGCGCCTACCTAAAAATGCAGTTGACAGAGGTGCAGTAACTTGAAACTGCACATGTATTTTAAGCAGGCGGGATCACTCCAGGTGTTCCGTAATAAGATGATCTTCGCAAAGATTATCCCCTTTCCCCATAATGGCGTAGCTTTTTTTTCCAATATTTCACCAAAGTTTTTTTTTTAAATTAGCCAGAGACAATAAATTAGTATTTTTAATTTTACCGGTACCTCATTGTAATCATTTATTAACTACCCTCCGCGCACGTGTTCAGTGCGGGCACGGTTTATGCACTCCTAGTTTTTACTTGTGTTTGTCGTGTTCCGAATTCGATATCCGGGTCGTGAGTTGTTTCGGCTGGTGAAGTGTACCTGGTGTGCTATCCAAAAATGTGTTGTGAATGGTGAATAAGTGGAAAGTGTATCGTGTTTGGCAAATCTTATCGCGGTGAGTACTTTTCATTTATAACGTGGGTAAGGCACAATAGGGTATTTGACAGTTTTTTGGAAAATATCTCATATTGTTGTTTATACCAATATACACTTGCAATATGAATATTTCTTTGTGAACTGCTATATTTTCAATAAAAATCAAAATTAAAGTTTGAATGTTAAATAAGACCGCCAAAACGCTATAGACGCCATATAAGTGGATCACGTGATATTGTTACGTCACTTGCTTGCAAAACAAACATTTTGATTTAGCTGTCAAATCGAAATACATATAATATTCATTATCAAGAATAACTTTTAATAGGGTTACAGCTAAAATGCCTTATAAATGGTGTGTAGTCCCAAAATGCACGAATACATCTATTAAAACACCGGATAAAATGTTCGTGAGCATTCCAAAGAACACCAAGATTCGGGTAAAGTGGTTAAAGCTCGCTCGTAGAAACCCGAAAGAAATTGCAGCAAGAACTTATGCTTTCATGTGTGAAGATCACTTTAACATAAGTAAACATTTTGTTTATGATATATAATCCTACCCAATTAACGACTTTATTTTATATTTTCGTAATTATGATTCTTTAAATTACAATTTATTTGAGGTCAGTGTCACTAAACTGTTGTAAATTTCAGTGCTGGTTTTGTATGGAATAAACTGTTACTAATCGGAATACAATAATATATTATATTTTTCATACATTGTTAGCTGTAGTATAAATTCATTCATTTATTTCAGCAGCGTAGAAATCAGGGTTGTTTTTAAAAAATAGTCCGACCATAATCGCGTCTATTTGTGGGAGGTTTCCACTGTCAGCTTTTACAAAGTTGGTTTCCATCGTACAATTATCACAAATAAAGTTTAATAAGGACCAATATTTCAGAAATTACTGAGAAAACAAAGGAAAACGCTCATGAAATGTTCTAAACATCGACTGACAACAAGAAAGTGACGTCACTCTAAATGCAACCAATGGCGTGCGTTTTTAGTCACGTGGTCAAGCTCGAAAATTTATTTATTTTTAAAATGATTTCTTATGAAAATCTAACATTTTTTTTAATACTGTATAAGTTAATTTGGTTTAAAAATATATTAACAGGTAGTCTAATAACAAAAAGTTTTATATTTTCATCATAGTCAAATACCCTATTGCGGTCGGAGATTGTGGTTAATATTTTACTATTGTAGCGTTGCTTGTTTGTTTTTTATATTCATATATCGTTTATTGAGTCTGCTGTAATCGGTAATGTATATCTACTAAACTATAAGTTTTAATTTGTGGATTGTACCATAAAGTTGCAACATACTCCTTCAAAACGCTAAATATATAAATAATAAATAAATACGACCAACATTCACAAACATAGTCCTGACCCAACACTAAGATCGAGTCTAGTGTCGTGAGTATCAGACACTCTAGACTATTCGGTCTCACAAACGCTCGGATCCGAAACAAATACCTGTGGATCACACAAACATTTGTTTTGATGCGGCTTACGGGGATCGAACCCGCGGCCTTTCGTTTCACAACCGGCGTCTAACCAACTGCGCCACGGAGGGTGTCAATAGCAAAGCAAATAAGAAACGAATAAATGCAAAATCGTCCGCAACAAACGCATGTATGAAAGTTGCAAAGTGCAAATATTGCAAATAATCAAATTAAAGTACCGGACGAGGCCTAAGCCAGATACCGAGCCCACAACACAAGAGCACTCCAAAGTTCAATATTGACTAGACAATACAGTTACACAAATATTTGTGTTCACAACGCACGGCCCGTATCAAAAGCTCTCACAATGTGGGTCGTACACCTGCACTTGTCACTAGGCGTGACTCGAGGATGTTGGACCTTGACATGTCAGCGACGCATTTTTAACGTTGCGCAGGCGCTGATGTGTCGTGATTAGACGATACACGACGCTTGCGAAATAAGCCCACGAGATCCGCTTCAAAAAAATCCCTTAAGACAATCCCTGAGATAGTGTTCAAAGGAGAAATTGAATAAGTTGGCTTGGAAACTATGACAAATAAATAAATGGACCACTAAAATATTTCCCAGTTTTAAATATTTAAATATTAGTGCGTATTACTTTATAAAAAGACGTAAAGTATTAATGTGTCGTGCGCTTAAAACATTGCAACTTGCAGGTCGCTGACAGAGAGCTGTTTCCAATAAGTTGTAAACTTTAACAAGCGCTTTCGTTCAACAGTAGCCAGTAGACTGTAGGTTGCAGACTGTAGACCTACTAAAATTAAATATGTCTTTATAAACCTCGTTATCATTGAAGCGTATGCATTTGTTTATTTTCATAGCATAAACAATCGAGCTTATTTTTGCAAAAATTCACTTGTGTGCAAAGCGGTTTGCGTGGGTGGTAGATCCCAATATTTAGCGACCTTTTCTTGATAGCCATACATAATGACATGTCGCGTACATTCGCGTCATGTATTCCAGATGCATGTGATTAGTAAATCTTTTGTGCGTCGGCGACAATGCTCTCGCGGTGCATGTGTAATGCGATTATACTTGTAAATACTGATTTAAATGGTACAATTAGAGTGTGACGGGACGCTTGCACAACACGCCCGTGTCATTTCAGTCTGTGAATACAGGGTTTAGGGCTGGCACCTAACAGACTTGTAAAATATTTGTGATTGTCGTTGAACATTATTTTCTCTACAAATCCTTACTTTTTTGAATTGGGCCTGGAAGATAATCAACAATGAAAGTAATTGTAAGTATCATAAATCATCAAAAACATAACAACGAAAGGCGAAGTTTTGGGAACTAATTTTAACGTCCCAGTATTCAGGACAAAATCATTAAAATAATTTTATCAGTTGTGCGGTAAATCCTAAGAACGAAGCTAGTCTACGAGTACCTATCATATGTCTATTTTCTTAAGAGGACGTCATCGATCAATTATACATGATCGATGGAGTACGTCCTCTCTTAAGAAGTAAGCACAAATTAGACTTAAAAGTTATTTTATGCAGCAATTCTTTGAAAAATATATAAAAAAAATTATGCACTTCATTATACTTCAAAATGTACTAAGTATAATTATTTCGAAATCTGTATGACTTCGCAAAGGCGACACAACTGACACAGCCCTGGCGTGAGGTCATGACATAATGCCATTGATGATCAGTGATCTCGTGTTATGACGAGGCTGCTGTCATCACGAAGCTGTGATACAAATCACACGATAAACAATTAATTGCATTCTTCTATCACACGCGTCCACAATCTAGTACCATCACTTGGCATTTTGGTCACCTTGGTGCTAATCTTGGTGTAAATTGGAACAACGATGCGTCGCTTTCAATATCTCTCGTGTAAAAAGGGTAATTAGGATCGACAGCTTGTACGACTTTCAAGGATTTAAAATGTATAAAATCGTGGAATATTCGGCGATGCACTTATTAGAGTAAATTATGTCAAACAAAATACTTAAGCTGTCTTACAAAAGCATGAGTAACTTTATATGCATAGTTAGTAATATTTTTTGCTCATAGTCGTTGCAACTCTTACGTCGTTGCCTTCTGAAATTAGCTACAAAGAATCCTATTGTAACTGTCGGTTCCTAGACAAAAATACCATGCAAAATGAGCATTCCCCTTTTCGATATTGACTACGATAGGAAATCTTAGTCACATCACCTGCTTAACATAAACATCGCATTACAATGTCTCATTCGCATAGAGAATTTTTTTTTATTCCTTTATTCCTTTATAAAATAAAATTAGAATTCGGAAAATGGTTTCCTAAAGTCAAGGAAATTTCGTTCGAATATAGGTAGGTACGTATATAGGTAGGTACACAATTAAAAACAAAATATTAATTAATTAGAATGTTTATTTTTATATTAACATGTGAGATACTTGATTAAAGTATAAACTTATTATTAACTCACATAAACTAGCACAGGCACTCAAGTATGGACATGTTATTTTGTAAACACGGCGGCCGTATCCCATCACAACCAACGATCTGCGGCCGCGGCGCTACACTATCTTAACATAGCTTATTCACAATATAAATAGACTTAATACACTTACATACAAATTATGCTACATGTAGTTACTTATTCATCAGACAGCATCGATTCGGTATTCGGATATAACTTTATACTTTGGGTTTCGGACTTAATATCTGATAAAGTAGACAAGCACACAGTTCTATTTATATGAAAGCCTACGACGTCTCTCTGAGTTTCCAGAGCATTCGACTCGCGCATACTTGGACCTTTAATAAAGATAAATACTCTGTTGTACTATAAATAAAGCCTCCTTTACAATTTCCCAATAAATCACCCAAAATATTTGGTATCGCGCCAGACCGACTATACGATCTCTTTTCTATATTTTAATTAGATGTAGTACGAAGTATGCGCGAGGCAAATGACCGACGCAGGCACAATGCAGGTCAAAGCTCGGTCACTGAGATTAACTTAGAAGTCGTAAGAGCCGCTGTCGCCAACCTTGCCGATGCGGAACACGAACTTGTACAGCAGACCAGCGACTACGCCTCCGATGATGGGGCCCACCCAGTATACCTGCAAATAGAAAAAACAAAAGTTAATACAATTGAAAAAAACTAACACTTACACCTACTATGTAGTTTGTTTTCATATTTGGAATCAACGACGATGCTAATGAATTGTTGCATGTAAGCTACCGCTTGCATTGTGAAAATTCTAGCTAGATTGATCTGTTGAGCTTAATCCGACAATATTATAGTATTCAATGATTTTAACGCTAATAAAATTGAAATGACTTCTGCTCTTCTGACGACGAATTGAACTGTTTCTCAAGACAGTGGATCACGAGATATTTGGCCTTATGCTTTCACCCATCACAAGACTACCTACGCCTCACATTACCTAAGCAAATTGCAATACTCGCCGTAGCTGTAATTTAGCCGTAAGCCGTAGGATTCTATAGCAATTCGAAAACACCTTTGAAACTTAATCTTACTTCTAAATGACCTACTGTTAGCTAAACCTTACTCTTTTATCAGAATTCAGTAAAATTAGCAATTAATAATAATGTAGATATATATAATATCCAGCCCAGTCTTTAAACTGTATGCACTGCAAAATGTGAAATATTCGGTTCGATTCCTAGGACGAATAATTCAGGTCAAGCGAGATTTTCGGTTTAAAAAATCGAATACCGATACGAGTTGCATGGGTCCAGAATTGGCCGTGGCCGCGATAGCAAGCAGTTAATAACTTTTCATCTACCTACGTATATGATCCAATTATATAACACAAATGTTTACATAGTTATCTATTTATTACACAACACGTGAAGAAGCGCAGATAAATAACATTAGTATAAAAGAGCTTTTCATAAGGCGTGGATAATGCAGTAATGGTTGGATACGACGCATAATGGACTGCACAAAGATATATTCCACACGGCATGGCAGTTCCTTATTGCACTTAAACAGACACTGGCTACTGTCACAGTATATTCAGAAGAAGTTAGAAAAGTGATGTTCATTTCATACAAAGAAACTTCATTTTTAATATACTTATAATCATGAAAAAGTTCAAAAGGCATAAGTAAGTACAAATCTTTTAATGCCAGAACACTAGATATTGAAGGAAAAGAACACTTCAGCAATTACACCTATACTTAATTCTCAGTTTGATAACGTGAAGCGACATTGATATTTAGTCAGCTTTTCGACGGTTTACACAACTTATTTAATGTTCTAGTTAATTTATTGTACAGATGTCATTGTGCTACTAAATTGACCTTAAAAACAACTGTGTAATTAAATTAAACAAGCTTTACACGAGTAGATTAAATGATTAACTGTGGGAGGCACGATTTTTCATATTCCTGCTATGAAAATGTTGTAAAAAGTTTATTTCTATCAACCTAAACAATAGGTACTGTGTTATTAACATAATATGGACTGTCTACTACCTTTAAAGATAGTGTCGCCCTAGAAAAATATTAATTTCCCAGAGAGTATAGTTGATATTAGGCAATATATCGTAGCATTACCTATAATCCGTTTTTCTGTCGTTCCCATTCCAAATGTACAAGGACAGCGAAAAAAAATGATACAATGCTGAATGCATAGAAGAATGTGATGAATACGTATTGTATGTAGGTAGGTTTATTGTACGCAGTCTTTAGTTGCAATTTCACGTGCCATGGTGTTTCAATATTGACTCGAGTTAAAATACATTTAAAACAACACAACGTTAACGAATTTGACCTTTGCATGTTGTTTACTTGTGTCTTAATGGAACATACTGATACTTTAGCCTATAATACCGTGCTGTATGGAGAAACCTCACGTAATAAATATTAAGTTGATTCGTGTGATGTGTGCAAAAATCGCATACGTTTTGTAATAGACGTGGCCTGGGGAACGAGAACTTTGGACTAGTAATTGTCGGTATATTTATACAATTGACATACTTATATAATATTCATCGATTGCACTAATACCAAATGGTGTTTATTGTTACGATACACGCCGTTACAAAAGTGGAATTGTTCAACATAAATTTCTATATGTCATTTTTTTCTAATATCCTGTTTCACAATCATTTATGTAAATATAATTAATTCTGCGTATTTTGCAGAATTTTTTGCTCCTGAAGTCAACCTTTTACAATATAAAACCCAGACCCGCGATGTAGAGCCTACACAATTTATCACAAAACTAATAAAAACATTCAAAAACATATTTATCTTTGCTAAATATCTTCATGACAAGATTATTAATAACTTGGTATTTTCTAATGATTTATTTAACAGTGCATCCAACATGACTTAATTTACTACATAATGACATTCAATACAAATCGTTGTAGTTACTGTGTTTGTATGCGGCGTTTAGAATTGGCACAACCGTCACTAGACTAACAGACCAATAAAAATAAATAACATGTTCGAGAAACTATCAAATGTTATTGATGTTACATAACTGGAATAGTTTCGTTTACGTATAATTGAAAATATTGAATTATGTTTGTACATCAGCTATTAAAATTGACCGATTAATTATTGTATTCATCAATTGTGTACACTATAACTTTTTTGTGTATTGGTAATAGTAACAATGACGTATGCATTGTAGAGCAAATAAACAGCAAAAATTCAAAGCTTTTAATTTATTGAAAGTTATCTACTTGTGCCGAACAATTTCAATGTACATGGAGTTTCTCTTCAAGTAAAAACGATCTGTCAAACCACCGTCAATCAGACAGTTTGAATTAAATCGCGTAAGTCATAATCGGGGGGCAGATCATAATCGTAAGTAATTATCCTAAATGTGGGATTTCTTTAGGGTCCAGCTCGCGGGTAAACACTAGTATTACTAATATTAGATCAAAACAAACCTGTCTGAATGATCACGTGATTAAAAGTGAAAGCGTGTTGTGTAACGTCTTCTCATTGATTGTGACTTATTATGCATTCGTATGCAAATCACTTGAGCTCCAAGTCTGCTATTTATAATTTGCTTGTGATTTATATCGTTTATTAAAATTAGGTCATCGGGTGTCAAGACGATGTTTATAGACCTGGTGCGTGACCTATGAATAATATATAGTTCAAATGATATTTTATTAATACAACAAATACCTAATATCGTTACCTATTTGTATTATAGTTTATATGGCGAGAATCCGGGTTGGATACAAAAGGCTGAGGTTCTATTAAAATCCTGAAATTCTCGGTCCAAAAGAGGATAAGGCCGAATTAAGCGTTCTATACTAGGCAACAACCCCAACCCCAACCCGCACTGGGCCGGCGTGGTGGACTATATAGCCCAATCACTCTCAATCGATTCTCTTGATTGTAGAGTAGGCCCGAGCCCAGCAGTGGGACGTACATGGTACAAAGCTTTTTATAATGGTCAGCAAACGTAGCGTGGGCCACCTCTGGCCAGATGGCGGGCCAACTTGCACAAGAGGGCAGCGACTGGATGCATAAAGCAGCAGACCGGGCTCTGTGGCGTACCTTGGGAGAGGCCTATTTCTATCAGTGGATTGCAACGGGCTGATGATGATGATGATGACAATGGTCAGCGTCCGACGAAAGTTAGTTATACAATTTCAAGTCAAATCTCCATAAAAAGATGATTTTGCATAGACCTTGGTTTAGAAATTGAATAGGTTGAAGGGAGGAAATATGCTTACCCATTGCGCGGTCCAGATGCCCATAACGAGAGCAGGTCCGAAGGAACGCGCGGGGTTCATGCTGGAGCCAGTGAATGGAATCTGTGGACAAATTACCAGTAGTTAGTAAAAACTACTTCTTTAGTTAAGTTGATGCTCATTATTGACGATTGTTCGAATCGTATTATCGTGGCAAGAGTATGTAAATTATTTTTTATTGAGTAGATTTGTAGATGTTTCACTCAATAATTAGAACGTACTTGAAGTTCAAAAATGAAAGACATCGTGAGGAAACCTGCACACCATGAACATCTTTAAAATAATTTTACTAGTATATTAATACGGCGAAACCGCAACAGGCCAGCGGGGTGGCCGAACCCCTGTCAATCGAGCTACTCATTTTAGAGTAGTTCCATACCCCGAATGAGACCTGCCATCCGATACATACCATATAGGTCTATGAAAAAACATGAGAATATAAACCACGGGAGAAACAGCATGGTACTCACGCAGGCAGCATGGCAGGCGGTGATGCTCAGACCGATGGCGAGCGGCGCAGAGCCCTTGAGGTCGGTGCGGCGCGCGTCGCACACGCCGAGCACCACCAGCACCAGCACGAACGTGATCAGAGCCTCGATCAGCAGCGCCTGAACATAAGTACATAGTTATTGCACTGGGGGGTAACTTACTTGTTCCGAGGAAACAGCTACTGCGGTGCAATGCCTGCACTGGACAGATACTTATAAAGTTGCTGCACATGGTGGAGATAGCTACTGTGCCGGCTTATAAGATAGCATAAGTAACTATTAGTTATGAGGTTCCGCGCAGATAATAGGAGGGCCTACGCATCCAGTCCAATCTCTGCCTGAGCGTAATTTGTTTAAGACGCAATGCTGAGTATTGTAACTGATATTATTTAAGGGGCAAATTAATAATATACATGAAGAGAAAAGCAGTGTTATTCCTTAAAAAAAATCATATTTTGACAAGTTTTCTTTTACAACAAAAATATTGTTTTGAGGATACCGGTAAAATATGCGGTTGATGGTTAAATAATTATGAAAGTACGAACATTCTATATGATCAGAATTCCCTGTAAATTGTAATGTAAAGTAAGTTATGCATGCAAGAAATAGTATTTTATGGTGTGGAGAGTTCACCTGAGGTTCAGTGATGCCGTATCCGGGCAGGGTCATACCGAAACCACCCACTTTGGACTCTGGCACCGCCAACTGAAACAATATACATTATTATAATTTACAACAATAATGCTTTAAACGTAATTACTTTTAAACATTAATAAAAAGACAATTGAGACTATCATAAAATCATGTTATGGTGTCGAGTCGTGGGTATCAGGAACTATGAGGGTCATTCCGGTCTCGGGAACATACTAAAACGAAACTTCTTCGTGTCGACCATTAAAATACCAACGTCTGATACCATTCGATACTCTATCTGGACGGCATTAGCACTTACCATCAGGTGCAACGCAGTCACTATGCCGTGCCAGTTTAAAAAAAAAGTGTACATAATACCAAAAACTAATAAAAAGGGATCACATAACATTGGGCAGGGATCGAACCCGCTTCCTCGCATGTCGCAGACGGCATCTTAAGCACATGCGTCATGGAGTCGATAAACATAGTCTAGGCTCATCAGTAAGTAACATCTCGAAATTTGGCATTACAATCACAGCTTGCCTTAAAAATCCGCGACCACAAAGTTATAATCAAAGAAAAATAAAAATATATACGAATACCTTGATGGCGTTGTTGTACTACGGTACGATTACATAGCTAAGGTCTCGGGTTAGAATCCCGGGTCGGGCAAAGTGATATTGGATTTTGCTATTCATTAAGTAAAAATACATTCGTGATCGTACGTACTACAAACCAATCAATACGACGATGATTATTAACCACTTAGCGGCTGTAAGTAAAATGTTACACTTGTTACGTGGAGTCTTCAACGCTAATAGATATTACCACAATAGTTACGTACATTTTTATGGTAGAAATATGGATTGGTTATCGTCGATTCATATTAATTATGACGTATGCTTTTTCATCTGAAGTGGGCGGAAAGTCTATTATGAAACGGGTCGACGCACTGAGGTAAATTCTTTGTGTGATCTACAAATATTTGTGATGATTGTGAGTATTGTGGGACCAGAAAATTCATAGTATCTAATATCGATTATCCTCGATCTAGGGTGAACATTAGGCATAGCGTTGGAAAGTAGCAGCTTACTTGTGACTTTCGAGGTAGTATTTCTTTTATTACAATTATTACTAGGTAGATTTCACTCCCTTTCACACAGAATCGTAGATAGTAACACTAAGAGCACTACTAGCAATATGTCCAACCAAAGCCACACATGTTATTAACGTGCGATAGTATAAAATATCGATTTCAAAGGAGATTCCGTTCCCACGTGCTAAGATCATAAAGATGCCGCCGCACACTCAAGAGCTTGGTTTCACATTTGAGAGGCAGTGTGTGGACATAGAAGGTCGTCTGATTTGTTCCTTTACAGTAAGATCATCAGTGTCACGGCAAACGAGACACTTTTCAACGCTCGTATGTGCTCTCAGTAAGGAGATTAGAATGTTAATGTGGATGTAGCGCCTTGTTAGCGTAGCAAAATAGCGCGAAAACGCAAATTAAACGCAGCTATGCCGTGCGCTATTTGATCTATATTTTTTCTGGTCTAGTATGAGACCATATCTAGGGACGGATGAAAGTTGCATTCCGGCCCAGTTTGGCTTAAATTTATTTGATGTCCAAATTGACGTTGATGGTTTCTGCATGACTCATGTTTGGCAATATCCAATATTAATGGGTTCAGATATATTTTCATTCATATTTAGTAGGTCACTAATCGATTTTATTAATTGATGTCGGATTCTATGCGTGAATGTTTACTAATTCATTTTCCGATGTGAAACAACACATACCCTGATGAAGGCAGCTCCAGCAACAGCTCCTAGTGACTGGACGACGATGTAGAACACTGCCTTCAGCAGCCCGATGTCTCCGGCCACGAACAGACCCGCCGTCACCGCCGGGTTGATGTGCCCTCCTGATACGTGGCCGATACCCTGCAGACAAAGAAATAGAAATATTATTATACAATTCATAGTATTCATAACTGTATTTCCGTACAGCCCATAATAGCCTTTTGCTGAACACGGGAGTTTTTTTACAACTGAGAGATTGGGAGTTCGTATTCATAAGGAGAATATGAACTCTCAATTCCTTTACTACACTCTCTTTTCCTTTTCTTATATCCATCCAAAGGTTGTCTGTAAGAAACCGTGTAGAGCGATATGCCCTCCATCTGCAATCTTTATTTTTATTTGTAATATATTTTATGTTATGTGTTCTTCTTGTGTTCAGTAAATGATAAAGTAAATAAAAATGAATGATAACAATTTTAAATAAACAAAAATAATCATAAACATACATAAAATGCTCTCGTAATTTTCATAATTACTGTAGTAAGTTAATTAAATAAAAACTCCGTGTCGCGTTAACTTGAAACACACTAAAGGAGTAAAATGTCTTTCCTTCTCTTTATTGTCCTTTGAGCAAACTAAGTGTATGGATTAATATTATTTCAGTTACAAACGATTTGTATTTAACATTTACAACTAAGAATACTTAAAAAACAATTATAATTATATATATTTACATTTTTAAATGCCGAGATTAGTATCCCATTACAGTATTTATAATTGAATGTTAACCGCACACATTATCTTTAATCTTAGGTTGTGGTTCTCAACTATTTTGCAATTATATCAAATACCATTTGAATACGCTTAGTTATATTTCGTTTTTGATGTCTTCCCAACTTATTGTTATTTTATCCGTCAATAGAAGTGTTGCAGAATATCCAAAAGTGCGTTTAGTGCTATTGTAAATATTTGACAACTGCGTAGAATGGGTAACACACATGTATATATAGTTTTTACATTGGCCTACGGTCATTACAGAACCATAGAATTGTCATATTGAGAAAAAAAGCCTCATAATTATCGTGGCACATAGAATGACGGATTCCGTACGCACTCCTATAATACCACCCAGTTCCTCCACTATTTAGAAGCTGTGACTTTACACGTATATTTTCGTGACTGCTTAACGCGTGATCAGGCCTGTACGCGGCCTCCCTGACTCATCCGCTCTATTAACATTATGTCATAGGTCAAGTAAACAGTAATTAAACCGAAAATGTCACGTGACGGTATCAGCCATCAGGTAACCACGCAGATAATGCCTCCTTTTAGGTAGGTCACGAACATTGCGAATTTTTTTATACATTAAATTCTCGAAGAGCCTTCTTTTTTGTTTTAAATTAATTTTAATCAGATTTGAATATGGGTGGTTGAGTTGAAGATCGAGCAAATATTGAGTAAATTGAACAGAACGATTATACCGCTTGATTCATATATTGTTTCGAGTATGCATAAGTTATTCAGATATCTACCCGATATAATGCTAAAAACATACTCGTAATTCCAATCTCAGCACCTGACCAACAAAACTGGGAAAGAACTAAATCAACGACGAGTTCATATTTGAAAGGCCGTATACTCATACGCTACTTAAAACTTATACTTACTTGTTGCACTTATCTATGCAAGTCCCGCTTAAACTTACTGATTAAGTGGGATATGGGTACTTAAGTGCAACTTAATATTTAAATGGCATTTGAGTATTCGGGCGATAGATAATTAAAGGATATATTGAAAAGAAAGATCAACATTAAAAGATTAATAGATTGTCCCTCGCCTTGAACTGCTCGACCTTCGCACCGCATAATGAAAGCTTATATGTGGACAGTGAACTTAATGTATGCAATGTTAATTCACCTCAAATATCTAGTAATTTGTTCTTACGAACCTCGCCAAATTGCCATCGGAAATATTAGTACTGTTTTAATATGCACAAATGATACACACAAATGCAACGATGCCATGAACCGTCATGTATCGAACTTTTGATTTAATGTTTGACGAATTGATCTGCTGAATTTCATTTCATTTTTTTTCCTTCTTTTTGGTTGTATATTTCTGTAATTTTTTTAATGAACTTATAAGAAATAGTAAGCTCTTAATTACTGCATATTTTTATAACGAGAAAATTAATTATTTTCTATAAAACTTATATAAGAAGCTTTAAAAATAGAGGTGTTCATAATTATTGCAGTGCATCTAATCGTATAAGAAATATAAAAAGAAACTAAATTCTGCATTTGTTCAGTAAGTTTTAAAACGTCTATGTAATTTTTACAATTTTACACACTGCGAGGTATTAAGTAATAGGTACCTACTAGACAAACAAATTGACAAATTAAGGTTGTCGTATGACCGTGGCATTGGATGCGTGTGTAAAGTTATTAGCGATACATTTTAATGTGTGTATTAATATTCATGCGACGTGAATCAGAGACCTCGGTTGGGTTGATTTTAAATTAATTAACTAAAGCGATAAAGCCGTTGCAAAATGTCAATGTTTCATGAAACGTATGTAGAGCATGGTGTTGGCGATAAGAATTGTGTGTTTTATTAAATATACTCATAAAACTGAGAATTATTAAGCGGTCAGCGTTGTTTTGCGTAGAATTTTAGGTTCCAAATTATAGCTTTTGGTCTTACAAAAATAAATTTGAATGCGTTTTTTATCAGTCTCTCGTATTCCCTTCAATACCGTCAAGATAATAATTATTTAGGCACGAGCTTTGCCCTGGCTTATGTGAAAGGCATACCATTAATCTTGTTTATAAAAAATAATTGCATCTCGTAAATCATTCATTCTTATCTGAACATTTATCGCAGACATTAACAGACACATTGACACTTCTGAAAAATCCGCCACAGGTTAAACGCGGTATGATTGATTCCAACGCGAAACCGAATGATGATCGCATACTGTGGCAGCACAATTTCATCAGTAATGTTTCAAAAAATATAATGATGGGCTATTTGTAACTTATATTAAGTATACATTGACAGCCTCCGTGGCGCAGTTGGTTAGAAGCCGGCTGTGAAATGAAATGAGAGGCCGCGGATTCGATTCCCGCACCGAGACAAATGTTTGTGTGATCCACAGGTATTTGTTTCGGGTCTGGGAGTTTGTGAGACCGAAAAGTCTCTTGTAGTTTCTGATACTCACGACACAAGACTCGATGTTAGTGTGAGGTCAGGACTATGTATGTGAATGTTGGGTATATTTATTATTTATTTACATCATAATAAATAAATAAAATATGAATTTATTATGTGCCTGTAAAAGTGGATTGTTATATTATACACATTTTATATAATCACCTCGCCCTAACACGATTTTTATTATTTCCATTACATTGACTTAAACTTGTGTAACGACAATTCTATTGTTAATTTTCTGTCAATTGAGCAAGGCATTTATCGACGTTATTATACCAATTTAGTGGGTAATAAGCGTCTATTCTGGTCTTTGGGGGCATCAGTAAGCCGTCTGATTCTGTACATTATTTAATTACACAACGTAGTTAAAGTTCAATGTTTAGCTTAAAATTAATGACATTTGTATGTCATGGTCTTACAGCCGCGATCAATAGCCGGCTACGTACTCGTAAATAATATTTTCATTATGATTAGCATATTCACGGACGTTGATAGGCGACAGTAAGTTGAAAGAGTAAGTAATAAAATGCATTACGGCCAGACTAAACTAGTACGAAGTACAGTAATAAATGCACTCTTATATCGCTAACAATGTGTTAGTTCGTGGATGGTGACGTTTGTTATGTTGGGCACAAAAATTAATTGCAGGCAAAGGAAAAAAAAGTCCTAAGAGAGTTAAATACGGGACCTTATATGTAATTATATTTCAGTGAGTACATAAGATAATAAGAGTTGATAATCAGCTGAAACAGGTACAAGTTTTTTCAAAAGGATCAGACATTGTAAGACCATCATCACAACAATCCCACATTAAATTAAAATATTATATTTTTTTAAATATTATTAAATTAAATTTAGAACACAGTTACACTAATAATTTATTTGATATATTATATAAGATCATAAAATTATATTAGTCATAAAATTATATAAGATCCGTTACAATAATTGTGACGCATTTATGCTTTACCATAATTGTGTATTGAAAGCTCAGACATGAAACACAATTATTAAGCGTGGTTTACACATGTGGCGGTGCAAAGGTGACTGGTCATGCGACCCGCGTAAAGTGGAGCTTTAACGAGGCGCTGTTTAAGGCTCTGTGCACGCTGTACAGCCGGTTAGTCGTCGGATCCGACTAATGATAACAAAATTATGTAATTACTATTAATAATATTGTCTATATTATATATTGTCTATAGTCTATATTATATACGTGTATATTTATCGTTGCAATATGTCTTTAAAGCTTGGGTACTGAAATAATATGATTGGAAAAATAATTAGACTTTTTTTTATTTAATTAAATTTAACTTAAAAAATAGAGTCTAATTCAATAATTTAGTAGACTGCCATGATCCAATAAAACTGAGATAATTTCCGCATGATATTTGAGGTGAAATATTATCAGTACAGTAACCGGCATGATCCGGTCCGATTCCGGCCCGACTAAGTGTAGGCAAAGCGTTGCATTGGGGCGAAAGTGCGGGCGGTTGAGTGCGCGCTGGTGCGTTGGCCATATATCACGCGCACGGAGCAGCGCGTACGGAGCGTACGAGCAATGCGTGCGTGTGCGCAGCGGTCACCGAACGATCAAGGGCGCCTACAATCCCTAAACTAACGCGCATGTTATAGACGTACTGCATTATACTTTGAAAAACACCGTATGGGAGATTTTTTCCTTATTTTGTATTAGGTGTGTTTGTTTTCTGATTAATTTATTAGTTCAGTGGAAACAAATAATTCCGATTCAGAAACTATGCACAGATATTTTAAATAAGGGCTAGTAATAGGAAAAAGAAAACAGTAGTAGTTAAGTCTATCCTGTTATTTACAACTGTACTATATAAATTAGGTGTATTGAAAGTACGTACATACATGCTAATACAAAATACTTATAAAAATAAATAACAACGATAAAAAAGCTATACTAATCCACACAACCACTCTCTGCACTGGCAATGATTAAGATGAAATGTAATAATAATTATAATACGTCCAGCTTCCCCTACTTCCACACACGTGAGCCGTGCATAAATGACAGTAATTACAAGCCAAGTGTCAGCAAAGCTCGCAACTTGCGGCACACTAACGGTAACATGCTGTCTTCGAGCCTCGAGTGTGTTATCAGCCACGCTGCACACGCGCTGTCCACAGCCGCCGACACGGGCCGGATGTCGTCGCCTTACCAACCTCGTAAACTATTTTATATAAACATGCTCGTTTCTTTATCGATAAGGATAATATTATATACGAGTAAATGATTGTAATAATTTGATTAAAACATTTGTAAGAAAAGAAAAAGTTATGTGGTATGTCGCTTTCTTTGCTAACTATTACATACAGATATATACAGATTTTATATACAGATATTATTCTTGCATCGACAAAGATTTGTTCGATCCTCCTGAGAGAAGATACCCACACATACAGAAACCTGCATGTATATTTTTGTTTGCCCACTGCTAATACGGGACTTCTACACGATTAAAAGTATGATTGAGAAATCTTAGGCGTGAGCCATCTAATGTAATAAACGGACCAGACGTGGTTGCCAACATGTTCACGGTGTTTGCGGGTTCGAATCCCAGGGCACACCTATGACTTTTCAGAGTCATGTGTGTATTGATACGTCAATCACCACGTACTAACACAATGAAAGAAAACATCGTGAGTAAACCTGCATACCATAACAGTTAAAAAAAAACTATGATATACCTGCACTAAGCCAGCGTGGTGGACTATATTATGGGATTACCCCTCTCAATCGTACTGTCAATTGCAGAGAAGGCTCGTGCCTTACAGTGGAAAGTATACGGGCTGATAAATTACAGTACAGTTATAATATTTATAATAATAAATATTATAATGACGACATCAGTAACAACGAAGACTCGACATTTTCGAAACACAATCAATACCGCTGTCCGCTGTCGCTACCTATTCATTGTTAGAACATAATATATTATTCACATCGAAATTAGCTTCAGGGTATTGATTTTGATTGCTTATCATGTTTGCTTTTGTACGTCTATTAAGTTAGTCATCATTTGTAACACAAGCAATAATCCTTCATGATTTCCGATAAGCAAGGTTGTAAAGTTCCTTTTGGTAATTATTTGCTAATAAAACAATTTTAGGTCAAAGTCGACGTGTCCCGAACGTGATACCATCTGTTACCTATCGGTATTGATGAAATATTGATTAGGTTTCGGTGAAATCAATAACTGCATATCTTATTATTCGGCATCGAGATCAAACGTAATAATATTGCTGCTATAAATTATCACGAACAGGAAACATAAATCGTAAAAACTATTTTATTATATTAAATTGATGAATTAGAATTTCTTTGCATATTATTACTTACTTGTGGCCATCTGTAATCGATGAATATTACAGATTTCATACTAATATATTTGCAAATACTATTACATACATACTAGTACATAAGCACACTTTCATATCTTAGATGTTGTGAATATATATTTCACTTCACTTTATTAGTTTAACTTTATTTTAATTCATTATTAACACTTTATTTTAATAAATATATTACTTTCAAATAATTCAATCCCACACGTCGACAACATCCTAAAATGGTTCAAATGGACAACCGCAGTAGTAAAGTACATAGGCTTGACATGTGGCCGAGCCCTACGCGTTGGGTTGGCTGTCAACAGTGATTGGACGTTGATACATGTGATTTGGGTCACACACCATTCCGCGAACCACATGCGCTTGCTCAAACTTAATTGCTCCATTGAAAATTATAACACTGATAAATTATCTATAAAGCCTATTTAGACATTCACTAACTTTTGTACTGTCAATAATAATTAAGTTCAATGGAAGTGTAATGTGAATAAGGACTGAAGTTTAATACTTGTCAATAGTAGAGGTGTGTGCTTAAGAGTGTGGTAAACGAGATTAATAATTATACCGGGTATATCAAGACTGCGACCGAAAACGAAGCCAGGTGGTATTTTCATTGGTTACAAACACGATGCAAATAAAAATTTCGCCAAAAAGTGACAGATATTTTTTTAGAATTTTTTAAATATCATCCTGATTGGGTGGTAAATACTAAGTTTTTGCGAAAATACAAATTTAAACCCATACGTACCATTGCGTGTTTAAAAATAAAGAGGTGTACATCTTTATTTTAGGAAAACTATGTACATATATATCACCCAAATACGACGATAAGTAAAAAAAAAAAAAAGTTGTCGATTTTTTTTTGCGAAGTTTTTACTTGCATTGTGTCTGAAGTCACTTATACTACCACCTGGCTGCGTTTTCGGTCGCGGTCTTGATTATACCCTGTATTATGAGTAGTGACGAAGTGCAGTAAGATTCTTGGACTACAAAAATTCACACAAAGTCCTAATTTATGCGAAACATTTACCTATAAGGTTATGAAAATAAAAATAATTAAACAGTAAAAAAATATGTTAGTTCCTTTACCATTTACAATTCACCTGACATTGCTGTCATCTAACGAGCCAGGATAAAATATAGGTTTTCATTATACCTACAACCATCGTATTAAATGACTTTACTTCAATATTATCCTTATGCGTCACGTACTCTGCATCCCATAATATACCGTTACATTGAGTATGTGTATTTGCAGCTCGTTTGCTTTAACAGTACTCTCATAGCAAGTGTCCGTAAATGTTTTGTGTGCCAAATATTTTGGCAACGAGGCGAAAAAACTCATCACAAAAAACATCGTCGGGTCTGCGGAATACTTATTCGCTACTTACAATAATTTATTGGAGAATTCCATTTTTAAATTACGTGGGAAATGTGCGCAACGATAATAGAAGTACATACGTACAAATGATTTTGTGGACCATGTTTGTGTCGGGTCTGGAATTTGTGAGACCGAAAAGTCTCTCGTTGTTTCTGATATCCACGAGACAAGATTTGTATCTTAGTATAGGGCCGGGACTATGACTATGTATGTGAATGTTACGTGTATTTATTACATTAAAATATTTTCATATTGAGGGAATTAAATTGGTTGAAAAAAAAAACAAAAAGGGTGCCTAACCGTTGTTTAAGTTGATAATTACATTTGATTTAATTAAGTTATTCCAAAACATCTTTAAACTAATTACGGAAATATAAGCATGTAACCAAACATTTTAACGGTTATTTGTTCCATTTCTGTGGAATATAAATAGTCTTATTTGTACTTCCAATTAATTTTAATATTTGTCATGCCTAAGTAATTAATGTAATAACTGGATAATTTATTAATAAACACCTAGATATTTATTTCAAATAGATTGTGTTATTAGTCTATAATTTTAATTTATAATATTATTCTATCAATTTCCTTATTTGATTACCAAAATTCATTAATGAAATACTTCCCACATAAAGTATAACCATTTAAGGCAATCTAAGTGCAGGAAAATGGAAACGTCATAATTTATCACAAATGTTATGCAAGTAAAACGATAAAAATAAATAAATAAAAAACGTTTCTTGATTCTTCGGTTAAAGAAGCCTCCTACCACGTGGGCTGGCAAACTGTTACTTATAAAAAATTCTAAAAATCGGGTATTTCAAGTTAACGAATTTGCATTTGTATATCTTAAATATGCACAACTATCTGAGAAACGAGACCGCTACACATGAGTATCGAGATTCGAGACATCTGCAGCGGCTCCGCGACACATCAAAGAGCTTTCGCAGAGGTGTACTTAACACAAGCCCTTAAAGGCAAAACGTCGTAATGTCCACTTTCGTATCATCGGTTTAAATGTGCCGTTATCTGAGTGCGTTCATTCCACATAGCACTGCATTCTCGACAATATTTATGAGACTCGCTTTACATAAAAGTCGACGTAACGAGGAAAGCTACTAAGAGTTGAAATTAATTATCGCCGATAGATAAGACGTATTAATGTTCTAAATGTAACTATTATGATATCTTTGTTTGTTTAATTGGATATTTTTATGGGAAAATGAACGCTATAAATTAGATTTTCTGTGCAAGTGCATTCGCTAGATTAAGACATTTACGTATGTATACGTTTTTCGTTTAGGACATCAATTTCAAACCAAATTTTATTTATTAGTAAACCAAAAACTATTATAGTGGCTAAGATTACTGTAATAATGAAAATATACTTATAAGTGAACTCCCAATATCTAAAAATCTAAAAATTCTTTCGGAGCTTTCAAAACATGCAAACAATTTTTTTTAATTTTCTAATTTCAATAAAACCGAATAAAAAATATCTGCGGGAGGTATTAACCCACTAAAAATCGATCTAACTACGCTCAAGTTGCAAGGAAAAGTTAATGTCAATTTAATAGCGGTAATAACTGCAAGGATGTATCTCGTTTACGTCTGCAAACAGGTATCAGTTCAATTAGATTAGAAAACTCGTCGGTTTTCTAATCGCTAATTGCGTTACGTTTACTTCTCTAACTGTAATTACGCGTTTATGATATTTCTTCGTATAGGTGTGAATGTAATTTGTGAAACATATTTGATCAATGCAATCTAGCGGTTTAATTTCAAAATTATATAACAAACCAGTATATGTGAGAAATGCAATTTGATTAATCTGGAAGTTTGTATTTAAGCTAACATTTCTGCATCATTTATACATAATTTTGTCTCGCGTATGATTAAGTTTAATTAAGTTATATTCATATCAAATTAAACTTTCTCGAACAGACAAATAACTAACATAATTATGTTATTTTGTGCGCCAATTATTTACCGATGAATAAAATGATCTCTATATACTGAAAAAAGTGAACATAAGCGTTCCAGACCGGTAGGAATAACCATGAAAAGCAAGGTATAAATACCATGATTACGAACTATACCGGTTCCAATACAAAGTCGAAGCCACAAATACATTCAAAGATATAATCTTTATACGAGCATAAACGGTACGGCTGTAACCGATGTGTTCATATAAATCTAAACTGATTGAACAGATAAAATTGACCATGTATGAGTTAATTTATACCACTCATTTGAGTTTACATTTGAGAATAATTTAGTTTAAATTCGATTATATCGCTTGCGTGTTGGGCTCTGAAAGTGGAGGCTGCTCATTCCACGAGACAAATGTTTGTGTAATTGACAAATATTAGTTTAGAGTTTGGGTGTTTTAGAAAAACCAAAACCATTGTTTTTAAAAGCTATTATATTGTTGGCGACCATCGTACCATCTTTGTTTTATTAATAATCGCAATAATATTCGAAGATAAAAATATACTCTGATACCACCAGTGGACCTCGCAAAATGTGTCTTCGACATACAATTTCTATCTTTTGCTGTAAATATTCACAACAAAAGCTCAGCTATTGGATCAAGACAAAAGTAAAACACGGAAGATTTATCAGGTCCCCATGGGTTGTATTTAAATTTATTTACGTTTAGCCGGTATTCAGCAAGCATAAACAGCCGACTAGAACTAGTGCGGGTAACAGTGGCCGTCAAATAAATCCATCAATGAAGCAGCCCCACTGAATCGCTTTGCAAACTACATTACTTCGTGCGCATACGCTAGTAACACGGATACGGGAATTGATATGTAAGCGGAGAGAAATTGCTCTCAAATTCACTCAGGTCGTCGGTTAAAGATGCTAAAAACAGATGCTAAACACATATTGAATTTGTATCTAAATTAACATTTGGGTATTTATAATGAAAACCGAATAATTCGTTTTTTTCAATGTAATAAAATGTACTAAATGAACACAAATTATTAGTATATTTTCGCACCATTGAAAGCATTACATTTTAAATATTTTTACAAATTTTCCTATACTTAGAAGAAATGAATATGGCTGGCAATATAGTACAAAACAGTTTCTTCAATAACCTTAAGCAGAATTTTATATACGTCTTGCTAAATACTAATCGTCCGCGGCGAGTTTGTAACTTGAACCACCGAATAAAAAGTGGGAAATGCATTTCATTTGTAAGCAATTTGAGAGTAGGCAATTCAGTAACGGTACGGTCGCATGGCGCATACAAATTCAATATAAAACATTTGAATAAACTTCCAGCATTGGAGGAGTTATGCTTACATATTTCGTGATTAGAGGCGTAACATGGGAACTTGGCTCTTTCGCTTACCTAATACGAATTAATATTTATTCTGTATTCATAATTAAATTTCATACGGCACGGAAGTATTTTGGCAATTTAGTAGCAATTAAGAAACACTAATTAATTCACAACATATGAAGACAAAGAAATTAAATGTGCCAGAAAATTGGATATTGTAATTAGATTAATATAAAGAGTCATTTATTACAGTTTTTTTTCTCTAATGATGTCTATTACGAGCAAATGTTCAATAAAAAGAAACTAATTTGCGCAATAAAAATAACTACCGTAAACTTTTTATTACAGTTTGTCAATAAGGAACATCAAGAAAAGTCATTCGCAATTCGCACATTTATCTTCGTACTCTCATCATCTTTATCCACACATCTTAATTCTTGATATATTATTATGACTCAGCGATCATTCACAATACGTGATTATGAATATATATAGATTATGCCTGATAAATTAATCTTTCTATAATTAAAGTATTTGCAACACAAATGCAATACGATAACATATAATAACATAATCTTTAATTGATATTTTAATTCGCTTGGATTTTAAGAATATTTTTATTATTAAATATATTCTGTCTATTATGATGCAAATCCTAGATACGAATCAAACGTATAAAACAAAGAGATCACGACAAAACTCCGTGTACCAACACAGAGAGATCACATTGCAGTATCTTCCAGATGAATAACGACTGAGCTGCACACAAATCAATAACTTATTAAATGTATTATTCATTACGAATAAAAATATTGTCTTAAACATGTAACTAATTACAAAATCGTGCGTCCGTACATCATCAGTGTAATATTAATCATATGCAGTAACGGTTAACGCGTGGGTGTTGAAAATATTATTTGTAAATAAAAATTAATGATTGTTGATATGATTGTTCGTATTGTTTATCTTTAGAGATCATAGTAGGTATATTAGGTAAGTTATAATCTTGTCTAAACTTTCACTTATCGGTAGTCCTTGCATAATTAGTGCAAGGATTAGGAGAGTAATCTATCTTTTTCATTGGCGAGAAAAATATCGCGAGGAAATTCGAGGAGAGAACTTGAAGTTCCCTTCAAGAATTCCGAGGTGCATTTACGTGATTCGCAGCTCGACTTTCTACAATGAGATAAACGAATATTCTTATAATCTTATCAATTGAAACATTAATACTGTCTCCACTTAATCATCTTCACATGCCTCGTTGTAGCTTGGACGGCTGCCCAATCATACATTAAATACTTATTAGTTAGCCTCAGAATTACATCTTGAATAATATGTAAGGCGTTGCATAATTTCATAAGAGGTATATTTATTTTTCGTGCTGTGAGATTTACGTCGATCATTTTTCCAATCTATCATAATAATTAAGTGCTCCCAAAGGCAGGCGTTCGCATTCGGATCGTACGTATCGGGCAAAAACATATATTAGTTTTTGCTGTCATAGGTGAAAACTGCGTGATTGTTAAATAGGTATTCAAAAATATTATAATTATTAAAGTTATATAAAAAAATTGCAATAAATAAAAGTTAGGTTTTCTAAATACAACCTAACCCATATTTGAAGAAGTAGCACTTACTTAAACTAAATATTGTCTATAAAAGTTTCATTTTTACTTCCAATATTATTTTATCTTTCATTATAATTACTGTACAACTTGATAAATTATTTATTATTAATATAAATTCAAATAGACGCGTCTAAGATATGGCTGTTTGATGAAAAATTAGAAAATTTGCATATGTGCAAAGCGTAAATAACAATGATGTAAAGTAAAATCGGAAGACGAATAAATTTGCATTTAAATCGATCAATTGTGGTAAATAAAGTTAACTTTTAACTTATTGCAAAATGAAATCATTCAAATAATCTTCTATTTATTTCTCTGATGAATAATCAAATGTTATGATGAACACAATAAGATTTTCATGCGAATAAGTAGATATTTTTAAACTGCTATTGAACTAGCTGAACGCAATAGTACATCTAAAGAAATACAATATCGTGACTCTCGTATAATTATTCGTTTAATTGTCATGTAATCTTAATTAAGCTTTAATAACTTGAACATTTAGCCAACGCAAAGCACGATTCAATCAAATTAGATTATAAAACTAACATGCAGAAATAGAAATAGTGTTGAACAAGATTAACTAAAGTCGATTAGTAACAGCGCAAGATGAAATAGAGATAGTGGATTATCTAACGATTGTATCGAATCCTAAATACATATCTACCGATGTTTACTCGCATGCGATCACATGATAAGGTGCTCGTGACCGAGCCGGCAATGAACTGTTAACTGAATTTTAATGACTAATTCGACACACCTATAATATTTAATAGCTTCCAATTTAAGTCGACTTTTACCGCCGACAGTCGATTTTCTCTCCATGAAAAGTTTCATGCTCTTTTTATGTTCTTTTCTTGTGCTGTAATTTTGCGCCAGATAGAAGCTTTCAAAACATGTTCTTGGACACTCTTAGATGCACAAGTAAATTTCACGTGTCATGTTTATTTTGAATGTATTTTGATATCTTTTAGTATTAACTTTTTATATAATATACATGAAAGTAATTAATTGGACACAGACAATTCAATTCTACGTATCAACTCTTTGGTTACTGACATGGAGAAAGTGTCATAGTTCCTCTACACTCTACAGTATCTTTTACTTTCACTCTGTTTATTTATTTTTTTATTTTATAAGAAAGTTTCGTCTATTGCCGGCCCGTTTAAACCTGTTTTATTTTATCAAGTTAACTTGACATCTTCCGTTCAAGCGAGTCAAAGTTACAGATAAGTACAAGATAAAGCCGATGTTAAGAGATTTCATGATAGCGTTTTAAGCTGCTACCAATATTAAAATCCATTGCATCGATTGTGAAAATTATTTTCTTATAAACTTTGTATTCAATTTAAATTGCCGATGAAATACTTAAATTTAATGAAGATTTTTTAAAATATAAAATTTACGTTCATAACCTATACTCTGAAATCGACTCCGAAATCAAAAATGTAAACAAACAATTGTCATTGTGAAAATGACATTTCTGGGCTATGAAACATTTTCTAATAAAAAATATTAGGTATAATTTTATAAATGAATAGATTCAAATGTTGCGAGTACTATGTTTTCTAATTTACTTTATATTAACATGGTAAAAATGAAAAGCACCAACAAAAACGAAATATATTTAGTTTGTTATCTAAAAAGTATTTTATCATCACTCACTTATCTGTTCACAAGCCTTCAATATCATTTGAATCAGACGAACTCGTTGATGTCAGAATCAGTAACATTTAATATAAATTGATCTGGCACTAATTATCAATCAGGTGGTCTAATTTTCACATTTTTCTTCCTTTATTACTTGTTTAACACATCCATTCCACCACCGCGGTGTCAATTCTTGTAAACCATCTTCATTAATCATGTTTTCTTCATAACAAATATTTTTTCTTAATTGGAGAGGCTAAATATAATAAAGTTTTATTTCAGTGAGCCAAATGTTACGAATTTCTGCTTATTGCCAACAGCATAAAATAATTTCGTACCGTCTTTATCACATAATTTAAAGAAATGTTGAAATTGTAGTTTATGATTATATGGTATTATGGTATAATTGAATATTATACCTACCAAAGAATTTTCTTTCGGATATGTCTTATAGTTATATAACAGGTGAGAATAATTCTAACCTATCATTTTAACGGTTGTCGACAATCTACCATGGCAATTTATTTTATTGTAGTGGCAACCCTTCTGTTTACATTTTTGATCTCTGATTCCATTTCAGAGTATACATCTTTATAAGAAATATTTTCTTTTTTTCTAGTCTAGGAAGAGTTTTGCGAGGCTAGTGGCGCGCAGACCGGTCGCGATGTAGGCCAAGTGCACACGCACAGCTGGCCCGATGCGTGCTCGTTACGTCATGTGTACTCACCTTTAATCGACATGTATTTAAAATAGTTTAATTAATTCATAGAACCTTCTATCTTGTGTTTTATGTCTGTGATTGTGCGATAGTGAATGGATTAGATTTCTTAGAAATAAGCTGAGATGAGAGATGTGGCTTCACCCAGAAATCGAGTTATCGCCCGTATAGTGCTGTACAATAACTGAACTGTAATTTAAAATTTAACTATTGGTTAAATAAATGGCTTTAATTAATCGTTTTAAAAATAATACAACTTTAACGAAAAAATATCAACATTAATGTGTTAATTATTTTTTCTTATCACACTATGCCGATAGCCATAAAATATTAATTAACTCTTATCCATACATATATTTGAAATATTCTTAGTATACTACTGATGCCCAGATGTTGAAAGATGTGAAGCGCCAGTTTCTATCGCCAGATTGGAGAGCTCAGTGTATTTGATTTTTTTTCTGACATACAAAGTACAATAATTGATACTAAATTTGGAGAAAGAAGAAGAGTGAACCGAGATACTGTGTCAATCTAACGCAGTTCCCGTGTGAATGGCTAATAGCTGTACTTAGGGATACCATTCCAAATATTAATCAGAGCAGATAGTTCTTTGGAATGCTGTAGTCACATCTTACGGTCCCTTTGTAATCCAGGGCGACAGATTCTTCACCTTTAAGAATACAAATTTACTTCAGTAAATCGTTTACTGCTATATAAGCTGTATAATGCTTATATGCATATAAGCTGTGTTAAATATTTTTCACACGATCCACTATGGGGTCAAACCAATAATGTATTGTCTCAGCAAAAAACATAAGTTATGCCCCGAGCCATAACCATTATACTATTATTTAACATTACCGTAATACATTTATTAAGATTATAATTGATACACAAATATGTTGTACACGTTGCTGGTATTAACTTCATTGTCAATTAACCCCGCGGGCGGTCGCTATTTGCACCATTATTGAAACTTAAATTAAATAAACTTATGTTGATACAAGGTTGTCTTCATTATATTAATAGTTCGTGCTTGCGGTTGCCTGATATTTATGAAAATTAATGAATTATTCGGTACACAAGGAACACCATGACAATACAATAACCGCGTAACTTGCGAAAAATGTGAACAGATACGATCATCGTTGCAGACTAATTTGCTTTTAATTTAAATTTTAGGCCATTTCATAGTACACTTTCCCATTAATACATACATAAACTCACGTCTTTATCCCAGAAGGGATAAGCAGAGGCGCCACCAGGAAACCCAAATTTCGCCTTGTATGTTCCGTTCGCCATATCGGGCACAAATTCCTGACTCCGGGCTGATAATGAATAGAAAAACCCAATATCGTTTTGCCCGACCTGGGATTCGAACCCGAGACCTCAGCTCAGCTCAGTCGTAACGTAGTATAACTACGCTACAATAATAAAAAAAACGACTGGGGGGTACCACGGACACCAATCCGCTTGTTGCTCATTACAGTTGTACATTATTAGCCATTTATCACATTTTTCTTGACAATTTACTCGTGTCGCGAATCGAATTCAATACAACCCTGAATTTTCTCTATGGTTTCGCTAGACGGCACGCACTAGTGCCGGATCTTTCGCGTCCCACGTTTCGTTTTTTCCCATGAGTAAACACTCCCATTGTCCGTTGACAAAGTTCCAAACACCATAATTAATTACATTTCATCCAAACAAAAGAAACAAACAAAAGCCTTCGGTTGAAAGTCGACGAGAGTTCGCCGTGAAGAGGAATATAAATATTATGTGATTGCAATAACAGCAGTAAGGAAATAGCGTACCTTTATTGTCTCTCGCGATAATACTATTCTCATGGACATTAATGACTTTCTGCTTCGTATTTGCATACATGAAGGTTTCCTTTAGCTTGTCAAGTGGAGAAAACAAGCACAGAATGTATAATTTATACGCCTTTTCCTATTATTAAGACTAGACCGAGTGTTATGGACGACGGTGATCACTTACCATCAGGTGAAACGTATGCTCGTTTGTCCCATATATTATAAAAAAGCTAGTTTGATAAAGTTTAGTTAAGATTGTTACCAAAGAATGGATGTAAAATAGGTACTGGTAGGTCTCTCATATGTGAGAGGCCGCCTGGGTAGGTACCACCGCAATGTCTATTTCTCCCGCCAAACAGCAGTATAAATGCGCTGTTGTGTTCCGGTTTGAAGGACATTGTAGCCAGAGTAACTACTGGACATATTGAGACTTAACATGTTATGTCTCAGGATGGCGAGCGCAGTGGAATTCCAAGCATTGCCTTGTAATTCATGGTGTTGCTTGGCTTTGCTACTGTCCATGAGCGGTTGTATCGCTTACCATCAGGCGAATGGCATGCTCGTCTCGCCATTCATTGCAATAAAAAAAAAATCACAATCGAAATTTCCTGAAATAACCTTGCGTAACTGCTTTTTGTAAATACAAGAGCCTTTTTACCAAAAAATATATATATACTCAAGCAAAGCAAAAGCAAATATTGATTTACTGCGTCAACACACATCTGTGATAATCAATGATGCTCACACCGGTCCCTGCATTCGATTGCAGCTTCCGGCCTTTCTACAATCATACAACACTTGCCATCTCAGTGCAATCTTGCAACAATTATATCAGTATTTACGATCTCATTCAACTCCTAGGCATTCACTACCTTTGCGACACATTACACTTTCATTTCTATTAAATAGCGTATTTTGAAATTCTTGACGGAGATTGGTATTGTATAAAGCTTACTGTGTTGTACGATGGAATCATACATGATTAGTTTTAAAAACTAAATGCATTTAACATATGAATTCCAAACTGGTTACTAGAATAATAAACTTTGAGGAGTAAATATCATTTCTCGAAGTTTACACGGTTGATTAAGTAGTAAAAAATGTCTCTCCGTTTCGGAAATTAGTGAGTAAATTACACAATATCAATTTCAGTTAACGAACTGAATTTACTGGGCTAGAAAAATGATATAAACGTCGCATTGGACAATGTCACCCGATTCAGGGCGCTGGATTGATAAAGTCATTCATATTTATCAGAACAGGCTGCGAGAATAAATTAAAAAATCAAAAGGACATGCCGTCTCGGAGACTTGAGGGCGAGCCTGGCGCGATCATTAAATGTGACGAAATCGGAGCGACAAATAACTCTTGTTTTTTTTTTGACATACACTTTTTCGAATGAGGTTTGCGAAATGAAAAATGTCACGGTCGGTTATCAATGATGAAAGGCGACCCGCAAAAGGGCAGATTTCTTCAAAAATAAATAAATCACCGACACTTCCATTAACCTCCCGAATTGATAGTAAAATTTCCTGTGTTCAGGATAATACAACAGCTCTGATAAGACATGGATCCCGATTCGGTAATTTATGGTTCATATAAAATAACTTCAATATACATTACCGATATCGAATCAGCAAATTCTCTACCACTTTTATTAATCTGCGATCGACAAATTAGGTCAACATTTTAAGCCATAGTCCAGGTTTATCTATAAGTAGCATACGAAAATTCGTTAATCTTTTAAATTGCGAGTATATTATATAACTCAATTAAATTTAAGAGCCCTTGAAATAGACAAACTATGGATGAGTAACAATTTTGCATGTAAATTACTCAATGGAACGACGACACGGCTCCGCGTTGTCTGTGACCGAATTTTAAGACAACTTTCATGGCGTGAACGAGGCTCGGACTTGTCTCAGTGCCATTGAGACTCACTTGCCATTCAATGAGCTCATTGTTTAGAAAAGAGGTTTCATGACAGGTTTTTGTTATCATTCTTGATCATCACAATAGATAATCGGTATGTTCACATATCATTTTTCAACTGAACGAATGCGTCAATTAAGAAAACATTTCATTTTAAACAGCTCTAATTGGAATTCCAAATCATTATTACACTCAATTTTTAACTGGCAACACAGGTCATAAATTGTCACACTGACATTTGCACGCCATTGACAAATTGCTACAAAGCTTTCTCAAGTCCATAAACTGGCTTTTAGGAAATAAAGTGGCATAATATACTACACTAATTAAGTCAAATATTTTGTTTTTTTTTTGGTTCTTAATTTGTTGATCAAATGAACTCACGACTTTTGGACAGTCACGAAACAACTATGGCTGGGTTAAAGCCGGTTAACGGCAATCAGAGTCAAGGTCGCCGTGGTCTGCAAGTGCGTATCGATCAATGATCTATCGCTTCAACCAGGGCTGCCAATTGTAATGTTATAATATGACGAGAGTTGAGGCATACAAGTAGCACTAGCACCAGTCATACCAAATAGCACCAGGAGATGGAAGTGATACTTTTGGTATGAGAATAATCTCCCAATAAACAATAGTTCGTAAATTATTTTCCAGAGACAATAAGTTGTCAAGCAGCACGTGTAGTTTTACAGGACCGCAGTTGCGTTTTTGTTTCTATGTCTATTAGGTATACTTTAAACCTATAATTACATTTGTGGTACAGGTAATCAAGTTCACATAACTGTTAAACATTAATTTTAAATTTCACGTCCAATAATATACAAAATCAAGGCTTCTAAATAAGATCGGACACTCGTCAGCCCTATTTGCGTGCAAATCGTGCGTTAAAACACCAGGTACGTGATTAAACATTTCAACTGTTTGATCAATACGTATAACATCTGTCGACGGATGAATTGCGTTTTTGGCATTTTTTTATCTGGCAACACGGATAATAAGATACGTAATAATAATATTAACTACTGTTAGAGCTCTTGTTTATAACATAATCAAAACAAACGTTGAACAGTTCAATTCGTAAAAGAACAATATGTTTCTACAAATTCTCATATAACAGCAGCAAAATCTAACTTATTATAGTCAGAGTTACATAGTATGAGAAATTATTGAAGATTCTGATAATTGGCAAGTGTTTTGAAGTTGTTTTCGAAACGGTAATTTGAAACAATATCTTACAATCGTTATCTAGACTGGATAGCTTTACTGGATTAAGTCATTGCAATTCTTTAACACACACAAATAACTTTATTGTGTAGTGTAACGTGTATACTCTTGTCTGTTGTAGTATAATTATTAATTTTAATATTTTGACGTCGGGCAGACAAGATCTAATTTCTGACAAATATTTCAATTCTCGAAATCATAAATTGTTTACCTAATGTAATAACATTCAGAATTCAATGCGGTCCGTCTCAAATGACTTTACAATTTACATGTCAATAAAAAAAATATTGGTTTTTGTGTTCATTGAAATATGATTAACTTTATATTGCCTTAGTTTGAAATTAAATTTCGTTTCTCACCTGCCGTATATTATCGAAGTTTGCCTTCAAAAATGCTGCACTATATTTCATGGCACAAGCTGTAACATTGAACTCTCGTTTCATTAGTCCGACTGGACATTTCGTAATACATCGGTGCTATCAAAGGTAAATATTATAATTATTAGTGACTAGCATTTGCCCGCAACTTCGTCTGCGTGTTTAAGATAATGTAGACGTTATATCGCTAAAACTATGCCATTATAACCTTTACGTAAACTTTTAACAAAAATCAACGTGCAGCATTTTTATTTCCAATTCTGACTGAGTTTAGATCATCGGATCAATGGGTCCGTCAGTTGTCGATTCAGAGACCAATCGGATCAATAAATAAAAAGTTCAAAATGACGGCCAACATTTTCAATTCTGAATACAAATTTAGATTATCGGAACTCAGATCGATTTTGAGACCAATCGGATCAATACATAAACGGCCTTATTCATATACAGTTTTAAAACCTATTTTAGGCATCGAATGTTTGTTTTCTCGCTCAAACTGAATTGAAAAGTCGTTCGGAAGGGTTACAAAAGTTAAATATTCATAAGAATAACTTCAGCAGTTTTATTTTCTATACACATTTTTCAACCCTTATTTTTACTCCTTTAATGGTTAAATTTAAGTAAACAGAGTACGCACTTATTAGTGATTTTAGATGTGTAATTATAGTATCAAGTGTAAATCTGCAACTTCAACGGTTACGGTTTTCTATACAATTTTATTTTACCCTTTTCACCCCCTTAGGGGTTGAATTTCCAAAAATCCGTCCTTAGTGCTACCCTACGTTATAAAAGAAATCCCTGTGTAAAATTTCAAGTTCCTAGCTTCAGTAGTTTCGGCTGTGCGTTGATCCGGCAGTTCGGTTCTACAAAACTTCAACCCTTATTTTCGTCTCTTTAGGGTTAATTTAAGATAAACAATATATGCAATTATTTTTGTCGTAGAATGAAGAACTTAAGTGCCAAGTTTGACAATTGTAACTTTAACGGTTTAAATTTTCCCTATATCAGTTTTTAACCCTTTACACCCCTTTAGGGAATGAATATCCAAAAATCCATCCTTAGTGCTACCCTACGTCACAATCGGAACCCCTGTGTAAAATTTCAAGTTCATAGCTTTAGTAGTTTCGGCTGTGCGTTGATTCAGCAGTTCGATTTTACAATACTTCAACCCTTATTTTCACCCCTTTGGGGTTAATTATAAGAAAAGAGAGTATGCACTTCTTCTTGTTTCTAGATGAGTAACTTAAAAGTCAAGTTCAATATCTGCAACTTCAAGGGTTTCGGTTTTCCATACACCAGTATTTTACCCTTTTCACCCCCTTAGGGTTCGAATTTCCAAAAATCCTTCCTTAGTGCTACCCTACGTCATAATAGAAAACCCTATGTAAAATTTCACGTTTCTAGCTCCCGTAGATTCGGCTGTGCGTTGATCGGGTAGGAAGGAAATCACCCAGTTTCTAAACATTTCAACCCTTATTTTAACCCCTTTAATGTTAATTTTTAGACAAATAAAGTATGCAATTATTTTTTTTATTAAATGAGTTATTAAACTACCAAGTTTGAGAATTGTAACTTCAATGGTTTAGAATTTCCATACAACAGTTTTTAACCCTTTTCACCCCCTTAGGGGTATAGAAAATAGAAATCCCGGTGTAAAATTTCAAGTTCCTAGGTCCAGTAGTTTCGGCTGTGCGTTGATAGGTCAGTCAGTCAGTCAGTCAGTCAGTCAATCAGGTTCCTCTTTTATATATATAGATTTTCATACGGCTTGAGGTCATGCGATGTACAATAAATTAGTAATCGTGATACGTGTATTAAATGTGTTCTAAGTATATGGTAATGATTAGCAGGGAGTGGAGAAAATAAATTGAAATATTATGTTGTTTGGGCGTTACATATTGGATTGCGTGTAGTTTTATAGCCGTATAAAGGGCCAGCACATTATTTCTAATGATTGATGATATTAGAATGTAACGGATAAACTCATGGTAACCTATTTATCTTGTTTTCGTAATTTTCTTCTCATCTGCCCATACTCGACTCTTACGCAAGCGGGGGAAATTTTTATGGTATAGTTATTTCGTAATAAAAAAAAATATATCACCCATTACCAATTTAAAGGTTAATTTGATTTGCTTACTAGTTCTCTAGGCAGTCCTACGTGAAAAAATTACCTTAATTTTTTTTGAATTGATTATTTTTGAGGAGTGGGAAGTAATAAGCTACCGGTAGATATACAGGAAAATAGAGTTTAATAATTATATTTTTAAGAAAAATATTTTTAAAACAAAATCGCCATAATCAATATGCCATATTATACTCTGTAAAGTGTAAATATTTTTATTATTCTGACAAACAGTACTTTTATAAAAGCTAAAGAGCGAACAAACAGATTATTGACGGTCGTTTAACTCTTTGTGCTACGAACATACACTAATCGAAGATTTATTTACGAGTGCTACGAACATTAATCTTCTACAATTTACGACTGGGATTGTTAGAAGCGATATAGGCTATTAAAGAATTGTGTTTACCTAACGAAGATATGATCTATGAACTATGTTAATACGTTGTCAGTGATGTGACTGTTTGAATGGGTCACAAGAATGATTAAATGATATTCTCAGAAATATGGCTCTGGTATATTATTGGCTTTTTGTGATTCCATTAGTGTGCTAATTGCTTTTTTATTATATTAATCTAAATATCAAATCTATGTTATCAAAGGCAATTATGATAAAAATAGAGGTGCATGCAAGTTCGTCGCTTTTTGAGTTAAACGGTTTTGAGAGATGACCGACCGTATATTTTTTGTTATCACTGGATTCCATATTTGTAGTGCACTGCATTTATTTCTTAAAATTACTCTTTCTGCCTCGGTGGCGTAGTTGTATTACGGTACGGTTACAAAGCTGAGGTCTCGGGTTCGAGTCCCGGTCGGGCAAAGTGATATTGGATTTTTCTATTCATTATCAGCCCGGAGTCAGGAATTTGTGCCCGATATGGCGATAGGCTCGCCCCTATCACATCGTGAGACGGAACATACAATGGGAATTAACACTGATTTATATTTACAAAATTCGAAAACGAGTTATCAACGGAAGGATAGAGATGACAATCATCCTAGAACACTCATAAAACATAATATAGGAGACTTGAGGATGAACGGTATTGTATTTCAATCTCAAGATGTTTTTATCAATGATTCTCAGTACAAATAATCAAGTGCAATAAAACATTGTATTGTTATGCTGTAACATAGCATTTAAAATTACTCATTTACTGCTCAATGAGTCGAGACAGACGTTCCAACGTAAAGTACAGCTAAGGTTAAAGTTCACGAATCTCTGCATTTAATTTATCATACATTAGATAGGTGTTTAGAAGTGCACTTGAGCAGTTTATAGCCCACCCACGATTACACAGTCTTAGTTAACGTACATAAACATACGCCTTTTTCACAGAAAGGGTAGGCAGAGGTGCTACCAGGACACCCACAATTCGCATTGTATGTTTCGTCCCACGATGTGATAGGGGCGAGCTGATGACCATATCAGGCACAAATTCCTGTCTCCTAGCTGATAATGAATAGAAAAATCAAATATCACTTTGCCCGACCCGGCATTCGAACCCGAGACCTCAGCTTTGAAATCGAATCGTATTACAACTACGGCACCGAGGCAGTCACTTCTTAGTTAACGTTTATTTTATACCCCTGATATTACTGCCTCAGTAATTGGAAGAAGAAAAATGATTGTTATCGTTCTGGGTGTTATGGGGTCAAAACACACGTCCAATATCTAGAAAACAAAGCGTGTATATTTCTGTAGGGTTTGGCTATATCAGTATTTACTGGTCTAGTTACATCGTCTAATTTTTCTAGTGGCAGGATTTGAATATCATAGCTTTGCGCTATCGCTATTTTTTGCGACATACATACTTATATGTAAACCTGTACTGTATTGTATCAGCCCAAATATGTCCCACTGCAGGGCACGGGCCTCCTCTACAATCGAGAATACGATTGAGAGGGGTAAGGCCCTATTGTATTCCATCACGCTGGCCTAGTGCGGGCTAACGGACTTTACAAACCATAGAAATTCTTGCAAATCCTGGTATGCAGGTTTCTTCGCGATGTTTTCCTTCACCGCAATAGTACGTGGTGATTGAATATCATACATGACTCCGAACAATCAGAGGCCTCCTCGCACTTTTCATATGCTTACATATGATTTTTTTGCATATTATGTTAAACATATTTTCTTAATATGGGAATGCGTTTTTTATTATATACGTATTAGTAGAACGTAGCGTACACGAATATCAATTGACCTTGTGGCGATTATTATTCATGATGTAATATTTGTATTATTTACTTTTTGCTCCAGATCGACTGATTATGCACGTTCATGAATTACATGAATCATGCTATTCTTAAAAAAATATTTAGCACGATTTTTCAAACCACTTAATACCGCGTGTATGTTTTTCAATGGTACAAAAAGCCGATTACCTATTCATATTTTTTAAGTAGCATTGTAATGACTTCATACATTTTTTTATCGGAAAAAAGTGATTTAGTGGTTGTGAATTATGACAACACATGAATAACGCACGTCGGGTGTAATTACGAGTAACAACAGATGTTTTAACTCATGACTCATGACATTCATGAGATGGACCACAAGTAGAAGACCACATCTTCTACTTGTGGTCCATCTCATGAACACGTATTTTGTCTTCTGATGATATTATGATATATTTAGATTTTTCTCAGCAGGATTCAAAACAGGTAACGGCAAATCACAAATAAGCTTATTATTTTATTGCAATGAATGGCGAGACGAACATGCCATTCGCCTGATGGTATATTTATACATTTATTTTTGACGAACTCGAATCATATCCGAACTGGCCGCAATTAGCATCTGACCGCGACAAATGGGGGGAAAACAGGGTGGCCTTGCCCAGCAGTCGGAATTAAAGGGCTGATAATATTAATAATTTTAAAATCAATGTTGCACCTTACACTGTATCTTGGTACGGGTCTTCTCTATAATCGAGAGTAGGTCTATACGATTGACAGGTGCAAGTATCTTACACGAATCCTGAAATAGGGTATTTGACTCATTTTTTTTATTGTTTTCATCAAAAAGTATCCATATCCAAATCCATAAACAAGTTAGAAACGTTTTAAATCGTATAGTGGGGTAAAAAAAAGGGATGCAAAACAAAATTAGTGACGTCACTAATCTTAATATGCATTATAGTGTGCGGGTCTGAAAGAGACGGTAAAATGTACCCACTACGTCCCCACTCTTTCATTTAAAATACTAATATTTGCCTAATGTTACAAGCTAATTTAATACTGTTTTCAAAAAAATGTTTTGTTTTAATGGCACTTGTGTTTGTCTGCAAAGTAATACAAAAATTCGATGATAGTCAAATACCCTATTGTGTGTGAAATATTCATTACTAACAGAATATTGTTGCTTACAATCAAATTTAATCGCGATTGTTCAGTATTGTGTACACTAGCGGATAATAAATAAACAGAGGCGCGTGCTTCGCGTGTCTGCGTGTTTGTGATGCTAAGAACCGATACAATCAAACTCAATAATTGTAAACAGATTATTGTTCATAAATACTTATATGCGAATTTAGATCTAGTTGCGTCGTACTGTGGTTAATGAAGCGAAGCTGATTGGGGTTTAAATCCTCGGGTGCACGTCTGGCTTATTAGGGTCATGAATGATTCGTAATTGCCAGTTCTGTTATTTTTTTTTTCTCATCTTATTCTACAAATAAAAATGGTGCGTTAAATTAACAAATGAGTACTTTCCGTTTTTTTTATGTATGTAATCGTAATATTTCTTTTTTTCATAGAAAGCAAATGCATTTGTTTTCGGTTACTATAGCGTTATAACAATAAAATATGTATGACGTTTCTGATGAAGTAATAAAAATATGAATCTTTTAAAAAGGTGCTACGTTATTAAGAGATTCTTAAAGCGAAAATATATGAGTAACCAGTTTCTTTGTCAAAAATGTAAGGCTCTTTAAAATGTTTCTAAGCCCTGAACATTTTTATTAAGCCCTTAGGCGCTTGGTTTACATTCAAAAGCGCTATAAAGGGTTTTTAGTTATGTTATATCAATCGCATTGGTAAATATAACAACGAGTTGTATAGGTAATTGAATATAATATGGTTTTCCTATTACATTTAATGACCGCAAAGTCCGCTTATCATAACAAATATAATTAACTATATTCTATATTCAACTAAGGGCACATTATCAAAAATATTTGCCATATACATATATGCAACATGCATCAATAAACAGAATATTAACAATGAATGCATTAAAATAATTTTATTTGTAGATATATTTTTAGCGCCGTTTGTACTTTTTTTTCTGTTTCTGTATGTTATTTTTCTGTGTACAATAAAGATTTAAATAAATAAATATAAATATTATAACTTATATCCATAAATATTAAAATATTTGTTGAATTTTAACCTAATTTTAAACGACAGACCTCGGGAGACGGGCCCGTGTTCAGCAATGGGTGATTATGGGGTGATACGGGACAGTAAAGTTTATTTCAAATACATTGAAATACATTTTTGGTCATTAAATGTTCGCAAGTGCATCGTTCTGACGCAGACAACGTGTGTGGGCTATTTAGCAACATTTGTTAGTAAATAATAGTTTCCGACTCGAGCAGTTTTATGATTGTTAGTTTGGTTGAGTGCTTGTGTAGTCGTAAATAACAAGGCTTGAAATATTTGTGATGCTTGTACTTTGAGAATGGCTAAATAATATAACAGGTTATTATTTTTATTTCCTATTTATGAACGTTTATACGATTTAAATAAATTGATTATATAACGCATTATGTAACCTATTAAAAATTTATATTCTGCCAAAGAAACGTACCTAAAAAAAATTAAGATTTACTTAATGGCAAATGAATATAAATCCAATTCAAGCCCAATTGTTGCCTGAATGAAAGAAAACACAGGACACTTTTAATACATAATTGTACACTAAAAAAACAAAAGGAATTATTATTGGATAATTGGATCATGACAAAATAAAACATTTTTCATCGGTCAATTATACCTATTTAAACCCTGGAATGTATTACAATCCTACGAGCTTTTTATACGTCACACGGCACTTTATAAGCTACATTAATCAAGCACCCGTCTCACAATCAACTACACTACGCCTAAAAATAAAACCTGCCATATTGTTATGTTAATCCAACACAAAGGCACTACCACACGGTTGGCAATAAACTTGTCAATCAGCGAACACGTCGCGCGACAAACCAACAATCCGATGAGCCAACACAACCGCATCACGATAGATCAGGGGTTCCCAATCTTTATCAGTCCGCGGCGCGCATACATGTTTACTATTTTGTCTCGGCTCCTTAACGTATCTAGCTGGTCGGAGTATCTTCTCTAACCTATCTAGGTTCATTGATACTAGGCACAAAAATAAAAGTTGAAAAGAAATAATTGCTTCACGGCGCGCCTTCCTTTATTTTCTACCAGACCGCTGCGGCGTACATTTGGGAATCGCTGCGATAGATCATTGTCTCATTGTGATGATAATACCCTATCGGGAGCGTTGCGCAAGGCTCAATTAAATTCATACAAGAAGCGGACCAGTTTCGCATTGAAACAGCCTGCTGCAAAGGTCATGTGTGATACGTAATAAGTCTTTATTGCGATCGAATGCGTTTATGTGATCGATGTGTGGGAGGCGTAAATTAAGTAATTGGATAAAGATGGTAAAATGGTATTCGATTAGGTGTTTTTTGTTCGTTTTGATGTGGTAAATCAAATGATAGACGTTTGAGTATAAAATATTTAAAGGGACATTAGAATCCGTAAATATTTTAATATTTTAAGAAGAGGGCTTTAAATATGAAACTTTAAAGATATCGAAAAATTACACTTTTGATTTGATTTGATAGAATCTAAATTTTTATAAGTAGTAAATTGTACAGTCGTTAATTTCCTGTTGGAATTATGTTGCATACAACAGACAACAATTTATAGTAACCGATACCTCGGAAACAGTATTCCACATGTCTGGGCTTACTGTAAAAAATAGTTCAAGTTACAATCATGTAACAAGCCTTTATCTAGCCTTTATCTAACGTGTATATGATATTATTCTTCCTCGTCTGTATAACATAGTTATTAGTTATTATTATGAGTCATTTACTAAGCTATCTAGAGAGATGAGTAACATTTTGTCATAACTCATCTTTGATTTATAATAGTTTTATTTTGTTTACAATGTTATTCTTGCTGATATCATGCATGTTGGTTTTACAACACGAACAACAGGTGTTAAAATTGTCAGCGTAATAAACTTATAAATTTTATTAATGTGTCATTTATTTGCTCATTTTTTTTTTAAATTTAATCTGGTAATAAATTGCGGTTGAGTGAAAAACAGCGGGAACATTAAAAGTTAAATAAGTTTACTAAAAATTTGTCACTCAATATAAATAACTGAATAAATAAATAAATAGAAGTAAAATATTAATGCGAAATTGATCCTGCTTTCATGTAAAATTTTGCGATACTCAAAAAGTCTACAACAATAGTTGAAGTTTAACATACTGTGTGCATCTTATTTACTTTCATATACAACCTCAAAATTCGAATATTTAAAGTCACTTGCCAGCTTATAAAACTGAATCGTAAAGCTAAATTGAAAATATCTTAATGGTAGGTAAGGATGGTTAAGAATTCGGTAATCAAATTCCACTTAAACTCACACACACGCCTTTACCTTGGGCACTTTCCTAATTGCAACGTTATCGTCACAATACCATTAACAAATCTACGTACATATCCACCCAACCGTGTACCAATTAATCATTATCAAACTCTATGTTATCAACATCTAAGACGGCGGAGTGACAGATCGCAATTTATCGTTTTTGTTCCATTGAACGGAATAATTTAATTTTATTTATGTTTATTTGTTAATTTATCGGATTTTTATTTTAAATTGTGTAGGCCTATTGTTGGCTACAGACCTCCTTAATCAGCGAGAGAGATAGAAAGAGAGCATCGTTAAGAGGATTAATAAAATTGAAGTGAATTGTATAACCGTAAACTTGGCGGCCGCGTCTGGTCCGCTACCAACAGGGAAGTGGTTTAATAAATAAAAATAAATTCACCCAAAACATGCCTTATCCCGAATTCAAATAAAAATACGTATCTTTTAAAATAACTATCAGAAATAACGAAGGATGAATTAGTGCAATAGCACCTAGATAATAAAAATGAATATGTGGATCAATCAATCTTTTGTGTACGTTTTTGCCGACTGCGCTTCATTCAGATGCTATCCTAGTACAATTAGAACATCCAGCGATTATTTCTTCTATACCATATATATATGTATATTATTATATATTATTTCTCACGTGTGCTAAATATAAAAACCCGAAGAACAAGTTCAGCAACCTTGATCATTTTTAATTGTGTTTTTGTTATATTTTTTTAAGTAATTAATTTGTCTGAGACTCTTTGAATAGAAATATGGACCCGCAAGAAAATATACATTGCAATAGTTTAAAACCCCACGAATCAGTTTTCAATAATTCTGAAGCTCTAATACCTAAAGGGTTAGTCAGACACATAGGTGCCTAAGTAAGTATCATTAAAGGTCAAGTCCATACGATTGGAATGTTATAAATAAATACCAAATGAACTTATGAAAGTAATGACTGCACATATGCCTCCCGTCGAGAAGGTTCATCGCGACTAGAAGGCAATGACACCCATAAGGCCGCCGAGTTTTCAATGCACCGTGTTACCGTTATATCAAACATTAGATCAATACACAGAACGCCCGCGGCCATACGCCTCACACGGTCACCATCATCGACACCAATTAACCCACCATCTATGTTCTAGTTAATTTATTTAACTGTGAACTACGTAAAGATTTATCGATGTGTGTAGTAGGATTAACGAGATTTTTTTTATTCGAGTTTTTTTCTTTTTGCAAGACAAGGCTAACGTGTATTTGTTTAGCGGCCAATGATTTCAAAGAAATACTTAATTATAATGTTATGTTAATTGGAATTATTACGTTAGCATTAATTGAATTTTATAATCATGTTGTCATTTAAGGCTACTCAAAAATCTAGCTTTTAATTTGAGAATACTTACGACACGCACCTTGTTTCTTCTAAGTATTTAATGTATTTTGAGCTATTCAACATAAATAAACAAAAAATAATATTTTTGTTATAATATTGAAAAACATTTATATAATAATATTTATTGTTTGTTATATAAAAAATATATTTCAGCGGCATTGTATCTTGGGAAAGTGTAACGCAAACCCGTTCGTATATCAAGGTTAATAACATACGTGTATTAGCATATTGGCCTTTGAACGTGTATTAAACATGTGTCGATTTGTTTCACACATGAGCGGCCACGGGTCGCGACCGCGTGGGAACGCCCGGACTTTATCGCCGTTGCCCTAATACTTTCACTGTATGCTGCATTACGTTTTGTTATCGGAAATTGACGCGTTTTGCTATTAATAAATGTGTTTATATTATATTATATAATAATATTTACATAATCTCTGAATACGAGCGATATAAAAGGTCAAAAAGAAACTAAATCTAAAGATTTAGTTTGGATTGGAAAATCATATGACACTGTGGTTTCAACCACCATAATCAACCATATGAGTAACTTTAGTTAGCTTCGCGTGTCGATAATTCTGAGTTCGATTACAAAGCGTTTGTTAAGGAATTTAAGTTTTTAAACGCATCCACAACAAAGGGTAGGTAATTTTTAAAAAGAAATCGACTACGGGAAAATATTTGTGCTATTTTAATATTCATTTAGATTTTAGTTTTATCACTTGACGTTAATACAAAAGTTATGCAAATTTTCTAAAAATAATAAATTGTTTTATTTACGAATACAATAATCAAGCTACTGTGCTGCCGCGCTATGCCAACACTAACACTTTTCCAGTGTACGAGTATAAACACTTAGGTTTTTATTGATAAACGTGAGAGTGATGTAGGTCGCTTGTCTGTAACAAATCGATTGACACGCCCCTACTTCTTAGAATTGTGTTCATTTTGCTGACGTCTTGGCGTAGGAGGTGAACACTTTTTCCTTAGGTAGTCTTATGTGTAGTTGTAAGGCACTCTGCCTTTTTTATTCAAACTTTCAATTCATTAACGAAGAAGCAAATAAACACACAAACTAGTTAATGCTCACAAATTATTGTGCCCGATATGGCGATAGACTCGCCCCCTATCACATCATGGGACGGAACATATAAGGCGAAATGTGGGTGTCCTGGTACCACCCCTGCCTACCCCTTCTGGGAAAAAGGCGTGAGTTTATGAATGTATGTAACAAATTAACTGCTGTAGATGTCCTTTAACATTTGATTAGTGAATACACGCGTGTTACTAGCAGCGCCATCTACACACAATAAAAAGAAACTACTTTATATTGATTAAGGGCCAAAAAATATATGTAGGTACTAGGTACCGCTCATTTTCCTACGATTGCATATTTGTATTATTTTTCTATATTTTTGTAATTCTAACGTAGCATGATTAGCGCTGTTGTACACACATATATTATTGCAATGGTTACATATAACTATTTTATACATTTACCGCCTTATTCATAGATAGTTTTAAAACCTATTTTAGTTATCGAATGCTTTGTCCCTTTCGAACAACTGTTGAATTCAGTTTGAGCGAAGAAGACAATAAATTGGAGAGCTAAAACTGATACAGTAGGACGTATCGTCCGTCCTATTGCCGTTACAGTAGGACGGACACTATAAAAGCTTTTGTTGACGGCTTCTACAATAGATAGTTGCAGCGAGAGTAAAGGGCATGTAATTGTAATACTGATATCCATGTGATACGTGCATGATAATTTGTCACTGGTCTTAGAAGACGAAAAAGAGAAAGATTTTTTTGGTCTTGACAGCTTTTGTTATTGATAACCAATAATATGCAATGATTTTAACTATTATATTCAACCATTAATCATCATGGATGGAAGAGTCGGTAGAGGTCGACTTCACCGAACCTACACCATCCAAATCGGTGACACCCTCAACAATGTTCAGGTCAAAGTACCCTGCACCGACGAGAATGCATGAAGACATTGAAGAAAGTGGATGAAGTAAAAGTAATATGGCATGAGCAAAGTGGCGATCCATAGTCTCTGCCTACCCCTATGGGATACAGGCGTGACAATTATTTAAGTATGTATCAATCATCATTAGAAACATTGTCTCAAAAATATCTAAGATGTATGATATCGCGGTCACTAAAACCTACGGAGTTCTCGGCTCCATAACACCTACCGTTGAAGATAACATTTGTAAGTAAACAATTAAAAAAATCGTAATAGATCAAATCTTACCTGAACAATAGAGCCGACTAGAAGACCGAAGCACAACGCAATGCTGACGACTTGTGGCGCATGGCTTTCGCTGATGGTAATGCATGACGCCACACCGATGGACGTCAGCAGGAAGGTACCGGCGAGCTCGGCGATCAACTGACGCCAAATCAACTTGTTGTCTGTCACCTCAGACAGACCAATGATGGAGGTTGTCCCTGGTAACAAAGAGATACACTGTCAGCTGTGTTGAAATTTATCAGCATATTGCCAACAGCTCTGGATCTTAAGATGGTAACGGTAGTGTTGTCCAGAGAGTCCAAAAACTTGAATATCTCTCATTTGTCAATAAGAATGGGACAGTTTGTTAAAAACCGGGTATACACTGCCTGATCTAGTAAAGCGATACATTTCAGTGAGCCATTGTAGTGGGTTTTAGAACTTGTCTTAGTTGGTCACAATCTAAAACAATCCAAGTACCAAACGAGGCATAAAGCAGCTTCAGAAACAGGTTATTAGGCGTATGTCTTATTTTTACACAGCCACCTATTTCGCTATGAGTAAAAAGTTAGTACCTAACGCCGTTAAAATTATTTTGAACGAGTTAGTATTCTAAAACGCCAGTATTATTAAGTGTACCAATAATAATAAGCGCCTTTCAAATAATTGCATTTTTTTTATAGCTAGTTCAGTTTTTTATACTCTGTATTTACTCGCCGAGAATGGTAATTCTAATTTGATTTAAAAAACCAAACCTCATCAATGCAAGCAGTCCATTTGCAATCTAGTTTGTGTTATTTTTTGTTTAGTCACGAGATGCAGCAAATAGAACAAGTCCTGTGGTTTTAATTAGTATTCTTTTTACTTATGTGAAGAGCAAATATTCTATTTATTTTCTAACAGGTATCTACTTGTCATTAAGCACGACCTTTTTATTTGTCGTAGTTATAAAAGAGGTTGTTTATTCAGCATTATGTTATCTAATTTTATATTGCTGTGTTTGCCAACAAGCCGTTTTTCTCACCTTTTATTCATCGAGGATAAAATCTACATAAACTATTGTAAAGGGAACACGTACTCGTTCATCAGTTAATAGTTCAAAATGTTTTACATAGTTGCATTCATGCGGGTCATAGCTTAGCTTCGAGGAGCGAGTGATTGAAAACAACAGAATTATCGCCGTATGCTAGAATCATTCGGCTCTATATTATAGTTTCCCAGTCAAACGGCCTTAGTCATAGATAGATTTAAAATCTATTTTAGTAAAAGAATATTTTATCTCCTTCGCTCAACTGAATTCCAAAGTTGTTCGAAAGGGGCAAAACAATCGATAGCTAATATAGGTTTTTAATATGTCTATGAATAACGCCAAAAGTCGATAACGATGCCTAACGCATACATAAGTAGCGTCTCTGCAATTTATTGCTAAATTTTAAACTTCGGAAGCTTTGCATCGGGTAAGGAATTCGAAGCCAATATTAAACTTGTAAACGACATCCATAACATAAAAATCAACTAATCTATCGAAATCTTTAATCTAGAAAATATAGACAGAGCACTGGTTTAATTGGTTTCTGATTTCGAGGTAATGCAATAGCAATCTTTGGTAATAGTTTATTGTTTCTTATTACATTTTTTGTAATATTAGGTTCATGCCCTTAAATATGCTTGAACCGTGCCTATCCCTGAAATGTGGGTTACCATTAAAAATCTAGTTATTTTTGAAGGATATAATATTAGTACTTACATACAGCGGGAAATATATTTACTGCTATATTGTATATGTATCGGTTTTAGAAGCAGAAAAATAATAATAGTGCCTTACAGTTATTAAGAAAGAAATTGTTTGCCTTATCATGACGAAGTAGTTAATCTAAATTATGATAAATTATATCTTTGGAAGTGTGGCTTAGGTACATTTCAAACTTGCCGATTCTCAATGACATATTAGCACACATGGAGGTTATCATTTACTTCGATCATGTGGCATATAAACTATTCGCAGACCTGATTTGGAATTGAATGTGTGGATATAGAGTTGAAAGGTAGCGCATTACCAAATCAATTTATAAATCAAATATGGGTTATTTAAACTCCATTAAAATGTTACTTTAATACAGCTTCAGTTTTGATACAACTTAAGTTAATCTTCAGAATGTGTTTATGCAAAAATATTGGCTGTTCGTGTATTTTATAAGTGAATAAATTTAAATCCGTTTCTGATTATCATTTACACGTGAATCACATTTTCGTGACTAGTATTTATAAATTTAAAACAATGTACAATCAGAATTTGTGGACGTTGTGTTAACATAACATATAATTCTATGAGGCTTATAAACTCAACTATCTGTGTTTATGTATTATAAATAGCTTTTAATTATAGAGCTTCAATTAAAACACAATACGTTTAATGAACAGTAAAAGGCAAAAAGAGCGATACAAAGTGACCATCCATTGTTAACACTTGTAATTGATGATTAGGAATAGGGAAACTGTAATAAATCGTGCCATTAATTGTGCAGGCACGTGGTTATTTTAATAACAAATGAATTCCAACGACTTGAATCCTCTTTATGTCCGTTTAGCACGCTACAATCATAGTTAATTTACGTACTTTTAAACTGATATTTTATTATCTAAATTGTATTATCTATTGCCTTAATTGGTTTGACAAATTAATAAATCATTTAGAGAAAATGTTTTTCATTTTCAATAACTATGCTGCGTTTTTAAAACACAATTTAAAGTTATGAGTCATTTACTTTAAAAAATCATATTATAAATAATCATAAATAACGTGCATCTACTCGGCTATCATTTCATTATCTAAGTAGATATCTAATAGGTACACAATGTGTAAAAAGATGATATTAAAAGCAGCGAAATTAAAATTTCATGGTGCACGATTTAAATTAGCAAATATCCGCGGAAAAAGCAATTTGCAATTTTATACCAGAAACAAAACATTATATCCCAAAACAATTGTGCACTTATTTTAATAGTACGTTATGGCCATTCTCTACAACGGCCTTAGTCATAGACAGATTTAAAACCTATTTTAGCTAGCGAATATTTTGTCTTCTTCGCTGAAACTGAGTTCTGAAGTCGTTCGAATGGGACAAAACATTTGACAACTAAATTAGGTTTTAATTTATAAATCAGTCTATGAATAAGACCGCAATAATATTTACTTAACAACATAATGATTAATTGCATAAAATTAATACACTTCGCAAACAAAGTTTGATCTAAGGAGCATGAGTCATTCAAAGATATCTTTCGAACTCCCTGAATAAAGTTTTCCATTTGGTAATTGATCTTAAGATCTTAAGATTACTAAGCGCGCACTATTTTATTGAAATAAATTATAATATTTACAAACAATTAATCATTTTTATGTACCTGGACTACTGCGGGTAAAAAAACACTCCCTGATTATAATATTTTACCAGAAGTTTGGCTCGAAATTTAATTGAAAATAATCGATTGTGTTAAATAATTAGTATCGTGACAGAGAGCGGGTCATCATAAAAATGTTAAATATACAATGATATGAAGCGTGTTAGTTTCAGAAAATACGTACAGTCTGTGTTTGTATGTTCTGTATTTTTTTTTATTTTACGTTTATTGTAATTATTTTATACCTAAGTGAAATAAGATTCAATAAGAATAAAGCGAAGGCTATTCTCTGTACATACAGCCGAAAATTTTAATACGGCATTGTAATATTTCCAATACAAATAACACTGTACCTCATTATTTGCCGGTAACATCTGTTATGTTAATTACATCCCAAAAGGTATGTTTCAGTGTCGCAGCCGGTATTTAACGTATGCTGTATCAATATATTACTTCGTCTTAATTTTAAAACGGAGACAATAGTCGAAAACTATAATTACCTAATAAAATTGGGACAGAGATTTAATGAGTTAATAAGATTCGAAAAAGAGGTTTATAAGTGCACAAAATATCGATGTCAATTAAAAGCACATCCTATAATCGCACTATACGTATAGTTAAAAATGTGGTACCAAAATATTTTTAGATCTGACATTGAACCCATAACCACGTGATTCTTAACTATCTTTAAACCACAATGAAATTCGATTTTCTATTTTATTTACAGCGACAAATACTTTCTAATACTAAACATGTTTTATGTACATTTTGTGTGCAGTTTATATCCGTTCAATTAATATTTACTACACGCGTATCTTCTGCGTATACGTTTAAATAATTATGTATCGCTTAAATTACGTATCTACTACGTTGAGTTTTATTACCTTAAATATCTGACGACAATTAGCACTCATGTTATATTTGTTTTACCTTTTTGTGGATAATTTAAGGATTAGTGAATATAAAAACTTATTTCAAGTGATAATTTATATTGAATGCATTTGTCAGTAAAAATAGTTGTGCTTAATTATTTTTTCATAGAAAAAATACTAGTAATTCAGGTCGATCATCTTATCCCATAGAATACTTACTCTTCTGCATTTCATCCATAGCGTAATCCGTCTTCATTTTAAATATTGCGATAAACACTTTCTATCAAACACCCCGACCGCACAATTTTACCACCGTGAAAGTAATTGTAATTGAAAAATTCCGAAGACGCCGCGCTCGTTTTGCCGGTCGAGACCACCTCTCTATGTAGCGTCGGGCGATCAAGTGTCGTGCACGGGGATGGCAGACAACCACAGCCAGCGCCGGGAGAATGCACTTTTTATTCTCAACGTGATTTCGAGACACGATCCACGTAAATTAAAACCGAATTATACGAACCTACCTTTATATTTATGCGTGCGCGCAGATTGTGCGTACAAGCGCAGGAAAACTAATTGTTATCAGATTTTTATTTATATTGATTTGGGTTTATCAAATCTGCGATTTTTCGATTACATTTAGGTTGGAAATGAAACCGTGCGTGAAGTTTGATAAGGTAATAATTATATAATATCACAATATTTGTGAATGAAGGTTATTAATTGATGGAAGAGCGGATAAAGTTAATAACAAGCGCGATATTATATCTTAGCATATCATTGCTACGTATTCAGAAATTGGAACATTTGAAGTTTTTTGAAATCAAGAGCAATCTTAAAAGGAATGCCATAAAAATATCTCAGATTAATATACTTAATATACACACCGAAGTAAACAAATAACGTATACTTGCGCAATTAAGATATGTCTATTTTGATATAATCAGTTCTTGCAAATACTTAAAACTTATGTATATTTCACGTCTAAATCCATAGATTTTATTTCATTGGTCAATTATATGCCATAACTAGCGCAATTTTATAATATTTTAAAATAAAGACTTGTTGAACTTTCCAATTTCTAAATGCCGATGAAATTAAACAATACAACTTTATAGGTTTGAATTTTGTAATTCTGCCGCGTGAACTTTTTCAAATGTTACAAAATTCCGCGATATAGAACCGGCCAGTAGCATAGACAAAATATTTTTTTATAGCTGGCATATTATCTGTCAGCATCAAAATTAAAAAGTTTATGAAAGTCTCACCAACCTTTTTATACGCAATTGTAATAGTAGTTTCAAGATTGTATACCTTAACAGCGAATAAACAATGTAGGTACCTAACCCACCTAAGATTTATTCGTGAGAATTTTAATGAAGTGCACCAGTCGCAATAAGCCTGCGTTGTGGAGTAAGAATTACTGCACTGAATCCCAATGAGACCCCCGTGCCCACCAGTGGGACCTACCTATATGAACTGATTGAAAAATTAAAACTGGTAATGAATTTAATATTCGTTACCAGTTTCATTATATTTTTCATTTTCAAACAATGTAATAATAAAGATTTAAGATATGCTTTATCATAATTCAATTGTTATATATTTTTTGTAACATAATGATATGCATTGTAAACTCAAATAACTCGAGGATTTTCTATATAAAATTAACTGGTTGAGCACCACGCCGCGGTAGGCTATTGTTTTTTTGCATCACGCCTGAGCAATTTTATAGCAATGGCTGGATATAAAACGAAAGTATTTATAGAACGGTTATCGGCGGTAATAAAAATTCAGTTGATGCAATATATACGGCAGATAAGGCTCTAAGTGGCTGTATGCGTGTTGTCTTAGCCTCGCTGCGATATAAGAAAACATTAAATGTTTACATGCCACAGTTTTCAGAGATTACACGAGTAATGTTTCAATGATTTTATATTTCAATATTTGGTCAACGTTTATAGCGCAGTAGTTGAAACAAGCGTATTGGTACATTTTTAGATCTACTATAATTTGTTTTCATTGTACAGTTTCACGTCATTTAAAACATCTGCCTTTGTCTTTATGTTAATATTTATTGTATATTGTTAATGTTAAAGACAAAGTTATTATTATATTATAATTTTAGATGAAAATCAATATCCTATCATATCAATATCTTAGATAAGCCTTAGAGTTTGTATTTTGAATTTACTTCTTACGAACATGTTATAAGTGTTTTTTTTAATGAAATATTTTTTTTGTAAAATAGAAACAAATTTTAATAACAGAAGATAAATTAACCATGAAGCCTTAGAGATTGAATTTTCATTTCACTTTTTACTAACAAGTTACAAGTGCTTTAATATGCCGACTTTAAAAAAAGGAATTTATGGGTATTAAATTAAAAAGTAAACAATTTTATAAGTATTGCCATCGATATTCTTTTCCGCCACCTTTCACCGAAAGTCTGTAATGCTGACTCATGTTAATGGGAATTTTATCTGCATGTAATAAATAAATTAAAATACAGGTTTAATTCTGTCTATGAATACTTCCGTGTGTTTTACCATTTTATTGCTGAGTAATCTTTGGCGCACTTATTTCTATACTGATTTGCATATTATACATATATCAAAATAATAAATCATCGAGTGTGCTATAAATATCTTACTATACCTTACAACAGGTCCGCTAGCTATCACATTTTGAAATAGAAAGTAGCTCGGCGTAATGTAGGAGGCATTAGTATAATCTCTGCCTACCCCTTTACGAGACAGGTGTGAGTAGGTACATAAAACAAAGTAGAATTTTTTCAGCCCAGTATCTTATTTCATAAGTAGTAGAAACTTGGCGTGGTTTTATACTATTCCAAGGAAGCCGTTAATATCACACAACATTAGCATAATGGGACTGATGGTATGTCACAACGCGAGTTCCTGTCCACTTGACAACGCAACGCTACAATCGTTTTCCATGTGATTGCCGCAACGGTGGATCCCGCAATACTCTTGTATCACTCGGAACAAAGCATATTTAGACATTACGCTACCACAATAGGTTTTTTTGTATCAGCTCATATACGTCCCACTGCAGGGCACGGGCCTACTCTACAATCGAGAGTACAATTGAGAGTGGTTAGGCCATATAGTCCACCACGATGGCCTAGTGCGGGTTGGCGGACTTTACATGCCATAGAATGTCAACAAAAACAGATTACTAGCAAATAAAATATCTTATCCGAACTATAAATGTAATGACTAAAAACAATAGTGATAGTGCAAAATGACTAAAAACCTTTAAGTTAACATTGACATTAATGGGGAAAATGCGAAAAGCATGCAAAATGTTTGATCGCAGTTCTATTCCCGCACGTCAGAAAATGTTTCGGTGATAAACAAATATATTTTTCAAATCCGAGTCTAATGGGTCCAAATATTCCCGGGTAAGTTTCTAGGCTGTATGATTTGGTCCTTTTGGTTTCTGTGAAGAAAAACAAAACTATCGAAACTCTTTAGACGTTATTTTTAAAAGCATCTAGGCTGTACAGTTACTCCTTTGCCTTTGTGAAAATTTTAAAAACTAAATAACGATTGTTTTTAATTGATATTATACAAGTTCATTAAAATTATTATGCCTCAAAATGTAAGACTATAAATACCGTGAAATATAAAGTAATTTGTACTTTTCAACGGAATAACAAAGTGAACTTGACACAAATGTCGGTTTTAGCGGTGAGTGCGTTAATGATTATGGTAGCAAATTGGGGGTACTTTATCAAAACGTTTTATGGATTCACTGATAACTGTAAATGGGCAACTGGTTTGCGCATTGTTAGTACAAGGCTTTTTGTGCCATCAATTTTAAGAAGTTTAATAATTTTTTTACGTTTTTGTTTAACATATTAAAGGCGACATACAATAAGCTGTTCTGATGGGCCCCGCTGCCTATGAATATGTATCCAGGAAACCTAAAGAATAATCAACGAGATAAAGATAATAATAGGTAGGTATTTTCTTCTAATGCTGAGTTGCGTGAAATATCTTTGGAATATTTTTTTCCTTTTTGTACACGGTATTATTGAACTACGTTTTTCGTTGACCACCGGCCACATTTTCAATTCGAGATGCAACTTAAAGCGATGAGAACCCTTCCATACATCGTGTGAAATGAAAAATCGTCAAACAATGGCCACTTCCTAGAATCTTTTAAATTCATCACCAAGTAAAAGTATGGCTTTCCTTGTTCCCTGAGAAAAACGACGAGGTGCATAATGATAGAAAATTATGGTATGTGGCAATGCCTAATACAGTGAGGATATCAAAAAGAAAATCTTCATTCGGAATTTGTGTCTACGTATACTGAGTTTAAACCGACTAAAGGTATTTTCTGCTTGTCCATATTCTGACCCTAATTTTTACTTTAAAAGCTAAAGGGGTATTTGAATTACAAGAAAAACGCGATAATTTCATAATTAAAGGTATGGTAAACAAAATTAAACGTGCCAGATTTTTTTGTTTCGTTTAAGTTATCTTAAGATGATGAAGTAACAAAAGGAAATGAATAAACTCTCGTATCTATGATTATAATTTAATTCTAGTCATATACCATCTGATATTTCATAGGGAAGTCGTTGAGGACGTCTCGTTTCAAGATATACAGGAAAGCGGGAAACTATTGTACATGCTCAAGCCTTGATACAAGATAAGTTTGTTAACGAGCTATGTTATCCTAGTAGTAATAAATATTTCGACTTCATTTTATGTCTTCTATACATATAATAAAAATGTAAATGGTCGATGTCTGTACATGGAAGATATTTGAGAAATTTTGACGCGAGGGGTCTTTATAACAGCAACAGAAGCCAAAACAATTTTTTTTAGAATTTTTGTCTGTCTGTCTGTCTGTCTGTCTGTCTGTCTGTCTGTCTGTATGTTTGCTTGCGCATCACGCAAAAACTACTGCACCAAATGAGATGCGGTTTTCACAGTTGTATTGCTGTAGGTTCAACTTAAAAACTGGTATATGTTGCATTTACATACAGGGTGTTTCTTTTTGTTTGCTTGTAAATTATAAAATGATGCTGTAGGTGGTTTGTACACTTATAAAAAACACATTTAAACCGACACAGTCAAAGTATGGTTTAAAGTATAAGTATTAAGTATAAGTAAAGGAAAAGAAATAAAAACAGGCCTGGTTTAGTGGTACCAGCTAAAATTACAAATAAAAAAAAAGTGGTTCAAAAACTTTAACTAAAAAGAAGTTCAACGACATCTGGTAATCGCTGTGTAGGACATTAAAGTGCGTTGTCAGTAAAATTGCGCTCAATTTAATAACCTAGGAAATCTTTTTACGTTGGCAAGCACGCGCGCCGATCATGTATCGTTTGAAAATTATAGCCTCTCGCGCCGCGGCCCTGACTTTGGACTAAGGGATAATGACAAATTGCCTTCGTCATTTGCGTCACACTTATCTTCAATTTTATGTGATACTGTGTTTTGTTGATGGATTTTCTTATAGTCATTTTAAAATCTTATAAGATAAAACGAACATGAGGAAAATATTATCACCACCAATAAATAATTCGATAAATAGATTATCGTGAATTTGCTATATTTCAAATTCTTTATACAGAGTGTTAATAAATTTAACTAGTTTAAAAATAAATTTTACTATACTAATAGAATCAGAACAAAGTCACGACACTACGAAACGTACAAACACGCACGCAGGCAAACAGACTGTGTATGTTTCAAGTAAATAAACCAGCGGTTAACGCCTAGCTGTAATAAAATATATGATATAGCACTATTCGAACATCGTAACATTGCGATTGCACATTCGTGTTTAACTAGGAAATATCTAACACGACCTACGATCAAGCATTCGCTACTTATGAAAATAATTAGATTTTGCCCGTGTCTGTCTGGTTTAAATGCATGTAATCGGTTTTTTGCGTGACGGAATAATAATAAACGGTCCGTTTTGGTTCTAGATTTTTCTAAGGTTTTACGAGACTTCCTCAATTATCAGAACATTAATGAATCTGTAAACCGCATAATTTGAATTTTCAACTTTGTTTAAGAAGTTACATTGAATGATTAGTTTTTATTCGCGCAGACCTCGAATCGCGGCAACGCACTGACAGACCACTATTTTTAGTGTCCAGCTTATCTATTTTCCCCAGAGCAGGGTGCATAATTCCGAGATAATTTTACCTAACAATAAAAGCCACACAGATGCCTGACTTTCTAACACACTTTTTAGTATAATGCATCTAAAAAAGCACCGGTTGCTAAGAATTTCCACCCGTATCGCATCTCATATGGGATTCACAAACTAGCAGTCATGTTTCGCTATTTTATCATTTACTCAACCTCATAATAACAAGTCGTGTAAACAAAGACATGGAAAATATCGCCGTCCGTGACAATGACAGTGGCGAAACGCTAAATTGTCAAATTGATGACAAAATAAAGTGGGTGCCAATGATGCCAATTCGTTCGACAATAACCGTTTTCGCAGAAAATTGAATACGTTTTTGTTATTTGTTGTATTAGATTAATTTAGAACTTTTATCCGACAATGTATTACATTTTGTTGTAATTAACCACAGACAATTGGTTAGGGTTCAGCTGATATTAAGAAACTTAATAATAATTTAAATAATGTATGTCGAACGTAACTTTATTTAGGTATTTAAATTAAAATGTACTTACGTAAAATATTTGAAGCCAAGTCATTAGAACAAGATCACTAATGCCTTCATTTAAATATTGCCTAGAATTGAAATCATGCGTAACATTTCTTTTTTTAAACATAAACGTCAATTTCTTAATGAAATCTACAAATACATTCTATGAAATTTCTACGTTGGCCGCGAGGTTCGACCGTGACAATGAACGGCGCACGCCTCTCGCCTTGGCGTTAAAACTTTATACAACGCAGTACAAAGTAAAAAATAGTCGCCGAATAAAATAATCATTTTTCTTTGTCGCTGGCACACGCGTGCGTTTTTTATTAAATGATTTGTGAATGAAAATAGCAAAAAATATGCCTAATTTAGTATATCCGCAGCTCTTGGGTATTTTACAAGTTTTTATTTAACTTGCAATGTTTGTATGATAGTTAATTATGTTATGATTCATAAAGTTCTAGGTATAAAGGCAAATATGCTTCCGAGATAGTTTTTTGTGATGTAATAAAAATCATTTTGATTGAATTGTCGTAGAGAGCACAAAATCACAAATAGCTTACTGGTATGGAAACACCACTACTGAAATGTCGAAGAAATAAATTGGTTTATTTTGCAGGGAAAGCGTATTTTGTAAAATAATGAGGCCAAGAAGGTCAATAGCTTTTTTCAACCCGTCCTCCCTATCAATAGTCAATAACTTATAAGTATAAATCAAAATAATATCAGTTTACGGCTTGTAAAACTTTTAACTACTTTCTTCCTTCCTACAATGATTTCATTTTACAAATGCAACATTACATTGTTAATTGTAGCAACTAGCAAACATATTTTGTACAACGAACATAAGTATAAGTTGTATTAAGTTGTTCATCTCAGATTTTTTATCTTCATTGCATAAAATTTGCATGTTGTGTATCTACGTCGCACATCGTAGAATCTACCAGAACTTAGTATTTTTCTTATTATTCAATGACGCACTTGAGCGGCGGTATGAAAAATGAAAACGACGTCGTAAGTCAAGGATAAGGTTTCATGTTAGAGGACGATTGACTTACGACGTCGGGTAATCCAATGGTAATTATTTTATTACGTATATGTAGCACATACATGTTACAAGTAACACGCAATTTTGTAATAATGTGTCCATACATAATTGGATTCTGACTTTCATTTTAATTTTTGATATTTTTCGAGTATCACCCTGTCTCAATTCCTGGACCGTGTGTAAAGCTCATTTCCTCAAAAGTGTCGCAAGTCAGTCACCATTAGATATGATCTAGAAATTCAAAGAAGTAGGCATTTACGTCAGCCCTCGCATATAATTTAGTGGGGTGCTGTATCACTGCAGAAAAACCCGCACGCCAGCAGTCCACGATAAATTGCAGGCATTTATTGAGTCATTGCATAAATTAATCTGCGGTCATATTATTAGGAGTTTGTAGACTGGAATTACCGCGGGAAATGGGTGTAATTATAGATTATTTTTGACGTATATTCTAAAATTTTAAAGATAAATATGCCTTTAATAAAAGTATAATTAACCACATTAAAAACAAATATTATGAATTCAAAAATAGAATTAATTAAGAGAAAACATTCTAATTCCTCATTTAACATTCCCCATGTTTATAATGTATAATATTATTAATTGTTTATATCACCTAAACTCTTTATTTAAATAAAACGTATTCTTTACTCTCAATTCTAGCGGATAGAAACACACTAAACTGTTTGAGCGGTTTTAGTGGCAATCTCTTTATAAAACACTATTTTCCTTCCAATAGCCAAACACAAAGGTCCATTCTTTGGACAGGTGTCCTAATTACCTAAAAAGTGTGTATAAGTTAAGTTATTCGTATTTAATAATACAACACCTATACAATTGGGAGCCAAACCTTCACGCTGTGGCGATTCTGGCGTATCGAACTCGACATTGGGCAGCCTTGAGATTTCCGCATAGTGCAAGTCATAGGATACAGAGAGAAACATGGATTATACTTCATGATAAGACAAATTCTTTTAACTTATCATTCGGGTTTCATTAAAGGGATTTACATTCCACATTGCAAAAAATATGTAAAATAACTTTAGTGCTATTACAGTTTTATTAAATAAAATGGTGTCGGTTTTGCTGACGTTAAGTCAAAAGAGACGCGAAATTATAGACAGGCTATAGATAATAGCATACTATAATTTTCTCTATTATTACAGTAACCAAAAGAAAATAGAGACAAGATACAATTGGTTAGATACACATTAGGTTAGATTCCGTATTAGTTCTCCAACTTATCTCTGGATTATAAATAGGTATTTTATACTGTTTTATATTTTTAGTTTTTACTTCGCCCCTGCTAACGCTCCCGCCTACACTAACACATTAAACCATAGAAGAACATTCAGCATTAGCCGCTACGTCCGTACATAACATAGCGCGGACGACAAAAGGTGGACACGCGTGCAGAATCAAAATTACACACAATTTCCTACGTATTGATGTGCAAGAACGTTCTCGTACGCTAATGGATGCATTAAATTGTTATTCGGGCACGCGACTGGACACACGTAATGTAATGAGGAACTCCATGTTGTTAATTTGATTGTTGATCATCTGATCAACTAAATCTTAATATAATTAAAGCCTGGGAAGATAATATGGGGCTCATTTGAGGTCATCGTAGCTTCTAAAGGGGTAGATTGATTGTAATGAGGATTATCTATACAATTTTAATTTTCACGATATCTTTTGAATCAGGTTGATTTGGAGAAGAAACCTTATAACACGAGATGACCATTGGGAAAAATTGAGACAGGTAAGAAGGAATACATTCTTATCACAGCCAGTGTGAAAAAATCGTAAACAACAAAAAAACAATAGCTCTTTTAAAATAAGCCTTTTACGTCACAGAGGGCGTCCGAACAACGATATGATGTTAATCAAAGTGCCGTCTACGATCATGGGAGCAGAAACGCAGATAAAAACAATAGATGTAGTGTACAGCAATTAATCATAATATTTAAAATGGACGCTAAAACATCGGCGATTCGATCAATTTGCTGCACGGATCAAGTGCTCGTGATGATCCAAAACAGATGTACATGCTTGTTTGGTATTTAGTGTATATGTTCAAAAGAAACGTGTTTATATATATATATATGTTAATTGCATTCAATTGAATAGTTTTAAGAAAGGAGGCCCTACAAAAGATAAGATCAAAATATTATCTATTGTTGACTATTAAACTGATATTATATTTATAAAATTGATTGAAGTTGTTATATTGGCTATGTTATGTTATATTGGTTCTTATGACGAATGATTAAAATCGACAGTTGAAAAAATAGTAAAGCTGTAGCTAACTACAATAAACTATTGGAGTTAAGTTGAAGTCAAATGCTCAGTAGGATGATGAAACCAATTTAGTCTACATTCAGTTCTTTCAAAAGCTTCAATCTAATGCGAAAAATAAATCTTGAGTGGGCGTTCAATGTATTTCAATATCTCAATCTCAAAATAGTTTTTGTGGTTGAGCTACACCATCATTACAATGGCTATATTGAGTCGCAAATCACAACCGTTGACCCCGTCATTACGATGCTATTACCATTCTGAGTGGCTTTAACAAAGAAACTTGTAAAAAATTAAAACAATGATATGCTGCTTGAGGTATCATACAACTGGCGTTGTTTTTGATGCTTTTATCGCGATTTTAGCTTGGTCAATCTTGGGATCTTTATTTCAAACGTAACACTCACAGAAAACTAGTTTGAAGTATCAGTTTGGCTTCCATTTCATAATTGAGCGAGATTGCCGAAGACCTAAAATCTTTACTTATCCTTTATACCCCTTCTGACCTCATATAACTGTGCAAGTCCGTTTGCGCAAATTTCATCTCTGTCAAAGAAAGCGTCGTGTATGTGTAATAGATGACGGTTTGACTTTATTTATGCGACAAAAAATCTAAATAATCTTAAAGTAGGTTATCAAAAAGTCGCCAAAATAACCATAGCCTTATTCGCACATCAATTTATTATATAAATTGAAATTTCGACCCAAAGGCTAGTATACATGTCAATAAATTCCTTCATAATCTCACGAGTTCCATACCCCTTAATCATTTCATTTATTTTGGCGGGAAATCGACCGAATCGAAGTGCGTTTGCGCAAACGTGAGTTTCCACCAGTCTCGAATCGAAAATTGGTAAGTTTTTTAAGGCTTGCACCAGTCCGAAGTTTGCGCAGTTATTTGCCCCCACACGTTCCAGTATACTGCAAATTCAGACTTGCACAGTTATATCGTTACGTGTGTGGCTGCCATTACTTTTAAGCTATGTTACTGTGATGTATGTTTTCTCGAAGGTTCAGGAGTATTAGCATATGTGACAGGGTATAAATGTTGACAGTACCGCTTTATGCGATTACCGCCTGCGCGTTGTCATGTCTTGATCGTTACTAGAATGCAAAATATATTTTGATTACACCTTAAAAGTCGTAAAGAACATAATTTAACGCTTTTTTTATTAGTAATTTATATACATAAGTAGTAAATTGGATATAAATAGAATATTAGAGTTGAATATCAAATTAGTATTCTAACTCGTAATAAAATTTAGAGGAAAAAATATTTTACTTTCATTCAGGAAAATGAAGACAAAATTTGACAACAATCTTCTGCGAAAAGTGACAGTGGCCTTATGTTTACTATGAAATAATTATTCCATCAGATTTCATACATTTCTTGGATACGAATATAAAATTAACTAACTCCAAAAGCTTTCCCAACGCACAATAATAATCAACCTTATGAATTACAAAATAAAGTTCTATTTGCGTTAACAACGCTCAGATGTGAAGATTTGGCACGATGTATGTACTTTCCACCAATGTCGTTCAACTCAAACATGAACTGTTACAAATGGTTTCCAAGTAAAGGTCTTGGGCGCCAGCGATTGACGTAAGACGAGGGCAAAAAGAGTAAAACATATTTCGAAGTCGGTAGGAAAATTTTATATCATGGTTTATTTGGGTTTTATGTATTTGAAGTGACTCATGAGCAATGCTTTATTAAAAAGTATGTGTAATCTGTAATCATTTATTTTTACTAAACTTTTTTTATTATGCCCTTTATGGCATCATCTACAACTCGATATTTTAGGCACTAATGATGGATTGGGATTTCTATGAATTCGAAACCAATTTAGTTACCAATTACAATTATTCAATTAAAAATCGTAATAACAACAAAATTACATTCGTATTCACGTTTGTCAACAATTTTACATAATTAATGGTTCATTGGCATACATTATTAATTTAATTACTTTCTTTTCCGGTTCATCGACCGCGACATAGTGCTACACTTTACGTGCAAAAACATCCGATAATGCAGACAATTTGTTTTTCTTGCTGGTGCAAGCCTGAAACCAATACACCAACTTATTATAAATCTATCGCAAGGTTTAATAAATATTAATTAATTTCATGGACTAAATAAGTCTCTAAATGTTTTAATATTAACAATACACAATAGTCGCGAATGTTAAAAATAGGTAGTTTAAAAATACATGTAGTACATGTATTTTTAAACTACCCAGGACGTGTTATGCAACAAAAATAATCTTGACTGTAAAGAATTTGAACAATACTCAAAACCGGAATATTTATAGAGCACGGCACCAGCGAGGTCATTGTAGAGACGAGTACGACTATCCAACATATTATATGACTCTCTCCAACATTAGAAATAATGCATTACCATTTATCCGCGCCTCAATAAGCCATAAACACAAGGTCAGAGAAGGCCAACTTTTTAAAAAGTAATAAAACTTATCGGAAATTTCTCTACACATTTAATATCTGCTATTAAATGCATTAGGTAAATCGCTTCTAGTAATAAAGAGGTATTTTTAGTCACCTCTCAATTTATAGTGAAAGAAAACATTATTACAAGACTACTAAAGTGATATTTAGTACGCCAACTCGTATTTGCTAGTGAAGTAGACTAACCTAAGCCTTCTTAATACTAGAGGAGACCCAAGCTCGGCAATAGGAGGAACATGGTCTATATAGATACGTTAATAAACACCTTAATTTCAGATTACTTTTCTGTCTACTCCCACATAGGGCAATGGCCCAGTTTTTGCGATTGCTCGTAAATCAAGCTGAATATAATGCATCCTATATTTTTACAAGTCAGCTTTTTTGCGATAAATCTAGTATGCTATGCTATTATGGCCCCATTAAAACAGAGTTATATCCGCCCGGTATTGTTCAGTAAACAGCGAAAAAACATCGAGTTTTATCGTGTATTTCGAATGTACAATTTGATAGTGAGACCGCTAATTTACCACAGATAAAAAGTATTTGCATATTTGAAGTACTGAATCAATTTGTATTTAAGTAGGTTAATTCATTCTAATTTAAATGTTTTTGTTAATTTTAATGTTCGTATTGGAGCAGCATGTTTAATTTTATATCCTATTGCAAATACATGTTAAAAAATATACATATGTATTTTTTTATTTTAATAGTAATTCATGATAGAGCTACAATACATTTTGATGCGTAAGATCAATTTCGCGTAGTTTTTAACAAAGCATTGTCTTATAAAATTAAGATTGTATGAGAAATCGTAGTCATTTTAATAGATTTATTGAACATTTACTATCTGTAAATAATACTGCAGCACGCATGATTACATTGATAGTGACGTGGCTATTTTTATACACATTCATACGTTGTTCAATGAATATTGTAATTAAATTAATTATAAAAATATCCGTTATATTGTCAATCAATCAATGTCATCAGTGATCAGTGCACTGAATACTTGCTCATACAGAAGTCATTCACATTAACAAGGTTGTGCTACAGTTTTGTTAAACATTATCAGCTATGTATGGTCGATAGTTATGGAGATGTATGAGAGGCCGCCTGGGCAGGTACCACTACAATGTCTATTTATTCCGCAAAACAGCAGTGTAAATGCACTGTTGTGCTTCAGTTTGAAGGACATTGTAGCCATAGTAACTTCTAAACGTAATGAGACTTAACATCTAATGTTCAGGATGGCGAGCGCAGTGGAATGCCAAGCATTGCTTTGTAATTCATGGTGTTGTTTAGTTTTGCTACTGTCCATGAGCGGTCATATCGCTTACCAACAGGCGAATGGCCTGCTCGTCTCGCCATTCCTCGCAGTAAAAAAATAAAACAAAATAAATAGAAATAGTTGAAGGCACAAGTCCATATACCTACGGTATTTATCAAAAAGTGTTTAAACTGGCTACAAATACCAACGTGAAGTGAATACGAACTCAATTTTAAAGTCAAGACAAGTGGAACATCGCATTTGCATATTATCATTGATTGATGTTTCAAGACTACTATAATGGTTTGGCAGTTACAATAGCTAATAATTTTGGCAAACCAAACATACAATGGCTACTCAGAAAGTTTAAGAATATGAATTTTTCAAGGACCAAGAATCTGCAAGTTACTAATCCTTAAAAGAATAACTGGTTTTGTCAACACGAAACTCTTTTCTCTGCTATGTATGATCTTAGTGTTAGATTTGCCTGTCCATAGCATGGTACCCCCTCGCAATACTACTCTCTATAGTAAAAGAGGTCCGTGCCCTGCAGTGGGACGTATATGGGCTGATACAGATACAGACCATGGCACCAAACAGGGACAATCAATCTGGACCACAATTGGATGGAATTGCGAACATTTAGCGTGGGAGAACCGAGAAGTCATATAACCATGTCCTGCTATTTATATTCTCTGAGTTAACTAGACAACTACACTATTTAGTTTATGACCAAGGATTACAGATGGAATCCAATGCCACATCTCGTTGACATGTGACATGTTTCGGGGAATTGAAATCGTCGGCTTGTGTCATCTGGTACACTGTTTTTGTCTATTTGAGCTCATCTTTATTAGGTCATCTCTGGTTGTAGAGTTTAATTTAAATAATCAAGTATGGTAACCTATTTCTAAACCTACTTATTTGTAGTCTAGATAAATTATCATTTCTTTCTGGTTGGCATTATACCGGCTGGAACCAGGGTCCACTGTTGCAGTCGCATCAACTTAAATAAATAAATAAATATACTCAACAGTCACATACATAGTCCTGCACTAAGATCCAGTCTTGTGTCGTAGGTATCAGGAACTACAAAAGACTTTTCGGTCTCACAAACACCAAAACCCGAAACAAATACAGAATAAAAAAAATACTTGTGGTTCACACAAACATTTGTCTCGGTGCGGGTATCGAACTCGCGGCCTCACGTTTCACAGCCGGCGTTCAACCAATTGCGCCACGGAGGCAGTCTAAACTTGTCCAAACTTTAGCTACTTAAATTGTAAGACCATTGGAAAATAGCACTGCTAAATATATATTTAAGTCAATAGTACGTATACTGGATCGTTGGTGTTTGATTCGCGAAGATTAACGAACTCCGATGTCATATTTTGATGATACATGACAGGCGGCAAACTATTGATATCGCGGCTTATTTGATCTATTTATAGGACTTTTATTGCGTGATCGCTTGCCGACGTTTCTGGAAGTCCATATCTCGTTGAATAGTTTAATATTGTTTTCAAGGCAATAAAATTGACTGCCGAGAAATAATCATCGCCAATTGAACCCTAAATTGGACAGCATTGCCCTTAGTATTCTGTGATTTCACTTACAAATAAATAAACATTGCATTCCAATATGATACATCATTTTTGGTCAATCAATTAAGTCACTTTTAGTTGAACAATACCGAATAAACAATTAACTCGATAATGGGCAGGAAGCTATGTTGGTCGCGATTGATAACATATCGTTTTATTCTTGCCACCATGACATTAAACTACATGCGAAATTAGACAGCTGCATACACGTCAGTGATAACAATAAAATTCGAAGCGCTCTTACTGTACGATTATGGACTTTCGCTCGATCCGCCCAGTGGCCAGTTCCGTTGCCATTAATCAGGTTTCACACGAACAGAACGCTTTACTATGTGGCGTAATGTTTATTTACGTACTTTAAGTACAAGTGTAACTCTGAAATTTTACGAGGGTTTTGAGAAATTCTGCTATTGCTTGCTATGCAAGATGTTTTATCAGTTTTAAGAATATAACATACATAAACTCACGCCTCTATCCCAGAAGGGGTAGAGGTAGCACCAAGACACCCACATTTGACCTTGTATGTTCCGTCCTCCGATGTGATGGGAGGTGAGCCTATCGCCATATCGGGCACAAATTCCTGACTCCGCGTTGATAATGAATAGAAAAATCCGATATCATTTTGCCCGACCCTGGATTGGAACCTGCTACCTCAGCTTTGTAATCGTACCGTAGTACATGTATTACTCGGTCACAATATCTCTGCACCTCGCAGGAATGCGATGCCCCTCCGCCCGCCCCTTTCTCCTCCCCGCGCTCGTCCGATCACGACAGTACGGTTAGCACTTTCGTTGCCGATACGACATGACGTCATCAACGCCGGGTGCACAGATATTTTGACCGAGTTATACAACTACGCCACCGAGGCTTAGAATATAACTAGTTTCAGCTATTACTATTAGTACCTTTAAGAATGTTTATTTCTATATCGCCGTATGAGTTCGAGTGCTCTATTTTACAAAAGTCTGTTTAATTTTGTAATGGCGTTCTTGTTACAAAAGTAGGCGAGCATCAGCTAGTTCATGATGCCTCAACAAAATAATAAAATTAAAAATCATGCTGATATGAAAATATGCAAAGACGATACGTAAACTTTCATCAACCGCAACAGTTATTTTTGTTTTATTATGTTAAACCGCTTCAACTCGTAGTTTATTTTTAATACGTTCACAATACTAATTATTATATAACGGAGCAACATGTGCATGTAACAATATTTCAAGTACAGCGAAAGGGAGTCACTTTCACACATCAGTCCTTTCACTCTCCACCGATCAATGGTAACCATCCAAAAATAACCTTTTAACCGTCTACAACACAGTTCAAATTGATCAAATACGAGAAATTAGTAAAAATGATCAGTGATTGGCATTTCCGCGTGATCTTCGTAATGTTATTGGAACATAAGTACGACTTAGCAATTACCTTTCTCGATGCTTATGACGTTTATATTATGATTATTAAACTACAACCTCTACTACGGTGGCGTAGTTGTATTACGGTACGGTTACAAAGCTGAGGTCTCGGGTTCGAGTCCCGGGTCGGGCAAAGTGATATTGGATTTTTCTATTCATTATCAGCCCGGAGTCAGGAATTTGTGCCCGATATGGCGATATACTCGCCCCCTATCACATCGTGGGACGGAACATGCAAGGCGAAATGTGGGTGTCCTAGTGGCGCCTCTGCCTACCCCTTCGGGGATAAAGGCGTGAGTTTATGTATGTATGTATGTATGTAAACTACAATCTAAAAGGAGACACTAAATAGTTTCTTGTGCTGTTACTTAAAGTACGTAATATGTGTATTCTTGTTCCGAAGCGGTCGTAATATTCGGCGATTCATGAGATCTTAAAAGACTCGCTGAATAAGGAATAATTTGGCTTTGTTATTAAGAGCTTTGCGAGTTATTTACACAACAAAAAATGTTCGAAATAAAAACATAACAGTTAGACGTGAGAAAATAAATAACTTTTAATTTTGTTTGAGAATAATTTGATATTTGAAATAGTATAATTAATTGTGCCATTATTACATTAAATTATTTACGCGTTCACTTTTATTTCAAGTTTGAATGCGGTCAGCGGTTAGCAAAGCTGAATTTTATGGACTTTCTTTTATACCATATAATTATTCGTTGGATGCAAGTTGGGCTGATTCTTCTCAAGCGACGTATCGTTCATTAAATTACCTAATTCATGATAAACCGAGTAACCAAAATGTTTGAACTTACTTAATATTCTATCAGAAATGTTTGTACTGAACTACTTCTTCTTCTTCTTCTTTTCAGCCACAGGAAGTCCACTGCAGAACATAGGCCTCCCCCTTCTTATTTGACTACTATTTAGTATTTATGTAAATAAGGAATACCATTAACCAGTTTTAATTATCAGATTTTGTTTGAGAACAATAGACAATGATTTGTCTTTATGATTCACAACGCCGCCTATTAAATTTTAAAATAATCACAAATCTAGAATGTTTGGGCTAGTAGGTATATAATTACAAAGTCAGTAACGTAAATAAACTTCAGCCACTAATTTAGTTTCAAAGTTAATGCAGACGAATTTAATGTGGGAAAATGTTTGTTGTTTCATTCATTGTTTTTCGCACAAAAAAGTAACGGAACAAATCGGTTTGTTATTGAGATTATCTATTATTTAATGCTACTTCCCTTAGGCGAAGATAGTGTTGCTGATATTACATAAGTAACTAGTTTCAAGGATGTCTACTACTACAACCTATCATATTTCTTTAATATCGTTTTCTTATTCGTTAGATATTGAAAGGAAAATTCTATTATATAGTAATCGTCTGTGGACAGCATGTACATTATATGATAGTTTCGCCATCTGAAAGAGACAAAAAAAAACAAAAAACGCAATCCCGCATCAATTCATCAAAACATCCCAAACACAGATTCCAAGAACCAAACTTTTTTGCCCACAAAAAATAACCTTCCAAAGTTTTTCTTATTTTGCGAAACCAAAGAATCACCTTTTTACACTCGGACGCACACAACACGAAATCAATCCAAACAAACTGCCCCTCAAAATAATGCTGTAATTCACCACCACAATGCCGATGAAATGATTTAGAATGTACTTTTTAATGATAGTATAACATATAAGGTATATGAAGATGACGACATTGACGATATTGGTGAAAAAGAAACTAAAATTCTAACTATATAAATACATTCGTGAATATCAACATATACACATGATAATTTATTAATTTGATGATGTATGGCAACACAAATGATTATTTTAAAATTTTTGCTACCTCATGTGCTTAAATACAAACGTGAATTACTGACTTGATGAAGATAATGCAATATGATAAGGCATGAAAAAGATTTGTATGATAACATTTAACAGAAGAGTGCACACTTGTTATGAATGTGTTCCTGTGAAGAGATCCCAAGACATGCGTACATACACTGTGCAAGAAGTGTCATAACAAGCCCTGGTAGATAAGGCATCAAAATTAACCCTGTTGGTGTATTTGGCAAAGGTTTGAGCCCAGACGTCACGACAGAAGAGACCATGCCATGCGTGGTTCTTACCGTGCCGGGGTCTTTGAAGGGGCGTGCGGTGTGGGACAGGAGCCCCCGTGCCGTCTTGTGCGGGACCGGCTTCCCCACTCTCTATATCTGTAACATATGCACCGTTGTAACCTGCTTCTTGTGCTGGTGGACGGAAACACTATTTCTATATAGTACAGTAATCTAGGTGCGGATATTTCAAAGTAGACCAAATAGTCTATGCTGACACTGCAACTCTTAAGTGTAATGTTTCCAGTAAGAGTATGATGCAAATTATAATTATCGTTGTAGTCCTTTTTTTGTTTGATCTATAAGAGATGAAAAGTAATATGCTCAAAGATACTTAGGAAATACAACTTGATGAAGAAGAAAAAATATTTATGGATGGTTTCGGCTTTGTAGCGACTCCTTGTAGGTAAGTCAAATTCCAAAATTAACTTTCTTCAGTCAGAAATATGATCAAAGTGCAGTGTGTATCATTCACTGTTACCCAAATTGGAAGCAATATACAATTCTTTATCTAAACATCTTCCGCGCCTTTAGTATTAATCAAACCAATTTTTGCTTTCTTTCCTTCAACAACATAACTAACGCAGTCTTGATTACAAGGAGCTATTAAAGTTCAATTTGTGTTCAAATTAGAAAGTTTATATTAATGGCTTTGATCTTGTTAAGTCAATAAGATGTATTTATGTTTTAAGTAAGAAATAGACATTAAGACCAATTTGTATATTTGAGAATGGAACTTGAGTGTGATGATTATTGGTTTTATAAGAATTTCTAAATAAGACTTTACTTCTCTCGGCAAGATCTTCACAAATAGATCTTGCAAAAAAAGATTAGCATTAAGTAGGAACTTGACATTCTATCCTAGCCGTTGCGTGTTCGATAAATATGTATTGTTTGGAAGGTACGTTAGTGGACTGGATGTTACTGTAAGGTAGGTCTCTCATATGTGTGAGGCCGCCTGGGTAGGTACCACCGCAATGTATATTACTCCTGCCTAACAGCAGTGTAAATGCACTTTTGTGTTCCGGTTTCAAGGAATTATTAGCCAGAGTAACCACTGGACATAATGAGACTTAACACCTTATGTCTCAGGATGGCAAGCGCAGTGGAATGCCAAGCATTGCTTTGTAATTCATGGTGTTGTTTGGTTTTGCTACTGTCCATGAGCGGTCATATCGCTAACTATCAGGCGAATGGTATGCTCGTCTGCTATTTATCGCTATAAAAATGTAACGGTTTTTTTGAGGATGGGAACATTTTTAAGTATAACACCTAAGGCCCAAATTTGGCTAGTTCCGTACTTTGCAAAGAGCAGTTTTAGGCTTATGTACTACAACACTATACATTAATTTAACGCCTCTTTGTAATTATATTATTTTTTACGCAAAATAAAGTGTTAAACACGTGCGCTGCGAGTCATTATAAGTAGTAGAAGATACTAGAAGCACTAGTCAAAAAAATCTTGAGGCTGGAAATCAATACAATGATTCGATCTGCAAGACAGGCCGACGATTTATCGTTTAGGTTGTATTATTTGTAATACTTTCTATCAAATACATTAACCGAAAACAGATTTCAAAGTCGTCTGTACAAAAAAATAATCTGCAAACTTTCATTCACTAGCAAAGAAATGTCTTGTCTATAAATAAGTCGCATTTATTTAGCGTATCTAACAATATAATTCAAATCATGAATAACTTTGGTACAGTTTAATACATCTTCAAAGAGATACAAAAATTGTTTTCAAACAAATGCATTTCTATGCGCTATCATTTAATTTTACGGCCTGTTTGCGTCATAGTTTTTATTCTATTTTGGCTTCGCTTGTACTATAGTGTAAAGTCGTGGCCATACTGAAGTTTCAAACGCCACTGTATAGAAGAAACGATTGTCAAGATTTATCATAGTTATGGCATGAGATTTTATGTTTCTCACTAAGCAATATAGTTTCTTTAAAAATAATGAAAACCAAAAATCCCTGAAAGAAAATCAAGCATTTATAATTCTCAAAGCTTTGAGTCACGTTTTAAATAATCGATTTGCAAAAAATATTTCCAATCAGCGTAAAATAATGGAATCGAGAGCAGGATGAGACGCAGGAGCAAATCGGTTGATTTATGTACTCAATACATTTTAGAACAAATTAGCGGTTAAAGCAAGATTTCCGGTTTATCGATAGCACAAATTGTGCTGAAATAAATTGTACCTATATACAAATTTAAACTGTGGCTTATAATTAAATAACGGAACCTTACCTAGTATTTTAACAAAATAAAGAAAAATGAAAAGGAAGGAAGAACACTATATTCGGCGAATCTTATATCACTCTCAACGTAGCTTTTGGTTAAAACGATAGAAGCTAATTAAAATTTTATGCATATTATTATACAATGTTCTTAATTACCAACGTAACCAGTTACAAAACGTACCAACTTCGTGTACACTTATCTGTATTTTATAATATCGGAAATATATTATACCTAATAGACTTTATTAGATGTACCAGTAATTTTGAAATATCTAGTTGTTTTTGTTGAATGTTTTTATGATATAACGAGTAAAATTGAGTATGTAATAAAATATGTATATTGTAATTGTATACGACTGCCTCTATCGCGTAGTTGTACTACGGTACTACTACAACCAAACGATGTTCAACTATTAGGTTTTATTTTTAAAGTTAGTCAGCTAACACAATGTAAAAGAAACTAAAATAAAAGAATAATTCTAATAAAGCAACCATTATGGAAAAATACTCCTCCGAAAGGCACACTTTTTACAAAACTACGTCAAACATAATTACAATTCGTCCCTCATCTTTAGAGTAAGCTGAAGACATAATGATGTAGGTAGTAACTGCAATTTTATACCTAATCATGGGAAACCCACATTAATTAACAAATATGATGATTTAATAACACTAAGTTTGTGCGTAAAAACAGAATATAAGTTTTTGTTATATTAATTACAGCTTCAATGACCTGTCCGTACTAAGTGAAGTGATATAATAGGTAACCAAAATCATCGGCATAGGTATTAAAATATGTAATTAGTCTTGAGGCTGAATAATTTAGGGCAGAAAAATAGACAATGAAATAATATATCGTGCGTTTAGGTAATAGGAAAAACAAAACAAAACAGATTTGCTGGCAAGACGCTAAAAATGTAAAAAATCGTATCAGTTATGTATCACAATAGAGTAGGCAGGGACCTCCACTTGGTTCAATATACGTAAACAACTGCATTTTCTATCCAAACCTACGGGAATATTTAAACATAAGTCAATCCAGCGCAGTGTTTTGGCGATAAATGCGTGTTCATATAATAAGTTACACATTCCTATATATATAAAATATTGCCTAAATATTTTAAATATATGAACCAAAAAAAAGATTCAGATCAAATAACTCAACACAGTTTATTTCGCGCAGTGAAGAACTAGATCAGTTTTGCAACTTTCACGCTCCCTTGGCTATAATTATTATGTTAAACAGAATACGGATGAAAGGAATTAAAATACTTTTCAAGAGTTATGTTAAATACGTATATTTTGTAATTTCTTATCTCATTTTACTATTAAACAATGTTCGCGAGTTTATTAGTGCGTTTACATTTTTGTAACACTTTTGTATAATATGTTTTTAGTGCAATTTATAGGTTGCTTTCCAAAATTAATTTCCGAAGACACAATGGGACTTAATAGTTTGTATTATTTAATTATTGTTATATTTTGTGCAGCCAAATCTATTGATTTATTGAAGCATGAACAAATGTTGCTTTAATATTAAATTGTTTCATAAAAAAACAATGTAACATTTGAGTTAACCGAGTGATGCAACGACACTCAGTAGTTAATAACGTTTGGCACAAGTGACAAGACGTATTTATAAATAGTTTTAATATGTTTGGCTACTATTAAATGTATGTGACAGACTCGGTTCAATCACACCCGGGAAAATTTAAATATAGAAGCGGTGGATCCGTACTGTGGAACACAAGTTTGAATCCAAAGCACATTGATGTTTCGAAGTTGTATATCCATAGTCAATCATAATAGCTTACTTGAAAACTATCCAATAAAACTATAATAAAGGAAAATACGAATATTGGTATTGGTTACCAAGTGTTATGAACAAGAATTTCAGAGATATTGTCACCCAACCCGCACTAGTACAGCGTGGTGGATTTATGCCTAAACATTTTCAATAGTAGAGGAAAACTGCGTCCTGGAGTCGAACAAAATTATGCGTAATGTAGTTCAAAAAATATTACGCTAACCAGTATTATTAGATTTTCCTTGTATTGTTACTGATAAAGTATTTATATATTAATATCCTCATTCTTTATTTTCTACAACGGAAAATGTTGTCAACAATTATTAATAAACTCAAATGTACCAACTTTATATATAGGTACCTACATGTATTTGTAAGACTGTTTAAATAACTAATGGTCACTTCGGATTCCAATTTATTTCTGAGTATTCGTCAATAGTAAAACCATTTGTCCAATTGAAGTTGGCTTGTTTTTTTACCGTTTACAATACGGGTTACCGATTCAAATATTATGATTGAAAATACTTGTAGATATTGTTTAATTAATACAGTTTATGATTTGTGGTGTAATAACTATAAAATGTTCTACCAACTGTTGTGTTAGGATGAAATCTACGCAAGATTATAAGATATTTGCTCATTGTATAATGCACTTAATACTAAAAATACCGCATTGCTTTGTTAAACTCAAATCAAAGACGTAAATAATTATATAAGCTACGTAGAAATGACGCTGGACAGGTTTTGAGCCATTTTTATGAAGAACATATTTCTGTTATATCAAGAAGTTATCAAAAAAGGTCAAAGTAAGTACTTAATGACATCAATTTCGGAACTAGTTATCATTATTTACAACTTGAACAGAATGGACACTAATGATAGCTTCTTTCGTCACTGGTTAATCCATCTAACCGAGTTGTCTATTTTAATGTATTCAGCTATTTGTATCCTCTGTTGTTCGGGTAATATTAATATTTAGACACGGTCCATCACTCGTCGCCGAATTATTGAAAAATCGTACAGCCGTGGAAACGTCGACGAAATAGATATTGTTTATTTACAAAGTTGATTTAAATATAGACTTTTTACGCAATGTTCAAATGTTGATAAACATATTACACGCAGGGTATGAAACGATGTGTCGATTAAATATTAATATCCGCCTCGATAGCGACCATCCTACATAATAGTCTATGTAATCTATTTCCTCACAGCAATATGACCCTTAAAACTATACAATAATTTCAAATTTGCTAAAATAATCCTGTCAAAAATATAATCAATTTGTAGCATAACAACGAGACAAACACAATTCGATACAAATCTAAATTGCATTTTATAATTGAAATGAAATTATATTTATGAGTTTGTTTAGTATTTTCCCAGAATGATAAGCGACATTGCATTATTATCAGCAATTGGCCACAATTGTATTTCATCATTTTAAATAGCATAGTATGAACATAATACAGAAAAAATGATATCTCATGCATTGCCTTAGCACCTTACTATATTGATCTAATTCAGATTAGTGTATGTATAGAGTATATAATACTAGTACCAAATCCATAGATTTCAGTAAGTTTTGTTTTATAATGTAATACACAGACACCCTCGTATTTATTGATCGCATAAAATTATTAAATTTCAAAATAAATATTTTGTTGGAATTTTAAAAATGTATCACGCACATTTTCGGCTATTGTCGCCTAATTAAAATTCCACCCTATACAGCCACAGTGCACTATCCACAACCGGTGCCACTATATGTATGGATCCATATAATTCCCATATACATGCAGGTAATTTACCCAGTGTAGGACATCGATATTCATTGTTATTTCCGACATATTTAATATACTTATCAAGGTAATCTCTTTAATCCGTAAAGATAAAGTTGTTTAAATGATCCACGGCGCGAATAAATTGTTTGAGTTCACTATCAAATATTGGAGTTTTATTACGTCACACTGCTCTTATCTACAATGATAGTGTGAAATTTATGTACGCAGACTAGTTCTATAAACGGAACGCGGTTATAAAGCACTTAGATTTTATTTTATAACTTGTTTAACAAATTTATAAGACGCAGTATATTTTGAATTAAAATATAAGATATTTTGTTTAAACTTTAATTTTCTCCGATGAATAAATTATCGAAGAGTGTTTTATAATAGACAGTAGACATAGAATATTGTCTTTCCTATGCAGCTTTTGTTTAAAAAAGTGTAATGAAAAGTAAATTTTGAATTTCGAATGTTTTACAGCAGGTGCCATAGAAATTCGATTTTAATTCTGCCATAAATAATTGAATTTACACTTTAAACAAAACTATATTTAATTATAACAGAATATGTCATGAACTGTATGTATAATATGTACGTTACTACAGCTCTTGATAAACTCTGCGCATTTCATAAACAGGATAAAACTCTATATACTTTACGGCATAGTAATAATCAATTATATATATTATTATTTCCTATAATATAAATGCCAACAAAATATCTACATATATTTTAAATGAGAAGGAAAACGGCAGCTACCCAATTAAAATGATAAATTACTTTGTTTTGTCTTTCCTTATTTGGTTAGTGTGAGGAAACAACTGAATCAAAAGTAAAACGTTTGAACACCATATGGTAGAAAAGAGTTCAGGCCGGAATATCTCGGCGAATAGCAAGGGATACGCCCGAGTACTCATACGCTAGTTAAATGTTATGTTGCACTTATCTACGCAAGTTCAGCTTAAATGTACTTATTAAGTGGGACGTGGGTAGTTAGGTGATTAATATTTAAATGGCGTTTGAGTATTCGGGCGATAGTCTATCAACTGTACTCTATTTAAACAGCATTCCAAAGAGATTAATTCATGATTTTGACGTCATTGTTATTTTTCTCCTCAAATGTTTAAAAAACCATCATCATTTTCAGCCATGTTAAGTAGGTATACGAGTACTAAACAAAGGCCTCCCCAAGAATTTCCGCAGAGACCTGTTCGAAGTACAGTACCAAATCTGATGGACCGTTATTAAATAAATTATGTCGTCTGTCTAAGATTATTAATGAAGGAGCACGAAGGTCAGGTGGACAATAACAACACTGATTATATAAAGAACAAGTGCTATTAATGTCACAGGAACAATGCCCTCATTCCGAGTTGACAAAGAAATCAATCAACACAACCACTGAGCGTTAAGAATTGTTTATGTCTTTATAGCCTTCTGTTTTACGTCCCAATTACATTCCTACATCATTATAAAAGTCATCTCCGATGGATTCTTTGGTTTGATCCCAGGATACTTTTGATTTTGTAATCCTATTTATCAATTTAACATTGAATTATTCCTATGATGTATCCCTCAAAAATGATGAGTTTATTGAAAGTTTATAAATTTAATTACATGCTTTAACGAAAATCTCGCATCAATATATTATAATAAATGAAATAGTGATACCATTCCATTACAGACGACTGGAGATTTAAGCAGGCTGTCAATAATATCTAAGGCGGTTGTATAAGTAACTACACGAAAAAATATATAGATTTTTAATTACCTAAATACATAACTATAAAGTTAATGAGGAAAACATAACATAAAAATAATAAAAATAACTATCGGACGCATTGTATCCAGTGCATGGCTGGGTGCCTTATCTTGCCACGACCTTCACATCGATCTTTCTGAATGTCAATTAACATGAAAACTTTATGTTCTATACATTGAACTAAAAAATATACCGGGTATATCAAGACTGCGACCGAAAACGAAGCCAGGTGGTAGTTTTAGTGGTTACAAACACGATGCAAATAAAAATTTCGCCAAAACAGTGTCAGATTTTTTTTTAGATTTTCTTAAAAATCTGCCTGTTTGGGTGGTAAATAACTAGTTTTTGCGAAAATACTAATTCAAACCCTTACGTACCATTGCGTGTTTATAATTAATAAAGAGGTGTACATCTTTATTTTAGGAAAACTACGTATATATCACCCAAATACGACGATAAGTAAGAAAGAACAAAAAAAAGTTGTCGATTTTTTTTGCGAAATTTTTACTTGCACTGTGTCTGAAGTCACTAATACTACCACCTGGCTTTGTTTTCGGTCGCGGTCTTGATATACCCTGTATACGTAGGATTTTTTACTAAAAATGATTAGTCAGAACTACACCGAAATTCAATTTTTTAACATTATGGTTTGCCGAAAAATAATGAAAAATTGTTTTAAATAAAATACTTAACATTTTTATCCGAAATCCAATAATTACATGTTTTATTTTCTGGGCTAGATAAAATATGGAGTACTAGGTAATATAGTTCGTGCTGTTAATAACCTAATCATTTTAACATAATTATAAGTGTAAAAACAAGCTGAATTTCAGGTCTTTGTTATTTTAATTGAAATGCTGTGGCGTGTTTATCTTTGGCGTGCATTAATTATATCGACGCGTAATTGCTTTCCCGTTTCATATAATAACGGTTGATATGAATATCCGTTATTATTGTAAAACCATTTTTAAATAATCATGCGGCACCAATGTAGTGTGATATCACTCCAAACAACAGTAATAAAATTTGTCGTAACATATTATATATTTTATTAATATTTAATATATTTATTTAATTCAGAATACAAACTGTTGATTTAATTAATATAATTTGCATTTGTTGCGAAGTTAAAAAGATAGTTTTAAAGAGCGACATCGACGTTGGTTACAGACCGGATAATTAAAATACAGCATTGAGTGTGTAATGGTCTCCGAAGTTACGTGTATTCAATTTAAGAAAAAAAAAGGAAAGCCTCCAAAGAGGAAATCTGCATATTCGAACATCCTGCATAAGAATTTCAAAGGTATATAAAGTGCACCAATCTGCACTAAAGCCCTATGGACGTATAAGGGCAAACTATTTGTATTGAAGTAATTGAGGATGTCATTGGTCAGGTTTTTGTAATGTTATAAAATATATCGGGCAGTAGGCACTAGTCTACCACGGGATTTCTATAAAATCCAGGGTTCGATTCATAGGACCTGGGTTATAGTGGCTCAAGGTAGCCTGTTGCGGGTCGGCGAACTTTAGCTAACAGATGCTCATGTAAAAATCTCTATGCTTTGCAAGTTTCCTTGTAACGTTTTCCTACACTTTAAAATGTTCGGTGATAGAATAATACACATAGGACTCAAACAAATACAAGTTTTCTGAAAATTTGTCAAAGTAATAATCCATTTATACTATCTGATTTGATATTTGTCTACAAGATATTACGCGATAAATACATTTTACGATTAAATTGGTAATAATGCTGATCATGGGATTATAAAGACTTATCTTTATGATAGATTAGCACATGATTTTATACAAACTTATAAAAAAATATGGATACTCTTTTTTTATGAATCGGTGGTCAATAATTTAAAATAAATTGTATAGATTATTCTTATAATATAATAAAAATAAAATTACATTAATATTAATTTTTCATTTAGTGAATCTGCTGCACAATCCAATATGGAATATTTATTATTTTTGACAAGTATCATGACAAGCTATTTTTACATCTAAAATGACTTGTTTATCGTACACGAATTAAGAAGTATCTCAGATCCTTTATTACATAATGTATTATTCAATTTATACAAACATAAAAATCATTACTTAATTTTCAGGACTAAATAATTAATTTTACTAACGCTTATTATAAATAGCCTTAATATTACTTATCCTAGTTTTTGATACATCTATACCTATTTAATTGTGTTAATGTGTACTGGTATGGTAAATATATAAATAAAAAAAAAATGTTTTTTAACTTGACTAATTACTCGAATTTATTTATTTCTCGTAGAATTCTTAGTATTCACTCATAAATAGTAATAATAATACTGCCCTTTTAGCATGACAAAAATAATTTTCTTAAAAATTAACGCATCGTATCAAGATTTATTCCCACCCGAGGTGGTCCATGTAATTTGAATGGGCACTCAAATAAACTCCGAGGTAACAAGACGCTCTATATACTGAACGGATGCGCGATATTACACCAAGTGGCACCAATTTAGCAGAATGACCCTGACTCCGAGAGTGACCGTTCATATATCTCCTTTTAAACTCCAGATTGTTCTGTTTATATTTGGAACAAATTTTTTTGTTAATATTTTTTGTAAAATTATTTGTGGATTTTAAATTTGTAAATGATTAATTTAATTGCTTAATTACATTACAAAAATAATAGTAGCTTTTTTTATTATTTGATTAAAAGATTGTAATTTCCTATTGATTACACTTCAATAATTATTTATTTTTATCTATTATAAGTATTTTGCAATAATTTATTTATCAACGGAAAAATTAGTTACCTTTAGTATTTTTGCAATAATTTATTCAACAAAAAAAAACATTACAACAAATAAAAACCAACTCACTGTTCTCAGTCTTGCTGGCCATCGTATTCACTTATTCGTTTTCGAAGCACTGAAACAGCCGCGTAGTAACCGCTACGAACCGTGCTACGCCACTCCCGCGCAACTAATGACGGATTGTCTCTGAAACGAGCACGTGTTGCGAGCGCGAAGTTTCGACTATGAATGTGATCCCGAACTGTTTTCGCCAGGGTGATAGTGGACGTTGGGCGGGACAGGACACACTCCCCACTACTGTGTTATAGGGAACTATGAAATCAGCGAGCAAAATAGATATTGATAGGATTTTGTATAAACACATAAGCGAAGCAAGTACATGAAGCTCATCAGTGAAGTCAAGACCACAAACAAAGCTGTTTGTATTTTTTTTCAGTGAAATAACTCGATTCCACTAAGGAGTAAAAAATTGGTTATTTTTTTAGAGGCAACAAGACGAGTTTTTTTGTCACAATTTATGATAGACAAGAGTCTCAATTCTTTGGTTATATTGTCATCCCCGCTTCGACGCCTGTGTCTTTGAATGGCGTCTGGGTAAACGAAAAAAAAAATGAACGAAGAATGAATGAAGGATGAACAAAAAAGTCACTAAACCTACCTCCTGTTTTGTCGGGACTACGTGTGTAATTGTTGAGTATATTTAGTAATATATTTGTTTATCAATTATGGCCAAAGCTGTGTACGCCTTTAATGAGCATATACATTTAAAAAAATATGAATACGATCTAGTATGTTATGCTGTCGGTTTACCATTTTAAATAAAACAAAATAATAAGTTATAGATTCCACAATTTTCCCAAACTTTTCCTCTTTATGTTTTTGTAACTGTATTTCAGCACATCATTACGTAAAGCTAAACGAAAAGAGAGAAGTAACTCAATAAGTAACGGAGTTTACTACATTTGCTACTTTCCATCATAATTTTATCGCACATTGACGATTTTGTATCGAAGAGTATTTTTTATGTATTACTCAGAAATCAGGACGCTGCAAGGCCTAATTTTATTATTTTTCGCATGGTTTTGAATATTAGATTCGGGCACCATAGCTGTGTCGCCCATGGCACCGAGTTAAACCGGTACTTTCTCAAATATAAATACACATACGTCATACACCTACACCTTAATACCACGGGGACTGGTAGAGACCATCAGTTACAATACTACCATAAGGTACGATTCTCACAAATTGGCTTCTTTTATATTTCTACATCTTATCATGTATGTCTGGCTTTTTAAAGTACTTCTGACTAGACCTTTAAATATAATAAATAAGTATATCCAAAAAAAAAGTCACGCACTTAGCCCCGATCCTAAAGAAATATACCAGTCTTATCACGAGACTTTTTGGTCTTACATAATTCAGATCCGAAACAAATATTTGTAGGATCCGCAAACAAATATTTATCTCAGTTTAGGGATTACACCTGCGGCTTCTCGTTTCGCAGCCATCGCTTTATTTCTTTGATCAACAATCGATATATCACATCACTTTATAAAGCAAAATTGTTATAAAATGCATGTGCATCAAGCACGTTTAATGGAATTTTCTCGTATTTCGATTAGTATTCTAGATGAGCGCAAACCAGCATAATGACATGATGATGTGCAGTATCGACGTGCATTTAATTGTTTATAGAATATCTGCAATGTATACTTCAATTATCTTGACAATTACCAATGACACCTATACGTTATGACTTTTTATTATCGTTATATATGTTTTTTATATGCTCTGTGGAGAACTATGCCACCTAGTGCGTAAATAAGAATTTAAATGATAATATTATGTGTATTCGTTTCATACATATATGAGCTCAAGTTTGTATTCCCGGAGGCGTTGGAAGATAAATCACTTGTGCTACCCACATTTTGCCGTGCTTATAAAATTTGCGTCCCAAAATGGGATAACTCATTTCTTGACTCGTCAACTGATGTGAATATTAAAACAGAAATTAATCAATTAAAAAAAGGAATTTTCTGACGTTGGAATCAAATGCATGCCCATTAGGTTGGATGGATTTTTTTAAAGTTAATATGAAAATTTGTATTAAACGTACTAATAATTAGGTGTTTCAAAAAAAACTGTTTGAAAACCTAAGTGTAATATGTATAAGTGAATAGATATTATACTATACAATAATATTACATATTATAACGTGAATAAAGCAAGCCCGGTAGACAAAGTAGTCTTTTAAAAGAGCTTATGTGAATAAATATTGCCATCGCTTTGGAATGTGATATGGTTGTGGTTAAGAAGCGATGCAGGATTTTCCATCAACAATTCATTATATTGATTTCCTATGTATATTTATAATAAGGTAACTAGATTGACGTTTTTATAAGAATATAGTTTTAATAATACAGCTAATAGTCATATAAATAATGTCCATGGTAAGATACCAGTCATATGTGACTTGACAGACTCCCTAGCACAGTTGGTTAGACGCCGGCTGTGAAACGTGAGGCCGCAGGTTCGATCCCCGCACTGATCTACAGGTATTTGTTTCGGGTCTGGGTGTTTGTAAGACCGAAAAGTCTCTCGTAGTTTCTGATACTTACAACACAAGAATCGATCTTAGTGTGGGGTCAGGGCTATGTATGTGATTGTTTGAGTGTATTTATTATGTCGTGGATATCAACAATTTACAGAGTAACGTAGCAGTGGACCAATTATATGAACCTTGTCTCTCAATGTTAAGCACGTGATGATCAATTATCTCTTTAATAATACTTTGATGTTATCACGAAAATATCATTATTTTTTCCAGATAATTAAGATTATATCACATCATAATAAGCAACTAATTAATGAACGTCATTAATCTATAATTAGACAACAGTTTTATCTTAATTCAATAATAACTCCGAGATATAAACTGTAGATACGTGGATATCAGGATATTGTATTATTTGTAAAACTATACATAAAGTCTAAATAAGTAATAGATCATAGATGTGTGATGTTTTACTGCCTTAATATTCCAATATATTACAACACATAAAATAGGCAGAATAATAAATTAATTGAGTGAACAATTGTGTATTTCAATCTATGATTTTAGTTTAGTATTTAAATTGTTTCAAAAATGAATACGTCTAGAATGATTCTTTTATTACGAATTAAAAAAAAATAGAAAGCATGGTACGTCACATATAAAAAGCAGATATACTGCAAATCGATCGATAACCATCGTAATTTTTCGATAATACCACACACCGATGGACTGATAATTCAGTAACAACAATGACAAATACGAAGAATCTATCAAGATAAAAATAAAAAACTTGTACAGAATTAATCTTAAAATCAATAAACAGTGTTCTGATTCAGCGGTATCGATTTATGAATGAATGCAGATACTTTCAAGAGCTTCCTTCATCTGCAATCTTTTTCAGATATTAAGTTGTTAAGAGGAATTATCTTCAAATGCAAAGATAACTCGTAGGTTAAATTATTCGACTCGTTTGTTGCTCAATCTATACAACACAAGTTGTTAAAGGTTATGGAAAACGATTGAAAAACAAATGTTCTTCTGTATTTAACCTGAACGGAGACTGTCCCGCCCTCACACCCGCCACTGTAACTCCTGTAAGCCAGGATCAACAGTGGCACGCATTTTAATGACACTGAGCATTGAAGCTCAAAAAGTCTCCGGGAATGTCTAACTTGTCTTTAACCCGCAACGAAATCAATCAAAAAGTTAAATTAATAGGAGGAATTGGAAATAAATTATTGTCCACTTCCCTCCCTAATAAAGCGGAACAATGAACTAAAGAGGTAAATAACCTCGCATAAAGATAGTTACAGCCAGAGAAGCCAGCTGTAAAGCACCACGGATTTAACCTGAACGGTATATATAAGGCCCTCTCAATCGTATTCTTGCGTGTAGAGGAGACCAGTAACAGCAGTGTAAATGCACTGTGTCTGTTGTGTTCCGGTTTGAAAGACATTGTAGCCAGGGTAGCTACTGGACATAATGAGATTTAACATCTTATGTCTCAGGATGGCGAGCGCAGTGGCATGCCAAGCATTGCTTTGTAAACCATGGTGTTGTTTTATTTTACTACTGTCCATGAGCGGTCAGATCGCTTACCATCAAGCAAATGGCAGGCTCATCTCGCCGTTCATCACAATAAAAAAAAGTGCCGATTAATTTCTATAACATAGAATAAACATGGTCATAGATATGATGAAATCATATTTTCATTCAAACTTATAGCATTAAAAAGTAAATAGTTAAGTCAATATAGGAAAACAATAAATATCTTTATGGATCCAAACACTCTAAAACAAAAGAGGCTTGAATCCCAACTATAAGTAATAAAATACACATATTTTTAATTATTAGATTCTGGAAATGTGTTTACAGGAAAATATTCCCGGAATTTTCAGGGTATCCCCCAGCAAACGAATATTATGCTTTAAATGGTAGCTAATATTATCTTAGTTATGACTAACAGGCATAGTCTCAATTCCCAATAAATGTTCAAATTATCCCAACAATTCGAAATGAAATGAAAGGATTTTTACTTTGATATAGGCTTGTTAGAGTCACAATACCAACGAATTAATTTGGATTTCAGCAATTTTGTTAATACTATTTATATAGGCTTATACAAATAGTGTCATTTAGCGTCCAAGTTTTCGAAAAAAATATTTTAATTAATTGCTGATTTTTCTTGTTGTCTTTAAAATGTACGCATATCTTCAGGATTTGTCAATAATGTCTAAATTACACTAGATGCCTTACTATTAGAGATAATACATGACAGTGACAGATAGTACATGACCAGGTAAAGTATTCACAGTCACAAGTTGATATAGTTATGCCGGACTACAACAAATACTCGTAGTACATATTTATTTGACAGATTGCGGAAAACTCCTGGATCACAATGAGTCTTTACGCTTTATGTATAAAGGTTGGTATCTGAGGGGATCCTCCTCCTCCATGCGTCGTGCTCCTCAATTTTGAGGGTCGTGACCTTCCTTAGGCATCGTTTTCATCCTAACGAGCTTTTTTCCATCTGGTTCTGTCTACGGCGGTGTGAAGGGCGCTGTGATCTGAGGGGATACATGTTACCATAAGCAAAGGAAAAACAAGATTTAACGTCTCATAATTTCTAACTGAAATTCTATTTTGTTGCTAGATGGTTGTATAATAAAAGGCAGAAATTAATCGTACTGTCGTATCTAAAGAATGTTGATAAAAATAAAGTAATAAAAGGATCTGCCTTAATCATCAATCATCAAAATATTTTAATCAATTATTCTCGGATAAAAAAAAGCAATTATAAAATTGAAATAAGAATAATATTTACGCGTAGATAAATATGAGTACAAAGTACATTAGTCATTACCAGAAAAATGTCATTAACTTTATCACATCGATACATCGTTACAGTATTATTGAGCATTTATTAACCAATAATAGGAACATAATATATTTTTAGTTTTGTTAGGAGTTCCCAGTTTACTGATTAAGATAAGTTTGTATGTCGCTACTGCTAGTTACTACTATACATACATATGTTGACAAATAGGTACTATTTATGAAATCTACTATAAATTAAAAATAATTGGCACTTATTAGTAGTCACCTTATTAATGAACTTGGTACATGCGGTGTAAACGCAAAGGAAAGAAAATAAAAGCAAAAAAAGAAGACAGTTCGTGTTGCTGAGGGAGTTTCTTGCGCCGTTTCTTCTTCACAGCTACAATACTTTCTGAAGCGGTGGTAACAGAAATTAATGATTCAAAAGATCTTGTAAAAGACTACTTGAATAAAGAATATTTTGATTTTGATTTTGACGCATTAGGATCATATAAGCGTGTCACGTTTCGGGATCAGCCAGAGTATATATCGGTGAAAAATAGCGGGCTTAAGCATTGTATCCATTAGAAAAAGATAATCAAAGACAGTTGATACTCAGTTTAGAGACAGGAGAGCATGCTTAAATTAAATTAAATATATCTTTCTATGTTTGTGTAGTAAATAACTTCCTAATGTTGCAGTTTTGTATATCTATTTTTAATTTCAACATTTACGTAATTGGTTAAGGAAAAAAAAACATATGTTACATATCAATTGAAACAACAAAAAATATTTTTTCTTTGACATCAATATCATTGACATCATTTTTGAACGTTTAAAATATGATACCTGGTAACTTTGCTTAACCTTTCGAGAAAATATGGTAGCATTCTAGAAGCAATTAAACCGTAATTTTTCTCATAATAGTTGAGTCACTTTGTCGGTGTCCGGAGCCAAGTTTTTTCCCGTACAGCTAGCAAAAAAATGAACTCTGCAGCGGACACGGTCACGTAATAAATAAAGGGCGGAAGCACTAATTACACAGCTTATTTCTCATTCGACATGATTGAAAACAAGGGATTGCCACGTGTAAAGCAGTTTTAAACACTGGAACGCATTTTTTTTACCTTACCTCGTTTAGTTCAATACATTACATTTCTATTACAAATATAGTTCATTCCTATTAGTTCGTTCGTCTTTAGTCAAAAACGAAAGGAAGAATCATAAATATTTGATATTGGTCGCAAGAAACCGCTGAAAAGGAACCGCTTACATTTTACAACTTATCGCTCTGAAAATTTTCGAGTGAGGGCTTTATTCAACATGAACATTTTATGCATCTTATAACTGCCTCGGTGGCGTAGTTGTACAAAGGTACGATTACAAAGCTGAGGTCTCGGGTTTGAATACCGAGTCGGGCAAAATGGTATTGGATGTTTCTATTCATTATCAGCTCGGAGTCAGGAATTTGTGCCCGATATGGCGATAAGCTCGCCCCCTATCACATCGTGGGACGGAACACTTAATGCGACACGTGGTTGTCCTGATAGCACCTCTGCCTACCCCTTCTGGAAAAAAGCATGAGTTTATGTATGTATGTATGAACATCTTATGCCTGATGTAGTCAATGGATATAGGGGGAGAAAAAGAAAACTTACTAGTACAACTCTCATATTAAATTGGAGCAAACGTGATATAGTAGATATTATTCATGAGAACTCATAAATTAATAGATACTACAATGCAGGCAATAAACATACGACTTGTTGTATATTGTCTCTTATAAAGTCACCGAAATGGGCACAGCTGATAAACTTATTTTTTATTGTTTTACTGTCATTACTATTATCAATAAAAATTACTATTATCTGCCCTTATTCAAAATAATATTTCTTTTATATTTTAAATCATATTTATAACAAAGTACTATTATCTGCCCTTATTAAAAATAATATTTATTTTTAATTTGAAATCATATTTATCAGGTCTTTGTTTGTTATATGTTGTGCAGTTTTTTGCATCAAAGTGAAATTACTGTTCCATTAGTGTAGCCTTCTTCCGAAACTCTTAAACAAATGGGAGCCATAAAATTAATCTCTTGTGCGATAAGCTAACAAGACTGCAAGCCGTACGTATACTACGATAAATACCAAAGATAGCTACAAAATATAGGTGTGTTTGTAGCTATAGATTTTTAGAATTAAAGTCTACATAGTACATACATATCTCCAGTCGGAGACATGAGTTAATAAAAAAAAACTATGCCGTGCCAGTTAAAAAAAATAGTATTAATTCAATATCCATTAAAAAAAAAACAGGGATAGGCTGCACTCGGCACGCTATTGTGTAATTTAAGCTATTATATTTATACATACACACATACATACATACATACATACATACATACATACATACAAAAACTCACGCCTTTATCCCCGAAGGGGTAGGCAGAGGCGCCACCAGGACACCCACATTTCGCCTTATATGTTCCGTCCCACGATGGGATAGGAGGCGAGCCTATCGCCACATCGGGCACAAATTCCTGACTCCGGACTGATAATTAATAGAAAAATCTAATATTACTTTGCCCGACCCGGGACTCGAACCCGAGACCTCAGCTTTGTAACCGTACCGTAATACAACTACGCCATCGAGGCAGTCACAATATATCCTTAGAATCTTAATACTCTATTGTCAATTATGTTAATAACATCAATGTTTCCATTACTCATTATATGTATTTATATTAATTCTAATACTCATTTACATAACGTTTAATCCTTTAAAGATAGTACATTCAAGTTGGTAAGGTTAATAGACGTGGTTGAGAATGTTATCTAAAGCAATAGTACTAATCCATGCTCCGCCAATTTCGTCTTTATTGTGGTAATTAATGGCTCTTTGTTGTAACTCCTTTATCCTTATCAATCCGCACACATTTACACTGATTTCTTGGATATTAAGCGACAGTGTATTAGCAAAAGAATCACGTTTTACGAATCAATAAATACTTACTTCAAAATCACCTGCATTGTTTACTTCTTATTTCTTGTCTGCATCATCTTCAGCATCGTCATAATACACGGTTTACATGGTCTCACTGCTGGTTATAAGCTTATCTTATGTTTTGTCACTTTTCTCTGTGTGTCATTCCTACCTATGTGCGACCTGTGACTTTAATAAGGTCAATCCGTCTTACCTGGGCGGCTGGTGTTGATGTTTTCATCTTGCAGTTACTCCTTACTCAACCTGCTTACAGTTAGTCGAGACAACTCCAGTTGAAGTCAATCAGTTCTGTTCAACTCCAATTGAGTTCCTTGTTTTATCATTTACAAATTAGCTATTTTCGTTTTGATGTTACCTTTTGACCAATAGTCAATTGGATTACCTATGTATATTCGTCACCAACCCTTTGTAAACAATTACGAGAAACCGAAAGAATCCTTTATTATATAAAAATAATAAATTAATAAGAATACACTGTACTATCATTTACAGTTTAATATTGTATTTGATAGTTAATTTATACAGCTAGTTTCTAGTATAGTGTGAAATGTTGCAATAATAACTACTACGATTACTACTATTGCTCTTTGTATAAGGCTCGTTGGAACTTTAATTGAGAATTAATACTAGTTAGTATTTCTATTATCGGATATTTAAAATTCCTTGTTTCACAAGTGATAGATAATCGACGTTAAAAATCTTATTGCAATCATAGAAATGATTGTAATTACAATGGACATGCAATAGGCGAGACGACAGTATCAAAAAATTAAAGATTTTATGTTTTTAAGGGAAAATACGTATTACAAGGATTTCAAATGATAATTCAGTTCTAATCTATACTTGGAGATTAATAAGATTTTAAATAAAATCAAAGTACAAAATATAGCAATCGGCCATTTTGACAAAAACGCTCTTCACAACGCATGATGTCACGCCTATGTAAACATGACGCATTCGCTGCGCATAGACCACAGATTTAGTAGTACACAATGACATGTTTACCTAGTAGTGACATCAAAGCGGACGCCATGACACCTACTAGCGTTTTTTGTGCACTATTGAAAAATTATTAGAAAAATGGCTTGAAATTGTGTTAAGCCTTTGTTAATTCTTGAAATATAGATTTTTTCGTATATAATAAATGTGTGCCCGTATTTTAGAATATAATTTGAAAATCATTCGTCTCGCCTATTGTATTGCTATGGTTCATACTTATTGTTTAATAGTATTGGCAAGTTGGTGCTCGCGCTGTCTTATAGGAAGCGCAAATAGATGAAATAATTTGTTCATCAATTCCGGTTTTTCGAAACACTAGTAAGGTTTCTTTGCTGGCTTAATAAAGTAAATCTTTAAGCTATGATACACCCAGTTTTGATTACAGCAAAGGCATAGCAACATTAATATCACCCAGAATAGCAGAAAATTGCTGTGGCTTTTTATTCATTCGAAAAGACTGACAAGCCCAAAACTTATTAACTTCCTCTCTTTTCTATTCTATCCTCGATCCTTAAAAGCCGGCAAAAATCCAATAATTTATTCCAAAATGAAGACATGATTAAACATCTGATAAATACAAATGGCAACATTAATTTTGGCCCAAAGATAAAAATAAATTGGTAATTCCCTACCGGTACCTATTTACGCTAATATAGTTTTTCAACTTACTACCTAGCTAAACATTAATTCATATTTACGTGAAGTCACATATCTAAATACACCCGTTGCAGAACAATGCATCATCCAGTTACAACATAATCGCCGGCTACGTGGGAGTCAATGTTGTAAGAATTCGTTCACATCCACTCCACCATTATACACCTACGTTTGTTTATTATTTTTATTGATACTATACTTCCTACTGTTTTTGATAGCTTCATTTTTATTTTTACGTGTTGTAGACCTATAGACGATGAGTCTATTGGAGTTTTCTGTTGTACTGACTTATCACAAGTGCTCCTTTTATGCGTATGTGACAAATGAACTTACATAGTATTTATTAATGATTTCGCGTTAATTAAATGTATTGTATTTAGGAAACAAAGACAATAACATTGAATTATTCAATTGTAATTTGGGCTTTACCATTATGTTTTATATATAAATTTATGTGAGGATTTTTTATTTGTTCACAGCTTCATGTTAATTAGTAAAAAATACGCTCAATTTTGATAAAAATATAGCTTCATTATCATGTATTTGTATCTATATTAAATAACGTATTCAAATTAAAATAATCAAATGACACCTTGTAATAACAAATAAATCGAAGCAATTATGTGAATAAACGTCGATGATCGTAACAAATGGGATGTTCGAGTCATATAGCGTAAAAACCTAACTAGTGCGCAGTAAACAATGAATAAAACGCCATCAACATAAAAACAGTGGCACATGCGAATTTATGTTATTGCGAACGGTACAAACAAATAAACAGGCAAATTAAATATGGCGCACGCGGAATTACTAACCTAATGCTAACAGCAAACAACACTTAAAAAGCAAATCACGTTGGAGACTATGTACAAAGAATAAAAATGGAGAAGGAATAATTTAGTTTTCTCGTTGTAGTTTTACAACAAATTAAATCTCGTCGAGATATGTCACGAGGTATGATGAGGGTGGTGAATATTCAAGAATCTAATCAATATCGCCAATTTCTTCCAATTCCACGTTAATTTCAATGCCGGCTATGCGCCTGTGGGTGTTTATGGGCGATGACAAACAATTATAATCATCGGGTTATCGGCTTTAAGTACACTTTGAGAGTTGGATTCTATTTAGGACCTAAGTTTAAAGAAAACATTCCGACCAATTCCGAACAATTTTATTTTACGATGTGCAATATTGTGTTAATCAAAAAAAAAATGAATAAAATCACTGCAGTTGTGTGTGTTTATTTCTGTTTTGTTAGCATGTACTATATCTACTGCTGGGCAAAACCCTCCTGTTTTTTCCACATATAAGTGGTTTATCAAAACAAATATTAAAATCGTATTACCGCGCTAAATATCTCTTTGTAGAACAAATGAAGTAATTAGATGCAAATGATCGTTGCACGCATTACTCAGGTAAATTACATAACGTGATAACAAGTTAATCGCATGCTAATACTGCTTAAGCCGTAGTGGCAGATATAATTCTTTAGTGTTCTTTATATAATCTATAATTATATCATATGACATGATAATCGACACGGGATGAAATAATAAACTATAAGTCCATTGAAATGTTACATTTTTTTAGGCCTTGGCGTGCGTTTTTCTGAGGACGCAATTTTCTTGTTTTGATGTGTATGGGGTTTCTATGGGGGTTAGTATTAGCTTAAGTTCAAGTTTGTGGGGTCGCTACCCTTGTCCTCCGGCCGCTATTTTGGAAAAAGGGGTGCGAGGGGATTTCGCCCTGTATCTCGTAAACTAGTAACCCTACAGAAAATTTATAGGACATTATTTGTAGCAAATTAAATCGTTTACAAATTTATTATTATTATTTTTTATTTTATTGGAATAACAAACAATTATACAAATAAGTAAGATGAATACAGGTAAAACTTAAGAACTAAATATATGTATAATCATAAACGCTATTCACAAATTACTAAGAAAAAAAAAGTAGCGTTGTGCTGCCTTAATGAAAAAAAAGGTATGAAATTAACAAAATAAAATAACAGCAGACACGAGGTCGCATAGAGATTAACAATGTGAAATTTATTACAAGTGTTGACAAGCAGAAAAGAAAATAGTTAAACATTACAATGTATGTGTGTAGAAACATAAATTAATTGTTATCCATTTTAGAAATATTTATCAAAATGTTTTTTGTAAACTGAGATTGATTTAATCTAAATATGTCTATATCGTCAAAGTATGTGTTATAGTTTTGAATTAATTGCCGAAGTGGAGAGCGTACACCAGCGTTGGTGCGACACATCAAGGTCGCAAAAAAAATATACGAACGGGCTCCACGACGGTTAACAGTTCTAGATACGACGTATAACAATTGATTGGTTAAAGCAGTCGCATCTAACATATTGTGACATAAACAGTAAAGAAATTTTGCTCCATGTAATAGTCTTCTATTACTCAATGATATTAAATTGTATTCTTTAAGAAGCTGGTCGTAAGATAAGTAATTATGCTTATATTTAAAGTGTATGGTGCGCAAGAATTTGTGTTGGACAGCTTCGTTTGATTTTGAATATTTTTGGTAGAAAGAATTCCATATAAAAGTTGCGTATTCTAATTGAGGTCTTACAATGGATATATACAGGTATCGAAGGGTAGAGACACGACGGAAACTTTTCGAATTTCTCAAAATGAAACCATATGTATACTATAGGCCTTATTAACTATGGCAGTAATGTGAGAATCAAGATGTAGTTTCGCGTCCAGAATAACCCCAAGGTCACGCAGAGATGTTACTTTCTTTATTTACTGAATTTATTTTTTGAAAAAGTAATTGCGTTGCATTTAGCAATATTTATGTAGATATTTTAGAATATTTTTGTAGATTAATGAGGAATGGGCATTTACTGAAGTGAACAACCAAACGTTTGGATGCAGCGCTATATTGCGGTTCCTTCGCGACATTTAATTTTAATACGGATGTCTTCCTGGGAACGTATTGCAACAGCTGATGATGTGTCGATTTCACGAACAAGGATCGTCCCATGTTTAATCCAGAGATATTTATATTGACATTTCTTAACAGCAGAACGACATTCTCGAAATAACTGTTTTGATCTTAAAGTCAAGTGCTCATTGAGATATACATTCTGTGGAGTACCATTCAAACCTAACTGATCAGTCTTTAATCATTTGTGCATTCTTGCAGCACTTAGGATATTATCTCTAAGAGTACGCGAGATCAGCTTGGCAATAATATTTTTTGGGCGGTTGTTATCGTGATGCGCATGAGGTACACGATGTATAGATATAACATTTTTTTGTGAGATTGGGTGCCTGATAGTGTTGCATATAGTTTCAAATAGCGTCAAAAGATTTTCACTCCGCTTTTCAGGAATATTGCAGATCTCTAAATTACAAGCTCGAGCCTGCTGCTCTAGTAGTTCTATTTTATTTTCAAGCAACGTTAAATTAGCTTTAACAGTAGAGTCTAGTTTTATTGCTGATTCCAGCTCATTAAATCTCTTACCAAGTTGGGAGATTTCATCACTATTCGAAGCAACCGACACTTGTAGCGATGTCATCTCATCAGAAAGTTCACGCTGCTTTTCTTCCACATTTTGAATATGTTTTTTAATGTTATGCTGCTCAGCACGTTTGGCATTAACATCACTTTTTATCTCAGATGTAGTCTTCGTAAGAACTCCTAAATCACTCTTAATGCTGTCACTGAATCTTGCGAAGGTGGATTCCAAATCTTGACGCAACTGGTGCATACATTGTTTCATTTCATTTGTAAATGAGGCATCCAGTTCTGGTTGCTTCCTTTTTCGTGCCGAAATATGCGGTACTTTTCCTGTGTCGGTCGATAGGTCAGATTCAGACCCAGAATGTTTTGTTGGTGAACGTAGCATATTTCTATTACTTTTTATCGTTTTTTTCTTTTAATCAATTTTTATTTAGGGTATTTTAGACAATATTAGTCTATGCCAGCCCCATCGTAACCTAATTATCACAATGCAAATAAGTAACACTACAGTACAATGACAAATAAAAAAGGTATAAACAAAAATAACTGAAATTTTTGAATAAATTTTCTTTTCATCTTTTTCGATTAATTTTGCCTCCAGCAACCCCGAACTTCTGAAATTAATTTTCTGCAGATGCAAGAAAAACTGTGGAAGTATGTGTGGTTGCCGAACTACATACATACACTATGCTTACATGACTGTTTCATAGTACACATTCGTCATTCATACATACATAAACTCACGCCTTTTTCCCAGAAGGGGTAGGCAGAGGTGCAACCAGGACACCCACGTTTCGCGTTGTATTTTCCGTCCCACGATGTGATAAGGGGCGAGTCTATCGCCATATCGGGACAAATTTCTGACTCCGGGCTAATAATGAATTTCTATTGAAATCCAGTATCACTTTGCTCCAACCGGGACGCGATCCCGAAATCTCAGTCAAACCGTAGTACAACTGCGCCACCGAGGTAGTTTCACCGAGTATTTCATAGGATTTTCTCAAAATCCAACTGCCTCGACTTATATTCATTTTTTTTTATCTAATTAATTATCGGTTCAAAAATGGTGTTTGTTATCATCATTACAAGCCGTTCAAGGCCATTGTATGAACGATAAAATTTCAAATCACGACGGGGAATCCAAATATTTAGTCGCCAATCGTGTATTTTATCGTATGTAGTTGAAGCCTAACTTTTATGAATAAGTCTATTTTCTTTTATATGTTTCATTAAATGCGCTTGCGGCATCAATTTCTAGTAGATTTTTAGTAATATCTTCGTGGATATGTTTATGGGCTTTGATCCCGGAAAACCGCATGTTCAATTATTAGGTTACGCAGATCCCATTTTATTAAAACAGTAAAAAATCGTTAAGTGTGTGGGAAAGAGACAGGTTTACGAACAAAAAATAGGTATACAAGCAAAAAATTCCTAGGGCAAACCGCAATTTTTATTTCATACCAAATATAGAGAAGACAATCCACTGCAAGTCCTTATAAAGAAGCCTCGAGAATTAGCTCCAGCGCAGTAATCCGTCGAAACATCTAGATCTGTGCAATTATAAAGTTATTACACAAACCGTGCTATTATAGTGCGTTAGTTTGCATTATGCGCTAATGTTTTCCATGGCTTTGCACTTCGCATACTATTACTTTTTGTCAATCAAGTATAATTTTAAATTAATATAAAAATTTCGATGCGCTCTGATTATAAAAACGAAGAAATCGCCGATGAATATGTTGGATATTAATTTTTAGATATGTTACTGGCTCTGGAAGGTGGAGGAATAAAGGAAACCTTTGAGTTTTGTACGGATTTTTTCCTATCCTATAGTATCTTGTTATTGAACGAGCACACTAGGAGTAAGATGTCAATTGCTTGTATGTAGTCGTGTAAGTCATATTGTATAGTCATATTGCCTCTTCGACCACCTTACCAACTCAATCAAAACCCTATAGCTAAGGTGTTACAACACTTTTTAGCAGTGATATCGTCCCTATCAAGCAAGCCAATTTGTGGTACAACGAATACTGCCTCTACTCCATCGAATAGTTACAAGGATCTTTTAGTAGTTCTTGGCCCAAAGTTCGATCCCCGCACCGAAACAAATATTGATCCACAGGTATTTGTTTCGGGTCTGGGTGTATGTGAGACCAAAAAGTCTCTCGTAGCTTCTGATACCCACGACACAAGGCTTGATCTTAGTGTGGAGTCAGGACTATGTATGTGACTGTTGGGTGTATTTATTTATTTATTAATCTATTACATAATCCTCTCGGTACGGGGGTCCAATCCGTAGTATCTCATTTTACAATCGGATTTTCATCAAACTTGACTGCCTCGGTGGTATAGTTGTACTATACGGTACGATTACAAAGCTGAGGTGTCGTGTTCGAATCCCGGGACGGGCAAAGTGATATTGGATTTTTCTATTCATTATCAGCCCGCAGTCACGAATTTGTGCCCGATATGGCAATAGGCTCGCCCTCCTAACACATCGTGGGATGGAACATATAAGGCGAAATATGGGTGTCCTAGTAGCACCTCTGCCTACCCCTTCTGGAAAAAAGGCGTGAGTTTATGTACGTATGTATTTTCATCAAAGTGCTGCAAAAAATGTTGTTACGGAGATTACTATAGTTTACTATTCTGAAATCGAGCAATCAGAGTCGCATATTTCAGCCTTGAACATGCGGTAATGTTAAGAATAAACATGGCATTATTTTTATTACTAGACTTACTAAATGATGTCGTCAACTTCAGTTCTACGGAGGGGCTCGTCGCGTATTATTAGCACGTTTATCGTTTTTGATACGTTTTAAATCCGGGTAAGCAAGACTTAATAGCTTCATTGCCGAAATAGTTTCTGCGTAAACTGATAGCTGTTATGATACTGTGCTCATGATAACAAGACAATTTCATTTAAAAGTTATGACATTACATTTTTGGAATATAATTTTAAAAATCCAACATATATTATGTTATGTTTATTAATGTGGTAGAGCCACGCTGTTGTCAGTCATGAGTCGGCATGATGGGCAGGCTCGTCCGGGGCGGTGCCACTGTCTCAATAAATCGACGTGAAGCGACAGCTTTGCTGTGGCGCTTCGTTCGGTGAGTGAGATTACCGGTTGCCCAATAACCCTTTTCCTCCTCCCATCCATTTTTTTTTATTGCAATGAATTGCGAGACGAGCATGCCATTCGCCTGATGGTAAGCGATACGACCGCTCATGGACAGTAGCAAAACCAAACAACACCATGAATTACAAGGCAATGCTTGGAATGCCACTGCGCTCGCCATCCTGAGACATAAGATGTTAAGTCTCAATATGTCCAGTAGTTACTCTGGCTACAATGTCCTTCAAACCGGAACACAACAGCGCATTTACACTGCTGTTTGGCGGGAGAAATAGACATTGCGGTGGTACCTACCCAGGCGGCCTCTCACATATGAGAGACCTACCACCAGTAAAACCATTACCACCAGTACCACCATTTTCCTTTCACTCCCCTCGCGATTTCATTCTGCGCCAGCACATCTATGATCCAAGCCTTGTGGATGTTAATCGGCGGCAGTGATCATTTACCATCAGGTGACCTGTCTGCTCGTGCCGGATCAAAGCGATAAAAAATATTATTGTATTTTTGTATATTTTTAATAATGATTTTCTACACTACACCCAAAGATGAATGTTCTGATAGAGTAATCTGTCAAGTCATCTGTAAATAAACTGTCAAGAAATATTTATCCCTCGTCAGTTTAAATATTCTACCGGGTTGCTTGAAACCGTCAACACTGTTTGTTTGGGGACTACTGTTTTAGATCCTATAGTTAGTATCTAGTTAAGTTTTCTACCCTATTGTTTGATGTATAAAAAAAACAAAACAATACGGTGAGGTATTTTATCCATCTTCAAATTTCAATAGATAATCAAATCTGCAATAATTAAAACAAAACATTGAATATCAATTGATCTATATCGTTAAAATCAACCGTAAGGCAGGGGTGAAAGTGATAAGATGATTTGATAACGTAGTATTCGTGACGTAATATTTGGCGTGATAACAGCGCCACGGTCCTTATCATGTTTGTATAGTAAACATTTTTCTTAAATGTCACTCCGAGGCCGACTGAAGAATGTGCCAAGATAATGTATTTAAATTGTTAAATAATTTACAATGGTGACGTGTGCGGACGGCGCTTTGTGGAGATTTTTACTGACACTTTTATCGTTTACAGGAGCTGGCTAGATTAGTTAGTAATATTAGAATCATCTTGAAAGTAATTTAATTAAAAATAATCGCGCTTAGGCATATATCTCTGTTTACTTTTTAGCTAAGTTTAGAGATAATCTTAGGTATTTTAGTGGTTCATTAGAACAGATAATAAGATAAGAAGATGGAGAGGTTTATTGCGAGACAACGGCAACTTGGAAAAGGCAAAGTGCGTGTGCCTGGAGCGACAATTATCGCAAAACAAAATCAATTAATTATCATCGCTTTGTGATTATAAGTCTTTTCGGGAATTATACTTTTGTCTTTTAGTCTTATTTTATTTGTATATTTGTGCATTTTTTCCTCTGGCAAGATAGAGTGACAACAATGCACCTGGTTGTAAATGCTGTGCATTTTGGATGGAGTATCCACCGACGCGAGGAGGTATGACACAATTATGCCGGCCTTATTATATCTGGATATACGTAAGATGAACCTGGGGGGCTATTCTATGATCCGAAACGAAGTTCAAATGTTTGAACGTCGTACCTACACCTGTACGTATGCGCCTAGGTAAAAATGTTATCCGAAGAAGCAATTAATCTTAATCTTATCTTCTTTCGTCCTTGATATGGTCTATTTTAATCGTGTATTGAAAACAATAATATTAGCTCGTTGTGAAATAATATCTTCATAATTATAAAAGCAGCGCTGTGGAAATTGTGTTTCTCCGTGTTCTTAGATCTTGACCGATATTAGATTTTACATTACTTATTTGCCTTTGTTGCGAGCACCCTCATCTTCCTAGTTTATTTTCAGTTCAGTCCATCTAAAGGTTATTTGGAAGAAATCGCGGTAAGCGATAAGACCGCTGATTGTCACCTTTATTAATTCTTTATGTATGGGGGTTCAATAAAGTATTTATAAATAAATAAATCACTTTCGCTTTATCTAGTCGCTTCACCTATTCTCATCAGTTCAGGATACTCATAACATAATTATCAATTATCCATACTCCCACGGCATTATTTTTGACCTCAGAATCCGACACAAAGGATTAACCAAAAATTTAAATCATTCTAAAGTAGACAAATTGCAAATGCTTGTACACCGGATGCTACGTTAAAATAATGAGGAGGAAAAAACAATTAGTTAACTTAAGGAAGCGTCGTGGCGCCGAAATGGGAAGCGGTGTGGACGGTCTGCATCCTGATGCCTCTCGCCTTGATCAATCGATTTGTTCCGAACATACGTTTAACTCTGTAATCTGTATGACTAGAATTAGTAATGTTAGAAAGAATGTGTGGGTGCATTGTGCGGGTATAATAGGTAGAATGGTGAATGATTTATTTTAATAAGAATTTGTGAGTGAAATGAAAAATATTTGAAGAATATACAAATACAATATGAGATCATTCAATCAGTATTCTGGAGATTAAATCGTAATACAAAGCTAAACAGTTATACCGTGGTCTCCCACTAGGCATTCCTGGATCGGGCATAGTAAACAATATATAAAAACTTACAGCCTCATATTGAATTATATTTTTACTAAACTAAGTAAAAATCATACTCTAACAACAAGTGTTAAGCTATTACATCATTGAAAAAGTGGTTATTATTAAAAATAACAATAGGAAGAACAGACTTCAGTTATATATATATATATATTTTTTTATGACGCTTTGGTATGTTTCCGAACGTAAACATATTATTTGATTAAAAGTAATAATAGTCTTTAACTGTCTATGAAGATACAGTACATACAAGGAAAAGTAGAAACATCAGTGTCCTATGAGGAATAAAAGTAGAAAAAGAGTAAATAGCAAGGCGAGGAGATTCTTGACCTTCCGACAATTTCACTTATCATACGACACGCTATTGCAAAGCTGTCTTGCTATTTTTAACCGACTACAAAAGAAGAGGTCATCAACTCGATTACTTGTTATTCAATAAACGCTCTTTATAAAATCTATTACTTAATACATACCTACTTATTTTATGTTTTTTTGATGAACTGTGCTTGTCGGGACGGCTTTAAACAGGTGTACTTTTATATTTTTTGTGTAAGTAAAAATTGTAACTATAACGTGTCGGAAATATCTGTGAACCCAGCTGGAATACGGTTCACATTTCATTCTTTTGTGTTGCCCTATCTACTATGTTATTATACACTAAAAATGTTTGAGATGGTTGCGAATTCTATGTTTTATTCCTTTTTCTATTTTAAGTCAACTTGTTTAACCTATATTTTGAATTTTCTGAACTTATGTTCCAATGACGTCAATTATTCAGGTCCACAGATATTTCCGACCGGGAATACCACTGGTTGTCCTAATAAATGAATAAATAAATAAAAGCCTGTCCTTCTATTATCATCATCATCAGCCCGTTTCAGTCTACTGCTGGACATTGGCCACTCCCAAGGTACGCCACAATGCCCGGCCTGCTTATTTATACATCCAGCGACTGTCCTTCTTTGGAATACTATTATTTCTATTTTATATTCCTAGCACAATTATTTTAACTACAGACAACAATCTGACTTATTTGCAGATCAAAGTGTCGTAAGGCAGGAAGCGACGCGACAAGCTCCTTGGACCGTGAAGATGGTATGTACCTACATTATACATTGTCACAAGCACATGTCTTCAACATACAAAGAATTCCGTTGAACATGAATATACCTTGTATTATTCTATTTAATACAGTTTCCGTAGTGCCTTAGCAAGATAAATGTGATAAGTAGCTCCGATTTTGTGTCAATTCTCTGTTATCACCAAATATTGGATATAATTTCGGATATAAGTGTTGTAGGTCTATAAAATGTCTATAGAATTTCTGACACCCGGTATTGCACTAAACATTTAAAATGTCAATTTATACATAAACGAATGTTCCCCGTATAAAGCAGTTGCCTACGTATCACACGTCGCGTCGTGCTAAACAAAATTAACCAATCATTATCATATTTTTTATTTATTTATTTAATCATAACAAATCCGAATGAATACGCGTTTCATGTGTTTTAAATTTCGAACTACTAATTCCACAAAATAATTTCCACTACGAGTATACATACTTAATTGTAAGCCCAGCGTCATTCACGTAGAGTATTAGAGTCATTCACTATTCCACTCAAAGCCAGCTTGCAAGACCCAAGGTTGTAAGGTGAACACGTGTATCGGCTAATTGTTCCTCAGTTTGTTTTGCCATATAATATTGGCAGGTAAAGGGCGTCTCGCAGGAAACTGCTTTGACCATGGGGTTCGCATGTGGCCTGCGTGCCCGCACATACAAACGCTCCACCGTACGCAGGATGAATTATTACAGCTGCGTCCCGCTTGTGTTTGAACCGATATGTGGAAGTTAGAGAAGTATTGATAAATTAAATACTGGTTCATGAATTGAAACGATTGTATTACAAAAATAGTATTTTCTTGCCGTGTCATTATCCTCTGTATTTCTTATCTGAGATCGAAGCGTCAAATTTGCTTGTGCATGTTGGTACAATACATTACGACCAAAGCAAATAGTCTAAACTCGGAGTCGAAGCAGGGACTATCGACTCACCACCCACACTCGTTTTCTCTACATCAGTAAAGCGATATTAAGTACCAAAATAGTATGTAACTATTGATAATTTACAATTGAAATTTTTTGCTTCTTCGATAAATTATGGTGATTTTACTTCTATAGTATTGTAAGCGAACCAATGACGAGTCGTTTTATTGTTTAACATTAATAGCGTGAATCAGTAGCATTTAATGCTGTTACTTGTAAGGAATACTAATAAATTTAATGGTATCGTACAATCTGCCACGCATTACTCTCGGTCACGACATTATGACTAACGCACGTGCACTACACTAGACTAATGGACATAAACTTCTCATGGATATTAGAAAATATGCTTGAATGTTTGTGTATCATAATTATCATAAGCTTGCAACCAAACCTTCTGAGAAGTGGTAGAGCCACGCTGTTGTCAGTCATGACGCAGCATGGGGCTCGTTCGGAGCGGTACCAATGTCTCACAGGAAATCGACGTGAAGCGACAGGTTCGTTGTCGCGTCTCGTTCGCTGAGATGGCCAGATGCCCAAGACCCTTTTTCTCTTTCCATCCTTTTTCCTTCCCGCTCTCATCCCAATTTGATGGGCCGCAAAACATCCATGGTTGTGGATTCAGCGTTGTGCATGTTCATGAGCGGCATTGACCACTTACCATCAGGCGATTTGTTTGCTCGTTTGCCGGAGCTATGCAATAAAGAAACCCGCAATAGATCAGCGCGGGCGACTGTGGACTGCATGCTTGTAGTTTGTCAAAAACGTGCTGCTGTTACTCCTGGCTTAAGCCTTAAAAATACCTGTCGATCACACAAATATTTGTGTCAGTGCAGGGAGCGACCCCGCGGCCTGCGTTTCAGAGTCATCGTCTAGCCAACTGCGCCATGGAGGCTGTCAAAGTTTAGTTACAAATTCACCATTTCAGGTAGTTGAGAGGTGTAGCACTTATTCATCCAGACTCAGAATAAATATTCAATGATAACACATTTATCATTGAATATTTATTCTGACTGCCTCGGTGGCGTAGTTGTATTACGGTACGGTTACAAAGCTGAGGTCTCGGGTTCGAGTCCCGGGTCGGGCAAAGTGATATTGGTTTTTTCTATTCATTATCAGTCCGGAGTCAGGAATTTGTGCCCGATATGGCGATAGGCTCGCCCCCTATCACATCGTGGGACGGAACATACAAGGCGAAATGTGGGTGTCCTAGTGGCACCTCTGCCTACCCCTTCGGGGATAAAAGCGTGAGTTTATGTATGTATGTAACACATTTATCTGAGTGCACCCACCCTTCAGAGCGGGTGTTAAAAAAGGCCTTAACAAAAAAGATACTAACTTAAATGGTTATGTCTGAGCATTTATTTTTTTTCTTCAAGTCCAGTGCTTTGCGTCTTTAATACTTGAAACACTGCTTCAAATTCAACAATATATGGAAGCGAAGTCGGTAGCAACATCTACCTTACTCCACGTGACATAATGTTTGATTTGCAAATGTATGTGATGAAGTTAAAGATGAGAATTCAAAGTCATTAAGATAATTGCAGAGTCCCATCCGTGTTAGTAAAATGGAAATAAACCGCTCCCCGGCGCCACTCGACACCCGATGTGGTCTAGACGGCTAAACAGGTTCTTTTTATGGACTTTTACGCAGTAAGAGATATGGGAAAAAGTCGAGCAAGAATTTGTTGGTTGATGCCCCAGGTATTAATTATAAACGGACTTTATTATTTTGCGATATTTTGATAAGGGAGATATATGTCGTAAGATATTTTTTTGCGCAAATTACTATAACGGTATACGATTTATTAATTATTTTGGGAACAGGTTTTTAATAATTCGTTTGTAAATGCAAGAACTGTTTTGTTCTATGACTACTCCTACAACTCATTGAATACATAAATACATACTACAAAGTTTTTGATGATATATCGTGACAAAAATATTTAAAATTAGGTATATTACAACACATCCGTTTAAAGGGTTATTATTATTAAGGGTTTTACTATGCTCATAATGTACGTATGTAATATGTATCACATTTTAATAAGGATATCATTACAAAAACAACATTAAAAACGCAATTGCTGGGAGAGGATACAATTTCTGAATAATCGTCATTTGTGGCTGTGTGTGGAAGCCAACCAAACTTAATAGTATTTCTGCGCATCTTTATAATCGCTTTAAATATTAGGCACAGGCCTATAACATGCCTTAAATACAAAAACTGTGTTTTGAGATTACTGATTATCGTAATAAAGGGTGAAAAATACTGGATTTAACAATACGGACAGAAAATCAGATAAAGATCGCATAACACCGCTGAATGTGATCCGCTCTCTACAGACTTCTCTGGCTTTAGCTTATTTTATTTTTTATTTTATTTTATTATATTTGGGAAGCTAATTTTACATTTTAACAATATCTTAAATATCTAGATGCCAATTAAAAGCTACCACATACAGAATGGAAACATTAGAATTTAGAAATTAACTATATAACTTAAAACACCGACTGAACTTACAACAGCTGTTTAGGCTCGTTAGTCAGGATATGACTAATATTACGAATGCTACTATAAAATAGGTCTATTTGAAAATTGTGATTGAGTTTATTAAACAAACGCATAGTTCTTGGCAAATAACTATTACAACGAAAATTACTGTGGCACCGTGGAACATGTAGTAAATTGCTGGACCTTAGTTTCCTGGTAGGAATGTTGAGCTTGATGTTGCAAAGAAGATCCGGACAATTTATATTCAAAAGATAAATAAATACACCCAACAGTCACACACACAGTCACACTGGGATTAAGTCTTATGTCACCTGTATCAGGAACTAGAGACTTTTCGGTCTCACGAACACACAGACACGAAACAAATACTTGCAGATTACTCAAACATTTCTGTCGGTGCGGAGATCGAACCCGTGGCCTCTCATTTCACACCTGGCGTCCAACCAACTGCAGCACGGAGTCTGTCAGAGATATCTGAATGATGGTGACGCTTTTATACAAACAGATCTGCATGTAACAGAAGCGAAAGTTGATCCATGACAAATCAATAAGCATAAAAGCAATTGAGCTAGAAATGATATTCTAACGACTGCTAGCTTTCCTCACGATGTAAGATTATTGTGAATAAGTGAACATATTGCGTAATATAACGTAACAAACGGTACACTGCATCCCGTAACGCAATCAGGTACACGTATTAGAGTTACACTTCCCGATGGTGTTATGAGCGACAGTACTGCATTCTTGAAGATATTGGACGCTGGGCGTAATTAGAACTTTTCAACGACGCATTGATATATGCACTTAGGTAACAGTCACATAGTCCCGACAACACATGCCTTATAAATTGCATATCAGGAAAGGAACAACCAGAGCTTTTGTTTTCACAACAACTGGAGAAGAACAAATGTTATTGTTACATGCAATCCAATATTAATTTTGTTAAGAATTTATTGACTTGACTTGATGACTGCCTCGGTGGCGTAGTTGTACTACGGTACGGTTACAAAGCTGAGATCTCGGGTTAGAATCCCGGGTCGGGCACAGTGATATTGTATTTTTCTATTCATTATCAGCCCGAATTTATGCCCAATATGGCGATAGGCTCGACTTCTATCACATCGTGGGACGGAACATATAAATTCTACGAATAAATATTAGATCACCGCTTAGTTTTTCCCAAAGCGCAGCTCTGACAAATAAATTTTATTTTTACATTCTTTCTTTCAATGCTTATTTCTTGCTAGAAGTTGTAATAGTTTTATTCAATGCTTTGAGAAACCAATGAATTATTTAACACCGGCGTAATTCTGAGGAACATAAACGTCATTCTTAAAATAGAAACGACTTGCCGAGCCACAGGGAGCTTGCAACTTTTAATAGGACCACTCAGTACCAGCCATATATGGCTGGAGTCCATCGGATGACGCGCTAAGCCAATTTATATCACTTATATCAAGATTTGTAGCTAATAAACCTCCGTGGCATGACTAGAAGTTGGTTTTGTAAGAAGTCCCGAGTTCGAATGCCGAACTACGAAAATGTCTGTGTTCAAAAATATTTACAAATAAATAATTGTTTAGGTTCTTGGTTCTGTGGGATTGTAAAGTTAATAGTTTGTATCTACGTATGTGTACCAAAAGTGAAAAAAAACTCTTAAGTAGCTAGAACTTATATTTAACGAGTGTTTTCACGGAATAACATATTTATATTACCCTTATCGTGCATTTTTTATATAAAATAGTAAAATACAATTTACGCTAGCAGCTGGAGCTTGACAAACTCGATAGTCCTGTCCACGTCGAGTTTGTCCAGTCACCTGCATAATTTTATCTAAGGAATATAAAAACTTAAACTGGACGTTTTACTAGGCGTATAAAACTGGGTTTTGCTTGTATTGCAGTTGACCTGAGTTGTTATCTTCAGAACATGCAGGCTATCTTAAAAGGTCTGACTTACCTAGTCTTGTTTTGAGCTATGTCAAGTTTATTTTCCTTCCTAGGCAAAGAGACCGAAAAATATTTCATAGTTTCAAATAATCACGACACAAAACATTCAACAACGAGGCAAATGTGTGTAGTCTTAAATATTTTTTTCTGGATTGCATACATTTCTTTCAGACTTACTTGTATTTTACTTAAATACTATTCATCATTATTATAAACCCGCTGCAATTCACTGCTGGACCCATGTCCAGAAGAGGCCCATGCCTCTCGCAATACCATTAATTTCTTCTAAATAAATAATCATAAAATATCACTTATACGTTATTAGCACGTTCAAATGCAGATTTATATCTATTTTAACCTCTAACACCAAACCAATACACGTGTCTCTTTAACTTCCTCGGGCAACTTATAAACTACTTAAGTAAAGACACAAACGCAGGAAAGGCCTAATCTGACACCGTAATCTAGGCTTTAAGGTTTCTTATGCAAAAAGAAACTAACTTTCTACTGAGAGGGCCGCACAAACAAGAATATTGTATGCAGTACAAGTTTCTATGGACATACATGGATTTTTTAGTACCATACGGCCTTAAAAAGAGCAAGTGGCACTTCTCACTGTTAGTGATCAGCTCTACTTAAAAGCCCCAAACATTCAGATAGTAGGTGTGTTACCGGTTTCTGTAAATGGATGCGTTATGATAAAACTAACGAACAGGGGTGCGCGAATTGGTCTACAACGGACTTTAGTCGGTAGGTACTCTGTATTAGTGTGGTCTTTGTTACGGACCTGCATATCACCGCATGCCGTGCTGAAAGGCCTTTCGGCTGGCCCTAGGATATCCAAAGAGTAATCGAACTCCTTGTTTACTGTGAAATAGTAGTACTGCCTCGATCGAGCCGATCCTATCATACTATAGACTAAACTAGCTGCAGGTCGGATCCATCTACAAAGCCATGGAATATTCCAAAAACTACACAGATTAAAATTGAAATAAAAAATTTAGATAAAACAAAGAAACTAGCGTATTATTACAAATGACGTCAGTGGAAAAGAACACACGAGATCGTTCCAAGATCTGACACAGAAAATGACTCGGCTATCTCAATCTGCGCCTTCCGAGAACTAAGGAAATATTTTAAGGTTAGATTCTTGTTGAATTCGCGTTGCTATTAAATGTCTAATATGATAATTGTTAACACGACGTACGTATGCCATATAAAGATCGAATTGCAGTTGCGTGTAGCATTGTGCTTTTAAGTGGTGTTGTTAGAAAAATATTTTGAAGTTACTTTGGTATCAATGAAATGTAGGTATACTCTTTCTTGGAACCACCCAGAAGCCTGTATTATATAAACTGTCTATTGAAACTATTAAAAGGTTCAACATCATTCAGATTCAGTCATTTTTTTTATCTAACCGGTCCGAAAGCGGTTTTTTTTAAATTAGACCATTGAGCGTTAATAAAAAAAAATCCCATACTCACGACCCTTGGCTGTTCTTTTGCTAGAAACTGATCTGAGGGAGGACAGTTTCCTGTATTATGTGAGGAGGATTAAGCAACTAGGTACCTGTATCTTATTCAGTCACTAGATAGATCTTAAATAAATTTGACAATAGCAGTCGGATCGCTCGTTCTAAGAATAGAATAATGTAGGTACCTACCTCATTATAGACATGCTATCTCAGACTAATAAGGCAATTTAACATACGCCTTTAGTAAAGAACAGGCAAAATAAAATTAACCTTAACGAAAATACTTAGATCGACGACAGAAATACAGGTGATGCAATGATATTCTTTTATGTTATTCTTTTAAACCACATATGTGTTTAAAAATATCCAGCGGCTATATTCTACATACATACATAAACTCACGCCTTTATACCCGAAGGGGTAGGCAGAGGCGCCACCAGGACACCCACATTTCGCCTTGTATGTTCCGTCCCACGATGTGATAGGGGGCGAGCCTATCGCCATATCGGGCACAAATTCCTGACTCCGGGCTGATAATGAATAGAAAAATCCAATATCACTTTGCCCGACCCGGGACTCGAACCCGAGAACTCAGCTTTGTAACCGTACCGTAATACAACTACGCCACCGAGGCAGTTTTATATTTTATAGAGGCAGGCTATATTCTTGTATATATTTATTTTACTAGGTAGGTACACACCTAATAGAAACTTTTTACATTAAAAATCACTACGAAGTGTTCAAAGGTACAGTCGGTGATTAGTTTATACCTTGATAGATTATTATACAATATCCCGATGATTATATTATTTAATCGAAATTTATTTAAAAATTTAAAAATATTATTTCACTATTCCCATTCAAACACTTCATTTCAATAATAACATAAGTATAATGTTTTTTAACTGACTCGTATTCACTACTCTATATAAATGTCCTTATTTACCTTAGGATATATCAACAGCCTGGTCAACCGAAAACATATAATTTCCCGCAAGCGATACGTAATTCGCAGTAGAGCTTTATGTAACTGCGTTCACAGGGCAATAAACAAGATGCGTTGTAGCTTAGTGCCTACCGAGAACTTATCCAAGGTTGTTAACCGGCGGGAATGTTCGTCCTTCATCTAGCAGATCATATTAAATGTACCGGCCGGGTTAGGGTTAAATTTAAATAGATTATATGGACTTGTTTAGAACTTGTTTTAAACCATCTCAAATTTTTTGTTGGAATTTTTGAGGATATAGAATAAAAATTGTAACAGAAAATTATTGTTTTATTGATGTGCTACTGCGGTTTCTTTCAGTTAATACCTTCAATGACTTCTGGAGCTATACTTTAAAAATACTGAATACAATAGGTATTTAAAAAATATTCCGTCGTTCAAAATTTGCCCTTCGTTTTTCTTTTTTTCTTCTATCTAATACGCAAATAAATGAGTGCAGTATTTACGTCAATATTGCCATTTTATGTGCTATTAATATAACACTATCGATAAAGAAAAACAGTTAACAAAATCAAAACACAAAATGCGTCACTACCAAAACGTACCCAAATGACCAATATGTTATTAAATACACAAAAAACTTCAGCGAGCATACCTATATACCGTCATAAATATATTGTCAATGTATAAAAATAGCACGAATAAAAAAGCCGTATCAAACTTGATGCACAAAAAAACTAAATAGGAGTCGGGCGTTGCGTGGCCCGGTCAATTATTGCCTGCATTTTTTTATCCTGTCATACCGTTCTAGAGCTTTCCAGTTTGAGAGCGTTGAACTAACATCAAAACATTCTGCATGACTCACTACACATTTGTTTACTATATATACATAAAAATGTATAAATATCTGGTCGAATCTCGAACCATTGATATTTTGGCGCGATTATAAAATGTATAGTCTGAAGTGCTGTACAGATCGACATCCCGAATGTAAAAATAGAAACGGGGAATAGTAGCTGCTGTGTGCCGGCTTCTCGTACAGTGTTTTACGTTTCCCTCCACATGTGTTAACCTAATTTCATACTAAAATGTCTCAAGAAAACGAAGGATTCTTCAAAAAGTTCCACGAAACGCTGAACAGTTCGTTAGATGACGTGGCGCGCAATAATTTCGTCAATTTAGAATCTAATTCGAAACGCGTATCGTACTTCTGCAATCTTCCTGTTATTAAAAATTATAATATTATCGACGATGTAAAAAAATGTCAAACAGGTGGGGAATTTCCTGTGAAAAAGGATTTCGATCAAGCCAGGCTGTTGAAAGATGAAGGGAATAAGGCCGTCCAAAAAGGAGAATGGGGCAGAGCTTTGCAGCTTTACAGTCAAAGCATGACATTTATGCCTGCTAAAGAGAGTAAGTATTATTTGAAATTTAATACGCGACAGGAAAACATTCGATATACCTGACCACAACGCATTACATACACGGTGTTTTAGAAATACTGTAACAATGTAACCGCAAAAAGCTTGATAAATGAATAATTAATGCAAATGCTGTATGAAAATCTAATTATTAAGGGACATAGTCGCATCAATACCGCGAAAAAGTTCTTTCCTCATTGTTTTTCTAAGTAATTGAACTAAACATTGGCACGGATGTACGTAGAATTTTACTGTAGGTAACAACAATACTTGTTAATACAGATGACACAATTTTCATAATAATGTTTATAATAAACAGCGGAGGAACTTTCCATACTGTACGCCAACCGCTCTGCGGCGCTGAACCATCTCCAGCAATACGAAGAAGTATTAGATGACATCAGAAAATGTATCTCTCTTGGATATCCTCGTCATTTGAGGTACAAAGTATTCGAACGGAGAGCTCGAACTTTGCTCGTTTTGAAACGGAATCAAGAAGCAATAGCTGCTTTCCAGTAAGTATTAAAATAACTCTATTAACTCCTTCGTAAAAATTAACAAATTAGTATATTAACATATTTATTTTAGAGATACTGTAACGTCTTTAGATGAAGCAACAAAACTAGACAAAGAGAAAAGACAAAAAATGCGCACGGATGCAAAACTCATGTTGGAAATATTAAACAAAGGGCTTACATTGGCTGGCAATCCTAAAGACCCTGAGCCATTGCGGAGGAAACCACCAAAACCTAAGTTACCAGGAAAACATAACAAACAGTATCCTGCTGCTGCAGATGCTATTCAAATAAATTACGACGATGCAAGGGGAAGATTCGCTACTGCCACGAGAGATATTAGTGTCGGAGAAATGCTACTGGTTGAAAAACCACACAGCGGCGTTCTTTTAGCGGAGTATTCAAAAACCCACTGTCAGAATTGTTTCCTTAAGTGAGTATAATATACGGCACCTAGGTTTATGATAAAAACAAAATTATTATGAATGAGATTGTCTCTTTGATTTCAGGTGTCCAATTTTAGTGCCATGTCCAAACTGCCCTAACGTAATCTTCTGCAGTGATAAATGTTCAGAAGAAGCACAAAAGTCATACCACGCATACGAATGTCATATTCTCCCTCTTTTGTGGAAGTCAGGATGTTCAGTTACCTGCTTCATCGCCTTAAGAATGATCACGCAAAACAAAAAGGAATATTTCACCAAAATTGTCAGTGAATTGGAAAATAAACCATCAGGTGTCTACAAAACTGACGATTACAAGAATATATATAATTTAGTCTCGCATGAAGATAAGAGGACCAAACAAGACTTTTTACACAGGACTGAGATGGCAGCCTTTTTAGTAAAATTGTTGGAAACTAGTGGTTATTTTGAAGGAAAACCGAGGAGTCAGCCGGTAGAAATAGATGAACTAAAATCTATGGCTGTGGATGAGAAACATAAAGACGATGTAGAATTATTCGGTGGCCTTATATTAAAGAATCTGCAAGTTCTTCAATTCAATGCGCACGAAGTGTTTGAGCTTCAATGTCCGAGGCCCAAGCCTGGCAAAAACTTCATCAAACACACTGGAAAGTCTGTTTTCTTAGCTGGTGCTGTGTTCCCCACACTTGCGCTTTTCAATCACTCTTGCGAACCGAGTGTAGTGAGGTTAGTATTTCATGCATATTTGAATTTGGTTTTTTACCAATAGTTAATAGTTAAATATTTAATATTATAGATCTCACATAATAAGAGAAAATGGAACAACTACATACTAAATCGTAATTATTATTAACAATTTAAAATTTAAAAAACATAATTACCAACAAATAAGCGGCAGCTGGGCATGCTAATAGGCATAGTAACATAATACTTATGATAAACTTCTTTAAATTTTGTATAACACGACCACTGATTCTAGATACTTCTGCGGTCCATACATAATAGTGCGTGCAGTAAAGAACATAAAGCAGGGAGAGGAAGTGTCAGAAAACTACGGGCCTATATTTACAACAGTTCCTAAAGACAAGCGGCAAGCGGAACTAAAAGAGCAATACTGGTTTGACTGCAATTGCATCCCGTGTAAGGATAACTGGCCCACATATCAAGAGATGACCGAAAACTACATGCGGTTTAAGTAAGGACAGCTATTTTAAATTATGTTTCTTGATTTCCTTGGCCGTTAGTACAAAACAAGTTCAACAGGAAACAAACACTACCTACTTATTTCAGGAAATAATCTAAACTGCACATGTTTTTGAAAATTTAATGGTGTCACAATTATGCGGTTATGTAATGAGATGGTTTATTTTATTTGCATGTTAAAGAAAAAAGTCTAGGAAAATAATAAAAAAGTTAGTCATGTAATACTGCAAAAAGCAAATCAGATGGTAATTTTTTAACAAAAGCAGATTAGTAAGTTGAAGTGGTAGTGGTCAGAGAACGTAACACGACAACGTGACGGTTGATCTTGACGAAAAAACATCAAATGGAGGCCATTTTCTCTCTCTCTCTCTGCAGTCGATCCTTAATGACTGAGGATCGTGGTCATCGATGGATGTACCGCATTTAGAGTGGATTATTTGTCTCCACCGGTTTCTGTTCATCACTTCTTCCACTAGTTTGTGAACTGTAGTTCAACCTGGTAGCATTTTACCTAACCGCAAATTCGTCTGAATAACGTATTGAAGTTATTAGGAAGTCACTGAATTGGCAACTTCAAACAGATTGTCGTGGATATATTATAATCTTGGAAGATGCCTATGTTCCACAATGGATCTTCTTTATCTATTATGATGATTATAATATCTTATATTTATTTTTTTCCAGATGCGACTCGGATCAACCATGCCCTAATGTGGTTGCGGTGCCATATGATTGTCAGGACTTTATGATACAATGTGGCCTATGCCAACAGTACACCAATATTCTAAAAGGATTAAAGTCGTTGCAAGTAAGTAAAAATGTGTTGCAAATGAAACGCAGATAGGTAACAAAATAAGTGACGTTTGTGATATCCGAAGTAAGGTCAGCTAGATAAAAACCCACAAAAATTCATTGCCAAAATATTCCTTTGCAATTCGAAGAGAAAATTTAATCAATGCAAAGGTCAGGATAACAATCTGCAAACTGCTTTAGAAACTTGACAGAAGATTAGAAAATTCGGATATCAGATTACCCATCAGTCTAATAAAGTAATGTAACCGCGAAATAACTTGAGAATAATCATGGCCTACAAAATCATTACCAGTAGGTACAGTACTGTACGTACGTTAGGGTACGGCACTGATGGGCGATCGCCCAGTGCCAGAAATGCAGAGATGCCGCAGGTTTCGTTTTACTCTGTTTTTTGCACTGGTTTGGTTAGTGGGCCTCGTAGCAATTTCAAAAATTTCATAAAAGTTATAACCGGGGCTGCCTGTCATGTGGATTGAGACATTTGCCCTGCAATTTACCTTAATATAGCACGATATAGGTATAAAATAGATAAAACCATTATAAAATAACAACCACAACAATTCACTAGTTATACTGCAGAGCTCGTTTACGAACATACGCACGTCCATTACAAGTCATAAACAACTTTGTTGTTTGCAAAAAGTAGTAACATGTAACTCATTACCACATAAAACTATTTAGTTTACATTAGCGTCGAATATTTTGATGTCCGTGTTTATAAATGGAGTTAATGTAACATCGAAAATTGAACTGTAAACACGTCTCACACAATATTGTATAGGTACCTACTATTAAATTAGATGAAAAAAATTATGACGTACGGTCAAATGACTTCGCAAACAACTCTGAAAGTATTATGAAATTTCCGTGACGAGACCATTTAGAAGTCGTATAATGCCGGCTCTAGCTCACGTTTCTAATAATTTGGATTAACACAACACATACTTTTGATTATTAACTTCAATGATAACTATTTCCATCAATAAAAAATGGATTTAACATTACGTACCCTACATTCTAGTTTTTCTTGAAGTGTGTTGTTGAAGTTTCTTGAAGTTCTTCGCATGTGTTTGTCAGTGATAGGTGATATCAACTCTTTAATCGTCTTTTAATAAATCTATTGCACCTGGTTATGGGCGGTGATGATAAAAAACTATTGGGCGCTTTTTACACGTTTAGTCTAATACATAAGTAAAATAAAAATCGTAATAGTCTCATCCAGTAACTAAGTTAACCTTGGCTCCGCACATGGCATTACCAGTTGATGTAACAGAAGAGAATCAATTGGTTTCGCTGAGATCACATCCTTTGTATTTCAGGGGACATACACCATACCTGTCTTCGTGCATATTTATATTCAGAAAAACAATGTAAACTTATATTTAGAAGTAAATATCTTAAAACGTCATTTTAAAGAATGGATTGTAAATTGCAATGATAGTTTACAAAAACAATTGTTGGTACTGGTTTTTGATATTGTAGTATTATTTACATTGCAAACTAGCGAAGCGTCGAAAGTCTGCCCTAGAGGTGGATAGAGGACATAGCTAAGCAATAGCATAGACAAATTTAAAACCTATTTTAGTTATCGTATGTTTTGTCCCTTTCGAACGACTTTAGAATTCAGTTTTAGCAAAGAAGACAAAACATTCAATAACTAAAATAGGTTTTAAATCTATCTATGAGTAAGGTCGAAAGAGTTTATGAGGTATAGTGAATATTTATTAAATACAGGCAATCCTTTGTGGAGAAGCAGCTGTACCACAGAAAGCTTACAAGGAGTTAAAGTTGCAGAATCGTTATCTTCGACACGTGTAACGATGTGACGCGCTAAATTTGGTACATATTATCTAAAAATTTCCACTCTGTATAATTTATACTGCTTTCTTTGGATTTTGATTACGTGATCTTAGCTTATTTGTTCGGAGCTAACATCTTACATGTTAACGCACGCGGTAAATATGGGACAATAATGTCATAACAGCCCAGTAAAACTGGATTATTTAACGCATTCTTCGACAAGATTCTTGCGTATCATTGTGCGACAATTTCCACTGTAATTTAAGCGGTTAGTAAACCCTCAATTTGTAGTTTATTGAGCAATATTTTTAATCTGACATGAGTTCTATAGTTTGCTAAAATTAGACATATCCATCCATCCATCCATCAGCCAAAGGAAGTCTACTCCTGAACATAGGCCTCTCCCAATGATTTCCACAGTGACCTGTTGGAGGCAGCCTGCATCCAGCGACGTCCCGCGACCTTTACCAGGTCGTCTGACCACCTTGTTGGTTGACGACCTACGCTGCGCTTTCCGCTACGCTTTCCGCTAATTAGACATAACGTTCCATTAAAACATTAGCTCAGTGTTTTTGCAGCGACTTTTGTACTAAGCGAGATTTCTACAACGTCCCCTGTATACCATGTAAACGCCTGCGAAATGTTGCTATTAAAACTCTATCAGGAGCCATTGTTTTCCTCCGCCTACTTTCAACTTAAGTTTTACATGAGACGGCTCATAATTTAAGGGCCGCCTGCTTGCTTGATATATCAACACTTTCGGGCGTTGGACTTTTAGTAAATCACGCTGGTCTAAATGTGGTTGATTTCATTCACTTGGTTGCTAGTTCATTTGGGGAACTCTCAAGTATGGAAGTTGATGGAAGTTTACTCAATAATATGATTTCCTGCAGCGATAAACTAAGAATTCACACTTTTTTAACAGTCAGTGGTGTGTCTAGGTTTAAGTATATTTGAAAATATTATCATGCTTCATGCAATGGAAAGATTGAGAAAGCGTACCTACCTACCTAAATTTCAATATGACATAGACAAGTGATCCACAAGAGTTCTATCAAGGCTCGGTATTTCTGTTAACAGTGCAATTTTGATTTTGTCAGGAGGCACATTGTTAAGTCTAAACCTTTCAAAACAAAACACAAATAATATATCTCTTACAATTTATTTGTACATAAAAACATTCCGCAGTCTTTGTATAATTCTTAATAATAAACCACTATTAGTACATATAAACTCCGTAGACAGTGGTGTAACAGAACAAACTATCGTTTCTGAACAAGTCACCTACAAAGTCGTCGGTCTCGGGGTCCCATATACACCGCTGTCCACTCTTCACTCCCGCGCCTTTCATCTCCAGTATTGTACATTGGACTAGAATCTTATATCTGGAACCATAGATATTATTTAGTAAGGGTTTTTGTTTTTATTCTGTTCCACTTAGCACATCATCTAAAGGTAGAAACACTAAATGCACAACTGGTGTTATTTTTAAGAAAATAATTGAATTCCGGATTTAGTTACATTACTTCAATAGATAAACCAACACAAATTGCTTGTCCTGAGCATCAAATCCAGGACCTCACGTTTTACAGCCTATCCATCCTAGCAATATATCCTAGCAATATATCCTGTTAGTGATAAAAGTTTTCCCCCGAGGTTTAATTAGCATCCTAAACAATGAATTACGTTGCCATATTATCGCAACCCAGGTTTATGAAAAAATATAAGGATTATGAACTAGCAGACTAAATTCTTTATGTTACAGCCTAGATTTTTGGACAGAAAATAGTACATATACTTATTGTAGGACACAACCTTTCAATAAGTCTTATGAATTGCCGAAACTTTACGGTTATCTAGTATCCCCTTAGTCAACTCAGATTATTCGTGCGTACTTTATATTCTACTTAACGTTTTATTTATACTGACAGTTTCACTTTGTTTATATTCACATATCTGAAAATCTTTGCACGGTCTTTCGTATCGCATAAGTAATTGCAATAAAAGTCCTCTAAAATGTTGAAAATGTGAGACGTTTTAGTGAACATCTGGAGATTAGAATGTTAGTAACGTATTGTGAAGGTATCCGGATGTGAACCATCATAATATACTACGCACTGCGTCTACTAAATGGTTATACTATGAATGTAAAAATATCTATATAATTATTTCTGATATCTATAGAAAAAGAGCAAGGCATAGTGTAGGATGCCCTCCAGCTAGGTGGAGTGACGATTTGCGAAAGGTCGCTGGCAGATGTTAGATGCGACAAGCCGAAGACAGGGTGAAATGGCGCAATTTGGAGGAGGCCTATGTCCAGCAGTGAACAACAGTATAGACTGATGAAGATGATGATTATGATTATGATAGAAAGATCGCACTCATGGTTTGTTAAGTGAAATGACAAAGAAGTGTGAGAAAGATAAAGCGAGCCCCAATGATCCCATTAGACCACTTTCCTCGGCCACTAATGGTTCTACCACTTCCGATGTATTGCTATGGTACACTCATTAGAACACCGAAAATTATGATTCTAAAAAAGAAATCCTAGAACTTGTTGATTTTTTGAACATTGGACGAGATTATACTACTAACTTCTATGTACCTACTTCAGTATTATTTTTTTGTCCAAGAGGAAAAGCTATTAAGCTCCCCTTTCAGTACCCCGGGGGAGACCGAAAGAGGTATGCCAGTGTCTCTGGTCTTCCAGACCGGCACGCTGCGGATTGTGGCCGGGCTGGGTCCTTAACAGTACCTATGCCAGCATACTGACTAAAAACCCCTTGGTGACCGTCACACGCATTATGGGCGGCACCGGACATCCCAGGGCGAGAGGCGCCCCGATTTACGTCCGCGTAACCGCCCCGCGCAAAACCATTGCTGGTTCTTCTATTGTGGGGCCCTGAATGCCCCAACTTAGCCACTGTTTTTGGACGCCCATTTGAGATGTTGTGGGCGTCCACGACAGAGACACTAGCCGATGTGCTCTATAGTACATCTCAGAGTCGTTAAAAGTGTGGGCGCACTGCCCCCGCAGTTTGCCCAACGACCCCGATGGCCCCTTTAGGTCGCCTCTTACGACGGGCAGGGATACCGTGGCGGAATTCTTGAACCCCTGAACCACAGGGCAAACCTACTTCAGTATAAGAGTCAGCTAGCTGTCTTTAAGGGTTGCCCCTATATCAATTGGAATTTGTAATGTCTACTATTGAAATCGCTGTGATGAAGAAATAACATTTAAAATTACCTACCTTTTCATTTCGAGTTCCTGCACCCTTTGTCGCACAGCGTTTGCTATCACTTTCACCCACTTGGGAGCTTGATCGTTTCTGTATTGTCGGCCAGTTAGCTGTTCCTGCATTGTGGATATTATAATGTCGCGTACGTTTTGCGCTTGAAATCTGAGGGTTGAAAAAATATTTTCTTAAAATACGTTGCAAGCTAAAACTTGACTTGAACTTAAGTTACTTAAATGTGAAGATTCTTGGTGAATAAATTTGGCAACTGTTTTCAAAAGGACGGCATCTTTATCAATACTTTCTTTTCGTACGTGATCGCCTAACAACAATTTAACAATAAATCGGTCATTGTGCATCATAGTTCCTTAGTGGTCAAAATGGATTCCGCAATAATCCTATCTTTTAGGAGTTGCAGTGGCGGGTATAAGGTCGGAATAATCTATCATATGAATCCTTAACTTGATGCGATTGTTGTATGACCTCTGTAGTCTGCAGCGCACGGAAATTGGTACGTTGCCAATGTAAGAGCATTGTATGACTATAAGAGTTCATGGCGATGAAGTTGGCTCCAAGCCAAATTTACTGGAAACCTTTCAGATTTTATCAATAAGACACGACACATACATAATTGGCAATACATTGGATATCAATGTTATTTTGATAGATACATTTACTTGGACAGAAATAGGTACTTCAACAGGTCGGAAATACCTATTGCATATCTATTATACGTAGCTATAAGTTTCTAACTTTCTAGAGGTATTTCGAAATTACGACTTAATTTATGGCATCACAGACCTCAAACAAATATTAGTTGATGTTTCAAGTAACCAAAACTGTAAATTTTAGTAATTCTACCTACTTCTCTCCAAGTCCTGGCCGTACTTCGTATTTCGGGGGAGGTAATGGTTTCTCAACTTCTACAGGGGTTCCTTCACTCTCCTCGCCTCCTTCTACCGCTTCTTCGTCTACAACTAACATTCCAAAACATTATGGTAACTAAAAAATATTTAGGTTGATTTATTAATTTCTCAAGAAAAGTATAAACTATAAGTATTTAGATTTTAAATTCGATAAAAATCAAATTTAATTATTTACCATCTTCGTCATCAGCCATTTTTCAGAAACCAGGATTGAATTCTATCCTGAAAATAAGATATTGAATATAATAGATAAAATATTTGTTACATGTTGATTATAATTATCTAATCTGTCTACTGTAAAAACAAAAAAATATCAAGCTTAAAAACATGGTGTAGGTCATAGAAACCTAAGGTCAAGGTACCATCTATGCAAAATGTTGACATTTTTGACAGGTGTTGAGTATAAAAGTAGAAACTGATGCCGGCTGTGAAACAAGAGGCCGCGGGTTCGATCCTCGCACTAAGGCAAATGATTGTGAGGCCTACAAGCATAACTCGGTATGGGTGTTTGTGTAAATGAAAAGTATTGTATTTGCTGATACCCAAGAAACAAGTCTTAATTGATCTTAATGTTCAGTCAGGGCTATGTGACTGTTGGCTGTATTTATTTATTATTGTAAAGTTATTCTATTAAGAATTTTCAATATCTTGATCTGCTCAAAAACGAATAGATTCTTTAACCCTCAAAATAAATTTCCAGGACACCGAAATGCTGTATCGTCTTGGCCGAGCTGCAATGGATGAAGGCAAATATGGAGAAGCAATGAAGAAATTCTTAGAAGTGCTGAAACTGTATGACCAAACATTGAAGCCACCATACCGCTCATACTACGACTGTGTACAAGATTTGAGGCATTGTATGCTGGCTATGGGAAATTACAGTATTGCTTAGCAAGTCATCTTTACTGTTTAATTAATATCAAAGACAAATCAATACTCAGTCATTATACTATTGTGTATTTATTTATAACATACTTTAAAAATATTGTGGTTAATAATTAATACGTGTTTTCTTTTTATTGTTGTTTTAACTAAAATTTGTGTCTTAAAACTGTGTTCCATAAGATCCTAAAATATGGATACTAAATTAATTTGTTCAAGTACCTACATTTTTGTTATTAAATTCTATTTGAATTTGCATAAAACTTGTATTTCATATTTTTACAATTATGTGCAGCAGTTTTGCTTAAATTAAAGTAGACATTGTAGATATTTTAAAACCTCTAGTCTATTGTTTTATGTAAGTTGCTACGAAATAGTATTTTATTTACGAAACATTTTATCAAGTTTAAAACTATTGTTAGTATAATTAATATTGCATTGAATGTTTTTGTAATAATATGTATATTATAAACAATGAATTTAATTCATTTTACTATTTGTAAAGAATTGTTTAAAAAAATACAGTATTTATTCAAAAGAAGTGTAATTATTTATCAAAACATTTGACAATTTATAAATAAGAACCTGTTCAAGTTTTATTTTTTCATTAGTGTATTTAAAATTATTTTTGTTATCTCCAAGTATAACACTAACCCATAATAATTTATGATTTGATTTAGTTTTATCTTTTGGCTACATAAAGTTCTGAGTATTATAAATAAATGATAAAATAGCTTTTGAGGGAGCGGCAATAGAAACGCATATAATAATTTTTAGGCTATATTTGAGAGAGAAGAGCTACGCTTGGAGTCTCTTTGAAGGACAAAATTCGAAACGAAGTGATCCGTCAGAGGACCATGGTGACCGACATAGCTGTGAAAGTTAGCAGGCTGAAGTGGTAATGGGCCTCATATGTCACAAATAAGATAACCGCTAAAGTAAGCGTGTCCTAAAGTGGAGAGCACTAAGTTTTGTTTTTGTTTTCATTATTTTTTAAGTAATATGACGACTAACCGAGCTTAATAATAATTCAAAATTATGCATCTAGCGATCAATTTGTGCGCCGAGTAACATTTATGGGTATTTTGTTTGTGTATCTTAAAATACTAGATCCATGAGACCTTAGTACCAACTATTAATAATATTCTTTTGAAGAAAACTTACTCAACGTTAGTGTAATGCTGTTTTTCTTGTGAATTCAAGTAAATAGTCACAACATAAATCACAATTTCTTTTACAAGCCGTTTCTATGACAACCTTTGACAGTAGCAGGTTTGTTTTTTTTTTCCTTCATTCTCCCTTATAATGGGAAGGCAAAGGGTGCTAACCCGTACAGCCTAGAAGGTTTGAAGTTTAATGACATTATGCGTCATCCAATTTGAATTTTTATAAAACATCAAAAAATATTTTTAATTTTATATATCTGTTATTTTATTTAATGTAATTTTTTCAAGTGATTTGTGTTCTTGAAAATCCCGATTTAAAGCTCAATAAAAAAAAAATCATCTTTATATCTTTCTCTTTCTATAATTTATGCTAAAGATTGCAATGTCTGCCTTCTATGGAATTACAACACATTTGCATTTTGTTTGGAAACTGAATTTTGACATGACATGTGTTCCGATTTTGGGTAAGGAAATTAGAAATTTTCTGTAAATTGTTTTTTATAACAAATTATGGCTACATATGATAATAAAATATGGCTTCTGAAGAACATAAGAGATGCGTTTATCGCAACAGACGACACAGGCTTGTGTGAAATAGTGATGGCTGGAGAAGATTTCTCGAAAATTTTTCAAAATAAAGGTCTCGAAGAGAAGAAAAAGATAAGTGAGGCTCGGTTAGCACAGCCTGGGCCGAGTAAAGGCAGAGATATCGTTGCCGACGTGTCGGAAGATGAATGTGAGCGGGAAATCGTGACCCAGTATGATCCTTACCCAGATTTGAACGATAGCGAAGACGATGACCCATTGTGCGGCAGTTACGTACGATATGAAGAATTTGGGGCACACAGGTACCTACCACGATGTAATTTATTAAGTAAATATGTGAAATAATGTATGAACTACAGTCTATCATTACTGTTGTAGAAAGTTTTATTTATTGGTGTCAGTTGAGCTTTTCCTATCACTATTCATATTTATAGTAGTTTTGTTGATTACATATCTATCTTATATTTTTTCCTTTCGCTTACATATGCATATAAATAAATCTTTAAATAGTTCTCTTTCCCTCCCTTTTTAATGTAAATTGCTTTGAACAAGGCTACTTTTTGGAGATTTTTAATATAGAATATTCCTTACATTTTAAAATTATAGCATTATTCATTAAATAATAATTTTCTTCTCATGAATCACTATGTTCACACACTTGAAAAATGTTGAAACTTATGATTTTTAAATATCTTTTAACATTTAAATAATAACTATTTGGATTACATCTTGTTGACTATTACTAAAATGTATTTTCTTACTTTTAGACAAAGATCAAACACCGCACTATGGCTTGACAAAAAAGAACAAGCTCTGAAGAAAGCAGCAAAAATTAAGGTTATAAAATGGGATAATTCATTCACACCACTCACAGCTGAACAAGCAGCAGAAATGTTTGCAAAAATGGAGGTAAAAATTCCGGAAAAACAGAAGTCTTTGCTCACTGAACAACTGGAAAACTGTCCCAATCTACCCCATCGTCAGTATCTGGAGTATGCAAAGTTTGATGGCACTGCGCAAATGGGGCTGCCCACAAAGTCATTTAAGATCTTTATGACCATGCTCCCTGAGAAGCATCAGAATTATCCATTAGTAGTTTGCGTAATTGCCAATGCCAAGATAAAGGATTTAATTGGATTTACATGCTATAAGTACAGGTAAATATAGTCAATGGGTTAATATTTAAGACTATGAAAAGCATTATTTTGATCTAGATACATATTTTATAGTATTTTTAGAGATATATATACCTAATTCAATGGTTCAAATCAAATTGGGTTAATTTAAAATCCAACCAATTATTTTTTTATTTGTGATGTGATTGATGTTGAGATATTATTTAATTAATGTTTTTTTTTTCTATTATTCACAGCATTGAACATCCAGAAATAAGTCTAGGCTCAGTACACGACTACGGACTTTGCATAGCAGAAGACGATGGTGAAGTAGATTGGGCATTTCCATGTCTAGATTCAAATGAGCCATGTTCAAAATTCGGTTTCACATGCCTTGGTCTAATTGAACTAAAGTACAAAACTGTATGCGCTGCACCAATACCTATGCCTGAGGATGGGATCGCCTTTCATATGTTTCCAAAAGCGGCTGATTCTGGCCAGAGTCACCAGAATCCATCCAGGCATAACACGGGTGGCAGTCAGACTTCGGAAGCTGTTATAAGTGCTATTAGAGCTGTTAATGAAGGTAACATAATATTACTCCTAAGATTTTTAAGAGAATCCTTGCACAAATACCTATGATTATATTATTATTGTTTGGTATTAAGGAAATGCCTACTTTACATTATATTTACAGATAGGCACTGTTATAAGTATAGACTTTAACCACAATTATTAATAAATACCTATCTCTGACAAACTGAACATTACTTTGTTTACTAGTATAATGGTTACTGTGTTTAATAATAATGCTTAACAAAACAAGAATTTACTCAGCGTAAGACTAACTAATTGCTCTTTAAAAAGGGACAAAGTGTCTGAGAAACAAATATCTGTAGCTCTATTTACATATATGCATCATCAGCTCGTTACAGTCCACTGCTGGATATAGACCTCTCCCAAGGTACATCACAGAGTACATCATCTACTGCTTTATGCATCCAATCGCTGTCGGCTCTTTTGTGTAAGTCGTCCTGCTATTTGGCCAGAGGGTGTCTCACGGTACGTTTACCAAGGCGCGGTCTCCACTCCAGAACACGCTTACTCCAGCGATTATCTGTTCTGCGACATATGTGACCAGCCCATTGCCACTTCAACCTACTAACTCTCTGTCGGATCACTTCGTTCCGAATTTTGTCCTTCAGAAAGACTACAAGCATAGTTCTTTTTATAGCATGTTGGGCGACTTTAAGCTTATGGAATAGCCCCACAGTCAGTGTCCATGTTTCGGCTCCACTTTCGCCTTTAGGCTCTGTGGTATATCCGACGAAAATATGTGGCACAACTTCCTAAACGCTAGCCATACTGAATCCTCCCGTCAGCTTCCTTTTCGAAGTTGTATCTACCTGATTGCATTAATTGCCCGAGGTAGACATATTCCCTGACAATTTCGAGAAGCGCGCCATCGGTGATAACTGGTCCCGGTGCGACGAGTTCTATAGACATGACCTTCCTCTTGTCTAGGTTTATCTGAAGACCAATTCGGTTGGAGGCTGCATTAAGATGTGCAGCATTTCTTGAACTTCCTGCAGCGATTCTGCCATGACTATGATATCATTGGCAAATCTTAAGTGCGAATTTATTAGTATTTACATCCTCTCCTGTGAAACTACATGTGCTATCAAGTGTTTTAGAAAGTGTAAACCACTATTCATTTTGTTTCACTAAACTTAATAACGTGCGTGGTGGCCTGTTAGTAACGGACCAAACGCGGCTGCCTACATGTTCACGGTGGTCGCGGGTTCAAATCCCAGGGCACACCTCTGACTTTTCGGAGTTATGTGTGTATTGATAGTCAATCACCACGCACTTTACCGTAGCGATCTTAAAGAATTTCTACGGTATGTAAGTCCGCCAACCCGCACTAGGCCAGCGTGGTGGACTATATGGCCTAACCACTCAATCGATTCTCTCGATTGTAGAGTAGGCCCGAACCCAGCAGTGGGACGTATATGGGCTGATAGAATACAAACTTAATAACAGGTCAATGTGGGAGTCTTTATGTTCAGCAGTGGACTTCCTGTGGCTGAAAAGCGAGACAGAAAAGTAACCTATTAATTGGAGCATTAACTTACAGCCAAATAGGGAACATCAAATTGAAAACCTTTTTATATCATGTCTTCTATTTAAAATTTGCAGACAAAAAGAAAAGTGGTGATGTGAATCTTGAGAAGATACAGTCTCACATAATGGCAACGGAGGCACCTCAGTACAAAGTGTACAAGGTGCATATGTTGAGGAAAGTAAGAACAAACACATCAGTGCAACTCGGAATATCTCTGGACAGAATAGAAGTGGAACCTCTAGTCACACACAAACATGCATTTTGGGTAAGTGATCTTTAAGTTATATTGTGGTTATATACAAAAGTAACCATACTTTCCTGATGACTATGAAATTTGACATCTACTGCAACAATGTCTGATAAGCCTTGATGGAATAAGAAAGAATTTTGGTCTCAGAATCCCATAAGTTATTTATTACTTAACTATGGTGCATTTATTAAAAGAATGCAAATAAAATATTTTGATTATAGATGTTAACATAAATAGCAACTAAATACATACATACATACATACATAAACTCACGCCTTTATCCCCGAAGGAGTAGGCAGAGGCGCCACCAGGAGACCCACATTTCGCCTTGTATGTTTCGTCCCATAATGTAATAGGGGGCGAGCCTATCGCCATATGGGGCACAAATTCCTGACTCTGGGCTGATAATGAATAGAAAAATCCAATCTCAGCTTTGTAGTCGTACCGTAGTACAACTACGCCACCGAGGCAGTCAGCAACTAAACAATATTAAAGTATTATTGAACTTTCTATAATTATCATGAATATTTTTATATTTTCAGTCAAGATCAAAGTATTTCCTGCACAGTATAGACTCAGTGGCGTGGTGTCAGATATTGGAGACGAGAGGGAACAGAACCACGTTTAGAATAGTCTACTCACCTAGTCATAACGCTGCCTATAGTGATAAAAATGTTTCAGGTAAATATTTGATGTTTACAAAAATTTGCATATAGAACTACCATTTCGGAAATTATGATTTTATTTATGCACTTACACCCTGACCCGACTCCGCCCGGGTGCAATTACACTTTTTTGAAATTATTCTATCGCCTGTGTTCATCTGGGATAATGTAGGATTCTGATGGTATAGGAATTTTTCAAATTGGTCCAGTAGTTTCATAGCCTATTCAATGCAAACAAATAATCAAATCTTTCCCCTTTATAATATTAGTTTATATGTCCGAGCGGCTATCTAATATATTATGTTCAGGGTTGTGATGTTGTGGAACTGACAGTTTCTTCAAACCTTGGATGTTTATGGCATTGTACATCTCTTACTTACCTACTTACCATAATAGTTATTTTTTGATCTGATATAATATATATGCATATCTGTCCAAATAAATGCTTATTTGGACAATAGACTATCCTTTCTACATACTATGTAGAATTTCTACAATATTTGCTTCTTCTTTCCAGGTAACACAAGCTTCTTCCATCCAAACACAACATACAAAATGCACGACTTCGAATGCGACCACGACACGGCGAAAGAGATAGTCGAGAAGGTAAACACAATATTAGATTTAAGGAACAGTCCGTGCCGGCGCGAGTACAAGACTGCCAAGGAAAAGAAGACGCAGACGAGAAGGAGTTTTCACACCAAACATTTGAGTTGAGTTCCGCAAACTCATAGGTAATGGACGTTCAATACCTCAAACGAAAGACGCATGTACAACATGCACCACGCTGACGTGTCTTACTGACGAGATGAGGGCGTCTGACCAACGAACAAACGCCCTCGCGGAAATGAATCCGGATGTTCCTTTGGGTTTTTGATCTAGTCTTCGTGAAGAAATATGTGAGAAATGCTATTGTGTATTATGTGACTGCTGATGAAATGGAGGCCCCGTTTGGGGTCATAATTGTTCGTTATTGAAAGTGGCAAAGAGAGGCCGATAATGATTCGATACATGAAAATTGATATTGTCCAAAATTGAATAATTTTAATAATTTTGTATGGTAACGAAAATTTAATGTTGTATATTTTATACTATGTGTAAATGAGTATTATTTTTAAGCGTTCCTTTAAGTTGAAATAACTTATTTTCGACTTTTATTTGTTGTAATCTGTATTTATATTTACTTTGGAAATGCGATTCTTACGCTGGTGCGTATTGTAACATATACTAACAAAGTGCTATTACTTCCATATGTTATATAGGAGAGCAGGGGCCTTAGCAAGGATGTCGATACGGGTGTATAATTCTAGGTGTCTGGGGCTAATTTATAAACGCATTTATTGTTTTAATTTTTTAGTAGTAATAGAATTTATTTTAATTATTCAAATTACTTTGTATATCTATACTGTCCATTATTAGCCCCTGGCTTCCTCCGCCATCCTTTCTAATTGAGCCACTGCGAGGTATTATGAATACAGAATAAAAACCACATAAGTGCTTCAAACATACCCACCGACAAATATATTCCTATAGACGAAACTATAAAATTGAATATTAACATATATTGAACAAACTATGAGGAACGGTCTAAAAAGCCAATATGACATACAATATATTAACCATTTCTCCAAAGTAATGTGAGAAATAATTGTAGAAAACATTCAACTATTTAATGTTCTATACAAGGCCTTAGATTGTTTGTGCTGTGTTCATGCCTTTACCTCACTCAGTAATGTTTGTATGTGAAAACTGAAAAAGAGTCGATAATTCTGTTCCCTGTTTATTTTACGGCAAACATAGTATTTATTTTGATTATGTCATTTCCAATGGTCAATATAGAAAATTAAAGAAAAATTATATATTTGCTAAATAAACTGCTCGAATAATCCAATTAAAAGACATATTTTAATGTAATTCTGTTTAACCAGATCAAATTGAGGTAGTATAGGAACTTAAACTGTAACAACATAAAGACAAAATTGGTTATTTTAAAACATCTGCGGACATCCGTTTTAGGAATATTGGCCATGGGCTGAAATAGGCATATCTCAGTTTTGTCAATAAATTATACCTAAATGTTTTATTGACCATACTTTTTTTCATAAAAAGAGTATACTGCTATAAGGCCGTTCACTCACTATAATTCCAAGTTATTTAACCATGAAGGTCATATCATTAACATGTGTACTTACTAATGTGAACTATACTTACATGCATTTCTTCAATGACCTACATTGCTTTTACAACAAACCACAGGCCGAGCTTGGCTTAAACTGAAGTCTACAACAGTTCCTTAGGTAAACTATGCATTTAAGTATGTCTGCATATAAGAAATTAATTTACTTACAGCCAACAGACACTGCCATAGTAAGCTCAAGTATACATAGTTGTTACGTAATTTATTTTATAATATTTGCCATGATCCATTGTGGTTGCAAAATAAAACAAAAATAAATATTGCAAAAAAACCTAATGTATCTGATTACTCTTGGAAATATTTATAAATATTTTAAATTCAAACAATTTCTATATATTTTTTAATAAATCGTATATAAGAGGCTATGTATTACACAGTTCATTTAAAATATATTGCAACTACAATGGGTCGCCGCATGTAAGATTGATATTCAATTATTTATGTTCAGTTTTAATTTATAATATTTTTTCAATGAAATATTATGTTGTGATTCTGTGTTGATTTAATTAATGAATGAGCGTATTGTATTATATAAATGAATTGCGTTACTAAGAAATGAGTATTTGAAATAAATTGTTATTCATTATCCATTTTGTGTTTATTACATTGGCTATACTATCTGTGAATTGTCAAAAAATAATTTACTAATTCATTTTTTTGCCCTAATTACAATTGAATGTCTTGTCTATCTACTGAATATTTAGTACGAAGTGTATTAATCAAAATATATTGCAATTTATTTACAGAGCAGGCAAAAAAGAAATTTTATGATTTAAGTAGATATGTGACACAAAGGAAAGTGTGTTGCCAGAGCAGATTTTTTTAACCGTACTTATAAATGCGAAAGTGTGTTTGTTCGGTTTTCACGCTAAAACAGCTGAACCAATCTTGATGAAATTTCACGTAGAGATTAATTGATTAATAATAAGAGATTTAATATTGGACCATGGAGACGGATATTGGCTTCTTGTCTTGCTCGATTGCATGCTCTTCATCATGGGACAGAATGCGATATAACAGAACAGGACGGGAAAAGCAATATAGTCGACGGCGGTTACATTGAGTATTAATTTTTAACAGTAAGCGAAATAACATGTTGTAGATGTGGACTGGACTCAAAAACTACTTGCACCCGGGCGAAGCCAGGCCCGATCACCATAATACCTATATAAATAAAAACACATCTAATTGTGTTAGTATTTTATTGGAAAATATTTACATTAGGCATGATTTTCACTTTATTTACAAAGCAAAATTAAAAATATAAGTGTTAGGAAACTATTTACAAGTATAAATATATGGCCTTATTCATAGACAGTTTAAAACATATTTTAGTTATCAAATGTTTTGTCTTCTTTGTTCAAACTTAATTCAAAAGTCGTTTGAAAGGGACAAAACATTTGATAACTAAAATAGGTTTTAAAACTGTCTATGAATAAGGCCATTACTATTAAACATTAAAAGTTTATTTTGAGTGAACATGCAGGTGGTTAAAGCTGGTTCATGGTATTCTTTTGTATGGCACAGTAGAATATTGATCTTTTTTTGTACTGTTACATATGACATTAATTGAATACAATTTCATTGTTGTCTCATAAAACATAACTTAATTAAATTATTTCAAATAATTATATATGATCACATGTATTCATCTGAATAAGATGAAACATGATTTTTTTAAATCAGCCTATAATATTGAAATGCTAGTCATAATCCTTCACTAGCATAGATTGTTTAAAAATCAGATTTCAGTATTCTACAAATGGATCTACTTCTTAGCAGCCCACACAGTTTTTATTATTGGCAACATTCCTATTAACTAATTATATACAGAATTTTGTCACTGGTAATGACTGGTAGTAACAATTTTATTATTGAAGAACTTCTGATTCCTAAAAGAAATTGACACCATATTAAACTTTAGAATTGCAAATTAGAAGATCACCAATTGAGGAACATGATCCAGTTGTGGACAGTCTAGTGTAAATAGGATTACTAATGGCACCACTCTTAATTTCTTTTGCACACAATCTCATTACTACCTATTGATGTTACAGCTGTTTGAGATATTAGCAGTTATCAAGAAATAATCTCAAGTCTGCCTTGAAAAATTGCATCAAATACCATATTATTCTGACATCCAACTCAACACTGATTCAATTGACCCAGCTATTTGTTCAGGGCAGCACTGATTAAAATATACTGTATGTGCTATATAAAATTGATAAAAATATTGTGATGGTTTATGCTGCACCATACATACACAGCATTGTTCAAATGTGGTCCAGCCCTAATCTCTATAAGCTTAAAATACCTTAACACTATTCAGCCATAGGTTCTACTGTACTATTCTCCAATATATACTCTGTTATTGTGTTGACAATGTTTTCACTGTGTTTTACCACAACATCTTCCAGTTCGTTCATTCTCTTTACTAAAGCTACCGTTTCTTTAACTGATTTATGAAGTTTCTGCTGTGCATCAGCCAATTTCGATATATTTGGTTTTGCTTTTAAAAACTCAATATCTTCATTTGTTAGTGCTGCATATGACATTCTTGATCTACTTGGTGCTTTAGTTGACATTTGATATTGCCTGAAAAAAATGGCTAAGATTTAAGGAAATTCAAATACACTTTGTGATGACTTCTTTGTAACCACTTAAATGTATGTCATCTGATAAAGGTACTTTTTAAATGAGTTTAATAACTAAAACAGAACTGAGTACTTACTGTCTGAGATCATGATATTTGTTTCTTCTGTCATTTACCTCCTTTTTCCATTGCTCTTTCTCAATCAATAGTTTCTCATAATAGCTGGAATAGTATAATGTTTTAATATTTGTATGATTGATATGCTAACAGATTGTTTCAAAAAGCCTAAATCGTACCTCGTCAAATCCTGTGAACGTTTAGTCTCTTCTATATCTGTTTTGCAAGTTATTTGTTCCACATTTTCTGGCACTGGTTGAGGTGCTGAAAACAATATTTGTGATGTAATATAAAACTTCGTCTGATTTTAACTCTATAATACAAGCTAGCACAATACTATAAACTATACTAAATTGCTATGAATATTTTCAAACACCACTTTGTTTATAACACACCTATAGAATCTCTTCTTTCAAAAAAGGTTGAGCGTCTCCGTCGAGGTGGGGACCTAAAAGATTGATTAGGTTCAGTTTCATTCATTGTATTATCCATTGCAGTATTTATGTCCCAATTTTATACACAAATATAATTAAAACTTTCTGATACGATATCAAATTTATCAAAACTTTCAAAATAGTAAACGGACGCCGTCGATGGCGTCATGACAGTTGACAGTCCACAGATTAAAATATTTTGCGAAACTCATGATTTGGAAACAAAAATTCTTATAAGGTTGAGACTTTATATTATAGAATTCGTTTAAACAATATTGATTGTTAAACAAAAATATTTGGTTCATTTAGATGTAAATAAAAATCATGACAATTGAGTAGGTGGCCAAATGTTTACAAATCTATGGAGGTTTAACAGTATTTGTAACTTGACTATAATAATTAAAATTATCGTATATACTAAACAGTGAGAATTTGTAATATATGTTACATCTTAGATTAATTAAAATAAATTTATATAAAAAAGCACATGTTATTGTTCAAAGAAGTAAAGTATTTTATTTTTAAAGTAATTATTATTCTGCGTATACCGAATTTTTCTGTATGTATGGCTGACATTATTCTTGACGTTTGTTCGCTTCAATCAATCCATCAAATCGTTAAAAATACCTACGGCTAAAGGCTTTTTATTAGAGTCTGCAAGAAAATACAAAAAAATCCAACGGTTACAATGATTTGTTCTCGCAAGAGAACCTAATAATCCATGGGTAAGATAATCGATTGTTATTTTGCAATTTTTTCGTCATGAATTTTAATCATGTTTGAAAAAGGTGGCAGTGTTTGTGTTGAGTGTGTTTTTTTGCGGTGTTTCTCAACAGAATGCAGTGATGGAGTTCAATGAATATCGGATAAATGAGGTAATAGATCAGGCTGCCAGTAGCGACCATCCCGAGATTGTTCGGACGCCGAGTCCCGCGCCCCTGCTCACCACTAATGTTTCTTGCGATTTAGAGGACATATTGAGCGACGTAAGTACCCACCATTGTTTTGCGCGCAGATTTTATTATATTTCACGTTTATTAACCAGTTAAACGTTTTCTAAAACGTCACCTCGAATCTCTGCTTATCAAATTCTCGTCTAATATTTTTACTAAGATTAAAAAGAACAGCTGTAATAGTCTCACAAATATCTTATTTCTTCGCATAAAACCTTTATTTGTATATGCAAGGTTGGTAAAATATAGAAATGCATAGAAAATACTTAATTACATAAATGTTATTGCTATCATTTAGAGCAACAAAATAATTGCTGTCATTTGTGCAAAATTATCATTATTACAATCAGTTTAAGTACCAGCAATAGTTATTGGTTCAATTACCTAACCTGTGATAGCAATTTTATTATGTAGGTTATGGCTGCATAATATCTCAATATGCTGATTAACTACTAAGATCAAATGTATTGATAATTTCTTTGTGCATAAGTGCTTCTTATGATACCTGTTTAAATATATCAGCTTTCATTAACCACAAAATATATCTAGTCATTTATAAAAACATAAAACTGATGAAAGAGTTACTAATGTAACAGATATATTCTTTAGACAATTTTTATGAAATTGTACCATAGAAAAAAATATAAGAATTCGAGGATTCTGTAGCAAAATATATTTTTCTAATTAGAAGGTAGATTGAGAAATTTACATAAAACAGTTTTTGAATTTATTACCACACTATTTACTTGCAACATTAGTATTATTCTTATCAGTATGACAATTGAATATAAGTTTATTCAGGTGTTTATAATAATATGCAGTAATACTTTTTTACATTTTGTTGAAGAAGTTTAAAATAAAAATTAATTTACTATTTCCAACTATTTTTTTAATGATTTCACAATGAAAAGAGGAAAATTAAATTCTCCAGTTTATATTATCCCACAACAGAAAAAACACTTTTATTCTTATTAGCATTTTGTTCAACTCAATCCACATATTCTCTCATTTGCTCCCAGCAGGCTAATCTAGATTTTTTTTATTATCCAGTTATTATTGGTCATTATTAATTAACATCAGGCCATATCAGAAACACTTCAAGGATCCCTCCGTGTCAGCAGAAGCCAGCTTATCAACCAGGAGCTCACAATCCGACCAGAAGCTAACATAGAAGCCAACGTTCCCGACGGTCTCGACTTGTACAAGGTCATATTTGAAGTAGAGAGTGACTCTGAGAATAGAATGGGAGATTTGGATGGTGCAGGAGTACAGAATCAAAACGTCAAGGAGCAGGTGAGTTTGTTGTGATTTATAATTTGATTTTCGATAACAATTTTTCTTTTACTTTGTTGAATTTAGTAGTACAAATTTTTGGTGTGTAAAATAATTATAATTCACATATAGCTCCAACATGATTGTAAGCTCAGTGTTTAATGTTCCGATTTTCACCAACATTAAGATAGTTTCAACTCATTAAAATTTATATTAATGTCAAATTGTTGTACAGAGAAGGGATCTTTATGACCAAACTTGTTCCATGAATTATACCACACTAGTTGAAAGCATAAACAATATTTCTTACAAGCCTTAACTTCCATAGACAAATTGTATAATTTTTACCATTCCAAATGATAAGTTATAATTTTTAAACACTTAGTTGGAGACTGCTGTTTCTTGTTGTCTCATTGAGCTTTATTTTAAAAATAATTATAATTAGTTAACACATACTGCGTTCGGTTTTCCTTCACCGCGCACAAATTACGCGAGTCTTATTATGCTGCCAGACATTTTTTATGCGATGACAATAAGTGAATATGAAGCAACTAAATAGATGATAAGTCAAAATTGCTTATAAGGCTAGAGAAATTAGGGAATATGACACCATAAATTACTTTATTCATATGTGATAAAAGATAAACCACAAATTATTACTGGTGGTAGGTCTCTCATATGTGAGAGGCCGCCTGGGTAGGTACCACCGCAATGTCTATTTCTCCCGCCAAACAGCAGTGTAAATGCACTGTTGTGTTCCGGTTTGAAGGACATTGTAGCCAGAGTAACTACTGGACATATCGAGACTTAACATCTTATGTCTCAGGATGGCGAGCGCAGTGAAATGCCAAGCAATGCCTTGTAACTCATGGTGTTGTTTGGTTTTGCTACTGTCAATGAGCGGTCGTATCACTTTCCATCAGGCGAATGGCAGGCTCGTCTCGTCATTCATAGCAATAAAAAAAAAAATATGTCTCTGGTATTAAAACAGAGAGAATTTCGTCATGTTTAGATGCGTATTTCTTTTGAATAACATCTATACATATAATGTAATCAATTTCCCCGTAAATGCTCTCGTAAATTTTAAGAGTTATGAAAAAAAAAGTTTTATATAATATATTCCAGCGAGCTAATATCCACTAAGGTTTAAGCTTTCTAACAGTACTTCCTTGCAAATGCGTGACCATCTGAAATTATAAGTTAGTCCTGTTATAGGTATTTGTGGACAAACAGCGTAAAGTTATTCAAGATCCTAATATTTTATTTGCTATTTACCAAATTAACGATTTATTAAAGGTACCATTATCTACCTAGTTAGGAACCTGTATTGTATTTAGTTGTGTTGCATTATGTTTAATTGTTATCGAATACTTTTATCGTTTTTGTTCCTTGTTAACCATGTAAGTATTTGTTAAATATGTCCGTTTTACTTCGCTTATCGATGTGATAAGAATTTTAAAAGGCAATTACATTAAACACTTTCAATCCTTGGAAAGTAGTTGCATTCTTTTACAATAATTGCTAAAGGTTGTTCGTGTATACTCGCGTTTTTTTTTAATTCATTGTACATGTAATATAAATAATTACAAGTTATTCATAAATACTCTTACTTTTGTGGACGAAATAAATTCTAATTAGACTTTAAAATATAATGACCAAATTATAATACTAATACTATTCCTATTAAAATTATTGGCACTAAAAATCTTTGTCATTCAAAGATGACTATGTCTAAAACAATAACTCGCAGCTTATAGTACATTGCTAAAATAGAAAATATTTTAAATGCAATAAAAGAAATCACCGTCCCGCGGTGTGGCGGAGCCGTATTGTGATGTGTCATTCGTGTTTATTTGACCGTAAACAGTGGAAGTGGGACACCAATTCCCGCCGTTAAATTGGTTTAACGCGATACGAGGATCAAGTTTATAGTCCGTGTTGGTTACATTATAATCCCCTGTACCCGGGGTTTATGCTTCCCCTCGTATGGCGTATAAAATATTGATCTATTACCTATTATCTATTTATTGAAAATTCTAGTAACTTCGATGGCGACCACCGTAGCCTGAGTGTGAATTGCGCAATAGACCGCGCGCCGTGATCTAGGGAAATGTGAATTATTCAGTGCGGTGTTGTGAATATGCCATGCCGTGGCAATAAAAAAATATATTATATTTAATATAAGCTTCCGTATCTCGTTTTGTAAGTCATAAGAGAGTCAATTTGATTATAAAGCGTTTTTAATTATTATCATTCACATCTGTTTATTAAGTATGTTTATGAAGACTGTTGTACTTTTGTTAGAAAAAAGATCTCATAAGTTTAATGTTAAGAACTACTGTCATTTCTCCATGATAAAACAAGGCTTATTCAAGTAATAATTAGTTTGGGGCGCATGGCGGGTGCTGTGTGCGGTCACTAAGGTTACCATGATACGCATCACTGCACACAGAAACACCTTGATGTAAACATTGGTGAGTTGCTATGGAAACACGCAAGCTACCCGCATCCGGCAGACGCAGTGCGAATAATTCCAATACGGTTCTGGAATGTGCCAGTGGATGGACGTTGAAACTAGTAATTTTAATCAGAGAACTATTGAATCTGTACTATTCTGAGATTTCGTTGTCTTTGGTTAATTGCGAAATGAACTATTTTAAATATGTTTTCATTTTATATGTTCTGGTCGGAACAAAATCAATACGATACGTATCCATAATATTAGTATGTACTAGAGTAGAGTATGTAGGGTCAAAGCTAATGTTTATTACAGCTTCTTTAAACTAGCTTATAAAATTGTTTTGGCATGTGCATATAAACTGGTTCACAACAGCTAGATGTAAAATTCTGTTTTTTTGCAAATACAATGTTTTTACATATTTACTCAGCTACAGAATTTAATTATCTAGCGTTAAGACGCAAAACAAGACCATAATTCAACAAAGTTGCACCGTCTTGTATACAAAAAGTCGTATAAATTATTACCGACTTCTTTAAGTCTAAGTGATTGGAATTGACATGGCCGGCACTTCATAAACATTTCGAGCAGGTCGAGACTCCAGATACTTAGCAATCTAAGTTAGTATTATTCGGAATTCAAAATTATGGTAATATCGTTAATTTATTTATAGATCGAAGGGTATTATAGGTCCCACAAAGAGTAAAGAACTCGTCTATACTCTATATGTGACTGTCATTTTCGTAAGTAAACAACCAAGCCTCCTAGACAAGGTGAGTCTTGCCGGTCTTTGAAAATTGAGAGGTAAAAGAAGGAACAAAGAAGGCAGGTTTCGTCATAAACGTATTCGTGGAGTTGTCGTCGATATGAAATTATAACTTTGAAAACATTTGGTCAGTACAGAGGTGTTTTTGTACGACAAACATTATCACTTTAGATGGTACATTTGTCCATGTAGATTGTCCATTGTACATAAAATAGTGTAAGACCCGGAATATTTGAATTGCACTTGGGCATAAGCCTGTGCTGGACCGACGACCTGGTTAAGGTTTCAGGAAGTCGCTGGATGCAGGCCACTTCCAACAGTGCAATGTGGACATCCTTGGGGGAGGCCTATGTTCAGCAGTAAACTTCTTTTGGCTGAAAAGAGAAGAGAGCGAGAAGAGATAAGCCTGTGTACAGTGAGGCTTCCATTGGCAAAATAACAACGTTACGTTTCATTCAAACCTGCTAGATGCACAGTTGTCACTCAAAACTTGCGAAATTATTCAAGCAATGATCAAGGCATACATGATTATTAAGGTCAAGTAACAATAACAGTGAAAGTAATATTTAACATGTTCAAATTAGTTAATTAAATAGTGGATTGACGAAGATTCGATTTACTTTTGGGATACACATTTTGGTAATAAATATTTATGCACTAGGTCTACCTTTTTCTGTTTTGTTTAGGATAAATGGTAGTGCTACTAAAGTTCGCCAATGTGTATTGTTGCAAACGTTTCTTGAAATGAAAATCAAAAATATTGTTTTTCATTAGTATGCAAATACATGTAAATAAACGCAGTTGGTGTACCAATACAGTTACGGGTATTTTTTTGCGACTCGGCGAATAACTTCTTAAATCAGAAAAAAAATATATAATTACAATGATATGACATACACTTCATGTTCCATTTCAAAATAATCACAAAAGTCATTACCTATCGACTGCTGAAAATAATGCGAAGTCGGGCGCCATTATGTTTCTTTTACTTGTTACCGTCCTAAGCACCCGAGAGGTCATTTGGGCAGTAGATTTTCTCCGATAGATGTAATATGTATATACTGATTTGATTTAAATTGCCGTTCGTCCTTCTCCCTTCTAATGAGTTTAGGACAGTTGATTATAATCTTTCACCGATTGACACATTTGTGGCTTGCAGTAAACTGGACCTACATAGATTTTTTTTAAATTGCGATTAATGTCGAGACGAGCATGCCATTTGCCTGGTGATAAGCGATACGACCGCTAATGGGCAGTAGCAAAACCAAACACCATGAATTACAAAGCAATGCTTGGCATTACTCTGCGCTCGCCACCCTGAGACATAAGATGTTAAGTCTCAATATGTCCAGCAGTTACTCAGGCTATAATATCCTTAAAACCGGAACGCAACAGTGCATTTACACTTCCGTTTGGCGGGAGAAATAGACATTGCGGCGGTACCCACATAGGCGGTCTCTCACATCAATACCTACCACCAGTGATTGACTGAATTGAAACGTGAAAAGGTGTCCATGCGTAACTATAACGGGTAGAAGGCCATCGTATCAAATAGCGAGGCCCCTCCCCTTTGTCGGTTAAGCCACCCCAGATGCTCACACACAACACATAACAGACACACAGGCACTACCCAGAACAAAACAAAACTATAACGGGTTCTCCACAATCCTATACGGTTCGCTATCCGAGCGGTTACGACTATTTATCCTATTCATTATTGGAACTTCGTAGTAGCTGATCGTGTGATGCCTATGTCAGAGGCATGCGCTGACTAGAAAAAAGTTTTTCTATTCCACAAGTATTTGTTTCTGGATGTGGTTAGACCGAACGCTCTCGTAGTTACTGATACCCACGACACAAGCATAGTAAAATGGGGTCAGGACTGTTAAGTGCATTTGTATAACTATCTAAATTATTCTTCAGGCTAGTCCTAAAAATACCGAAATCTATCATATGAGTTGTTGCACACGACGTTACACAAAGTAGGGAGATTGTATGATTAAAGATAGCAACAAAACATATAAACAATAATTGAATCAAATGAACAACTAGCAGCGTTACCAACTGGTTCGAGTTAGTGTACTCGTTACTGTAAGGTCGCTCAGACGAGATCGTGTTGATAATGAATGGGTTAAACTAATGACATACTTCATTTACTTAGTAATGTAATGCTCTCGTTGCCCCTTGTGTAAAGATAATTCTTGTTCATTTTTTACGCACAATAGTGGCAAATAAACAAGGGGCTATTTGGTTTTTGGTGGAACTTGATAGTCTTTATGAAAACAAAAATGAATAAGCCGCTTCGCTATGACGAAAAGTACAACTTTTGAAATTCACGAAAGCTTACTAATGCAGTGTCCGTTTCCCATTTTTCTACATTGTCAAAGGCCGACAGCGCATGCACCATTGAAATCGACTCCAGCAGCTTAGAGATCCTAAACTGTATACGCCGTCATACTAGACTCCAGTCACTAGATCAATCATCACCCGTAACTAAAATCACCTTTATTACCTTGGTAAGCCTTTGTTCAATTTTCATTTTCGTACTTATAGGTCAAAGTCCAATCATTTTCGTACCAGCCCGGATAGCAATCACTGTGAACAGTGCTCATACCTGTCATAGTGGTTCATGTAAGGTCGCATTTCGGGCTCATCTTGTGTGTATCAGATTTCGAGTCGACTGGTTATGTCAATCGTTGGGAGATAACCATCTCTTACAGGTGGATACTTTATCTGCATGAATGCTTAAGATCAGGTGCATTGTCGTCAAATTGTCATGATACTATAAAAACACTATTTTAACGCGAGATTGTGCAAGATTAAGGTCACCTGCCAATTAAAAATTGGTGCCAGATTCATTAAAGAAGCATTGATGTATGTACATCCACACGTATGCAATCAAATATTATAAAAATATTGTATTTTTATTGTTATAACACGTCATCGCTTTCGCGATGTTTCCACAAATGTAGATAGACCTTCGTTGCGTTGGAAACGGTTTCTTTCATACAACTTAGTATTGTGTTTGTATTGTACTGATTTCAATATCCCTCTTTATTGTATAAAGTATTGTTACATTGTTTTGTATTTGTTGTTATAGTAAGTCTTCCTATACACTTGTGAGTTTTGTCACAAACCTTTGAAAACGAAAATCTGTAGGTGTAGGTAAACTTCGGGCTCTGTTACATTTTCTTTTCACTTTCTTCAAGTCGATATTCTGTGAAATTGTGCTAGTGGTAACATATTCGTGGAGACTATAGTATACTTATACCTACTTATACATACATACTACTTATACATACGAAGATACGAAGATACGAACTGTCCAGGAGAATATCCGGCTAATTCGTTTATAGCAGAACTTTGTTATTACCTTATTCTCTTTGTATGGTATGATAACCTCGGTGGCGTAGTTGGTCAATAACCTGTTGTAGAACGGAAGGTCGCAGCCCGTAGGTTTGTTCCAAGCACACATAATTATATTTGAGTAATTTTCAAATTTTTGTTTTCGATATTGATGATTGTGCCTCTGAAAAATCTGTTGAAGTTTCACAAGACTCGCGTTTTTATATGAGGTTAGGATTATACGTGTCAGTATTATTAAATATTATACATTCGTATAATATGAATAAAAAAATAAATAATAAACTATTTTGTTTTGAAAAGGTACAGTCCACATAGCAGATCAGTATCGCTTAATTGATATGTAAATAATGCCGGTTACCCATGGACTGTTGTTCAGTAGTCCGATAAAATATTTTTATATGCCATTAAATTACACACAGCTGTTAGATTACGTAACACCGATATCGTAATATTACTAAAATGTGAAACGGCTGTGTTAACGCGCTGTGTTATCTGTGAACTTCGAACTAGGCAGTGTGTACATTGTCAATTATAAAAGGAACATATTGGTTTATTTTATATAGGGCTATTTAAACTATCCGATGCCCTCGAATTGGCATGGATTATGATTTATTCAATGTTTACATCTCTCAGACACGACAACACACAACGTAAACGAGTAATGCTTATAACAAAACTAGTTATCAGAAAATTTTAATATTTCTATTAAATGAGGACTACTCGTATTTGATATATCTTGTCGTGTTTTCATGCTCCAATAATGTAACATTAAAACCTAAGAGAAAGATACATCTATTTACAAAGTAGATCAAAAGCTTAGCATTAAAACGAAGGTAAAAAATCAGAATCAGTAAATTACATTTTCAATCAACACACCATAAAACAATGTTTATTCAACGTGGAAAAACAAAAGCTGTTCCCATTTCACAGAACAATAAAATATGCAAAAGCACAATATAAACTCATTCGTCTTTGACCTCTCGAAGCATTCCATGTCGCAGCCCTGAGCAAAGACCTCGGTTCAGTTTGTTTGACCTCTGCTCAATCAATACACTCGCCGAGGGACACTGGAACGGTGTCATTAGTATCTGATACTCTGTTGTCCTAATCGATTTGTAGGACCGTGGAAATAAATTTCCCCTAATTTACCCTGGCTCATTTCGACCAAGAGCGGTTACGAGCCGTGAAATTCGATTTTATTGGCGCCGATGTGCGTAAGTGATGTTGATGTGGATAGGTTAATTGTAGGAGCGAATGATTTAATGGATCCCTTTATAGGGTCATGGAGGCTGTTAAATAAGAATGCCGTAACAGATCGAGAATATGAAGTAAATTGATTTCAAACCTATTTAAGAGGACAAAATACGAAGCGAATTAACAAGAAATATTTTCGTTAGTGAAATTTTATAGAGCATTTTAGTATCGAAATTGTAAATCTTTATTTATTGGACTAAAAAGAATGAGGTACTCATTTCAACTGCATTTTTATTAATTTCGCAAGGTGTGGCCTAGATAGTGTAGCGAATTACACTTTTTATTATGTGTTAATTATCCTATGATACAAACAGGTATGAATACCTACACGAAAAGGCTACTTTTTAAATATCTGCTCATAAAATGTCACATTGTAGAAGATCTACCTTCCACACCGTTACTACAAATTATTAAAAAAAACTGTAAATACCAATGTATGTTCAAATGTGTCCATCGCTTTAGAATCAGTACGAGCGATAATTGTCGTCAGCTTGTTTTGGTTTGGTTCCATTGTGCGTCCATTAAGCTCGTTACTCCGCCGCGGGCGGTCACCTCCGGTCGTAGTCTCTGCGCCGTCGTCTGTCGCGTCGTGATAATATTGTGTTGTGTTAATACGTGTTAATAGTGAAGTGTTATCAGCACTTTTAAAAAACAAAATTATCTCGTTTTTCCGGATTATCACATGGTCTATTGATATCATTGTGTGTTGTGATTACAAAATTACTTAACTGCTTTTTATTTTCGAATAACCGATTCTTGATTTAAAAACATTACGACATTTATCGGCTTCGTTACATTCTCGTTACATATTTTTACGAGACGGTTGCATAGAAATTTACTATCGTAGATTTGATGTGCAGTAAGGTTCGATTAATTATTGTTTAATAGTAAAACGGTGATGTGTTGGCTTGTAGTCAGTACTAATAACCTTTTAGCGATACGATTCGGTATGTCGGCGTTTGTTTACTAATTGAACCGAAGGACATGGCAGCAGTCATCGCCAGAAAGAAGGTACGGATTGTAACATTCCGACTATTGCTTTAGTGTAAAAGTTGCTCTAATTTTGAAAAAGTTATTTTTTTATATAAAAAGTATTATAGTGTGGATAAGGTTCTTTGCGTGTGTCAACATCTTCAGTGACGAGAAGTCAACTGCTGAACATAGGCATCCCCAAAGATTTCCACACGACTTGTCAGAATAACCATATTATGTACATAGTATTCACTACCATAATATATTTACCCATTTTATCTTTGAGATAATTAGTGATACACCCTTTGCAATCACACTTTGCCATGTCGATTTGTTGCTTGATTACATACTTTTTATTTTTTATTTAAGTATATTTTTGGCATGAATTAGTGTTAACATTTGTTATTAGTACGTACAAGTGTCCATAGATTTTTGAATATTGGTAACAGATATAATGTTTGAAGACTCAAAACCTACCCTTGTTTATTTTACAGCACATTGGAGTACATAGAGTGCGTAAATATTTGAGACCTATCATTGTAGAGGACGTTAAGATAAACAAGATAAAAACTCAGGCATACAAATTGATTAATCTAGCAATGAATCATGAACAAATATCAGACATTTTAAATCTTTTTTCTCCATCGCTGTCATCAGTCTTTATAAATCCTCTGTAATCGTCTTTTTCTGTATAGTATCAGTAAACTGCGATAGACTGATCATAATAAAGATAAAATGAATCAAATTCAACTCTAAAATATTTTATCTTGTAATGAGATAGTATGAATGCGTTCATTGTTAACTTTCCGGTGTATCTTTTGGAATGAAGCCCAGAGACGAGTACAAAGCGAATTGTGGAATAAAATGTTCAACCAAAATCAGTCGAGTTCGTTCAGGCTGTGAAAGTTTTCATCCATCCAACATCATATAAGGACAAAGATAGATAAATGATCTCTGTGTCTTTAAATATCTTTAATGTACATAACAAAGTAAAATTAATGTTCGACCGAATCATAAACACGATGATAATGCACCTGACGATGAATCAATTTACGTTCAAAATTCTAGAAATAGCCATGTATTTTTTTTTTGGGCAGCGTAAATGTGTTGCGATTATAAATGCTTAACTGTATCCAATTAAAATTATTAAATTAAAAGACTTCATACCAAAAGTTGATCATTACATTAATCCAACACATTCGGTATGGCATAAGAAACTAACTTGCACGTTCCCTCCTAAATATTGAGTTAAACGAAGCGTGAAACTAAAGCTAAAATAAATTTAATAACTCATGCTAAATAAATCCGCGAATCTCTACAGCCACCTTGATGGCTTTTAAAAACTTTAGTTAGCTTTTTTATAACAGAGATTTTATTTTTTTAAGTGGATGCATGCTGTGAACTGTTGTAAAAGTAAGATTAGGATACATCTATTCTAATTTTGACGGAGAAACCGTTTTTGAAACAATTTTATTATTGCTCCGCTCTTGTTGGTCATAGCACGATAATATAATTATAGCGAATTGCCTTTCTCGATAAATGGGCTACCCAAGACCATAATAATTTTTCAATTCGAACCTAGTGGTGCCTGAGATTGGTGTGTTTAAACAAAAAACTAATTCTTCAGTTTATATTACATATTAGTACAGATTTTAGTGTCTTTAAGACGTGAAAAAAGCTGGTTATCTCTCATGTTGTTACAACTGTTATAATGTTTCCCCGATACCTTAGTCCAGTTCTAATTTTGCGCTGCGGTTGTGGTTAGTTTTAACTCTGGAAACTACCGGCCCGTACAACTCCAGAACGTTTCTCATGACGTAATACCTAAAGGACTATCTTTAATAGCATAATATTGTATCGTCATATTGGCTATGACGTTAACATCTAGTGTAGTTTCACATCCGACCATCGCGTCATTCAAAACGGTTATGAAAAATTTAATTCAATTAATGTCATATTCCTTATCGCCAGATGCGTCATTGCGTTACATAGGCTGTTGCTTTGGTCACGCTTGCTCTTATTCTCTAACAGCTTTGCGTGCAAAACCAAGCAAAATGTCATTTTGAATTTAATATAAGGACTTACATTTTTAAGTGTGTAAAATTTGGATTCGTAAATCTTGTATGGACCAACTGTAGATTTATAACATAACAATATGACGAAAGTTTAGTTAAACATAATATTATGTTGCTAATATTGAAAATAGTTATGCAAATAAATATAATTGAACTGAGCTGGTGTGTAGAACTTATGTAACTATTAAATACCTAGCAATACACAATAGGAAATTGTTTTTATTATACAATTGAATTGTGGCTAATTAAGCGGTTGTCTTCTAGGCAGAGGATTCAACGATTACATTGATTTAAAATGTAAATGCGGGTAGTCATATCATTAGTAGTTGTACAGACGGTCGCTTAGACATTACTAACAGCCCTTTAACCACTCAACTAACTGTATACAGTGTATTTTATTTTGTCTAGACGAAGCTAATGTATTGCATCTGGTGTCATTTGTCGTGCACTTCGTACCAGGTGTCGAGGTTGTTCAATTTTACGTGTTCTTTGTTCACAGTTTAATAGTTTTAGGTCGTGTTACATCTACTAAGTTGGATCAAAGATTTGTATCAACATATTCATTAAATTGAGTATTATTTTGGTAAAGTATAGAAAAAAAATACTTGTGATGAAAGCATTGCATTTGTTTTTATAGTTTCATCATGTACGCTGTTACTGATAAAGGTATGTCCCCGGCGTGAATCTTTTCATTTCTACCGCGTTGTACGGTAGGCATGTTATTATCAGAAGAGTTTTCCTGACATATATACAGCATAATATACGGACGTAGCTGTTTATATGCGGCAACGGGTTTGTGGTCGCCGTGTGATTCACACCACTGTACATCATTTAATATTTCAACAGTGTCATAGCGGAGTGGACGTGTGTAGAATAGAGTGTAATTAATAATCACTTTGTGTGTTTCGGATATTTGATTGATACTCCTTTCAATAAACAGTAGTTATCAAGTTTGGAAAAATGACGCACGGAAGATCCTCGCAGATTTTGCAGAAGGTACGCTATTGGCAGATGCTGCCATTGTTTAATTTAAGTACGGACAAATAAGGAAACTTGAATTAAAACGTTTATAGACGTACATAGGTATTTATATAGCTAACGATTATTGTTTTAGAAATATTTAAGAAGTAGCAGATGTGAAGGTCGACGAATATGTAATTAAGGAAGTGCGAACTGAGTAACAGGTTGGCACAAGTCATTATGCAAATAATTAAACCATATTTGGTGTAATATGCTAGCTATAAATATAATGAAAACCAAAATGCATCTATAAATTGAAACAGCTCTTAATTTAATAATGGCATGGCAAATACGGATATTTGGGAGATATAGAAAATATTCCAGTAAATGAAATAAAAATTGTTACAACAAATTGTTTAGAAAAGCTAGTTTTAAATTCCCGTGCTGAAAATAAGATTTATATTTAGTGCCATTATATTATTGCTACCCGATTGCTGAAAATAGTTAGTTCATATAACGGAAGAAATTAATAAGCGATCGTAATCTCGATCTAAGAGTCGATCCCGAAATTAAACCGATCAAAATTAGTTAATCATGGGCGTGTCGATTAATCTATGACCTGATTGGTGCAATTTAGAGATTGAACTTTAGATAGCAATCGAGATCGTTTATTAATTTTAGTCATAAAGTTATGTTTGAGGTATTGGTATTTAAACCGATTTTAAAATTTGGACACTGAGTTTGTCGCTAATATTAAGTAATAAATAAAAATAACAAAGAATACACATTTTTAAGGATATACTTTTTCCACTGTATCAGTCACTGACATTAAACTGATAGTTTTTATCGTTCATTCTCGATAACTTCGATTTTAGTATTATTGAAGAAATTTTTTTTTTACTTATTTAAAACACTAATTCAAGCATAATATGATAATTATTTATAATTATAATTTATTTTAAACATATGGCGTAACCATACTCAACTTAATAATAAAACAGTATTATTTAGAATTCTATAGGCATTACAATGAGCCCACACAAGACTTTGTATTTAATCAAAGACTCATCATGAGATGCATAATGTCTGAATCGTTTACTTATTCCTCGATAGTTTTAAATGCCTTTAAATTGCGTTAGTTTTCATTACTTATTGGGAAAATACGTTATGTAATACGCTTAATAGTTAATAGGCTCAAGTAATTAGCGTATGTTGCGGTTAATGGTTTGTTAATTTGACGTCTGAAGTCGTGACGTATTGGGGTCTTGTTGCGGCCTGTTGCTACTACATTGAAGTAGGGAAATGAAGAAAATTATGTTTTGAAAAGGAGTTTGTGTACATTTAGAATCAAAGGATTATGAAGAAATTGCATGCAAAAGTTAAGGTTTTTGGGAAAATATACGAAAAAATCGTCCCAAGGCACCCAAAACCCATACAAAATTTTGTGCTAGAATGCCCCTAAAAATTGCCTCGGTCGGGGATCCTCGGCCTCTCGTTTCACACCCGCTTCTGAACCAAATGCGCCAAGGAGGCTGGTAAAATTGAAAAACATACGAGAAGCTGCGATGAACAATCGAATCTTTGAACATCAATGTTGGAACAACAATCCCCTTGATGATTGCAAAACTACCTTATTTAACATGAATTTTTGTCAATTAAATTCCATTGTCCGTTCTGTCCAAGTCCAGTTTCGCTCGTTCACGTCGGAACAGGAATGAATTAGGAGTCAAGTATTCGTCATGCGGATGAGATAACATTGCAACTGTCGAGCGAATACCGACCAATTAGCCCAAGTTTTGTGTTACTGGTTTAAGACCATCTGTTGCCAGTTTACGCGTACACTTCATTTCATAACTACATGTGTGCATATAATGGATACTTTAATATATCGATAATAAGAACTGTCGCAACTAGGTAAGATCTTGTATCGTGGGTATCCGGAACTACTAAACTTCTCGGTCTCACAAACACCCGGACCCGAAGCAAATATTTGCTTCGCCACGGAGGCTGTCATTATGAGTTAGTATTATTATTTCACCTGTGTCTTGTGAAACCCATAAGCACTCAATACACAACAGTCAATAATACTACCATTCCTCAGTTTGTTTTCCCAAGCGTTGTATAATATTTGACAATTGACATTTGCCACATTCCCCGTCAAGTGGTTTGACATTTACCCACCTGAACTTTATTGAATAGCGTCGTGCAGCAGACGCTACCCTACATTTCTGTTTTCCGTTGCCGTGTAATGGGGTAGGTTTCTTTTAGGTCAGTGGATATGAATGGCTTCTATTCCGCACAGGTTTTATTATTCATCATTTTGAATTTTTTGTTTGTTGAGTTTCTTTACGAGGAGTTGTTTATCTAGAAGAGTATATTTTGGTTGTGATGTGTGAAGTGCCTTGAAGTGTATATTTCGGTGGTGATTGCTAAGTTCGTTTTTTTATATTTTCTTGATGAAATTGCTATTAAATAGGTGGTCTGCCTTTAATACTTACCTAAACCTTTCTACCACATACAAAGAAAGATATTGGTCACATTCGAAGATAGAGAAATGTAGTGATACCGCACATTAAATTCTAGGTTCGATAACTGCGGACACTATTGTTTTTTAGATGATATCCTAGAGACGGTATAGGAGATATAACATTAATCTATAAAAATATTCTTGGTCGGATATAGATGCATTCAATGCTCGCCTGTCCCACCGGGAATACACGAACACGAGAGTTTATGTCGTTAAGTTTATATCGGAAATCAATGAAGGATGTATATTCTGATGAGGTGCATCTCCAGTGTTGTGAACTAAGCAACTAACTTTAATAGGGTTATTTAAATTCGGCTTGAACCTTGCCACGACAAACAAGTACCTACTAAACTCGTTTGTAGTGGCAAGCGTTTTAAATATTCGTATAAAATTGCATTGCAACTTCGTCCTTTTGTATATTCGTTTTAATATTAGGACTGAAATGGTGGAAATTATTTTTCAACCCACAAAACTTATACGCATATTTTATTTCCAGGAGTCGTGCCGTTTGGTGGGTGGTTCGAAGTTCTACGAAATGATGGAGGACCCTACATCAGTCAGCACCACCACACCTTCGCCTACAGAGAAACACGACCACATGAAGCCCATTGAGAGCGACGATGAAGGTAAAAATTGTTAGTAGATTTCTCATTTATTTGGTTAGTTAGTTTTAGAGTAATTCTCCCACCAAACAGCAGTGTAAATGCACTGTTGTGTTCCAGTTTGGAGGACATTGTAGCCAGAATAACTGCTGAACATAATGAGACGTAACATCTTATGTCTCAGGATGGCGAGCACAGTGGAATGCCAAGCATTGTACAAAGCCATGCTTGGCATTCCACATTCATGGAGTTGTTCGGTTTTGCTACTGCCATGAGCGCTTCCATCACTCACCATCAGACGAATGGCTTGCTCGTCTCGCCAATAAATGCAATAAAAAAAGAGTCGGCTAGGAGCATACCACGATCGTGTCGTGGTCCTATCAGCCATTTGGTTTAGTTTTAGATTCTCTACTAAGGAAGCATACCATATGGTATGGTGGTATGAATGTATCGGATGAAAGTATTCTTTGTATGAATTAGTCGGTAGTAACCTGTTGTATCTATCTATGCTGCCTATTAGACAATAGACAGCTCTATCTTGGAGCAGTGACGTTCTATAGTAATAAAAAAGGTTTGATATTTATTTATATACTCGTATCAACTTAAATATAATGCCATAACAGCTTTTATAACTAAGGCGGCATTATACTCTACTACTGTATAATATAAAGCTACTTAAACTACACATAGAATAAACGATATATCTATAGCATCGTCAAAGTAGACTATGTTGCGTGGGCAGAGCTTTTATCTTAGATAATGAAGATTATCCCACTTTCATTTATCCTCCTTTTAGTCTAATTAAAAATGGCAGGCACTGAAATAATATTGTGGACCAAAGCTTGGTAAATCTCTTGATGATAGTAACTCGTATTCTAAAACTCGGTAAATCTCTGAATGATATTAACTCGTCTTACTAATCTACAACTAAATTAATTAAATAGAAAATAATTGCGGACGTTTGGGGAAGAAATAGCCATTTTATATTCATTTATTATAAATTATGCTTTATAGTGTATTAAAGTCAAACTACCTTTTTCTGTCCTTGTTTCTCATTTTTGGTACAACATACATAACTCTTCATAATATACAAGCATGACGTAACGTGTAAGTGTAATTTTTAATATTTCGCATGTAGATATTTCTTTTCTAACGATGTATCACCATGATCTTCAGCCACAGGAATTCAACAGCTGAATATAGGCCTTGCCTAAAGATATCTAACCTCATACTGGAGATTACTTATTGCCTGACTTAAAGAACAGTAAGCTCCTTCATCGCAGATCTGTTCACAAATAAATACACCCAACAGTCACATACATTGTCCTGATCCCACACTAAGATCGAGTCTTGTGTCGTGGGTATCGGAAAATACGAGAAACTTTTCGGTCTCTCAAACACCCAAAACCAAAACAAATACCTGTGGACCTCACATTTATTTGTTTCGGTGTGGGGATCGAACCCGCGGCCTCTCGTTTCACGGTCGGCGTCTAACCAACTGCGCCCCGGAGGCTGTCAATACCTAACTTATTCATTCTATAAGACAAAAATGGAAGTAGTCATTGTAAAAAAAACGTCCCGGAAGATTCACATATCACTCCGCCCCATGATCACGAGGGTTTTCGAAACTTAAGATTTAAAATAAACCAAAAATCGCGATAAAATTAGTATTAGTATATTTTGAAGTGGTAGAGCCACACTGTTATCAGTCATGACTCAGCATGAATGGGCAGGTTCGTCCGGGGCGTTACTACTGTCTCACAGAAAATCGACGTGAAGCCAAGCTTTGCTGTCGCGTTTCGATGAGTGAGATTTTCGGATGCTCAATATCCCTTTTCTCTTCCCAACCTTTTTCCTTCCTGCTCCCCTCCCGATTTGATGGGTCAGCAACACATCCATGGTCCAAACTTTATGGATGTTCATGGGCGGCACTTACCGTCAGTTGACATATTTGCTCGTTTGCCGGATCGATGCAATAACTAAAACAGCATTTTTTAAATGTGTAACATTTACTTAAACACAATAAACTATCACATTGGAACGTTTTGCTCCTAAAATCAATAACTATCTAAATCCTCGATATTTTTTCGCAGTATCAGACGTGGATCAAGAGTGCACAGTGTTCAGCGGAGTCAGCTATCTTGGCGCGCAGAACATATCAGACCCCAAGTCGGAGAGCGACATCCAGCGGATCATGAAGGAACTCAGCTCCATGCCAGAGAGCAGGGATGGAATCGCCGTGTCTATATCCATTCCCGTGTGCTCGCAGGGGCTTGTGGTGTGAGTAGTCATTTGTTTATATGTAGGCTAGAATAGATACATGATAGTGCTTCAAGATTTAGAGGTATGGGCAATTGACCAACTAAGACCAATTAGCCCAAGGTGGATGACTGAGAGCTAAGTCCACACAATCGTAGACAAGGCCCTATCCTGGAGTGCGATATATAGAGACTGATATAGATGGAATAGGCGTTTGACTTCAAACTTGAAAATACCTTTATTATTATTTAATATGTAATCTACACTGGCTGATCACGAAACGCGTCTTTTATGGGTTCACTATGACGAGTTTTCGGAGTACGGTCGTCGAAAAACAAGAGTAAAGATATTGCTACGCGTCAATTTTCTATAAGAGAGTGGTATCATCCCGGTAAGACCACACATGGGCAATGTAGCTTAAACGAGCTAGAGAAAAAATAGCAAGTACTTCAGAAGTTTTTAATAGTAATGATACATAACTTGTATCTGACTGCAGTTTCTCTACTATGTGCTAGTTTTGGGTGTGTCAAAAAAAGGTCTTAACATTTACATTTCCTTTTATTTGTAGTTTATACCAAGCGGATTCGAACAGCGTGATGACTCGCTACGCAGTGAACCGCATCTCGTTCTACGCTCGGGGCGCCGCCGGTTCCCCCGTGGCGTCCTGCTTCGCCTTCACCTGGTCCCACGGCGAGACCAAGGAATCCGCTGTGTATAGATGTCATGTCTTCCGCTGCCACATAGCTGAGGCCGTCACGCAGGTTTCTAGTAAGTTCTTGAAATAATCATATTGGTATAGAGAAACTAATTGGATCAATTCGAATAAACAGTATTTAAACCTAACAGTCACCTACATAGTCCTGACTCCACACTAAGATCGAGCCTTGTGTCGTGGATATCGCACAAACCCAGACACGAATTAAAAATCAGTGAATCACACATATATTTGTCTTGATGCGGGAAACGAACCCGCTGCCTTGCGTTTCACAGCTGATGTATAACTACTTGAGCCACGGGGACTGTTGAAAACTGGGAAAACCTATGAAATTCAAGAGATTCCTGCTATTACATTTCGCTTACAGACCATATTGAAATAACTGGTGACTACCTGTCTTGTTCCTCTACCATTCCTAGGGAACAGAAACGTCTGTACGAAGCCCCAGAATTATCTATAATGATAGATTAGCGGGTTACATAACGTTGTAAACCGCTTATAATTTCCACGTCATATGCTACATACATATAAAGCACGCGTGTTGGCTTGCGGAGCCGTAGCTTGACTGTTAAATCCATCTCGGCGCGAACTAAAAGGTTCTCCAATTCATTTTTCTGCCGCACAGTCAAGCTGTGGAACGGTTTGCCATCACACGTGTTCCCACCTTCCTGTAATTCTGGGTCCTTCCGCCGTAGCGTGAAGAGGCATCTCAGCGGGCCGGCATGATTGTATCGAATGGTATGAGACTACCGTCTGATACCATTCGATACTCTATCTGGACGGCATTAGCGCTTACCACCAGGTGCAATGCAGTCACTACGCCGCGCCAGAATAAAAAAAAATGAACATTATCAATATCAATAATGGCTGTCCTTCGCCTATTTACGCACATTTCGATACAATGTGCGCGTTCATGATAACTTTAAATTGAAATTGACGAGATGTTTGGACTTTCAATTGCTATGCGCCGTGATCGTCTCAATGAGTTGTCCAAATAAATGGAATCAGTTTGTGATCATAAGCGTAAAGATTTGCATGTGTTTTTATTACGTGTGTCGTGTTAAACAATCTGAAAAGTAAGGGGTTTTGTTGTGGTCAATATATTATTATTAATCTTAGCCTAAGCACCGTTTTTGCTTCTAATATTTCAATCATTCATGAAAACTTTTCGAAACAGTTATATTTAATTTATCGAAAATATATTCGTTCATAGAGTGGTTTGTGGTCGTTTCAAATATGGTAAATTTGCTTCTACTTTACTTATTTTCTCTATTGCATATTGGGATATTTTAATCAATTTAGAAATTAAAGCAAACATATCGAAATAGAACTTTCGATATCGCCCATCCCTACACGGAAACATTGTAGTATTTACCTATGATAATTATATAATATCACTTGTCTCTACATTGCGCGAAATCATCAACAGAGCCGCGTATTTCTGATACTATCTGCGATTTATGTAATTACGTTAGATATTATGATCATCGATTTTAAATCGAAAAGTTTTATCGATATCCCATCTCTACACAATAAACATTGTTGTACAACATATGAGTTGAGTCAACATTGCGTAGAGTCATCGACAGAGCGTATTGTGATAGCGCGTATATTGTGTCGCCGTGTCCGTATTCCCCGGCGTTTGTCATTTATCATTGTACATTATTGGGTCAGTTTATTGTCAACATAACTTCCATGTGCTATAAATTGAAGTGAGAGAGTAAACAAACACTTACTGATTTGGTTATAGTTGTTTTATGTGCCGAACTCAGTAAGTAGCGAATTTTTGAAATATATTTATCAAATTTAATTATGAAAATAGAACAGAAATCAACATCATAAAATTGATAACAATTTAAGTTTACATAATACAATATTGTAGTTAGCGAAATCGCAGCGATATCGTCACTACATCGCATTCACAAACAATAATAATACTGCTCACGCCTTATCAATATGATTCTATTGCTGTATGTTTTTTTCATTAGCACATATGTGACCGCTAAGAGCTCTCGTATGCGCGATAAACATATCTTTTGGTGTTTTTATTTTCAAAATTGTTTCAGGAAAGTGTTTAAAAATATAATTAGACACAAAAATATATAGATATACGTTTATTTAATAATGTTTTTTTATGAAAGTGTTCTTATTTGTGGAAATTAAGTTGTTAAATTCGGTGCGTATGTGAGGTAATACTGTTTGTAATATTGCATAATGCATATTCATGTCTAGTATCATTGTCATCATTTGTAGAACCATTTACTCTCGTATTTTTCTACGACATTAAATCAGTACTGTTTTGCTCAACTGAACAATATAGGAATTGCACCCCCTACGGACATGCCTAGTGGGAGACCACGGTAAACATGGTTAAAAGTATACATGGAACAAATGTAAAAAAATTAATTGAATTATATCTCATATTTTATACGCGGTAATTTGTATATTTTTCATTACTAAGTTGTATAAACTCGCACCAAACTATTTCCATAAATAAATAGATAGGAACTAATCAAATAGTTTTCCTTGTTTACTGTTGGTATGATTATTTATAATGTACATAAAATTATATGTGTTTATAAAAATCGCTCGGTTAACACTCCATGAGCTGGTAGATTGTGTCTCCGCCCACATTTAACATAATATTCTAATAACACGAATTGCGCTTTATCTATACGCGGTACTAATTGTAAAAGATAATTTTAACCTGGTTAATTAATGATCGGGGTCGCTTAATTAAATAAGCTGTATTGAAAGCTTACATATAATAAGTGTAATGTGAAAGTATGTGTGGTATTTATGAATTTACTAATTCTAGACTAAATGCAAGTACACAATACCTAACGAACATAATGAATTACTAATATTATTAAACAATTTAGTACTTTAAAATCACCTTTTCACGAGTAAAGTCACCTATTTGAAATGTTTCTAAAATTTTAGCGTTCATTGTTATTTTTCATTACTCCCCAGACAAATTAAAAATGTGATATAAAAACGTGTGACCGATACAAATATTTACACATATATAATACTTAAAATAAACATGCTTTCACCAGATATGCAAGAATTTGATTAAAATGTCTGAATCTTATTGTAATATCTTATCTGACTGTCACAGTATAAACTATGCAGAATGTAAAGGATTTGTTACCTTCTCTCATTTCTTTTAAATATATCATTAATTTAGGTAAGTTAATTTATTCGTTTTTGCCTTTGAAAATTAGGGTTTTTAGATTTAGGTTTTTAATCTAGGGGCCAAGTGCATATCTGTTTTATAACAATAATTTAGCGCATTTTAATAAACCTTTGATTTCACATTTACTGATTTCTCGTGAAAATATATTTATTTAATTTTTAATCACGAAAGAAAAGGTCTTCATGATGACTAACAGTTTTTTCATATTAAGGAACATACATGTTCGGTATCTCTCGATTTTTATGACATTTGAGTCAGTTCCGGTTGTAAATCCGTACATAACATTTTCTTATTAATGTATGACGAGCTCCATAGACCATTTTTAAAATCTACTTTTATGCGATTGATAACAGGATTTTATTAGATATTTAGTTAAAAATGTCTTAATATGCTTTATAAACTTGGTATTGTAATTGTATTGTACCTTTCGTAGTAAAAAAGAAGTCCGCCCCGTGACCACGAAAGCTGAAAAGCAATCGAAACGTCGGGAAGTTAAAAAATGTAAAAATTAAACCAAATCGCGATAAAATCCGTATAAAATAGTTTTATTTCAATGTGTAACATTCGCGTAAATCTAAGAAACCATTAAGTAAAAAAGAAATTCTAATTCATAGTTATTGTTTACAGTATTGAGCTGTCATATTTTTGTTTTTAATTCACCCAATTACAACTTATTAATTAAGGATCTAATCATATTTAAAACAATAAAAAATGTCAATCCATATACAAAAATGATTAAACTGATATTATTTTAAGTAAGACATTCATCACCATCATCACTTGACCAACAAAAAGTCAATTTCTAAACATACGCCTTCCCCAAAAATATTACATTAACCTCCTTAAAGCAGTTAGAAACAATCTCCACAATATAATTTTTTTTTTCCCAGGTTGCTTCGCCAAAGCGTTCGAGCGCGTGCCGCGGTCTATGGCGTCGTCCATAGTGGGCGACCTGAGCGCCGCGCCGTCCATGACCGGGTCTTTGATCGAAGGCACCGGGCCCGCCGCGCCGCCCATGCAGCTCATGCATGTGTTGGAGTGCACTGTCGATATTAAGGAGACTGATGCTAAGGTAAGAAATATACGCAAGTGACTTAAATTGTCGGAGCATTGATACGTTTTTTTGTGTGGTCAAATGATAATTTGTTTGGATGTCTAGACCTCAAATTATGGGGTTATATAGTCAACATCTCGTCTTCTGTGCCGCAGAAGCTCAAAAGGTCTATAAGATACAGCAAGTAAAAAGTATTTAAATCATGTAGATGTCAAAATAAGGCGTGGGACTATAGGATAGAGTTGCCCTGTGGTTCGGGGGTGCAGGAATTCCGCCACGGTATCCCTGCCCGTCGTAAGAGGCGACCTAAAGGGGCCATCGGGGTCGTTGGGCAAACTGCGGGGGCAGTGCGCCCACACTTTTAACGATTCTGAGATGTGCGATAGAGCGCATAGTGTTAGTGTCTCTGTCGTGGACGCCCACAACATCTCAAATGGGCGTCCAAAAACAGTGGTTAAGTTGGGGCATTCATGGCCCCACAATAGAAGAACCAGCAATGGTTTTGCGCGGGGCGGTTACGCTGACGTAAATCGGGGCGCCTCTCGCCCTGGGATGTCCGGTGCCGCCCATAATGCGTGTGACGGTCACTCACAAGGGGTTTTTAGTCAATATGCTGGCATAGGTACTGTTAGGGACCCAGCCCGGTCACAATCCGCAGTGTGCCGGTCTGGAAGGCCAGAGACACTGACGTACCCCTTTCGGTCTCCCCCGGGGTAACGAAAGGGGAGCTTAATAGGTTTTTCTCTTGGACAAAAAAAAAGGATAGAGTTGTAAGCACGATTTGAAAAAAAAATACAAAAACTAGAATTTGAAATGATCTTTTAAAATTCTAGTTTTTTTTTTTTCTAATCGTCCGTACTACTCTATCTTACAGTTATTTTTGCTTCGGCCAAAAATAAACATACATTTATATTGTTAAACCATAGATGTGGTATAACATAGATCGGCAATGTGAAAGAGATAGAATGATTTATATCATACATTAAAACGAGATGCATGATGCGACCATGCGTTTACACGGAGAGCTAACATTAGCGATTTGTGTGAAAATATGTCATTTAAGCGAACGACAAATTTCGCTTATTTTCTTGATTTATTTAATATTTCAGTACTGAGCTACTTTTATTAAATGTAATTTATTATGGTGAGTTGTCCAGTGCCTGGATGTGATTGATTTTAGTGTAAAAACCCGAATAATCATAGTTTTTCATAAGATCGTATCACTTTTTTCAATGTTGTTTAATGACAATATTGTAGATTTGTAAGACAAACCTTGTATGTATATCGGTAGAACAGAATGTCCTTATTCATTATTTAAATGCATAGAAAGCATCCATTGCCCATAAAAAATGATATCATATACGTGAATTTATAATAATTTCAACCAACATTTGCTAGAGATTGATTGACAGTTTCGATCAATAATATTATGTCGATAAAAATAGTCAATGACCATAGAGGTTTCACTTCATTTTATAATCTCGTAGTATAACATCAATTCTATAATAACAGTTATTACTTCACTTTATTTATTCACTATTGATATTTGCTAAATATTAATTAATATTTCGTGTGCGTAATTTACCATTTCTGAGCCGGTTTCAAATTAACTGTGCCACGGAGGCTGTCATTTTAATAAAAAATATAGAACATTAGATATTATTATAAGGAATGCTTTACAAAACTTGTCAAATACAATTATTCTCAAATATGACGATTTATCTTTATTTACTTGTGTTTACGTATCTGTGTTGAAATAAACACAATCATTATTTTTCTGTTAAAATACCATGTAATGTCTCATATATATCTATAAAATTTAATTTTATTGGTTGGGCCGTTAGGTATATCGATATGATAGTATCGACAGTGCATGGCGCAGCATTATCTGTCACGCACACATGCAAACTTCACGCACACTATCATATTCTCGTTTTGGTTTCACTCAAAATTATACATTGCCGATCTATGTTATACTACATCTATGTGTTAAACAATTAATGTAATGAATGTTAACTATTGTAGGGCACATTCAGCCACGTGCCCAAAGAGCGGCTTGGGTTCAAGCTGCGCGGCGGCATCGACAAACAAGTGACTATCAACGTGCAGCAAGTGACCAACAACGTGCAGGCCGAACTCGACGATGCACAGGTAAATTTTTTTTTTTCTATTGATGTAGTATCTATAGGGCCTTATATTTTATGTGGAATTCGTCTCTTTATTTTTGGTAGCTAAAGTTTATATTTTATTTTATTTTAAAACATGGAAAACTTGCAGCTTATAACAAAAGAAGTAGACAATATAATAAATAACATAAATCTAATGACAAGTTCTCACTTATATAAATAAATTGAGAGAAAAAAAAATACAAGTGTGAGCACAAAAAGAAATAATAAGTACCTTATTAGCTAAAGAAACTGTGGCTAAGATTGTATATGCGATTGTATTTAAAATGAATCAAATTACAGAATATGAATGTAAATAATTAATTAGTTGTAAGTATTATGCAGAGCAGATGGTGTTTACAATTATATATACTTTTTCAGAATGGTTATACTGGTGGGCTGTACATCGAACGCTGTTTTGGCATTCTGCTTGCTCCAGGCAGGAGTGTGAAGCATTCCGATATGAGGCTGCTTGAAATGGTAAGAGACACTTCTATTTTACGCCGATATACACTAATTAAACTTCGCTCATCGAAAGTCACCCCATCTCTACTTTATTTGGAAGTCCAAGTACATACACTTTTTTAAAGAAGCAGATCATATTCATGGCTACGAACTCTGCCGATAGTTTCGTATGAATGAGCGTACGCTGTCTCCATAATGCATCCCCGACGGCCTATTAGAGTCATGTCTCACCGTGGGTAGGGGACACAGCGGGATGCCATGTGGCAAGGAGCGCTAGAATTCTACCACGACATCATCTGTCTATATGGTCTTTCGGGGTCATTGGCTGAGCATAAGGAGCACTACGCTTTCTTCAAAAGAGAACCGGCACATCCGTCATATTGTGTTTGTCACCGTTACTTTTCGTTAACCGTCACAAGCATTGTGGGCGGCACCGGACATCCCAGGGCGAAAAGCGCCCCGATTTACGTCCGCGTTACCGCCCCGCGCAATACCATCGCTGCTCCTTTAGTGTAGGAGGCGCGGATGACACTCACTTACGCCTATTTTTGGACGCCCGTTTAAGGTGTTGTGGGCGTCCATGACAGAGACGAGGCTCTATCGTACATCTCGGAGTCGTTATACGTGAGGGCACACCGCCCCCGTTACCCACTAACATTAAACAAACTAACGTGCGTGTGTCAGGTGAGCGGCTCGTCGGGCGGGTCGTGTTGCTCGGTGTGCGCGCTGTGGAACGCGGGCGAGTCCGCGCTGGCCGCCTTCAACGTGGCCAGCGGCGACGGCGCGCCTAACTACATGTCGCTCGCCTTGGACCTCGTCATACGCGGCATTCCTGACCCGCTCAGGTAGATATGATATAGGTATTTTTATGTGACTGCACTGAATCTGATGGTAGGTATAGTGCCGATCAGTAGACAGATTGTAGTCTTTCGATATCCGATATTATGCAGCTATATGGGAACTATGAAACCTTTTTTGATATCATGTACACAAGATTCAATGATGCAGGATGGTGTTACCACTTCCAACAGGTCACTGTGCGAATTTTTGGTGGAAGCCTATTTCTGTGGCTGAGGATGATGATGGTGATGATGACACGAGATTTAAAACCGGCCACCGTGACTCAACCAGTCGAATTACAGCATTCGTTCAGTTGTATAAAATACTTTGGACAGTCTATCCATAATTAAGCCATCTTTCAGTAATCCATGCGCTACACTTACCATCATGTGATGAGCTAATGCATTTGTTTACTTATATTTGTTACAGATTGGTGATAGAAACTCCAGTTAAAGTATATCCGCCCACAGAACGATTCTGGTATTACTCCAAAAGGCCGCTCGTTCAACAGTTCTACATCAATCTCAAAGAGGTAATATTTCGATCTTATTACCTTTGTCCTTATGCCATTCTATTGTGAGCCCTAAGGTGAGGCTTATAATATTCAGCAGTGTATTTCTCTGGATGAAGACGACGATGGTAATTAGGATTAAAACCCTCGTTGGAGGTCTGTGTTTAGTAGCGGAATTGTCATAAAACCCTACGTTCAGGGGTGGGTTTCTCTCACTCGAGATGATGATGGTGATGAATCTAAAGTCTTCGAGTGAGACGTACATATGATGTTCAGAGATGGAATTGTAGTGATTGATGATGGTGATGGTTGTGTGCAGTCGGTGGACGCGGCGGGGCAGCTGCAGTACGAGGTGTCGAGCGTGGAGACGGAGGGCGAGGTGGACCGCTCGCGCCTCAACCTGCCGCTGTCGCTGTCCAGCCTGCTGCCCTCGCCGCTGTCCGCCGCGCCCGCGCCGCCCTCGCCCTCCGACCCCGACTCCGGTAACTACACCTACTCTTTACTATTATAGGACCCCCCTTTGATCACGTCTGACTACATGCACATTATTAAGGTGAAGGTGTTCATTAATCACATGACCAGCTTTCTGATATTATTGTTTTTTTATTTGTGTACATACAACAAATTAGAAAATTAATTATATCGCCCAAGATAGTCACCAAAATGTGCAATAGTGGAAAACCTATTGTGGTCGGATTTTACTGAATTTACCATCAAAAGCATTGTAGTCAATGTAGTGCTTGTAATAATAACACAAAATATATTCATGAAATTTCTTTTATTAGCCATATTAACGCAAACGATGACATTCCTCAGATGGCGACGAACCTCTTCTCAGTGGAACGGGCGAAGTCTCCAAGGACTGCGGTGAAGACGTGCTCGTCAACTGGGCACAGGTTCTGCGAAGGTGAAAATTTGGCACATAAATATTTTGTTAAACGTTTATGTATTCGAATCAACATAATATTTCACAATTTGTAGCTGGACGGGGCCAAGGCCGCGTGCACTGAATCATCTGGTCCGCGTGGGAGTACCGGAAGCACTTCGCGGGGAAGTGTGGCTCCGACTCGCCGGAGTCGACCAGAACGACAAGCTGATGGAGACCTACAGGACTCTTATTAGCAAGGTTAGTATTTTAAAGAGTAAATCAATAATGCGTTTATGTCTGTATTGTGTGCATGTGCTAGTGTGTGTTCGGGCATATGTAAGTGCGTTTCCGTGTGTTGTCCGCGGATACGTGTCTGCGTGAGGCTCGGATACGTGTCCGTGTGAGGGCGCGCACGCGCATGCATGTACGTGGCTTGCTCACACGACCACGTGCGCGCCTTGACATTGACTCGCACACATGGAGACTACCATGCTCAGTTGGTTGAGTGAGCGTGTAGGTGTGTGCGTGTGTATGCGTGGCCGGGTGATGGCGTGTGCGTGTGTGTTGAGTGCTTGCGTGTGTGTGAGGGTGTGTTTTTGTGTTTGCGTGGGTATAATATGAGGGTGCGCGTTTGTGTGTATGTGTGGCGTCTGCGTGTGTGCATGTGTATGCGTGGCCGTGTGAGCACACCATCATACGGCCACGCATACACACCCTCCCACGCATACACATGCACACACACCTACACACACGCCCACGCTTACACACCCTCACACGCACACACACGCAAGAACCCAACACACAACGCACTCACCCTCACTCCGGCTACGCATACACGCGCACACACACGCCACACGCCCACGATCACTCAGCTAACGGAACATAGTCGTCTTCATGTGTGCGTGTCAATGTCCAAGGCGCCGCGCGCGTGGTCGTGTAAGGGCGCCTGTTTGTGCAGTGCGTTTGCCTGCCCGTGTGAGCACAACCTCATTCGGCCACACATACAAACGAACACGTAGAGTGATGTAAGAGTCCTGAGAGCGTATGCGTGTGTGAGCGTGGGCGTGTTTGCGTGATTTAAGCGTGTGTGTGTACGAGCGTGTGAGGATGTGAGCACACGTGGGTGTGTGTTTGCGTGATGTGAGGGTGCATGTGCATGTGAGAAGCGTGAGCGTGTGTATGTGGGAGGGCGATGCGTGTGTGTGTGTGTGTGTGTGTGTGTGTGTGTGTGTGTGTGTGTGTGTGTGTGTGTGTGTGTGTGTGTGTGTGTGTGTGTGTGTGTGTGTGTGTGTGTGTGTGTGTGTGTGTGTGTGTGTGTGTATGCGTGATGTGAGCGTGTTCGTGCGCATGTGTCAGCGTTTTTTGTGTGTGCGTGCATGAGCGTGTGAGGGAGCGTGTGCGTGTATGAGCGTGTGCGTGTGTGAGCATGGACGTGTGTAAGCGTGAGCGTTTGTTTGCGTGATGTGAGGGTGTGAGCATGTGCGTATGTGAAGCGTAAGCCTGCGCGTGTAGGCGTGTGATGCGTGTATATGCGTGATGTAAGGATGTAACCTTGTGCGTATGTGAGCGTGGGCATGTGTTTGCGTATGTGAGCGTGGGCATGTGTTAGTGTGTTCGTCTGTGATCTTACGCGTGTGTATGCGTGATCGTGTGAGCACACCCTCACACGGCCGCGTATACACACGCACACACACGTTTACACTCTCACACCATGCATACACACGCATAAACACTTACACGTCTACGTAACACACGCAAACACGCGTGCGCCTTGGACACTAACACGCATATAGACACGACGGCACTCCGGCTGGCGGTGTGAGCATGTGTGCGTGTGCGTGTGAGAATGTTGTGAATGCGTGCACGTGTGAGCACACCCTCACACGGCCACACTCACACACACGCACACACCATCACACCACGAATACACACACATGCTCACACGTACACACGCTCATTCGGGCAGACGGAGAGTGGCCGTGTTCATATGTGCGTGTCAGTGTCCATGTGTGCGCGTCAGTGTCCATGTGTGCATGACAGTGTCCAAGGCGCGCGCGTGAGCGTGTGTATGCATGGCCGTGTGAAAGCGGTGTGCACGTTATGTATAGATGTGTGTCACGTGTGCATGTGATACGATATAATTCAGACATACCTTATCTATCCCAGTGACACATAGCTATAAAGTACCGCTACGTTGCAGGACTGTCCGTTCGAGTCGGTGATCCAGCGCGACATCGCGCGCACGTTCCCGGCGCACGATTTCTTCCGCGAGGCGGGCGGACTCGGCCAGGACTCGCTGCTGCGCATGGCGCGCGCCTACGCCGTGTACGACCACGAGGTCGGCTACTGCCAGGGACTCAGCTTCCTCGCCGCTACGCTGCTGCTGCACGTACGTACACACATACATTACTCTATTTTTACATTGTTCTTAGCATAGAATGTGAAGGGAGATAAAACTTTACTTAAAAACGGCAACGCTGTGGCAACGCTGGCGCAACCACAGCCAGTGAATATGGCCGTGGGAAATACAATAACACTAGGCTCGCAAGTGCCGATTCGCTCTCGCTCGCGGCTTGCGCATGCGTGTTACTGCAGTAAATGCATAGTGCGTGCGAGCACGTCATGTAGAATAAACAAAACTATTTTTCAAATTCTGCAAGACGCACTCTATAAAATAGTTAAATATAACATGGGGTAGTAAAATGACTTTTCACTCATACAAATATGCATATCAATTCTTGGCAATCCTAAAACCATAAACACCGCAGTTTGTGACATAATAACTTGCAAGTTGACTTATTTGTTTCTGTCGCTTTTCAGATGCCGGAAGAGCAAGCTTTCTGTCTACTAGTCCGCCTCATGTACGGGTACGGCCTGCGCGAACTGTACAAAGATGGCTTCGAAGCACTCTACATGAGGTTGCACCAACTCGACAGACTGATGGAGGTAATATTACTCCGACCAAATTATGGATTTATGCGTTTATAAACTTAGAAGATCCCGTACATAAACAACGAGAACTGGAAAATATAAAATCCATCTATTTTGGCGTTACAGTCGTGTAAATGACGTGATCCATTAAACAATATTTATTTTATAATTGCAATGCAAAATGACCTCACTGACACCTGACAATAAGTTTTAATAATCCCAAGCAGATTATCAACCGACGAGAATCACGATTATCTCACCGGTCCACACAATTTTGCCAGGCTATTATAAACCCTATGTGGATAATGCGATGTATTATTGTCGGTTACAGGAGCAGCTAACAGACTTGCGAGCGCATTTCCAAGAGCTAGGCGTGGAGCCGCACATGTTCGCGTCGCAGTGGTTCCTCACCGTGTTCACAGCGAGGTTCCCGCTGCCATTGGTAACATAAACTTTATTTATTGGCTATTACTCTACTTTTAAAATTACAAATTTTATTTTTGTAATATTTCTAGGAAACAGAATTATATGAAATGGCGACAATGATACAACTAAATAAGTACACAACTATAATTCTGAACTATGTATTTAGACAATAAAGATACTAAATCTTCCAATTAAGACATTATCTTTGATTATATAAAAGAGCCAAAATGGCTAATTAATTATACTTTCAAACAATGCCTTGATGGGAACTATGAATCAAATAATGTTACCCCTAAATTAGAATATTGAAATCTGTCTAATATTAACCCACATAAATTCTTTTTTAACGATTCCAGGTGTACCACATTTTGGACGTGTTCCTATTACAAGGCATCGACACGCTGTTCCAAGTGGCCCTAGCATTATTGTCGCGCTCGCGGAAAGATCTATTGACACACGATTTCGAAGGAGTACTCAAATATTTCAGGTAATTACGTGATAATAAATATCTATTACCCCTGTATCCCAAATATGTTTGGTTTAAACTCGAGGTATCATTACACAATTATCAGACTAGCCATTAATACCCGAAGATTGTCAAATACTATGACAAGCAATTCGAAAAAAATACGTCACCAAGTCTAGGGTTCTGTACAACTTTAAGTTACTTAGGTCATTGAGATTAATAATTTAATATTCGTTAATTAAATTCTTACAGGGTTACTCTCCCCAAAAAATGTCGCGCCGAGGAAACTTCACGTCAAATAGTGAAACTAGCGTGCAGCATCAAGGTTAAACGGCTCAACAAATATCAACAGGAATATGAGAAATTTATTAAAGGTATTGTATTTTTCATTTTACTAAAATTATATTCTGTATCTATTTTTACATGTAATGATAAGTGCGGCGATGTTCATATCAACTAAAAAGACAATTATTTATCGCAAGTTAAGACCCTTATCTTGTTTGGGGTCAAATATGCTACCTAGATGGGCCACAGTCTGGGTTTTCACATTGAGCAATTAATCGCTAATTAGGTCCTAATACTATGATAAGTAGTACACACAAAATTACTTAAAAGTATAATCAAATTCCTTTAATTGCAGAATCGGCAGAAAAAGAAAAAATAAACGTGGAACTGGAAAGATTAAAAGTTATTAACACGCAGCTGCAACAGGAAAAAGATATGCTCGAATCACAACTGAATGAGGTAATGCTTAATCTTTGTAAATAATGATAACCCTCAAACTGTACAGGCGAAAGCTTCAATAATTTGCCTTAGAGATCCACGCAGAGCCTTTTACATTATTTCGATATTAATTAATTTATTCGTTTAATAGAATTGTAATAAAAATGCTTCATATGTATTATCCGCATTATATTTTTCAAATGATTGTAGTATGTACTAGCTCAAACCGAAGAAAATATCGATTATCGAATCCACAAGTTAAATTATCAGTTATTGATAAACTCAAAAATATAATATTGATTGTCAACTATGTCACTTGCTGAAATATTATTTAATTATCAACGATTTCATAAATGAAAGAGTTAATTGTCGACTATACAGTAATACTTGGAACATCAACTAATTTACTAGTAAAAAATATCGACTACCGACTAAATCAGCTACCGAAATATCCTCATTCGATTATTTTATTTATTATTTATTAATCCTTTATTGCACCATAAAGAAAAACAATTACAATGAAATAATATAAAAAAGAAAAAGTACAAAAGGCGGCCTTATCGCACTGGGCAATTTCTTCCAGGCAACCTTGGGATGAATATAAAAACAGGAGAATTTTTTATACCGATTAATATTTATAATATATCGATAGAATGCTTTTAGTTGGCTTGGCTAATTAGTATGCATTGTAGGCGCGCGCGCAGGCCAGCGACGCGCACGCCGACGCCGCGCACCACGCCGCCGTCGCGCGCGACTACCGCGACATCTGCGCGCGCCTCGACAAACAGCTGCACCACATGCAGGTGCCCATACATACTGCGCCTAGCTGATACACACCTATACTACTGTGCCCCTAGCCGGAACATTTTGAAGTATCGTATAGTAATTCTCGTATAGTAAAGTAAACGTTTCCCGCTGTAAAATTTTAGTTCCAAATACGCTCACAATGGCGCTGTTTAAATTCCCATACAAAATTTTACTTTTACTATTCTATTACGATACTGCAAAATGTTCCGGCTAGGGGCACTGCACTATACTGAGCCTCTGGTAAAGCTGGCCAGAAGTTACCACATACTACACTTAACAGACACAATTGGAAAAGGCTAGGCTAACGTTAGTAGGATTAAAAAACTTAACACAACAGCCAAAGAAATTAAATGATCGATCAATGGTGTCTGTCCACATTACCGTTCTGTCTTTTGCCTGGTACGTTAATGGCACGGCCATGGACCATGATACTACGTTATGGTTAGGTCCTAAAAGCAAAATATGACTATTAAAACCTTTCAGAAACTTGTAAGTATTGCCCTTGCATTATGTATGCAATTTAAGTTTAAGCATCATAGAAATTATAAATATAGACATTTTGGCCGGCGAGCTTTAGCTTGTAGAAGTCCAAGCATTAATTAATATATTGAGTACTCCGAAGAACTGAAACTCCTTGAACCAGGGAGAATAATTGTATCAATTGTTGGGATATTATACTCGCGCTAGTCATAAAAAATATAGAATATAATGTTTATTGTTATTTCAGGATAACATCAAAGACTGCGTTAATTGCAGTGTCAAATTAACTCAGAAAGACAATAAAGAAGGTAAGAGTTTATTTTACATTCGTATGATCATTAATAGTTCACAATAATGTTGTATGAGTAATAAAATACAGATTGTCACTGAAATTACAACGCCAAGAAAAAGACGCAATGTCATCAAACGATAATTATTCGAACCAAAACGAATTAAACTCAACAGAAGCAGAACAGAAGGGTGATAAAATGGAGGGGTCGAGTGATACAGAGGCGCGGCTGAGGCAGCGAGTGCGGGACCTCGAGCTGGAACTGGCACAGGTCAAACTGGCTCACGTGCAAGCACAGTGCAGTAACCAGGTACCACCTAGCAAACCACCTTTAAAAGCTCTTTATATAGCTTGATTTATTTTACTGGACTGAAAAAATAGCTACAATTCAGAATATACACCGGTAAGAATGGTTATATCTCGCCGAGAATTGTGAATAAACACACATATAGTCCCGATTTCTAATAACTAATAAGATACGCGCTATGTGTCGATTTTTGCACGATTCTGCATCGAAACAAATATTTATACAAATATATTTTACCTCGATATCAGAATTCACACACACAATGCTACGGAAGTCGTCAAAATATATATCATACAACAATTAATTTAAGATATAGGACTCGTTGTACTGACTTTAATCGTCTCTATCTATTCACAGGAACTCAGTCATCAGCTTAGTGCGGCTCTCAACGAAGTGCAATCAGCTATGAACAACCAGAAACAATCGGTAGCTCCCTGGCTTGTACGGACACTAGGTAACAATCCCTTTTGACCCCTTTTTAATTTGAAAAGGAACTGTTAAAAACACGTGCATGATTGATTGATTCGCTGAACCTAAACGATCGATCAAAGCTTTGCACTCGAATTGACAAGCACAAAATATAAAACTAATATTTATTTAATATATTCGAAGGAGACACTAAAATATTCAATAGAAGTTTGGTTTTAAATCCACTATGAATATATTATAAAGGTCTAAATATATACTTTACTCTGAAAAGAATGCGGTGGAAAAATAAAGAAGTATTTATGATGAAAAAACTTGATAATTCATATTTAAATTATATCAAAGAAATTTTACTGTAGCAGCCTTTTTTATACTCTAGATTTTTCAAATATATTTCATATCATATCCAAGTATAGTCAATTTATTTTCAATTACTCGTATGTTACGATTTTAAGTGTCTCCTTATTCTCAAACGCATTGGTTCCGTCCACTCAAAATCACTTGTTTTTTTTCTGCTTTACCGATCTTTTTTGCCTATGTTTTGACGCTGTACTGTTTAGTTGCGTGCGTTGTATATGGACACTCTGTTTGTCCGTAGGTCACTAACCAGAAGTGCCAACTCACACTCCTGAGGTGATTCTATCAATGTATTTGTGTATGTACCACGCTTGTGTAGTGTACACCTTACTAACATTTGTATATCGATGTTGGAATGTGGGTTTGTTTGGAATTGTTTAGAGATTATATTGTACGAGTTTTTGAATGATGAATTTACTTTGGAAACATATTTGTTGACTTAACATATGTTAACAAATATGTAAAGTACGCTTTCTATGTCAGTATTAATGGATGTAAAATCCAAATGAAATAATTATTTCGAGACAAAATTTAAATTAAATTGTATAAAATGTCTCTTTGCCCTTACTAATGTTGTACCTTTAATCAGAGCAATATATTTATTAAAAGAAAATTCCGTATGAATTGCCTTACGATTTTAAGTCTATTGAACGAAATGTTTCCAGAAATTATCATATCCCGAGGAAATAATTTTCTAATTTCTAATATGTTTTTACTGAACCGATTACCCGTCGTCAGCATTAAAATGTGTTTTATTGTCTTGTTAACATTTTATGTATTAGGCATTAGGCGTTTCAATACCTTAGTGTTTTCATATTTCCGTAGATTGTTTGACTAATAAAAGCTAGTTTTATGAGTTACATGTGCTGTGATTTGTGCTACTTCGTTGTATATAACAATAGTATTTTTTATGTATGTGTATGTATGTGTATGTGTGTGTATGAGTATGTGGGATGATTAGGTACATGATTATTTAAATTATCGACCGCTATTTTAGTATTAATTTCATCAGATGTAGTATATTTTAATCTTATTCGTTAATCTAACTACGCAAGTTTTATCAAATTAGATATGTAAATTAATGTAATGTTTTGTTTTATAGGATCTATCATGGAAGCAGCACAGAACCGACCATCATTCCAAACGTATCTTCCCAACTTGAACCAAGAGCCACCGTCGACGCCGCTGCACCGTCATGGCTCATTCTCGGGAGGCCAAGGTCACGGCCAGGGCCACAGCCAGGCCAGCCTCGACCGCCGAGTCTCAGAGCCCTACAGCCCCGACGTGGTCCGCCGGAAGAAGGACCTCAACGCCAAGAGACACTCTATGCTCGTTGAGTCCAACCTTTCAAAGGAGGCCAAGGAACTCAACCGGCGGAGCCACGACGTCACCATGGTCAAGAACCTCTCGATGGGTTGACATAACCAAACCCTTCTCGAATTTTGGTTCATTTGACGTCGTGTTGGCTGCATTGACGCGCGGGTTCTCGACATTTCTGTTCATTCCTCGATAATCGTAGTAAACGGTACGCGATATAGTATTATGCTTGCTCCACACATCGCTCATATATGCGATCTTTATTTTTATCGATGTTTACCGATGTGTGGACGAGGCTTCCCGCAGCCAACACTATGCCATAAATTATCGATAAATTTATCATATAAATATCGTTCGAAATTTAGAGCTAAAGTATTCGAATACTGCCCGAAATTATTGTAAACTATAATAAGTGTGTTATGAAACATTTATATAGAGAAAAATATATAATGAGTGTCGCTTGTGGTGTAGTGTATGAAATCTAAGTGCACATAACCGTAACACTAGTCATAATGTAAATTATAGCACATTTATCATTCGGATAGTTTGTATTTCAAAGGATATATTTAGCGAAGTGTAACCGCGAGGAGTGATTTATTCGGTAGGGCCGTGATTCGGAGTCGATAGTCGGAATCAGTTAGAATCGTGTTACTGAGAATATTTGCAAGCATTTCGTTACCTATTATGCCAGTATTTATAATAATATAGCCGAATGGCTTGAATAAGGAAAGTAAATCGGGATTTTTTTTAGAGGGTTTAACTGTTATAACTCGATGAATTTCGTTCCTTTTATGGGTTTCGAGCATTTTCACTCCATTTCACGGTATATTTGTACCAGCTACGTTAATTAATGTATTCGACAAAGCAATATTATTTCAAGACTGCGTTTGTGTTGTTCCATCGCGTCTACAGCATCTACAATAAGCTCAATTTTAAAGGAATCTCAGTGGGCTTTGCTAAGCGTATATCATCACAATATTATCTGCCAAGCATTCCAATGTACGAAAAATATAATAAAACGTGAGAAGTTGGTATCGATGTTTTTATGTTCGGTGATAAATATATTAGAGGAATATTTATATATTTAAATTTATTTATATAAAGCATGGGTGGAGAATGGTAATTATTTATTGTACAGAAACTATATAGGTGTTCTAACGCGATTATGAGTGTGTTTGAGCCGCAATTTATTTAGAATTCATCCAATAAGTAAATTCGAAAAAATAAAAGCCATGAGTTAAATATTTCAATTTATAAGACACTACTAAACCCGCTAAAATTTTACAAAACACCTGTTTTTTTTTCGTATAATAAGTTTTAATTACTTATTATAACAAAAACCGGCTATCATGTTTGAGGGTGAAGTTTTACTTTGAATCTGTTATTAAAAGCAAAATATATGGATTGTAAACATTCCTATTGCTTGTGTAGTACCGAGTCGCACCATTAACAATTACGAACACTGCTAATTTATTTAGAATGATTTAAGTTAATTACCTAAAAATATTGTCTCGAATAAACCGGATACAACATAAAAACTACCTAGAATTATCCATAGAATATTTACTCATAATCATGTAGTATTATATCAAAAACCAATTGTATTGTATTGTATCGACCCATATACGTCCCATTGCAGGGCATGGGCCCCCTCTATAATCAAGAGTACGATTGAGAGGAGTTATGCCGTATAGTCCAAAGCAACAGCTCATATAAACCTATGTCTACAATAAAAATATTTTATTGGATTTGAATTTGTAACAGTTATATTTAAAATCCTTACTTCACTAACATAATTTTTTATTGCATCTCGCATGTGTCAGATCTATTTTTTGTTTTCGGCAATATATTTAATGCTCTCTCAAATTATGCGAGTTTGCATTTTTGTTACTTCTTTCTGTGATTTTACTGCTTGGACTTTTTTATATTTATTGTTTTAAACAGCTCCCTACATTTTTTATTTAAATATTTTCATACGATCATGTCTAGCTAAATTGCTAGTTGAAACTGAATGTGTAAAGTTAATTTTAACCTTTGGCAGTCTAATCAAATTTTGTTTTTGTCTATTTCTTTGATATAAGCTGCATGACATTAAAAAGAAACAGTAAAAATGAATATTAGTATTATTTTATTAAGTTCGACGCCTCTCCAATTATTTATTGATCTCTATTTAAAATTGTGTTGAAAAAATTGGCGCTTTCTATATAACAAAAAGACTTGATTGTAACGTGTTGCATATCTTATGAGAAAAGTATTATCGAGTTTTGAGTTACATTTTGTGGTTTACTATAATACGTTTAAGTACAACCTACGCAATCAAAAAATCTAAACAATAAAGCTTCGTTTTTATCCTACTTAAAATTTCTGATTCTTTTGAAATTAAGTAATTTATTGCGTTTTTAAATCGAACGAAATATTACAGTTTTATAAATAAATGGTATTTTTTACGAGTGTAATTTGCTGACGGTACATACCAGTGGCGCCATTTCGTGATAGTGTGGGTTGTACATGATATTGCCATGTTAAAAAATGTTTTATGAAAATAAAACTTTTTTGAATCTTATGTGTTTTTAACCTGGCGAATATATGTATAGATTTATTAATATAAGTAGCAATATATAAATTCCTTTTATTAAAGCGTTTTTAGAATGCACCAATTTTAATTTATAGAAGCTTACGTCCGATATTACTAATGAAGGCTTCTGTATCAGCCTGTATTTAGCCATAAACTCACTCACCACGTAAATATCGCTTTAGCCATGTTAAAAATATGTTTAATGTAAAATATAACTGCTTTATAAATAGCGCAATTCATAGATAGTGATGCAATGTTAGAGATTTGTATCGCTGATGAAAATGTTGTTTTAGTTATGTCACTTATGAAAATAAAGATTTTACAGAGAATAATTCTGATTTATTACTTTATCCCAGTAAACAGCCGCTAAAGAATGAGGTACCCTCATTCATATACCCACAAATATAATACGATTTATCACACAGCTGGAATTTGTATAACTGCGTGATTTTTCCAAACGCACTAAACATAACATGTATGTATAAAAACGGCATATCCACAAAAAAGTGTCCTTTGTCTGTGTTGTGTATTGCACTTAGAATAAAATATAATGTAGTTAATATTTAAATATGTGCACAACAATTCTCCAATAATATGCTGTCCCACGATGGGTATTTTTAAACTAAACTATCCCCATTCTAACATAAAACGTGACCTGCTTAGCGCCGCGCGCGCCGTTGCGATCTTAAAATATAAATGCAAATAAGATTATTGCCATCTATTGTCAAGTAGTTAAAACTACTCTCATTGTTTTTAGTAGTGCCACCTGTTATGAAATAGATAAAACCGAACTTAATGTTTACAGAAGAGATGTCGTTGCAGGCTATTCTAAATTTTAACAAAATAATGCTTGGTGAATGTTAGCAAAGTTACACATTCATTGATAATGATAATTCGAATAGAAAATGTATATAATATATAAATATAAAAATCTGATCTTTCAAATGTACTTATCAATTCTGAAACGATATTAGTAGTAACAATTACAACTTAGTTCAAGTCATATTATTAACTCGGCAATTTATAAATAAAAGATGAATTCACCCCACCAATACAAAATTCCAGTCCTACTACATTGTTCCTAGTCCAAAAAAAATCAGCAGGTATCGCAAAACAATAAAAGTATTTGAAAAATTCCACGCACATCCGTCTTGTGAGGAAAGTTATAAATTCCGCTGACGTAGTACAATAATAAACAGTTTTGTGCATACGCCGAACGTTAGGTACGCGAGCTCACGACAGCCAGCGTGTCGTGACGCAGATCAGCGGCTAATATACCGCTGATTATTTTCAGAACGGCTACTTTCGATAGACCATTTAGCATCATTAGAAATTAGACCTTACTGTAACGGCATAGGATTTAGTTTATATTGAGGTATTATTTACGATGTGTGTACATTTTTCCACATCACAAAACTTGCGAAAATAATTACGTTAGCGAATAAATGGATTAGCCTATTGCTTTGTACGTGGGAAGTTGTGTGGTCAGATTGTACCAATAATGTGTACCACCCATCGCGCTTGCATTGTAGCAAAACTCTACATACATTTGTATTCATTGATGTAATCCGTAATGACGTCATATAAAACTCATAGATACTTTATGATGCTAGTGTCATCAATCTATTCGCTCTGTTTTTTTTTTACCACAACGCTTGTATTTAAGGAGAAATCACGAAGCCAAGATACCGTAGCTGCCCTTGTATTCTTGCGTTAGGCAACATCCGAATAAAGGGCGGCAACAAGATTTTTATTGGACTTTGGTTTTCAGAGATTCTGTGATCTTATAGAAGCGGCCCGGATGAAATAGTTAAACTTGGTACAGATTACAGAATACAACTATCTGAATTTGAAGATGCGAAGAAAATATTGGAATCTTTATCTTAAACCATTGACCTTAAATTTGCCGTAACTCTAACTAAATCCATATTGACAAACTCGCCCTAGACCATATTCCTACAAAAAGCCATCCTAAGTGGAAAGTGCACTTACAGCCAACTGCAGCGAGTAAAAAACTCGAGGGCAGGTGTGTTTACAAAACCGGTGCGCAGATGTAGAAACTCGGCCTAGTTCGTGTGAACGGAAACCGTTCCGGTGCCGCCTGCGTCTGCCGATGTGCTGGCGTTACCTCTGTTACCGTATGTTAATTGTGTGGGAACCGCGTTTGTTTATTAGCGTGGGTGTGAGGTTCTTGTTTGCGCTTTTGAGTTTTTGCAACCGCGGATTACGGGTAGCAGGGAACTTTGCGAGGGGCACTTGGTTTTATCTCGTGAATATTGTAGGCTGAAAGGCTATTACTGTTTAACAGGACTCAGGAGTATAAAAGTAATGTATAATTTCTAATTTAACATGTTGAAGCACATTTGTAATATTTTAATTTATTTGTATATTTTTTCTCTTATTTGACAGTTTCGTACATTTCTTTCGGTTTAGTATATCTCCTATTTACATGCACTTTTTGAAAATTTAGATAGATTTTCATGCGATTCAAAATAACTTTGACTGATTTTCCGACCTAAAGGAAACTCTTTTGGACGTAACGAAGTGGGTGTAAGTTTTATATTAATCACGATAGTTGTCTAACAATAATTTACCTTGGTGTTAACTTATAACTATATTCTATTGAGAATTTCATAATAAACAAGAACTTTCGTTCATCCAATAACAATAAACCTCTAAGTTTATAGTAAGGCCGTGTTTAGAAAGGTAAAAGCTAAAATTGTTTACGTTCTAATGTGAGAAGTTTATCAAACGACGCATCCTCCCATAAACACTTGACGCTCGTTATTTCAACAACATATAGTCTTGACTCATTGCAATATAATTTAATAATAACAGTGCTCGAACTCCGACCCGCGATATTCTCCTGTTATGAGAACAGTGAAAGGGCGCCTCTCGTGAAATAACTTTAATTGGTTATCAAATCATATTTCACGACGTAATGTTACATTAACTTTTTGTTTTCAGCGGTGTGGAGTTTCATTATCAATTATGATTTCAATTTCTGTGGCCTTGATGACTTTTTATAGGCTACTATTTGTCGCTTTTCGAAGGGATCTCGAAGAATAAAACTATATTGAAATAAACAATTTTGAATTTAAAATATGGATTAAAATATTTTTTATTCACCAGAAATGCTTTTGCACTGTCAGTAAGCTTAAAACTCTGCAAGTGTTTCCTTTTCTTATTTTTGCTTAGACTATAGCTCGGAAAGTGTAGAGGATTGCTTCAATGCCACTAACTAAAATATGCCCATAAAAGTTTCGCGAATTTTCTCATACCGAGGATTCAAGCCATATTTAGCTATGGTGACGACATTTTGTATACATGTGTATGGCAATTATATCGGGTATATATAGACTGCGACCGAAAACAAAACCATGTGGGAGTTTCAGTGACTACAGACACAATGCAACTAAAAATTTCGCAACAAAAAGCGTCGATGTTTTTTGTTACTTTTTAATTATCATCGTGTTTGGGTGGTAAATACATAGTTGTTGTTAAAGTAATAATTTAAACGCCTGCATGCCATTGCTTCATGAAAATAAAAAAAAAACACTAAAATATTTTGCTACATTTTTAGTTGCTTTGTGTCTGTGATCACTAAAACGACCACCTGGCGTCGTTTTTGGTCGCTGTCTAGATATACCCGGTATTATAAGCTATGTATGTCTTTAAATCAGTGAGATCATTGCGAGTTGACTTCAGTAGTAATACCACATTACCTTATTATCTAACGGAGAAACCTTATTTGTAGAAAATACTTATTATAACAGTTCATTGAGTTATGTAAAAGCAAAAACATTACATTTGCGGTTCTTACTCAATGGTGATACAATTACATGGTCGAGTGAGGCGTCAAAAACCGGCAATGAAATAATTTTGTTACGTGACTTTTTATGGTAAATTTCGCGAGGAAATACTTAAACAAATCATAATTTATAAGGTTCCCACACATTCTAACGGAAGAGCGTGCGTCTATTTTAATATTATTACTTGTAAGTACATAAGTATATTATTTAGTTAAGTTAGTAATATAATAATTATAAATCTTATTAAATGTACAAAATTTTACAGCCTCCGTGGCGCAGTTGGTTAGACGCCGGCTGTGAAACGAGATACCGCGGGTTGGATCCCCGCACCGAGACAAATGTTTGCGTGATCCACAGGTATTTGTTTTGGGTCTGGGTGTTTGTGAGACCGAAAAGTCTCTGATAGTTCCTGATACCCACGACACAAGACTCGATCTTAGTGTGGGGTCAGAACTATGTGTGTGACAGTTGGGTGTATTTAACCACCATTTTTATATAATTATTCTTTATATTTTTTCAAGTATAAAGAATAATTTATATAATTTATATAAATTATTCTTTATACCTTCACTTACTAAAGTGGTGTATAGTTTTAATATTTATTTATTCGCGAGCCCTGTGCGTGTTTTCACTCGCAGTTCGCACGGCTCAGTGAAACCGCTGTCACATTGCCGTGTCGTTCATAATCGTGGGTACTTTCTCACGAGCACATCTCGTTGCCACACACTAATTATTATGGGGAAAAACTTTACACCATTTTGTTTTAAAGCTGAATTGATTGATGGAGTCTGTAATTTGTGTAAACAAGAATTTATATTCATAGTCGTGACATCATTAAATTTAGCTGAAGAAGCCATATTATAAGCAACATCATCATTCCTAAGTGTGCATCTTGAATCACTTGAGTTTGGATTGTTATCGAAGGAATGGTTGAAGATATTGACCAGATGCTGAAGCCAGAAGGTTCTGCTAATAAGGTTGAAGATTCTTGAAGATAAATGGTATTCTCCGTATGAATTAGGTCAAATGATAAAGTATTTTCGATAGAGGCAGAAGTTTCAGCAATCTTAAGACCTTTTACTGTATAATTTTAGCATAAATCCGTATTTAGCTAACTAATTAAGCCAAAAAGCGAGACGAGGTCCACCAAATTGGTCCGAAGCGTCTACTCGCCGCGCCGCAAACAAACAAACAAACTTGTCCCCCGTCTGGCGCTATTTGTAGATGTTACTCCGCTAATAATTAACGCAAACATCAAAACGTGGCGCATGCATTTTGTTTTCTTTTTGTCTGTACTCTGTACTGTGGCGGACTCTGTGAGAATATCTGGGGACACTAACCCTTGTGTAGTAGCGGTATCGGTTTTCAAGTAAAACTTTTCTACTTTCACGCTTCAATGGTCTGATGTAAGTGCACTTTGGCATGAGCCGTGAGGTTTAAGTTCCAATCGACTGGACAATTTCCTATCTGCAATTAGAATTATTTGATTGTCTAGCTTTTTGACGTTCTCAAAATGAAGGAGATTCACAGAATGAATGAGTCTAAACACAGTCTTTATTCCTAAGACCTTTATCGATTTATGTACCTAATTAATATATTTTTCTTTAATTCATTCGTACTACCTATTATATTTTATTCATACATACATATTGTAAAAAATCAAATACATATAAAAATATATGTAATTTATTAATTTATATTATTATTCTATCTGCTTATAGCATACGTAAGTCTGATATTGGTTTTTCACGATGCAGATTCGTTTGCGTATATTGTCACATAAATAGCTCCTACTACGCACCTGTCACAGACGGTGATTCATAATCCAATATAGTTGTTTCTAGTAAGCCTCGGCGATATTTCGCATCCTCCGCCGCGACTCATAGAAACCAATGTTTGTCTTACTTTACTGTCTACTATATTTGTAAGCGACACTTGAGTTATTTCGGACTGGGCACTTTCTATTTCTAAATATGATCATTCTATATAAGTTTTGAAAGTAAAATGATAATAATGGGAAAGCTGGGAGAGGTCGCAGGATATTGTTGAAGGCGTGAGAGAATGCTGCCAATAGGGCTTCAAGCAAATAATTGAGGGAGGCCGCAGCTAAAACTTGTTGGACGTTGGGTTTCTTGGGACTAAGGGTAATGATAAATATAGGAGAGATAGGACTATGGAATACGTTCACTATAATCTTGAGTCTGTTTATAAACTACACATTGGTATTTATATAGGTCAATGACTACTACACTACACTCAGTGACCAAATCAAATATCTACGATATTAGATTTTCTGTGATAGTGGTAGCATCACTATAGACCCAAATTCTCGTAAAATCTGGGGAAGGCTACCAATCGGAAATTTACACTTGTTGATGCAGATATAGTTTATTAAGTAGATGCCTATAATTTTAAAAGGCTGGGGCCCCAAATCGAACTTACAGACTAGTCTCTTCGAGACTGCATTCTATCTTGTACAGGAATCCATTTACTCGCAGTAAAACTTACGGGTTAGCAATTAAATAACCGGCCCTCGTTCTAGTTAGTGACCGCAGGTTTTGCAAACTGTTTCGAGCATCGTGTAATGGTTTTGCGGAACACGTTATGGCAAATACTACGAACGCGGATACCGACATCGATTAGCCTCAATTGCAAGGCAATCCACCTTGCTATGACCAGGCTGGACCTTCCATCTCTGTCAGTCACTTAATATAATCTATATGAGTGACGAGGATAGGTGATAACACTTTGGAATCGCCACTTATTCCATCAGTTACGCATTCCATTTCTTGCATGGTGGATGAAAGCGTAGGGAATAACAATAGAATTCAGGTTGGGTGCTAGGGCAGAGAAAGCGGATTTATTGCGCATCTGTTATGAGAATATAGGTTTATATTTCCTTGAGTAATGCTGCAGCCGCGGCCAACGATGAGGTAACTCTTGGTTCAATGTTTACTTGATTGGTGATGGAAAATAATTGCTCTATTCAATTTTGTGCATGAAATCTGTTCCTATTCTTGCAACATAAAATTGTTACAATCGTACCAAATATTTTTATTATATGCTTCAACCATACCGTCATCAGAGCTGTAAGGATTTGATTTATGGATTAGAACAAATCTTATTTCCATTCTTGGGTCATTGCCATTTTCATATTATACAACTAGATTTTCATAATATTGTATGCGGACAGAATTAAGTGAGGCAAACCGATCGGGCGGTCAGAATTTATTTCTTCCTAGAATTTATAATGGTGTATGCCACAATCATGTGCGAGTATCAATTACACAAATTAATTAAAAGGGATGAAACAAATATTGGGCTCTTTATCGCTCTGTTTTTTTCAGACTGTAGTCATTTATGAAAGGATCAGTAAAAATCATTAATTTGTCACCACCGTATATCTATCTACATAACATGAAACAAAGATGACTATTTCCTGCGATGACCCAAATATCGCCACTTAAAAGCCGAAATTTATTCGTGTTTACAATGTTACTCTTTTGATACGCGTTTTGGGTTCAAAAGTACGAATGCGGAAGACTTTTAAAATAGCATTTCGTTCCATAAAGCCGTGGAGACGAATTTTATTGTTGGATTTCGTAACAGTGGCGATCATTGTTTATGAAACATATCGGATAGTCGCCGCGGGCGGTGTTGCCCGACCAATTATGATCGGATTGTTTGACCGATAAATAAGTTATAGGAACAGTAAAGTGTGAAACTATTATGATGTTGTGCAAACTTGAGTAATGATGAATTATGATAACTATTCTTTGAGGAAGTGTTGTTTTAGTATAAGTATATTAGGTACAGTTCACCAAAATCTTGTGGCTTAGAACCTTTGAAAACATCGGATTAAGAGAAAGTTAACAAAAACTAACAGTGTAATGCGAGTATGTTGCGTAATTGTTGTTCAAACAACACGTGGATAATTAAAAATTACGGTTTACGGAAGCAGAGAAACTACTTGTAAAATAAAAAATAATTCTAACACGACGACAATTAAAATTTCCCGTCCACGAAAGAAGAAAAACAACGTCAAAGATTAAGCTTCATTGTCTTTACTTACTTTGAATTTTATAGAATCTAAAGGATGTATTCAGTTTGATAACAAGCGAGGGCCGCCATTAGAAAAGCAATCAGACCACGTCGTGTTTAAACCTCTTAACAATCGTATCGAGAGCAACAATAATCGCGAATTAATTGAAACAATGAAGAAAATTTTCGCGGCGCTCTGATTAGATCCGAGCCATTGTTTGAATGCTGGAGGAAATGTTAATGCCCCTACTAATATAGCAGAGAAATTTAAATCTAAGGAAACTAGTGCGTTATCCCATCTGTATCTGTATTAGCCCATATACGTCCCACTGCAGGGCACGAGCCTTCTCTACAATCGAGAGTACGATTGAGAGGCCATATAGTACAAATAGTGTTATACATAAGAAAGAAAAAACCTTTTTTATTTATTATTTGTACATATGCAGGTAATATAAAATTATAATCCAAACAGACCGTTCAGAAAGTAATAATGCGCCGACGCGTAAGTGTAACTTCGAAAAATAAACCCCCTTTTACATGGGGAGAGTTTCTCGCCTCAAAGATATCATTATCGCAAGGATATAAAATAAAAATAAATAAATACACCTAACAGTCACATACATAGTCCTGACCCCACATTAGGTCAATTAAGTCTTGTGTCGCACGTATCAGACCTACGAAAGACTTTTCGGTCTCACAACCACCCAGACCCGAAAGAAATATTTGTGGGCCGCACAAACATTTCTCTTGATACGGGGATCGAACCCGCGGCCTCTCGTTTCACAGCCGGCGTCTAACCAACTGCGACAAAAAGTTTCATCATGTAAACATTTGTTAGAACACGATAATCTATGGCGGTTATGTCATGCGATAATAACATACGATTCACGCTGCGAGAAACACTCCCCATGTAAATGGGGCTTTATATGAAATGTCAATATATGAATATTTTCCATAGTGTGATATACGAGAGCACACGATCCGTCTCGATCGTGATCGGAGACATTCATCACCACTCACGCCCACTTCTTTATGGCCTCAGCGTGATGGTTTAATGGCAGGAAAAATTCACGCGCGGATATTTTACGACCACGATTTGAATTCACATATATTTTCAACACAGTATGTTACAATTATATTGAAGTTCATTTAAGTACTAATTGTAGTTTCATTTTTTTGTTTCGAAGTGGTAGGCAGATGTGCAACCAGAATACCCGCGTTTCACCTTGTGTGTTCCGTCCCACCATGTGATAAGGGCCGTACCTATCGCCATATCCTGCACAAATTCTTGACTCCGGAGTCCAGGCTGATAATGAATAGAAAAATGTGTACCACTTTGCCGAACCCGGGATTCAAACCCGACACCTCAGCATTTTAACCTTATTTCAACTGCGCCACCGAGGCAGTAATTTTTATTTAAAAAGTATTTATAGTTTTTTTTCATTTAGGCATTTGTAATCTGTAGTTATTGTCAATGTTTTAAATGTTTCCTAAACTTTTTTACAAGTATTACACCTTTTTAAAACCCCACCACAGTAATGAATATCATTTCCCCGCACCACTAGCATTCTCAGTGTGCCTATAATGAGAAGCCGCATGCCTGCGCGCGGCCCATTTCAAATCACTATAATCTCCTGCTCCTTTGATCTATCAATCAGCGATTAGCTATGCGCGTGCGCAGTGGAACGCCGTCGCACAACCACTGAGTGCCGTGTTATGTTGCCTGGGTTGGAGTTAATGGAAATGATAACACTGTTTTGATTCAAGACTCTTGGATTGGATTTGTGTTTTAGTTTTAAGTGTAGGTAAGACGGTAAGGTGTGGTAAGACACCGGCTGTGAAACGAGAGGCCGGGGGTTCGATCCCCGCACAGAGAAAAATACTTATGTGAACCACAAGTATTTTTTTGGATCTGGGTGTTTGTGAGACCGAAAAGTCTCTCGTAGTTTTTGATACCCACGACACAAGACTCGATCTTTGTGTGGGGACATGACTATGTATGTGACTGTTCGGTGCATTTATTTAATATTAATTATGACGAAAATTGAAGAATTACGTATTAGCTTATAAGTTATTCTTGTCTGATCCCTACACGGGATTGACACGGCGGCGAAGTGAGTACAATCATACAATGTACTTGTATTGCAAACAGCGAGGTATGTTTTTTCGGAAATCGAGAAACATGACGCTATTGTACATTTTATTTCATATGCGACAATGCCCACCAAGTTTCAGGTTGTTGAAAGATCAATAATAGTTCAATATTAATTCATTTATTTTTATTTTTGCTGTTCTCTCTGTCACAGGTATGTAGACGGCTTAATACTTAATACGCCTTGGTATTGCAACACTTATCTCCCAAGATCCACTACCGTCACTTATGACGAATTTGTGAAATATTTTCTTAAATCTAATACATCCGCTCATTGCATAAGATAACAAGCCGATGTTGAAACATTACGGATTACTTAGGCCCGATTGCACAAACTAACTTTGCCCATAACTTTGACTTCAAAATGTCAATCCCATACATTTGCGATCTCAAATAAGTCTCATATGTATAGCGAAGCCGTTGTCAAAATTAAAGTTATCGTCAAAGTTAGTTTATGCAACTGGCCCTTAGGGTGCACAAAGGGTTGGCAATGTTATTAAAACTTTATGCACCGAACAGAATAAATTTTCAGAGTATCTATAAAAAAGAGTACAGCCCTAGGTCTATGTATACAGCCAAGTGCGTGATGGTCTGCTGGTGACAGACTGGTCGCGGTTAACGACATGGTGGTTGCGGGTTCAAATCGCAGGGCACACCTCTAACCACCTTCACTTACCACCACCACCTCTCAATTAGTATAGTGGGTATCTTTCTTGTGTCGTGGGTATCAGAAACTACGAGAGACTTTTCGGTCTCACAAACACCCACACCCGAGACAAATATTTGTGGGCCTCAAAAACATTTGTCTCGGTGCGAGGATCGAACCCGGAGCCTCTCGTTTCACAGCCGGCGTCTAACCAACTACGCCATGGGGGCTGTCAAATCGCAATCAGATGTCAAGCCTAGGTCAACACAGCTCTTCTCTTCTCTTTTCAGCCATAGGAAGTCCACTGCTGAACATAGGCCTCCAAGGATCTCCATATCGACCTGTTGGAAGCTGCCTGCATCCAGCGACTTCCTGCAACCTTAACCAAGTCGTCCGACCACCTTGTAGGTGGGCGTCCGACACGGCGCTTGCCTGTACGTGGCCTCCACTCCAGAACCTTTCGGCCCCAACGGCCATCAGTCGGCCATCTTCGTGCTACGTGCCCCGCCCAATGCCACTTCAACTTGCTAATACATACATACATACATACATAAACTCACGCCTTTTTCCTAGAAGAGTTAGGTCGAGGTGGCCACCAGGACACCCACATTTCGCCTTGTATGTTCCGTCCCATGATGTGATAGGGAGCGAGCCTATCGCCATATCGGACACAAATTCCTGACTCCGGGCTGTTAATGAATAGAAAAATCCAATATCACTTTGCCCGACACGGGATTCGAACCCGAGACCTCAGCTTTGTAGTAGTACCGTAGTACAACTACGTTACCGAGGCAGTCTTGTTAGCTCCTACTATATTATATTTATTATGGACACAGAACACTATTCTGCCAACTCACCCACCACCTACTACAATGTGGGTGTTCTAACTTCTAATTTCAAAATCAACACGTATCAAGAACACGTGTCCATCCACGACGGTGTATCAAAGTCATGTCGCTGGCACAAGACAATAGCGTCCCGTTGTGTCACGTCGGGTGCATTGATCCCGATGCATCAGCCATTCGACACGATATGCTCAGCTTACATTGTAAGGCCTTTGCCATACTGAATATTAATGTTTAATACACCCAAATGGTATAATGTGATCTATAATACGTGGCGAATGGCTCGGTGGCGTAGTTGTACTACAGTACGATTACAAAGTTAAGGTCTCGGGTTCGAATCCCGGGTCGGGCAAAGTGATATTGGATTTTTCTATTAATTAATTATCAGCCTGGAGCCACGAATTTGTGCCCTATATGGCGATAGGTTCGCCACTTATCACATCGTGGGACGGAAAATATAAGGCGTATATTGTGTTTTGGGTTTAAGAAATTGAGATATTTCTGTCCCAATAGACCTCAATGAGACGTATATAATTGTTTCGAGGCATGATTTAAGTAGAGTGCTTTTTCTTTTGAATACTACATGGTAATACAGGTAAATGTGATAAGAACTGGGATCAAACAATGTAGATACTGTTTCTGTATCAGCTCATATACGTCCCAGTGCAGGGCACGGCCTCCTCTACAATGGACAATGCGGTTGAGAGGGGTTAGGCCGTATAGTCCACCACGCTGGCCTAATGCGGGTTGGCGGACTTTTACATACTATGGAAATACATCCGATTCGCCATGGTATGCAGGTTTCCTCCCGATGTTTTCCCTCACCGTTATAGTGCGTGGTGATTGGCTATCAACAAATATCACTCCGAGAAGTCAGAGGTGTGCCCTAGGATTTAAACCCGTGAGTATATTGGCAGCTACGTCTGGTCCGTTACCAACAGGCCACCAGTCACTTTATAAATAATAATGAATAATACACCCAGCAATCACATACATAGTCCTGAACCCACACTAAGATCGAGTCTTGTTTCGTGGGTATCAGAAACTAAGAGAGACTTTTTCGTTCTCACAAACACCCAGACCCGAAACAAATACTCAGTAACGTAGATACGTTTAGATTAATTGTTTTGACACTCCATTGTAATAGCAGCGCAGTTATTATCAGGTGTACAGAAGTCAATTTGTTGCGTTGGCTTGAAAAGCGAACAAAAAGAAGCGTGGAATTACATTATTCCACAGTTCTTTATTGATATAAAAATTATGAATTACATCAAACAACTTTTTGTAGTTATTAACTTTTCATTTGCCGAATAATTTCTAAAGAGTTGTGCGAAAAATATAATCGCACATAACACCGTGAAATTTTTGGTAATTGTGGAATCAAATCCATTTTATAATCTTTAACAATGTTTAGCTGGCTTAGATAACTTTGCAATAAACTGTGCCATTTTAATATTTCATGAAATATCGACGTAACTGTTCAAATGCAATCGATCTGTGAAGAAACATTTTTCATGATCCAATGTTTTGACGGAAGTCGATACTTTCACCCAATAGTCTTAACCTTTGTTTAACTCCCGTATTCACTTATCAAGGCTTTTCTATTCCCTGTAAAGGTTACCAAAGTTAGTTGATTTGAAAGTCTAAGGCTTTGAAATGGTCAATGATGATCACTTAACCAACTAATTACTAAATTAGCAAGCTATTTGCAATTTAGATGGTACTATGTTATCAATTGTGGCCAGAGTAACTACTGACATCTTATGTCTCAGGGTGGCGAGCGCAGTAGATGCCATTGCTTTGGATGCCGGCTATGAAATGAGAAGCCGCGGGTTCGATCCCCGCACCGAAAGAAATATTTGTGTAATCCACAGGTATTTGTTTCGGGTCTGGGTGTTTGTGAGACCGAAAAAGTCTCTCGTAGGTTCCGATACCAACGACACAAGACTCGATATTATTGTGGGGTCAGGACTATGTATGTGACTGTTGGGTGTATATATTTATTTATTTAAATCCTTTGAATATAAGATCCGTGCAGTTTTGATGGTACTTTGCAATTCAAATCTTCAGAATAAAAATTAACGCCTTGTGCAAAAAGCTTAAGAAACCGTTTCTCGGTAGAACTCGCACGTGGTCTACAACTCAGGTGAAGCCTTCTCAGAACATAACACGATACTCTGGCGGCAATTGTTCCAATGTTACGCTGATTTTTTCATAAATTCGATCTATTTATCCCATGTAAATGTTAAGTAATATTAAAAAAAATATTAGTAAGTTTATTTTACCATTTTAAAACGGCATAAGTGAAATAAATAGTTTTCAATGTTTTTCGATGAACCAAAACATCGTGAACTAACTTGTGCACACACGTAACATTTCTCTTCAATAATCAATAATCCTACTAATATTATAATGGCGAAAGTTTGTGTGTTTGTTACTTGTTCACGCTCAAATGTCTCAAACAATTTTAATGAAATTTAGAATGGAAATAGCTGATAGCCTGTATTAACTAACACATAGGCAACTTTTTATCCCGAAAAATTTAGTGTTCCCGGGCGATGAACAAGGAATCTTCCTGTTCAAACGGCTAGACCAATTTTAATGAAATTTAGTATAGAGGTCGCTGATACTGTGGATTAACGCATATGCTACTTTCTGTCCCAAAAATGATGTGTTCCCATGGGATGAGCAAGGAATTCAAATACGTATATTGCTACTCTTTCAAACTCAAAAGGATGGAATGGGACAGAGTATAGAGATCCCCGTGACCACGAATGCTGTAAAGTAATCGAAACGTATTATTTCAATGTGTAATATTCGCGTAAATCTACGTAACTATCATATATGTCAGTTCTACCCACCTTTACTATATCAGTACAGTGAACTAATACATATTAATTTTTCAAAAAGAGATGATATCAAGAAAATGTCCCAACGTAAAATTATAAATACGTAACGTGCATTAAAAATCTTACATTCCGGACCCAAGAGAAAACTTAGGCAAAGGGAAGAATAATTCCACTCAAATATAGAATATAATAGAAGGGGTAGGCAGATGAACAACCAGGACACCCACGTTTCGCCTTGAATTTTTGGTATTTTTCCTCGTATTATTATTGTCCTGGTTACATCTGTGCCTACCCCTTCTGGGAAAAAGGAGTGAATTTATGTATGTATGTATAGAAGACACAAAATAATCCACAGAAACAATCGCATCACGAGTTTCAACAACAACCTTCCTGATATTCGGATGATTTATCCACGGCTATCTTATCTAAACGAATATGGACTAAATATATGAGTAGTCTTCTCAACGATATACAGATTGCACTGAAGTTTTGACGGAAATGTTGTTGAAATACCATTCGTAATATTATCGATAATGTTTATTGTTTTCTACAAGTGAAAATTCCCAGTAAACAGATCAATGACAATTACAATGATATTGGGTCTAGACGTGTGACTCAATGATATTAAGGTTACTTTTGTTAAAGTAAATAACACAAGGAACTTCTGTATTTTTTCTAATTCTCTACATAAGTGTAGTATATAAAAAACAAGACAGTCTTCCCACAACATATAAGGTATCCTTTAAATTACGCCAAGAAAATGAAATTTCGACAACTGCAAAATCAGAAGCCCGTAATTATTAAATTGAAATCACAACGATTTTACAAAGAGGAGTCACGTAATACAAGGCGTTCCTACACGGCTTCCTATGTGAATGCAGTAACAATGGCCATTGTGCTTACTGCCATTTCACCAATTACATATGCCACAGCCCACTCTCTTCACACACGTGTATTGTTCTACATGGGATCTTTTTGAGTCGAGGTGCTTTCAAATGTGTTTTGGACTTTATTGTGGTAATTATTCATTGGTGGATGATACAAATGAATGAATGTTACGGTTCAATACTTTGAAGCGTGGCTTATGAGAGGAGAGAAAGATAATTGCCCAGCAGTGGGATAGTGTTGGTTATACAAAATATTTTTATACAAGGTACATCCAGACTGCGATTGAAAACGAAGCCAGGTCGTAGTATTAGGCACTTCCAATACAATGCAACTAAAAATTTCGCATTGCATTGTGTCCGAAGTCACTAATACTACCACCTGGCTTCCTTTTCAGTCGCAGTCTGAATATACCCAGTATAAGATAAGAGACACAAAAGAAATCTTGGCGAGGGCATAATTTTCGTAAGCAGTAGACTACCTTAAGGTATGGAAGTTGCGTATGTTCAACATAATGTCGATAAATGACCAACAATTTACTAAACTGTAAATGTTTTTTTAAGACTTTTCATTGGAAAACTGAACCGGATTAATGTATTCGGTGTGGCATGCGATGTCCGAATGCAATAAAATTACCTCGGATTCGTCACAGATACGATCGAACCGTATTTAAGCTACATAGTATGTGGAATTAGAAAAGTACCGTATGATTGCCTCTTCGGTGTAGTGGCCATGTAAAAACAGTAACTGTGAGGTTCTATTATCTTTATTCGATTCCCAGGTTGGGAAATGTTATTTATTGCTTTGCGATTTATTTTTTTTATAATTACTACATACATACATACATAAACTCACGCCTTTATCCCCGAAGGGGTAGGCAGAGGCGCCACCAGGACACCCACATTTCGCCTTGCATGTTCCGTCCCACGATGTGATAGGGGGCGAGCCTATCGGGCACAAATTCCTGACTCCGGGCTTATAATGAATAGAAAAATCCAATATCACTTTGCCCGACCCGGGATTCGTACTCGAGACCTCAGCTTTGTAACCGTACCGTAATACAACTACGCCACCGAGGCAGTCCAATTATAATTACTGTTATGAAATAATGACTTTTCAATATCATTAGTCAGTCTTAACAGCCTTCGTGGTGCTTGCTTAAGAGCGGCTATGAACCGAGAGGCCGCGGGTTCGAGAATAATGTGTCTGGTTCAATAATATTTGTTTCGGATCTATTTGTGAAACTAAAGTATCTTCTAGTTTCTGATATTCACGACACGAGATTGAGTGAGTATCTTAGTGTGGTGTGACCGTTTATAATGACCCTGCCATGTATGACATTTAGTAGAAATTTAACAAACCGCCATTACATAAATCGAAAATGTTTACTATGCAACCATTCCCTAGTAGTAATGTTGGCCAACAGTTGTAGCAAACAGGTGGTTTCACAAGCCACGGGTTTGGCAGACGTGCGTTAAAATATTCAAACCTGTTCCGAGCCCTTCTACCATAAATATTGTAATGTAATAACTCAGCCCTCCGTCTGGTGTTAAAATTGAACGGGTTATAGTTTTGATAGATGAATTTATACTGTTTTGTCAATCGTTCCAAAATCAAAACGTAAAAATCAAAGGAAGAAAATAATAATTCAAATTAAATGAATTTGTTCTTACATTTACAATTTATTACAATTGATATAGACGTGTAAGTCAGACTAATTTTACGACATAAGACGAACCTCAAGAAAATTTTGTATCATGAAATCTGATTAAGACAGCGTACTCTTTTCTAAATTCTAAAAATGCTGTAACAGTCAATTTTAGTCACCGAATTATAAGCATAAACCCTCACTTATTTCTACATACACTTACGGCCTTATTCATAGACAGATTTAAAACCTATTTTAGTTATCGAAAGTTTTGTCCCTTTCGAACGATTTTTGAATTCAGTTTGAGCGAAGAAGTCAAAACATTCGATAACTAAAATAGGTTTTAAAACTGTCAATGAATAAAGCTGTTAAAACCACTGAGAAATCAAGTAAACACTACAATAGGACTACACGTTATTATTCTATCAAAACAGATGAGGAAGGAAAGAAAGTACAAAGCCTTCGACCAAATTGACTTTCTCTTAAATTAAGTTATACCGTAATTTTCAGAAGCAGGATGTATTGGCTACTGTGCCTTCCATTGTCCAAGCCAAATGGTCCGAGAACGTTGGTTCGATTCGGCAGCACTTCCTTGTACACAATGATGCAATTTAAATCAACGGATATTTCGCACGGAGGTTGAATTACTTAAGTGTGAGTAATTTTACTTGTAACATCTGAGCTTTAAGATGTGTTTTAGTGTCTTATTTTTAGTACCTAGTGGTTAATAATATATTATAATAAGAGTATAATAAATACACCCAATAGTCAAATACATAGTCCTGACCCCACACTAAGATCTAGTCTTGTGTCGTGGGTATCAGGAACTACGAGAGACTTTTCGGTCTCACATACACCCAGACCCGAAACAAATACCTGTGGATCACACAAATATTGCATTTTTATTTAATTTTCTTAAAACACGGAATCATGAAATCATGCTCAATTACACAGCCTCCGTGGTGCAGTTGGTTAGACGCCGGCCGTGAAACGCGAGGCCGCGAGTTCGATCCCCGCATCGCAAACAATATTTGTGTAATCCACAGATATTTGTTTCGGGTCTGGGTGTTTCTGAGACCAAAAAGTCTGTCATAGTTTCTGATACCCACGACACAAGCCTCGATCTTAGTGTGGGGTCAGGACCATGTATGTGACTGTTGGGTGTACTTATTATTGGGTGTTGGGTGAACTTCTGAAAGACTTATTTGAGTGTTATTTTATTCAAGTTATTAGGTCGCCTACTAGTGTTTTCGATATTGGTCGATTGTTATAATTTAATAGATTTAGACTATATTAAAGATTGCCTCGGTGGCGTAGTTATACTACGGTACGATTATAAAGCGGAGGTCTCTGGTTCGAATACCGGGTTGGGTAATGTGATATTGGATTTTTCTATTCATTATTTGCCCGGAGTCAGGAATTTGTCCCCGATATGGCGATAGGCTCGCCCCCTAACACATCGTTAGGCGGAACATGCAAGGCGAAATGTGGGTGTCTTGGTAGCACATCTGCCTACCCCTTTTGGGACAAAGGCGTGAGTTTAGGTATGTATGTATGCATATTGAAATAAAACTATATTTTACGGATTTTATCGCGATTTGGGGTCCGGGGCGGACCACGAAAGCTGTAAAGTAATCGAAACGTCGCACACAGGTGAAATTTACGTAATTTATGGTCAATATTAACAAAATCAAAGTTACTCCGATTCAAAAATAGTAACTTAATTTAGGAACAAGAGATATGACGCCATTTATTAATAATCTGTAAAATGTTTGGCACTCTTTATTCAGACACATACAACACTCGATTTAAACAGTTTTGCTTATGGAGTAATTTGTCACATTTTTAACACTGTTTAAAAAACAACGTAATTTTTTTATTTCGTTGTTATAAGGTGCAAAACATAATGGAGTCTATACTTTCATGTATGAATATTATTTCTGAATAACTAAATCGCTTTCATTACATACGATTTTATAGATATATATAGTTTTGAATAGAAGGCTATACTTCAGCAGTAAATTTTTTTTTACACAGTGAAATAGTTCATACTTAACCTTACTCAATCCGTTTTTTTTTACATATTTCGAAAGAACATATCTTTAGCTTTCATATGACACTAAATTTAGCTGCGTCTACTTGCGTCACCTAAACAATATAGAGCAAAACTCAACAATGTTTAAGAATTTCATAAATACCTTTCCAATTTTTCAGGCAGCTTTCAGCATAGCATTCAAATTAGTCGAAGATAACTATTGCGTTTTTACTTAACTTAACTTTTATTCAAAAATAAAATGAACAGCGATAGGTCTATCATCACTCCATTGCTGGATTAGATTCTATGAATGGATGTGAAACTTGTCGTACAAACTGAAACTGTGTAAGTGGCAAGCAAGAGGAACAGAAAATAAAACTATAGTAGGATTTGAAAAAAAAAAGAGTGCAACAGGATTTTAAAACTAAACTGGGTGTGTTGGTAGGTCAGCCTAAATATTGATACGGGAGTACTAATGGTGGGAATTCAGTGCGACGATCTTTCTCTAATTACGAAATATCAGCAGAAATAACTGGCATAAACATACATACATACACTCACGCCTTTTATCCCCGAAGGGGTAGGTAGAGGCGCCACTAGGACAGGTCCACATTTCGCCTTGTATGTTCCGTCCCACGATGTGATAGGGGGCGAGCCTATCGCCATATCGGGCACAAAGTCCTGACGCCGGGCTGATAATGAATAGAAAAATCCAATATCACTTTGCCCGACCCGGGACTCGAACCCGAGACCTCAGCTTTGTAACCGTACCGTAATACAACAACGCCACCGAGGCAGTCAAAACTAACAGAAATAACTGGCATAAGCAAAAATTTTATTTATAGACTATGGATCATTTTGATGAATTAGTGGGCTAGCAATAAATGAAGAAAAGTTCAAAATATACTCCCTGAAAACCGCTGTTATCTTTTTAAAATGGTATCCATGGTATAATATGCCAACTACCATTCATAGAGTATTAATCCATGGGTATATGACAGTACAGAATGCAGTAGTTCTCTTAGATCTTCTATCAGAAGAAGCCCAAGGAAGTAAGAAAAAATATAGGTATTAAAAAATATCGTGAACGTTTCATGCGGAAATTGTTTAACTTTTAATTTCATCAGATCCTCACATTACAAAACTCTGAAAACTACTACAAAGACAAGTTAAGCCCTATCCTCAAGATGTAATAAATCTTTTAAAAGAACCAGAAGTATAATAACTTCTTTATCATAATTGTATTTTTTAACTTTCTTATTTTTAATATTGAAATTAAATATATCAATTTAACATAGTGTCAATAAAGTTTCATTTTTCTAAACCACCTTCTAACGATTATTTTAGACAAATTGCAACAATTTATAGGCGTAAAAACACTTAACGTAATATTGGCCAGCTTTTGAGTAAATTTCACCTATGTGCGTCGGGATGTTAAAAAATGTAAAAATTAAACCAAATCGCGATAAAATCCGTAAAATATAGTTTTATTTCAATGTGTAACATTCGCGTAAATCTAAGCAACCATTATGTATGTATGCATGTTATAATTTAATTCTGGAGGTTGGTCTTATGACCTAGTCCTATCGCTTCCGGATTAGTTTTATCACATAATAACCCGTGTATTGCTGTAATCACAGCGCTTGTTTATTGTTGACTTTCATTTTGCGCCGGATGCCCGCCTTTCTTTTGTTGACTTTATACTCATAAAGCATTTACGTTCGTAGGTGTGCCGTGAATGTATATAATTTTATTGGTATGTTTGATTGTGAACACGTTTCCCATATTTATTATATATGTAGGTAGTTTAGAAATTGGAACAATTTAGGTTCGTTTTTGGTATTATTTTTATTTAATTCTTTACATAAGCGCTAATGACCAAAAATTAACATTAAACATCTTAAGTCTCAGGTTGGCGAATGCAGTGGAATGCCTAGCATTGCTTTTTAATTCATGGTGTTGTTCGGTTCTGCCACTGTCCATGAGCGTTCGTATCGCTTACCAGTGACATGCTCGTCTCGCCATACATCGAAATAAAAAAAATGTACATAATACTTTTATAAAAAAGCCTTGTAAAACTTCCAAAGATGAAACATAGAGGTGACTTTCTAATAGACTATAGAGCATGCGACAAGGAGCGAAGTAAGTGTTGTAATTAGCAAGCACAATGGGCCCATGCTTTTGTTAACAGCGAACATTGTGCTTCACTTGAGAAATGTGCCGTGTAGCCCTGGGTACCGAGTATTGTCAGCAACGTGTTATTAACTTGATGTTTGTTAATATTTGTTTTGTTAAGACATAAATATAGCCTATGTTCTATCGTTGCGCAAGATGTGAAGTTGTATAACGGGTTTCGGACGAATATAATTAGGGTAGGATTTTTTTTTGTTTTTTTAGGGCTACTAGTCGAGCTACTGATTGAATTTAAGATGAGTTCTGCAACGGCTTACATGTTTTATTAATATCTAAATGTCTATTTAATTAGAGTTTAGGCGTATTGTCCTACTATTGCATATAAAACTTATGTAAGGTTGTTTCACAGGATTCGGACAGGTATAATAAGGTAGGATGTTCTTCTTTAATTATATTTTTTCAAGCTACTAACCGACCTTATGACTTTTAAGATGCGGGTTATACGGTTAAACGAAGTATAAGACTACCAAACGCAAACAACTATAATCTACGCGTTATTGCATGGGTTCTGCAGTGTGATTGAACATAAATCAACCACTTTAAGCCTGGTTCCTAGAAATTATAGAACGGTCCGTACAAATCACGTTCGCGCGCCAGATTGACGGTGCACGGCTTACACCCCACCAAAATACTCGAAAGATATCTTCTATAGTTTATAGTTTATACTAAAGAGGATTATCACAATTTGAAGGCAACAAACCGGAGCCAATACTCTAACGAATAATAACAAAAAAATCAAATAAAATCAATAAAATGTTAAATAGGCAAGACACTTACCCAAGTCTCGATCGTGAAGCTAGGCCAGCGCTGACGAAACCAAAGGCCTGTAGTAACACCAAACACTATTTTCACGCAATAGTCCACAACACAAGCGGAATTATGTGGAAATTCAACGCAACTCGCTGAAAACGCCATGTGGTCAAAAGCGTGAACGATACTGTGCCAAAGACACCGCGCGAAGGCCATGGCGACAAATGTAGAACTACCCACCGCTGAATTATATTTGCAATAAAAAGGAAACTGCAGGAAATAGTCTTCATAGATTAGCAAATAAATATTGATAGCAAGTGATTTATTTATACTGCATTTATATACATACGCATAAAATTAAAATAAGGCAATTAAATAACATGTTTTTATTTCTACTGGCAGTATTTAATATTTTCGTTGCATTTAATATTTTCGTCTAGAATACTTTTCAATAAATAAGTATACATTTTTTAAAGGAAACGCCAGCACTAGGCTCAATGCATGTGTTGGCTTTCACTGATTTCGTTATTTTGTAGCGAATATGAGCGCTTTTAAGAGTATACTAAAATATTAACGTGTACTTTATTATTTAAAAACAAAATTGTTTTTGATTTTACACAAAGGAACTTGTTAGTAAGGCAATTTTGGATTTTAATTTGATTTCTGGATGTTAATTGGACTTTTGTCGCTGAGTGTAGATTAGTCTATTGACTCGTATTACAAAAATAAAATAAAAAGGAAATATACGCTTTTCCGGCGGTAGTCAATGTAGACCTTTCGTTTGGTATAAATTTAGATCATTCCGTAATTATTTGATTAATTTTAGTTGAACTCTTTTATAATCATACAATGTTTCAGTGTGTTTTATTTGTAATTTAAAACTATTTCCAAACAATTATTAATTATATTGAATATTGATAATACAAAAAAGGAACTTGTTTGCAACATAATTTAGGGAGTTCATTTAATAGTTTCCGGCATCAATCGATAGGAATATTTTCTTTTTGGATCAAATGTACATGAACAAACATGTCAGATTTCTGTTTTAAATAAAAATGAAAGTTGACCTAGAAATATGGAAAAGAACAGCCTAAATTTTATGGCGCACTTTCTGATACAGCATACTGACTAGCCCTTTTGCCAAATAGTAACGCCTGAAGATTGAAGAAGAATGTTTCCAGGACACCGATTGACGCGTTATATTGTCACCAAAGGTACCCTTTAATATAACTGCACATAAATAACTAAATGAGATCAATACTAAATGAGATCATCGATATAAATAGAGTTGGATGAGCCAAATGAAACGTATCACAGTGTCACGACACCGAGCCAGTTGAGACGATAAGATACGGCAGACGTATTGTGCATGTGGATTGCAAATGCATGCATTAATATAATACCAGATCTAGTGGCAACAAACTGGTTGTAAAGCATGGGTTTTTCTTTGATCTAAGACTAATATTTGTAACGTCATCTACAGCTATATGTGTCTACTGCTGAACATTTCTTTCACAGCTATTTCTACAACAAATTATTGTTTTAGCGGTCTGTGTCCAGCGGCTTTCTGCGACCTTCAGGCGTTTGTCCACCTTATAGACTAAATCTGAAGGTGTGAGAAGCTCCAATAAATACTTTCGGTGTCTAAGTTAACTTAACCTGCTTGTGGTGCATGATGCATCTTGCTTGAAGAAGTCTGGCGATTGGCCTATACAGGAATAAGCGTCATTAGCACAAAACACTACGTTCAGCACTCGCCAATCCACGCTCTTATCTTCTATCTATCTATCTATGAAAAGACAGACAGCCTCCGCAGTTGGTTAGACACCGACTGTGAAACGAAAGGCCGCGGGTTTGATCCCCGCACCAAGAGAAATGTTTGTGCGGCCCACAAATATTTCTTTCGGGTCTGGGTGTTTGTGAGACCGAAAAGTCTCTCGTAGTTCTGATACCTGCGACACAAGATCTAATTGATCTTATTGTGGGGTCAGGACTATGTATGTGACTGTTGGGTGTATTTATTAATTTATATTCAGCCACAGGAAGTCCAAGACTGCCTCGGTGGCGTAGTTGTATTACGGTACGGTTACAAAGCTGAGGTCTCGGGTTCGAGTCCCAGGTCGGGCAAAGTGATATTGGATTTTTCTATTCATTATTAGCCCGGAGTCAGGAATTTGTGCCCGATATGGCGATAGGCTCGCCCCCTATCACATCGTGGGACGGAACATGCAAGGCGAAATGAAGCGGCCTGCATCCAGCGTTCTTAACTTAGTAGATATTAATAATTTTGCTTCTATCCGTGAACTTACTTCCTTACATCAATCAACTTTAATAATGAGCTTAAAACCACCAATGGACATCTTAAGACATTATCCAATTCAATAGTATCGTTTCGCATCACATTTCAGGCCACGAGTTTATCGTGTTATCGTGATGTATATGTTTCCGACGCATTGTTCTCGCGTATCTGATGACAGCTGTCACCTATGATACGATAAGAGGGGTATTATAACGGATTCCCGCGCATTTTACAAATCCTTTCTCTTTGCCGTACGTCATTTGTTTACGGATTAGTGGGCCTTCGGGTGAAATGGTGTCGAATAAAACATTGAGTACGTTCCAATTTTATACACTAATTTTATTGGTATTTATATTACTTTATTACATTTTTATAATAACTAAATATATGGTGGAATATTTTTTTTATTCGTATATTTTTAATGTTTGGGTTCATGAAGTCTAATGTAAAAGGGCCATAAAAAGATAGTTCTTACTATTGCTAATATTGTTTTATTTATTGAGTGGCAAAGTAATAAACAATAATTAAGTATAAATCAAATTATGTAATGAAAAGTATTACAATAAAATTTGAAGTGCAATTTATTATCTATATACTCTAGGCTAGGACCTAACGTCTAGGTCATTAATAGTAGTTGAATGTCTTGATAGGTGATAGATTATATAATTAAATAGCCATTTTCATATACACCTCATGAATATCTCTTTTATTTATTTGTCTTCTTGTTGGTAATATAAGTTTGATAGACCGTACTCTATAGAATGTATAGATCTTACAAGTATGCATCATTTGCCCGAGTTTTTGATACAATTTCTAAAGTTCTTTGATATTCAGAGAATATTGGACACACCATGTAATATTAATTTGTGTGGTCTAAGCCATTAGGATTTATATTTCTTTCAGGCAATTTAATATTTTGAGCCCGGTAATAAGTCTCGTAAAATAAAATAAATACACCCAACAGTCACATACATAGTCCTGACCCCACACTAAGATCGAGTCTTGTTTCGTGGGTATCAGAAGCTACGAGAGACTTTTCGGTCTCACAAACACCTAGACCCGAAACCAATACCTGTGGATCACACAAACATTTGTTTCGGTGCGGGGAGCGAACCCGCGGCCTCTCGTTTCACAGGCGGCGTCTCACCAACTGCGCCACGGATGCTGCCACCTTGGTTTGGGAATAATGTCGGCGAACTAAGGATGGTACCTATTGTGGTCGCCTCTGCCTTTTATTTCTGTGATATAAGTATGAACTTATGTATGTACTTTTTAACCGAAAATCTTATATGCTCTGGCCTGAATTTACTCATATGAAGGATGAAGTCAGGCAACCATGACCCAGCTGGTAGCGGTTGGAGACGATGGGCTGTAGATAGAGCCCAGTGGCGTGCTATAGGAGAGGCCTATGCCCAGCAGTGGACGCAGAAGGGCTGATGATGATGATGAGGCAGCCTTTTCTTAAGTAAGTTTTTTTTTGTAAAAGCAGAAAATAATAAACAGTAAAATCAGACGCAAGAAGGAAAGTAAAAGCGTGAACGAGTGTCGGACTGCATTAGGGCAGCACTGAATGATTACCTATATCAATAGGTCTATATTATTTGAACAATTTTGTATGGTTCTTATCGCTCTTGCCTCGAAGAGAAAATTGTACTACTGTAAGTTGCCCCTCTTATGGTTTCTAACCTAAAAAGTTGAACCGTATGAAACATTATTGATCCCAAAATGTCGCTTTCAATGGAACGCAACATCGCTTAGCAACTTTCTATCTCTCTTTTGGTAATTGTTGTCGATGTCACCCGTTGACAACTTGAAGCAAAGACAGACTGTATCTTGAACGTGAAATGTGAAAGCTTTCTGATGCCATTACTGCTTGCGATGAACGTTACTGTTCTGATACTACGTATGCAGCTAAATGAAAACACTGAATATAGATACTTAGATGTTCTTTTCGGGTTTAAAAATAATACATACATAAACTCACGCCTTTATCCCCAAAGGGGTAGGCAGAGGCGCCACCAGGACACCTACATTTCGCCTTGTATGTTCCGTCCCACGATGTGATAGGTGGCGAGCCTATCGTCATATCGGGCACAAATTCCTGACTCCGGGCTGATAATGAATAGAAAAATCCAATATCACTTTGCCCGACCCGGGATTCGAAAATACAACTACGCCACCGAGGCTGTCGGAGTCGATTTTAAAAATAATAATTTATAGTATCTTCAGCCATTGTCATAATTCTCAAATGGAGATGAATAGACAAAGATATTTTATTTGACTACTGATCAGTTCAGTGTCCGAATTGCCCACTCAAGGTCAAGTTTCTAACAAGGCCAAATGAAGCTGACATATTTTTTTACCACATAATCACGGACGGAAAAAAGAAACGAGACGAGCTGGAAATTCGCTATAGGAACATGTATTGGTTACTTGGCAAATACTCCTCGTTGTCAATACACAACAAAGTACTTTTGTACAAACAAGTCCTGATGCCAGTATGGACTTATGGTATACAGCTGTGGGGATGTACCAAACCAAGTAATTTACTAATAATTCAGCGATTCCAAAACAAAGTACTGAGGGGTATAGCAAACGCCCCATGGTACGTAAGAAACGAAGATCTTCATCGGGACCTCAAAGTGGACTTCGTTAGAAATATAGTGAAAAAGTATGCCGAAGCTCATGAACATAGACTTCATCAACATGTGAACGTCGAGGCGATCCAGCTCCTCGACAACACGGACTTAGTGAGACGACTTAAAAGGACAAAACCTTTCGAGTTAGTGATGAACAGTTAGTGTAACATAGTGCAGTGAGTGCTAGTGAAACAGAACACGCGAACATTGTGTCTTCCCCTTAATAGAGACAATAAGAAAAATGTTAATGGACATATTCTTAGACATAAGTCTCTTTAGAAGTTTAGGTTAGATTAATATAACTTATTAGTCATAAGACTAGATCGTTATTTAAATGATGTATTACGCCAGAGTACATCATAATATTAAAAAAAAAAAAAAAAACATAATCACGGATTCGAATCCGTGTTAGTCAAATTCCGTATTATCAAATTATATTTCAACAACCGAACCTAATGTCCATTGGTAATAAACATTACAATTTAATTTGTAAACGCAGCAAAATCTATTTGCGTAATCAAATATAATGTATCCTTCACTAAGCAAGGTTTATTTATTATGTGTAAATATTACGAAATTGCAATGAAGAAATGTACAATTGATTATTTACAGTTATTACGTGCGACGTCTATTTGAATGCTTCCTCGTGATTTTATATTTGTTTATTGTATTATAATTCTTATTTAGAAGCACTACTTGGGTTATTTTTGGTTTCTATTACGTAGGTGAACCACCGATATGGTGTCTCAATTCTTTTGGAAAAACAATTTTGCCTCGAATCTGCTTCGCTTCGTATTCATTCAAAGGATGCAAATATCACGGAAAAAAGCTAAAATACAAGCGAAAACATTTGTTACAGAAGGATGATAGCATATTATGCTTTTACATTTTTTTTGTTCTGGTCATTGACCTTAGAAAATTTTAACATAACACTACACTTGCCCGTCACATTTTCAATTACATGAATTATTGCAAAAAAATGTTTACCAAAATCTGCCGATCAAAATTGGGTCATTCACATTTCACAGTCAAACTAAACAAGCGAAAACCACAATAAATCACACATAAGTATTAGAAACTATTAAAGAATCGGCTGTTTCCTCGCACCATTGTGATTAACTGTTACCCCACGTCAAGTTGTATTTCTTCATTGTACGTTTCTCTCCATAAAACACTTTAAGTGTAAATTGTGAATGAATTTTCTATTTCCTCAACAAATAAGTAATTAGCTCGTCAATTCCCATGTCATTGTTAAATAATGATGTGTAATTTTCGCATTAGAGATTTTGGCGCACAAATAATAGTATCATTTTGGTGCTTATTTCTAAATGATAAAATAAAAAGTCAATATTTTTTAATAAATAATGTGAATTATAAAAAAATCATTTTGTTCGTCTATTTTCCCCTCTCATCAGATGTTTACGAGCATCAGATGAACAAAAATAAATGATATTTTTTTCATTTATATTTTATATTTATTACACTCTATATTTCTTTATGTCCAATCATTTCGTAACATAGCATCACCACAGTCTTTTTCTGCCATTTGTACCTATTATTGTCTGACATTCAAATATTTTTAGACTGCAAATATTTGCGTATGATATTTTATCCTACAATCGCTATATATATAACATTGTTGAAACTTATCGAGGATATAGGATATAGATTAATGATCTCTCAATGGCAATATTCCGTGGAGTGTAAAAACTTCGTTGGGAAAGTAATTTACCGAAGATAAGAGAGATCGAACATTAAATTTAATTGATTATACATACCTATGACTAGCTGGTGGCATTAGGCATTAGCCTTAGACTGACAGGGATACAACTTTATTTATCAATACTACGAGAAGTACTCAAGGAAGCATATTTCCGAATGACGTGTAAGTTTGAATATTACATATTCTCTGGACACTCCTCATTTATAATCCTCATATGTAGCGCAAAGATTGATTAGTTTGTGCAAACACTAGAGTTTTCTCATAAAAATAAAATTACTTTTATAATTCGAACACTTTAAAGCTTTCGTGGTCACGGGGCAAACGCAAAGTTTTCTCTTCAGAATCTTGCCCTGTTTCCTTAGCCTAATAAATCGCCAAGAGCAAGCCATAGCCAGCTAACTATTCACCTTCACAGCAAACTTCGCACATGGCATGTTGTAATGAAAGTGGTACAGTTTCCTCATTTTCCCGTAGTTTCTATGTTTTTTCACCGTTCGGAAACCTTACATCACTGCGTCGGCGGCCTATTCCGAATGTCACGGCTAATAATGTAGGCAGTTGGATACATAGATATTATATTATTATAATATTATACGTGTGAAGATTACGGTGAAGTTAATGGCTCAAATAATGAATGCATTATTTAGGTTAATATTAAAATACTATATTGATTGCGTTTGTAATTTTTGGATTAATTTTTAAGTTTATAGATATATAAGGTATGATCAGCTGTTCTAAATGTAACACGAAGTTATGTTTTTTTATATCCACGTACTTATGGATCGATATGACATATAGTATGAATTTTTACTTACATAAAAGCTATAAAATTAGGGAAAAACGAAAGGTGTCAAATAAAGTCGAATGTAATCAGAATAGGAAACGGCGACAGACTTTCCCGCTTGTGGAGTGTCGACCGCAGCATTCTAGGCTTACCGGTAATGCCCGCACATTTGCGGGTTTATTCCAACTGCGCCCGCACTGTTATTTCATCATTTAATGTTATCTATTTGGAACGTATAATAGTGTAATGAAATGAGTTGTATGTTATTTGATACTATGAGAAAGACAATTGTGCCCCCTGCTGTGTTTACAGGAGAATCTGAGTCTGAACGCCTCCATCCTATGGGTAGGGGCATGAGAATTCCTCCACGGTTTGCCCTGTCCGTGTTAGAAGAAACTATAAGGGATAATTACCAACAGCCGGCATGGCTGGCCATACTTCAGGGGCGGTGTATTCTCTTTAATTGTGACTCCAAGATGGCATAGCGCGTGGACTTACATACATTCATAAACTCACGCCTATGTCCCATTGGGGTAGGCAGAGGCTATGGAGCACCAAATACTACGGTCCTTCTCTTCGCTCTCTGCTCTTTCGCTTCATCAACTGTCATTAATTTCTTCATATACGCTTGACTCTAAAGTTTAAACACTATTTAAAGTGGGGGACATATTATGTACCTCTTAACTCTCAATCAGGTGCTTTGGAGGCACTTCTTAATGCCAATGATAAAATGAAAAATGATTTCACAGTTTTAATTTAGTTATGTCATATCTAAACGTGTTCTTGAGTGGAGACCGCGCGTTGGCAAGCGTAGTGTAGGACGCCCTCCAGCTAGGTGGAGTGACGATTTGCGAAAGGTCGCTGGCAGATGTTGGATGCGACAAGCCGAAGATAGGGTAAAATGGCGCAATTTTGACGAGGCCTATGTCTAGCAGTGGACTTGTATCGGCTAATGATGATGTCATATCTAAATCTATGTAGAATCAGGAATAACAGTACTATAGGTAATTCGTTAATCAGGTTAAGCCTCAGATTATGCATAATCGGGTTGGTAGGCCATCAATTTAGTTTCAGATTAAGTAATCTACAGTTATTGTGTCCTACATAAATAGAAATGGCAGAAAGAAACAACTTACCACAAGTTCTACTTATTTTATTGGATTAAGTGCGTAACTGTAAGCAGAGATTACCTTTGTGTGTCATACTTAAGTACTCATACTTATGTTAATGTTAATACTTTCTATTGTGCTGTACTGTATACGCCCATATACGTCTAGTGCACGGCACGAGCCTCCTCTACAATCGGGAGTACGATTGGGAGGGGTTAGGCCATATAGCCCACCACGCTGGCCTAGTGCGGGTTGGCGGACATTACATACCATAGAAATTCTTTCAAATTGCTATGGTATACGGGTTTCCTCACGATGTTTTCCTTCACCGTTAAAGTGCGTGGTAACTGACTTTCAATACACACATGACTCCGAAAAGTCAGAGGTGTGCCCTGGGATTCGAACCCGCGACCACCGTGAACATTTTGGCAGTCGCGACTGGTCCGTTTACCGACAGGCCACCAACACCACAATTATTTCTACTAGTTAATACAAATTTTATTGTATTGTTATAAGAATAGAATTATTCATTGGTAAAAATAAAAGTCAGTTTAATGGCACTGGGGTCAATACCCGGATGCACTCATATATTATGTGAGTTTTTTTTTTCTTTTCAGAAAACATGGTTGGCTGGGATTAAATAATTTCCCAAAAAACATTAACGTAAGCTAAAGAGAAACAAATTAAACTCCAGTGTCCGTGTGTTATTGTTGATTTGTGAATAAAGTCATCATCAAATTAAGTGACAGTAAAATATAATAAATTATTTACTTAAAAACACTATAATGTATTCTTTGATCGTATTTATAATTGTAATAAAAATAATAAAACTCATTAGTTATTTCATATTCTAAATGCAAATGCTTTCATTTGCATTTTATGCTCTAAAAACACTGATTTTATCCAAATCATGCTGAGCTCATTTGGGCTTGCGTAATATCTACTTACAATTTTTTCAGGAAACTTAATCTTTGTAATTTACCCGACTCTTAGAGATAGATACTTTTGAAGTCCAATTGGATGACATTGAATTATTGTTTTTTTATTGGTATGAATGGCGAGACGAGCATTCCATTCGCCTGATGGTAAGCGATACGACCGCTTAGTGACAGTAGCAAAATCAAACAACACCATGAATTATAAAGCAATGTTTGGCGTTCGACTGCGCTCGCCGTCCTGAGACATAAGATGCTGAGTTTCATTATGTCCAGTACTTACTCTGGCTACTATGTCCTTTCAACCGGAACAAAACAGTGCGTTTACAAAGCTGTTTGGCGGGAGAAATAGTCATTGCGGTGGTACCTACCCAGGCGGCTTCTCACATATGAGAGATCTACTACCAATAAAATTAAAACATTAAAATTAAAACATTTAAACATTATTGAACACAAGAAATATTGTCTTATTAAGATGATAGAAAATGGTCCAAACGCTCGGTTCTAAGTGGCATGCGCCAATAAAACGCAATTGTATAAAGGGTAATGGACAAAACCAAGTGTATTTCCTTTCTGTGGTCGAGTACTATCAATTTCCGTAAACGATGGAAATTATTACGGGACTTACATTTATTTATTTCATTTCATTTGAGTCTCTGAGCCGCAATAGACTTGAATCTTGATTTTCGCTAGTCAAATGATTGTGAACGCTAGATATTCGCTCCCATCTGGATGTTGTAGGATTAAAAAGTTCTATCTAAAGTATCTAATTTTGAATATCCCGCAAGACACATATCTCTCTGTTTTCGAGACTATAATTTGTTTATTTAAATATTCGGCAAGGTGTATTGTTTTAGTAATATTACCGTACGTTACATATTAAGGGTTACACCTTCCCCTTTACTTTTTATAATAAATAATAAATAAATACACCCAACAGTCACATACATAGTCCTGACCCCACATTAAGATCAATTAGGTCTTGTGGCGCAGGTATCAGAAACTACGAGAGACTTTTCGGTCTCACATACACCCACACCCGAAACACATAGCTTTGTTTCACACAAACATTTATCTCGGAGCGGGAGTCAAACCCGCTGCGCCTCGTCTGCAGCCGGCGTCTAACCAACTGCGCCACGGAGGTTGTCAATGTTTATAGTTCCAATTCTAACGTAAAAACATCGAGTTCCATAGTTAAATCGTAAACTGTAGTCGTGCCAATCGATCGTGGCTTGTTTTTAAACCGCGCGTAAAATACTTTGTATCTCCTGGCGCTTAGCCAGTTCGCGTTGGCGCAAACTATTGTGTAGAACCAATGCATCATTATAACTGTTTGTTTCATAGCTTCCTAAATACTATGTTTAATGTACAAATCATCGTGTGTGTCGGTTTTGTATCTAATGGTTTTGGAGTAGTTAATGGGGACTTGTGATTTCCGTGGCACTTGTTTGGAGACTTGGAAAACATTTTTGCCGAATGTGTGGTGAATTAAATTATATGTCACCGAATCAAAGATTTGATTGTAATCATGATTTGAATATTGTTCTCCGTTTTATTTCTTTTCTCTTCCTTTTTATCAGTACCCCTCCAATGCTGAAGTATCACATCGTGGGCGGAACATACAAGGCGAAATGTGGGTGTCCTGGTGGCGCCTCTGCCTACCCCTTCGGGGATAAAGGCGTGAGTTTATGTATGTAACTATTCTATTATCTATTTTCCATTTCATTGTAGTTTTATGCACGTGTTATTGAAATTTATTGATAACATTACGTCTTCGATCAACAATACAAGAGCGAAGCATTATGTCTATCCATTTTACATAAAACAAATTGAAACGATTACTTTTATCATGATTATCTTTAATCAATTAAAGAAATGTACATATGCAATTACACCACGAAAGTTTCAAATGATTCGGAATCGCTGGTCGCTGATAAAATCACTCCTTTACACGTTCCATAAAAAAATCAATATTACGAGAATAATGCAGCAGAATAAAACTAATAAGACGAGATCAATTAAGATACCATTCAAAACATTACAGGAAGTTTCATTCAAATACACTTCAAAGAAACAAGCTAGAGTTCTGACATTTCATCAAAACTCAAAGTTTATCAGCGTCTTCTATTAAAATAGCTGGTCGGAAAATAAAAGTTTATTACGACCACGCAATACCAATTATTTTCACATTAAGATTTACAACCGTTATGTTTCAGGGGCCCGAGTAATAACAAACAATGTACTACACTGATGTAGATGCGCACGGACATTTTCAATAAGATAAAATACAATTAAATAAAAAATTAAAATTCATCCAAGTTGCTGCTTAAAGTAGTTAGAGATCCTTTTAGTTTTAATATGTTAAGTATAGTTTATGAACCGGAGACCCCATTGACTTCATTTTACCACTGTAATAGACGATTCCTATAGGAAAGATTGTCTTTTATTAAATAAACCTAGCTACCAGTAACACGCATAGTTTCAGCTGCACCGATAGATGAAGCATTAATATCTTGCTCGCAATTAAAAAGGTTCTATTCAATGAAACAACCAGTGGTTATACAAATAAGCAGGTGTGTCATAGTACGATAATTATAGCGTCATATCGTCAATATTATGCTGATATCATAGGTGTGAATCATTGGAATCAACTGTATATTATCCATAAGGCAAATAAAATCAAATATTAATTTAGAAAATGGTAGAGCGGCTCTACCCTAGTTATCTTGAACTACAGTGAATGGACCAACTTAACGGAGAACAGAGAAAACTATCGAGGGCTTTATTTATCATTTCCAAATAAATTAGTATCCATTGAAGTGAAATGGCGAGTCAATATAAAAAAGTAATTAAAAATTTTAATATTCTAGTTCGAACTTTATTATTTCTAATTACGGAACCCTTCCAACCCAAGTTCGCTCGCTCGCCACCACGTTATTTTAGTGAGTAACAAAATTTTATTATATATCTTTTACGGTTCGAGTATAATGCAATGGCATGCAAATGTTCTGGGATGTATATGTGAAAAACTTGGATCTTATGAATTCCTTTTTTCGCCCAGATAAATAAAATTAATTTTTGATTTATATTTTTTCTTTATTTTATATTTGTTGTACACCAAGGATACATTCACATTAAACCGTATATAAGAATGGTGGTCTTATTGCACTAGGCAATTTCTTACCGACAACCATGCGATGCAAGTAATGAAAGATCATATTTTTCTTTCAACCTCATTTGAACTATTTTCTCTTATTTCCTTACTGTTTTACTCTTTTCTACTTCAATCTGCGATACTTGATAAATTATGTATACAGAGTATATCAAGACCGCGACCGAAAACGAAGCCAGGTGGTAGTATTAGTCACTTCAGACACAATACAAGTAAAAATTTCGCAACAAAAAAATCGACAACTTTTTTTGTAATTTTTTACTTATCGTCGTATTTGGGTTATAAATACATAGTTTTCCTAAAATAATGATGTAGACCTCTGTATTTTTAAACACTCCATGGTATGTAAGGGTTTAAATTATTATTTTCGCAAAAACTAGGTATTTACCACACAAAAATGATGATTTTGAAAAAAATCTAAAAACATAACAGTCGCTGTTTCGGTTAAATTTTTATTTGCATCGTGTCTGTTACCACTAAAACTACCACCTGGCTTCGTTTTCGGTCGCAGTCTTGATATATTCGGTATATAAAGATTTATTGTATGGAAATCTGTGATAATATTGAAGCAAAATTGCTTTAAACTGTACTTATTGAATACGACAATCATAAACGTTTGGTTTATCGTGCTGGTAAATAATACAATAAAATGTTATTAGAAATCTCTTCGTATTCTTTATATTAGTAATAAAATACCTTTATTCATGGTATACAGCTTTAAGTTACATACTTTCTGATCTAATACATCATTCTATTTTTCGGGAAAGGGCTCTACTTTAATTTAGATTAAAAAAAAGAAATAAATTATATTTATAATAAATGTCAAAGGCATCTTGAATTTGATTTTAAATTATATGAAAGGCAGATAGATATTCGAGGTAGAAAAGCAACAAAACACATAGGAAATGAAAACTTGCGACTTTAAAAAATCTATCATAGAATCAGAACCCTCTGCTTATCTTTCAACGAAATAAAATTGACGTATCATATATTTTTATGAGGCGAAGTAACGTTTCTCAGAGATTATTTAATTGAATATTTGTATTCAGGTTGATTTTTACAAGGCACCGCGCCGGAACTTTCTCCTAATTTGTACTTAGGTGTCGTAACAGCACGCAAGTAAGGTAATCGTGAGCCGGTTGACGATTAACTAAAATATTAAAGCCTAATATGGAGAGAATGTGAATAGCGCGACGCTCTTTAGTTTAAAGGCCATATTCATAGAGATATTTAAAACCTATTTTAGTTATCGAATGTTTTGTCTTCTTCGCTCAAACTGTATTCTAAAGTCGTTCGATAGGACGAAACATTCGATAGCTAATGAAAAATTAATTTAAAGAACATTTTTCGTTGTATTCCGAAAAGTAGAGTCGCTACGATCTAGGTAAAACGCCAGTGTTTTCCGTGAATATTGTGTTTTATTCATACTTTATTTTACACCACACAAATACTAAAAAGCAGTTAACTTACAACTAAAACATAAATATTAGTGTAACAATCGGCGGTCTTAGCGCAAAACGGCGATGTCTGCCAGACAACCTGTCTGTGACAACTGCTTTCTGTCTTTCTGAATGTTATACATTTAATTAAGTAACCTTTCCCAGAAAGAAATATAAAAAACTTGTTAAATTTCATTGCAACACCAATGTATCCATTATGAGGCCGGGGAGCAACGCGTTTCGACCTTTCGTGGCGCCAACACCAAAAAACACAAAAATGTAGGCATGCACAATACCGCTACAGTAACGGCCTCGGCTCATAAATTCCTTATTTATTAAAGGTTACTAGTAAAGTGATATTCAATGTGTTAAAATAAGCATTAAACCAAACAAACGACGCGACGTGCAATCAATCAGAAGCCCCACTAATCCGCAGACCGCACCGGTAAGTTGCGATGCATGGCAGCGGGACCTCTTACGAGCTTGAGTCACGTATACAACTGGTTCGGAGCCCGTAAATCTAGTTTCGTGAGTGTCGAATAAATATCCAGCAGCAGCCGGCGGCCGAAAGAGACTCGCGAGCTCAGCTGAGCCGACGCGATGGCGTCTGGATTTTTTTGCAGCGATAGATATCGGAGAGAAGGCGGCGCGCGCGCCAATGCGGCCGGCGAGCCAGTCAGCCGCCGCTCCCCGCCGCGTGCGCGCGTACCGGTGTACCGCACCCGTCTGCACGACCGTTATCGCCTAATGACCAACTAATGGACGAACGAAAAGGTAGTCCATGCATGCCCGTGCTAGCTCAGTGTGAACTGTAGTGGAGTGCAGTGTTGTTTACATGTCGAAATGGAGGAGATCCGCATATCGGATTGGCCCGAACCACCTGGTTCCCATGCATGGCTGCCCGCTTATGGTTTCCAGCATGATATATTGGAAAAGGATGATTATTTCGGCACTAATGGTGAGTGCCGGCTATGCGGTTTGTAGGCTGTGTTGTAGCCAGGCCGCCAGGTTCGGCTTGGAGTGTTGGAAACCCGCTTGTTTGGAATGTAAACGGCTTTAGTTTGTGGATTTGTGGCACGTTCAGATGTCGCTTTTATTGCGGGGACAGTCGCAGGTGCTGTCTCTACTGGTGCGATTTGTTTGTTAGGATGTTTGACGATTACAAATGTTTATACAAAATTACCATTTTACACACATATAAAATACATTAATGACCGATTTCAGAACATTCTACGAGTACTACTATTATAATGCGAATGTTTTACTACTTCAATTAATAAGCGCTTGACTCTTGGTATGTAGAGTCTGGATCAAATTATGTCGATACAGGTGTTTTTCAATTGAATATTGAAAAACACACGGAATATTTTTATTAAAAAAAACCAAAGGCGCCTAAACTGGTATAAAATCAGCACATTCATGTAACATTAGTCATTGTATTGTTAGAAGCGGACAAAGAAACCCAAAATTAGTAGTTTCAAAGGTTAACGTCTCAGGGCATTGTAAAACACAAATTAAATTTGAATTTTTATTAAACATCTGGCTCTCGAAACAATACGTTAGGTAATTCATTGTTGGTAGAATTGAAATAAGTATTGTTAGCGAAACTAATGATTTCTTAATAATACACCTGAAGTTAAGACAATGGACACTGCCTTACCTAAACGAAAACTAAAAGCTACATATAAATTCAACAGACTGTTAAATTCATTGCTTCCTAAATGATTAAATGTCAGGTTTTATTACCTGTATTCACTTCTTTCGGGCCATAAACACTGAGAGACTATTGTTTTTGAGGACTAAAGTGTATCCTTATCACTTTAATTTGACAGATTATCTTAATTTGAATCCAGAATTAAAGGATTTGTCAGCTGTATAAAAATAATGTTGTATATAGTCAACTATAACTATTTCCCGCCAAACACTGTTTCGAAGTACCTTCCATTTTCAAAAATCTTTTGAGATAGTCGACGTGGTAAAATTATTCGACATACAAATTTTTACGACCATTAAAAACTAGGCTGTATTTTGTAAAGTAATAAACTAAATATTATTTGAAATTCATTGAGTGTATTCAGCTAGAAGCGGTACTAGATTATAAATAAAATAAGAAAGCGAAACGCATTTAACATGAATTATCATAAGGATAATAAAAATGTTAATGAATCCATTGAGGTTAATGTTTGCATTTATCATATCGCAAAATGTCATAAATGGCACTCTAATACCTTTTACGGCGTATTCTGATGTTATTACTATTCATAAACAAGGTTCAACATATGCTTGCTATTTATTTGTTTCCCCAAATGGTACTTTACCGCCACATGCTATTGCCATTACTCTACTGGTGTATTTGCACTGTGAACTATCAGGTCTTGGGGTCAATTCCACGTGTAGGCTATGCATTTTATTAAGTATGTAATTGCAACCCCCACGGAGCCAATGTAATCCTACACTGCAGTGCCACTTTTTCAATACCATGTATATTTTGGAGTTGCAACTGCTTTATTTTATCTCTACCTCAGCGCAAATTAAACTGAAATAGAACACTTCAAGCATTAAGCCGCTCCCTGGAGTTATTCCTATCGGCGTAAGGGTTCATCTTTACTGGTCAAACTCCCCCAATTTACCTTTATTTTCCACCTTTATGCTTTTCATAAAGTGTAAATAAAAATAAAAAAAAAACCCCCATAAGGAACGTTTCTATCGTTTTTGTTTTCCCAATTTTATTACTAAATATATCAAGATCCTTATAAATATGAAGACAGATAACATTTAATTAGTTCCTAGCAACAGCAAAATATCGTATTTTTATATACTACTGTTCAATAAAAAAAAGTAGATATTTCTTTAAGTTTTGCCAATCATTCTAGCTTTTGCACTTAAGTCTGAGTCTATAGGTCATTTTAGGTGTCACGAGTATTTTACAATAATACGTCTAGTGAAAAGCGGTGAAAGTATATTATAAGTAACACTATATGCATGACGTATTAAATAATATTGACTTCTTCGGTAGCTATACTTTTACTTTCAGATATCGTGTTTCAGTACATTAATCGTCTTTCCTAACACTTCGTAAAACTATATGTTTGTTATTTAATGGATTTCTGCATTATGTGTTTATATAGAAACAGGTTTTTTTTTTTCATTTCTTGATAACAGTTAGTGTAATTAGTTATTATGGTATGAATTGGTAATTATTGAGATCTTCTATAACTTCATAACATTTAGTTATTATATTAAAAAATATACATATTATATAATTTATATGGATAACTCAAAATCAAAGCAAATGTTTAAAATAATCTAAAGACAATTAACTCAAATATCTTAAGTTTATTTACATAACAATTATAACTATATCAAACTGGCTGTTTACAAAAATGATTACTCATATCGAGTTTAAAAATGGAATAATAAACAAGCGCAAAATCATTGTTATTTTTTTAAATATTCATGGAGAACGGGCTCAATGACCTTATCACGTATGCGTGGTTTATCCATAGGCAATGAGATTAGTCTGTCGTCGCCGCTGCTACACTTTCAAACTATATTACGCGTCATAACGGCCAACACGTATAAGACAGATTTATTGGTCTTTTTCACAAGTCTTCATTTTGTAACATAAACTAGTGATTTTACGTTACAAAATGTTGCTTTCTCATACATAAATTTGTTTGAATTTTTTCAGTTTTGGTACCCCTTTTTTGAGTTTAGGAAAATCTACAAAGTGTGTGTGATATAAATTCTTAAGAAGGCATACAAAAATAAATTTTAAATAATCTGCGAAAACGAGACCTTCAAGATGTAAATAAGAAAATATAGCTTAAATAAGAATTCTCATTAGCGATTATTAATCATTTGGATATCTTAGTTTCATGTTATTTAAACGTAGAGTCACATGAAACGATAGAGTCCCACATTATATTACATACACAGTATCATTTTCCTATTCTTAGATTATGAATATTATTTAAAATAAGCGTTTAAAACATACATAAGTCTTACCAGTTAGTTTCAGTCACTGGCTTTGAAACTTAACCTAACCTCTAGAAACAACACTTTTTTATGTTATAAAAATACTTTAACATTGTGTAATAGCCTTGCGTTGTTCCGCTTAAATGCATTTTCAAATAACTATATTTATTGCTCAATTAATGCTTGGGTTGGTAAATTGAAAATTCAAGCTCTTGTACTTAACTTCTTATCTTGAATTGTCTGCAAAACCCACTATTGAGTCAATACGAAACTGTTTACTTTAAACTATAAATTTGTTTAACGTTAAATCACTTCATGAAATGCCTACGGTTTAAAATTAAGAAATAATTACTTTGGAGCCAAATATATCGGATATTCTCCTCTATGTTTTTTAGTGTTGTTATAATTAAATTTTCTGTAGGCTTTTAAAACATTAGACATTTTGTTACACCTTGAAATAAGTTCATAACAACAACAAAAATCTTTGTTCGGTGTTTTTTCCTACTAATCCTACCTTTTACAAACTTCTAAAATATATTTTACTGAGTAGCCTTCAGTTTTTCTTTTTTAGTAAAACACAATCTCAATGGTTGTCTTTATTTTTTTTATCCAACGAAGAAAGCATTTCCAAGCGTTGCGACAAAGCTTGTTGTTTCCTTTATCTCGATATTAAAACGAATATCATCAGAATATTTGTTGAACTGAAGGAAAACATCTCAACGAAATGATTTCGGGTTCAAGTGAATTTCCAGTCAAGGTGAGATTACGTCTGGTACCGAAATAGATCGTGAGTAATCCGTATTAATGACAATACGTTCATTAGAGGTTTGTCGCTGCTACCTTGAAGGTAAAGGGATATGTTGATCAGTATTCATTGGTATACCGTATGAACGTCTACTCTTATCAATTCAAGCTAAAGTTAGATACAATTTGGAGCTCCTTTGCTCCAATAATGTCATAGCTATAGTAATTTTTTCATGCCATGACGAAGGAGTCTGTCACAAACCGTTGCACACAAGAATATTTTGTTGACAATTCGTAATTTTCTGTCAATTTCTAATATTGCCTTTATATTCCCACATTAAAAGGTTTTGAAACATTCACCCTAGCCACCTGCAGTTGAAATAATTAAAGTACAAAGAATGAAAACTTTTTGTCGGCCGGCACGCCGGCATGGCGTTATAAATTCCATCATATGCCCTGTGCTTCGAAGCATGCGGTCCAACCAGTCCCCTCGCCAGTAAAGGTCATTTCTTATCCGTAGGCGAATCGCGTGCCTCGAATTCGTTGGATGAGACGGGAATTTGAAATTTAAAAATGGAATTTTGTGTTTTAATATTTTTAATTTGGTAGAGTTCGTGGGTTTATGGATTTATTTTAGGCCAGTTGTTCATTTTAAAAGAGTTTTATATAAATATCTGTAAATTCTTATACTCGTCCTTATCTCAAAATTGAAACCCACGTAAAATCTGCAGAATATTTTTATGATGCACGTCGCAGAAATATTTAGGTTTAATTTTACAAGCCAATTGGAAATATCCGAACGTGGCCAAGCCGGTTTTTCAAATCGAATTGCATTTTTATGGGCTTAAGTTCTTTACATGATTAAAATTTTAAATCTGTACTGCATTGGTTCAAAATAAATTTAATTTATATCATAATTCGCGTGTTATATTAGTTATTTGGTCCAATATAATTGCTAAATTAAAAAAAACACATCTTAATAAAACTCATCGCTCTATTAAGAAAGTGCATAGTTCAAGAAACAAATATATTGTATAAAGTGTACAATTCATCTTTATCAACAAACAAGTTATTTGTCAGCCTTGTATGATAACCAAAGACATCTATCAAAGTCAATTGAGGTCTCTGCGCAGATCTATTAACGCATAAAGCATTCAATGTAATGTTTTCAATACACACATTGTTCTCCATTAAGATTGCACGGTTATCATTTAAAATAAATAATTATAAACATACTTCAATAAAAAAAAAAACCGGCAACGGAACCCCAAACCATACAGCCAATTACAAAATGTTAAAGCCTTATGACAGATTTACCATGGAGTCTCATTTTTTTTATTGATTATAAATTTGAAGGCCAAGCCATATAGTAACCGTAGTAAAAGGTAACGGTAACAAATGAATGTTTTAAATAAATTATCAGTTTCAAAGTCAGGGGCGCCAGTAAACATGATCAGGCATTCTAATGACTGCAAACACGATGTGTAAATATTAACAGACGTAACATTTATCGCTTGTTTTAGTTATCTAATGCCAAACACATGTATTTGGGTTTATAGTGCACAAGTTGTACATTACTTGTGCATTGCCACACAAGTCAGGAAACTAATTTTAATGAAAATGAGCCGGCGTATCAAATAATTTGTATACTGAGAATACTAACGCTGCAGATTGTATGGCAGCAATTGTATTGTGATGTTAAGTGGCATTGTTCGAACTGATGATCAAGTATAATTTATTAAAAGCAAAATATATTGTGTTGTAATAAGGCTTTATGAATTGTTTTTGGAACAGTTGCTTCATATCACAATTGGTAAGGGCAATATATTTGGATTAATTTCTTGGCACGATTAATACGGGTAATGAGTATGAGCATAATAAATTATTTAAACTTCCCCATTTGGTTATAAATATAATAAAACAATTCTGCCTGACTGCCTCGGTGGCATAGTTGTACTAAGATACGACTACAAAGCTGAGGGCTCGGGTTCGAATCCCGGGTCGGGCAAAGTGATATTGGGTTTTTCTATTCATTATCAGCCCGGAGTCAGGAATGTGTTCCCGATATGGCGATAGGCCCCTATCACAACATGGGACGGAACATACAACGCAAAATGTGGGTGTCCTGGTGGCGCCTCTGCCTACCCCTTCTGTGATTAAGACGTGAGTTTATGTATGTATGTAAAACAATTCTTGAAGTGTTCGGATTAATCAAGGCATAATCACTGTATGCACTCAAATATTTTATATTGACGCAAATATGTACGGCTATGATAACATGGCGTGACACAATACAAAACTTAAGATAAGACGTGGAAAATAAAGTCTTAATCCGCGAAATCTATCCAAAAAAAGTAGGTATTAGTACCTCTTATACAGTTGATATAAGAGTAAATTAAATTACGGCCTTATTCATAGACAGATTTATAACCTATTTTAGTTATCGAATGTTTTGTCTTCTGCGCTCAAACTAAATTCTAAAGTCTTTCGAAAGGGACAAAACATTCGGTCACTAAAATAGGTTTGAAATCTGTCTATGATTAAGGCTGTCAGTGAATAAGGACAGGAAGAATCAAGTTGTATTGTGATTAGATCAATACTGCCGTCCTCTAGCTAAAATGCCGTTAACCAACATCTGACCAATTTTTACTTTTAAATGCAAGTATAATCAGAAAAAAAAGTTTCGCTATTGAAAAGTGCTTCCTGAGATCTATTATTCAGTATTTCAAAGTTTTAAATATGACTTCTAGTTATTGAGTAGCATATTAAAAACAAAAAAAATGTTTTTTTGCGCATAACTCAAAAAAGGGTTATGTTAGTTAACGGCATTTTAGCTTGAGGACGGCAGAATATTTCAGGATACCAAGGAAGAGCATTTATTAGTGGCATAAGAAAACATTTTGGGTAATTATCTACAGCAGAAAATTCAACATATTACAATTCTTCTTCTTCTGCCACAATCAATTTACTGCTAAACTTAAGCTTCTTCCATAGTAATTTCAGAGCGTTTATTATATTTCCATTGGATTTACATTGATGTCCTCTTTCAGTACTTAAAAAATAACTACTTAGAAATTAATTATCTCAGTAACCTCCGAATTTTGGCGTCTTGTATTTAAGACTGTAGACCAAATACTTCAGAGATTGTCGTTGTAACATTCAATTGAAGGCACACAAATGAAATCCTTGTCAAAAGTGTAAGGGCACAGCAGTGAGTGGCAATTGCAACATGTCGACAATAAAAACACAGCGAGACGTGAGATTACTATCGCGGTTGTAACATTCCTTGACAGGGATGTAGCCGCTCTCCGTCGTGACCTTGTCTTCATTCCTCTGACTTAACCAATCATATATTTAGCTGATCATTTGATTTGTATCATGCCGTACTGCTTGGCTCAGGAAGTCTGATTACCATAGGTACTGTTCAGCCAAGTCTGCCATTGGATTTTTTCTCTTTCGATCTGTTTCAGCAAGGCAATAGGAATGCGCATAAAAATGTATTTAAATGATATTCATACTAAGCTGGTGGTAGGCTTGTGGCTTTACTGGTGGTAGGTCTCTCATATGTGAGAGGCCGCCTGGGTAGGTACCACCGCAATGTCTATTTCTCCCGCCAAACAGCAGTGTAAATGCGCTGTTGTGTTCCGGTTTGAAGGACATTGTAGCCAGAGTAACTACTGGACATATTGAGACTTAACATCTTATGTCTCAGGATGGCGAGCGCAGTGGAATTCCAAGCATTGCCTTGTAATTCATGGTGTTGGTTTTGCTACTGTCCATGAGCGGTCGTATCGCTTACCATCAGGCGAATGGCATGCTCGTCTCGCCATTCATTGCAATAAAAAAAAAAGCTAAAAGCCTACCACTAGAATTTAGGATATTTTTCTATTTATATCTGGCTTAACAAAGTGATTGCTATGCCCTGACAAAAGTAAAGTACCTTGTAAATAAATTAACGGTTAAAATAAGCCTTATGTGGTATCAAGGTAGTTGTGTAGTTGCACAAAGAGCACAGTATGTTTCACAAAATGCATGACTGCATCTTGTAATATTCTATAGGCAAATTCTATGACAACTGTACGAAGATTTGGAGCGGTTTCATACTTATACTAAAATCAGCAATACATGTTCAATAGATATTAGATGCTATGAACTAAGTTAAGTTTGTGGATATATATTTTTTTTTAATTATAGGAAATCAAAGATTTTAACCAATTTAATCATGTAAATTGGTTTACTTAATTAGCCGCTAATTCCCTAAAACTTCCTCTTTTGTGTAATTCAATCCTAATTCGGGGTTTCCAGACGTTTTAATTACTTTAATTTTAATACCTATATATGGGCTTCGCCTTCAGCACTATAATATTTAAAATGATTTACCTAAATCCTCTCCAGGGACTTTCTTAAGACACGAATAAAACTAATCTTATAACCACAGTACAAACCTGTAAGAAGCTGACAAGGTTCCTTGTCATTTCGCGATGGTGTCATCAGTTTGACAGCCTCCGTGGCGCAGTTGGTTAGATGCCGCCTGTGAAACGAGAGGCCGCGGGTTCGATCCCCGCACCAAAACAAATATTTGTGTGATCCACAGGTATTTGTTTCGGGTCTGGGTGTTTGTGAGACCGAAAAGTCTCTCGTAGTTTCTGATACTCACGACACAAGACTCGATCTTAGTGTGGGGTCAGGACTATGTATGTGACTGTTGGGTGTATTTATTTATTTATTTATTATAGTACAAGTTTTTGTATGAGCCGTTGCCCTCACTCGGCCTTTCCGTCGCCACCTGGCAGATGAGCATTTTATATTCTCCAGCCAACATTCACGTTTACAAGGCATGCCAATATAAAGTCCTTGAGGTGTCGACTCGTCGTGACATTTGAGATAAACCGCGTTGCCAGATAACGCGGTTACCCTACTAAATTCGATATGTGTCGTACCGGTGGACACTAACCACAAGAGGGCAGCATTCAATTCGGTCGTGTTTTGTTTGGCTGGACAGGTGAATGAGCTATAAAGGAATTCCGGCTGTTGTCTAAAATTGTGAAATGCATACAATATGTTTTAAAGTAGTATTCTCTGTGTGCGTTTTAAAGTTATGTTTGATGTCAAACATTGTTTGGGGCCAGTTTGACAGATCTACATTTAAATTTGGAATCTTTTTTTTATTGCCGTGCTTGACATATTTTCAGCCAGTTTTATTGCAACTAGGAAGTTTATAAGCGGCCTGCATTTTTATAGGTTGAATAAGCATGAGTCAACGCAAAGGTTTAGAAATAAAATTGTCCTATAATTGGATCTATCGGCAAGTCAATCCACTTGGGGCCAATTAAGTAGTTGGATTTCTCCGTGGGTGTTTATGACACGTTGTTTTGAATAAAAACTTGATCTTGACACTGTTGCACTTTCCACTGATTACAATATTAATTTGTTTTCGCTTTTCTCGTATCTTATCTGCCACAGTTGACATAAAAATGGATACGACATCTATGACACTGTAACAGGCTTTTATCAGAGTCGATAATTGAGTCAGTCCATTAAAATAGAGTTTTTGCTCTTTGCTTTAATTGGATTAATCATTGAATAAGTAAATAATGGCGCTTGAGATATGTTGTAAAACATGGTTAAAAATACAAGTTATAACAACTTATGTATGTATGTGAATTATACTAACTATGAAAAATGAAGGGTACTAAGTAGAACGTCCCTTTTTATAAATATCTCTTATAGCAAGAACAAATCTTTCATTCAAACCAACTGATTCGTGTAGAGTTAAGTCGATTAGAACAGTAATAATCAGTTTGTATTCACGTACAAAAAATATACCCACAAAAAACAAGGAACTAGTAGAAACACGATTAGATATAGTAAACCTATTATTAGCGTAATCCGAAACTATTAGTAATAATAAATAGAACATTTGTCTATTCTTAATTGATGTATCACGAAGAAGTTTTTAATCGTATTCAATAACTACTGGATTCTCTATGGTGACTCCACAGCACTTACCATGAAGTGCATTGTCACTTCGTCGAGCCAATATAAACAAAATACAAGAAATAAAAAAAGAATATTGGTAAAATTCATACGAATGTCTGACACTAAACATTAAGTTCAACAACCGTAATTTTCAAAACATGCACACATACATATTACGTATGTACATAAACTCACGCCTTTTCACAGAAGGGGTAGCCAGAGGTGCTACCAGGGTAGCACCTCTGGCTACCAGGGTACGCACGTTTCGCCTTGTGTTTTCTGTCCCACCATGTGATAGGGGGCGTTCCTATCGCATTATCGGGCACGAATTCCTGACTCAGGGCTAATAATGAATAGAGAAATCCAATGTCACTTGGCCTGATCCGGAATTCGAGCCCCAGACCTCAACGTTGTAATCGTACTGTAGTACAACTACGCACCAATGCAGTCATAAAATATGAAAATTGACAATAAAATTCAAATTAATGTTCAACACGAAACATTAAGTGCAACGACCGTAATTATCAAAAACAAAATCCCATTAAATACCGTGATTAAAAGAAGTAACCCGGCAATATTTAAAAACACTAAATCAGCACGAACCAGGCCCTATAATAATGACCTCCAACTTTATGGTAATTGTTACACTCGATACAAATTGAATCGAAAACGGGAAAATGAACACGTGACTAATTGAACAAGTCGGTTTGCGTGCGAGACAATGCCGTGAATGATTTAGGACACCCGGTCATATGGCCTAATGGCCAATTGATTGAACGACTTTGGAGTTATTTCAAGTGGAATGACCTCTGGGTGTTTTGGACTATCGATATTTTTATTAAAGCTAGAGCTGTGTCGTATGTGGCCAAGTTTATTTTAGGTGCAATAAATTGTATAGATAAATGAATAATTTGGTTAAGTGAAAGAGTGCGAAAACGAAAACATCACATAAAATGGTAGTTGACTACATACATACATACATAATACGCCTTTATCCCCGAAGGGGTAGGCAGAGGCGCCAACAGGACACCCACATTTCGCCTTGCATGTTCCGTCCCACGATGTGATAGGGGGCGAGCCTATCGCCATATCGGGCACAAATTCCTAACTCCGGGCTGATAATGAATAGAAAAATCCAAAATCACTTTGCCCGACCCAGGACTCGAACCCGAGACCTCAGCTTTGTAACCGTACCTTAATACAACTACGCCACCGAGGCAGTGGTAGTTGACTGTCTTAAAATATTTCAGTCTAAAAGTATTAATTAAGTATCAAACTTCTTATGTGCAAAAATAGTTCCTTATTGCCCAATAAATTCATTTTAATTCCAAATTTAAATATAGGGAAAATAACGCAATAAAAACAAAACATTATTTTAAGCCCCTATTCACGATAAATGCCATTAAACTCGTCGATAAAGCAGTTGCGTCAATAATGAATGTGAATTTATATTATCTTTATTATCTTACTCAAATCAGTACATTAGTGGTAATTCGCTTGTTACTTATGTTCCGGACTAAAATAGGAGATTGTCTCCTCTGTTCTTTTCATTGCGATGAATAGCGAGACGAACATGCCATTCGCCTGATGGTAAGCCATATGACTTCTCATGGACAATAACAAATCCAAACACCACGAATTGTAAAGCATTGCTTGGCATTGTACTGCGATCGACATCCTGAGCCATGAGATGTTAATGTCATTGTAGCCAGAGTAACTACTGGACATAATGATGTCCAGTAGTTACTCTGGCTACAATGTCCTTCAAACCGGAACACAACAGTGCATTTACACTGCGGTGGTACCTACCCAGGTGGCCTCTCACATATTATGAGAGTCCTCCCACCAGTAAATCTGTGATACATTTTATTCTGTATTGATACGTAAAGGTGATAAAATGTTCCTTATGATTTTTCAACATTTATTAAATGACTCATGAGTTAACTACTGGTGACATCAAAATAACCCACAATTACCTAAAGAGATTGTTTTTTCTCTTCAAATAATCACAATTATTCGGTTGGTGCTAACTTTGCGACAACATTGATAAATTTGAATGATCGAGTAATCACATTTGAAATATACCAATAAATGACGTATATAAATTACGTGATCTATAAAACATCAGAGCTGATATACATAAGTTTGAAAAAATAATCGTCATATAACACTTTCTGCCGTACTTTTTACTTGTTTCAATTATTCTGCGGTATTTTCGAAAGTTGATCATTAAACATAACAAGGTAAAAGTCAAATTACATAAGTCTGACAAACAAAAACAAAAATGAAATTGTAATATCAGCGTTCTAATCCGTTTCCCAATTAAGCCCTGGTCTGTGGAACGGTACGCGCGGCACTGCGTTGCACGCAATGCGATGTCAAACTCGGTTTTGTATGAAAAACGTCATCATTTGTCTTTTGTTCTATTGCGATATGCGTCAACCAGCGCGCACGGTGAAGGGTCAACTCCATTATAACATTTTGGTCGCTTGATAGAAACTGACAGCGGTTTGCGGTAGCGGCACAGATTTATATGAAATTACACCGCACAGCGCGCAGTCATTCTCGTCTAATCGCCGCGGCGTGCGACATTGCGGCATGGATTTATTTGTCGATAATTTGACAGAAATAATAGCAGGAGCCTTTGTGTTTTATATCAAGATAGAAAGAACACATTAACATTTGATAATAAAAGGGAACAAATCTCCGATGGTAGTGTGCCCATATTTTTTCATATGGGCACCAAAATGTAACCGCAACGCATCTGATGTATTACAATTTTAAATCCAATTACAATATCCACCAGCAAGAAATAATCAGCTCTTGCCGTCAAACACTATTATGCTATCCTGCTCGAAAGCATATTTGGAAACCGATATTAGAAACACGAAATATTTGCATGTGTCATTGACGAGTTTACCACCTTCGTGTACGGTGGTCGGAGCAATTAGGAAAATATCACTAGTTCATCCGATGAGCGTCTTATAATAATATATTACAGTTGAAAAATGTTTCTTAAATTTTTCCGTACATATTATAGAAAGCAAATTCGCAGCTTGTACCATACGACCCTTGTTAATATTAGTCCGTGTTGCTTTACATCTAGCTTCTCCAGCCCGTATTTTTGAGCGGTCAATTCAATATTTAATTGTCTTTCAGTTTGTAATGGAGGGAAATAGACGATTCTTTGTTTTTAACTCCTACTATTTAGTTCCTTTTTGATAAAGCTGCGGATTTCAACAAATGTACTGAGATCTATAACATCTTCTATATCAAAATAATGATTTTTGCAATATTTCAGAGACATTTACATTTACAGAGTGCGAACCAGTGCGAACGGAGTGCGACATTTTTTTAAGACTGCTTCGGTGGCGTAGTTGTACTACGGTACGACTACAAAGCTGAGGTCTCGGGTTCGAATCCCGGCTCGGGCAAAGTGATATTGGGTTTTTCTATTCATCATCAGCCTGGAGCCAGGAATTTGTGTCCGATATGGCGTTAGGCTCGCCCCCTGTCACATCATGGAACGGAACATACAAGGCGAAATGTGGGTGTCCTGGTGGCGCCTCTGCCTACCTCTTTTGGGATAAAGGCGTGAGTTCATGTATGCAAATAAAGTTAAACCTAGGATCAAGAACTGCTGATGTACTGGAGGTTGTGCAGATACATATATACCAACTACCTTCCTATACCTACGTCTATTTGAGCTCCGTATTGTGAATTTAGATAAAAAGTACAATTAAATGATTATTGTAAAAAGTGTCCATCAGTATTGATCCAGGTTTTGCTTGTGATAGTTTATAACAAAATTATTTTATTTTCTAATAATAATACAATTTGTTTTTATCAAATTACGGTACAATCGGCGATAATTTAAGAGTAGGTATCTATACAAGTCCAGTGAAATATAACTTGATCAAAGAATAGGTTTATTAGCAGAAAAAATAAAATAATATAATTAATAGCACGCTAATTTACATGAGAAAATATAAACTAATTATGTCACGTATCAATATTTGAGAAAATGGTCTTATGTGCCTTTTTACCGACTTCGTTTAGAATGACGCACAAACAATATTTTATATAATTTTATATATTTTTGAACTCAAATAATTGTTATCCGTTGTCATGGAGACCCGTGAAGACTTCAATGCAAAATTGTCATAATAACATTTGTTGTCAAGTTTCGGCCCTCCCATTGGTCAACGGATTTACGCAGAGTGAAACCTATCTGTGAAACCTCCTTAGTTGCTTGAACTCCGTTGCTTGCCGCAGTGCCGCACGTACCGTTCGTCAGACCAGGGCTTTAGATAACATTCAGTAAAAACGTCAAGCAAATACAATATCATTTCTATTTTGTTTATTAACTTTTTACATTACAGATAAAAAAAACAAGATGGCGCTGATTGCGACGACCTTTTATAGGCAGCCGGCCCACTTCCCGCCGAATTGCATCACTGATTGTGTTGTGAGGAGAAATACAAAAGAAAACAGCAATACAATTAAGTTCATTCAATTACCAAGGATGCGACTATTGTTTGGCAGTCTCTTTTCTGTTTGTGACCGATGAATCTTTAATGCATTCATACAAATTACAAAGTGTTGCGTCCATTTTAGTTATGGGCACATCAAATTAAAATTCAAAATTTTGATTTATTATTTAAAAATAATTACTGTTAATTATTATTTGTTAGTATCATAATTACTGGTGTTATTGCCAAAAAGTATTTCCCATTATAATTTTGTACCAGCTTATTATAAGTCTCGTTTTGATCGTATCCGGATTCTTAAGCAGGTTTTGTAGTTTGTTTCGTTGATTCTGGCTACCCAAAAAAAAAAACTTCAATTATCTAGTAGTTAAGTCAGTGCGAAAAGCGTGCATAGATATACTCTATTTAAACGACTTCACATAAAAATAATCCTTTATTTTTATTCGACAAGTATTTAAGAAATTTTAATCTGCATGTAACGAGTTCATTAACAAGCGAGCAACACACGCAAGACGCAATCACGCAAAAACAATACGCCGAAGAACCTTGACATTTCTACCACGCTTGAGGGAAAGTCTAATTGTTTACTATAAAAAGTATAATTTGCTTTTTACCTCCGCTTCGAATGGTTGAGAAACGTTTCGAAATTGGCAAAACACTCGATTGCTCCATGTAAATACTCGGAACTAAGCGACCGCTCCTGACGTGTTGAGATTTGTTGAGATGATCTACATAAGGTCTTCAACCTGTTGTTTTCGTTTTCCGTGTGTGACGATTTATTTATAACCACATCTATGTTTTTCCCATTTCTCGTCACCTACTGCATCCTCAAGGCTGGTCTAGTTCTGACCTTTTTATCCACCTTACCATAAACATGTTTTTTACTCATGTTGCAGACTGATTACCATTAATTACACTAAAATTAAAAGAAACCTTATTGTTACTGCCACATGGTTTGCCATTAAACTAGCCTCTTACCTCACAATTCACACCTTATGCGCTGATATACGAACACTATAAATAGGCATCAAAATCAGTCACAGCTCACTTACTACAGGATGTGCATCGTGTGGTGATTTAGTTTCAAATTACACCGGTTTAATGAGTCACGCACAGATTCTTGACGTAAGAAGTGCCTGTTCGACTCAACTTCACACGATGTCTGAAGGTCTCGCAGCAGTAATTGTTTGGTAACAATTTTCGCTCGGGGTTTTAATTAAATTGAGTGTTTTTACTTTTTGGCCAGATTTTAGTGTTTGTTATTTGTATTGTTAGCTTTAAAGTATTTCAGCTCATGAGTGGAAACATACATGGGTTTTTGTGGATGCGTTTCCTTGTTCTGGTAAACTAGCTATGTCGTTCATATTAGAATATGAATTTTGCGTCATATTTTTAATGTCGCTTTAAACCGGCAAACGAGCAGATAGGTCACCCGATGGCAAGTAATCACTCCAGCACCGCCGAGGAACATGCAAAACACTCATAGATGTATTTCCGGACAATCAAATCGGTAGGGTAGGTAGAAAACGGGTATTGAGCATCCGGCAACCTCACTCACCGAACGAAATGCCACAGCAAAGCTGTCGCTTCACGTCGATCTCCTGTGAGACAGTAATACCGTCCCGGACGAGCCTGCCCATTCATGCCGAGTCATGATTGGCTCGTCGTGGCTCTACCACATTCAAATACCAGGAGTATTAAAGTCAGCCGTTGGACTAACAATGAATTCAATATTTATTGATTAATTCTTTTAAATAATGGTAGGCAGATGACCATAGTTAAATCATCATTGAGTTCGATAACACGTACTAAAAAATGATACTCCCTGACAAGAAACACTGGGTGTATTTCTATTAAACATTCTTTTAAGTTCTACAAGATTAAGGTACTACCGAAGTGTAATTAATGGGATTTAAACTTTAATACCACCAGCACACGTCTTTGATATACTTCGAAGGAGCGAAAGCCAATTAAGTCCTAATTAGGTATGGAATTTCAACCATAAACATTTCTTATTTTTTATTGACGACTATAAAAGAATCGAGAAGTGTAAAACATGTACTAAACTATATAATATTTTATTTAAGCAATCACGTAATCCTGGTTAATATTAAACCACTCAAAGGTAAAGAGAACATCAAAGTAAGAATAGGTACATCGGCACGTATACCATTGAAAGATTACTTCATAAGCGATGCTTAAGTGTCTACAAATTAAACCAATATCTCAATTCCATGATATGAAGCAGTGCCCATAGCCGTAGAACAAATTCAAATCGTGCACATTCCGTATTGTATTGATACTTTTCAAAATCTTCGTTCGAATGTTCCCGTTCTGGTTTGAGATCATTGTTCTCATATTTTCCCTTTGGTAATCTACCCAAAGCTTTTGAAGACGTATTCCAGGTGTAGCATAGGAACGACCAGCTCAATTGATTCCTGATGCTTTTTTGTCACAAACAAGGCTGTTATGAATGACTTTTCGAACGAAACGATTCACTTAGTAAAAATTATAAGACTCTCAATTGGGCAGAATTAAGAGAACATTCAGCTTATTTTCACTTGTAAAATCAAATAAGCAACACCAAATACGAAAATAAACAAACATGAACAACCTTGTCACAAACCTTGGCAACCGCGATCTATTGCTTGCAAGTGGGCAATAACAGAAGACAATGATCTCCGATAATATATGCATATTTGCATTAGTCACTGGCATCGTTAACTTTACCACAAGTAAGGTATTAATCAATACAACAATAGTGTCATTTATCTGCAAAAAATCATCAGTCATCGTGATAAACCTTGCGAGTGGTTCTGTATCTACATGATTGATTTTGTTTTTGTATAATTTCTGAAGACTTTATTTTTTCCTGTGCAGTGTTTTCAGTAAGATAAATCGTCTCCTGGCCTGTACCTTCTTTGAAAATAATAATAATTAAAAGTAGGTTTTAATGTGGCTGTTTGTTTCGGTTGTCTTTGCTGATACCTTAAAAAGGAACAGATTGCTCAACGTTTTGGTGTGATTTTTGCGTATGCCGCCTACTACACTGAACTCAAAAACACTGGAATTAAACCGGTTTCTATTATTGTTAATCGTTTTCAAGAGGATGTATTTTTTATTAGTGAAATTGTTTTGCAACGAGTTATAATCATAACATTCTTATGAATCACTTATTTATTCTATCATGAAATCATGTTAACCGTTTATCCGAACTACCCATTCATAATATATTATTTGAATGTTATTACTACTTAAATGATTTCCCCAATGAGAAAAGATGAACCCAAGTGAAATTCCGTTCTCCTTTTATATCTAGTTCCAATTCGTAATATCCTTTATAAGGAACCTTCGAAACATTCTAAACAACACAATTTCTCTAACGATAAGAAATAAACCCCAAATGGCAATAAATTCCATTACTTTAACACTATAGAAGGCGGAACTAATTGAACATAAATAACAAGCATTGGAATTTATAATTCGTACACGTTGGTTTCCTAATGACGTGATCGTTTACCGTAAGAAAACATGAGTACTTGGTTCTATACACGCTATTATGAGAGCCTTGTTAGATCGCAACACTACACAAGACTCGATCTTAGTGTGGGATCAGAACTATGTATGTGACTGTTGGGTGTATTTATTTTTTATTTATTTTTATAATATGAAGGGAGGAGCGCTGGAACTTCAAAAACGTAGTTAAAAATGGTGGTACCGGGCCACCTTTTCCTGCCCTCCTATTGGCTGACATTTGACAAGTAGTCCAACATGTACGAATTATTTAAAAAGAAAAGTAAAAAGATAGTTTAGAGTAGTGTTGTGTAATTTTCGGAAAAATTCTATTTTTCGGAAAATTTCCAAGAAATTTTTCGGAAAAATTTCAAATTGGAAAAATAATGGAAAAATTCGATTATTTAACTGAATTGTAGGTTTTTAATCGTAAAATCGATTTTATTCTTTTATATTCGTAATAAACTTGCTAATAAAGTAAAAATACATGCATTTGTAATACTTTAAAGTCCAAACTCATGGTAGGGATTAAATATAATGACTGCAATTTGGAAAAAAAGTGTCATAAACCATTAATTATAAATAAAACATAATTAATTTGGTTCATATAACATGATAAAACAAACAATCACTTTTTTTCTATTTCTCCCTGAGTTTCGATTCACCCCGTTTTTCAGGAAGTTACGATTTGTTCGAAATTTAAAAATGGAAAAATATCGGAAAAATATTCTGAAATTTTTCATATTTTTCTGAAAAATTGAAAAATTTCATTTGGAAAATTTTCTGAAATTTTTCGTGACCCAACAGTAGTTTAGAGCTATAGAATACCATTCAAACTCGTTTTATCCGGATAGAGCTATAGAATACCATTCAAACTCGTTTTATCCGGATAATAACTAAATATACTTTCGTTTACCAAGGGAATTTATAGCAAATTGTTGTTAAATATATAATTAGTTTTTTTTTAATACGCCAGTGCTACCAACATTACGAGCAAAAAAATATCTACGTTTTTGAAGACGAAAATGTATGACAGCGCTCCCTCCATATCCCATAGTAGTAAATCTGTAAAAAAACCCTGGATATACCGATGAATGTAATTTAATAATTTTCTTGTGAATGGACTGACGACGCGGTACCATTTGTACATGATTTCAGTTAATGTCGTCATAACTCCATCATCCGGTATAAATCCATTACCTTTTTAGAAGATAAATTAAGTCGATTCAGGGATCACAATGACAATCTTAAAATCTGTTATTTTACCGATTATTTTGGTTCAAAACGCGTTGATACACCTTATAGTTTTATAGGTAATACAATTTTCCTTAAAAAGGCTTTGTTAGGGTGTGAAGAGGTAAAGAACAGTCAAGCAATAAATTCTAGTGTTGTAGGCTTCGTCCTACATTGTACCTACGCTGTCTAATTATGCATTACAATTCGGTCAATGGTTACAGATGTGGTGGTGTGGGTTCTACCTATAAATGGTGTTTAGGACTTCCACTGAGATTATTAGAACCAATACTCAAAAATTTTCGATACAACGTAACAATGCATTATCATTTAAACACAAAATAGCATTTCATTATTAAACTAGGCAAGAAATAAAAATATTTGAAACACCAATAGACATCAATTTAGTTTGCTTATTTTACATCTGCAATAATTTACTTCCATTTATGTTTATCTTAAGTGCGATGTCCTTTGGAAATAAAAAAAAGAAAGGAGAGGGTGTTTGAATCTCTGACACAACTTCAATCTTACTAGCCGAACGAAACGCAAATCGGCATACTTTCCAATACATTTCTGTGGACTATCTGGCTATATTCAAGGGCTGGATAGCACTTACCGTACTGAACTGCGGGCCTCAAAGTACGAGCCTATTGAGTCATGTTTACAGCGTCCTTGCCAGGTCAGAGTTAAGACAAAGAAATACCTGCGCGAATGGCTCAGCAATTGTGCTCATGTGAATAGCAATCGTGACAAGTTCTGCCGTACACTCCGGCTACCTTGAAAGTAAAGGTTTGTTAGTTCAAATCTTATGTAATGAACGTTGAACTGTAATCATTTATTTTATGAAGTAGTTGCCTATCGTCAACTACTTCATCGTCAAGCAGACTAAGTTAAAAGAATGACATTTTTGTTACGGATGATTTTTATAAGCGATGAGTAAAGCAACCTAATTCTAGTATAACGATGGTGCTGGCCGTTGTATTAAGAAGAATGGAATAAGGATTTGAATATAGAACGGAGTTGTCAACGGCTGATGTGAAGGATGGCCGAGTTGGGATTACGCTGTGAATGTTCTAGAAGAAACGTTGTAGGCATTTCAATATGCGAGTTGTATTTTGTAGAAAGCCCTTGTATTGATGAACATGACGTTGGAAAAGCATACAGGAATTATGATTACACAATCTTCGTATTATTTGGAGTTTGTAATATTTTATTAATATAACTGTTTCATCAACAGTTTCTAGCATGGTACAGATCACGCACTGCGCAAATACTCCGCTTATTAAAATCTTTTGTACGCTATGGTTCACGCTCCACACAGAATGGGAGAACAATTGGGACCGTGAAAGCTGATGCCACGCTAGTTATCCGCCATACGTCGCTCCATGGTTAATTTTTTTACGTGGAATTCGTTTTTCGATGTTATGTTAATTGTCTTTTTTTGTAGAGAAATAATGGTATTTGTTGTTAATTATAGCTCGTTTGAATGAATAAAAATACTGTAAAAAAACCCTGCATACTCCATACGAATCTTTAAGGTATACTGAGCTGCACACTTAAGAAAGGTGATATTCATGTAACTATATGTTAAATTAAAAGATAGTTCAAATTAATATATTAAGAGTAAGATTTGAAGTATTATTCATTCCATTCTCAAATAAACTTAAACCAAAAAATAAAGTAAGCAGGTACATGTTTTAATTCGGGGAACTAGTTTGTTTATACGCAAAAAACTAGCGAAATCAATTACGCTAAACATAACAAGAAAATATACAATATTTTATTTTACTTTTACTATAAAAATACAAGCCCGACCAGTTTTACGACCTACATGTTTTACGACTATTTTCTAAAGTAAACGGTGCGTGTAAAAAATAAGGTGGGGCGCTAGGGCAAACGACCGTATCAGCGACATTCATAATTAGACAACAGAGAAAAAAAAATCGTATATTATGCTTATTATATGGAATAAAATATAAAGGATTTTTTTTATATATTTTTTTAGTTGCATTATGATGTGGTGAAAATATTTAGTATTTTGAATTTCATGAAATAATAATGGATTAATTCAAGTAAAATTGCTGGTTGGTAGCAAGTAAAATGTTTACTCTTTATCCTCGACATTATGTATAAAGCCACAAACTAATGCTATATATGTTATAGGCGTTGGTAATAAAATGCCATGATGTTTAATTTCTTTGAAGTACTTCGTAACGGGTCTTCAATAAGCTTTTAATGTATATAGTAAATTCACATCCCATAATATGTTTCCATGAACTTGCCTATAAATATACTAAGGCACTATCACTTCTTATTCAGGGGACATTATTCAAACACACAAGCATCAAGATACGCCTCATCAAAAACAATGGAAAATAAATAACACGTCTCAGTGACAATAATAGACAGACTCACCCTACTAATGTCCTAGTTGTTAGTAATTATATCGGAAATGTGGGCGTCCCTTTATTGTTCGTATAGACTATATACTAAAATCTAAGACCGCGGAATGAATGTAGAATCCAACGGCTTATTAACATATTCTGAATAGAAAGCTACATTAGCACAATTCGCATATAGGTTTAGACTTTGAAATGTGCTACCTAATTAGAGGCTTTGTTGGAACTGTAAAAAGGTTTTTTTGTGTGGACAAGAAACAATAGGGTCCATAGACAGTTTTTATTGCTAATTTCGGAGTATACGGATTTGCTTATTCATACATGGCGGGGACTGTATATTGAAGGATGTGGGACAGACAAATTGTAGATAATTACAAAAGGGGTAAAAGGCCAAAAAGTACTGGCTTGATGTCGTCAACGAATATATTACATCTAATTGTCTTACAACTAAGTACTAAATATCCGATGAAATTGCTAAGATTGAGGAGAAAAGTTTTAATATAAAATTGAAATTCTTTATCAAAATATTTCAGGTATTTACAAGCATATCTAAGGTAATTACCAATGACGTGAGTTTTTTACGTAATAGACGAATACTATCAGTGAACCAGTTTGTTGGCAAGTCATTAATGTTATCAGAAATTGCGTTACGTGGTGTATTGCGAAAGCGTTATTTACTGCACTCACTTTATAGTAGATTTTTGAAGTTTTTATTATATTAATTTAGTATTTATAATTTTGATTATTTAAATTTCGCTCTTGGGATTAAAAGGGTCACCTGTTATTTAAACTAACTCAAAATACGTTTTGACCAAATAAAGCTGTATTTATAAATGACAGTCTTCGTAGTGTAGAAGGCAGGAGGCTGTACATCGGAAAAATCTTTGTGTTGTTGAAAAATGTTTGTTTCGAATCCGGGTGTTGTGCGAAGGCGTTGTGAGACTAATTGTAAAACATGTAGGTTTTTTCTCATACCGAAAACACAAAACAATGATCTTATGGAGTGTTTGGAACGATATATTCTTAATTAAAGCCTTATTTTATTATTAACGACAAAAACCGACCAGGCCATGTCAAGCCTATTGCATAAGCCCTTTCACACAGCGTTTATGCTATAATTGACAGTTAATTAATTAAAACAATAGCAAGAAATTGCACAGCGGGCATCCGATCTGATGGCTTCCGTCATTGATCCGCGTTCCCAGGTTGGTACTGGGTTCCTATTATGTACACTACACGCTTGAGTGATTGTTCTCACGAAACTGTGCATACGCGAACCTACTAGTTAATGGTTACTAGTTGCTATGCAATTGTTGTAATGTATAAACAAGATAAATAACGGCCTTATTCATAGACAGATTTAAAACCAATTTTAGTTATGGAATGTTTTGTCTTGTTCGCTCAAACTGAATTCGAAAGTTGTTCGAAAGGGACAAAACGTTCGTTCACTAAAATAGGTTTTAAATCTGTCTAAATAAGGCCGCAGATGAATATATAGCGGAGTTTATTAGAGGTAACTAGAAGTCTGGATGTGGATATTTAATATTTATGTGTTTCATTATAAATAATATATGTACATTTTCAAATATGAAAACACGTGCTTATCGCGCAGTAAATGTAGTTTAATGCGCAACAACATCCATCGAAACAAAATAGAAAATATTTTTTTTATAAAACTACAAATTAAAAAAATGTAATATATTAGACTTAAAAAGAATAAAAAGTACTCAGACTTGCTTGGCTTCCCAGACGTTGATAAAAGTATAAAACCAGAAAAAAATCTACATGACGTGTTTATTAAAAAATTCTTCGCGTTTTGCGAAAAACTTTACAAAGCTATTAATATTTATTTATATTTATGTGCTATGGATCGCTCGTGTGATCAACAGGTGGGTGGATATATTAACATAAATATTGCATTCATTTAAATTTTTATAGGCAATTACAGACGGAAGTGGACAACATTAAAGCGACCAAGTTAATGATTTATCCGCTATTTAAATAACAATACAATATTATCATAAAACGCAAATTGTTTTCTTTATAATATTGAATAACTTGGCGACGACCTACTTAGTAATAAATAATACAAAAATAAATAACAAATAAATATGTATCTAACAATCACATACATAAATATGTAAGTCCATAAGTCATAAGTCCTGATCCCTTATTAAGATATATTACCAAGGCTAGTGTCAAGAGTATAAACAACTATGAGACACTTTTGGGTCTCATCTGAAGCAATCACTACAACGCGTACGTGTAGACAACTGCTATAATTTATACATAAACTCTCGCCTTTATCCCAGAAGGGGTAGGCAGAGGCGCCACCAGGACACCCACATTTCGCCTTGTATGTTCAGTCCCATGGTGTGATAGGGGGCGAGCCTATCGACATATCAGGCACAAATTCCTGACTCCGGGCTGATAATGAATAGAAAAACCGAATATCACTTTGCTCTACCCGGGATTCGAACCCGAGACCTCAGCTTTGTAGTCGTACCGTAGTACAACTACGCCACCGAGGCAGTGTATATTTATAGTATGCACTGGTCACTGCACGACAATACGCACAGGCTTCCTCTCTAATAATCCTCACTATTTTCCATACTTTTAAAGAGAATAAAAATTTGCTACTAATAAATACGTTGAATCGTATCGTATCGTACCCAATGCAATTTTTTTCTTTACACCACTTTTATTAAATCTATTAGTATAAAATCTCTAGTGCCGCCAAGTTCATGAAATTATTAATGTATGTGCATATAAATTATGTTACGTCGATGCGTGGGGTTGCCAGCGCAGAATACATTAATTCAACAAGCGAGAAAAACTCCGAACTTATTTACCTTTTTATAAATTTAACTCATAAGTGGATTTTGGTTCTGGTTTAATCGTGTTATTTGTAACAACGATATAAGCTTAAGATCTTTATTTGCTTTACCTTGTGACTTTAACGTGTTTTAAAAATCTTATACTTTAATGCTCTCAAATTACGAGTAGAATTAGGTTTGAATCGTGAAAATTAAAAAGAGTTAAATCGAAATTGCAGTCGACATTATTTAGCTCGTAGTATACACAATTATTTGTCTACTAATAGTTGTAATTTTGTAAACTAATATCCAAGCAATGCTATGTGTATGAAAATTACTGTGTAAGCAAACTAGAATGTATAAATGATCGAATAGTTTTTCCCCATCAATATTTCATACGATGTTAGTTATTGCTTTCGACATGATAGTTATTGTTGGCAATCAATCAATACAGACGTATTCATTCATCCGTACAGTGTTCATGCGTTACGCTTTTTGTCCCTCCTAATGTTGTTGACGATTCTTGTTGCACAGAATAATCAACCTTCCAACAGTTGGTCCAACCTCGTGTGGAAAGGTGGTTGATGTTGGCGTGTTTTGGCGGGAATTTACTTTATAACCATCAAGTAATGTAGCCATAATGTAGGTAAATTAACTATTACGTGAGTAATGTTTTAGGTATTATTCTAAGCTTATTGAAGGAAAGTAGATATTATATTCAGAGGCTACCTCTTCCTATTCGAGTAACAAGAAATTGTACGTAGTTTTTAGATGGCTTTTTAGGCGGAACGTTCTGCTCCATTGACTTGTTAAATAGGTACGTAGTTTTCGATTTGGACGGTTGGACAATCGTCTGGAAGCTACATTACCGTCGCACACAAAGAGAAAGTGCGTACAGAAATATATATGATGTCATGGCGTAGTGTCGCAGCATAGCGTGGAATTAAAGCCAAACTATTAAAAATACTGTTCTTTTAAGTATTTTTATTCTAGATAGGATTTGTCAAAATTACTAAAGTCTATTTTATTTTAAAAACATTTTGAAAAGTACAAGTACATATGTCTGCAATAGCATCACATTGTATGACTTGTGCTCTTAAGCTGCAATAGAATTTCCTCAGAGATTAAGTAAAAGTTAGCTAAGTAGTACAAGTTAGTTACTTTTACATTTTACTGTCTTGTTTTTATTAAGATACCATCTCATCATTTTGACACAAAACAAATGTCAACTCGATATTAAAACCTTAACGAACTACAACAAATCAGAAGACAAAAACAATAAAATCTTTTTTAGCTCTTACACATTACATACAAATCTTCGCATAATTAAAATATATTTTATAATGCATTATTCGTGCCAGACACGGCACATGCTTTGCAAATAATTAATTTCTACAACATGTGATGATAGTAATAACGATAATTTATTACGTAACCTTTAGTTTGAACTTTCAATGCAATCTGAAGGGACGTTAACAAGTAGTAACCGCGCAATACGTAGTGAACATGGCCATTCGTTCACCAATTGTCTTCTTCGATAATGTATTGGTAGAGGTATTTTCAATGTGTTACAAAGTTATTATACCGTGTCCCTAAGCATTTATGATCGTTATCAGAAATATATTATGATTTATGGGGAATATATTAAGTCTTCATTTCTCATAGAAATATTATTCTTAAATCAGTTGGTGATTTCAGATATGCTGCATAATCTTTCTTGTACTTACATTTTTGTTAGCCATAGCTCTACTTACGCAGTTTTTATCAGTTAATTTTGTTTCATAACTCAGCTTCATGATGTTAATTAAATATCTCCGTTGCATAATGGCTTGAATAAAGGAAGTTATCTCAGTTTTAGTCTGTTTGTTTTTATTATTTGTTATTAAAATATTACGGCAATAGAGACGAGGTATGCAAAGCTGATGGAACAATAAATAATGGTTATATATAGGAAACTAATTAATTTTTCATTCACCATTGCATTGCACTGACAATAAAATATTGTTCTTTCTGTCTTCTTTTACAGGTAGTTGGATACCCAATTTAAGACTATATAAATAATAAAAAGAATATTATGAATATTTTACTTACAATGAAATAAAGAATGCAATTAGAAAATATCTTATAATCTATCGCGCGAAACAATATTTCTTCACCGACAATACTCTGTTTCGGTCCACTGCAGTCTGCAAGGCACAACTCTTTATGCTTAAACAATAAACTCACTTTTAACTGTATTAATATTGTCCTTATTTGTTATTTAATTTCTTTATTTATTCTTCTATTATATTCACATAATAAAAAAAAAACATACTCAAACTAATTCGCGTAAAAATAATTGCTGAAACAAAAGCATCGTCGTTAAAATGGTAAGATATACATAATATACCCCTTATAATGAAAGAACCAGCAAAGGTTTTGCGCGGAGCGGTTACGTGGACGTAAATCGAGGTACTCTTTGCCCTGAGATGTCCGGTGCTGCGCACAATGCGTGTGATGGTCAAACAAAAAAAAAGGATAAATAAAACCACAAGTTTACATTTATATTAAATAGGTAATAACACTATAATAAACTAATATAAAATGTCTTAATATCTCTGACTGTCTCGGTGGCGTAGTGGTATTACGGTACGGTTACAAAGCTGAGGTCTCGGGTTCGAGTCCCGGGTCGGGCAAAGTGATATTGGATTTTTCTATTCATTATCAGTCCGGAGTCAGGAATTTGTGCCCGATATGGCGATAGGCTCGTCCCCTATCACATCGTGGGACGGAACATACAAGGCGAAATGTGGGTGTCCTAGTGGCACCTCTGCCTACCCCTTCGGGGATAAAGGTGTGAGTTTATGTATGTATGTATGTAATATCTCTGTAGAGTGTAAGGTACCTTTGTTAGTCTCTACCTTTTTAATTGCATCTTCGTGACATGGAAGGACCCGTTATTATGGGACGTAAGAAACACCCCGGCTATCAAACTATCCCACAACAAATTATTCTGAGCTTGAAATTTAAAAGTATAATCAATTAGTAATAAGAAAACAATTGAAAAAAAAATATATAAACTAAACCATACATAATAGGCTGACATTCAATTATTTTTTTTTAAATTTAAGGCTCGGTCGCTAATGCAACAACTTCGCCAATGTCAAGTGTTGGAAACACAGATTATGCAAAAAAAAAAAATGTAAAAATTTTGGATATAAACAAAAAATGACTGGATTATTACTGAGAATGTGTTGACGTAAAAATGGAGGCAAATCGTTACAGCTCCGCCTGTCAGTGGTACGTGCCCGCAGCCGCCACACTTTTGCAACAACTAAACGCTTCGATACAGTTATTCCACAAACCGCGGCCGGGCCGTGTAACTGTTCATTATTGTTTAGATATTTTTTTCCACAACCAAACCTGTTTGAGAAAGTACCAGCGAAGGATATTTAGTAATTACAACCTCATTCCTGCGTTTTCATAATCGCGGTCAGAATAATGGTCAGAATGCATTATTTTTGTTGCGTTTTACACACGTTACAAAAACTTGCATTATTTACTACGAATTTTGGTTTGATTCACGATTATACGGCAAACAGGTTTAAGTGAGTGATTGCTTTTAAAATTCGAGTAAATTATTTTCATGTATTGTCTACTATTCTCTACTACGAGCTTTTTTTACAAATATAATGTGCCCCTTCGTCTGAATAACAACGGTGATGGATTTACAGCCAGTTATACATCTAATGTAATCGGGTCGTTTAGATTAAGTCAAATCGCCTCATCTATCACAATCGGTGAGGCCTCTGTTGTGTTAGGTCAGTGACCCTATTGCGTGTAACTTTAAGTATAATGCGTCACTTATAACCATATTGTCCCTTTTCATAGAAAACCTTAGTACAAATTGATAAAAAAATTACGGTTTTGGGGAAAGCCTATATTTCAATATTATTAATGGATTACCACATCTAGCCAAAAGATGTCGCTTTACACACATTATGAAGCAACTTTATTAAAAGGTTTGTAAAATCTAATATCGTGGTACGGAAAATCTCATATTGATACAATAGTTTAAACCCAAATTAAAATAAACAAATGTTTAATTTTATGATATTTTACTAATTGTCTTTGTATTTTCAAAGTATTGTACGTTCTATGCGGTTAAACTAAGTACTTTTTAACACCACCATATTTTATTACTCGAACTAGAAACCGGTGTATTAATTAAATTCCGAAACATATTTACATAAAAGCATTCTATGTTATCATCAAAGGTGTAAAAGAAAGAAGTTCTACATTTACTCACAAACATAGGTTTATGAAATACTTCTACATATTTTATAAATCATCTCACTATCCAATTGAAATTAAAATGAATGATTTTAAAACATCGGGGATTCGATATAGGAAAGACTCTCTAGTCGATAGATAGAGTCACATTGTAAATATTATAGACTAATCACTAAACTACAAAATGAATCGAAATGGTCGATTTGATACCACTGTCTGACAGAATGGTAGTAAATTAATAGACTTTCTAATGCGTTTTGTGTGGTAAATAGGCTTGATGAAGATTCAAAAATCCATGAGAACTTCATGAATGAATAGTGTTATTGGCTAAATTCCAAGAGCCATGCGTGCAACGCCCTCTATTAACCGTAAAAGAACGTAATAATAAACAGAAAAAGGTTGGTAAATGGTTCCAAATTCAAAACTTTAATTTCAAAACGTGAAGCTATCCACAAAGATAACTAATAAGGTTATGTTAAACATAAATATTTCGAAATCATAGTCCGGCTTTTCTAATCGTAAGTGCATTTACATACAAAGCTCATGAAGAGGAAGCTTGAACGATATAAGAATGTATTATTAAGATTTATATGGCGATTGCTTGGCTACTTACCGCATCCGGGATTAAAATAGAAGGCCTGTAGTTAGTGCTCTCTAGGAAAGAGTTACAACTATAATCCTACAAGATGTACTGCGAGGAAATTAGTGAGTAGAAAGTATAATCGATAATAATCGATTATAATCGATAGTGATTGATGGAGCAACTCGTTTTTTTTGTTTGTATACAGCGAGTGAGTGCAAATTGAGCGAAACGCAAATGCGTCTGCGATTAAACGGGGTAGGAGACCTTTACCAACGTGCAATGTAAGTCAATTATTATAAACTGGCTTTTACCCGTGGCTTCATCAGCATAATAATACGCTCCAGATAGCTATATCACAACAATATCGATATTAACAGGAATAGAGTTAATTTCCGTAGTAGTTAAAGTTACTGGGTGGGTGAAAAGAGAGAAATCAATCAAAGTAAAAAATGCTTTCAAGAGCTTTCAATCTCTTTGTTTGAAGTTAAGTTTTTATAAACAAGTGCATAAAACCTTATATCGCATCACATGGTTTACATAAACTTGGCATGTAGGTCAATCGCAGGTGGGTAGATGATTAATATATATTTTTTACATAGCATAGCATTCCGAAGCGAGCAGACAATTTACATAACAGCCCATTAGAGGCACAGTCGACGTATCAACAACGTACGTACGCTCGAGCCTTGCTCTTGACACTCGGTCACTCGCCACGCATATTAATAGACAAAAGTGATTCACTTCACTATAGTTCCACTTATGAGTCGAACACGAGATATGACTCGGTGTGATCGTCTTTTGTTAAGGATTATGCTCCAGTATTGTGGGAAACACTTCAAGTACAGAGTTATGTGACAAGTGCGATGTGACGTCATTGTGTTATAAATGTCGGGCCGGCGGTATCGATACGGCAAGTATTTAATCGATTATTCGTGAATAGTTTTAGTGTATTTTTCATTCATGCTCAATGACGTAATTGTTTCTACTGTTCTGTGATTTACAATGTTGGAAATAGAGAGGAATTTCGATTAGGTGTGCATTTGTGTTCAAACCTCTGGTATTTTTAATTTATGTTTGTCAGCATTTGGTTTATATGTTTAGAAACTAGTTTGCACATTTCGCTCAATACAACAGGGAAGTGTTTTGTTTGTTTTGGCGTCGTTTTTTTTCTTGAATACATAACCTTATTTTTGTAATTTAAGAGTACTTCGTGAGGCAGTTTTTTGCCATTGCATTGAACTTTTTATCAAAGCCTATCTGGGAAAAAACTATTTTGTATATTGAATAACGATAAATTTTGAATTTTATATGGTAATAAATGGTTATTGTGTCAAATATCAAGGCTGAAGTATTTATGTAAGCAAAATCCAATCCATCATTCAACTTTAAATAAGCAGCAATTTTGTTTAATAGTTTTCTTTCAAGATTATGACAGTTTAATTCAAGTAATTTACTTGAACATAATTATAATAAAATATTACCGCACCTTTTACAGATGACAGATTATTCATCATTATATTTCGTAAAAGAAACTAGCGTCATAAGTTGCCTAACCATGTAAAGTATATTTTAAACTTTAAATAATATTCAACATAAACATGGCGCCATGAAAATCAATGACTTAACTATAAATTCTTCAAATCCGTATTACAAAACACAATAATCGGAATTGAACGCTGACTTAACTCCTTAACACGATTAATAAGTTTTTATTAGACCATAAACAACGTTCGTCGCGTTTAAATTGGCGCCAATTAGGAATCAGACGCTACAATCAAGTTTAAAATTATGTTTCTCAAAGCATAAGCGACTTCGCTGCGTTCATATTAATCAGGAGGAAGACACAGTAATAAAAGCTTTATGTCAAGGCGGAACGCATCGTGCCAAGTCATTGAAAAAACTCCGTATACTCTTTGTATTCTAATATTAATGGGATAATAATTTCTATTGAGTTTAGCTTTGGGTCTTGTGAGTTTGTTTATCATTTGTGATGTCATCTTCGAGGCGTGTCACGACAGTTTCGGCTGGTAATGAAGAGAACAATAAGTAATCTCTGCCTCTCGTCAGAATTTTTATGGGTGTCGTAAAAATACTGATAGGTGCTAATATGAACACTAATCTATTTAAATTAAAGCAGACTCAGCAAGACCAAATCCATGCTTCATCCACGGAAAAGGTAATAGTGAGATGTTTGGGCTAAAATCTCTCGAAATATATTAAATCGGTTCAGAATATTTCTGGAAACCAAGTGTACGAAAATATCTTAAAGTTAGCTATCATAGTGTTACCACAAACCGAATATTTTGTCCCGATCGAAAGACTTTAGTATTGAATTTGAGCGAAGAAGACAAACATTCGATAACTAAAATAGGTTGTAATCTGTCTGTGAATAATACCGAAAGTATCACGCGCTGTTTTATAAATCCTTTAGCCATATGCACCATCAATGCACAAGAAAAATGAGCATATTTGTCGTAAACGTGAAATAATTTTATGTAATCGTAAAATGTGTATAGAAATTTATTGGCTTGCGCAAATATTGCCTCCACAGAGAACTTATGCTTTGCGTACAAATTATTGCAATTTCAACGAAGCGACGAACGCGATTGCCATAGAATATATTGTGCTCAAGGCATTCATTTCTATGTAATCTGTATAATCACTATTCTAACAGGTATAAGAAGTAACGCCAGAGTTTTGTTCTTCTCTGAGGAAGACTAATTTTTAAACCGTGGTAAGATAAAGAAAGTGAATCTAAATAATGTACAACATTTCATGAATTCAATACATTATGTTCTTTTCCATATGAGTTGTTATTAAAACATTATTACAGTTCAGTAATACTTATATTGATATCTGACTGCATATGTCTGTGATATAAATCTCCATTTGTCATGTTTTAAGAAATTCGTCGTTCACTTTATAAACCTGAACCAGTGTGCTGGAGTTAAGTAGGATCAGTTAAAAATCACATTATGTCAACTAAACCTCTTAATAGTAACTTAAACCTCTCTTAAAACTTTAATGATAAATTCCTTTTAAGTCCAAAGGTTCGAGTTTCATTTAATCTCTAAAGTCTTGTACAAAAGTATTAAAGCCGACTTAGCCTAAATATACCTACTATTCTGCTCTAGATAAAACTTAGATACAATTTGAAACTTGGCAACATTCCATACTTCCGGTATTACGTTTATCTCCGCGCCGTATTGCATATCCGGCTATACTTGCTCCAAAAAGTGTTACAACATACGCCTGAAGCACAAAAAATAATGAGCTGAACTAGTATTTAAAATACTCATGTAGTTTTAATTTAAAAAATCACAGTTTTGTTTTGAATATGATCTTATTTATAAACAACACACAATAATTAAAAAAATAAAGTAAATTCAGCGACGCCAAACAAAGCTACGATTTATTTTTCAAAAGAATGTATAAATCCTGCGTAAATATATAAATTGTATTTTTGGCCTTTTTTTGCCGTAATTGGCAGCCAAACCTCCACAAAACCTTTTATTTCCTTTTCCAAACGCAAAATAAAAACAAAAAAGGTGGTTTTATTATCTGTTCTAATGGCAAAAACGACGGGAGGAGTGCGCGGGCGCGACGGGCGGCATTCCACGCGCGCCCGCTCGCCATTACATCGCCGACCGGTTCCACATCCTTCCATTTATCTTGTGTTTATTTATTTTATAAACGTATACTGTATAGTAAGGTTTAAAATGTCTGTCAACCCCTTAAGAACTGTTGCGTTGCGGCACTTCTTATCTATAGTTTTAATTATAAATGAGACAAATAAATGACCATCACAGATAGGGAATACACTGCGTTACCGTCTAACAAAATGTCATATTTAAATGATCAAACTACGGGCCGCATATCATGTTCAATTTATCTCTCTCACACATGTGACACTAGTGGCAATCTTTACTTGACGGCTGCATTAATAGGTTGTGCTTTATAATAATGGTCGCAACTGGCAACACTGCTATAGCGTCACAAAAAGGTTTTTTTGCAAAATATATTTTTTAATCACTCGATATAAATCACTATCAGATAAATTAAGAAGAAATGAAAACTAATTACAACAAAGTCTTAAAAAGAAACCACAATCTATGCAGAGATCTCATAATACATATTTGCTTCAACTTTGTAGAGTAAACGCAGCAAATCTTATCTCAATAATGGCTGTCAGTTAAAACATTTAATTTAAAACAATGTAATATAAAGCGGCTTTCACTAGACGATAAACCAGATGATTAAATATGGTATTTATTTACGGTACATTAAATCAACTGATGGTATAAGCACGCCACACTCAATTGCAGCCAGTTCCTGTACTTATTCTTATTTCTAACATTAATTATGCATTCTTTCTTATTTACATTTATAGGTTATGCTATGATTCTCATTACGTTTTCCTTTTGTTTATAGTGGGTTTTATTGTGTTACTTCCGATAGTGATTATGTTTATAGCGAACATATTGCTTTCAACTTTTTATTTCAATGAGAACAATGAAATTAACTATAAGACAGCGCACAATCATAGTCTAAAGGAAACATTATATTTTCTGATTTATTTTTGTTCTATTGTGAAGTAATTTCGAAATAATACACACTGTATTTCAGTGCACATCAGTATTTCCCAAGATTTTTCATAATTGCTTCGCTGAATTAATTATAAAATTCATAAAAATGAACATAAGACAAAGTTTCGAAGAAACTTATCCATGACGGCAACTTCTTGGACATGTATTTGTGAAGTAAAAAATATCCAAGATAGATATGTACATAACAATTTAATATTCTCAAGCAATAACGTTCAATGGATAGTCGTCAAAAACGTCGCCGATGACGGCCTAATGATAAATTATTCAAGCCGCGACGATTTCTCAACGAATTCCTGAACGCAGCTGCAACCGTCATCCTTGATTGGTCGCGACTAGCGTTCGATTTTCAAATCGTAACCGCCTTTTTTATCGTTATCGATTGAAAAGGTCCGTGCAGTTTTATCGATTTGGTATTTAGCAGGTTGATGATGCATTCCAAAACTTCCATGAATATTAATAATTTATGCACGGAGTTATATTATTTCAGAAATGCATGCGTCTTCTTTTAATTGGTAGAGTAAGTAGAGAGGCAATTAGCATACCAAGTATAAGTGCGCAGTATGTTGCTATGGGCTTTTATTGCCGTCTGCGAATGCATTTATTAAGCAAGATGTCACAAAAAATAGTAAGTCTGTGTAAAAAGTTTCATTCAAGAATTCCTCACAACTGGTTTGACACATTGATAACTATAAAATTATCAATACAGACTATTGAGGTATTATAATGGTGCAGAGAGCAGACATCGCGCTAAAAATTTATACGCAGCACATTCATCAACTGCAAGAACGCATAGGAGTGAGAGGGAAGATCAGCATTGCGCAATAGTGAAAGAGACGGACATAGCGGTGCGTGTACCGCATTATTTTATTTTGTCGACGGTGTCTCCTCTTAAATCTACACTAATAAGTACAGATATATAAAGGTATAACCTATAAGGTAAAAAAAAACCTAAAGGTATGTATATAGCTGATAAGTTTCCTTGCTTGATCGTTCGTTTGTTTGTTTGAAGGCACTAATCTCAGGGAATTGAAAAAAAATCAGTATTGAACAGTCCATTTATGGATAAAGGCTATAGGCACAGAATCTATTGGGTAATATTTATCCTGGTAAAATGTAATACGGAACTTTTACCTCGGAAAACTATTTTCCCGCGGGATAGCCGCAAGGAATACTAGTAATAATAAAAATAATATAACTAATAATAATTGCGTAAAGCAGCAGACCGGGCTCTGTGGCGTACCTTTTGGAGGCCTATGTCCAGCAGTGGACTGCAACGGGCTGATGATGATGATGATGATGATGATACTAGTAATACATCAAAGATTAAAGGACAAGTCAAAATGTCACCAAGTTTTCGAAAGAATACCGGTGACTGGCAAGTGGAAACTGCAAACACGGATGTAAGACGACGCCAAAACTGACTTGGCGTTTATGAAATATGACCACAAACACAGATCAGGCAATCACTTATTTGATTACAAACGTACGCTTTCCTTGTAAATGATCGTTTTGTTAGTCATACTCGGCTATTTGTAATATTTATTGCAAGTGTTTGGAAATTGTAAATTGGTGGCATTACTACACCGGGTTTTATGATTTATATTGCATAGGAATAAGAATTGCTACAGTTCGGATTAATAAATAGAAAATTGGGAATTATTATACCAGTTCTGTCGGTATTGTCCTCGGAAAAGGAAACATTAGGTTTGTGTGTGTGTAGCTACTAATTTGCATAATGAGAATTTGTAAATAAAATGAATTAAAATTTTGTAGAAATAAAATTTTCAATGCATATTTCATTTTCAATACTTTTATTTAATAAATATTTTCCAGACTTCTATGCGTACAATTCGGAATTATCAAAATATGCAAAACAACTCGTTAGTTTAATTTAAGTTTTATTGTAAACAAATTGATTGCGCTAATAACTTAATCTACCTACTTTAAAATCCAAAACATTTGCATATGAATGCCAATTGCTAACTGATAAGGAACAATGGTTAGGTATGTATCAGCTTCACACAAGCACATACGTCAAAAACCCCATAAAACTTTGTTTCTTTTGCAGAAATAACACAAACCGTATCTATACTAATACACAGAGCTGAAGAGTTCGTTTGTTTGTTTGTGCCGGCTAATCTCAAGAACTACTGGTTTGAATTGGAATATTCTATTAGTTTTAGTTAGCTCATTATAACCTTTTTATGGTAGGTAATGAGATTTGTTTCAAAATAATGCAATATTTGCAAATGGATTTTTATTGTTAATCCAAATAAATAAGATATTTATTTTATTATTAGGAATGGCTAAAACAGGACGGGCTGGGAAGAGTAGTATAGAGGACGGCAGCCACATTGAATTTAAATATAAAACAGTTAGCACGCGAAATAATATGTTTCTAATGTAAACTGCAACCAAAAAAGTATCTGCACACAGGCGGAACCGGGCCGGGCCGCTATACTAGTTAAAATATTTTCCATAAGCAAAAAAAAGGACCAACTCTACATACACTCACAAATAATATTCGTTGGCTCACCAAGGCGGCCATATTGGATTATTCGAATACTTAAAAAAACGTTTTCAGACCATGCGTTTACCTAAAAAGGAACAGTATTTGCAAATATAGCAACCCGTTCAATTTAAAAGTATTGTATTATGAGCGGGACGAGTCTCGAAGACCGTAACAGTTTGAATAAGGCTTCAAGGCTATCTTGGGGTCGCATCGTACACGATCGTATCGCATTTCCTACATGTAGGTAATACTTTGTATAAATTTTTAATATCCAGTTTTGTTTTGATCATTGAAAGAAGTGACGAGAATTATAAACACTTTAATATATTTGATTATTATAGGCCCTGGTAAAACGCACCTCTGTTATTTGGGTGATATAATATATCTTCAATAACCACCGGTTTAAAAACTTTCGCAATTATTGGTTCATGTGCTAGTTTGTTAAATTTCACAGTCATTGTAAATCTGACTTTAACATTATCAATAACTCTACCTAAGTCTATATAATTGTATGTATACTAAAATATTGCAAACACTATTCCGTTGTTATTTACGATATTGAAATAAATCAGTTCAATTTGCGTGACGTTAACCAATAGTGTTGTGTGACGCACTTTGTTCCTCCCCGGAACTGTGCACTTGGCCGGAAGATTGCACACTATGATTTTTCAATAACGCAGATGCCTTGGGAAATATTGTATTGAACGTATTGTCCTAGTTCTTTAAGTTTTTGAATTACTAGTCAACCTAATAGAGGTTGTCGAAGGTCGTATGCAGTTGACTTCGAAAATAGGTCTGGATATCGTTGGGGAAGGCTTATGTTCGACAGCAGACCATGGGGTCGATACTCGACATAATCGACTATACAGTCGCTTATGTTTATGAGGGTGAATGAACTTTTATGTAATAGACTTGATGCAGTACCTACATCAAAGACATCTTCAGCCACTGACAGCCCACTATGAGACATAGGCGTCCTAAGATATGGTAGTGTGTTAAGCCAATATAAGGAATCGGGGCGCTTCTCGCCCTAAAGTATCCAGTGACGCCCGAAATTCGCGCGAAGCCCACCGATAGGGTTTTAGTTGGTATGCTGGTGCAGAATTCGGTATCTGCCCTGGGCTGGAAGGCCAGTGACACTAACCATACCTCTTTCGGCCACCTCTGGGGACCAAAATGGGAGCTTGACATCGTACCTCACGACAAAAAAAAACAACACACGCGACACTTGGCAGATGGGTTGACGAGTGCAGGGTGTAGCTTTTCGTGATTGTGACGGTGCTGCCACTTGGCTACGTCATCTCTTTAAAGGTTAAAGCTTGACAGAATCTCATGCCTTAGCTAGCAATGTGCACTGAAATAATATCTCTCCAACATATATAACTTGGAGAGGCCTACGTCCAGCAGTGGACTGCAACGGGCTGATGATGATGATGATATATAACTTTATCCAACATCTTCATTTGCTTATAATTTTTATTAAATTGGTTTTGTCTTTCGAATAGAACTTTCATTAAAAGTAACTACAAAAATCTCGATATAATTTTATATTTTAACCGGCGGCACTCATAATGGCCGAAAATTGTATGCATTTCGACAACAATCTGGTCAAGTGGGCAATTATCATTTGAGTGCGTAACCATGAGATCTTATCGAATTACGCGAAAAGATTTTATTAAAAACACATCAACTCGCCACTATCATTACAACAGAAAAAAAATCTTAAAACGAAACACAACAGTGCATTTACCTTCTGTTTGGCGGGAGAAATAGACATTGCGGTGGTACCTACCCAGGCGGCCTCTCACATGTGAGAGACCTACCACCAGTTATATTTATATGTGTTTATATTAGAGATACGTATGTCACGGTCCGCAATATTACTCAGAGCGTGACGGTATAGCGGTAGGGTGCACCGTTAAATCTCACTCGTTACTTAAGATGTCTGATGGGTGTGCTACAAACTTTAGTTTAGTGATTTGCCATTTGGCGTAGTCTTAAAGTGTGGTAATCATCTGGAGTGAAATGGGGTTTCAACTAAAACAATTCTCTTGGTGCGGGGATCGAACCCGCGGCCTCTCGTTTCACAGCCGGCGTATAAGCAACTGCGCCCAGCGCCACGGAGGCTGTCTCAATGATAATATAATAGATCATATTTAAGCGATTTTTTAGATTTTGTAAGATAAGTTAGGACTACTTTAACAATAATTACTATCTTTATTTCCATAATGATAATTGTGATAAAAAATAAGCTATAGTTTTTGAAGATATAACGGAATGGAAAATGATAGGAATATATAAGTGGATAAACATTATACATATGGCAAATAAAGAATACGACAGCCAACTAAAAATGACACTATCTTGCTGTTAATTAAAATCAGGAACTCACAATTATTAATTAGCCAGTACCTATAGATCACTTGATTAATAGGTTATAAACTTTTTAGTTTTTATTAATATGTCATTGCACTTTTTCGTAATTATTATATAAGTATTGAAAGAAAAATAATGAGTGTGCAATTTTAAAGTCACGAAAACATTAAAACAATACAATTTTAATTATTCAAATTCAGTTGGAGTAAAAAAGATTTTCAAAAAAAGAATCCGGAATTCATGTCGATACACTACATCAGGAATTCATAAACACAACTTGAAATATACCACAAAAAAGTCATGCACAAAAAGTCCAAACACGCAAGGAATGCGTTCGAATATTGGTCATAGACGAAAATACCATATCCTGTTGTTTGTTACTCAATAAAGAGTGTAAACATCAATAGATTTAGATTGTTAGGATGTTGTGATACATCTTTCTTACACATTATAAAAAAAATGTTTGTTTTGTGTGTATTACTTTAAAACTATTGGTGTAAATTACAAAGTTTTTTAGAAATAAATGTGTTACTTGATCAGGATTTTGAGTACAGACGTAAGGCGATGGACACGGGACACTGTAAGAGAGAAAAAAATATATATTTAAATCATAAAATAGTATAGTATAGTATATATAATAAATACTTAAGTGAATATTTAAGTAAAGCCGGGCTTGTTGGCTAGTTACACATACAGGTATATTTTTGTAGCTCAGATTATTATATTTTCGACGGTTCTTTTGCGTCAACGATGTTTCCACCGTTGTATATTTTCGTTTTGTTGTTTTCAAAAAGAAAATCTTAAAATATCGGATCATTGATATTGTCGTGTTAATTTATATATATTTTTTTATATCTATGGGAAGTAATTAATTTGTCACATAAGTTCATAAAGAATTATTTTTAAAATCTTTATGTGTGATTTCTAAAAGTTGTAAAAAACGTGAGGGTTAAAATTAAATTCTATATTTAGCACAAATTGCCGATAAGTCTGCTTACATTGCACTGGACTCCAGCTGAGCAAAGTTATTTTTATTTTATTTAGACTTCTAACGTATGACAATATTTCATTTAAAAAAAAGTCATCAAGCAATTTCAATTATTCCGCACGATATTATGGTTAAGCATGTAAATAAAACTGATATGATAATATAATATAATATGATAGATACTCTAAATACATTCATAATAGTGACACCGACACAAAACAAGCTCAGCATAAGAGACATTAATCTATCGTAAATTCCAATAATAATTGCCCTCAATTTGTGTAATGCGTGGCTTTTGCATGATATCAAACTATACCTGCTGTACGCACGCTTATCTGGGTCATTGCCTAGCCGAAAAGGTAAAAGGTTGACCGGCCAGTTAAAATTATTCCACCTTGTACATTTTAAATGGAATTCTTCGGATTTTACTGTTATTAAATGTAAATAAATGTATTATTTTATGTAGTTCTAGCGTTGTTGGTAGCTATTAATTGTGTAATTTGTTTTTGTAGTGTAGTTGCATGCACTTATTAAAGGATTTATTAATCGTTAATTTGTAAAATATGTGTTAATTGGTATTTTTACTCGATTTGTTACAGTCAATTGATGTCTTAAAATATATCGGTATTTAATAAAATTCAAAAAGGTAATAATATGCAATGATGCCAATGTTGTGGAGCGACGTGGCTTTAAATTCAGAATAACCTGAAGTGCCTTGAAAGCCTGTAAAACCTCGATTCCGGTTGTTGACATTTGGCAATTATTGACAGAAGCTGTTTGGCCATAATACTTCCAAAGACTTCTTGAAGATCTCAGGCACTTCTTGCCTTCGAGGTATATAAGGACTGATATAAAATGCATAATTAGATCTTCATTTGTTTAAAAGAATTAGAAAAACAAAATACTAACACGACACGATACGGTGTGCGCGCATTCGGCATTTGTTCATTTCGCCACGATCTAGACAATTTATTGATTTCTTCAGATAATTGCTTGTTATAAAATAGCGAACATTTTAATCCGTCATTGTTCCCAGTGAACTAATTAAGTAGAGCATGTACCGTAGCTGTGCTGGAGTCAGCATGGATTAATTGCTATGCCAACTTAGCCAATTATCGACGATGTGTTAGCTTTCATCGGTTTCTACCCACATATTACTAGAAACTATGGCAAATATACCCCATTGTATTTACTAACTAGACGATATCCGCGAGTTTACCTGGCTTTAATATTGGTTTTCTTTTTGGTAAAGGTAATAATGTCGCATACTAGTGATTATATGTCCTAATTGTACTCTACTTGTATAAAAAACATTGCAAAGTTATTTTAGATAAGGGCCTGATGTTTTTGGTATAGGCAAACTATTGAATGTAATACAACAATTATTCCGCGATGCGTCCACAACGAAGAACCTTTAGATTTGTTGATATAAATAATAATGTGTCTTGTAAGTATATTGTATTTTGCACAACAAAATATGTTTATTTTTAATATTTTCTATGAAATCGAATGAGTTTTAAAGTTGGTGAAATTTATGAGTTATTTCCCTTCGCATAAAAATTATAATGAGAAGTATGTTTGAAGTATATTTAAATTTTATAATTTTATATTAAGTCATTGGCAAAAGCTTTTATTTATTTTTGTCAAGTTCTATTATGAGTTTAATTTTACAATCCATCGTAAAACTAGCTTTATTAACCTCAAAACATTTCAATTACGGCTATTTTATTACTTTTGTAAACGTAATGCAGTTATTATGGCCATACGGTATATTTCAGAGATTAACCCAAACATGTGAACAATTATAATCCATTAAATAAACGAAACATGCAATTGTTCTCTCTTAAATAAACATAATTACAGAGTACAACAGTTTCTACATATTGTCGATTTTAAGTATGATTTCCAAAAGAATATACAGAGAAATATAATGCTGTAACGGTATTTGTGGATGCACTTATACAGACATTACTTTCACAATCAAGTATTAAAAAAATGTGAGGTTACATTATATCAAAAAATCTGTGGATCTCTTCACACTAAAACAACAGAGGCTAGTCATGTTTTTTTACATTATTTACTTTACTTAGCTTAAATTACAATCTGTTAAATGTCATAGATCTGTCAAATTGCATTTCAGTAGGTACAGATATTTTCTCAGCTGGTAATAATGGAAATCACGGCTTAGACCACAAAATTACATGTTTTACTAAAACACTCCGTAAGGAAGAGACAGAGATCCTACAAAGAGTTTAAAAGTTAGTCAAACAAATACTATTATTAAAACTGGGAATGTTAGTTTATTTTTTGTTACTCTTTTCGCGTAACTACTCAACAGATCCATCTAAAATTTTATATAAACATTACCAAATACCAGGAATATGGAAAGTCATTGAGTTTTACATAAAAAATACTTGTAGAGTTTATATTAAAGCTTCATGTGTCAACGGGCAGCCTAAAATAATTGCCAAGACCAATATTAACACGGTCTCAACGAAATGTTACGAATTGCAAACGTTGCACGTTGCAAAAATCCCCACGTGCTCTTTACGCATGTCGAAGTGCAGTAAATTCCCAAACACCCACACACCACTCGAAGTGTTACGTAACGATACTATTACCTCTCAAAATAAACTGCAACAAGATTTATGACTGGATACAAGTGCTTTGCGTTCACGTCTATAATCTTGTTAATGTTTAAACATGGCAATTTGTTTAACCACCTTGTCTTAGCGATCTCATGCCGCAATAAACATAAGTAGTGGTAAATTCAGTGAAATATACAGAATTGAAAAAATAATTCTAGACTTAATGATGTAAGTCGGTTTAATCTGCCGAGGCAATCTCTGCACAGCCTCGGTATAAAGGTAAATATGCATATAATATGCGCCGCATGGATGCAGATTTCTTCGCGATGTTTTTTATTTAGTTATTCAAGAAAGACACCAACACGATGTGCATTACATATTTTAATAACAATTTACAATTATTAAATAAAATGCTGATTTACATGTCTATTAAATGAGTGTACATTTTCACTATGGTACAGATAAAGCCAAGGTTGATCAAGGCTAATTTTAATTATATTTACACACTTGACGTGAATTCAAAAATATAGAGGAGTCTGCCATGATATCACACATTACCTAATTTATTTCACATTTAATTTAATATTTTTTTAACACAGTGGATTTTTAACGACTACTAGGTATTTCATAGAGCACAAATGCATACACAAACTCACGCCTTTATCCCAGAAGGGGTAGGCACTTCACTGAGCACAAATGATTCGCAAATAATCTAAATACATTACAAACAGTTGCTTATAAAATTAATTGGAAGTTGCGACGGTGCATTAACTACTGATTACGATGCATCCTGCTTCGTGTTTCGATTGCTCGCCTGGCCATTAATCTTATCTTTACCAAATGAACGCATCCGAAATGAGACGCTACCTGTTTGGTATGATTCTCTGAATTGGATACCTAAAAGTACGTATTTTGTAATGCAATTTTAAAATGGCTGTATGGTTGAAATTAAAATGCGATTAAACCGCAATTAAAGTTGGTCAAAGCAATTATTGACATTAAATATAGATTTACGTATATATTATTTAAACGAAGGTGACTTTTTTACAAAATTACAATATATGGTATGAAATAAATAATTAAAATTTTGCTAATTAATTTGAATTAAGCACTGAAATAAATTTATATTTATTTTAATTGGTCGATTTTAGCAAGATATATTGAGTCGCAGTTGTTTTTAAAAGTAAGAACATTTATGATGCTCATAACGCCGTGAAAAAAAATCAATACTTTCGATTTCTTTACTTGTTAAATATTCCATTCCATAGCCATACCTACTTTTCAACAATAACAATCAACTAAACACATTCCATACCGATTACGTAAAACAAAACAATAAAATATTATTAGTGTGTATTTGTGTAAGTACAGCTGCAGCAAACTAAACAAATCCATTTATATAAATACGTTTTAGTTTGGCAACGTTGTCACGTCAACACCATGGACTAATGGCGTAACCACACACGTAAACCTTTTACTGGCTCACGAAATGAGGGATTGATAAATAGCGAGGGAATAATAAAATAATTTATTGTAAAGTTCTCTATCGGAAGTAAATTTCCACACATTTTTTTCCATTACCGTTAAATGCCTACTAATTAACTGACAAAACACATATCATTGAAAACTCTGATTTATGCCCTGGGATTTGAAGCCTCAACCTAAGTCTCGCCAGTTTGCGTCTGCTTCGTCACCAACAAGCCCCCACGCATTGAGTTTGAAAGTATAGCGCAATTTTATTATATGGATACAAGCTGACGACACGCGAAGCACAATCGTGTTAGTAAACAACTATAGTTGTAATAGATAACATAGATGTAATATAGATTGACTGCGTCCGTGGCGCAGTTGGTTAGACGCCGGCTGTGAAACGAGAGGCCGCGGCTTCGATCCCCGCACCAAAACAAATGTGTGTGTGAACCACAAATATTTGTTTCGGGTCTGGGTGTTTGTGATACCGAAAAGTCTCTCGTAGTTCTTGATACCCACGACACAAGACTCGATCTTAGTGTGGGGTCAGGACTATGTATGTGACTGTTGGGTGTATTTCTTTATTTTATAAAAGAAACGAAAAGAAAACTATAACTATAACTAACTATATAAGCCAGTTTCGACAGGTTAATCTAGAAATCTTTGCTGGAATCTTACGTTTAACAGGTAGTATTAAGGTTGATTATAATGATTTTATAAATGTTTTATGTAAATAATAGTATATTTAATATGTAAACAATTACTGTTAGATAAGCATTGTTTACGGCTTCAATTACATGTATGTTATGCAACACTAAATGCCAAATAAAATTACGGTGTTTATATTTCAATTTTCTTGTGCTATACCATTATGTATATTTTACTATCACTTATCTTTTAAAGTTATATAAGGGCTAAAAGTCAAAACCTGATGCATGTTGTTCCTTGTTATTACTATTTTAGTAATAATAAACGTCCAAAAGTCACACGCGTAGTTCCGTCCCCAATGCAAATAAAATAACGTGGACAATTGGAATCTTATATTACCCCCAAAATTGTATGTTCATTGATCACAAGAACATTTGCCTCAACGTGGGGATCGATCCCTTAGTCTCCCGTTTCTCACCTCTCATTCATAACGGTACGTCGGATGCTTAGGAACATCGGTCTTTATACAAACACACAAACAAAAGAAATGCTATATCAACAGTTATTTAGTTCTAATAATAAGAACGTGGTAACATACTGTTGGCACATAACCACAAATTCCCAGCGCGCGCGACGTGCCGAGAATCGAACCCGGGACGGACCGTTACATGTGTCGGACAGGTGCACGTGACGCCGCGCGAATAACTATTGTGATCGAGATATAGGTGAGATCCGGCTTACGGTTATGTTTGACTGGGAAATTACGGTTCGACAGACCTTTGTGTTACCTTTATTTACTTTTGTTAGTCAGGCTACAGATGTACTGCTTATTGTCTTAGGGCGGAATTTGTTGAATGAATTTGAGCTTACTTATAGCTTAATAAAAAAAGGATTAAAAACTTATTAAATAAGGTTAATACATATTAATATTGGCTAATATAGTAATTGATACCCTCAATGTTAGGTACATTGAACTTACAACTTTTGAAATATTAAAAGTCGCTCTTTGGTAGAGCAAAATTTATGAAATCCGTGTTTCTTTTCTCACGATTTACTCTGATTTTATTTACTTATACATACCTAATTTACTTATAAATAGCTGTAGTTGTACCATAGAGCAGAACCAAACAGAAAAATCAGATGAAATCAACATGCAGCGATTCCTCTACCGTGGTGTTTTCTTGGGTCCATGAGCTACCGTTACACACCTTCAAGCCTAATACTTTCCAAATTTAAAAGACTACACACGAGTCATGAGACTCGACATGAGTGTCTGACATCCTGTGACTTTAGCATTACCACAAAAAACAGACAATAAATAGCAACAAACGCATTCTAATCACGAAATGTAACATGGGCTATACAAACACAAATTACGTACAAATATAGAAACGAAACAAAAGTCACGCAGTGATAAGGCTAATGTGCATTTAATTTGATTAATCAATTCGGGGCACGCTTCACACTGGCGTTTAGGTCACTGGCGCATAACACGCGCCCGTTTCTTTGTTTTAGTATACTGGAAAAGCATTTGGCGTATTCGATGTATTTTGGCAGTGGTAGGATATGCGTAAATAACATATTTGTTTTTGCTATTTTGCTTTTGCAACGACTGTATTTGTAAAAATATAAGTCAATCTTCATTTGGCGTGTGGAAATTTGGAACTTCAATTATTTTTTAACATATCTTCATGAAATAATGAACATAAATGGTTATTTATGCTCGTAATCTACTATTCTTAGTATTTTGACAACAGCGCTTTCGACGACAAAAGATGGCAGACGACCTATAGTGGAAAAACTGTCACGGTGAGCTTTTATTGCTCTGAATGGCGAAATGAGTATGGTATTCGCCTGATGGTAAGTGATATGACCACTCAGGAACAGTAGCAATCCAAACAATACCATGAATTACAAAACAATGCTTGGCACTCCACTGCGCTCGCCATCCTGAGACATAAGATGTTAAGTCTCATTATATCCAGTAGTTACTCTGGCTACAATGTCCTTCAAACCGGAACACAATAGTGCTTTTACACTGCTGTTTGGCGGGAGAAATAGACATTGCGGTGGTACCTACCCAGGCGGCCTATCACATATGAGAGACCTACCACCAGTAAAAGTGTGTATCTAGATTTGAGTAGGCAGGCTTACTTAGATACGCTGTCTGGATTACACGGCATTTAGTATCAAGTGTTGTCATATTGTCGTGACGGTATAAGTACCGATTTTTTCTTTCGTTACGCCTTTTCAATACGACACGGTTTGATTGCCAATTCTAATAGATTGCCAACTAAATTGTGTCGCGAATTGTAGGCCTCACGAACAAACAAATACTATTTGAAAAGAACGAAGGTTGCTGAACAGTCAGTGTTCTGTATGATTGATCAATTAAATTAACGCATCCGTAACGCATACGAAAATCCTGTGAGATATAAATGTTGTGGAACAAAAATATACTTAAAATAATTATGTTATTCACTCTTTTACGGCTGTTTTTACTTCGAAGCTAAATTTAGTTCAAACTTTATGTTTATGATACGCATTGAAATTAAATTTATCGGAATTCCATTTCGAACTGAAATAATTGTACGCGGAATTAATTAGGTATAATGTTATCGCAATTTCTATAGAAAACTATCGGCCTGTGCCCCTATTAAACGCTGAGAACTGTTCATACAAATTATTGAGATTGCTGGCAATACCACGAATGCGATCGACACAGAATGCCTGTGCTCGGGCACTAATGTGTTACGTTTAGCGGTATAGTAACAAACAAATTCTATGCTATTTTATGCTTTGTAATGTCTATAATTAATAATGTTATTTATTTTCAATATAAAAACAAATCGGGAAATTCAAGATCAAATTGGCATAAATTTTCATTTATAAAAATAAATTTTGTGCTATATTTCACTCGTGATTTATTTTCCTAATTTTAAAACAGAATTTACAAAATGTTGTGGAACAAAAATATAGCATAATATTAAAGTATAGTCAAAAACAAAAAAGTAATATACTTACTGGCAGCATTTTATTTGATATTAGATAATACGAGCAGACAGTGCGATGACCAAGATCATGCTCGGGCGAGCGCAGTTCCCGCGCAAGTAACTGTGATTAACCGAGGACCACCTGGCCTCTATACATACACATAACATAAATACACCCAACTGTTATACACTCAATAGTACAGTAATAAATTATGTGGACTTTTTGAAGACACTTTTTGCTCCACACACAAATTGTAACTATGGGGGAAGAAATTCACGACCTCCTAATTTCGCAGCCGTATTTTATGAATTCGCTCAAAATAAAGAAAAACAAGCTGATTTCATTTTGTTTTCTTTTTAAACATTATATTTAGTGTTTTTTGGCGAGTTGCGGCTATGGTCCGCGTCCTCTACTTTCACAGCTGAATTCTAGCCATTTTCATAGAGGTAAAAAAAAACTCAGATTTTTCTCATAGTAGGTACTTTGCGTTTTATTATTGGGCTAGTAAAATAAAGGGTTATAAAATACGAGTTAATTAATTATAGGCGTAGTGAGACTAAACAATCCAATCTCCCAACATCAATGTGTGGCAACTTGTGTGAGTAATATGCTGGTATTAAAATAATTACATCACCGTATGAGGCAACAGACGAGCAGAGAAAGTTTCTTTGTGTCGCCCTGACAATGCACTATGACTGTTTACTATTGTTTATATGTTAAAACCATTCCATATAAAATACTTAAATGCGATATTGATAGTGTTTTTATAAATGTTTTGACATGATTATTATGCTTGTATTTTTGCTATTTTAGATAACAGTATTTACAATATGTATTACTATTTTATTGAGAACGACGAAAAATAAAATCTCAGTAAGGCAATAGAGCGCCATCTGTTGGTGAATAGCAGAAATCATAACAATTAAAGTATAATGATGATGTTCTATTCGCAGGTGATAATGGCAGCACTCAGCCTTTGTACCTCGAAACAATAGTCGAGGAGACGAGCGATGATTTGCGATCCGAACGCTCTTCAGCCGCAACATGGTTGTCCGACTCAGACGCAGATTCTGTCATACATGTGCGGGCGGCAGCAGGTGAGATTATATTTTTTAATATCTCAAATTTTAAATAAATTTATTATTGGATAAGAAAAACCAGGATATTAAATTATAACGATCTCTTTAATTAATAATTCACGAATCTATTGCAGCGCCATCTAGTAGCTAGTAGTGAAACTTGTTATAGTTGTAAGTAGCTGTTTCTATTACAATTTAATTTAAAATTGCTAGATGGCGCTATATTTATTAAATATAATAATTGTCTTGGGCATAAATATTTTCCTGAAACATGGGAAGAACTAAACCAAAATGAATGATCACGATAAATAAATATTCAGAAGCTTTTACCCAGAACGAGTTTTGGCAACTGTATTTGTCCTATGTAATGTACAATATGTAAATTTGTTGGACTGTATCCAAATTTAGCGAACATTCAGTCTTATTCGTTGTCATTGTCATTGTCGGCCTCCGAACGAAGCCACGCTCGCGTCTCGTGGAGATTCGGTTTTTCTTGACAACAGTTTTCACCATCAGGGTCGGAGTGCGACAGCGAGTCGGAGCGCGAATGGGCGTGCCCGGCCAAGCGGCGGCGGTGCGAGCGCGACTCTTCCCCGGCCAGCACCGGCTCCCTCTCCCGCACCTCCAGCCTCGCACAGTTCGAGTCCTTGGAGAGATCCTGCGCGGCACCAGTGTCGCCCAGCCTCTCTCCGGACTCTCTCGAGTCCCCTCCGCCGTCGCCGCCGCCTGCACGCATTCCTGCACCTCGCACGCATCTCTCTGCCGAAAACTTAAGCGAGGACAGCGGCTACAGCGAGCGATCACGCCGCCCGCCTCCGCCCGCGCAACGGCGCCCGCCCGAAATAGCGCACCGGTCGCCCGCCGCCGCCGGTAGCGCGCCGTGCCTCACCGGGTCACCCAGTGCCGAGCGGCGCCCGCCCCGCGCCGCGCGCGCTCTCTCGCTGCCCGCCGAGCTTGACGTGTGCGCCGAGCCGCGCCGCCACGCCGCGCACCGCGCGCGCTTCCGACAGGCCTTCCAAGTCAGCGACAATCTCACCGTCAGCGTGGCCGACCTCACCGCGCTCGACTACCGCGGCGGCCCGCGGCGCCCGCGCCTGCCGCCGCCGCCGCCCCCGCCCCGCGCGCACCGACAACCACCCCCGCCCCCGCCGGTCGAAATCGTGGCACACCGACCTACCGAGTCGCCCGCCAGAGAACCCAGCGCTGGAAGCGACTCTACTACGGAATCGGAACGTGCTTTCGCTCGTGAAATGGAAGATACGGCGAGACGTCTAGATGAAACCGCGAGAAGAGCGCTCGCCGAAAGCGGCGATTACGACCGAGAACTGTCAGTACTGACAGCGAAGCGAATGCGGGACTCGTGGGGCGCTTGGGATGACGTACTCGACGAGCTACGGCGGCGCATGGAGCCCCCGTCCCCGACGCCCTCCCCGCCGCGCTCGCCTTCGCCCGACCCTATCAGGCAGCCCGCCTTCACATCCACGCCGCTCAGGCCAGGCGACGCGCGAGTCCGCTCGACGCCAGAACTGCGGGCGAGAGCGACCCCGCACAGGGAAACGCCGGAAGAATTACGTGCGTCGCTACAGCTGGTGGCGCCGCCGGCGCCCGGCTCGGCGCCGCCCGCGCGCTCCGTGTCCGCCGGCTCTAAGGGAGTGACGTTCTCGCCGGTCGTAGCAGAAGTAAGCTGGCGAGAAACAAGCGCGAGTTCCACTGAAAGCGAGACGACCGCGAGCGACGACGCCGACGACGCGGAGGTAGTGGTAATCATGGAGGGGGGAGGCGAGGAGGCGCGCGCGCCGGCCGCAGAGCGCGCCGCCGTCATGACGGAAGCGGGCGCGCGCGCGCCGCGCGGTCGCATAGCGGGCTTCCTCTCGCGGTTCGCGAACTTCCGATTTTCGGGACGCAAGGAGAAAAAAACGAGGAGCGCAGGCGCGAACGGACGGACCGGCGTCGCCGCGGCATCGGCGGCAGATGCGGGGCAGGGACCGCGCGCGGCGGCCGCCGGGCCGCAGTATGTGCGCATCCCGCTGAAAGAGGAGGGTGTGTCGCGGGCGGCGGCACCCCCCGTGGCGGGCGGCGTGGCGCACAAGCCTCCGCGGCCGCGCCCGCCGCCCGCTCCGGCGCCCGGCGTGCTGGAGACCGACGTGGACACGCAGCGCACCGTGCTGCACGCGCGCTCGCTGCTGGCGCTGGCGCCGCCGGACCAGCGCGCGCCGCGCCCCCACAAGTCCATGGAGTTCCTGCTCGACAAGGACAGCGCCCAGACAGTGCAGGTGAGTGTTATAAATTCATTCAGTCATCATACGATTCCTCGTGACAGCGGCGAGCTTGCAATGTTTACAAACAGGCCGCGCCGCCGCGCCGCGCCACCCGGCGAGGCGCCGCGCGCTGCCTAATCGCTTGCGACATGACACGTGATACATACCGCTCATACATAAATGTAATAGATTGCTTCATAGCCCGTAACTATACATCGTCGGTAGGTGTGTGTCCTCGCGAATATTCCTTATCAAGTACAAAAAGTCTCCAGGGAGTAGTATGGCCCCTACTGGCGCGTGGCTCGACACCGCGGGCCCGGGGGACGTCGCCTCTGCGAGTGTTGCAACACAGCGGCACGACGCCGTCGTGTTCACACGCAATACATTTGAACAGGGCGGAGGTGAAAGTGTCATACAACACTATTGCCAGGCTGTGTCAGTGTTCACTGCGTGTATCCATCGCGATCGCGGCCGGGCCGTGGTGTCGGTGGGCGTGTTATCAATCTGCGAGGCGTCGGATCACGGCGACATTCTGCCTTTAACGTATTCAGAATAATTCGCGATTAGTGTTGCTCAATCTATCACTCCCTTGGAGAAAGCCTTCCTAGATAATTAGTCGAGACGTTGATTTATTGGATTTACATTTTCTATTACTCCAGGCTAAAAACAAATTCTGATAGACCTCATAATTTCTGTCGACGTTATAAAAAAATAACACGTATACTATAAATCCAATACAGGCTTAAAAGCATCTAAACGATGCCATATCCCATTCACTAAACATGACTATGAATAGTCTTAAGGATAATTTACACGCACTAAATAGTTTTGCAGTAAAACTGTTTACGTAACGCGCCGAAAAAGTCCAATAAACACCACGCTTCTTTAAAACACCACAAATCTCAGCACAGCTTAAACAAACAGATCGCTTTAAGTGTATTTAAAGCGATTTATACACTAAAAATATCGCGTATCGTAATCCTTGCAACAAAAACTATGAGTCGTAAAAACTGGAGTCATTGAACACGACGTAAAAAAAAACATGTACTTACTGCACATCTGTTTTTATACGCAGAGTTCGATGATTGTGCCGCTGTGTCATATGCTGTTACTTTATACGTAATGTATTTTACACTATTTAAAACTACTGGTAACACATACCAATACCGAGTCACTTGATGCTACTTTTCTTAAAAGACATAATATAGACCTTTTAAACATTTGAAAACACTTAACCATATCAATATTGCAGTTGGGGGAAAGCTGGCAGTAATAGACAAATATTAGCTTCAAAGGAAATTACTGATGAAACCTAATAGTTTCTTGTTAAATGAAATTGTTTGTTGTGGAGCCAAAAACTCTGTCGTTATTATGACTATCAACTCATGGGTTTGCATTTGCCGCAATATATATTCTCATCGTTCCCTCACTCCTGAGGATCGCGACCACATGTGATGAAAAGTAAAAAATGTTGTGTCGTCGCATTTGCCGCAATACAAAGACCAATATCTTTAAAATGTCAATTACAAATTACAGGACATTATTTGACAGCCTCCGTGGCGCAGTTGGTTAGACGCCGGCAGTGAAACGTGAGGCTGCGGGTTCGACCCCCGTACCGAAACAAATAATTGTGTGATCCACAGTATTTGTTTCGGATCTGGGTGTTTGTGAGACCGAAAGTCACTCGTAGTTTCTGATACCCACGACACAAGACTCGATCTTAGTGTGGGGTCAGGACTATGTATATGAATGTTGGGTGTATTTATTTCAACACTACGTTTTTAAAACATACTTATTTTTTTATTATCCTTACACACATTTCCATAGAACATACAAACGTACTCCATCGTCTTATAATTGGTAAACGTGGGTGTTATTATTTAATCATTCTGCTCCACAGTTCACACGATGTAATTACTGCCCATGACACAGTGTGGCGCGGCGTGATGTCACACCGTCTTGTCATTGTTGTGACTAACGCATTGTGTCTGTTTTCCTCTGCTTACCAACTATATTAATTATATTTTGATGGACTAATATGGTGTGATTGGTAAGGAAATAGTTTAATTGATGAATAATAATTTAATTCCCTTTAATTAATATTTAATTGTAGTGGCAGTAAAAAGCGAAAACAATTGAACTAGGGACTACTGATGGCGAATATTAATAAGAAATCCTAATATCTGTCTAAATACACCCCAACTAACACACCTTACAGTCACATACATAGTCCTGACCCCACATTAAGATCAATTAAGTCTTGTATCGTGGGTATCAAAAACGAGGAGACAGTTTTCGGTCTCACACTGAGACAAATACTTGGTGGCCCCACAAATATATGTTTCGGTGCGGGGATCGAACCCACGGCCTCTCGTTTCACAGCCGGTGTCTAACCAACTGCGCCACGGAGGCTGTCTAAGGATCAATATCGAAAATAAATAAAACAAAAAAATTGAGAGGGGACGTCTCGAATACAACTAAAAATAGGAGGTATCTAGCTTCAAAATAATATGAGAGTAGACTTACAAATTCGTTGAATCAAATTGATTATTACTTTTTCCCACGTATTCGCCTACATTGGTATTATAATACAAATAGATTAAACCTTTCAATCTTTTTGATCGAACTACACGCTACTACAAGAATAAATAATTAATAGAATGTTAATAATACATCGTGACATGTGTGCTCAATTTAACGATTTGAAAGAATTTCAATTTGCCATATCATGTGTTCCTTCCTTCCTATAATCCTAGATCTTTCCAACGGGGCTAGAAGAAACAATTTAATAGATCAGAAAATGATGTCGAAAGACTCTACTATCGCTGTTCGTTACTCTGTCTGAACGCCTCTGTGCCAACCGTCACATACAATTTGTCGAGTCAGAAAAATAAAAATAACTCGTAGTTATCATACATACATAAACTCATGCCTTTATCCCAGAAGGAGTAGGCAGGAGCGCCACCAGGACACCTACATTACGCCTTGTATATTCCGTCTCACAATGTGACAGAGGGCGACCCTATCGCCATATCGGGCTAAAATTCCTGACTCCGGGCTGATAATGAATAGAAAAATCCAATATCACTTTAGCCGGGATTCGAACCCGAGACCTCAGCTTTATAATCGTACAGTAGTACAACTACGCCACCGAGGCATTCGTAACTATCAATTGTGGCAATAACATGTTTGAACCACTTACATAGTAAAGTTGTTCGTAATGTAAATTTATAGTAAACCTCAACCGCCTCACGACAAGGCATTGCAAATTCTATTTGATATTGCCATTCATAAGCATAGACAAGCGATGCCCTTGTGCCCATTCACCCCGACCTCGCCGAATCATAAACAGCTTTCAAAATTTTTATGTCAAGTTCTGCGCTTAGATTTGGGAAAAAGATTGGAGATAAATTGCGACGATGGTTCATAAAGATTTTAACTCTTTCCCATGACTTTATGAAGCTTGATATTACGTGAGATGTACGTAACTTTTGTTTAGCACACTTAGAAGTTATTCTCCATTTCAACTTAACTCGTATAATGTACAAAGAATAATCTAAGTATTGTTTTTGATAAAATACAGCTATATTTTCATAAAATCAATGTTACCAATTTCGTCCGACACTACTATCATAGTTCGGAAACCGCGTCTCTTATTTACAAAACATACCATGCGATGGAATCGTTCTATCTATTAGACTAATATATTTTTTATTGATAACTATTAAACGTAGTATCATAACATACAGGATATTATACTATACGTAGCTACAAAGAATACAAATTCACAAAGTACACAAACCCTTTGCGAAACCAATTTCAAAGCTATTTTTACTTTGCTATTTTAGTAGATTCCGGTCCAATAATTTTAAAAGTTGCCTTTGACGCTCGACTGGGCATCGAACCCCTTGTTACGCAAGGGGAAGACCGAGTGCGCCACGTATATAGGTCGCGCATGTATCACAAACAGGATTATACAGTCTTACTAGGAATTGCGAACTGTAATGAAGAAGTTATTTACCACCTTTTCAGTCTTTTCAGAATGATTTAGATTAGAATGTTATCGATATGTGACTGCCTGACACTATAATTTCGTGAGTACACCTATAGTACGCTGCCTTAATATTTTTTATTTTTTGAAATTCTAATAGATAACTCAGGTAACTACATGAGTTTTTTTCGATGTTGTCCATCATTGTTAACCGATTTCGTCACAATCTTTAAAGAATAATAATTCAGTCCCTGGATGAAATGTTGCTCAAATGAATCGATATCCATACAAAGTACATCACGCAGTCTAGAAAATAAACCTGACACTTTACAAGTCACCACGTGAATCGAGGCTGCTATAATATCGTTGGTCCACTAAAACTCTTTATTTATTATATACTGAACACCACAAAAAAGTGCATATGGCTGTATATCTCTAGGCAATGTCTTACAGACGAGCATGGGATGAATTTATAAAGAGAGTTATACCGGGTATATCAAGACTGCGACCGAAAACGAAGCCAAGTGGTAGTTTTAGTGCTTACAAACACAATGCAACTAAAAATTTCGCCAAAAAAGCGACAGTTTTTTTTGTGCAATTTTGTAAATATCATCGTCTTTGGGTACTAAATACCTAGTTTTTGCGAAAAAAGGAATTCAAACCCCTACGTACCATTGCGTCTTTAAAACTAAAAAGGTGTACATCATTATTTTAGGAAATCGATGTTATTTATCATCCAATTACGACAATAAGGAAAAAAATACGACTTTTTTTGTGAAATTTTTAGTTGCATTGTGTCTGAACTCACCAATACTAACACCTGGCTTCGTTTTCGGTTGCAGTCTTGATATACCCTGTATATAAAACATAGTAAACATATATAGTATAGTATCAGCCCATATAGTCCACCACGCTGGCCTAATGCGGGTTGGCGGACTTTACATACCACAGAAATTGCAAATCGCTATGCTGTGCAAGTTTCCTCACGATGTTTTCCTTCACCGGTATAGTATATATATATAAAAAAGTACATAAAATAAATCGGCCAATCGGTTGTTCCCTCTCGTAATTTTTGCGACAATTTTTTGCAATCGTAATGTTTACTTCAAAACTTGATCAAAAACGGCTCAGTATTCGCACACGAGGAGCCTACATTTCACAAGCCAGTGGTTGGCGTCCATTACAACCGGTTGTTCACGTCTCCGAGTTATTTCGCGACCTTCTTCAATCTATTGTATGAGTTGAGAGCCTTACTCTGTGTGAAGTATGTACCAATTCGGACTATGTTGTCACATATATTGTGTGTTTTGTGTGTGCATGCCTTTCATTTGAGTGTTTTTAATATTCACGGACGACTTATAGATTTGTGACCTTAATCATAAACAGATTAAAAACCTATTTAGGTTATCGAATTTTTTGTCTTCTTCGCTCAAACTGAATTCTAAAGTCGTTCGAAAGAGACAAATACCTAAAAATGGTTTTAAATCTGTCTATGAATAAGACCCTTAATAGTTAAAATTAACGTGCTTTACTTGTACGTATGGAATAAATATTGGAGAATAAGCCGGTGGAGCGTTGAAGTAGTGAAAATTTCCACCAATTGATTTAAAAGTATTGATAATTCCACACTAGGGCTTTGTAATACACTCAAGTAAAGCATCAACTGCTAATATACATAAGAATAGATTTAAGACACATCATAATTAAACTCTGCAGGAGTCAAAATATTTAATATAAGTAAGGAAAGTCTTTACTTTGAAAACTTATTTATCTAGAATCATACCCTAAAGAAAATTTTATCAGAAATCCTTTTATCCTTGTTTGAGAATAGTGTTATCGTAAACATTACAGATGCTAACTGAAAACATCTTAAATGAAGCTCTGCAGGAGACATAACAAATAAACTAAAAATATCGATATTCTTATCTCGGATATATTTTTAACGCAGATGCTATCGTCAAATCGCTTGGCCTATCCGCCCTGTCCCATCCAATTGCAGGTCGACCCTTTAGCATTACCGATAACCTTTGCATCGACAAATAGTCGGACCGAAAGGTCAGGCCAGATTCCTTTATTACGAATTTTATTTATTCCTGTATTTGAGTTAGGGAGTCGTGTAAGTAATGAATTCGAGTTGTTTTTGAAGCGAAAGAATATACCCTATCATTAGCAACATACATATATACATATACTCACGCGTTTATCCCGGAAGGGGTAGGCAGAAGCGCGACTAGGACATCTACATTTCGCCTTGTATAATAGCTTAAGAATGATGTCTGAAAGTTACTGCTTTTAACAATTATATTGTATTGTAGATATTTTTTATTCTATTTCGTTCTAGACACTTGATTTCATTAGTACATGATTGCGATCGATAACAATTTTTTTTTAGTTCTACTGCTTACAACTAAACGCTACCGTAGCGCACGATTTGACTCTTATCTTTCTTCATCGCATTTTTTTAATGATGAATGGCGAGACTAAGATGCCATTCGCTTGATGGTAAGCGATACGGCCGCTCATGGACTGGAGAATAAAAACAACACCATGAATTACAAAGCAATGCTTAGCATTCTACTGCGTTCGCCATTATGAGACATAAGATGTTAAGTCTCATTATGACCAGTAGCTACTCTGGCTATAATTTAATGAAACTAAATTAAATTGAGGGTCGAGAGCCAGCCAGGTAGCTGTTATTGGTATATTTTCAATCCAATACTGTACTCATAAAAAATATAAATATTACATATTTCACTTTTTGAAAAATAAATGAATTATTCACCCTTATTTCAATTCACTTTAATAATAACGATTATACAACAGACACGAATAACAATATTGACACAACCCACCCACAACAGAATCTTCCATGCAAGCTCTTATGACGCATGCATATGCCTGACATGTGCATATGCGCGTATGTGCGTAGAATACTAGTGTGTTAGCGGTCACCGCGTATTGGTAACATGTGCTATTCAGTTACAAGTTGCGTTATTCGGACACTGCCCGTATTCGTGTGTCGTGTTCTGACACACTAATTCTTTAAATTCTTGCGTTGGGCTGTATTGGAATTCGTTTAATGTAAATTGTGAATACGGTTTTACAACAATACATTACAACTACTGGGTTTTATGATGTTTTAATGCAAATTATCAAAATGAGTCGTATTGTTTTTAAAAATGGTCTGTACGGTACTGTATCAGCCCATATGGCATATACTATACGTCCCATTGTTGGGCACAAGCCTCCTCTACAACTGAGAGTACGATTTAGAGGAGTTAGGCCATATAGTCCACCACGCTGGCCTAGTGCGTGTTGGCGGACTTACATACCATAGAAATTAATGCAAAAATGTTCAGGAGATTCATAAAACTGCATAAGATATTGAAAAAATCAGGCTACTACGAATCTTATATTTTTGGGTCCTCACAATATAGATATAACTAACGTTATTTAAACTCTGCACTTTTAATAGATAATAAAAAATATATTTTTCATTTAAAGGATTTCTACTTTGCTATCCATAGTAATTTCTTAATTTATAATATATGTACTCCGCTTGGAAGAATATCTTTTTAAAGTAGTATACGATTCAAAGAGAGCCTTACGTAAACTATCGTAATTATAGTTAACTACTCTATACGATAGGGGAGCTCTTATCGCTAATTTAAGGATAGGGGCTCACGATAACAAAACGAGTTTAAACTGTTATGGCTGCGATAATAACCCGTTATTTTAAATATAGGATTTTTAGGTACTTTTGAATTTTTGTTGTGTATTGTAAAAACAATGCAGATAAAAAATGTAATTTAAATCCAATATGACACGTTCAAAAGTCATATTGGGTATTCTAAAATAATGACCCATCATTCCTATATTTTTTTTAGTTTACAATGGAAAAATCTTATATTTTATTCATTTTGTAAAATTTTGTTTTTCTTTGTGAAATCTTACGAGTTTGGTCGCGCACATGTATATCACCTACAGCTATTATTTTCGGAATATATATTTTTGTAAACACATCTAGAATACAATATAGCTTGAGGCAACATTACTTTTTTTTCCTTTTTGTAAGGGCTCAGGACTATGTATATGGCAGATGGGAGTATTCATTTATTGTCAAGTGATTTCGCCAAACGTTATATTAATACAAAGCCGTACTTCGCCCCTATATGTACTGGAACGGACGAGCCAAGCAACCTGCCCGGATGGAATGGTCAAATTGAATTAAGCGCATCCTGTCGTGTTTCACGATCAATAACAGCGTCAGAGGTGTTACACATACACCAGGATGGGTTCACAATGCTATACAATACAATTATTTCTTATAGAGCAAGAGCCCGTCGCCGCCAGACTTTCGTCATTTTATAGAAGCTGGAAGTTTGTCTGCGTATGCCTCTGGCATAGGGATCACAGGATCAGCTATTAGGAAGTTCCGATCGGGGTGGCTTTGAAAGTTGTCAGCTTCAATGTGTCTGGCAAGATGAAAGAACCACCAAAAGTGTCTGGATGCTTAAGAAACGTCTTTTGATAGGCGCCTTAACAGCATATATAAAATTCAGCTTTTATACTTTAAAGCTGGACAAATTATATATTACGATATCTTCAAACTGTAATAAAATGTAGTTTTGCCAGCGTTATAATAGTACATCGGTATCGACAAGTGTCGCTAAGAAGATTAATGGATACCATAGTAAAAACGAAATAAATAGGAGTAGATTTCAATACAAAGAATCGCACGATATAATCAATGTCGTGTTTGGTAGTATTTGGGGCCCCTGGGCTCTGGTATGGCAAAAATCACAACGATGTAACTCAGACGGTAGGTATGGCAAACGGGCAGTCCTAATTAATAATTTGGCACTGGCAGACGACATTAAACCACATTATACATTTCACAAATAACTTCAGAGTTCTGATTTTAGTTAAATAAATAATAATCAATACACCCAACAGTCACATGCATAGTCCTGACCCCACACTATGATCGAGTCTGGTGTCGTGGGTATCAGGAACTACGAGAGACTTTTCGGTCTCACAAACACCCAGACCCGAAACAAATACCTGTGGGTCACACTAATATTTGTCTCGGTGCGGCGACTGAACCCGCGGCCTCACATTTCACTGGTGGCGTCTAACCAATAGCGCCACGGAAGCTGTCATGATTGATTATAAGTTGATGTTGATCTACCAAGTACCAACTCGCATTGAGCTAGAGTGGATGCTGGCTAGATGTACTAAGATTCAATTACTAGATCGTACAACATTGCTTGAACTATGCGGGTAGAAATTACATTTAAGAAGACGCATTTACTACTAATATTTGTCACTTTGGCTCTACAACTTTAAATAAAACGACAGTCTAAGAGAAAACATAACAAGGATGATCTTAGAACCGAAATCACACCAGGATTAAAGCGAATACATTAACAGACCAAAGTCCGTTATAAACACAATTTAAACTTCTGCCCCTTCCTGTCTCAGTTACAAAGTCAGGTCAAGAACTCAATGAATAATTTAAATCTGGAATTGTCCATTGCCCACAAAACGTCTGTAATAAAGTTGAAATAAACACTTAACTCAGCCGCAAGTCGCAGCCCACACTTAAACTTTACTTAACACTCGGGTTTCTATGAATAAACATACCTCAGGACTCAATTTGACTACATTTGCCTAACAGCGCCATTAATTAAGACCACCTCTCACATCCTTTGTAACAAATTAAACTCAATTTCATTCATAAAAACATTGTGAGGAAGTGGCGAATATCCTAAGTCGCTCATTCACTTGGTTGATTCACAAGTTTCACTGTAAATGATGTTGCCAGAGAGGATTACTCATCACTCTGGCAATCTATGGGTATGCCAGGTTTGTCTGGCATTGTGTGTGTTATCTATTATTTTGGTTTATATTTTCGGGATATGTGTGTGTGATTTTTTTATCTTTACCATCGCTATCTATTATACATTAATATCCTCTTCAGACACGGTTGTCTGGAAGCGATCGCTCTTAGTGATAAGACCACCGATTTTTCGCATTTTAATTATTAATTTGCGTTTGTTTCCTGTTTCCTGATTGTTGTTAATTTGGTGCTATAAGTAAAGAGTTTATTACATTAAGTAATAAAAAAAAATATGACGTGAACCAGAATTGACAAAAAAACTTTTTCGATAAATGTTATACGAATTTAATTATGAAATCGATTAGGTACAATGGCTCAAGATTTATGATTTATTTACATTTTACAATATTACATCTATGATGCGATAGAACAAAATACATTAAGTAATTACACATGACCTGAGCAATGTCAAAGTTATTAAAGTTATTTCCATTACACTGTAAATAATTATTTAGTCACTCGTATAACTATAATTTTCCCGGTTTTTGTTTGTTGTTTATTATAGCGTTTTTATGTTTGACACGCCAGTATTTATCCTCTATCATACACCTAATAGGTATCTTTATATGTATGTTTAAGACTTCGTCATCCGAAATTGTCTTTGAAATGGTAAAAAGTACGCCAATTTTTACTAGCAGGGCAGTGACTGTACGATAGTTAATCCTTGTCATCGCGCTTATACCGGTCTAAACGGATAAACACTAGCTAATTCCAGAACACGACATATTCCTTATTTCGGGGCTTAATAATTTGTGCATTGTAAACGCTATCTGGACAACAATATGCCACCAAACACAATCTACCACCACTAATCATATTATTGTTTACATTTTAAAAGAATAGTTCATTAAAAGTTAACATTAAATGATTCGAAATTTAAAAATCCATCTTCAAAAGTCCCATCCAATTAACCCGTTTCCTGCAAATTAAATAAAGTGTTGCAAAGCTAAGAGTCGGGGGTCTATACGGCCTACTTCCAGATATAGAACGGGCTTATCCGGCCCGCCCGGGACGCGCCGCAGATAACACTAACTCAGTTACACATCGGGGTCAATTCCCAACTTGAGGTAAAGTTAATCTATTGAGTTACGGCGTCTAAATCGTTTCAGCGTTTATCTAAACGATACTCAATTGAGTTTATTAATGCAATTTCGTCGTTCCGTTGCCAGCATTGTGTGTAACGTTCTGTTAGAGTGGCAGCACTGTACTACATAAGGCCATTGACTACCACGCATAATGCATGCTAGCAGACTTCACATGCCATAAAAATTGCAAAATATTGTGTTGCTCTCTAATATATATATTTTTTCAAGAATCATTAAAATTCAAACAAAATATCAGCAAAATAAAACCTAAATATTTTACCCAACCTATCAATTTACTAAGCAAATATTTTCAATACATTTTTATTTTCCCGTTACGAAGAAACAGACACTACCCGTTCAATACGAATACCGCAAGTCTTTGAAGAATTACCGTATGCCTCTCTACAGCACTAGAACTCACACATGACGCTTTGACACGAGAGAATGTTAAGCGCAATTTACATTAGGGATGGAATATGGAATGTCGGATGCGGATACGGATTTGAGATTTTTATGCTGATTGAGGGGACGGATGTGAAATGATTTCTTATTATCTGATCGCTTCGGATGCGGATATTATTTATGAAAAAAGGAAATACAAATATGGAAGTAACTAATTGATTATAATTCTAATTAATCGTTTGGTACTAAAATCAAGTTAGGTAGCAATTAGATTATATTAAATTAATACCTACCAGAGGCGAATTTAATCTTCGTCTTGGTGCAAAATATTCAACTTATATCAGTTTCGGCTTTTCCAAATAATATGTACATTTTAAGCCGAATATCCAATACTTTCGGATACGGAGCTTAACATCCCTTCATATTCGCAGTACCTAGGTCAAGCGACTATGTAGGAAGTTCGTAGGTGTGCTGTGGGTTTGGGAGTGGTATCAATGCGTGGGATTCAAGCCCTAGGCTATAAACTAAAATCATACGTTGATCTGTGATATCGTGATTGAGGAGGACACGTATTAAATGCTATTTTGCGTTTGTGGGCGATGTTTATTGCCTTTAGAAGATAAATCTTGTTAAGTACTTGAAGTTACAGCACGTCTCATTGATCTTATTTGGTGCGGAATTGTAGATGGGTTAGAGTTTAGACAATTATAGTATTATGGGTCTTTTATATTTAGTTTCTTCTATTTTCTATTGTTCCACACTTATTTTGATTCAGCCCCGTAACAATTTTTAAGCTTGTTCCAAAATGAATTGGCTTTGATTTTAGGATCGCTTGGCAGATGCCTAGCATCAACAATTTCTAAAATACTTTTTTGTTGCTAAGACTTCAGAGTATTATTGACAATTATTTTGGTATCATGCAGTTTATTACTTAGAAATCCTTAAAATATGTTGAAGAAAAACATGTATGAACAAAGCATTCGGAATTTCATCTGCACGGCAAAACGATTCTCAATGTTGAGATTAACCGGATTACACGCGGCTTAATACAAACATTACTGGATCCAATCCTGCCGGCGAACATCGACAGAAATGCTGTTCAATAAATATTTGACTCATTTAAGAACAATATGGAGGTTGAGGTTGAATCACATTTTCAAATTCATTGTTTCTTAAGAAACTCAATACATCAAAATAACCACCTGAATACAATTGTAGACATGTTGATTTAATTTTGTATCCTTAGGTTGCTCGTGAAAGAGATCAATGAAGAGAAATTGGCAAAGTCTGGCTTTAGCCTAACTGTGGGACAAAACTGTCTACAAAGAAACTAAATATGCTTTTAACTAATGAACATACTTTAATATTGCGTTAACTATATAACAATTTCACAAGTTCTCCATTACGAAGTCAGATTATATTAGATTAGATTTTCAGAAGACATCATAAGGAGCTACATCGCCAAAAGTAGAGGAACTTTTGCGATAATCGAGCTGCGAAGTCACAATCTACCCAAGTTAATTCAGCACCTATTATTACGTACAAATTGCTAGCCATCATGCCACAATAGCGTCAAACACCATAAAACTCTCATAATTCGGGGTGTTTGTCCACTTACGCCGGCTAACCCTTGATCAATGGTGTGTTCCCAATGTCTATGTCATTCAATTTCCTACCTTATTTGCAGACGTCATGGTTCCTTTTAGCTTGAGTTAATACGGATGACAGCTAGTTGTAATAGCGTCGGCCGGAATGTCACCTGTCAAGCTGTCATCGACCTAATTCGCCGCAACCTCTTTAGTGTAATTTACTATTTATGTCGGTTTTTGTTCGATAATAGCTGTAAATAATGATGTGTCAGCGCTATAGTGGTAATCAAAGGTAATCGAATCAATTATAAGTACGTAAAACAAAATTACTTTTTATATTGACTTCCGACTCTACCGTTAAGTGATTGAGTTGGAATTTTAGATTAAAATCTTCATAACCACTATTTTTTTATTTTGTTAGGTATACACTATTCACATGCAGAATAAATTACTTAATGAAATCTCTTCATTAAATTTACAATATGTAAAAGTAAAAAAAACAAGATACAAGATTAAATAGCCATGGCTGTTTGATCGTAGATTCCTTTGCTTATTTTCCAAGCGAAAAAAAACATCCTTTAATTTCTTATTACGAGACTGAGAAACTCAAATAAAACTGACCACAGTAATTGCATGGACCGAAAAGATAATTCGTGTTCGCTGTTAGGCAACTTTCCCGGTCCGGAAGCCCAGTGTGGAATAACATCGCATTCGAGACAGACGGTTGCCGAATGCTGATTCGATCGATATCTTTATATTCCGTACACGAGTAAACGATAGTTTCCTAATGTTAAATGGAAGCTTCCATACACAGATAATGCATATATTTAGGTGTATGAGTAATGCTTTTTTGAATCAATTAATAAATTAAATGTTAATGGGAATCAATAGTAATCTAATCACACGTGTTATCTAAATATTTTGATTATAATATATTTAAATCGAAGAACGGCTTATAAAAAATCCTACGTATCTAATTTATGAGTAGATATATTAAATATTGTATTTTTCGTTACAACTTTCGGCTTATAAATATAAAAATATTTATTTGCCAATTTAGTTTGTGTTTTCACAACAAATCTTTGAAATTATCCAAACTTGGTTTAACGCCAGATTTATACGCGCAGACTGAAGACTACCATGTTTTATGTCGCAGGCAACTTTAAAAGGCAATATTCACTGTCTAGCCAAGGCTCAAAACCAAGTTACATAAATGCAGTCATACATTTGACAATTGAATTACATATCCAAACTTAGATCATTCCTTACTATAGTCCACGAAAGCAACGTATGATAATAAATCAACCATTATTTTATAATTCCTTCAAGTAACCGCAATATCATGCGGCAACTGACTTTAATAATTCGTCAAAAATAGTGCCCGGCGAAGTACTCAGCATACTATATTATTCAAATTGTAAATCTTTTACTGAGCGAATTACTCGATGTGAGAAGAAAACAACCTAGAATTTAACAATTTCTGCCCACAAAGAAACTACATAATAGAACTGCACAAAGCTGCAAAATTGGGCCAATTTCATAAAAGTTTCCCAGTAACTCTCGAATCGCTCTGTTGTTCGTCAGCGGTGTTTTATGCCCAGCCTAAATCGCTTTACAGGCGGCATTCGGAAGCCATTTTCCAATTTAACTCGCTCCTATTCATATTGCATTAATCCAGACGGCCGCTTTGTCGACGGGGACTGCCGGGACAGATTGTGTTACACTCGTTAGGGACGATGAACGATATCGTCCAAAGTATTAACTTTATGTGGGCGGGATACCTTTTTTATTGACATATCCTTTATTTTATGTTTACCTGGTTAGTGGGAAGGACAATCAAAATAAGGATGGGAAATGTGGTAACATAGTAAAATAAAAACATAGATAATCTCTGCCGTTACGAGACAACTTATAAACGCACATTCGCTTTGTCATGCTCGTAATTTTGCATCAGTTTTTACTTGACATCTAAACGGTCTATAATAAATCTTTGCAGTTATTTTTTAATCTACAAAAATGAATAAGAACTCCAGGCGTTCAGCCAACTTATTAAATGATACGAATAAAAATTGCAAAATGAAGATGAATTCTAATTAAATTGCAATAATTTAAAATAATGAAATGCGTTCCAATTTCAAAAACTTAATATTATCCGAACTATTAGTCCCGTACATTCGTAACATTTTTTAAAGTTTCCGACTTTGTCAGTTGAAAATTGTGTTTCTAAAATTCAAATAAAAGTATGAATTTATCACCCAATCTGACATTGTCGAAGTGTTTTGCCAAAATTCAGGAGGAGGTTTTATCTCTGCCAAGTGCTGAGTCATGGGTCCCCGCTGTTGCCAGTCAGCTGTTCTGAAGATAGGTGATAAAAACTTAACGACCACTCTGAGTTTTAATACACATTTTATAACCTATCTTTGGAGTTATTGTAAACTAGCCGTCCAGAAATTAGGATTTCGGATTATGTGGAGGTTGGTATAATGTATCATTGTAGGGAAGTACGGACAAAATGACATGTATGGACAAAATGACATAGTCACCTTATTGAAAAATTGGGGGGGTTTAGTTACGTCTCCGCGACTGTATTACGTGCCGGCAGTCATATTTAAAATCCTGTGAGATTTTGAGCGCCATTGTCACAGTTGCGTCGCAGTAACTAGTTCGAACGTGTTTCGCGCCTTCAAAAGTTTATTTTATAGATGGTTTTCTCCTGTTTTCTGGTGAGTTATTTGTTGTTATTTGTAATTATTTCTATTAAAATCGATGAACCATGCCAGTACCCAGTGATTTCGATTAACTTTATTGCAATCATTAGTTGTTTGATGGAGTTATGATTTTTTATTCGTTTTTATTTACATATGGACAAAATGACATACATATACAACGGACAAAACGACATGGTATGTAATTTAGTACGTAGAGTTTCTGTTAATGAATATTTATTATTTTGTTTAGGTAATATGCCGCGAAACTACGAAAGAAAAACTTATATGAAATCTTGGAGCTAAGAATCCATGAGTAAGGCTATTGAAGCATGGAAGCAAAAAAAAAAAGTGGGAAGGGAATTGGCCGCAAAACGTTTGGCGAAGAGATTGAGAGCATCCAGACAGCCTACAACTGCTCTGATATATGATAGCTCAGGAAGCGAAGATTTCATTTGCGAGACAGTAGACAACAATAGTGACTGCGCTTGCATTTATTGCAATGACCTCTTTTTCCCGTTCTAAGCCCGGCGAAGATTGGTTACGATGTATGATTTGTTTCCTTTGGGCTCATGCGTCATTTGCTGATGTCCCAAAGAAGACCAAGAAATTTATTTGTGAACTGTGTTCTTAAAAATGTAGTATGTCATTTTGTCCGTACTATATGGACAAAATGGTTTTTGTGATTAGTTTCATTTTTTCTTCATATATATTTTATTATAGTTCCTACTTAATTAAAAGACTGTGTTACTGATAGTCAATGAACCTAAGATGACTTAAAATGATTGAGACTCATTATAAGACTGTTAAATAAATAAATATGAGTAAAAAACAAAACACTATGTCATTTTGTCCGTACTTCCCCTACATTTTCAAATTTAACCTTTCATCAGCCTATAACCATCCCATCAGGCATCAGAATTCCCGGATTTTAATGAGATTTTTCCTATAGTAGAAACAAATTAAGCATTTTTTAAGAAATTAGGATTACTTTTCTATATTTTTTTGTCAAAACAAGCTACTTATATTGTCAAATAAAAACGTTTACCTAAAGCGGTTTGTTTAGAAATAAGCCCGTTATATCACCAACTCTATATCATTTTAGTCCACATCTTCCAATTTTGAAATTACTCCTCGATTTCAAGACGATGTACTTCGAATATACACACTTCAAATGCCCATCAATTTAACTTGTGTGAACGTAGTAACCTATTTCCAGTCGAACTCGTTTGTACGCTTGCGAATGAATAAAATACCATGGAAAAGTAAAAGTTTCAAACAGCAGAGTTTGCTGTTACGTCAATTGTTTTTACAAAGCTTCATTGTGTGAACTGAGTTCCGGTTATTTTTGTTAAATAATTGTTTGCTGGTACAAATAAATAAATAACAATGGTAAAATGTTCTCACAATGATGCATGTTTTGCGTCGGAACAACACCGAGAATAAACACCAAATGTTTTTGGCTATACAAATATTCAAAGTCCTACGGCCATGTTCATAGACAGATTTAATACCTATTTTAGTTATAGAAAGTTTTGTCCCTTTCGAACGACTTTTAAATTCAGTTTGAGCGAAGAAGACAAAACATTCGATGGTTAAAATAGTTTTTAGTCTGTCTATGAATAAGGCCGCTAGGCTATAATTTTACTACTGACTATGCTTATGGTCCTAGCTTTAATATCATATTTCTAACAGTACATTATTTGTATACATAATTTATCGTCTCTAATTTTAAATCAATTTCCAACAGTACATTTATTTTAAAATAAACATATACGGAATAGGATTGTGGAATCCTTTCATAGCTATCCTTCCGAAAAGATTTCTTCTATCGTCGCTGCCAAGTGGTTTAAGAGTTATTTTTATACCTACATAAGTTAGGCGTATTTCTCTCTATTTATGGTACAAAAGTTTTTTTAAACTAGTCTTATTTGTCTGTTTATTAGTATTATCTTTATTAATGTGTGTATTGCTTATTTTTGTATTTCAACTATTTTACTGCAATATTATACATATACTTACATTATTTAGTATGAATATCACAAAAAATGTTTTGAATAATTCATTTTATGATCAATCATCGGAATTTTAAGCTATACTAAATCGCTAAACTGAAAATTAAACTCAGGAAATCACAGCACACATCTTTTCGTTAAAACAAGACAGATAAGGTGATTTTCTCAAATATACGTAACAATTATCTTGAAAATCATAATCCTGCATTCTATACATACAAGCATATCATCATATAAACTTTCCATACCTTCCCATATTACGGTGTACGGAGAGCTGTTGAAGTTTGAGGCCTACGTGCAAACTTCGCAATTTCCCGGATTCTAACAAGCTCATTAAACAGGCGAGGTAAAGGTGCGAAACTTTGGCAATCCACCAACTATAAAATTTGGAATCTGGCGCGAGTACACTCAGATGCACTGAAGTTAAATTTTCTACTCACTAGCGTTTCCTTAACGTAGAAATTAGTACGTTCCTACTCAAATCCGATTATTTAGATTGAGGAATAATATTAATTTGTCGTTCATCTAATTGCAGTATGCATGTTTGGCTCCAAATCCTGAGATGCTAAGTTAAATTCCCAGATATGGCAGTGTATTTTTATAATGGTTTCGTAGATTTACGCGAATGTTACACATTGAAATAAAACAAATTTTTGATTATTTTTAATTACTAATTTTAATTGTTACTTTTATTTTAATGCATTTTAAGTTTTCCAATTAAATAAAAAAATCGTATGAGTTGCTTCATTTGTGGCCGGCATCTAAGAACGGAGAGAAACTCGAAGAACAGTAGGTTGCACAAATATGCAACTATACCTACTCTTTTGTTGATACCATATTTAATTTATACATAGTTGACTTATTATTTCTGTAATTTAAATACATTGGCATTCGCGTTCTACAATTGCTTATGTAATAAATAAACGTATTTTACAGAGACAAGAGCTATTTCGTAGATATTGTATGTAAAAGTATCTATGTACCGTAAACCTATCACTCTTCCACAGCAGTTTTATACATCGGTGCTAATTCCAGCTTACGTAATACGTTATAAGTGTGTGTAATTAAAATTCAAGTGGCACGCGGTATAAGGATGCGACGTAGTTAAGACTACGCGATTGTATTGGAAAACAGTTAGTTGCCATATCCTTATTATGCTGTCCGAGTGTCGCACAAGGCCTACTGGCACATTTGTTTTTTTTTTATTTTTTAAATGCAATATGTAGTTTTTTTGTAATATTTTTCCGTGCGAGACCATGTAAATTAAGGAAGAAAATTATACTTAATAGGATATTTAAAAAAAGTATAAAAAATGCATTACTTATCTATAGCTTCTCTATCTATCTTTATCTATCTATAACTGTAACTTATTAGAAATATGTAATAGCATGTTTTGGTCTGTACATTCAATATTGTTTTTATTTTAATATAACTGCTTAGTAATTTTAGCTTTTTGCTCAACTATCGTGTAAATAAACTTTTCTTTTTTATTCTTTGTACATACAAGTGATAACATAGCGATTTCTAAGAATTTCTATGGTATGCAAAGTCCACCAACACGCACTTGGCCAGCGTGGTGGACTATATGGCCTAACCCCTCTGCCCTGCAGTGGGACGTATATGGGCTGATACAGTACATAAAACTATAATTGTATAGTTTACTACTGCCTCGGTGGCGTAGTTGTACTACGGTACGACTACGAAGCTGAGGTCTCGGGTTCGAATCCCGGGTCGCGCAAAGTAATATTGGGTTTTTCTATTCATTATCAACCTGGAGTCAGGAATTTGTACCCGATATGGCGATAGGCTCGCCCCCTATCACATCATGGGACGAAACATACAAAGAGAAATGTGGGTGTCCTGGTGGCGCCTCTGCCTACCCCTTCTGGGATAAAGGCGAGAGTTTATGTATGTATGTACTACTTTGCTACAAATCTAAATCAAATGCGGGTAATATTGGCTCGCATCCAGAGAGAACAGTATTCAGTATTCACTTACGTCAATATTTGAATCATCGCATTTGTCATTGATGGATACCTCCATCCCGAGGATTCAATAACAGTGGATTTTCCTGGAATATCAACGAGTAATGTAGCTTTTGTGGTGTGACATAAATACATACGTTATATGTTTTCGATAACAAGATGTTTCGCAATATGATAATTTAAGGACGCGATGTACTTTTTTTCGTTTATATTTGTAAACTACTTCAAGATACATAGGTACATACATAAAGCTGCTTTGTATCTATACATATGTTATTCTATATCTTTATAAATTGTAGCGGAATTGATTGATTTTTTTTATTGGAAAAAGTTTAGTTTTGTCACATAAAATAAAAATGAAGAACTGAATAAGATGTAATCTGTACTTTAAAGTAGATAATGTAATAAGAGAAAATATAATACAGACTCACATAAACTTGAACATATGACCAATAAACAATCTGTAGATACAGATACCAGAATAATAATTATAAAACTTCAACACATACTTCGGTTACGAAATACTTATCACATATTAAATTACTTTTCTAAAACTATTTCCCACGGCCGGCTAAATCTGCATAAATCTTTGTTTAAAAGAAAGTAATTTTACAATTAATTTGAAAGTTATGAACTATTAAAATATATTAAAAATTAATAGCCAATCAATGTTTTAATAGTGTGTGAAGTCATCTGGCGTTGGTCCAGCGGATATCGGTGTTACATCAGGGAGGGTACAGAGCGCTCCAGTTCTTTAGAGCTCGTTTAATTAATGAGCTCGATTGTGGGATCATGTGCCGACATTTTATGACATACTCGTAATATGTCTGGATATATCTGACAGCCTCCGTGGCGCAGTTGGTTAGACGCCGGCTGTGAAACGAGAGGCCGCGGGTTCGATCCCCGCACCGAAACAAATACTTGTGTGAACCACAGGTATTTGTTTCAGGGTTGGGTGTTTGTGAGACCGAAAAGTCTCTCGTAGTTCCTGATGTGTGTTCCTCTTAGTGTGGGGTCAGGACTATGTATGTGACTGTTGGGTGTATTTATTTATTTATCATTTATTTATATAAACATGGAGTATGCACTGCGCTTTTAGGTACGCATTAAAAACTGATTGAACGAAAAATTGCTGACTCGTAATTTTCTTTAATCAATTTCGTTATTGGTGTCTTAGATTTACGTGAATGTGACACATCGATTTAAAAATATTTTTTTCGGATTTTATCGCGGCGTTGGTTAAATAATTTACATTTTTTAACTTCCCGACTTTGTTTATCCAGTAAACTTTTCCCTAACAACATCGTCAATAAGCATATACCTACGTATACTCGCAACTCTACAGGGAAACAGCATTAATTAATTAAGTTTCATGTAAGGTAATTTTTACAGAGAGATTATTTAAATTAATGCTGAAGCGTACACGGTAATTCCCAATTCAACGATCCTCAACGCACTCGTCATGACAGACTGCCCGAGGCAGAAATCTCGAGACCCTCCATGCCACGCCGAGTACGTAACTCGTCGGTCCCGCTTGTTGTCAAGCGGTTTGAGTCATGTCAGTAATACTGCACGTGAAATGGAATTTAAAAATAAAACATTCCACATTTAAATTTTTCATTTGATTATGAAATAACATTTGAAAATGGAACAGCACGCTGCACTGGTTCACGTGTTTTTTTTTTCTTTGCTTTTTTATGAATGAGCCCTTAAATAGCAGTAAACACGCCGGAAAATTGTATCCATTGAACTGGCTATATTATTTTCAACCGATGTAAAATATATTACTTTGCTTACTAATCATGAAAAGACAACACGATACGCTAAGAAATCCACATGGATCCAAAACTATGAGTCAGAAAAATACCAAGTCAACGCATGTATTTATAATATTCCAGCTCATCGTATCTAAACAAAGCCCGCTTCAAATTGCAGCAAAATGCAGCCCACTTACATAATATCAATGACGGCATCCGTGCCCATTCAAAAACAAACAAACCGACTACACCATAGATTCCAGCCGTTCTCGTTCGCGCAGTTCCGTGTCTGCCCAGAAATAGTTTTAACGCTGGATCGCTCGCATTCCTTAACTATGCCATAATATGAGAACGGCATTTAGAATGTTTATAGATAGTCCTCTGAAATGGCAAACGCGATAGTTTGTTTTGTGAAACTTAATCCGGCTATTACCAGACCTGACATTCTTGACTTAACTAAGAAACGGACTTTCAGTATGTTGCTGGCGGGTTATAAAAGCGAAGAGAATGGGTTTCAGGTGTGAAGTATGAATGATGTATTATCACAACATTTGCTAGTTTGTAGAAAAGAGATTCTATTGTGCCATCAGGATCGCGAGACAATTTACCGACCGCACGTTCTTTTTATCTCTCTTATACTTTGGCTTGCTTGGGTACGCTAGTTTGGAACCCACCGAACACATAGACGAGACTTTACAAAAGCTGGTCGAAGTACTGAAGGACGAGGGCATCAAATTCTGCCAAATGCAGCTTGGAGGCAAAAAGTCACAACTAGTTACATGGTAATATTATGACGATTTGCGAAAGGTTACATCCATACAATCCGAAGACAGGGTGAAATGGCGCAATTTAGAGGAGGCCTATGTCCAGCAGTGGATGATGATGATGATACTCCGGCTTACGCGCTATTTCTACAACTTTATAAGAACGCTCTGCATCTGTGGAGTAAAAAATATAACGTTCCATTTTTAAACACAAGGGAATGCCTGCCGTATTTAAAGTACACCCAACCTCTTTAATCAGGACCTCGAAGTAATTAAAAAGTTAATTTAAATTATGGAATTCCATTTTCTTAAACCGTTTTGTTTTTAAAATATTGTATTTTTTATACCGCCAGTTTGACACGGTTTCATCATTGGCTGACTGCGTTATGAGTAGTTATGTTTGGCTATTGCATTAACATCACTTCCGAACGTGAAACGAGTGTTAGATGGTAATGAATGAGTGGTTCCGCACTGACCCAGTAACTAACCGGCTCGTGGTGTATACTCGTCAATAACTGTTTGAAATACGCTTTGATGTGAATAAAAACAACGCTTGTTACTTAATCGTTGTCTTATTCATGTTCTGGGTTTATTATTATTCATGGTTTCTATTTTTTAGTATCTTTAAAACACAAGGCTTTAGCCCACACAAATAGAAGCTCAGCCGCTGAAGAAACCATTAAATCATGTGCACAAATACATAGACATGATCCAATCTATGTTGAAAATACAAAATATACAATAATATTAATTTATCTACTAGTGATAGCCTATACGCTCCCGCTAGGACAAAATTGTAATAATTTATAATTTATTGTGAATAATCTCAGAAAAATACAATATACACATTCACATTTTACAATTATTTTCTTTTTATCAAGTATGTGGGTCCCAACGTAGGCAAGCCCGTGTCTTGGGCACCCATCCTGATTTAAACAAAACAAAAATTAACGAAAATTTCAAACTAACTCCAACACAAGATAGTGACCACTGACAACCGTATACATAACTGGAAGACCTGTTACATTTGGCAGTGAAAAATAATATCTAAGCCACAGCAGCAACGATTCGTCCTAATTAAATAAATTACGTACTTGTTATAAAAACAGGCAAACTACCAATCTTCATAAAACTAAATTAATTTTCTAATGTGACTAGTCAAAATGTAAACCTCAGTTGACTGGAATCAATAGCATGCCAGACATTTCTAAAAAAATGACGTTTTCTTCAAAAATATTACTCATAATTAAAGTCAGACACAAACAAAACCATTCATAGAATATGTCTGAATAATTTGGACAATGCTGACATTGAAATAACGTACATTAACTTAGCTTTACGTATTTTGGCAAACGCACAAGGACATTCCAAGTAACTTATTCTTTGCTTAAGATACATTTTAAAGTTTTTTCTCTGTTGTCGCCGAAGACTCAAGTCATCGTCTTTGAAGAATAAGCGGAGGTGACAAGATAAGTACAAGTTACAACGGAAATGTTTGATGAAACGCTGAATTAAATAACGTGTTAATTGTCACGGTAACTTCATAATACTTTGTCATGTTTACGATATTGTGAAGTGGAAATTATAGTCCTATCTGAGTTCATAAAACTAAAGATGATATAGATTTGTTAATAGCATAGGTAAAGGACAGTCCATTCAAAGGTTGCTTGAAAGAAATCGCAGGTAGCGATAAGGCCGCCATTGTAATCATGTCTTTAGTGTTAATATATTTTTATCTGTCTTACCTATTGTTTCTTTTTAAATGTTGGTGTACAATAAAGTATATAAATAAATAAATAAAAAAAACAGGTTAATTTTTTAATTTATATTAACGAGTTTCATTATCATTATAATCATTAGCCTTAAGAGACCAATAAATTATGAAATAACTATATACCTTTGTTTAATTTTCAACAGCAATTTCGTAAAATTAAAAATACTTATTACTCACGATTTATTGATGAACAAATTCTGTTTTTAAAATTTCGAAAGCAAATACATAGTTGATAAAAGTCTTTTCTCTACTGTAATGCAATTATTTTAAAAGTACGATCTGAGAACAATGGGAGCAAGTCCGTCCAAGTTATTTGCCTAATGGATAAAGAAATGCAATTATTAAAACAATCAGCTTTTTCTTTTGTTCAAAAGACGTTTGATCTTGGCAACGTCCATAACTCGGTAAAATACTTTCAAGTTTCAATATTCTTATCTGAACACAGTATAAAATTTTTTTATGTTTACAGATATCGTGTGTTATATCAGTAACAATAGATACATACTATGTAATGCCTTTGAAGTTTGTAGGTTTTGAAAAAGTATTGGAACTGTTTTACAATACGCCTCAGTGAAACTAAAAGCCATTCCATTTTTTTGTTATGAAATGTAAATACTTATGAACTTTTTTTTATGTGAATGCCAAAAATCCCAAGATATCTTAAGGCCATCTAGTATAAAACAAAAATTATTTGTCGGGTTATCAAGAAAAACTAATGGATTCCTAAAGCGACCACGTCGGCGGAGAACACAGAAAGGCCGGCAAAATTGTTCGCACATGCGTGAAGAGCTTTGATGTCGACGCTGTGGGGTACGATGACTGGCGCGGGATCTTTGTGCAATGTGAACTGACGTAGATAATTATTAAAATCCAAATAATAATACACTAACGGCCTCATTCATAAACAGATTTAAAACCTATTTTAGTTATCGAATGTTTTGCCTTCTTCGCTCGAACTGAATTCTAAAGTACGAATGGAACAAAACATTCGATAACTAAAATAGGTTTCAAATCTGTATATGAATAAGGCAGGAACAATATTAATTTATTTTGATAAATGCATTTTTTAGTGTATTACTAAAATAATATACACGTGTATATTTGATCGCAGTAATACCACATGACTTGAGCAAATCTACGTTACATAATAGATTAGTTATGCAAATGCGCACGTGTCTTCTTGTATCTTAGGTATTAATAGTTCAGTTACTTAGCGGTAACCCTTTAATGCAATTAAGTACTTGTTTATTTACCAGCTTTATGATGGTTCTATATGACATCTCATGTCCAATTTGCCTATTCAATTTAGAAAAGATTTAATTAATTATTTACGCATCTACCACTTCCCATCTTTGCATTACCTTAGGTTCGACTTTTAGAGAATGCTTTAGGCATTAAGACCACTTATACTATATGTAATGTGTGAAGAGTAAATAAATAAATATAAGTACTAGTTGCAGAATTAGTTAAGGTTGCAATGCGTTGTTGGATGTACATAGACTATTCAACAGGTCGCTATTGAGTACCTTTCGAGGAGGCTTATATATTACATATCAGCCTTGGACTTTATGTAGCTGGAGAGAGAGAGAGAAAGTTCTAGTACTACTGGATCGAAATCTCGTTTATCGTGATGAAGACTCTTTGTCTACCTTGCAGACTTTACATTTAGTAAACATGTTTCTAGAGAATACTCAATGAACAGCGTGTACTGTAATATCTTTCGAAATTATACAGAAGTTACGTTCCGATGTATTTCGAATGTTCTTATCACAACAGGTTAATAGCGGTGAAGTGGAATTTAATTGCTCCGATACGAACCGTTCAGCTTATAATGAATTAAAATTCATACTAATTTAATATGAACATACCACATTGACTTCATCGAAGGTAACGAATACGGTAATATTTGAAATTAATGCCTTTAATTTGTAACATTTGTCCGGCTTGATAAGCCTGCGTCTGTGCCTGCGTATACAGCCAATTTCAATTTCAGTTTTCGTCATTACATTTTTCCTTAATAAACCCCTGTATTACGTTTCGTGAAAAAGAGGATGAACATTAACATTTCCTGCTTGGCTTGTCCCAGGTGCCACAGGTTTATTTTTTAATTAGATCACTGGGATTTCTCCTCGCTTATAGAATATTTTCCAGCATTACAATATTAGAGAAACAAGGGACAGGAGAATAACATAACGAGGTTTAAAGATTTTTTTATAATGCAATTAATGGCGAGACGTGCATGCCATTCGCCTGATGGTAAGCGATACGACCGCTCATGGACAGTAGCGAAACCAAACAACACCATGAATTACAAGGCAATGCTTGGAATTCCACTGCGCTCGCCATCCTGAGACATAAGATGTTAAGTCTCAATATGTCCAGTAGTTACTCTGGCTACAATGTCCTTCAAACCGGAACACAACAGCGCATTTACACTGCTGTTTGGCGGGAGAAATAGACATTGCGGTGGTACCTACCCAGGCGGCCTCTCACATATGAGAGACCTACCACCAGTAAAATACGTGCGGTCAATGCATCATGAAAGCCAGTGAAAGTTCAATTAACACTTGATTTGTTTTTAATAAGCAATAGAAATAATAATTCTTTCGTACGATAGGCCCGTTATGCAGTAGCAACTTTCTCACAACCGCTTGTAGGAAAGAACGTTATCTTCATAACTTATTTGACACACGTGCGTCTGTGACGATAATATGTGCATTATCTCTGAAAATATACATATTCCTTATAAAAAAGTATATAATTTAAGCCGTTGTTAGGGCTAATTTTCTCCTAGTTTCAATCAATTGTTTTAATATTAGCATAATTACGAAATATCAATGTCAAATCATTGAGAAATATTATGATGATACGATATCTACGAATAGAGACCTAAAACGCTTGAGAAGGCTGTTTAGACTAGTTCCTTTGACATTAATTTACAAAAACATCGTAAATCTCAAAATAAGCCATTTCGAATATGACACTATGAAGCATTATTACCGTTGAATTATTACAAACCAATGACTTGCTTCCTTCCTCATAATATAATAAGATTTATTGCCGGCTTTCTTACTTTTTCTTTTGTCCGCTGCATAATAATGATATATTGATGTTTGCGTCACTAATCTCGCCTGCATTATGAAGATGTTTACTATTACTCGTATAACAATATAACGCAGAGATAAACTATGTCCATAATAAATCTGGCATGAGTTACAATATCATTGTCAGATTTTTAAATAAGATCGTTTTTACTTCTCAATCAACACTCTTGTACAATACAGAGAAGCAGTATACACATAATAATTGGCATTACGAATAACGTTGACAAACATTTCCACTGTTTGATTAACATTTTTAAATCAAAGAAGAATAAATAGAGCAATGTACGTGTAAATTACAGATACACTCGTATAATTGAAGCAACCATTTGCTCTATATCGTAGTAAACTTGCACAATATTCTTTTATTGCAGGGTTCTTTTGTCGGTAGCCAGAATGTAAACAAGAGAACACATAACGCATCTATTGTACACACCACCAATTAGACGTTTTAAGTTGTTTTCATTTGAATTGTGAAAATTGTGTTTAATTCTGCTAACATTCGCTGTTATAAATCGCTCCTTTGATAGTTTGTTTTTCCGAGTAAAACGTTTTGATATTGCAAGCTCTTTGTTTTGCTTTGATTTCACGGAAGAGGTTTTATTTTAAACAGAGTGCTTGCAACTACTTTTATATTGTTGGCAGTACGCTTTGAATTGCTGTTGTACTAACCTGCGTTTTATTCATCGGGTATATGGGCAGTAACTGCAGAGTAGCTCATTGACAGTAGCAAAACAAAACAACACCATGAATTACAAAACAATGCTTGGCATTCCACTGCGCTCGCCATCCTCAGACATAATATGTTAAGTCTCAATATTTCTAGTAGTTATCAGGTAAACAAGTTTCGTCAAAACTCAAAAAAAACACCCATCAACTAACAATCTTTGGATAGCTACTGTCCAAGTTTTGACCTTCATATCAGGATATTCGATGGTATGTCTTACCATAGAAACAAAAGAACTGCTTCAGATTATACCATATTATGATTTAATTTTATTTCTTTAATTTTATTTTCATTGGGAACATACTGTATTACAAAATATGATACAGAACAAAAACAAGGCACCAATTACGTCATGTTTCCACAGTTATAATGGTATACCTATATGATAATGGTATACCTATCATAACGATATAACCAAGAGTGACGAGTCAACTAGCGAGTTCATAGCGAGTGTATTCCGTTTTAAGATTCCCGGCATAATGGTTTCTTAGATTTACGCGACATTGAAATAAACATACATTACACATTGAATCAAAATTCCCGGCATAGGTATCTATGTCGTTGGACCATTTTGGATTGGACTGGACTGCTTTTGTAATTAAGTGCATTGTAATAATTTTATTGTGTCAGTATAAAAAGAGAGTAAATTTATAGTGGCGAAAGTCTTTCGTAACGAAAGAGCTAATAATAAATCATATAAAAACTACATGGCGTGCTGTTTCCAGATTAGTTGCGCTTTCTAGGGCTGGCAACATTACATTCCCTTCACCGAAAATCGTTTGGTTTTTTTTCACTAATCGTTTGTAAATGCCAATTACCCCATTGCTGATGGTCATTAAACATATCCAAGCCCATATATTACTTAAGCCCACTTTAGACTTAACCTTTTCTACATGCCTTTATGCCACTAACCGAAAATTCTAAGCCTTGTTTGCACTAGCAACTAGCAGTATATAGCTGAAAAGGGTAAAAGTAATATGAAGATCTATTCGGCAAAATGAAGAGGTTAAAACCTCTGTAGTGGCGAATCTATTTGTGGCCACATTCAATCGATTACTGGCTGAATTCGATTTGCGATGGGAATTTCAAAGTGCCCACTCTAAAAAACTGCCGTGAATTATGAATAGATAAATTGTGTGTTTCTAGATAACACTATTATTAATGACTGGGAAGAATATTCGATTGTTTTAAGAACCGAAATACATATTGAAATTGTTATTTATCAAATTCTTTTCAGATAAAATTCTTGTTATTGAAATTGTAAAACAATGGTGCCCTTTGTTATATGCAATTACTCATGAGGTATATATTGGCCTTGGGATGTAATGTTATATTTAAGAAGGAATTTATTTACAATTAAAATAACAATCAAGCATTTTTGACAAATGAGCTGCTGCAGTCAACAGTATTATCATCGCCGTTCGTGTTAGGACATTTTTTCACTAGGAAATCATAAAAAGGGCTAAGAAAGATGAGATTAAGTTAACATTTCTCACAAATTGACAGCCTCCGTGGCGCAGTTGGTTAGACGCCGGCTGTGAAACGAGAGGCCGCGGGTTCGATCCCCGCACAGAAACAAATGTTTGTGTGATCCACAGGTATTTGTTTCGGGTCTGGGTGTTTGTGAGACTGAAAAGTCTCTCGTAGTTTCTGATACCCACGACACAAGACTCGATATTAGTGTGGGGTCAGGACTATGTATGTGACTGTTGGGTGTATTTATTTATTAAATCGCCAAAGTTTAATTTACGAGTTACTATGACACCCAACATACCAAGAAAGTAATTTCTGTAACGACAAGTGCTTCACGATAAAAACAAAGGTAAATAAAATACGGTAAAAACATTCGGAACATACAAACCACCACGGCAATATTGAACTCTTTAATAACTCTATGAATTATTCATGTACTCTAGCATATAAAGGCACTATTACACAATTACTTACTTCCCCACTAGGAGGCGTATAAAAGAACTTCTACATAATAAGTTAGTTCTTCACCACTATGTGCATACAGGCACTACTACTTAAAAAGTTACCTCAAAATAAGTCATATAAAGGGTCTTCTACACAGTAAGGGCACTGCATAAAAACTTTTTCTCTAAAAATTTAACTGTTCTTCAATAGTGACGTGTAGATGAAATATTCAGGCTGGTATACACGTGCGCGAGTATTATTTATAGCCACGCTAACTGATCTGCGGTTTCCGCCACGGGCTCCCACTCTCAAACGCTTCAAAATTTATGATTTAATACTTTCGACACGAGGATATATTCAGATCACGTTTTTGTTATCTGTCAGGAGTATTTATTGAACGACTTATGTAAATTAAGTTGTTTTTGATGTGATTCATTTAATTAAAATAATATTATGCATATTAATTACTTTTATACTATGTGTTGTCGCCTGATTGGTCCATTGACAATCTACCTATACGTATATACAGTATAAATTGCAAGCTGTGAGGTACTATATTCAATTAACGGGTTGGGAAATGCACTTTGCGTCAGTTTCCATTTTGAAAATTCTCACATGAAATGCCTAGTTTTGTATGAAGCTCGTCCTGTGTCACATCTTAGTACAGAGATGAACAAGTATTATGTGAATGATAGTACTGATAACTTTACTTATACCTGCCTACGGGGATGAATAGAGCGTATGTTTGTTATAATAAAGATTAAAGAATACTACGCAATGATAACATAATTTAGAACTAGACCTGAAAATCATTTTCACAATTTTTATTCTCCAAACTTTAAAATTATTGCACTAAACTTAGCTTGTAAATCATTTATAACAGTAACGACTATGGCTTAATAGGTAAAATTACCTACGGAGTAATAATCTAGTTTATCAAATATGTTATAAATAAATTGTACGCAAAAATCACGTACACATGATATGCTTAAACCACAAACCACCACAAGGTAAATTAAAAACTAATTTATTAAGCTATTTTCCACCAACAATATTACCTATTAAAATAATATTTATAATGAAATATCCCCGGAAAGAAATTGCATCAGGGCGGCCATGTTGTGACGTCACCGCGTCTGCGGCGGCACCTAATCCAGTGGAATGCACTGATAACGACGTGGGGGGCTCGGGATTCCGGATTATTACTAAAGAGGTGCGTTGTAAGACGCCTTTAGAATGTGTAGCTTTATTCAATACTGATATGGAGGTAAGAATTTTATGGTAAGTAAATGCGAAGTTGAAGTGTTATGCGGGAATAGATGACGGTCTCTACGCCTTCGGGTAAACAGTCCGAGTAATGATTTTGTCGTTTTAATTTATTGAAAAACACGCTCATAATACTTATTTAAAGCTAAAATTATGAACAAAATACAATATCAAAATATAATCTACCTACGTAACCTTTTTGAGCCACACTAGTCGAACTTCTACATTTCGAAACAAGCCATTTTCCAACAGCGGAATATAATATTATCTAACAAATATAATACCTATTTTATAATTCTAATAAACACGAATTCTAAATAAATGCGACAAATGTAAATATAAATTCTATTTCAACGTGTTACAAAAATTTCTTTAAAAATCTCGCAATCTACAGCCAATCATTTATCGACTACGAGTATTATCAGAAATGCTGACTTCATAATTGAAGTGGCCATGCTTGACGCAATCAAGTATAACAATCTATTTTTATGTCAGCGACAGCCCCTTGCAAAAACAAAAACAATCATTAAAAACCAATCTACTTCGTGTTCATCAGATGAGTTTCTTTTACATCCCACTTGCCAGCGCCATCTATCGCGGCATAAAGCAAACTGCCGCTTCCAACTGACAAAACAAAAACGACAAACAAACTTGGAAGCTTTTTATTTGCGATGTCATAGACGACGCAGACTGTCGGCAAACACTTTCTTTTACTTTCAATACACTTAGAGCAATATTTTATTACTCACTTTTATTAAAGTTGACCGCAGTAAAACTACGTACAATCCATTTTTATCGATTTACCCAACCACACGTTAGGTAGTAGAGTCTAAGTTTGAGTGCAGGTTTATCGTGTTGATGTAAACGTTAGGAGTCATTTCCTACGCCAGGTTCGATCAATTTCCTTTCGCAGATGTCGCGGCAAACCTGTACAGATGTTTTGAAATTCATATAGGCTTACGTACGCGATCTAATGGAAATGCTGCCTAAAGAATTGAGCCTTTTGATATGGAGCGATATGTGGGTTTCCACATTCTGTATTGTTATGTCTATGAATATCCTTTTAAGTGCATGCGGTGTTATGAAACATTCTATTATAGCCATATCTGGATGTCGGAATTGACCTACGTGCCGTACCGGGCTGTTTAAAAATTAATGCTCGCGTGTCCGATTCTCGATAAAAGATTCGTAGCGTGAACTGTTATGACTTTGGTAAAATTATAAATAAATAAATAAATAAATACACCCAACAGTCACATACATAGTCCTGACCCCACACTAAGATCGAGTCTTGTGTCGTGGGTATCAGAAACTACGAGAGACTTTTCGGTCTCACAAACACCCAGACCCGAAACAAATACCTGTGGATCACACAAATATTTGTTTCGGTGCGGGGATCGAACCCGCGGCCTCTCGTTTCACAGGCGGCGTCTAACCAACTGCGCCACGGAGGCTGTCAAATGTCAAATTACTTAGTTGATTGAAACCGTGCAAGTAAAGGTCACTTTTTGTTACTTTTTATGATAATGTAATGACATTCAAAGTAATTCTTGTTGTTCCCACAGTCACAATTGGCTGTTTTGATAATATCAGTCACTAAAATTGAAATGAGAAGGGTTCGGAAATTTTGATCAGACTATGGAAAATAATAAAATTCCAACTTCAAAATAAACAATAATTATTAGTATGCAATTCAAAGCGTGTTGTAAAACTGAAGCAGTCAGCGTTTCTAATATCGTATTTCATTAAATTGTGTTGAGGAAACGAGGTACATTTCTCCCTCACCCCTTAACTCCCTTCCTACCTCCATTTAATAATATCGGAGCAGCCCTGACCTCAACAATATAGCTAGGTTTAATATTCACTTTATTTATTCCCGATTGATAAATAACAAGAGAGTCAGAAGTTATTGAATAAAACTTTGTGATTGAAATCTCGTGGTTTCATTTGGTTACCAAAGCAGCAAGTACCAGGAACTCATGACGCAAAAGGAGTGCAGTTTATACAGCGGCCAAGCAAGGAAGTGTTCAATTACCATCCAACGCCCGCTTTGACGCGCCGTATTGCCTTACCATTGAGATTCTTTATGAATTATTGATTTTTATTTTTAGAATATACATTATGTGTCGCCAGTCTTTGACAGTTCCTATTGAAACTTTAATTGATCCGTTAAATGTTTTAAATATTATACAACCGTTCTTACACCTAGACATAATGAAGCAAGTATATTTTGGAAATGAATATTTTGAAACAAATATTTCACAGCGATAGTCTGTTTTTAATCAAAAATTGTTTAAGTATATTGTAAATATTTAAAATACCGGTCGCATAAATAAGGACTGCTAATATTATTTCTAAGCAATTTTTCACTTTACATTTTCTATCAATAGCCATAAACAGGTATTTGTTTCGGGTCTGGGTGTTTGTGAGACCGAAAAGTCTCTCGTAGTTCCTGATACCCACGACACAAGACTCAATCTTAGTGTGGGGTCAGGACTATGTATGTGACTGTTGAAAAAAAAAAAAAAAATGAATTTAAATTCGTTTATTCGTTTATTGCTCATGTAGGCAATTGAATAGCTCTTATGAAAAGTCAATACACATAGTACTTAATCTTTATTTATTATAATAATAAGAAAATGCCTTATACGTAATCACAAAACACACTTTAACACGTAACATTTCCTCCGTTTTATTACTCTCATATTAATAAACGAATTCCTCTTTGTTCCAGGTAATCTTCAATCAAAATAATCCGATTAAACATATGTTTCCAGCGAGTGAGTAGAGTGGTTTTAATTTGTTTTTCTAATTCAGCAACTTGTTTTGTGAAGTAAATAATGAAATTAACAAGCCTCGGGCTGGTTTATTTAATTATCAATCTGTTCTACATTGATAATTACAGTTTCGATCGCCGCTTCTGTATTGAAAGGGGAGCTAAAGGTCAGGGATTGTACGTATATATCGCTTCCATTCCCCGGGCTGATTGTTATAAATGTAACCTTTTACTGTTGCAACCTTTTGTATCACTATCTATTATACTAGTTGTTGGAAAGTATCTGATGCCTTGCGATTTATTTCCAGATTTTTTCACCACTTATTTATTCTGTAGATATATGAGACAAGCATAATACTGTAGAGCTGTGGTAGTCACGCTGTTGATCGGTAAAGCAATAGCATCAATAGCGCGGCTCGTCAAGTGTGGTACCAATGTGTCGTTAAAAACTGACGTGAAATAATAGCTCTTTTTTTGAGTGTGAAGAATACCCTTTGAAACAAAAATATAATTTTCCGAATCGGTTCAAATTTCTCGGAGTAATCGGTGAACAAGTATAAAAATAAATAATAGCTTAAAAAAATACGCTTTAAAAATAGAAAATAAATTTGAATTAAAAATAGTGTAGGAGATGCTTTTTTTAGAACTATTGATACCATGCACCCCACGCTTTATTTACAATAAAATCATTTTTGCTTACACTATTTTTAATTCAAATTTATTTTCTATTTCTAAAGCGTATTTTTTTTGTTTTTTTTAAACTATTATTTATTTTTCATTTTTTAGTCGAATTAATTAATCCTGGCGAATCTAATTAGGATAATCGGATATTTTTATCGGATTATTGCATTGTCATCGATCTTTGACAGGTGTACAAAGTTTGAATTAAATCTGATCATTCAAAGTAGGACAAAATCGAGCTCAAAGGGGTCGGTTACAAACATACAAACATACATACAGGTGAAACTAATATAAAGCGTATAAAAAAAAAATACCGTCGCATTGAGAACCTCCTTTTTCGAAGCCAGTTAATAATTACAGATCCTTTAAGTAGTAGGTACTTGTAGACAGCCAGTTCATTCGAGCCAGTTGACATATTGGTATAGCAGCTTTAACGATCTTCAGTTTCTCTACCACTTCAAATTGCCGATGCCTGGGGGAAAAGTCGTGACAATGCGTAATATATTAATAATTTAATACGAGACAAGAGCCGCTATGAATCTACGTTCCCATAGAAATGTCTAGAGAATAAGATATAAACAACGGTCATATCTGCATATGCATGCCAGATGATGTCAGAGGGGTATTAAAATGCATATACACGTTAAATGTGCAATAGTTATACTTGAGTACTAATGTATACTACGAGTATTACTCAGGTCGTAAATGTTGTAATTTGTAAAGGACTCGATGTGAAAAAGAATTGAATAAAAAACGACTTCTATTAAAATTCATTAAAATTTAGTCTTTTAGGAGTTTGGATTGAAACTTAAACTAAATAACTGACATTTTAGTTATATGACCGATTTGCAATACAATCTCTGTATTATTCTTTGCGTGATTACGAAAAGTTTATTTGTTGTAAAATATAAATAAGTACAAAAGGCGCTCGTATCGGTCAAAGCAATCTCTTATAGACAACCATTTGACGGAGACAGAAAGCAGAAAGATAGGGCAGCGCTTGTAGGATTTTTTTACTCTCTTTAATAAGAAATTACTTTCATGTATTTCTTCACATAAACGCGATAGCAACGGATATTACAAGAACATAAAAAAATGATCTGTAATAATACGAATACAATTTCTACTTTAATTTTCCAATTGACATCATTGGTCTTTTCATTAGTGTATCACTCCTTAATCTTCCTTTCGTATTTTACAATAAAAATCATCTTAAAATCCACATTTTTGCAAGGATTTCGAACCTGCATTAGTTTAAATTAAAAATATTACGCAATCAAATGCGTTTGTTCTGCAGCTTTTAACTAAGCACAAATATCACTTTCCACCCCGCAAATCCCGCACCAACCTTGTTCAATGTAGGGCATTAGCCATTCTGCAAGCGTTCACTCCGGTGCTTTCATTTCAAGCCTTTCAAAGGACACGCTTTCAATCCCCAGCCTTTGGCTACAGCTTCTATGGGAATATGCAACAAATGCACAATACCCATTGTTAATTCAAAGCTGATAGAGCTGTCTGGGATCGGTCTTGGCTAATCTTCTTTTGTGGATGCTGGTTTATGAGACGATAGTAAGAATCGTAGGCTTTAATCGTAGACTGAATTTAATGCTCAATGGATGTTTAAGTGAAGATAAAGAATCGGTTAGTTATCTTTGTGGAATTATAATTGGAATAGGATAAAGTTGCACATGCATATGGCTCTGGGCTATCCCCTAAGCACTAAGTATTTGTATTTAATTAAAAACTGTAAGTATAATATGTACCGTAATACAACTACGCCACTGCCTCGGTGGCGTAGTTGTATTACGGTACGGTAACAAAGATGAGGTCTCGGGTTCGAGTCCCGGGTCGGGCAAAGTGATATTAGATTTTTCTATTCATTATCAGTCCGGAGTCAGGAATTTGTGCCCGATATGGCGATAGGCTCGCCCCCTATCACATCGTGGGACGGAACATGCGAGGCGAAATGTGGGTGTCCTGGTGGCGCCTCTGCCTACCCCATCTGGGATAAAGGCGTGAGTTTATGTATGTATGTAGAATAATATGTAACTTGTCAATTTATAAGATTAAATATATTGAACTATTGTATATCTATTATCTGGGTGCACGGGAGTGCCACCGCCAAGATGAGAACGAAGCGCAAGGGCACTATTCTTTTTCACCTTTTCTCGAAGCGCTTTGTCGTTTTTTTTAACCCTCATAACTTTGGTTTGGATAATCTAGATAAACAAAATTCTCAAAATTCTTAGGGTACTTCGTAATGTCCTAGAAATCCGAAAAGTATATAAGATAGAATTAAAACTCTTGTAACAGAAAAGTAATGAACAGTGATACATTACCTACCTTCCGCCTACTTGAATGTCTCAAATAAAATTACAATAGTTCTTGTAGTAACGAAACTAAGATTCAGTGATCCTGTTGGTCGAATATATTTGATTAGTTTCTTTTTCACACGTACAGTTTCAAAACAGCATTATTTCGAAATGTAAAACGACGTTATGTAAAAAATATAAAAAAGAATCATTTTTATATCAAAAAAAATAAACAATTACGAATCGGCAAACAATGCGTTGGTTGCGAAATATTTTCGTACCGCGATTCACACATCCTAGATATTCTCAAAAGTTATTAAATGTTGCACAACGTAAACTTTGTGTTTTACTTGCGCAACCAAAAAACGTGCCAAAGAATGCATTTTATCCGAAAATAATCTGCTTCATGGTTGCATGTTATGGTACACGTGGACTGAGTAATAAGATTAAAGCGAATATGTTTTAAATATAAAACAAACTTCTAAGATCGTTGGGACAGTTATAGATTTATATATTAGTAGAGTCTTCTAAATATTGTAGTGGAATACCTTGCAAAATAGTAAGCTTATATGGGCTGATGTATTATTGTTATTATAATAATATAGAAATCGAGATTTCATATTACAGCGGGGTGTACTTACCTTTAAGGGCTTTAAGAACGGCGCAGAGGAATCCAATGATAATGATCTATGACATTCAATTAGTTATCTCACTCTCCTGTAATTCATTTCGCAATTGAACGACTATGCACTCTTTGATAAAAATTATGTTAATTTGGCCGAATGCGCAGATTCATGCACCAATAATAAATATCCTTTATTTCGATTATTGCTATTTGAAAGGTTTCAAAACATGGATTATCATAGGTCTTAAATTCTATACCATTAAAAAATCACAAAATAATCTATTTAACTATAATATAAGTACAACCATACCTTTAAATATAACTTCCGTTAAGTATAAAAACTAATAAGGAACTCGCTCATTTACACGGAAGCATTACCTCAAACGGGAACGCAACCACGGAACAAGGGTTACCGCGCATCTGGCATAATTTATGACACCTCCCACAGTTTATGACCTACACCACTGTCTGATGACGTCGTAACTATTTCTAGCTTACATTCATCACGACTTGAAAGGATACTGTTTACGAACTTCAAGAACTTTATAAAGTGTCTTGCTTGTGATGGATGGGATCATTAATGGATTACGTCCTGTGGAGCTACTAGCTAAGTTTGTAACTAGTGTTGATTTTATGGTTTTTAGTTTCAATGTGTTTATAGGACGAAACATACAAGGCGAAATGTGGGTGTCCTGGTGGCGCCTCTGCCTACCCCTTCTGGGATAAAGGCGTGAGTTTATGTATGTATGTTTATAGGAGATATATTTCGAAGACAATATCAAATAGGCCGGCGTGGTGGACTGTAGAGTAACCTCTTAATCGAACTCTTGATTATAGTTGAACTCCATGCTCCAAAGTAGACGATTAAGAGCCGATTATTACATCGATAGATCGAATGAATTTATGTAATCGATTAATCGATATAATTTGGCAATAAGGCAGCGTGAAACGAGACTCACCGGATCAAATGTTCGTGTGATTAACAATTGTTTCGGGTTAGGGTTTTGCGGGACCAAACAGTTTTACGTAGTTTATGATTTTTATTGCACATTATAGAAGAATCTATCTTATCACATAGTGTAGAATTTACAATGCGCTACATATATAAGGGCGACTGAAGGCGGCCGCCTATGGTCTCGGGAACTAAAGGGTGTTGCAAGTCGCGCCTCGAATACATAAGTATTATTACAATTATGGTACCATTGGAATTAAAAACGGGCCTGTGGTTATTCATAAAATGTAGTTATATCAAATTTCGGTCTTGTGCCGCCACTAAAGATGTGTAGTTGATAATTGATTACAGTAACAATACGCTTTAAAATGCCAACGCATTTTTCATATTGGCCCCCAATGCTTTAAAGTTAGTTTAATTTTTTTTACTTCCAAATTATTCTATATATATTATTATTGTGTGGTATGAACTCATAGTAATATCCAAAAAGGGCTATGTTGATATTTATTGAGTAAAATGTTTTTCAACTCAAAAAAATGCACAAATCCAACAAGACGTCGGGAACGCAATTCTGCGCTGATTTATCCACAAGTTAAAACTATGAAAAATAAACAAAATCGAGTCATAGCCTGTTAAACACACACAAATTATCGTAAAACCAAACATTTTACGAGGGTATAAAAGTCCCGATCTCAGGAATTGTTTGAAAGCAAATTGCAATTCTATTGGTTGATATAATGTAAATATTATTCCGAATGCGTTCTTAAATTAGAATTTTCTAAATATAACGCGTTCAATTCTGTACAAGTGTAAATTCTGCAGTAGAATTATTTTTGTCTTTGTAAATTTAATTTACAATTTCATTATAGGTGTAGAATTTATACAACAGTTCAATACATACTACTCAATCACATCTGGCTTTTTTTACCAAAAGTTTACAACTTTCCTTCTCCCGTTCTTTTGTTTTTATTTCCCGTGCCATTTCGAGCGGATTGCAATGCACTTATGACCAAAGTGTGGTTGATGCTAATTGGCAGCGATAATTGCTTGTCACCAAATGACCCGTTTGCCCTTTACACATATAATCTTTCTACGCATACGTCGAAAACTCATTCACGTTACTTCAAATTAATTGTAAATATTATCTAACAATTTTGTAACCGAAAATTCCTATTGTCTCTATACTTATGAAGCAATTCCACATGATTCGTAACTCTTTACTGCTCTATGACTTCAATCTCAGAGATCCACAATAATTGGTTTACAAGGATTTATTGCTGGGCATACAAATGAAATTATACACTGAGTAATAACAGCCAATAAAAATTTGATGTGATTTATGCGATGCGGGTCGTCCTTCCCGCTGTAATGTCGAGTACTTAATTATATTAAGTTCTTTTTATGGGACTAACTACTAAGTAAGTAAATAACATAAATTAAAAGAAAAAGTTACCTGAAGGAAAGTTTTTCAACACTAAAGATGTAAAAGGTGCATTCATGTGTTTAATTCTTCATGCTTAAATCTGTCCAGGGAAGATTTTTATAGGATTATGTTTGTAACTGACTTGTGTTTTATGCAGATTTTTTTACATGTTCTATGAGTATCCTCTTTTGAATTTAATAGACACCAGGATCTCCCGTAACAACTTGTTAATATATGTGTCATACCTTCTTCCCCAGCCCTCTTTCTGGGTTGATAAAAATAGCATCAAATTAACTCACAGTCGCACCTCTTCAAAAATATCCTGGAAGTGCACATCAAGGATGGAAGCAAGCGTTTAAAACCCAAGGCAGAATGATAGATTTCCTTAACATTTAAAAATACAACGTAACCCCTACATTCTTATGGGAAATAAATAAGCGGTCGGCGCTGAGTGGTCAATTTGATCCAATTTAGCGGACAGAGTATGTAGCACCCACTTTAGCTAGATTGGCTCGACGGACAGATGGCAGGATATTGTGTGGATTAGTCGGTGGTGGCGTTCTACACTCGCCGTCTCCAGTCTGACTGGGTAGATGCTACCGAGGTTGCGACGGGATGTTTGTTTAAAACGATATGAGTTATGGGGAGATGCAAAGTTGTAGGTAAATTCTGCACGGGTTACCCCAAATGTTTGACCTTAAATAAAATACGGTTGGTTTATTAAGCAGTGGGTGTGCATAGAGTTTGCTGAGTTTCTGAATTCGTTTCCCGGGCTAGGCAACTCGTTATTCAAAACTTCAATTTAAAAAAGGTTTGGGTATGATTGTTATCACATAACCGAAGGTATAGCTTCTGTACCATGTATTTAAAATAAAGTTTATGGCCTAACCTTTACGCATGTGTATAAAAAGACTATAATGCGTTGTCACAATAATATTCGGAACTTCGTGTTGTAAAATAATTGTCAGTTCACGTGTTCTACATCGAAACAATTAGCATTATAAGGAAAATGTGCCAGTTACATTGACAATAAAAGAAAAATAACTGTGCAATTAAAATAATTAGAATGTCCAAAGCATAAATTAATGGCATTTCTTCATTCATTTTTTTCATTTATTCATTTCATTCTTCCGCTGAGCTGGCTTTGAGAGAGGTGACCGGATGGCTCTCGCGCAATCTACTCACTCTGAACTTAGGAAAGACTGGATTTATTACATTCGGCCCCCAAAAATCATCAAAACCTTCATCTAATTACTCTATAATTGGGCACACATGCCGTAATCCTACCATTACATCATGCGATTGTCACAAAATTTTACGTTTAGACTTTATAAAATATTTAGGTGTAATGGTAGACAGTTGTTTGTCATGGAAGAAACATATTGACGTAGTTGTCCCCCGTATTAGAAAGCTTATATTTGTTTTTAAAATACTAAGGGACATCATGACCCTCTCATTATTAAAGAACGTTTATTATGCCCTAGTTGAATCAATTTGCACTTACTGTGTTACTGTTTGGGGAAACTGCTCAAAAAGCATGATTATCCGACTCGAGAGAGCTCAAAGAGCTGTTCTAAAAGTAATGACCCGTAAACCTATTTTATTCCCCACAAGTGAACTATACTGTAATTGTAAAGTCCTGACTATTCGACAGCTCTTTATTCTCCGTACAATACTACGTAAACACTCACAAACTACATTTGATCCAAAACATTTCAAAAAGAAACGTCGAACAGACAAAGTCTGCCGAGTTGAGTATAGAAGGACAACATTTGCTAGCCGACATTTTTATTTAATGAGTCCCATGCTGTATAACAATATTAATAAAGTCCTTAATATTTATCCTATGACGTATATGAAATGCAAAGTGACCATCTCAAATTGGCTAATGACTCTTTCTTACGACGCCACAGAAAACCTTATATTAACTCGCACCCATTAATGTTTTTGTGTAAGATAGTTGGATATTGTGTAACACATGCCCAGACTCACACACATACACACACACACACACACACGCACACAAACACACTCTCGCACACACACACACACACACACACTCGCGCACACTCACACACACACTCACGCACACACACTTTCATATACATACACTCACACGTTTCATATTATTATTATTATATTATTTTTTTATTTTATCTTTTTTTATTTTTGTTTTCAATTTCACTACCTTGCTTTTATTGTTTCATTGTAATTCCTTGTAAGTTGTAACTATGTTTATAATACGTGGAGGTGGGCGCTGCTAACTGCAACACAGTTACACCAGTAACTACTGCAGTTAGCACCTTACAATTGTACTCTAGTTTCTTGTAATGTTTTTGTTCCAAATAAATAATTTATTATTATTATTATTATTTCATGACGGCATTTTATGTGGATACAAAACAAAAATGTATCTATGGCTATACCGAACCAACTGACGTCGATATGCCTATTAATTGAAGCAAAGCTATCAAAATAGTGATGAAATATTTTAGATAGAAATTGTTCAGTATAGAATTACGGATAATTATGATGGGACGAATTGTTTTATTTATGTAACTGGTTTTGTTTCATGAATTCCATTACAAATACGTATGAATTAAAAACTGTTGCAAGCCAGTATCTATGCAGAATGAGTGAACCTCGTTTCGATATTTAAAACGCGCAATGAAGTTCCGGACCTGTCAAAACATAAAACCGTCGGGAAACGCATCGATCGGCAAGTTGGACCGACGCGACCGTTGGACCAACGCCAGCCAATTCGAATCCACGGAAAATGGAAATCGCCAAAACGTCGGCTTTGATAACAATAAATATGTTTCATGTTTACATTTCGGTCCGCAAAGCTTTGGCGAACGAGTGTTTGATGCCACACAGTGACGGTTCCGTTTTCATTACGCGTGACGTCAAAGCGAGCGCCCTTTCAAGCGAATGACGCGTTTTCAATGTAATTGCATTTTTGCTCTGTTTAATTGAATTTTTCAATATCGGTTCTTCTAAATAAAAGCATTCCTTCTTTTGTTGGCATCGTTGATGTTATTTTAAGAATGGACAGCCCTTGGACGTATTTTGCTATTTCTTTCTTTATTTTTTCAGTACTATGTGATATAAAAAAGCCGATGTTGTTGTGGTTAGGGTATTATACAACTGGTATGTACAAAAACAACCACGATTAGGAAAAAAATATTTATTTAAATTAGAGAGATCTGCAGACCATATAAAACCTCTATGGACAGTTATCAATAATTTGAAAGAGTATTTTAAGAAATTGTAATCCACAAAACTGTTACGGAAGCCAGTAACGATAACAAATAATATTTTGTAACGGAATTCCAAGACTGGTGTATGTAGATAAAGATACAATGTACTTCGATGAAATTCGGGCGATCCCTTCAAAGGTCAGACAAGAAAAAGTTCATCGACTTTGATAAGAATCCCTACAGGTTTCTTTTATGTTTTATATTATGTTTACGTATATTTATATTCATGTGAACTGTTATTCGGATTTAGATACCTTTACTAAAACTCTTATAATTTTAGTAACACGTATTTTTATGGTTTCTATAATCGTGAAGAGGTAGGTTTAAATCTATGTATAAACATAGATATAAATCTAATACCTATGTTTTTAATTTAGGCACTTGACAAAATATGGCATTGCTTTATCGTACTATGACCTGTTACAGCAATATCTTCTACTAAATTAAGTTGTAAATAGCATTATAGCATTAATAATGTTAGATCGATCTTTAGGCAGTGTTTTCCTCTTGCGATCTTAAATAAGCAAAGTTATCACTTGTAGAATACTTTTGTTGGGGCTGTGTGATATAATAAAACCTTTTTCTTATTGTTTATTAGTTTTTCCAGACTTTAGAAATATCCTAAATGCGATGGTAAAGAAATAGGTGTATCTACTAGTCACCATTTCATAGCGATACAAGATATAAGCCCGAGTATACGCATTATTTGTTAATAAAAAACACTAAAAATAAATACCAATTTGAAAAAAATATCAAAACTAATATTTTACATTTATAATATCAAGATAATTAACTCTTAGATTTATTCTTACGAAATCAATCACATTAGAGATTATAAAATTCAAAATTCAATTAAATTGCCAATGAGTACCCTCCCCACTGAATACAGGCCAACATTCGACCCAATATCACTTCCCTGACATGAGAGATCCACACGAGCGCTAACACTGCCACGTGAACGTGTGATAATTAGGAGAAGCACGCCATCTATTATCGACATGTGCAAACTGGCTTCATTAACACTTGCAGTACCTACGAGCATTTGCATACAATAATAGCGTTATTTACATATCTCTGGGGCATTGAATTTATTATCTTGCTGATTAGCATTCCGTTTGTGAGGAGCTCTCAAGATTTTACGCTTCGCAATTGAAACAATGGGGTCGTGGTGGGATTCACGTGGGATGACGGCAACCATTGATAATTGTTATATACTTACTGAATGTAAGTAATAGTATGAAGTATTACATACAGCAAGATAATAAGTTAGAGTATGGAACATTGATGAAAGATGAACGATTAGGTAATGTGTATGGAAGTATCTAGTTCAAAATTCTAGAGACGTATTATGTAAGTTTTAGCTAGTTTTGACTCTCATTATTATTGATTTATAATTTTTCTTCTAAAGGCAAAGGATGAACCCAAACAGTCAAGATTTAGAAGCCAGTTCTAACATTTTCCAAAAATAGACAGTTGCTCTGTAACAACAATTGTTTATGCTGTTTAGCGCTATCTATAATCTATGGTTCGATTTTTAATTATCATGGAGAAAAAATGACTTGCAAAGACATTTGGAACAAAAAAGCTTCTATGGGATGATAAATCTTAGCAAAAATTGTCATTTGTCAACAGATTTTTTCTAGAATATGATTTAAGAATATATCACCGTATTGGATCTATGCCAATTTTATGTACAATAAATAAACATCACATGCAAGCAGTAACTTTCTTTCATTCATATTCATTGCAATCAATATCGCTTATTTTATATCACGAAAATACACAAATGTTTAACATAGCATGCTATACAAAAGCGTTTTATTTTGTTTCAGACTCTCTGACCTTTAACATTCTGTACTACTTTAATTAATAAATTATAATCTGATTAACATTAAATTATTTACTTTTGGTGTATTAATTACTCAAATGTTTACATCGTTTTTTAATTTCCCGGTGAGAAAACAGTAACACTGAAAATACAGGGTATCTCAAGACCGCGACCGAAAACGAAGCCAGGTGGTAGTATTAGTGACTTCAGACACAACGCAAGTAAAAATTTCGCAAAAAAAAATCGACAACTTTTTTTTGTAATTTTTTACTTATCGTCGTATTTGGGTGATAAACACATAGTTTTCCTAAAATAATGATGTAGACCGCTTTGTTTTTAAACACTCAATGATGCGTAAGGGTTTAAATTATTATTTTCGGAAAAACTAGGAATTTACCACCCAAAAAAGACGATTTTCAAAAAAATTCTAAAACCATATCTCTCGCTGTTTTGGTGAAATTTTTATTTGCATCGTGTCTGTAACCACTAAAACTACCACCTGGCTTCGTTTTCGGTCGCAGTCTTGATATACCCGGTATAATCATAATGAAAGGCTAGGTTATGGTTCAATAGTAACTGGGCACAATTTCGTAGTTTGTATTGTGTCCACAATATTAGATTTCTTCAGAATAAAAAACAAATAAAAATCGAAGAGCTAGTTTTAACGATCCATCCATAAATTTATTTCCTACTCTTTCTCTCTCATATCTGTATTACCATGTACCTTATAATCGTTTACCGTATTCATCATCTGCACTCGGTTGTTCTGTTTTCCATTTTTATGAGCAGTAATTTGTATCATTGTTTACGACACGCTTGTCGGACGGAAAATAAACTTATCCAAACCGTTTAGTTACGTGACTGTTTTATTATGAACTGTTTTTTTGCTTTACCGTTTATTTGTAGTAAAACGCTTGTTTTACATGGAAATAAAACTATTTTTTACGGATTTTATCGCGAATTTGGTTAAGTTTTTTAATTTTTTAACTTCCTGACGCGACGTTTCGGTTAATTTACAGTTTTCGTAGTCACGGAGCAGACTGGAAACTAAAAGGTACTAATACTTTTATTTCAATGTGTAACATTCGCGAAAACTTAGGAACCATAACGATTATTTTAAATAATTATGTAAGTAGTCTTAATTGTATGGTTAATTCACTACTATTAAAAAAGAAAACGACGCATTTCGTATTCATAGGACGTGATAATTGAAAATTATTTTATTATTTTTGTTCTATTAACAATATTCTCATTTATTCATATTCAATAGAATTTCCCATTCACCGCCTCACGACTTCAACTCCTGTCATCCAGGATGACGCAAAGAATTGACAACGAGCACTGAAACTCGGCGAGATTTTTACGGTGATAATTTATGTATCTTTAACCCGCAACGAAATTAATCAGAAGGAAAGCAAATAAAGAATTGGAAACGTATAATATAAACGTCCTCTATATCCAACGATAAATAACTAGATATGCAAATTGTATGATCATAAACCATACTATGTATCATACAGACTAGAACCCAGATAAATAACCAAACATTACAACCATACACGTCACTTTGATAATAAACCTTTGTAACTAAATTGGAAGTAAGCTTGCTCCAAATGGGAGGAATTCACGCACAGTCCTCCTTATATATGTCACGGGCACTCGTCTTTACCTTCAGAAATAATGTAATACATACGAATGTTTAAAACGTTTGGATATGCAAATGGCTTGTCATGGTTATTTCTCGTATTTTGTATGTTTATTTTGGATATGATGGTTATGTTCGTTTTGATATGTCATGTCGTGAGTGCTTTCGTGTATGGTTTTTCATTAAGAATTCGTATTAATTTGTATTGTGCTATACATTCGACTGCCTCGGTGGCGTATTTATACTACGATACGATTACGACGCTGAGGTCTCGGGTTCAAAGTGATATTGAATTTTTCTATTCATTATCAGCCCGAAGTCAGGAATTTGTGCCCAATATGGCGACAGGCTCGCCCCCTATCACATTGTGCCTACCTGTACCTATCCCTTCTGGGAAAAAGGCGTGAGTTTATGTATGTATGTATGTGAGAATACAGACAATAGTCTGACTTGGGAATACAGCTCCTAATAACTACATTCTTGTAATTGAAATTTGATTAATGATTTCTCACTCCAATAATAGGGATTTTTAGTCTCTTAAAATGTCCTGTCACGCTATAAATTTTCATCTGCAGTACAACCGCATCTATACCTTCTCAAGTGTTGGCGCTTGAAAAGACTTCCTTAAAAAAGATTATATCGTTTAAGTTGTATTTAAGTTAATCTGTTTACAATAGAACGAAATCATAAAAGATCTTCCCCAGAATTTGTACACTCAATATGTCACCTTATTTCGAGAGGGGTGACTATATTATCCAAATGAATATAAGTGGTATACAATTGAAATACATTTCCTACTACGGCTAATATTTCCTGTATAAAGCTCATTAAATTCCGTGGGAAACTCGGTCTTGTAAAAATAAATTTGGATTGTTATCAAAGTAGCGCTTACACTTTATCTTTACAAACCATAAACCTAAATAGGCTTTGTAACCAGGGGTTACACGCAACGGTCGGTCACGCAACCACACCCAGTTATTGCCCCCAACAATATTATAAACATTAAATATTTAAAGGGAAGGTATGTATCACAATCTTGCATCAAACTTCTTCAAATTATCGACATGCATTTGAGAAATGCATTCGCATATGATGAGTATAAATGGGATCATCATTTCTTTGATTTTCAATGTATTTTATTAACTACATCATATAAGATACTCCTCAATAGTTTATACTACAGTATGAATATTATCCAGGAGTATTATTCCGTATAAAATCCTTTTACATAACCATCCCGAGCTCCCGAGTATCGACGTAACACAAAGCACGCACACAATCGGTTCGGGGAAATTGTCCAACGTGCATCATATGTGGAAATCGCCACAATCGATGTGGGACGTACATTAGCAGCATCCGAAGCAAGCAAGAAATGTGTCATCGTGATAGAATTATTGTTAAAGGCACTAGAATGTAATAGTAAGGGTGTGTGAAAGTTGGAAGCCGCATGCGCTGTGGCCAAGGACACGCGGCGCGCCTCAGTCGGGCGGGAGGTAGCGCCGCGGCCGCCTGTCCCCACGGCCCAGCCCACGGAGCGGAGTGCCGCAGTGGCCGACTCGTGAGACCGATCCGCTCCCGCATGCCAGACCCAGCATCGACGACGGCACCCGCCCGCAGAGCGACCCTAAGCTCGGAAGCCCCGCGGTCGCTCCGATTCAGCCTCGTAATTGGATTTTGTCGTTCAATAAGCAACGTTATTCTGATTTGATTGGCGAACGCTTTCCGCTTCGATATTGCAGCTTGCTTCTTCACTTCCTCCTGGAGGCTCCGGCAGCTTTGTGTGTAGCCGCTTTATTTGTTTTCAAATTTATCATCGAGTTATCTTGACTTACGTAACCCGGCATTACGGAGTCAACGGTGCATCAAGATAATTCTATAAGTAGGCGAAGTAGCGTTCGGCGGACACTGTATGTGATTGTGCTGACTAGTAGTGAGGATGACTTGCTGGGAGAGCGTAGGACTGCTGGGCCCGTGCGCGCTTCTCACTTCATCCGGTATCAGGGTGAGTTCTATACCCATAGAATCATACCCCATCGCTCCTTCACTTCCGTGTACGAAACATTCTACAATATAAAGGCCTCGAACACGTTAACGTAAGATAGCAATCGAGAGCTTCACTCATCCTTGAAATTGTCTCAGCTGTCATTTTTCTACATCAATGAAATATCTAAAGCGACCACGATTTAAAAAATAATAAAAGAATAACAATGTACCCAATCGTGGTTTATGTAATGGGAGTGTACGTACATAAAACACAACAAAATGTTTTTCACAAATAGTAACGTATTTATTTACTTGTTGATCATTATCTTAATGGCATATGAATATTTTCAAAACAACGTGTTGTGAAAGTGGTGTATTTGTTTAAAATATTAGTTCGCTAATAATCATTAACGTAACCCTTATAAAAGGCCTAATCGTAAACAAATTATTCTCATTTACGCCCGGAGATCATTTATAGTGATGGTTTCGGTAGTGCTTTTAACAACTGAAGAAGTGCTTCAAAGAAATGGATTTTGGTACCGATTGGACACGGTATGGGTCACGGAAGAAATGGAACCGTTTGAAGAAATCAAACCGGAACATCTGTATGTAAAGCCTCTCTCACGGGACATTTATTACGCAAAGCATCCTGAAATACCAAGAAGTGAATCAGAAGACGAAAATTCGTTAAGCATAGTCGGTTTTAAAAACAAACATCGCGAGTGGAAATCAAAAATTCAAGTGAAAAAATTTGTGGCACAAAGGAAATTTTTGTCAACATCCCAGATCACAGTGAGACTTTCAAACACAAATGGCTCGATCAATAACGTATCAAAGAGAGTGACTTCTCTTGTGGAGATGAACCAAAATGTAGATAACGATAGAAAAAGTATTTCAACAAATAATGACGATCGTGTCCGCGCATTTTTTGATAGGTTGTTAGAAAGTGCACCGCCACCGCCGATTGAAAACGTAGAAACTGTACTTCCAAATCAGTCAATTGTGACACCGCAGCAAAACTGTGATTTCGACGATATCGACGTGCCAGATTACGCGGACTTCGAAAAGAACAAAATGGTGCAAACTAAACTTGACCGTGGAACAGTAGCGACTACTTCCACATTGAAGAAATCCCTTCGTCGTGTCAGTTTCCATTTAGGCGCCTTTAAAAATGATTTTGATGATGATAATCAGTGGAATGACTCTATATATGGCCTGTCGGAAATTAATGATAAATATTTACACGGCAACCTCGAAGACGTGAATACAAATATGGCTTCGGAGGAGGAATCTTGCCCATCGTGGTCAGAAATAGTACACGAATGTGGGATTAACGACAGTATTGTTCAAAGCAAAGAGTCTCTATCTTCAAAAGAAGAACTCATTGCCCAATCAAACGCTGAAGTGCAATCGATACGTTCTCTACAAGAAGACGACGGTGACGAAGAAGCCGTCTACGCCAGATTTGCAATATACAAAATTTATCAAAGCCTGAAATTCGACGGAAAGATGAAAGATTCATCATCGCTTAAAGACTTGAGATTAGAAAACAATGAAGGAAACAAGGCGGTGAAAGCAGATAGGACATTTTACGAATCAACATATAGTTTAGTTCCAAAAACGTATCATGATAGCCATGAATCGATAAATAATGTAAATATATCTACACAAACAAATTGAGTATTTATTGTTCTTAAATTTTAATAAATTATTTATAGAAATAGCGAGTATTATTTGCCTGTTTGGTTTAATAGTCGCCGAATTAGTGAAATAATTGCTATGTAGGTAATAATATTTACGTAATTCTTTACAAATTAAGGCAGGCATGTGTTAAACTAATTGTTTCTTTTGTTGCAGCCTCCGGAGAACGAACTGCAGAAGAATTCGGATCGCGTTCTGTCTGAACACGAGTTGCGGGTCCAGAGATCATTGCAAAAGCTCAATGTGCCGGAATGGTGAGTGTTTTTATCCCTATTCCTATACATATTCCAAAACTGTACCAAAATATGCTATTATTGTGAGTTCTCGTAACAAACTCGTGGAGTAATAAACCTAGCTTATTTGTTTATCTGGCTACGTGGATAACGTCTTTCATATTGGCATGTATTGAACGTTAGTTTCCAAATCCTCGATCTATAGGTAAATCCTATCGTAAATCAACAGCTTTCTAAGTCATTTTATACAAAATTAATAATAAACGTATTCGCTTCACTTCATGCCGAATCGTGCCAAGGTTCCAGTGACAGGTTATTGATACCGTAGACGCGTATTTCTTGATTCCTATACCTACTGTAAAAATCAATTTCGTTGTTTTCAAAATAATATTTTGTTTATATTTTGTAAATAATAACTGTTGTCTATAGAATAAAAATAGAAAACACGATAATTACAAAATCGGAATACATTTCACGATATCGTCAATCGATAAGTGCAGTTTTTTCTGCGCAAGGGGAAACGGGTTCGATCCCGCACGAATAAATATTTTATTTTGCAACAGATTTATCTGTAATTCTGAATTTTAATACACAATACACATATAACTAAAATACCGTACAATAAAAAATGTTTAACATAATTTGTTTTCACTAGATCTTTGATTGTTCGATCACGAACTAGCCACATAAATAAATCCCCAATTTCACAATCAATACACGTCCCTAACAAACAAAGACTATTTCCCCACAATCTTCCCTTAGCCGGGGCAATTTCCTCATTCTAAAACGGCGCAGTTAGATAAGGCTTATTAAGCAAGCGTAATATGCTAATGCTCACGTCCCGATCTTCATAACAGTCCCACGATAATTAATGCCCGGCCTTTATTGCAATTAACCAACTCCTAATTACTGTCTCTGGTGTACTAACACGTGACACGTGCGTCGTGAATATTAAAACGTACATGAAATACTCTTCTTGAGTTATGCAAGATAGTCATAATATGAGGAAATTCAAATTCAAATTTAGAACAAAGCATTTGAACGCAACTGATGTGAAATTATTACGGTGGACGGAAATAACGGTGGACCTGAATAATTGACGTAATTGGAACATAAGTTCAGCAAATTCAAAATATAGGTTAAACAAATTGAATTAAAATAGAAAAAAGAATAAAAAATAGAATTCGCATCGATCTCAAAAAGTTTTTAATGTAAAGTAACATAGCAGATAGGGGAACGCAAAAAAATGAAATGTGAACCGCATTCCAGCTAGATTCACAGATATTTCCGACAGGTTATAGGTAGATTCGAAGATTTAATGACGTCATAGGAATTGTTTATACTGGCTGGAAAAGGAGCGACCGCTTTTCTGAGTACCACCGTGCCGTTGTGCCAGGTGCCGTTGCCGCAACACTTTGAAGTAATTTCATAGAAATACATTCGGACCAGTAGTACAACTTACAGCTAATGTATGCTGTCGCTACACAGTTTGCAGTTCTAGTCAGCAGTCTTTGGTATATAACTTTAAGCTGTGGCTCCTGGATTTTGTTGAATAATACGGCAACATAAGCAGTGATACGCCAGCCTCCGTGGTACAGCTGGTTAGACGCCGGCTGTGACATAAATTTGTCTGATCCCAGGTATTTGTTTCGGGTGTAGGCGTTTGTGAGACCGAAAAGTCTCTTGTACACACGACACAAGACTCAACCTTAGTGTGGGATCAGGACTATGCATGTGTTTACCGAATTAATTTACTGCTTTGAATTTATGATTATTTATTAATAATGGAACCGAATTAATAAATAATGAAAATGAAAGTGTAAATAATGGAATATGAATTGATTAGAATATAATTCGTTTGTAGAATAAATTTAAGTACAAAGTTTACAAAATTTCATGATACAATACAAAAGTTATGTTTGTAGATATTTTATTGTTGTCGATAATGATGTCAAATTATTGTTTACTGTTTTTTTTATTCTATTTTGAACTGCAGTTGTACGAAATGAACATTAATGGATGTTACAATAACTGTCAATGAGGATCATTATTGGTAATTGTCGGCGATGACCTTGGATTCGCAGCTAAAGAGGTAACAGACATTAACAGTAGCCTGTCATAGGTAATGTAAATTTTAAACTACAACAATGAGTTAATGAACCAAAATATTACCATATTCTGTCTACGATCTTCCAACAGGTCGATGGGGGGATCCTCGGGGGAGGCCTATGTTCAGCAGTGGACTTCCATTGGCTGAAGAGATAGATAGATAGATAGATTCAGTCTACGATGCTTCATAAAATATAATTTGTAAACAAGTCAAAAACATGACTGCCTCGGTGGCGTAGTTGTACTACGGTACGACTACAAAGCTGAGGTCTCGGGTTCGAATCCCAGGTCAGGCAAAGTGATATAGGATTTTTCTTTTCATTATCAGCCCGGAGTCAGAAATTTGTGCCCGATATGACGATAGGCACGCCCTCTATCACATCACGAGACGGAACATACAAGGCGAAATGTGGGTGTCCTGGTAGCACCTCTGCCTACCCCTTATGGGAAAAAGGCGTGAGTTTATGTATGTATGTGTCAAAAACATACATACATAAACGTCACGCTTGTATCCCATAGGGGTAGGCAGAGACTATGGAACTCCACTTTGCTCGATCGTGACATACTACTTTCGCTTCGTTTACTTTCATTTTTTTTTTATTTTATTTAACTGGTTTACCAACAATTGCTTACTCTAATTCTTACATCAATATCGTATGGTGACTTAATAATCATTCATAAGAGCAACAATTATTTACAGGCAAACACCACATGCCAATCAAATGGAAATAGACACCATGAACATCGTAGTCTGAACCAATTAGCATTATAACATAAAATCAATGTAAATAACAGTAGCATAGTAATTTAAATGAAATGCAAATAATAATAACTAAAAAATACAATAATTAAGAAAAGACATTAGCAATACAGTAATAAAAAAACAATCATCAACAAAAAATACAAAAATAATAGTAAAGGACTTAAATAATAAAAAATAATAAAAATTAACTATTTACACTACAAAATAAGAAATCATTCATCAATCTCTTCATGCATTCTCGTCGGTTCAGAGTACTTTTGACCTGACCGTTGTTGAGGGTATCACCGAGTAGTAACTCAACAGAAACTGCTGTAAATAAAAGCAGAAGCAACAATAAACTGGAGCTCGAAAGAAACAGTTACGTCGAACGCGATTATTTAAGGAAATATTTTCGTCAAAGGACCGAACGGAGCGAAGCCGCTCGACTTGGAGTTAAAATACTTTAAAGATTTCATACGTTAACTAACAAAAGATCTGGGGCACTGGAGAGAAGTTTCGTGACACTGGGAAAATGCTTTGCGTTATGTGATTTTAGCCAGAATGCAACAGGTCTGACGGCAGCTGTGAGAACCGAGCTCATGTCAGAATCAAGTTGAAAAGGTTGTATATGAAAAGTTCTTGCTGGAAGTTAGTTTCCGAGTATTTTGTGAGATGGAGGAACATGTGAACAGACATAACAAAACAACGGAGACAAGAATGATAACCTAGTCGAATTTCGGAAAGAGTAAAGAAGCAATTGTATACATTTTAATTTTATAAAAGGCTGAAATAAACGTACCTACCCACGTTGAATGACAAGACGTGGATAATAAATATTTCTTAATTCATTTCACATTAAGGAGATGCAAATCAGTTTAAATAAAGTAATGTCAATGCAGTTTAAAGTTGGTAACGAATACATTTAGATTTCAATCAGTTGAAAATAAATTGGACCGGGGTTGTCTTAAGAGCTACTAAATTGTTTAAATTCCAAGAATACACTGTTATTTTACTAAAACAAATAGACTTCCAAAACGTTTAATAAAAATCAGTGCTTCAAACAAGACGATGAACACTAACTGAGTAGTGAATGGCCATTAATAAAAGCGATCCAATATTATCCTTGATCTAGATCTTATGCCGTCCAGATGGTCTGTACAAACAAATATCTCTTTCTTACGAGAAATGCTGAATTAACTTGAAGCATTACATTATACACATGTATTCAATTTGCTACACAAATGGCTTAGATGACCTAAATACTTCCTGGGGATTAGAATAAATAGATGTATCCGGTGTTTTTCCTAAAGCGAAGAATAAATCTATAGAATTATTTTTGTATTTTCACTGATTTCTGTTTCATCACTTCATTACTTTGTGGCCGCAAATGTTTAATGCAAATGCTCTTCTCTCTACATCTTTGATAAATCACAATTATTGACTGCTGTGTTAAGTCAAAGAGAAAAATACAGCTTTCCATTATTCCATTATTCTCTAGTCCCTACTCAGATCCTTTAAATCGTCAACAATACTACCACTGCTCCGAAACACGTCGAAACTAGAAAGACGAAACGGTGCAAACTCTTAATTTTATGATTTTTCCTCTCCTTTCTTTAGTAATAAACTACAATTTCTTCCCCATTCTTCTCTGATGAAAACACCTTGCAAGCCAGATAGTAGAGAAAAAAGATGTTTAACATTTTACGGATTTAAAGAACTATTTTGATTTTCCGAATTAATATCAATGATCTCTCTTCCTCCAGGTACAAAAACGCACCAGCCCCTCGCGAGGGTTTCCTCCTCCGCAAGCGTTTGTCTGACGCGTCGGCGTCCGCGGCGCGCTGGAGCGGGCTCAACTCCAAGACTACTTCGTTGGGCAGCCTCGGCGGTGCCAATGCGCAGCCGCCGCCGCCGCAGCTGTCGCCCCACACCACTAGCTTCGGACGGTGGTCTACTAGCAGACTTAATTCCAACCAAGTAAGTAGGAATGTGGAAAGCCTGAAGTTGCGGAAGATACTTTCAGACTAAGTTGTTATTATCGTGGGACGTAAAAATGGTATCCAGTTTAAAAGTCTATTGCTGTATGAGATAACCATATTTCAGCTTTCTGTGTCAATCAGTGTAGTTTCTGTAGACGCTTTAGTTCCTCGGAAGCCTCTATTGACTTTGAAACTCAATTATATGCTCCGTGGTTTGTGTTAAACATGACGTATATATGAATATTATACATTCTGCACTCAGCTGAAACATGAATGTCAGTTAGGCTAGACGAATATTGCTTACTTAAACTGCCTTATTTAATTTTGCCTCGGGAAATTGTGGCGAGAACGCTTGGTTTGCAAGAAAAAACATAAACGTTGCTGAAATACTTATCATTGCAAGCAAATATCCGGTTCTAGTTTCTGAACTTTGTATGCGAAAGGAATTGATATCTTGGCATCGATATTTTTACCCCTACATATATGTAAATCTAGAAGTAATGTTTGTAAGTTACCTATTCTGTACGTCAAGATACTCTTCACACTTCATCTATACAAAAAAAATCTATTATCATTTAAAAGATACTATTTTTAAAATTAATTCAGGCTATTTTAATTAATAATAGGTATGCGTAATAAGATGTTTGCCTGACATATTTAACGCGGATTGATAAGTCAAAAAAATTAATGACTAACAGAACTGGACAACTAATGAAAAATATTTAAAATTGGAACAGTTACGGAAATAACTCGAATTATTTGCGAAGTTCAACGTTCCGAATTAAGTCCTCCAGGCGTATACTGCGTACAGTTAAGCCACTCCTTCGCTTAATGCTCCTTCGGAACGATTACTGGCACTCGCGAGGCTTCCTTTCCGTATTCGTTCGTTCCCCTTTGACTGCGGAAACAAACGTATTATCCGCAAATATTGTGCAACCCTACTTATTCTTACTTGATTTTTTCTTGAAATGAGTAGCTTCGTCCGTATTCGGTCTTAATATGTCCATGTGTAGCTTCTTAATAACGGAGTTAGATATATTCTGATTTACATCGTCTTGAATATTAAGTTTTACGTGTGTTTTTCAAAATCACCGGACTAATAATTGTCAGAACTTTTCAACTTCTTTAGTATTACTGTTATATGAATATTGGTACAAATCAATGCAAATTAGTTAACAAATTGCATATAGTGTTCTGTTGTATATAAATTGATTTTTATAACATAGGCTAGATCAGATCAGAAAAACATCGAACTGAAAGAATTACTTCAATACATTTTATTACCTCTACATATTTATTATACATCTAGCAGTGTGTGTGAAATTAGTTTGACCCACCAAAGACACCGAAGGGACCTTGGCATACACCAAAAATTTCAGACAAATTTTCCAAACATATCCCTAATGACGCCATTCTTCCCGCAGACTTCCCCCTGCTCGTCGACTCGCAGCAGCATCCGCGGCACGAGTCCCTTGTGCTCGCCCTCCGCCAGGTCCTCATTCAGCGCGCGCCAGCCCTACCTGGGCTGGAGGAGTCAAGAGCGACTCAACTCCACGCCGAGAACACCGCATGAGAGGTACAAACCTTTTAACATTACATACATCTGACAAACAATCGGTGAGCTTTTAAGGTGAAATTAGGATGAGACCTGGTAAGTGGTAAGTGTTTACGGCTGCCTATGAACATCTTCAAAACGTGGACCGTTTAATGACGGGGAGGAAGGGGAGGGCATGAGAAGAAAGAGCATCATGGGCCTTCGACAACCTTTTTCATATTGGCACGGTATAAACACTTCAATGCGCCTGATGGCAAACGCAATTCAGGAAAGATCACCCGGTATCACCCGGCGTGAAATTGTAATCTCTTGCCTATCTAATTGTATCCAGATTTACACAGAATAAGTACGAAACATGACACACTTATGCGGATCACTAATACTAGCCATTAACCACTATGTACGATGATCGCTATACGGGAGAATACGAAACCTGTCACCAGCAAATACTGCTCTTTTAACATTACAAAGATCAGACAAATGGTGAGCCTTTAAGGTACCATTAAGGTAAGACCTGATGATAAGTATGCTGTCTATGAACTTCTACAAAACTTGGACAGAAACTGTCGCCGGCTTCTTAAAATGGAAGGGGAAAGGAAAGGAAAAAGGACGAAAGGAGGCAAAGGCCTCCGGCAATGTCAAGCATGAATAACTTACGACACCGCCATCGCTTTACGTCGGTTTTCTACGTGGTCTGGTAGACGGTTGAGCCAGCCCATTCCTAATTTAAAATAAGAACAGTATGACTCCACCACTTTTAGATTAATTTAGACCTTATATCCAAGATTCTCACCATTTTTGACATAAGACACTGCGTTTTTATATGTAGTAACGCCTCATTGTATGCATTTGAAATTGCAGTATGAATTGTGTGGATCAAAACCGACTTATTACAAACTCCCTGTTTTGTTTTATTATTTCATTGAGAAACTCGAAAGCATCTTTAATCCTTGAGATATTAGCTTGTAAATAGTTTTCTTTTTGTTTATCGTTCCTTTTGGGAAATAATATTTTAACAATATGCTATTAGTCATCATAATAAATGTCGAGGCCTACTAGATCGGATTATTATTAATACATAACATTGGCATAGTAAATTGGACGTCAAGTTATGCATAATGTCAACATACAATTAATCCTTGGGCTTTAGTAATTTAATGACATACTTGTCCGATGAAGTCAGATATGAGTCAGATAGTAAAAATAATTATCATAAATTACCTATTTGTAGTTTTCAAAGGTAGAACCTCTAATATGGGTGGATTTCATGCCTAAAATAAATATAGTAATGGATATGGAAAACGCAATTTTGATAATAGATGATTGTGAATATGTAGTGGGTATATTTGGTAGTAATATTGGAATCGATATTGTATGAACAAAATTAGAAATTATAATTATTTGAGAACTAAAGACGATAGCAAATAATGCAGGAATGATTGCGGAAAAGTAGGCATCTATTTAAGGACCTCCTGTTTTATTAAGTCTGTTGTTATATACAACTATACTGTACTGTAACAGCCCATATACGTCCCATAAAAATAGTTTTATTCAAACCGTCAATTACTTTTCCAGACTAGCATCGTCTCTGCTCCAACATTCAACAGCGCAATCGGCATCATCGAAGGCATCCGAGGAGATACAGACGTCAATCAAGGAAGTGACGTCAGCGATCGTACACTACGTATCGGGACTCGAACCCGCTAACGGCGACATCGACCTCCAGCCATCGCCGCGGTCAAGTCAGAAACTATACTGGCTCGAGAGTTCTTTTGTTGGTATGTAAGAGAATTGTAATGTCTTGATAATGTTTTAAGTAAAGTACGTGGTGGTCTAGTTAAATTGTGCATTGGTATGGCATTTATAACTAAGTAGTCGATATTTTTCCTCATCTCAACATATATGTATTTAAAGAATTTCGTAAAAAGTAAAATGAGTTCAGAATCTGCTTTCTTCTCTTCTAGATAAGTCATCAAACTCTACATTCCAGGTACTAAGCCCCTGGAGTCACCGCAGACCCCCCTGGTAGTATCGGAATCGTTACCTCCCCCCCACCCGCGGCCACCGTCGTCGCTGCGGCTCGACCACCGCGCCGCGCCCGGTGAGCGAGCGTGACCACGCCACGCCACGCACTGCAGGTTTCGATGCTCCGACTAGCACATTCCTTTTTTAAATACCAAAATACTTTTTTAAAACTGGGCAGCACTCATTTTACGGCTCCGGACAAAACCAGCCAGTAAAGCAACTCAAAAAATCGTTGCATGAATATTCGACATTTAAATCTAGTGTTGCTCGCAGTAAATTATATTATCTTCTAGATAATTCATGCATTTATGTAGTCTAAATCCAAACCTGCAGTGTATCTTGTTAATTTTATGTTATGTTTAATACTCTGTGCGTTATTTTTGTGCTGTTTTGTGTATTTAGTTTTTTATTTGTGCAATTAAACCGTTCAGTTGGTACGGAATGGTTTAATTTCATAAAAAGAAAAATATCATATTATGTGTAATAGAGCTTTATAGACTGTGTGTAAGACTCAGGACCATTATGATTATCGATACGTATTATTATTATTTTTGTGACATATGCACTATTTTTGGACTCCCAATTTCTGTTCATTTTATACAATTATTTTTTAATTTTGCATTGTGGAGACAAAGCACTGGCTTGTAGACGCTTACATTTTTTATTTATGTGTCTGTCACGAATCACAGCTTTGTTGTTTTATTTGGCGGATGTTTTTAATGCTCCCAGGAGAAAAATATGTTGATAGGAAAAATTGGCAACTCTCCTAACCGCCAATATAATGTTGTTAAAATAGATAAATACTTAGATAAATATTGTTGAATGAAATTTTGAGAATTTAATGCAATCAAAAAATGCATTTCTTGTAAGAGATTTAAACATTGTTAGGTAATAATAAACTCGACATATCACTGTTTCATTGGTAATTTGGTACCTAAAACGATTTCATTGTAACGATGGAATAGTCAATATTTAAGTTTAATTGTTTTAGAATTATTGCCATATTGAAAACATTGCAAAAATCTGTCGTTGATACCAGTTATATCAAATAGTTGATAATTACATACAATGTACAGATTAAATTATTTTTGTTTTGTGTGTTTATTTTAATGTAATACTTTAGCAGTTAGTTTAAAGCTAGCAAGATACATCGTTTATTTTTTGTAAATACATTATGTTGCTATATTTTATTTTAGGTGCTAATATTTTTCTGTCTTCAAATTCCGTATCACAACCGAAGCTTTAAACAGGTCACAAATAGCTTCATATGGAGGAAATGCCTTTACATCGTATGTAATATTTTTACAAATGGCAACAGTTATCAGAACCATAAACAAAATGCGGTGGTGAGTGATATTTAAGTCTGAAGTTTAAATTACAATTTCCTTCTACTTAAATCACCTCGTAATTTATGTTGGGTCTTTGACTAGCCCCTAAGTAAATTATACAGGTTCTGATTAGGTTAGAAAAAGTGAAAATCTGCGTTCAAAATCCGCACCGCCTCGAAAAACCGCCGAATATGTCACGAGTTATCGTCGACTTAATGTCTAGGAGTAATAAACTATAAATATTAAAATGTCTATGATATGTTATGCCTTCGTGTAGAAAGATCGTATCGGAACACATTTCTTCTCCATAGCTCTCTTATGAACAGTACCTAAAAGAAAATGTAATTTCTATTAGTTTAGACAATAATATATGTATGTTAATAGAATCTCGGTACCTTCACGTAATTAAGTATTGGAAGACTACAATTATAAATCGTCTTCATACATTTCTATCATTGTACTTTTAGTTACGTTTTAATTATAATAATTATTGAATATATTCATTTTTATTTTATGCGTTTTGTTTCATTTTTATTTCTGTGTTGCCTAAGCTTTTAAGAATATTTTGCGCGCCCACGCACTTGTGACGCTTCTTTTCATATTACGTTCATAACAAAGAAGCACTAAACAGAAATGTCAATAAGTATCAACAAATGACTCGATAAGCAAAGCTTCATACTACTAACCAAGGTGAGTTATCTCAATTATTTAACGCACAGTTTATTACATTAAGAAAAATCACAAAATAGTTTTTAAAATCTGCTACTACGCCAAATAAAAGGTGAGTAATATGGATTCGAAGTTACTGTTGGTTCGACGCATGTTCTACTTTCAAGTGGTTGATAACAACCTCCATTAAAATGTATAGTTTGGTAGAAAATTACAGGTATTTAGGACTTCAGGTGCTCTATACTTACGAGGTATTTAAGCATTTGGGTACTCTGTACCTTACTGCTATCTTCCACGCAAAGCTAGTTCGCAGAACTAATTACCCCCTACTTTCCATCTAAATACCTTTTACCTACTTCCAGACTGGCAGGATTCCCAACGGTCCTTGAATATCGGTATCGCCCGGCCTTCGCCCGGCTCCACCACATTGGAAGATGTGCTGGACTCGCTCCTCGGCTTGCCGTCGCAGCCGGCGAGGATCCCTACACCTCAGCCGAGCCCTAGGAAGTCGACAAGCCCTTATTATTTAATGGGTGGCAAGGTACAATAACCGACTAATAATAACTAGATTATTAAAATTAACATTTATATGCCTCCTAGCAAACTCGTAAATATCTCTAGAAAATCAATGGAGTGAGTAATTTTCTAATGTAGATTTAATGAGTAATAATTGTTGTTGGGGATATTTTAATATTTCCATTCACCCTATCCACAACTGACTCCCTCGTTCCTGTCACTCCCAGAGTCCTCGGTACGAACAGTTGGCCAGCAGCGGCCACAGCAGCGCGTCCCCGGCCTCTCGCTTTATAAGCACTCCGAGCGAAGAGCCCAGCTCCTTCACCGACCCGAGCCCCGACCACGACCGAGCAGGTAGGAACGATATGTAAGTCCCAGCCGTTCCAATTTTATAATTTATTTATTTCACTTGCACTTATTAGGTGTACATCGAGCACCTTCCGCACATTAAACTTTCACAGCGCAATGTATTGACTGCTCTCTACTCCTTCCAGTACCCCGCCGACGGAGCGACTGCCAAAGCCAACTAGATGGTACACTCAGCATGATTGTTCATATCATTTGATTATTTTTTGTTTTGTGCAAATGGTTCTGAGTCGTCCAGCTACCTTCTGTGTTTGGCGCTTTGATGTGGATTGTGAAAATATTTCATGATGTGTAAACTCTTAATACTTTTCTAGGCAAGGATACAGTTGATAATCCTGCCGCGATGCAAGAGTCGAGGCGGCCGCGTTCTGCGCAGGGCGACCATTCTCGACGCAGAAGCGAACCTTTTGCGAAGCAGACTGTCTCCCTCGACCGGCGCACCAGTCTTGACGCCGTAGTCCTGCGGCCCGCTGATAGCAGTTTAACCCATCACGACTCCAAAACTTCTCTCGCCTCGCTCCAAACAGACAACAGCACCGACGAAGCCTTCGTCAAGTGCAAGTATTCTAAATGCGCTTCACGAGCCCCCCTAGCAGACGCCAAAAGACATTATAAAACTTGCCACAATTGTACTACGACGTACTGTTCTAAGGAATGTAGAAGAGCTCACTGGGAGAAACATAGAAAAGTTTGTTTGCACACCAGAGCGAGTACATTATGCAGACAGATAATAGCAGCGGCCAAGGAAGACGCAGATTCATTGCATCAAATCAGCACTATAGCGCACAAAGGCTATTTAGCTCAAGGAAGAGGCGTCGTCAAAGTGTTCTTCACGAGCCCAGAGGCTGCAGAAAAGTTCACCACCCACGGCTTCCAGTACCTAACCGAACCAGAGTTCGTGAAATGGACTTCGCTCCAGCCGAACGAGATGGGGGTGGAACTGTACACGGAGGTGGTGAAGCTATGCAAGAGTTATAACCCGGAGACGAGGGTGATATTGTACGTGGCTGTGTGCGTTATCAGTGAAGTGCCTACCAAAGGTGCTGTGAAGTGGGAGCGGCAGATGGTGTCGCGATGCGCCAAGCTACGCCTCAGCAAGACCGTCACCGCCGCCATCCAGGAACAAAACAGGAGACGACACAGGAGAGACAGCAAGAGCACGCCCGAAGACCGAGAGACGTTGATACTCACTTCCAAGATGTGCAACGCGGGAGAGAAGAATGCCGCCACCGCGCATAAGTTTAGGGAAATCTGCTTCCACAACATATCCCAAGAGTTGGAAAGCAGAGGAGTTAATCTGAAGAAGCATTTCCCCGAAGTTTACTCGAGGCTAGCGGCGTACGTGGACGGCACGAGCGACAGGTTCATACCGATGACCATATACCCTAAAGACGTGACGAGTGGAAAATCCTTTATGTGCATCATCATGCCGGATAGCGAGGTAGAGAGTGGGACGCCGGTAGATGGTAAAGTGACCACCGTAGACGTTGGCGTAGACCGATCCCGACACCAGCTGTCCACTCCCATGTGAGAATATTGTTATGTAGGTAACAAGACTTTGTCTAATCGGTGTAACCGTATTTATTCATTATATCGATGGTGTGACGATGTGTTACTTCCCTTTGCCATTCCGTATTTATTAAAATCCTCGATTGTGAATCTCGTGTGTGGAACGATGTGTATGTTTTGTTAGCTAGTTAAATATACTTAATATCGTTTGCTATATAAAAATATATTTATAATTTTATATACTGAGGCTCATAATTGTGTCTAGTGTGCTTAATATTGTTATATAAAGCTAAGCGCCTTTGAACCTTTTAGCCTGAACGCCAATCCAATGAAATTTAATCAATATTTCGATGTACATATATTTGGCTTATCGTTCAAATATAAAGATCTGTAAAAATCAGATAAAAAATATCGTAAAATATAACTTAAAATAAAAGTTTAAAGAATTATTTTTGAATTAGTAAAGGTAGTTTCATATTTCAGGTCCTAGGACATTTATAGTTTCGTCTATACCTAGTTATTTAATTAGAGATGTTTGTTTAATAAAATAATTATACTATGTTGTGACATGTGTTGTACCAAGTTATACATTCTACATAAGCATTTATAAAATAATAGCTTGTTTGTGCGAAACGACAATAGTCTAATATTTATCGCTAAGCCTACAGTGGCACAGAGTATTTAAGAGTTAATAAGAAAATGCTTTTATCGTTTAAAGATATAATTTTTATAAAAGAATGCTTGGATATGCATGAAAAATTAGAAAATCATTTCATAGATTTAGTATTTTATCTTAGATAGTTTCAAATACAAATATCAAGTAAATATAATCGATTTTATATCGAGATTTCTAAAACAGACAAGTAAGGGCTCCACATATAGTGTATTATTGGGGATTTTTAAAACATAATTATCGCAAAATAGGTAAAGCTTTGATGTCAGTTATAATAATTCCAATAAAACGGGATTATGTTGTAATAATAAGATATTTAAAGTGGGGTCCCTTGCATCATCGCCCATTAACGTAACCATCATGATAAAACATTTTATTTATTTATTTCACTTTAAGACTTGAATGGTGAGGACGTGCAAGTGTAAAACCTACTTATAAAATTACATTCCATTAAATTATAAAACGGCACAAATATGAAATAAGAATTTTTATAATCAATGATGGTGCCAATAAATTAATAAAATATCGTGCTTTGAAATCGTTTGTATTAATGTCGTGATTAATATCACTTTAATGTTACAATGTGCATGTATATTATGACGTCACTCGTACCGCTTTACCAAGCATTTTTTTAAATTATTGTTATTTATCTATATGTACTTTGTAATATGTCTAGATATTGTCATGAATTATTGAAATGTAATATTATTACATTCTGTTATAACATTAAATTGTAGATAAATTATGTAAATTAAAATCGTTTTGATCTTCAATATTATTGAATATAACCAGAGTTACAAGAGATATGTGACTAAGAGTTAATATTGTTTGAATATAATTTATTTACAGAATATTAATGTATGAAAGTTTGTTACATATTTGAACTTTATTCCCTCGAAAGCTTTGTACTTTGATACAAAAATAAATCAAAAGAAATAATTGTAAACATGTTTAAAACTAACGCTCACGAATTTTTCTAGTAATCTGTAATGAAGCGTTATAATTTAGATGTTTTGGACTAAACTATACCTATTCGTAAAACCAAAATTGAATACCTACATTTATTATAGTGTTGCCATATCAATTGTTTTATTATTCTGTACTCCAAATTTTTTATCTAGTTGTTCCTTATGTACCATTTCAAATAAATGGCCCAGCTATAATATCGTTTTCCTTATTATAAAAAAACCTTCCATTTAGCAAATCCTTTACCTTCCTCACTGATTTATTTGTATTCAATTGAAAGTAATGCCGTTTAATCATATCCTCGAGAATATAGGTAGGTAATGACAGTTGCGACTGCGAGAGGTGCAGTAAACTATGGTTCCTCTCTTTCTCCTTTTTCCTATATATTCAAAACCCGACAAAAGACCTGAGATATCAATGTATTTGCTTTATATAAGAATAATCACACACAGTATTAGGTTCCTTCTCTAGATACAAGTCTTGCGTCATGACTGTTATCAGAAACTCGAGAAACTTTTTGCTTTCACGTCACCCAAACCCAGAACAACATGTAAGAGATTTTTCATCTAGTCTTCCCTTATGTACCATTTCAAATACATGGCCCAGTTATGATATCGTTTGAAAAATATTAACAGGTCATACAAACATTGGTCTCGATGCGGGAATCAAACCCAGGCCGCGGCCTCTATAACTGACATTCAACCCAATGCATTACGAACTACGGAGGCATTAAAATAATATACTGCACTAGTTATTGCTTTCAAACAATGGAATCATAACAGTATTATCTCTTATGTAATTCCAGGAAATGATATTTTCCTTGATTTTCATGGCTTGATTTTCATTGGAGACCGCTTCTTAGTTTAACACTAGATGGCGTTGACGTCGGTAAATCAGCTTCCTCTATCGTACAAGACAAGAAATACTAATTTATCGGTTCAATCAACTAGAATGTCAACCCTAAAACATAAAGGATTAAATAGACAGATCGCTTCGCTTTCAACAATAAAGTGCTTTGTTGATTTCCGAACGCATCCTCCGAACTTTGATCCAGGCAATGACACTCATATGACATCAGCTGATGAAACGCGGGTCTCTTAGCTAATAAATTTTGTGCGTAAAATTAATTTAAATTGTAAAAGTGCTTCAGTCGAATAATATATCAAAATGACCATACTCGCAACACCACATGCTATATACGCAGCGGTACCTCTTTCGGTGTTAGTGGCAATCGGTTTAATAAGGAAGTGGAAGTCTAGAAATTGGGCAAAATGCACCAGCTATACATGTTTGAGGGGCAAAACCTTTCTTATCACCGGCGCTAACAGTGGTATTGGCTTGGAGACGGCCAAAGCGCTGGTTAAGAGGAAAGCGCGCGTAATTTTCGCATGCAGAGACATTGATAAGGCCAAAGCCGCTATTGCGGAAATCAGGAAGGAACAACCCAATGGAGGCGAATTGGTAAGAAATATATAAATCATTTCTATAAACATTATATATTTCATAAATTTTCCGTTTATTAGACTATGTAATGTACTGAAACATTAACAAAAGACAATGTGAAATGCTTTCACAGGTGTATGTTTCTATATTTAGTGATAACGCAACTCATAACAGATAGATATTCTATATTAAACCACTCTCACTTATCTCGAGACAACAAACATTTACAATGGCTGCCATAAGCTATTAATCAATAAATTCAATGTGTAAGATAAAAGTTTCATGAAATATTCTGTTGTTTGTTGACTTTTTATTTATTCTAATTAATGTTAGATTCTATAAAAGTCACTTGATTGGATTGAGATATAATTGTCTTATTGTTAAACCAGTTATTTATAAAGAGTTAACTACAAATTTAAATGAATACTGCATTACATAAACAACAAAGTAAATGCTATTTACAAAGAAGGATTAAAAATATAATTATTTATGACAGGTTATATTACATCTCATAATGCCAAATAGGTAACATTAAGCTATACATTGTTCATTAAAAATATGTATTTTTAAGCCAAACATGTCATAAAGATTGCATCGGCATAGCAATTGAAAAAAAATGATGTAAATGAGCCACAATTCAACTCAAAAATTTGCATTCTTGTTTTTGTTTCTGCACACTAATAAATAATAAATACACCTAACAGGCACATTCATAGTCCTGACCCCACACTATGATTGATTCTTGTGTTGTGTGTTATCAGTAACTACAAGAGAATTTTTGGTCTCACAAACACTAAGACCCAAAACAAATTCCTGTGAATCACAGAAATATTTATCCTAGTGCCGGGATTGAACCTGCAATCTCTCATTTCACAGCTGGGGTTTAATACGGAGGCTGTCATAATCATATTTTCATTGTTTTGTACGTGTGCTTAATTATACATTCATTTATGCTAAATTGACTATCTCAATAAATGATGCAGGACAATCTGTCTAAAAATAAAAACACTAAAATGTGCAAACTGCCAGTTGAAAACTTTTTGTTACAAGTAATAAGATGTTACAGCATTCCACTTATTACAGATCCCAATGCAACTGGATCTGGCATCATTTGAATCTATTGAAAACTTTGTGGAGTTGGTAAAAGCCGGATTCCACAAGATTGATGTGCTGATCAACAATGCGGGAGTGGTGGTACCACTGGAGCAAGACCAAAAGACCAAGGAAGGGTTTGAGATACATTTTGGAGTCAACCATTTAGGTCACTTCTACTTAACCAACTTATTAATGGAACATTTAAGAAGGGCCACACCAAGCAGGTTAGTAGTTATTTATTGACATTTTTAAAGAATAATTATAAGTGTAAAATAGTTACAAAAACAGGTTAATTTTTAAAGTTAATTTTTTGTGATCAACACATTTTTTTGTATTACTTTGTTTCTTTCTTTAACAATAGACAAAAGAACCATTTTCATCATCCAAACCCATTTTAGGCTTACCTTCCTGTTTACATGACTGAAACTCTTCGCCTAATTGATAGCGACCCTGATAAACATCCAGACCTCTTTAAAAAAATCTGAGCATATCTTAGTCTTTTAGAGAATCATATTATTCTTATGAAAAATTACAGTATCAGTCCAAATGCATGTTGATGTTATATTTTCTATACATGGTAATATATCAACAAACATTCACATTCTAACTGTGATGAAACCTATCAGGCAGAACAAATTAGTAGGGGCATGTGAAAGCATTAACTATTTTGTCCTATCAAGCTAAACTCACCCAAATTCACACATGTTAAGATTCAGAATAGCATGCACAAATAAAGTGTCAATTATGAAAGTAAAGATAGCTACTACACTTCACAATGAACTGTTCTAATTAAATAAAACTAGCAGTAACTAGGAGAATTCACACTGTTACACAATCATTGTATGCTTCTATAAAGAAATAAGTATATATGTTGTATGTAGGATTGTGACCTTCTTACAAAGTTTGCTTTACATTGTCTATGTGCAATTGAATTTAAAAATAAATAATTATAATTATAGTTATCAGCTCGCCAAGAAATGTTAATGAAAGAATACAGCATTTTGCAGTGTTCTGATTTGGAAAGTAATTACTAGTTTATGCACAAAAATTCAGTATTTCTAGCTCTTATCATAATGAGATAAAATAACTATTTGAAATGACGCCAGAATACCATATTATACTAACCTTCCAGTCCATCATCTTTGACCACATAAAATTGTTCATCAAAAATATCTCCCTCTAGGATTTCCAGTTAGAATATTATAAAATAACTAGAAAATTAATCTTATGAAATAGCTAAACAAAACAAAGCATCAATTTTAAAACGCCTATGCCCGAATACTCAAATGCCCCTTAAATATTATGTTGCACTAATCTACGCAAGTCCCGCTTAAATGTACTGATTAAGTGGGACGTTTGTGATGAAGTGCAACTTAACATTTAAATGGCGTTTGAGTATTCGAGCACTAAGTACTTGATTATGATGCAACATAAAAAGTTTTAAATAATTATAACACATGACATGTTAAATATTTTTCATGTTTGTGGTAAAATTATTTATATCAGATTCAAGCTTTCCAATCTTATTTATTGATTGAAATAGGTAAACCAACATGTATAATAAAAATTGAATATAAATGAACTAAAAATAACCAAAACTATCTTTCCAGAATAGTGATTGTGTCATCAACACTGCATGAAAAAGGTAAAATTGACTTTGACGACTTGAACCTGAAGACTCAGATAGAGCAAGCGAAGAGTGGTAAAGTCAAGGGCCGTCATAATCCGGGCTACTGCAACTCGAAGCTCATGAATGTGTACTTCGCGAGGGCGCTGGCCGCGAAACTCAGAGGATCTGGGATTGATGTGAACGCCTGCTGTCCAGGATTTTGCTACACTAATTTGTTCAGGTAAGTTTGAGTATGAATAATGCCTACCAGGTCGTGAGTAGTTTACAAGATATATGTACTATAAGTTACAACAGACTTTGGTGTCACAACAAAAAAAAAAAGAAATTTGTCAGCCTCAAACACTTATACCGGAATTTCGTGCGGTAAGTAAGATTGTCTTATATCAAAAAGTTGCTGTAGATAGACAGCGTCCGTCCGGATAGCGATCAACGTATACGATAATAGCACGGAATACTAAATAATAGTAAACACGTCGTGATGACCCACGCAAACGTGTCCGCTTCGCTTTCGAACAAGCCGGCATCATTGTTTTCTCTATTTAGATACCACAGTTCCGCTGCACTTGTCGTCGCTATGTGTATTGTAGTACTTAGTATACACAAAATCGAAATCGTGATCTTTCGTTCCACACCCGGCTTCTAGCCCAACACGCAACAGTTATGATGATACTAAAACCTAATCTGCCAGCGTACCTTGACCCGTCAGTGTGTATAACAGTGAATGGCACATATTGGACGTAAATCTCAATGACGCATGACTTGGAACGGTGTGATGCCCATGCCGTACTCGGGAGTATACAGGTGTCCCAAAACTAGACGATAAACCGGTAACCAGAGATAGACCAAGTTATGACGGTACAGGAACAAAAAGAAATATAGTCCTATCCCCGATAGTTTTCAAGATACAGCCTCCAAAGTAGATTTTTTCAATTTTTACTAGAAAGGCTGTATCTTGAAAAGTATCAGGGATAGGACTATGATATTTGTTGTTACTGTGCCGTCATAGCTTAGTCTATCCCTGATTACCAGCATAATTATCTCATTTTATAGTCATTCGCACCAATTACTGATAGCGATAACAAATAACATGGCAGGGATTCGTCACGGGCACGGAACTCCTTGGCAATCGAAAGTTTAAGGCATAGTTCTTTCGGTATATTTTCCGTAAACAGAAAATAAGGATTCACGGGTTAAAAAACGCCGCAATGGAATGTATTATAATATTATTGACCACGAATTTGCATTCAATACATCAATAGTTATAAAATACCACATGTTACCAAGAGCAATAATCGTTATTTATTTGGTTTCATTGCGTGTTAGTGTTTACATTTTTAGTGGCATTGTTCTCAATGTCATAACAACACGTTTTATACATGACAAGCATCGCCAATCAGTTAGCTGTTCCTTATATAGTTGAGCGATTACTATTGTAAAAATTGTTACACAATCGAATAATTGAAATGAATTCGTAATCGTTTAATAATTCATTGTTTTATAGCGTCCTTAGCGTACAGCAAGTTTAGTACAATAGGACAGGCTGTTCGATCGATTTCGATCTTAGCAACGAAACAAAACTGGTAGCAATTGACAATTAATTGTATAAGGTTCGGGTTTTATGGGGCCAAAAAGTATTTCCTTTGTTTTGTCTTCTTCGCTCCAACTGAATTCAAGTCGTCAAAAAATACAATAACTAAAATAGGTTTTAAAACTGTCTAGGAATAATGCCGTATATCATTTATCTTACTGTGGGATCATAATTTTGTGTGTATAAATGGTATATTCTTATACTATGTGTTTTACATTTCAGACATTCAGTAAGATGGTACCACTACATTCTCATGGCGCCGATATTTTTGTTGTTCATGAGGTCTGCGAATCAGGTGAGGCATTTGAACCAAGTCTAAATGGTGTTTGTAAAAAGTCACAGTCTGGATAATTATCACCATTATGTACTGTTTATGTGAAAAATATTTTTGAAAGATTCTGTTGTATATAAACTCCCATATGTAGCGAGGTTCAATGAAAATTAGCGGAATAACGTTTGTTAAATACTCCAAGTAGGTACAGACAGTAGATTCTCAAACCATTTGCGCATCGGTTTTATAGTCGTAACTCGTAAGTCATTAATTTGTCGCGTTTTAATACCTTTGAATTGTTTAAACGCTAAATTATATGCAATATATTCTCCAAATACGTTTAGTTAGATACTACTTGCCCGATCTATTTATATTCAAGCCATTATATGTAAATTTGTAAAACAACAACACACTTCTGGTTAGACTAAGTATTATCATACACGTAAGATATTTAGAACCACGAATATTTACATCATTGTAAATAGCTCGTGACGTAAGTCATAAATGTATTAGCACTACTAAACACGAAGTATAATAATAAAATTTTGCGTGACGTCAAACAACCGAGTTACGAGCTTATTACTAGATGCGTTTCGTAATTCATGTGATAATATTCATTTAGTAGCAAGTTTATATACTGGTTTGATAGGAAAGAACCATAGCCTCGCGGCTCGCCTTTATCCGGACAAACAAGTAAACGGTTTTAGTTAAACAATGAAAATATAAGAGATATATAATGTCGCATATTTCCAGCAGTGGTATCTTTAGAGAGTGGATTGTAGAGCCCTCATATTGTAAAACGTTTTCAAGCTAAATGCTAATAAAATATCTATTCTCCATTTTATCGATTTTGAAAAGGCAACTTGGGTTATTTTATCGACAAGCTCTGATTTGAGTCCCATATTTTACTAAAATGAGAGTATATTTCCAAATTCTTTTATAATGAATATGTGTATATTTTCCAGGGTGCGCAAACAATTCTGTTCTGCGCGACTGACTACACAATGGAGGGGAAATCGGGCAAATTCTACCGTGATTGCGCGGAGTACAACTCCTCATATCCCTTCGACAAAGCTGAAGAAACCAAACTGTGGGACGTGAGCGAAGAACTCGTCAAGGCTAGAAAGCCTTTGTGAATCTCTAGTTTGAGGGTCTAGCCGACTACTACGTATTAAACCATGATCGTACTATGAACGTTTCAGCTAAAAACGTATTTTTTGCATGTAATATTGAATGTTACCAGACGGCAACAGGACAGTTAACAACTAGTTTCTACGTAATCTGTAAAAGTGCTAGGTATTTGTCTAAAACGTTCATAGTCCGCCCCTATGCTATGTTGCAGTGGCAGAGACCCTTAAAGTTAATTGGCTTCTCGAATAATTTCTGCCTACACAGGGTATATCAAGACTGCGACCGAAAACGAAGCCAGATTGTAGAATTAGTGACTTCAGAGAGAATGCAACTAAAAATCGTCAATACTTTTCTTTTTTATAATTTTATACATATCGTCGTATTTGGGTGATAAGTTTTTCTAAAATAATAATGTACTTCTTTTATTTTTAAAGGACGCAATGGTACGCAAAGGTTTAAATTACTATTATCACAAATCTAGGTATTTATCAACCAAATACGATGATTTTAAAAAAATTGCAAATGTCTGTCGCTTTTTTTTTGCGAAATTTTTATTTGCATTTTGTCTGTAATCACTAAACCTACCACCTGGCGTCGTTATCGGTCGCAGGCTTGATATACCCGGTATTTTGTTAAAGCCATAGTTTAGTCCTAGGTTGGACGGAAATTTTGGAAAATAAATGGGAATTAGTTGTTGGTGTTTATGTGAATAATTCCAAATGTATAGTGGTAGAATACCCGTCATATGTATGTTGTCGGGTCGCGGGCGATCAATAGTGTAGCGTTAGTAAAGACATGTAGTTTTTATATTATTTATTAAATTTTTAAATGGGTTTTGTGTTTTATTTTTAGTTTGTAGTGTATGTGCAATTTAAGACATTTTTTTTTCCCATGCTTAAAATACAGCGCATCATTATCAAATAGAATATAGATCATGTATCAGTAATGGAAGAGTGCATTTTGAATCAATGCATAATTTTTAAATCAACTGCATTTTTATTGCCTATTCCCTTAAACTGCCTTACATAAATGACGAGTACATTTATAGTAAAGACTTTGAATTATTTCGACTTGTATTATTTCGATAATTTCTTTTTAAACCGTTGATTATAAATAGTTCATAAACAATATCCTACCTGTGGCTCTAAGTGCAGAAAACTATGGAAACGGCTTCACAGTTCAGGAGTATCCTGTAAGTGAGAATAAATATAGAGACAAAATGTTCTAACACACAAGCATTACTGTGCTTATGATCCGATGTTAGTAGGCAGTATTTACAAAGGGGAGGCTTTTGCTCAAATGTTGGACACACTAGTTTAATAATAAATAATACTGGGACCTAAGAAAAACGTAAAAGTAAAGATACAAGTCTAACAAAATATTTAAAGTCCTCTTTTTGCTGGTCAAATGTTATGGAGTGATCATGGTCTTAAAAACTGATTGTATACATATGTACATACCCAAACACAGACACTAAATAACATGTAGACAAATTTCCACTAAAAACTTTATTAACAGAGCACATATTCACACTTATTTAAAAAAAAAACTCACTATTTTATTTACAACATCAAGCGCGACGGATACTACCGCGTACGCGCGCGGCGTAGACACTATTAAATTTTGATTGTAACATCCAAACTACCCTACAAAACTTGAATAAAATAACATCGTGCTATCTTTACAGTTTACATATTGAATATGTTCCGTACCTGTACCGATAGATGTCGTTGCTTGTCTTTTATAAGTTTTTGGAAACCAAGTAGAAAATAACGGCCGATAGGAATTTTGTTATACGGACCTTTTGCTCCAACTTAACTCCGCTGACTACTGGAATATCTACAGGTGTCATAAAGGTAGCGTCGAACCTAGGATACCTTTACATAATGAAACTCGAACTAAAGTAAGAATCAAATCAAATCAAACCAATGTTAAGGAATTACTTACTAGTCATTCATACAACCTGCTATCTCGGCCAGTGTCTCGCCACCCTGCTTTACCTTTAGCAACACTAGTATTTAGGGTTTACATTGCATAATGCATGAAATAAAAAAAACAATACAGTGCATCAATCAGTTTTATTTGACTAACAAGCAAAAACTTAACAATATTTGGGTCTCATACAATGAGATTAGGCCTAAGATCAGGCGCACTAGCGAAATATAACGAGTATGTATCATGCATTTAAAATTGTTACAATATGAACGGTAAGGCAATAAAGATTATTTATTTAGCCAAGAAATATTTTGTAACAAAAATAGCCTGAATAAAATAAAACAGACATAAAATGCATTTGTTTTATTTTCCCCAGAATTTCTCCAAATAATGCTAAAATACGTCTTTTTGATTGATCCATTTGCCAATTTCAGTTTTTCACCGCGGCGTACCATAATTTCATACCTATTTCTATTTGCCCATTTACAATTTCGCGATGAGCTGCCAGCGAGCTAGACTGTAGGTGTAGATTCTCTCAAAACTTATTACTAGCAATCACAAATCGAGACAGAAAATCACTGATATATTTGTAGCGAGCAAAAATCAAGACCCAGAATCGCTTATATACATCCAGCTCTTAGCTCAAAATAATACTAAATATAATAATTCTATTCTAATTTAGTTATAGTCGCTAGTGCACCAACAATAAGATCTGATTTTACGATAAATCTCCATGTATAAATACTTTCGAGCCATTGTGGAATAAAAGCACGATTGTAAATAAATGCGAAAGTAAAAAACCTTAACGACATGGTAACCACAGAAGCCAGGCACTTAGTGATACGTTACAACTAAATATATTACAAATTCGCGTGTACACAAACATTGGACTTATAGATTGACAACTTCGTGCGCATCCCTCCCGTGGACTTGAGGTTTTATAAACTGACATGACAAGGAGACTCTAATCTTCCTGATAAGTAACATAAGTAAGTACAGAGCAAATCAAATTTTAATATTGTATCCACGCCGACAGCCGAATTTATAGGCATGAGGTGAAATTTATTTTACCACACGTCCCCTACAAATCATGTGCCATTTCACATGTTTTCTATTCTGGCATTAATAGGCCACAGTAGGATTGCCCGTAGTTTATCAGGCTATTGTGATGTCTTCCAGTTTCAATAGAAAATATACGCACACCTGTAAAAGGCGTACGCGAGGAAACGTCAGAAAGTTTAATTCACAAGTCTTATATTGATGTACAAGCTTTTATCATTAAAGTGAGTCTCTCTCGTGCATAATTTATTTTCTTGACCATCTATAAAAACCAATGTCGGAAACCGGAATAATTTTCCTTCAAGTCAATAGCGTTATCACATATTTTTTTCAAAATATTTTCCCACATGTCATGAACACGTACTTATATAATCCGAGTATAAGTATCAAATGCAATATTTAAGGAATTCATAAACAGTCAAACTCTACGCAAATCTATCAAATGTGATTATTAAATTCATTTCATTATTTTATTTTTACATTATATTTATAATTGATACTGTTAAGGCAGAATGTATTAACAATGAACATGAAACGTTCTATGTTTGAAGTGAAACTTCTACACCAAAATTTGGAATAATGATTCATACGAAAATGATAAGTATCGACTTTTAATTAAAAGTATTTATCAGTTGATTGAGTATAAAAAATTCACTTCAAACATTTTCATAATTAGATCTTACATCGAACACATATCAACATTGTTTAATACATTTGATAATACATGCTATCAGATATGGAGGTAGAATAATTTGTCTTATTCTAATTACATTTTATTTAATTGGTGCTGATTAAGATTCAGAGGTTACTTAAAAAACAATAATCTATTACATACCTGGCATATCTAAGTGCATAATTACTATACAAATCACTTTACAAAAGCGTTCATTTATCATAATTAGCCTAAGGATATTAAACGGATTTTCGAGAATTTTAAGAATTTGAGTTAAAGTTAGCCCCAATTTGATTGAAAGCCTTTGAATTTTTGGCTGGAAAACCAACACATTCGGACGGCTATATAATCTACCATATACTACGGTATATTTAAAATAATTATTTAAGCATGCAATCTTTAAAAAATTAAGAACTTAAAACTGCTTAAGCATTTTCAAACTGTTAATCATTTCCACTCGCATATTATACAATTCTTTGGTATTCTATATAACTGCTTTTAGTATATACAAAACGAATGGAATGTACACTTCACAGAACATAATATACAACCAAATGATACATAATCACAACCAATATGTCTTTAATTCAATAGAAATAAAATAGATTAAACGCCAATTTTTTTTTATGTTTAATCTCCTAAATTGTGCATAATCATATAACCACTTTGGTCACAGTATGAATTAACTGTGTAATAAAATATTTTATTTACCCTTTTTGTCTTTTCGTATACATCATACGAATAGTGAAGATTTCATAGAATATGTTGAATTTTACAACTATAACTATTTTACTCCAATAATTAATCTTCTTCAGCACATATAACTCTAACTGCTTTATTAATAGACAGTTTTAAAACCTAGTTTAGCCAACGCATATTTTGTCTTCTTAGCTAAAACTGAATCTAAAGTCGTTGGAAAAGGAAAAAACATTCGATAACTATAATAGGTTTTAAGACTGTCTGTGAATATGGGCGCTAGTTAATAAAGTAATCATAAAAAATAACAGCAGGTATGAAACTATTCAAATTACTCAGAATGTATATTTTCTTCGTGATTATCCTATTTATATTTACTAAAATATCTCTCTCATTAATTTAACATACCCACATACCTTAAAGTTCAGTGCATTCTAATCTACTAAGTATAAATATGTAATCAACACATATTTACAAATACCACTATTTAGGCCCCTTAGCAAATATCTTAAGTTAATTACATTTCTGAAGAAACATTATTTTTCAAAACATTTGAAATACAAAAGTGATGTGTAACAATTGTGATAAATTCATAATTTTTATAAATTGTGCATATTTAAAGCCATAAAAACATAATTTACGACATTTTATTATTGGTGTTCATCTTAGTAGCTTTGAAATTTTCTCTCTTTAATATATTGACAACTACTTTTTTAATCTTTACGAGATTTCAATTCACAGCTTATCAGAATATAAAAGTTTCTGTTTATCGATATCATTTATGACTACAATTCACATAAGTAATACATGTATTGCATTTTTTACAGTGTTAATTATCAGTTATTTTAGCCTTTGGCTTTTACAGTTCCACCGTTTTTTTTTTAAAATTTTATTGTATGTATGTTTTATCGATAGTCGATACTAACAAATTTTAGGTACATAGCCTGCCTCATATTTCGCAAGGATAACACGGCTCCTACTTTCAGCAACCCCTTTCATTCCACATTGATTTATCACAACTATTTAGGCAAGTAATAACTCGATGACACTTATCGATTATTAAATCGATATCGATAAACAACATCACTAACCTGCTAGTCCACGAAGGCATACTATCGCTATAAATAGGTAAAATGTTTGACACAGCACCGAGTCAGGGTCGCGTCTCATACGTCACTGAATCTGGAGCAGCAGGTCGCCCTGAATCCGCTGGCGGGGCCTCGGCCGTGGAGCGTCACTGTGTCCGGGTGGTGAAGGAGACTTAGCTCCTTCTCAGCTTTTTGCTCTAGTTCTACCCACCTGGAGAGTAAATAAATTATGGGGTTATGAATATAGATTATTCTGGTCAATTTGCGGAATAAAGATGCGACATATTAATAAATGTGGATTAGGCGTGTTTGTTGTTAAGAAATATAATTGTTTTTATTCTGTAAATGTATGTTGGTTTTATAAATATACAATTAATAGATGGGTTATTTATTTCCGTGAAATACACATTCAAATAAATGTATTTGCAACATAAAATATCACCTTGAGTGATACTGCGAAGTGTGAGTCGTATGAATAGATATAAAAGTTATGCAAGTTCGTTATGTTATTTGTCACGTACAAACATTATTTTCAGGGACAGTAGTATAGGTACATCAGTATTGATTTTACCTAAATTCCTTTATAACTTATTCATTAGCATAACCCTATCAATGCCAAGCGGAGATCTTATATAAAATATAATGGTAATAATTTAAATTTACGGCAATTTTACGACTTTGCATAAACATCTTACGAAGAGGGAAGCCGTATCTTCTTTATGTGCAGTTTGCAATCACTGCAACAACCAGAAGCAAATAAATTTGTAGTGTTAAATGAACCGTATTAATGGCAATACGTTCTGGCAGAGTGCGTTCATAATTGGGTACCTGCGCTAGTTATGTAGGTATCTACATCGCACCAATTTAATGGCCTATTAAATATCAATATGCTAATATTTTAATATCTGCTATCCAACAGTCACAAATACAATCACGAACTAAAAATAACAAGAGGAAATTTTCAGACTTTTCAGTGTCACAATACTTAATCTCAAATCCAAAATGCATTGCCCATACAAACATTTGTCTCGATGCAAGGACAGGATCGGCGATCTATTCTTTCATATATACGAGTTTTGACTCAATGCCGCAGGGAGGCTTCAATTACAAATATTTTATACTTAGGTGCGGAATATTAAAAATCTTTGGTGAAAATGTATAGATGCCTTTGCTGCCAAAATCAATCTGAAACCATTTTTATGGCAGGTACGATGCGGTTAACACTAAATTATCATGGCTTTTAAGAAAACAATACTCCCAAAAGCATTTACAATATGGCGCTCAAACAGCCGTCTCAAATACAAAAGAACCCAGACTCACTCAATTCGTATTTTGTTTTAATTATTTTATTTGCAGAAAATATTGGATTAATCGGTAACAGTTCAGCTTTTCTTAACACTTTTAATTTGAGATACTGGTGGTAGGTCTCTCATAATATGTGAGAGGCCGCCTGGGTAGGTACCACCGCAATGTTTATTTCTTCCGCCAAACAGCAGTGTAAATGCACTGTTGTGTTCCGGTTTGAAGGACATTGTAGCCAGAGTAACTACTGGACATATCGAGACTTAACATCTTATGTCTCAGGATGGCGAGCGCAGTGGAATGCCAAGCATTGCCTTGTAACTCATGGTGTTGTTTGGTATTGCTACTGTCCATGAGCGGTCGTATCGCTTACCATCAGGCGAATGGCAGGCTCGTCTCTCATTCAATGCAATAAAAAAAAAGATAAATATCCGCACTTGTATCGGGTTTGTGTGTAGGGGGGCAGATACGACCTTTTTATCTTGTGACTGTTGGATATTTTTTTATTATACTCAATTTTCTTAAATGTAAATGTACTATGTAGTCACAGTCATTAAGTTGAAAAGCACTCTTCAGAGCTGGTAACTGCAGTGGCCATGTCAAGTGACATTATGTAAGTTGAAATTAAACTTGAGAGCAATGCGACAACTCAAACGTTGCATAACCCTGCGCCACGTGAAAACGGATTGTGTAAGTTAACCGTCAAACCAGCGCAGAGTTCAATGTAAGATTACAAACTTGATTGAATATTGATTTACATTATATCGAACGCATGTATGGTATGTAAGGACCGCCAATTCGCACTAGGTCAGCGTGGAATATATGGCCTAACCCTTCTCAATCGTGCTCTCGATTGTAAAGGAAGCCTGTATCCTGCAGTGGGACGTATATGAGCTGATACAGAATTCAGAACGCATACAAAAACTGGCTTAGATTGACGGCTTTGCTGGTCTGTTTCGGTCAGGGAGTAACGAGTGGCTGAGGCCCAATCTCACTTTCCGACTTCCGTTTCATTTTGAAAGGCCAACAACGCACCTAAGATCCTTGTGCAGATGTTCAAAGGCGACAGTAAATACTTACCCTCATGTAATCCATTTGCTCGTTTCCCAGACATATGCCAATAAAAATATACGAGCATAAAATATTGTCGAGGGAGAAACAAACTACGGAGACGAAGGCCACGAGTAAAATCCCAGGAAAAACATATATGACATAATGTTTATGTAAATCTTTACGGCTTAGTTATCACACGCTCAACATTAAATGCAGAGGAAAAATGCGCAAGGCAAAATGCTCGAGGTTTTCAAAAATTATTTAAGGTAAATAAAGTCTACCAACCCATAGTGGGTTAGTGTACTGAACTATCTATCGTAGAGTAGAGCAGTGCTTAAAAATTATATTGTTTGCTTATAATAAAGTTTTTTTTTTCTCCTTCTTTAGTTCTTATAAATTTCATCATCATCACCAGCCCGTTGCAGTCCACTGCTGGACATAGGCCTCTCCCAAGGTACGCCACAGAGCCCCATCTGCTGCTTTACGCATCCAGTCGATGCCGGCCCTTTGTGCAAGTCGTCTCTTATGAATTTACCAACATACAAAGCTTCACCATTATTTCCAGGTTAAGTGAAATCTTCACACTTAATTCCTGTAAGTACCTATTGAAAGACGTAGAAAATTAACCATACCTTTGTACAGCCATGGAGAACGCTTCCACAACGTTGTTGTCGTTCTTGGCCGACGTTTCGATGTAAGTGGCAATTTTATTGTCCTCGCACCATTGTTTCAGCTGGTCGTACGTGACCTCCCTGTCTTTCGACGATACGTCCGACTGCAAAGATACAAACAAACCTTATATTACATATGATATAGTAATCAAGATAGCGATTACTATACAGGATGTAAAGGAATAGTAACCCCAGTGTGTCGCCTGGGGATCAGCCTGTGCATAATAAATATAAAATACAAATAAACCCAATATAAGTACCCAAATGTATATTCGGTTTTAAATAAGCCGTCATAACTGTGTTGACTAGTGACTAGTGAGAAATAATAATGGTAATCGTTTCTCGTCATTCTATAATTTATTTGCACCACATTTGTACTTACAATCACGTGTTAGTGAGGCCATTTACCCGTGCTAATATAAAAAATATTAGAGTACTTCTAAACCACAACCTTGGTCTAGATTTATTTTGAGTAATAACATTTAATAAACCTCATCATTAAGTCTGTCGTCACGCGATCTCGAGAAGGACAGAGTAACATAATTAATTCAATTCACAATTTAAATTTAAATTACATTATGCTAACTAACATCAATGTCAAAATGATTATAAGATTGTTTTCAATAAGATTACAACACGCAAATGTTTTGTATGTGTTAAATTTGTACTTATAATCATCTGCAACTTTTCCAAACTTTGCAAGTGAATATACATAATATAATCTCGGATGAATATTAAAAAAAAAACAAGAGTTGTTTTTATCGCCTGCAAATTGATCAAAAAGGTCACAGTATTGCGGAATACACGGTAACATCTGCGGTTAATGCGGTCGGATAGAGTTGCTTTAATGTCTCATAAATGGAGTCTTCAAAGCTGTGCAGTGTTTGAACATAGCTCCCCTGATTCATTCTATCTGTATAGGAAAAGTCGATGACTACGATTTATAAACGATCTTGAACTGTTTGTCAAGGATAGGTAATGAAAATAGATCAATCGGGTCAAAGATTTACCGACGCGCACACATTTTAATTGATTGATTTATTTTAGGGGTTGATACTTTGCTCTCAAACTGCATGTGCAGATTTGTGTCACATAACTTTAGTTTATAAATATATTCTTGTGTAACAAATAAATTAACACGAAATATTAAATTAAAAAATGTTTCATCCTATATTTTTTTAAGAACCTTATGGCAGAAAATGCTCTATAAAACACGTAGTTCTACATAAAACTTATAAAAGGCGTATCAGCGATGGTCTGACAATAAAGGAAATTGCTATGCGTGTTTGACGACCCTGACCTTTTCAAGTCTAATTTGCACGCAGCTAAAAGTTACGCAGGGCTGCTTCGTGCTAATCATGGAATTATACATTTGCTTTTTATACACGTGGAGTATGTTAATAAAAATGTAACAATCTTAACGTGATCGTAAAATGCGGATAAATTATTTATAAGTGACATAGCATTGGAAAAAGTCTTAGTCAATTTTGATATGAAGAATTTTCAGAGAACATACAATTTGCCTAAAGCCACACCAAATGCTGGACAACTGTTTATGTGTTCTTATGTACTTGTAAAAACACAATTGTTATAAAAGTGATCGACTTGCAACTAATGCTTCTCTCTGAAAACACGAAAGTATTGTACATGAAAATCTTCAGCTTTAATGTAAACTTCAATAACTAGTAAATTAAGCTACTGCTATCGTATCAAAACTTATTCAAAACATTTCTTTAAATTGAAACTAGATATCCCTATATCTTATACATATAACTATTCTTAAAAACAGAATAATTTCTAAACAATCTGAGAGGCTGAATCACGCACTCACCTTATTCCCAACAACCATGAAGGGATACTTCTCTATGCCGTTCTTCACTCCGGCATAATGCAAGAACTCATTCAACCACATCTTGATGTTGGTGAAGGAGCTGCGGTCGTCGATGGCGTACGCCAGTATGCAGATATCGGAGCCTCGGTAGAACGGCGTCCGGAGGGACTTGAATCTCTCTTGTCCAGCTGTGTCCCATACCTGGAAGGATGATAAGGTTTAGAGGAATTCCTAAAAAAATACAACTCCAAATTACTATATATTTTGAAATAAGAGTTCGCCCCGTGACCACGAAAGCTGTAAAGCAATCGAAACGTCGATGTCAACAAATGTAAAAATTTTGCATACTGCGATGTTTTTTTTATGGTGCATGCTTCGTGAATGTAAACTTGACATGTTTTCTAAAGAATAGCTGTTGTGCATAACACGATTTGCAAAGGCTGTAGCCACGATAAAAATACAATTCCAATCGGAATCAAAAGGAGTCCAACGCAGTGGTGTACAGGAATCGAATAATCGTATTGGACATCTGTCTCCTCATAAAAATAGTGTAGAACCCTTGTGATTGAGCGATTTTTAAACAGAATACACTCTGACCCTAACGGCCTTATTCGTAGACAGATTTAAAACCTATTTTAGTTATCGAATGTTTTGTCTTCTTAACGACGCAAATAATCTGACTAGATATACATATTTTACTTTGTGTTACTCGATTGTGCCTATGTATATTTTTCAGTGATGTAAAATGTTCGCGTATCATTTCACGACCGACCACGTCAGTGACGTTAAAGTCATTACAAAACAATAGCTTCTCACTTATTTTCTCAATAAGGCTAACAAATATGTACGATTATTTAAGATATATAAATTCAGATGTATCATCTAGCCAATCTTTTCAAAAAAGATAATCAAATGATGACAGTTGTATACTTTAGCGAATAAACTAGAGATTAATGACACCAATTAAAATATGATTTACTTTTTGTTGCAAGCAGAACTCAGGTTGGTTTATAAACAATGATTATTATTAAAATATGTATAATTATGACGAACAAAAACTTTAAGAACTGTGGAGCCGGATGTCGAGGCAGGACAGATACTTCTGGCTTTATAATATTCGTAACTATTTTCAGATTTAGCGGCGAAGAAAAACATCTCGAGAAATCCTGCGTATCTAAGTTACTTCAAAATAAAGTTCGAAGAATAATGTTTATGAACCCACAATTAAGAACCTTAGAGGAGTAGGTTAAACCAGCCCTATTATTCAAAGGGACTCTTGACACCTGACCTATCACCACCATTTGCACCATTAAGATATTAAGAACTTCAAACGCGCCAAGTGCCAACCCCAATTTATTGTGACATGTATGTAGAATATGTTGCTAAAGAAAAGGCTTAAAAAAGTAAGAACGTCTTGAAAATTCCACTGTTTCTAATCCGTACTGGTAACATACTATAAAAATGCGATAAAGAAAATTTCTCTAAGACTCGTAGCCATGCAAAACGGGGTGTTTAAAGAAATCTAACTTGTGCACTATGTAACAACTAAAGTAATCGTAGACCGTTCACATCCGCCATGGCACGATAACTCGGCGGATAAACGTGTTCTCTACATAGATCGCGCAGTGCGGGGCGGCCCCAGTTATACGGCTTGTTAGCACTTGGCACTTCAAACCGGTAAAAAAAAAATATCATTGTAAATCGTGGCTATTGTTTTAAGTTTTAATGTCTGCATGTTTACTCAGGATTTCTTTAGGTGTGGATGCAGGCCGGTTCCAACAGGTCGACGTGGAGTTCCTTAGGGGAGGCCTATGTTCAGCAGTGGACCCAGTATGTTAACATGCTTTTCAACTCATTATCCTTCTCTTTCCTAGTTCCAAACATCGTGGGACGGAACATAGAAGGCGTAATGTGGGTGTCCTATTAGCACCTCTGCCTACCCCTTCTGGGAAAAAAGCATGAGTTTATGTATGTATGTAATGACAACCGTATACGATTATGAAAAGCCATGATAAAGACCACACATAGACTCGGGGGTTCGGGGTGGGGGGGTTCTATCGGGTGATAGGCTCCCTATAGTAATTAGGGAGTATTTTTTAGGCTTCAGCATTCATGTAGGGCTACAAATAAAATCCAGTTGGCAGCTTTAAAATACGGAACTCTAAATAGCATTTCCAACACAGACCTTACAAATATCGTGCCAGTTTCCGTGGCGCAGATGGTTAAGACGACTACTGTAAAACGAGACATCGCGGGTTCGATCCTCATACTGGGGACAATTTGTGAGTTCCACGAATACTTAATTTGGTTGTAAGTAACTGTTATGCGAGGCGAAAAGTCTCTCGTTGTTTGCGAAAACTATAACAAATGTCTTGTATCATTGCGTGGGGCAGCAGTCTGCGTGTGACTAAGTGAAGAACTACTTATTGTAAAAGATTGATAAATTATGTAATTTTAAATAGCTTATACATATTTATCACATACCATGTTCAAGCATAACATTTCTAAATTAACTGAAATGTTATCTATTCAAATATGAGACTTGATATATTTCTATTCGTAATTCACGTTTTATCAATAGAGCCTGAAATAGAAATAAAAAAGTGGTTTTTCCAGTTTATAAATAGTACATGTTAAATTACCTTATCAACCAACACTTTCATTAAAATACACTGGAGGTGAGAACCTGTTTCAAACATAACTCTACATAAATAATATAGTATTAACGAACATGGCATATAATTTGTCAATAAGCGGACAGCCTAGATACATTCCATTATTATATACTTAGTAGAGAAGTAATTACTCTTCTTGCTTCGCCAAGTATAATTGAAGCAGTTGGAAAAATCATTAATTCTAAATAGGTTTCCTGAACTGGTTCTATAGAATTAAGTAATTTGATTATGTAACAAAAAGTAATTTTTTATTATATATATTATAAATATTAGACATTAAGAGACTTAACATCTCATGTCTCAGGATGGCGAGCGAAGTGGAATGCCATGGAATGCTTTGTAATGCATGGTGTTGTTTGGTTTTCTACTGTCCATGAGCGGTTGTATCAGTTCCCATCAGGCGAATGGCATGCTAGTCTCGCCATTCATCGCAATAAAAAAATGAAAAAGAACTCGCTAACTATCACTATAGGCATATAAAGATATAAATAAGAATTTCGAGTTTTGGCGGGAGAATCGTAGGAATTAAATATAGCTCTAATTTTATTTTCATTAATTTACTGCATTTTAGAGTTTTATTTCATAAAGTAGGGGGAGTTTTATTCTATATAGTTATTGTATATACAGAAGTATTTCTTTAAAGGTGCATAAGTGAAGTGGAGGTTAAGCAAGAGTATTTTAAGAGATTAATTCGATTTTTTCACTGGACTCTATCCAAAGTTTTGGTAAGGTTGCTTTTGCCTTAGAAATGCGTGATATGGTGTTCCTATGGAGCGGCTGTCAGACAATGGCGGATGACGAACTTTGTTTGACCACTTTCGCCCAAATTGGGCTAATTTTTTGACAAAAATGATTACATAAGGGCTGGCTATATGCACAAACCATGTGAAGCCATAATGGAGCAAAAAATCATTTTATCACCAAATTAATTAATTAATCTTATCTATAATTAATAACCTTGACAAACTGCAGATTATAAATATGCAAGTAGAGTAGTATCAAACAAAATAATCAAATTATTATAACCGCAAACAAAAGTGCTAAAGGAAAATATTGTGATAAAACTTGCATACTACAGACATCTCAAAAAGAATTTCAAAAGTATTTGAGCCACACTTGCTTGGTAAGAGGGGAGGACTGAGGCTCAGGACGGCCCAAGGATGGCCTACAGACTAATGACTACAGAATCCACCACTTGATTGTGTCATACAGAAAGTTAGTGACAACATTTGGATGTATAGGGGCTGGTATGTTTAAAAATAAACCAATCTAGACAAGGTTAAATATATTAATCCAGGCAATTCTATTAAGTCAAATGTTTCCTAAATGACGCCACATCCTATAACCTCAATTAAGGCAAATAATGAAACTATAACAAAAAACGTACTTGCAGTTCGGACAGCATGGCTACAAGTTATACGTTTGATATACCTATACCTTTAACTAATTAACTCCCTACTGTGAGTTAATTATTAACATTAATTTGATAAAATTTCTTTTTTTGTCTGTTACAAAATTAATCTTAATATTTATGAGGTACATACATATATAATTGTCACGCCTATATCCCATAGAGACTATGGATCACCACTTTATGAGGTATTCACATTTTATTACAATGAAATGCATTGTTTCCTATACTTTTAAAAAAATACAAGGACTATGAAATACCACTCTGTTATTAATATTATGTATATAATAAATTAACTAACAAGTTTTGTTTTAACTCTGGGAAACTACCCAGTTACCTAAGTATAATTTATGCTTTTAAACACAGCCAAACAATGAAATCCTATTGTCACCAATATTATAAAAAACTTACTTGCAAAGTATATTGCTTATCGTTGACTTCTATAGTCTTGTTCATAAACTCCACGCCTATAGTGTGAAAGCTGTGGTCGTCGAAGTGGTTTGATATGAACCTGCTCATCAGGCAGGACTTGCCCACGCCGCCATCGCCCAGTATCACGATCTTCAACAAAGTATTCTTGCTCTGGTTCCTCCGATCACATTCATCCACCATTATGATAAATCACACATTATCCGCCACTATAACGATTCTTTATGAGCACAGCCTTGAAACTCGCAACAAAATGTTTAATTAATGACTCATTTCCTCAATGCTCTGATTGAACTACGACTCTTCGTTAATTGGATTTGACCGATGTTACATAATAAATGTAGATAATTATACGAAAATTATATAATTAATTGTTTTACAATATTTTTATCGCGACGCACAGCTGTTTCTACGGTTACGGATACGTTAAAATAGCAAACGTCCACAGCAAACGTCCAAAACGAAAACATCTTCTGCAACAATTTACAAATTACAATATGTCAAATAGTGTTGTACTACTCGACTATTTTACTAATCGACTTTACAATATCGATGTTACTTGATTTTTTTTCTGTACATTATATTATCAATTTTTTTTTTATATTACGGATGTGAATGACAAGACGAACAGGCTGCAGGTCGATGACCTGATAATAAGCGTTAGTTATCGCCAGTCGCACCTAACTATACGCAAGATCAAGACACAGAAACTATGACTAGTCACTGCGCTCGATACCTGAAAATATAAAAGCCCACTGTAGACAGACTGTAGACTATGCATGTTTCTTGCCTGTTGCGTAGGTCCATTAATGCTAAAAAGCAAAGAAGCGTCGAATCCTGAGAGACAGCCTCCGTGGCGCAGATGGTTAGTAGCCGGCTGTGTTAAAAGAGGCAGCGTATTCGATACACGCACCAAAACCAACGTATGTTTGATTCATTTCGGGTCTGGCTGTTTGAGAGAACGAAAATGTCTTTTGTGGTTTTTGATATTCACGACACAAAACTCGATCTTTTTGTGGGGTCCGATCTCTATAGACTGTTGGATGCATTTATTATGCATTTATATTTATTAAATACACAGTACTGACATCACGAGGCAATGTATACTATTTTGCTCTAGACTTTAGGGAATAAAAAAGACATGTTTAATTCAATTTCCTGCATTGTAAACTATCACATTTTATTATTTATAAAAAGCAAATTTTATGTATTTCTTTTGTTATATATTTTTTAATCTAACAAATAAAGTTATATTTTCAAAATAGTGCAGGAAAGGAAAATAAACTTAATCGACTAAATAAGTTTTGAAATATGGTGAACAGAGCCCTCTATCGAAAAATATGCATTAATTAAAGTAGTAGAAGCGTAAATAATTTGTAGGCGTTAACAGCGTACCCGCTAGGTGTCGGCCGCAGACCGATCACCTTTGTTTTGGTGGCCGTGAGTCGCGAGATGTCATGTTCATTCGTTGGAGCGGCACAACACAACTTATTCCGCTTTGTTTTGCGGAGGTGAGAGGACGTTGTGTGACGATCGCTTGCGTATGTGCGTTGTGTTCAATGTTTTACTTGTTATAAAGATTTTTCAGTGAACTGGCTATACATTAATTAAAGAAAAGTGTGTTCCAATTGCAACGAAGACATTGGATGTGTTGAAACGTACGAAAGATAGTTACATTTGCGCAATCGTTGGTGAGACTCGATGTCAATAAACTTGTCGGTTGTATTTTATGGGAAAGGTGTGCCGCATCGTGGTGGTACCTGTTCGCGGCGGGCGGGTGCTGGAGCCTCGGAGAGTGGTGCCGGCTACTGAGCGCGATGGAGCGTCGTCGGAATTAGGTTCGTGGTAAGTAGTTTTTGATATTGTTTGGGGCAGCGGGATAGCGAGGTGCGCTAGGGGCGCGCGGGGCGGCGGGTGCGGGGCGCGGGCGCGTGCATTCACCTCTGACCCGCGCGCGGGGCGAGCGGCGCTCAAGGTCGGTGCGCCGGCTGAAGGTCGCTGCTCACGTGACGCGAAGGGTGCTGCACCCCCGCCCCTCGCGCCCTCGCGCCGCCTTCCCTACACCAACGTTTGTTTGTACACACAATCGAGCACAAAAGTGGTTAAACACGAATCATTCATTGTATTCCAATAGGTAAAAAAATGATACACAACTTTTTGAAAAAATAACAAGAACATCGCATTAGTAAAGGAACAAATAACAAAGTTGATTATAGGAATTTAGAAACGTGCGGATCAAGGTCTGAATTTAAATCAAGGTGAGCAATCATATATGACTATTATGTTTAAAACGGAACGACAAAAAGAGCAATAAAAAGTTGAATGTGATATTATGGCATTTTAAATTATCACGCTGTTAAATATCTGGCACAAATAAAATTAATTTTAGGTATGCAAAATAATATAAAGCATTATCTTGAGTATGATCCGGGTATCGGAACATACTTATTATAGCGTTCTTTGTTTGTCATTTTTTATAATATTACATATCAAACTCATGTCACGTCATCAAGGATGTAGTATAATATTATCTTAACTTTCTTCACACACTTTTTAACTGTGTCTAAATTTCTATTATATACATATATGCTATACAATCATCAATAATAATACAATTTGTAATCTACATTAACGCAAACGAAGACTTAAAGATACTTTAAATAAAATGAAATATGTTAATTGTAAAATGTGATCCATAAACTTGACTGTCGTGTGTGTTCCATGGTATCTTAATAATCTTAAGTACATTGGTCGTTGTAAAGTATTCTGTAAAGTTGATTTGTACACTTGTCCAGAGGAAGCGTCAATTCAATAAAGTATAAACCTTACTGTTCATACTCCATAATACCTATATTGTTAGCCTAAAAGTCATAAAATTATGATTCGAACGCGTCATAACTTTTATTATTCACTGATACTTCATAGTCACATTTTCCATTACTATAACGGTGAAGGAAAACATCCTGAAGAAACCTGCATACCATTGCGATTTGTAAAAAAATATATGGTGTGTCAAGACGAAATATGGATGTCCTGATGGCGCCTCTGCTTACCCCTTCTGGGAAAAAGGCGTGAGTTTATGTATGTATATTCTATGGTATGTAAAGTCCACCAACCTGCACCTATGGCCTAACCCCTCTCCCAACCATTCAATAATAGAGGAGGCCCGTGTCCTGCAGTGGGACGTAAAAGGGCTGATACCCAATCGCATTTTTTTTATCTAAATCAACCTATGTTAGTTTCACTCCGGGATATTTCCCGCAGCTATTTGATGGTTTTTAACCCATAACCTACCACAGAAGAGTAGGTGAACTAATAACTACAGCGTCCATTATAATTTTTAACTCCATAAAAGTGTATTAATCATAAATTATAAAATTACTAATAGCAATTTTAATCAGAAATTTGTTTTATACTGGTATAGTTCTTAATCTAACCAGCAACTCAACATGGCGAACCTACTAGTATCTATTTTGAAATCACATTGTCTCATGCGCCGTCGTTGCCACGTAACGGTTTACTCAGCATATATATGTTGATATATATCTCGTTGCTATTTGGTATGCGATTATCATAATACGCGAATGAATATGGTAGCTTTTATTCATAGACTTCTCTAGCTTAGAATTATTTATTATACGAACCTAAGACTATAGTTAATGACCCAAGAATGACAGCTTAAATAAATATTCCATTGATCGTCGATGTCGATTTTTTAATTATAGCTTTGTAAAATAATATTAATTTACATGCCTATTGATCCGATTTGTATTATAAAATCCATTTAAATAAATTGACAATAATGAACAAGTTTACCCGTTACTTATACGGGGCTTTAAATGTTAATATTTGATAACTGGATCTTTAAACTTCGGCAAATTTGTTTTAAATGTGTAATACTTGTCACAACTTTACCGCAGTTAATGTGTCTGTATTATGTTAAAGAAATAATTTTATTGAATGAATACAAAAAACAAACAACATATTAAATTTGTTGTACGACATTAATTGATTTTATATTTTCATAAAAACATATTTGTAACTAGTTATCTGCCTTTTGTTTATTTTAAATTCACATAAAATCTTACTTTATCAGTTTCCTTGTTAGTCTACGTAAAAACTTTGATTTCATCTTTTTTTATATAAACCCATAATAATAATTAATTTTATGCGTGGCAGGAAAACTCAAACCTACTTAAAATAACAGTTTGCCTTGTTAAGAAACCGATCCGTTGAATCCCTTTCTAATATCATGTGGTACAATTGACTATCAAAATTTCAAACCAAATTCAATTAGCTAACTAGTAACTACTGTAATTCTGTTTACCCAGTAATACTTCTTTTGTGATGACTTACTTCTATCTATAATCTTTCTTGTCATCTTAAATGCTGCCATTACTTTAAATCCATTATTACGTTTTATTTTCGCTCTGCATTATTTCATGGTTACATTTCAATCAATAAAAATACTAAAATGTATTTTGCGAATGTCGTATGAAATATTTATATTATCGACTCAATCGTACAATTATTGCACAGTGATTCATTATAGCATTACGAAATTGCCCATACCTACTGGTTCGTGGTTTTATTGCAATGTACAGATTCTTACAAGATATTAAATTGAACAATATCGTTTCAGTTGACATTGGTAAATTGGCACTAGTTGATTACATTTTTATTGATTTTTATTCTGTCTGATTGCGTTCTTGCCAAATATCTATTTTATTAAGTGCCATGATGTTTTGGTCCTTTTTGCGTATCTGGCGGGTTAATAGGCTTGATATATCACATCTTGAAAAGACAACAACCATGACGAAATGTGGGTGGCACTAGTGGCACCTCTGTTTACCTGTTGGAGGATACATGCGAAAGCTTGTGTGTACAACAATTATTTTTGTACATTTAAATATATGTATATTATAGTTATAAATAAACAAGAATCAATTAAATAAGTATTTGAAATATCAAAGATAATTATTCAATAATATGCCGAGATAAACATCGACGTTCCTATTTACGATGTCTTTGTTGAATGCCGGTTGGCGCCCAGTCTGCGGAGAACGATAGAAGTATTATTTCGTAAATCCACCGAGCTCGACAGACATTGAAAGATTTTATTGAAACGCCAAGACTTTCCGTCGTCTGGCGCTAATAAAAATCTTGAAAAGACGAATTTTATAGCGCATTCCGCGTGTTTTAACATGCATCTCTTCAGGATTCGCACTCGTTTTATCGTTGTTTCGTCTACGAAACGAGAGCGACTTTTTATTAACACGCCGATGGCCTTGTGGACACGTATAAATTGCTATCAAAATAACTGCACTGCATTGTGTACCATCTGTATCAACAGGCGACCTCGTGTCATGATTCGTGATCTGCGAAAGCCACTTAACATCGGGGCCTCACGATATACACACATACATAATAGTGACGAAAACTTACATATTATATTAATATAACACACTGCACACTGTCGATACGAACCGGCTAGACGGCCAACATGATAATTAGGTTGTGTTTTAAAATTACACGGCTAAGTCTTGAGGAAATTTTACGAGAACAACAACTTTTGGTCGCGTGGGAGCGCCAGTTTTATTGGTGAAATATTAGTTTTGTTTCCGTGTTGTAGTAAATATTTTCACACTTTTCAATTTAAATATAATACATTAAAAATTAACATATATTCATCAATAGTGATAATGATTATATTCACCAATATTCCTACGTTATTTATCCAATACATTATGCAGTTTTCGACAATTTAATCCAAATAGAATTAAATCAATTCGTCTCTTGTTAGTAGTTTTGTTTTTTATTTTTGAAACTATTTGACATTATAGAAAAGGTTGGGAATGAGGCTGCGATACGATCGACAGCGCTAACTTTTACGCCAGGAAATGCCACATGGTCTGTTTCAAAAGTGGTTCCACCTTGAGTGCAGACACGCCTTCAGCGCTTTCGTCACACAAATGTCTGTGGGTGGTAATTGTATCGGTGTCATGTTTAAAGTAAATATATGTGCTGTTAGATTTACACTTCATTAAAATAACTTCGCAACTGCTGTACATTTCAAAGGAAGTGGTTTCACAACTTTGAGACAAATTATATGTTTTGCTCTCGAATTAATTCGTTCATGCGTCATAGACGGCTCGTAAATCACGGATTTGTTCGTGTTGAAGAATATTTCGAGATTTTACTGTTGTGATATTTCGTAAGTCATTTTAACTTGAATAGTTTTCTGTTTAGAGAAATACTGTAAAGTTTTATCTGTGAAATGTATCGGTTCGGATTTATCGTGCAGTCGGAGTCTACGCCGCTTGATTTATGATACGAATAACAAATAATGGGATTATCTATTCAGTTCTCCAACATTCGTTGTTTAATTGCAAAATGAGTGTCTAAATAGGAACGTGGTTGGTATTGTTTGCTGTTAGTGGAATGGAATTGATTAATAGCTGAACTGCTGTAATTAGCCATTAACTTTACAGTTAGGTTGAAATGTTATTGACTTTGTGCCAAGTTGTCGACCTGCTTCATAAATTTTCTCTTCGTAAACGAGGCAATTGGCAACTGTTAAATTGAAAAGTAGGAAATTAAACATATTAATTGTGTGGCGCCAAAGATTATCATTGGAAAAATTTATGTCGGTATTTTAGTCGCTATATTTGAATTTCCTTAAAAGTCGTCTGAGATGAAGGAATCGTGACCGACCTCGATTGATTTCACCAATTACTATAGGTGCTAGACGCCGGCTTTGGTAAATATATTGCATTAAATATGACTGGTTTTGTTGCCTCGTATAATTTGTACAATACTGTGGAATGATGTGCTATAAATAATTTATTTTGAAGAGCTATTGTATTGTCGTGTTTCATTTTAATCGTGACGTTGGTAATGTAATTACGATTAAGTCTTCGGATCTATTTTTATACAATTGTATTGTAGTAATATAAGTTTCTCTATTCAATAATAAACAAATAAAAAAGGCTCTTATTTAATTGAATTATTAAATTATGTAGTTGGCAAAGACCTATGCTAATAAAAAATTAAACTTGTGCTTGAAGTTATAATCGTTTTCTTAAAATATTTTTTCTAGACATATTTTTATAAAGCATTAGTTTCCCTGTTATACATGCGAAAAGAATAAATGTTCGAAACATAATCCATGACAAAGCATAATCAAGCAATGCATTAAAGTTCACTCCACAGTTTGTAAAGTGCATTTAACTTTACTGTTTGTTAACGAAATGCCATTTATCGGCGGGCAAAGGTCGGGTTCAGCATAAACTGTTCAAACAAACGTTGGACGCGACTATACTCTCACTACTTTCACGTGCGCCTGTGTGTGTGCGGGCGGCGCGGGGCGGGGGCGCGCAGCTGTGTGCGTTGCGACTCGCGGCCGGTGACCTTGCTATCAGGCGGAAGCGTGCGGCCGAGTGAGTCAGCGCGCGTCTGCCGAGGGAGCATGGACCTTCGCCTGCCGTCTATACTGCTGTACACTACACCAACCATTCTCATTTACCACCTTATCTACGGAATGAGATTAGACACGCCTTTGTGTCGTTCGATATTTGAAATTTGTGATGCGTTCCATTTTTGATTGTTGCATCATATTTTTTTTAATAAATATATGTTGACTTACTAATTGCAACTTTTTTAAACAGTAAGGTCAGCAAAAAACGACAGCAAAACACGTAAAAAAATCAACTACGTATATTTATATGAAAAATATTTATAAAGAAAGGTTGATATAATAACTAATGTACTTCTATGTAATGTACATAAATAGCATTTAATTTGCATTTATTTGCAAATAGAGGTCGAGGTCGATTTCCTCTTATAAGTAATTGAATTTCCAATATAGACGCCATGTTCCACAGTAGTGACGTCATTGAGGTTAAAAATCCTTTGTTTGAAGAGTTCTCGCAAGTGCGTATTGCATAAACTTACGTACAGTCCAGAATGGAGCTATGTACGAAATTCTTTTGCGTAGCATTCATTATATGAAGGATCTGCGGGTGACTGTACGCATATGTAGCCTTGATAGGTGGCGGCATGACGCGCTATATGGAAATTAAGATGTAATAAGTAATAACCTCGCACTCGCCTTTGTAAAAATACTTATTGTAGTGCGTGCGACGCGACGTGCTCAAAATTTAGTTGCGAAATTCAACGGCTGTTGTTTTTAAGAAATCCTATATTTTTAAATGTAGGATAACTCTTGTATCGTATTCATAGATAAGTCTTTTACACACTTTCACATACGCCAACACTCAGACTCGGATAAACAAAATTGTAGGCCATGCAAATATTTATAATTTATATGCATGAATGGATGCAGGCTTTTTCAACAGGTCATTGTAGAAAACATTAGAGGAAGCTATAGGAGAAAATCTATATTCGGCAATGAATTTCTGGTGGTAGGTCTCTCATATGTGAGAGGCCGCCTGGGTAGGTACCACCGCAATGTCTATTTCTCCCGCCAAACAGCAGTGTAAATGCGCTGTTGTGTTCCGGTTTGAAGGACATTGTAGCCAGAGTAACTACTGGACATATTGAGACTTAACATCTTATGTCTCAGGATGGCGAGCGCAGTGGAATTCGAAGCATTGCCTTGTAATTCATGGTGTTGTTTGGTTTCGCTACTGTCCATGAGCGGTCGTATCGCTTACCATCAGGCGAATGGCATGCTCGTCTCGCCATTCATTGCAATAAAAAAAAAAATCATGTCGTTTTAGAATTTTTGGATGATGTTGGAACCGCCACTTTGGACGCAAAAAGGAAATTTATAACCGATGTTAGGAGCCTAAACTGCACTTGATCCTAAGTGTAGAGCCATCCAAATAGTGTTTATTGTATAAAATGACGACAGGTAATTACCGACCATTCGACATAATCTTGTCAGCTTGAAAGTTTGCTTAATGTTCTTGAGCGCGTACATCGATCATACCTTTGTTACAAAGATGATACTAGAGCTAATTGTCTATTTAGTTCCAAAATGATTAGCTTGGGTAATATTGTAGAGTATTATTATGATTTTATTACACAATATTTTGAACCGATGGATATTGACTGTTGGGTACATTGATTTAAAATATTAATTAAATAAATAATTTACGTCAATGGTTGGGTATTATTTAGTATTATTTATTTTATATTATGAACGACTGCATAAATGAATCGAAAAAAGATAAATTCTGGTACTCTACATATTGAAAAATACAATGTCTCCTTGTCTGTTAGCTTGTAACTTTATATCTCGAGAACCATAGGACCGATTTACCTGATTGTTTTTCAGTATGAAAATACGTTATCAAGTTAGACTTTAATATACATTGTCCACCATAAGATGACCCTTGGGTCGCTAGGCATTAACAGTCTTAGCTATACGACGATGTTTCGACGAAGCCATAAATAAACATTAATGCATAAATTACGCATCATTACGCACATTATATAATACATAATTAGTATAAATAACGCACATCGCACATTGCAAGTAAATTGTGCAAATTACCATATAGTTGTTCTGATCGCGGAAGTAGCGGCCACATAAACACTAGTGTATAATGTGAAAAACAAGTTTGTAACGTACCTGTTAGAGCTTAGAAAGCTGGCTTTGTATCATACTATCTGTCTATGAGATTTATATCATATTTACGTGGTTATTTACTTGTTTTTAACGACTTTATACAGGTTCTCGATTTGACTTGTGTTTGTATTGGATTAGCCCATTCGTCACGATGTTTTCCTTTCTGTGTTTGTATAAAGTATGTTAATGAATAACTAAGAAATTGTTTTAGTGATTCCGATTGTTGTCAGTAATATGAGGACCTACTTCCCAGAGAAGTTCTGAAGAGTAATTGGAATTTGGAAAATATTCGAAAAGCTTCCATATAATCTATACTATTAATAACCACCAATAATAATAGGTATATCACGTCAAGTAGGTTGCACGCCGCAAATACTACATTATTTTTATTGATGAACAATCACAAGCACTACATTCTTAAAAGTTAAAACCCCACTTGCCTTGCCACTACCTCTTGGCTTGGATGTTCGCGACGTTATAAAGGCAGACATTACTTCTACGGTCTTCTCACGATTTTAATATGGCGTCATAAAAGAGTTTCACGAAACTGGGGCCCATACTTGCCGTTTCTATTAGTTGCAGTGTAGCCAGTTTGTAATCAGGATAAAAAAATGGATAATAAGCTCTATACCATACAGACACCTCTGCCAGCTGCCCTTCGGAGGCTGTCGTTATACGAAAGTAACTACCTATAAATTATCTATCCACCGATCATAACGTGGCATGAAACTTTATAAGGGAATGTTACTTTTCAATACAAAATTTAACGACCAACGACCTTTATTGGAGTAATAATTATATGAATAATTGTAATATACTTGCAACTTGTAATTATCCATTACGTTGTACGTCACTACAAAAACAATTTGCGATAATTGTTTATTGAAATAACAGAATTATTTACGACTACTGTTAGTGGCAAATTTGAGTGTTAGGATAATGTTTTCCTTGACATGTCTATTGTTGTACAAATATGCTATTCTAATAATATAATGTTTGTATATCTAGGTCAACAACAAAGAGCCCGTTATCTTTTTCAGGGTATTTTTCTCGCTATCTACTTCAGTTGATAACTTCGATGGCAGTTGTGTGGGGAATACTTCGAAATATTCAGTGATATGAACTCATACTGAACCCAAACTACTTCCCATAATATGCAAAAAGTAATATCTACGGGCTCCCACCACGATTCAAAGGATTTTAGTTAACTACACAGATTTACTACTTCTTGTCTGAACTCTCAGGTAGGCAAGTTTTTACTGAATAAAATAAAAATGAAAAACCATTTATTGCTTTCTTCCACAGTCATTAAACAAATACAAATTCATGTTCTTAAATAATGTTGAAGGCAAAAAGAAGTGGCTCAGCTCGTGCTGACCGGGACATAGGTACTGCGCTGCGCTGGTTTTCAGCCACTCCTAACTTCCTAAGATGTTGAGCGGAAGTCCCATAGAATGTTTTCCTTTAACTTTACGATCCCAAACGAAATTTCATATTTGTGTATCCTAGTCTCGAACCTTCGACTTACATCTCTCCCTTCAAACATATCATTGATTGTTTATATAAACAATAATGTTTAATTATAGACTTGCTTCACAACTATTAGTTTTAACGAATTAACTTGTATTTACAGTCACGAATATTCCGGAAACCAGCGACTGCTCAGTTTAAGGGCGGCCGCGACCGAACATTACTGAACTGCACGATCGCAGATGTTACGAGATAAACCATAGAAATATGCCAATAACCCTTTACGTTATAGTCTGTTGTACAAATATGATTTTTGAAGAGGCAAATACACGGACTGCTGTTTTGAACAGCTTTGTCGTACTGAGCAACGTTGAGTCAGAACACGTTTTGATGAATTTTTAATCCTGTTTTATTATAGTTATAAGAACTGATTATATTGTCTTCATTTACTGTAGCCTAGATCAAAATGAATTTGATATTTTATTCAGTTTATTCCAATACATGGTTAGTTGCCTTTAGGATTTTTTATCAATATGAAATCAAAACTTATCCCCCTACAACATACGAGTCGACATGCCACTCCCCACATTACTACATAAAACATGAATTTCATCCACCACGTTTATGCATAATAAATTTGTGTAATATTTCCTGCGAAATTACTAAATGAATACAAATTGCAGGCGACTGTACAGCTTACTTTGTAACTTGTAAATTGTAATGCAAAGTTCCTGTCAGCTCAAGATGGTTAGAAAGTCGATATCACGTATGAGAGATAATCTCCATCGAAACTGTCTCACGATTGGATCCCATGTGTAGTGGAGCATCGCGACCCCGGCGTGACCCGGTTCCCGTCCACGTGTCACGCGACACCACTTCCCAGTCATTGATACCAGATGAATGACATCTACACCATGGTAAACTTTGCTGATGTCCCTAAATATTACACAGCTATCGACTTATATCAGTCATTGAAGTATTAGATAGGATTAGGACCCAAAAACCATATTATAGTAGATGTATTTTCGAGAGAAAATCTGACAAGAAATGAATTACTGGACCAAAGAGTCGTACCCAGGAACTTAGTCCATACACGCTTCTAGGTTAAATCTTGGAGTCGACAGATTTGCACTTTATATCATAAAATAAGCTTTTTCTAAGCTTTGTTTCATTATTAACTATATCATAAATTAATTAATGAAGTAAGAATTTATTTGTGTAAGAATCTCATATTCTCTCGTTGAAAATGTAATGAAGCAATTCTTGAACACTAAAGCTAGAATTGCTAGGTGCGGTTTAATTACTCAATCTCCTTTCAACATTTTAATGATACAAACCCGAGATTTTAATGAATAACATTGCGTTACGTGAACAAGCATGAACTTCCTCATCACACCGCGTCAGACTATACTTGTGACTCTCATGCGTATTGAATTGTCCAATTAAATTAATTGTGTTATGTTATTTACAAGTATACTTTATTACTATTTGTGTTTTTGTGTGTAAGAAGGGACTTATCGGTATGACAAAATCAAGATTCAAAGCAAGTGTGGAGAACACAAGTATTATTTATTTATTTATTTATAAATACTTTATTGCACACCACACAAATTATTACATACAAAAAATGTAAAGTATTAGTATTACAGACAGATATTCTTTCGTTGATAATCATCATATCGCTTTACAATTATTGTACAGAAGCAAAAAGACATTGCTGAAAATTCAAAATGCCTTCCGATTTCAAAACCGTAGATTTTATAAAGATATGTGAATTTTAGAAACTTTGTACAAACTAATATTACTCTTTTCACCTTGCTTTGCCTCCACAAAAGTGTTTTAAATACCAAGGAGACAAAATTACAGCACTAAATTACTCAGTTATCTGACACATATCAGCGAAACACGAGTTTATTGTTGTTTCCAACATTTCCGAGGTACGGCGGCGGTGCAAGGCTAAATCGCGACTGTACGCGACTTTTCCCGGACTTAGTTCATAGCAACGCCGGCATCCGGTTAAATTACAAAATAATTTTAATAGGCGAGGCGCATCGTAAAGGTGAGGCAACTGAGTGTCGACTTGCGGCAAACGCCTCAGATCCTGATTGCCTTGGAGAACATGCCATCGTTTGCCAGAGAGCGCAGATCCGTTGCTTTAGGCTCGGAATTTTGTAGTAATAGGATTGCTTAATACGAAATATTTATGATGCGATACAAATTGTGCGGCAAGTGGCTGGAACATTCACGTAAGAGGATAATCTCGAGGCATTTGCAGTTCGTATAGGGTTCTCCTGTGAGAATAATATTCAGTTAATGCAGAAGTTCATGGTCCATAAAAGAGGTTTTTTCATAATCTATGCCAGGATTATGTATCCACCTATTGTGAAGCCTATTGTAAATACGTTTATCACATAGAAATTTGCTAAAACCCATCAATCAGATGTTTCTAAGCTATATTTTGTTTGTGGATCGACTGGTATCTTCTGGCGTCAAATTTAAAACCACCGCTGCGTCACTAAGCCTTCAATTTTATTACTTCTTCCAAAGAAAGGCTCTAAATACAATTACATAATAAGAAGCACTGTTTCAAGCATTTTCAGCCGCACCGTATCCACTTGCGTCACAATGCACAACAACAACAACTAAATATAATTATTAAAAATAATTAGAATAATTTCCAAAGGCGATTTCCACAGGTTGGGTGAACGTGTAATCGCGTTACATTACGAATTTCATCCGCTTGCGGTGCGGCGGCGTGACCCCGTACGTAATGTGTGCAGTTGCGACACGAAGTAAAAGGCAAAAAGGCTCGGATGCATGGCCGAGCTGGAGCGATAACCGTTTGGCCTTTACAATTATGTTTTAGTTAATTTCATTGAAGATGCTGTGTGGACAGCTTTATAGCTGTGTAAGGAAATGCCGTAATGGGGCATTTTAAAAAGCTTTTTTATTTTTGCCAGGGACTAGCTTAATACTTCCTATTTAGATGTGTAAAAGTAATAAATTGGGGGAACATCTACCATGACAGTATTTTTGGTAAGTTGGCCAATCACCATGCCTCAATCTGAACTAGACAAAATAAAATTTGCTCTATTTGTCAATTTTCAGGTGGCCATAATATAATGTTTCAGGAAAAAAATATAGAAATTAAACTCAGTATCGTAGTGGAAATCGATAGTGTCAGTCGATCCCTTTAGGAACCGGACGTGATAAAAATCAACGCGATTATTATTATCGCAAAACCACCAAATTAAATATATCTGAATAAACAGCGAAGTCAATGAGAAAGTCAGATACAGGCGTTTTAAGATATTAATACAAATAATGGTGGTATTTATATTCTGAAAACGTGCAGGCATTTAACGGTTTTTATCTTCGCTGTGGCACAAAAAGCAATGTGCAGTTCTCGTTCAGTTTTACGTACCTAACTATAATTCGTGTGTATTATTGAAATTGAGTATATCATTAAATAATTATATTTGTACTTTATTGAACAGTTTCAAACAATCCCTATTTATGAAATAAATTCTGTATTTTATTTGCCTTTTTGTACTTTGTATAACTTTTTTCTAAAGCCTAAGTTACCTCGTATTTATGGAGGATCGCTGCGGTAGATATATATTTTACAAATGTTTCAAAATCATTATCTGATAATTTCACATCCAACCGGCATGATTTCGACTCTTTTGAGAAAATCTTTGTTTCCTATTCCAAAGATAAAAAAAAAGTCTTTTCTATGACTAATATAAAAATTTTACCTTCCATTAAAATTTGTATTATGTTTCCTAAGACGTCCGAAGTCCTTTATGAGAGAGAGTACATCGTATTTCCACACGCATCCGTCAGATGTCGCTAACAAAATCCGGTCAATCTACCGCTTTTAATAATGATATCTGAAAACAACTTCAATAAAACTGAGCAAGCCACCCATATTTGGTCATTGTTCGGCTCATAATATAATGCATTGATACACCAGGAAGACATTATTTGGACTTCGGACGTCTTAGGAAACATAATACAAATTTTAATGGAAGGTAAAATTTTTATATTATGTGTTCCGTTTGACGTCCGAAGTCCTTTATGAGAGATCTGTTTGTTATCTCCTGGTGGCTTGCAATCATACGCAACAATGTGAAATAATGATGGTAATACAAAGTGTAACTTTGAAATAATGAATCAGTAATATGATCTAAAGAAAACTCCAAAATACATAAATGCACATAACATATAATCACAAATTTGTTTAAATTATACAATTAACTCTTTTATAAAGGTATTCAACTGAAGAAACATTTTCAGATATATAATTGGATGACATAAGTCGTGGAATATTGTAAAATTGTCTAATCATTTGATGCCAGAAAGTATTTAGAAAGAGATTTTTCCGACAATATATCATTATTATGATCTTTATCATCTATAGGTCTATGATAATATTTCCTGAAAGTATTTTCATGACGCCAATTTGCTTTAGACAGGATATCATTAATTGAATATTTTTCTAAAAAATTTAATGAAGACACTGCTGATCTACAGCTTCCCGGAGAAGCCTCAATTCCCGCCTCAGAAAGAGTTTTCTTAATCCAGCCACTTATAATTGTAGTAGTGGCTGGCCGTACTGGTTCTTTTGTGGTAATTAATAAATTTGTCAGAGATCCTCTGATACCTTTCGTTGCATCTATTAGAGCTCTAATCCAAAAAATAGGATCTGTATTTCTATCTGGTGAAGCTAATAATATCCAATTTGATTGTTGGAACGATGCTGAATCAGTTTTGGAACCAAATGCAGGGTAAAAAATGATTGACTCCCCTTTATCCACTAAATGTTTGGGATCGCAATGTAATAATGTCAAATCATGTATTCTACGACCTGAAGCTAGTAATAGAATTGTGGCTGTTCGTCTAGAAATTTCGTATAAACTATGCAAATTTGGATTCGTATTTTTTAAAAACTGAATTACTAATCTTACATCCCATACTGGCAATTTTGGTAAAATAGGTTTTGCCAAGGATATAGCTTTAAGCACGTGCCTAACTAAATTATTTGAAGAAATTTTAATATCAGAAAGCGTTTCGCATACTGATGCTATAACCGATTTATGGACAAGAATGGTACGGTAAGATAATCGATCAGTAATAGATAGTTTAGCTAAATATCTAGCTACAAAGCTAGGATCAGGACGTTTAAAATCTAATTTATTTTCACGACACCAATGCGACCATTTGTTCCAAATAGGTGCGTATGTTTTTATTGTAGATGCTCTCCAACACGTGGCTAACAATTGTTTCTCTTCGTTTGACCAACTTTCCGTTAGTGTGTCCCAGCCGAAATAAGCCAAGCTTCCAACTTTAGGAGGTGAACTTGCGGTGGCGGACGGTCCGTCATTGTGTCTATCAATGTTGTTTCCAGATTCCGTAATTTTATAGGAGGTGCGAGGGCGCGGCTCTTCAGATCTGGGCGCCAAAAAGGTTTCTTCCACTTGGGTGCCACTATGATGTACTTTCCTGTGGCTGTATTCAGGTGGTGCAATACACGTGGCAGTAGAGCTGGTGGAGGGAACACCCACGCGAGATTGTAAGTCCAATAAGCGCTGAATGCGTCGTGAAATCCAGCCTTCGAGTCGGATAAGTCTAGCGTAGCATATTCCGGCACGACGTGAGCTCTTTTTGAAGCGAACAAGTCTACGTCTGGAGTTCCCCACCGTTGGAAGATTTTTGTCGTTGCCTTGTTGAGCAAATGCCACTCGGAACCGGCGCGATTGCGAGAGAGTTGGTCGGCGTCCTTGTTGTAAAGTCCCGGAAGGTAGTGAGGGATCAATACAATGTTTAGACTGTCTGTCAATGCTAAGAGTTGTTTCGCCAAATTTAGAAGTTGTGGTGACTTTGTGCCGCCTTCTTTCTTTATGTAAGACACAACAGTCCTGTTGTCGCTTTGCAGTACTACTTTTGAATTTCTTACACGTCTTGCTTCCGATGAAATGGCTGCAATTACTGCAAACATTTCCTTCATGTTGCAATGCCAATCTTGTTGATGTTGACTCCAAAAGCCTTTCAGACGTTGGTTGTTCACTAGGGCACCCCATTGGACGTCCGAGGCGTCTGTGATAACATAATTTACAGGTAATTTCTTGGGGTGAATTGGAGTCTCTTGGCATATGTTGTTGAGCCACCAAATTAATTCTCTCTTTACTTCGGTTGCAAACGGAATAGGATTGGGAAATTTTCGTAACCGATGACTGTGGCGCTGCAGCGTACGGCAATGCAACCTTCCCCGGTGGGTGACGAAGGTTGCAAAGTTGAGATACCCTAAGAGACGCTGGGCCTGCTTGAGGGTCCAACTGCCGGCTGTTAAGCGAGATGATAGACACTGACGGATTTTGGAAATTTTGTCTGACGGTAGGTACTTGAAATTTAATTTTGTGTCCCAAATAATTCCAAGGAAATCTATCAGCTTTGTCGGGGTAAGCACAGATTTCTCCAGGTTGATATTCCATCCGAGGCTTGTCAAAAATTTCACTGCTGTGTAAAGATGAAACTCCAATGTCTTTCTGCATTGGTGGACTATCAAAAAATCGTCTAAGTATACTACCAAGCGTAGACCTTTGCTGCGCAATACCTCGGCCAACCAGTTTGTGACGGATGCAAACATTCTCGGTGCTGCTGCTAGCCCGAATGGCAGACATGTCATCTGCAGTAAACGGCCCTCGTAACAGATCCGTAAAAAACAACGATGCTCTTTTGCTATCGGCAGGTGGTAATATGCTTGACTCAAATCCAATTTTACCATCCAATCTCCGGTTTGTAAAAATTTGGGTATTTGGTGGTGATGGAACAGGTGAAAATGTTTTGGCTTCATGAACCTGTTCAATGCTTTTAGATTGAAAATAACCCGATGTTTGTCTCTTTTTGTAATAATGAAAAGCGGGCTTATGAAAGAAGGTGTTAAGGGCGCGGGCTCTAGAATTCGGTTTTGGATCATCCATTTTATTTCTGATGACATTATTGTTGAACTCGGCGTTTGAAATTTTAAAGTTGTTTCCGTTGTAGGAAAGACTAGTGGCGGTGTTTGATGGAAAGGAATGCGAGCTGATGAAATTAGTTTGAGAATTGCTTGCGGCGGCTTGTATTGCAGCCACACTTCTCGATAACGCATTAGACAACCGCCCAAAATTCTTCTCGAGTCACTTTTGTCTATTTCGTTGTAACTGATCTTTTCGTCCCCCCCTTTTCTTTCTATTCTGCTCAGTGAAATTTCGTTTTTTATTATTTTCTTGTTTTGTCTTTTGTTGAAAACGAAATAAATTATCACGGGAGGTAGAAGCCACAGGTGACTTGTTTCGTACAGGTGATCTCGATTTTACCGTAGATGTTTGCGCCATAGAATTCTTTTCTAATTTATCGATACCCCCAATTTTACTTAAATAGTCGGATAACTCTTGTGGATTGAACATATACTCTGTGCTTGGGGGTATTTTGCCAATATCTTCGCGTATAAATTTTCTTTTTAAACCTTTGAGAAGCGCTTTACGTCTTAACTCTAGTACCTCCGCACGTTTTCCGCAAATAATTTGTAAAATATCATGAGAAACGGATTTATAACTGGAATCGTCACCAAATAGTTCTTTTAATTTTCCATATAACGAGTGTTGTGATAATATCGTATTTGGATGTGCTGACCATTCGATAATACTGCGTAAAGCTATATTGACAAATTCATTTTGTGCCAAAAATGCATTAGATAAGGCGGCAAAGCTACGTTCCATTTGAAACCAACGTGACGAACCAAAACGGTCGTCAAAACGTCTTAATTCCTCATTTACTTTTAGCTCGGTAAATGCTGGAAATGCTCTATACTTTTTCTGTACGTCAGTATATCTCACAGAGTTCCACTCGGGGGAATTGAACCTTTGCATAGAAGCTAATTTAGACACACGATCGGGACATGCTTTGGGTACAGATGGCTCTTTTACAGTTACATTTAAGTCGGTAATATCATTTATTGACGGTACTTGAGAAAATGGATCGCCTGATCTATTTGAAGAATTCGAAACAGGGATAGCAGTGGTATTCTGGTATCCAACAGCGTAATTTGCAGATATAATATTATTCACATGACTCACCAGTTGTTGGGCAAGTAAGTCAAACCTGCGATCCAAATCCCGCGTCGAGTCGCGTGAACAGCTGCGAGCGCTCCGCCGCCGACTCCTTTTCCGCGGCGGAACATCATCGTCGCAATCACTGGAACCTGAACTCGACGAACACCCTGACGAAACCGACCGCGTGGCTGTTTCTTGCACGCGATTTAATTCCGACGGCGCGACAATTTTCTCACTATCCATTTTGACTACACCGGATTTTTAATGTTATAAATTCAATTTAATTTACTTATAAGAACACTTATGAACATAAATTAAAACGAAGAAACTTAGCGACTAAGCGAAAGGTTTGAAAAACAACGCAACAATGACCAAATATGGGTGGCTTGCTCAGTTTTATTGAAGTTGTTTTCAGATATCATTATTAAAAGCGGTAGATTGACCGGATTTTGTTAGCGACATCTGACGGATGCGTGTGGAAATACGATGTACTCTCTCTCATAAAGGACTTCGGACGTCAAACGGAACACATAATATGCATTATATTTTTCAACCACGTCCACCACTAATAAAGGAAACTAAACATAGCGACGTGATGAAAATACGAATAAAAAAAACAGCAAACTATTCGTCATCAGCGCCAAGGACATCTCGGATCAAACTGGTGAATCATTATAATGAAATGTCGCAGTGGCGCGTTATTAAAAATAATCATTTTTGATCTGTTTAGGTATAAAATAGAATAGAAATCACGTGACTTTTGTATGGGCTACGTGTGTGACACTTCTGTGTAGGCCGTAAAGTACTATGTTTGACTCATTTTTTTAGTGCATCATCCAAACTAGAAAAGTCCTACGGCTAATATTCTTATACCTTCTTTGTTCTTCGAGAAAATTAACAAAGTTTTTTTTATAATTTTCTGGAAAGTATTTAAAGTTACCTCTACATAATATTAATTATATTATGTCACTTGTAAGCCAATAATTATGTGAGTGATATAATCTGTTGCAACATCGTTTATGTTTGTACACATACTCAATTACTTGTGTAATTGTTAACTGTTAAAAAATACTAATAATCAATGCTTACATTTGCAATGTGGAATAAATATTACAAAGGTAATGAAAGGTATGAAACAAAGGTATGAAGGTAATTAATTACACAGCATCTGATAAACACAAAAGCTCAAAAAATGAAGCAAATAGTTATTATAAATGACTGAATGTATAAATAACGGTTCTATAAAAGCAATTTATTTCAAAGCCACTCACGCAATTGCATTAAGAAACAGTTTTTATCCAAAAACCACATTAAAATAAGCATATCCTTAACGATTTACTTTCTTGCGTACTTACACACAAAGGTCGGTAAATTGCACCGTCCGATACTTTCACCAATTAGGCCTGTTCTCACGAGCGGGCCCGAGAGCCAAAAACATGAGACATCCTTGACGATGGTTTCACAATATTGTCGACTTGGGCTCGCGTTCGACTTCTATGAATCCATTATGGAGTGAGTCACAGGGCTGCCTCTGGAACAGGTCTTGGTAAGGTAGGTACGTTTTGACTCACCGAACGGCCGAACTGTTTTTGCAGTGTCTGGCGATTGAAAGCTGTAGGTATGTGGGCTGTGTATCGTGTTTTAGGCTTCGGCGTGAGTCCCGCTCGGTGGATTGACGCGTTTCAAGAGGGCGCGATCACTCTTGTTCAATAATAAGTTACAATCATTTGACGCACAATCGGTTGAAGTGGAAATATAAAGTCTTTACCACTTTAAACATCATTTTAAGGCAAACAAACAGCTTTTAAAATGGGCGTCGTGTGTCCGATGACTTATAAATTATTTGAATAATGAAAACGACTAAAATGAACCTATTTCGATTCAATGGCAAGGTTTTCTTACAATGACTCGCGAAATAACAAGGGATTACAACCCAAAAAACTATTGTTATCCTCGAAATCGCAAGGGCCATGACTCATCAAAAGGGGCGAATGTTTTCATCTCCACGTGATAAAAAATACCTATTCATTGCCACTTACTACCGAACTTATGACTACACTGTGCAGGTATAATCGTGTTTTCATTAAGCAGAGCAGTTGCAACGGATATATAAGATATTGCGTTTTAAATGAGGGCGCTAAATTACACACAAAATTAAAATGCTTGTTGTCTTATATTAGATTTTATTAGTCATCATTTAATCATCTACTCCTAAAATTATTATATCTTTGGAAGAGAAGCGAGACTAAATAGCTCTGCAACACTCGGCAATAAAATTATTAAATTAGAATAATTTAACTCGCATCAGATATGTTGACAGGGATAGGTAGATTTTATGAAACCAGTACGATTACAGGTAATAAATGCTAAGCTTTCTAACCCGACTAACGACTGCATAAGTCACTTTCTCATAAATTGACAAAACCACTTTCAGATTTAAAATTATATTTAAAAAATATTCCCTCGATTATCAATAATTATAACTGTCCTGGTTATAAAAACGCAGACGTGACTACACAACACAGTGATTTCCGGACATTTTTTCTATCTTTGGCTGTCAATTAAGTTGCCTTAATTTAGGCTGCGGAAAACTCAGTCATAGTGACGGTTGGACCGGTTTGACTCGACGTACAATGGCGTCGATAATGTTTGCCCGCCAAATTGATAATTGATCAATCATCAAACGGCCGCGAGTAAAAAAATGCTTGGGAATATACGTTAACAGTATTCCACATGATTAAGTATAAAAATAAAGTTGAAGATACTAATAGACTTGTAGTTGAAACTGATCATGCTGTGAATTATGATGCTAAAGAATATACATTTGTATTTTTTATTATTAGGTGTTATTATAGTTCGATGCCATTTAGGTTTGAGTCTAAATAAATATAAATTTATTAATAAACAAATATTTTTCCCAAAATTATGGTTGTTTTAAATTCGGCCATATAAGCCTAACGGCAGTTCGGGCAAACAGCTGTTCAGCGCCAGTGTACCTAAACTTCACTACAGCTGTAAAAGTTCAATTTTATTTTATTTATCTGTACATATAAATAAAAACTTTATTCAATAATTCTACCTGTCTAATCAGTCCGTTTCAACACCCTGCTGGGTATAGGTCTCCTCTCCATCACGCCAGTCTTGCCGATCCTTCCTCGTCCACCGCTTGCCTACCTTGCGACGTCATCTGAACATCCACTGGTGTGCCTCGAGTTTTTAGGCCGTTTCCAGGCAATTTCTTGGCAACACTCCTGTTTCAACTGTTGTCATCGCCTATTTAGGTGTCCTGCCCAACTCTACTTCAGCTTGGAAATTAATTATTAATATTCTTTTTTAGGTTTTATTCATAATTTTAACTATTTACATTCGCCTGTGTAACTCCAAGCTGTTCGGGTGTGTGGCAAACATTAGTCGAGCGCCAGTGTACCTAGTCGAAGGATATTTTTTACGTTCACAAGCGACGCGGCCTTCTTTGGAGAATGGTACCGAAAGTGGCTGCTACAGGTGATATTACTAATTTTGGACGTGACGACTTCGATGTTTCTAATTAATTGACTACCATGCTGTTTTTAGCTGTATATGTTTATGTGTAGTGTAATTCAGTTATAACAAATTTAATGGAACAAACAATGAGTTAAACGACAATAATCTCACCATAGCATCTTTTCATTCATAATTTCGTATTATTTTGGGTCTTATTTCAGAAATTATGTTTATTTATTCTGTTAAGTACCTACAACATATTATGCATTCCTAAAAAATGATTATTATATGTGGCAATCATAGCACAAGGTCTATATTTTACACCGAATGATTTTTAATTAAACAAAAATTATAAAGTTCTAAAAGAGTATGTAATTACCTATATAACTTGAAAATCTAATATAGAGATCATAGTGAATAAACCATGAGGTACCCGTCCATGGCATGTCATGTTTATAGTTTAAATAAGAAAGGGAAGGATTAAGGGATTATTAATTAGATCCTTTATGTAATGATCCATGATCTGTGAAAAAAACGACATATTAAATTTTCTCTAAAGACCGGGTTCTTAGAAACTTGAATTCGCGTGAACAGGTCAAAACTGGAGCATGGCCTAAGGAAAATTAAGTAATAAAAGTAAAGGCTAATTTACTTGACTTTTTAAAGTTTATTTAGGTACTTCTTATCCCTAAATTTAAGGTAACCAGTTTTAGTACACGGCGTAGGTACATATTTTAACATTCCAAATGATATAATAAACAATTAACTTAGAAACAGTTACACAAGTCTTAAGAAATCTAATAATTTTAGAATAACAGTAGGTACATAATTTTAGAACAAGGAAAATATATTTAAAAACCTACGGATACTGTGTTTAGACTCTTAGAATCTTGACAAAAAAGATAAAATCAAAACAAAAGGCGACTTTTATTTGTAGGTTTTAGACATACATACATACATAAACTCACGCCTTTATCCCAGAAGGGGTAGGCAGAGGCGCCACCAGGTCACCCACATTTCGCCTTATATGTTGCGTCCCATGATGTGATAGGGGGCGAGCCTATCGCCATATCGGGCACAAATTCCTGACTCCGAGCTGATAATGAGTAGAAAAACCCAATATGACTGCCCGACCCAGGATTCGAACCCGAGACCTCAGCTTTGTAGTCGTACCGTAGTACAACTACGCCACCGTGGCAGTAGGTTTTAGAAGTAATCATTTTCGTAATTTGTTTTTATTTTGAACAAACGTCAGTCGGTTGTTTTGTCGAGAATGTCAACCGCGTCGGAATGCGGCTGCGGCGACCCATTTACAACGTCCCCCCGCACCCCTAGCCCTCTACCCCCTCCCCCCCCCCCCGCGAACCCATTGGTGTGTGGGCAACGGTCCTGCGTGCCCTCGATATGCGTTGATTCCGCGTTGCGAAATTACAAATAAGTTAAGTATTGTTACAAAAGTATAACAAATCATTACACCATGACGTTCTTATTTTGGATTATTATTTTTATGCTGTGGCTGTATCCTAATGCTACCTGTGTATCGTTGAAGTATGGAAAATCTAAAAATTGAGTTTTGGCGGGAAAATTGTAGGAATATCTATACATATAATAAAAATGTAAATGGTCGATGTCTGTACATGGAAGATATATAAGAAATTTCAACGCGAGGGGTCTTCGTAACAACAACAGAAGCCAAAACAATTTTTTTTAGAATTTTTGTCTGTCTGTCTGTCTGTCTGTCTGTCTGTCTGTCTGTCTGTCTGTCTGTATGTTTGCTTGCGCATCACGCAAAAACTACTGCACCAAATGAGATGCGGTTTTCACAGTTGTATTGCTACAGGTTCAACTTAAAAACTGGTATATGTTGCATTTACATACAGGGTGTTTCTTTTTGTTTGCTTGCACATTACTCAGAAACTACCGCACCAAATGAGATGCAGTTTTCACAGTTATATTTCTGCAAGTCCAACTTGATAACTGATATACATTTAATTGACATACAGGTTGTTTCTCTTTGTTTGCTTGCACATTACTCTAAAACTACCGCACGAAATGAGATCCAGTTTCCACAGTTATATTGGTGCAGGTCCAACTTAAAAAGTGATTTATATTTAATTTACATACAGGTTGTTTCTTTTTGGTTGCTTGCACATCACGCAAAAACTACGACACCAAATGAGATGCGGTTTTTATAGTTATATAGGTACAAGTCCAACTTAAAAACTGGTAGCTATATTTCTTATTTACATACAGGGTGTTTCTTTGTACTATGGAAGATAAACGAGAAAAACTAATATGGGGGTCTGTATTAACGAAATAAAAATAATGATTTTTAGAATTTTTGTATGTTTGTCTGTGCGGTTGTGCGCGATGACCTCAAAAACCGCTTAACGGATTTCAATTTAATTTGGTATGGAAGTAGCTGACACCCTGGATTAACACTTAGGCTACTTTTTATCCCTAAAATTAAGTGTTCCTGTGGGATGAGGAAGGAATTCCCATATATTTGTTACTTTTTATACTCAGAGGGATGGGATGGGACTGGATTTCATGCCTTGAGTGAGAATGAGATGGGACGGGCGGGATATAATGAGACGGGACGGAATGAAAAGTACCAAATAAAGTTAATCACGCTGACGAAGTTTGCGGGCAGAAGCTAGTACATAATAACTCTCGTTTTACTTTCATTGATTTACGGCATTTTAGAGTTTATTGCATAAAGTTCAGTAAAGGTGCACACGTGAAGTGGAGGTTAAGCAAGAGTGTTTTAAGTGATAAATTCAATTTTTTCGCCGGACTCAACTAAAAGTTTTGGTAGAGTGTTACGGTACTAAAGCATGACATGGGGGATTCTACGGTTCTTGCGGAACGACTGTCGGACAATGACGGACGATGAACTATGTATGACCACTATCGCACAAATTTGGCAAATTATATGACAAAACATATTACACAACTGGATGTGTGCACAAACCGTGCGAAGCCATGATGGAACAAAATAAAATAAAAAAAAATTCGGGGAGAACAATTGTTTAACTTTATTTTATGATTAATTGGGGCTATTATCACAATATATTGTAAGAAAAGCGAAAAAACATGTAGGTTTAGAAATATGTATAATCGAACAAATACCCGGTTACAGGTTTTTTTTAGCTAGCGCAAGATGATGGCGTTGAGTAGATTCAGCAGTAACGGAAGGATCTCTAAGTGAAAACAAAGCCTTCACATTAATTATAATCAATTACAATTATTGAAAGTTATCGCTAAGCCAACTCAGAAAGCACCTGCTTTGACTCATAATTCTAGCTTCTAATCTAATCGGAATTGCACTCGTATCTAAAAAATCGCAAGTACGTGTGAAGGTCAGATTCAACAGACTACTTAGTTTTACTTAATAAATAAATTTAAAAAGTGCAGGATGTCTCTAGCATATTTTCGAATCAATACTATCATGCTTACGTATTTGTATATTAATATTCAAATTGATTGCTTTTGTTAGTTCTCTAAAAGGCAATAAACAAATTAAACACATTTTGTGGTGTATAAATATGATGAATTTACTACGCAATAGGTCAAACATCATTTGAACTATCGATTTTCATCACATTCCAATGAACGAAGTTGGTTATTTCGCTAATGTTACACTAAAATAACTAATAATCTGTACAATTTCCATTCTCCGATATTTATACTGATTGCAATATATTCACAAGGTTGTTGTCGCTTAACGTAACACCAACATAAAATGATTCATTATCTCGTGATTAATTAATATAATATTTTGACCCAGTATTTATCTCATTGCAATCGCTGCGGTTATGCCGTCCACGGGACTACATTCCGCTATGGAGGTGGTTTTCAACATGACTCGCCCGTTAATAGATGATAAATCTTAGTCCGGCGGCTTCGATCATCTAAACCTATTAGATTAGAATCATACTTCACCTCATATACCTTCATAACACAAATACATTTAACATACAGTTGATTTCAGCCTTCAGGGGGCATTGTTCAGAAGTGGATATTTTTCGGATAGAAGGAAAATACCTATCCATGTTTTAAAATTAGAACCGCTATTAAAATATTGGTTATTTTATTTTATTAATTCCTGGTGAAAGGATTTTATTTTTAAGACATTAACACCATTGTACAATGTCTTTAAATTATAGTAAAAGGAACCCTTAATGGAAAATATTTATACAGGGGTATATTTAGCCTAGATAATATTCATACAAAAAATGTTGAGAACCTACAGTTGTTGTTCCAATCCGGATTTAGAAAAAAAACCGACACGTGTCATCGGTTTTCATGTACAACTTGATATCTTCCTGGTGTTTTTTTGTGACCCAATATGTTATTGAAGGCAGTTTGTATGTTAATTTGAAACTCGATAAGGTGGTACACATTTGATACGGATTGCCAATAATTTGTGGTTGAATATATGTATGTTTTATTATTAAATGTTTTGTAAAAAATAAATTTATCTTTACGACAGTGCATAATTCATGGTATATTTTAGTTAGGTATAAAATTAATTTGGCCACACCTGTCGCTACCAATTTATTTTCCATTTTATAAAAAAAATACAAGCACAGGGTTTAATTCAACTTGCAGACTTATTGTTATAATAAAATCATTTTATTTAAATAGAGACTATAGCTTGTTAAATTCCCGGTAAATGAGTACGTGACTAAGTAACCGTGTGAGTAAAGATTAACTGATATGAAACGCATCGACTCTACATAACGGCACAACAGTACTGCACTACCGACCATATAATATAATCTGGTATCGACTGCCGAAGTAAATGTTTAACGCGTGCCTCCATTCCATTCACGACACTCGCATGCTCGAAATAACCACCGTATACGGATATATTGAATAGTTCAATAATCAAACGGATACAAGTATAAAACTACCGTAACAAGCATACAAACAAGCCACTTTTGCATAATTGGTTGGGACAAAATTAGGTCTAAAATCGTTTGTATATTTTCATTAACGAAATTAACATGACCTATATCAATTTCCTATATTTGGTAATCTTATTTGGTTCAAATTTTTATTAAACTGGTCGCCAAAATATCCTGGCCAAAAGGCTGGTCATGGGTTAGAATATCTATTGTGACAGTGTAAAGATTAAACCAGTCAACGATGTGTTAAACCCTTTATGGTGCCACAGTATTGACGTAATATAATGCTGATGACACTATTTATTGTGAATTATTTTTTAGTTATTATGTCTCAAAATACAATACCCTGTAGATAACCGAGATATTTGAAGCTCGAGACTTTACACCAGAATTTTTACACCACCATGAAGAAATAATAATTAGCGAATTTCTGCCAAGTCTACGCACATTAAAGGGCCGGGGCACCTGTCGTTCGATGCAAATGTATCGATTGTATTAAAGTATCGAGGTTGGTTGGTTTAACAGTCGTTTTAATAGAATGTCGAGGTCGCACTCGAATGTAGACTTGATGTTATTTTACTTGGCCGTTATAAATGCGAAGATATCTGTAATTGTTCAGTGGCGCAAGACGAACGAATTAATCCATATTCATCTTTGATAATAATTAAACATTTATTATTAATACTAAGACCCTATATTTATGACCAGATTTAAAGCCGCAAATTGGGGATACAATTTCGATGTGTTTACAGATTTATAAGATTAATACCGACGCGCGTCAATAAACGACTTTTGTTTTCATTTTTAGGTAATGAGATTAGCATAAGCAAAATAATCCCAACTTAAAGACGCTCCCCCTCCCATCCCTGTACTTTATTAAAGACTGTTAACACACACACGATACCTCTAGTGTTTATAGGTCTTCTTTTCATAACGTGGATACTTTGGTCGTCTGTCGGTCATATCACGTATTTAAAAAGTATAATCTACGTTATGTTTTTATTTAATTAGGTGATTATGTGGTTCATGTCTGGTTAAGAGCAATACCCTTCAACGGAAATATTATTTACGATTTTTTAAATGTATAAACCAAACCAAATAAGGAATAAGTAAATATACCTCTCATTTTGCATTGTATAATTTCATAATAAAAAATTACTCACCTTGGTTTATTCGTTATAGTAAGCAGATAACATAAAATAATGTTTTAATTTAAAATAAATTTATATTTATGAAATACCTAGTTCTGATTTGTAAAATACAAACAGTGCTTATAATATCTTATTATAATAGTCAAGAAAAAGAAATAATTAAATGTCATGCATTTAATAGCTAAACACACGACACCCAGACTCGTCAATAGTTACAAATTGGCTACAATTGCGCGTGTTTTTCACACGAAAATAGCAACCCGGATGCGAATCAAACTGAATAATGTCAAGGGAACGAAAGTTTTGTAGATAACGAATATTTGAAATTACACAAATATGTATAATAAAAAAAATTGAGAAGTGGTGGAAGCCAGTTGGAGCATCGTGAGGTATAATACAATTCAAGTGCTCGCGGTCAATATAATACCATGGTTATCATGAGTGAAATGAAATATATTCGATCAGTTAGACTTAGATTTTCTGCATGTGTACTCGAAATGAGACGCATTTACTATAATGAAATCTGTGTATTTATGGCCTATATTAATAGGATTACATTCCGAAAACAGACACATAAAGCAAATCTTGTCGTGCCGGGAGTATTTAGCGATAAACCTAAAATATGCTATGTCATTGGAGAATTTTAATAGAATCCTATTGGTTGGAGAAAAAATAGGATAAGCTTTAAGAGACATCTAAAATGCTACATTCACCAGCGATTATCAGCCTTATTCCGAGGCTACAAATCCGGTATTGCTCATGCAAATTGAAAAACATCCACAATAAACAGGCAGAAGTGCAAATAAGGAATCCACTGACGGGATTTAAAGGAAAATAATTAAAATATGTTAATGGCAAGCTAGCGGCAGTCGCAAGCCAAGGTGTTCAACGTTTACTAAAAGCTGCGCCCGCTGCAACGCCGACATTACTAACGCATTACTAATTGACCAGTTGCAAACTATCTGATGACTGGATTCGGCCGATACACTGCGCATACTTCGCGGAATTTTGTATCATAATGTTTTATAATGTAATTTAATACGCCCGGATGATTTATTGGTTCGGTTTAGTGGTGGACTTCAGGGACCATTTTTGGACATCACGGTTCGCAAGCCGTGATCCGTGCAATCTGTCGAATATCGACAGAGGAATTACGTTAAGTTTTGAGAAAATATATGAAATACGATGTAACAGTGCATTTACACTGCTGTTTGGCGGGAGAAATAGACATTGCGGTGGTACCTAACCAGGCGGCCTCTCCAATATGAGAGATCACCACAAGATGTAATTGAAGGAAAGACTGTGCATTAAGGGTTATTCTTTTGAAGATTACACAAAAAGCTTATTGAATTGATTCACTTTATTTACTGGAGCAGATATCCATTAAAAGTTAATATGTCATGAATATTAGTAAAATCATAAAACCAAATGCTGAACCAAACCCTAATTTATATTTAATACATAATATTTAATGGCGGGTTGGATTCCATTCACATGAATTCCAACGTTATGATTCACGGTGAATGTATTCAGTCGATGAGGAATCATCCTTACAACTTTAGGGAATTATTATATGTTTGCGGCAAGAATAATAATAGAAACATTTTAATGGTATATACGAGTATACATACATATCAGCCACTACTCAAAGCCACTGCTTAAAGCTCGTCGATTGCGGGATGGATTCAATACATTAACAGAATTGTGAATCCATAAGAGCGTTTCTTGGTTGCTGCGATTTCCAAATTCAACATCCATCTAAAAATCGGAAGGATTCGACACCAAGGATTTGTAATTTTTGCTTCCAAGCGTTGTTCTCCACCATACTGATTTCCAAGTTGTGTCAGATGTGTGCAGTTATATCACCAAAAAAGGCTTTTATCATCTCTAATTGAAACACTTCGATTATATTTTAAGCTTCTTGGGGCAGTTGGGTAAGGCGCGTGCTGTGAAACAAGATGCTACCGTTTCGATTTTGGCGCTGAAATAAATATTTTTGAAATGCAGACGTATTGGTAACGGATGTTACAGGGTCAGATATTCGTGTGTAACTTTTAGATATAACTGATACTTATATATTTTTAACATCGAAACTATCGATATCTAAGTAAGTGGAATGTTTCAAAACCCTTCTATACCAGTTAGGTAATAGTTTACTGAAACCAATGGATTAGGAAAAGCTATAAAATTGGATTAGTGTAGCCAAATTAATTCACAGTCAACGTTGTTCAACAATAAATTTGCTGACACCAATCGAAAATGCATATTCAAAATTGAATTTCAATGAATTTAATGGCCGACCTCCGTTGCATTCATCGCTTGTTATCTCCCGCCATTTACGTCCAACATATTACCTTAGGCCATTTAAGGTGCGAAAATTAATACACAATGAAATAAATAATTTATCTGCCGCTTAAGTATTGCGTTACAATCACCTCGTTAGCTAACAAGAGACAATAGATAGGTTGTCTTTGCTTTTGTTATTTATGGCACAACCCGCTCCATTAAACGGTAACTTGTCTATGGACTATGACACAACTTTGCTAATTTTGCGGTTTACTAAATCTATGTGGGCTAAACTAATTTGGTCTTTATATATTGTGGAATGTGCCTATTAATTTGTGGTTATTTGTTAGTAAAATGGTTCTTAATTTTGGTTAGAATGTATTTTCTAAACATGTACTAAAGCAATGAGGGTTTGACGAAGCTACGATGGGCCATATAAATATGTATTATGTAAAAACTTCAAGTCTTCTGAAGGACATAAGTTCTACCCAGGATATTGCACTAAATATCTGAACTAAAACTATTTGAAGAATGTATGAGATTTCACGAAGTTTTATATTTGAAAATGAAATGTTCTTCACGTTAGAGAGGTTACATATTGATACAACACCTATTTTGACAATATTAATATGTTACAATGTATGAATATGTTACAACTCCCAAAATGAGTAGAAACTCCTTAAAATATTTCCTAAACTGCTTCAGTTAAGTTAAAACTTATTAAAGTTTACGTAGATTTAAATTAATTATTATAATTTTTAATAGTTGTTATGGTAATTCAATTCATATTATACGAATTATGACGGCACAATCATAGGTAATATGAATGAAATAGTGTTTCAACAGTGCATCATTCATTAGGAATGTCGATAGTTGTATAAAATATTACCCAAAATGAATATTTGCACACAAAGTTACGTTTCTTTATTTAGATAACTTCTATATAATTTCATAACTTCTTAGATATGTAAATTGCAGCTTCTATATTTTGTTGTTCGCTTGCTCTATAAACTTAATTGATTTGTCGTCTAACTTAGTTATAATGTTAATGTAAATTATAAATAGTTAAGTATATCTATTGTTTTACTAAGAATTATAACAATTTCGTAAAATGGTTGGTCAAACACCAATACCAAATGTACTTTAAAAGCCATTTAACTAATCATATCGCTATATGAAAGTATGCACAAAGATAATATTGCGAAATGCGGAAACAACAATTGTCTCGTCCAGAGTATTGCAAGCCAAGTGAGCCACGTGCTTCAACGCGAGAATATACAAACTCGGCCTAGAACATTACATTTCTCTCGCGAGTCATTCACCTTTACACCATGACTAAGATGCGCACTAGTCACTACTCACAAGGCTGAGGACACATTACTAATTAAATAATGAAGGGCCTCTTCAAATATCACTCTGCCTTCTATTGTTACAATCGTTCTTAGAATTTGTTGTTTGATAGCACTTGCACAAACGTCTTTTGTATTGCGAATGTACATTCCTCATATAGAATTATCCTTAAAAGATAAATAAAACTTACAACATTTTATATGAAAGTAAATCAAGTTTTGTGACTTCCAATCAATAATAGCATGTCATTGAACTGACAAGATCTAAAAATAAAAGCGTATGGTTCGGATTAGTGGTGATTTCGTCATTAGTTACGTTATTTCCATTGGCAGTAAAGTGGTCAATGAAACCGAGTTCTTTGTTCTCAAGTTCATGGGTTTGTTACGCGGGGTGTAACAACCTTGTCTATTTTAGTTGCGGCGTGGGTGACAGGGTGCATCGACATCGGGATACACGAACTACTAACTAACCATAAGGGTCAAGGACACTGGAAATCAGTGATAAACTTTTCCTCGAACGGTACTTGGGGGAAACCGCTGAGTGAAATTGTATCCTTTTGGGTTTGGCTTTTAGTCACGTAGGCCTGGAAACGTCTTATTTTTCAAGGTCACTATGTAGTTCAAAGTATATGTGGACGTTTAGAATCCATTTTATCTTTTTTACTTTCAACTATGAAAGAAGATTATCCACTAAATAACATTTTCATTTTAAGACTACAATGTTACTTTGTGTGTATTTCTACTTCAATTTCGAGGTATTAAATATGGTTATGCATATAACTAGATGACACGTCGATTCGAACAATTGAGAAAAACAAGTCCTTTCAGATATATCTTTCCTATTATAATTTTCCTCTCATTGACAGATGATTAAAATGCGTTCTCTGTATTTAACTCATTATTGTGACTCCTAAGAGGGCAAGGACTACTAAATTCAAGAACACGTTAATGAATTATGTATGTAAAGCTAATACATAGCTTTTTTATATTAGCTTGGCATAGAACATCTTTAATATCTATAGGAAACAAAACATAATACAAGGAACTGAAACAACCAACCCATAGAATTCGCAACTAAATAAATAATGGTGTGCGAAGTAGTATCAAATGCATTGTTGAAATAAAGTTGCACCTGTATCCAAATAGGTACCTCCGCTATCACAATAAATAGCAATACGTTTACGTCACACATAGTGCTGCGACCTTAAGATAATTATCGGTCGACGCCTCGTCTCACGCAGCCCCTTATCGAAACTCACTGTGGAATAACAAGGCAAGGACATCACTGTCGCGTCGTGTCGATTGATACAACTCAAACTATGTCGTAAACTCAATCCGCTTTCCTGTTTATTTATGCATTGGAGCAACGCTTCCTTTCTAGTCGAGTTGATGGCTGTTATCGCTCTGATAAACGCCCGGGAATTTCTGTCAACGTGTTATCATATCTTTGAATGATACGTTTTGATAATTACCCACATGTAGCATGGTTCGGAAACATTGTTTAAGCTATCCCTTAAATTTTAAGGTATCCGGAATATAAAAGATATATTTGAAGTAAATGGCCCAAACGTTCCATATTGTTAAAAATAACCATAAATAAAACACAGACAAAGCAGCACGTCTGGCATATCGTACAAATGACCGCTCGGCCTTGTCTAGGCCACGATGACGCCATCTTGCGTGCGAATGAACTCCTTTTATTAGGACACAAAATTTACATCCGTCTTACTCTTTGACGTTATAAACATCTTGGAGAGAGACAGAGATAGAACATATTTGATCACAACAACTCGATTTAATTATAGAACAAGACAAGGTAGACGTCACAGTCGCTCTAAGTTTAAAGATGTTTTTTTTTATATTTCCTTGTTGAACTTATGTTATAAGGTATGCTTCGATTGGGATTAAATTTCTGCAAAATATTGAAATGCATTTATATGCTTATTGAGCACGAGCCTGCATGAATAGAAGTTTGTTAAGCGGACACACGTTGTGTAATTGCCAGCTAATGATGTTTCCAAGGCGACTGCAGTAGCTGTCTCTGCGTTGGATAGCGATAACTGAGAAATGTCTGGGAGCAAGGGACTTTATTGAACGCTAATTGGTGTTCCAGACAGACGTTTGAAACTGATATCCCCTCTCTTATGCTTATTTAATCTACGAGGAGCTCTCACTGCGGAAGAGATTAGAAACAATAAGCATTTCAATTTGAATTTAAATGTCTTTTAGTTATGTCCTGCTGCGTGTATGTTTGTTGAAATGCAAGAGAATTGTTTAAAACTGTAGTGGATTGTGTAGTTCATTAAACACGCATCAGCATCACACATTTCGTCAAATGTATCGCTGTGAGTCGGTTGTATTGGGAGCGGCGGCGGACCAGTCCTGCGCGCGAAAGGCGAAATGCTGGCGGCCGGCCGCTACAACCGGCTCCGTGAAGGCCGCACAACGCCCCTCCCCCACTCCCAACTACCCGACGTTTTAGTGAGTTCGTATTATCGATAGACGACTGCGTATACATTCACAATTAAAACGCTGGTAACAAATTATTAGCGTAAAAATATGTTTAAATAAACAAATGTTACATCTGCATTAATATTAATTAATAGTTATAATATACTGGAAAAACAAAACGTATACGAAATCGGCAACTCATTGAGTAAGTGCGTGTGACGCATTAGTTCGTTATCTCGAGCGAGCTTCGCCCTCGTAAACAGAATGCCAATGACACGAGGGGTCGGCGAGTCGTATCGATAATAATATCGGTGCGGTATCGCGCAGCACTGGGCGCACTGGCAAGGCCGCGACGCGTCGCCTCCGCCGCCCCACGCCGCGCCGCGCCGCCCGCCTGCGCCGCCGCGCCGCGCCGCGCCGTGTCGTTGTGCGTCGACAACACAACACTACAATCGACGCGACACATACGCGCCCAAACGACACGCAAACCACGGTTCATAACCAATGCGAATTTATTTGAATTCAGACTTTCGCACAATTAATTTAACTCTTTTCAAAATCGCATATTTTTTATAGTGCCACGTTGAGTTTGTACCATTTTTCTTGGTATGTAAATTAAAATTTTATCGAAAGATTTTTTATAAAAACTTCCATGCATTAAAATTTGTTTTTGTTTCCAGATTACCCAAGATGCTGGTTTCATCATTGGGATGTAATCGTACGACTGTGCCGACGAAAGATATTTCTTGCCAAGTAAACGATAACGTATCAGGAATATGTGAGCAACACGACACAGCAAGACTGAATCCAACTGATGCCTTAAAAATGAACAAACGTGCGAGGTGATCGAAGACACAACGTAGATAAATATTTTTTATATAAATAATGCCGAAGAGACATAGTTTTTGAAGATTTACCAACGTACGGTATTTTTATATGATTTTATAGACTATATGTGCATGGTGCTCTAGTGTAGTGAGTAGTGAAGTGTAGTTATCGATGTAAAGTGTCGATAGTGGTGATGTGATGAGCAGCGAGATGACCAGTGAGGGAAACGCTGTGAAGGTGGAAGGGGGACACGTTTCTGTCACCACGATCAGCATGTCGGGCTCAGAGACCAGTAATGGTAAGACTACTAATTCATTTTACTTAGGTACACTATAAGTAGACATTACTAAAAACAACAGTTGTTAGGACGAATGTTAAATTAATCAGATATTTTTAATGTGTATAAAGGTATTTGTTTATCTATGACGAATTTCCAAACTCAAAGTATACGTTACATTCTGGAGTACTCAGAGAATTTAGATACATTGCATCCTAATTATTTTGTTTAGACAAATTATAATTATATAAATTTTATGTTCGTTAAATGAACGCCTGTTTCCATCTTTGTAAAAAAATCTAAGTGTACCTATTGGACAACAAACTTTCATACTTTCCAGTTCCTACCCAACTAAGCGCCATCTGTTGGCTAGTATGGGCATTCTTCGATATAGTCAAGACCTACGCCTAATAGAGTATTTGTTTTTAATACACGGTATACGCCATCCGGCCGCGCAAGGCTCTTGAATAACAAGCAGGCAGATCCAGTGATATGGTACTTTTAGGAGCTAGCTATGCTTGTTGTTTCGGGAAAAATAAAAGGAACAATAGTTTGGGCTATTGTTTTGAAGTGTAGAACGAATGCTGGTGGAATGTCCTTAGGATTGGTAGAGCGATAGACCATCTTTACTAAGTGTGTAAGGATGGATAGGAATAGCCTGGAATTATGCTAAGTGGAGTACAATTGGTGAACTCATGATATTTAGGCTGGATGCTTAGTTAAGCTTATTCCGTGGCGCAGTTGGTTGGTGGCGCTTATGGACCCGTCTGTATAACGAGAGGCTGCAGGTTTGATCCTCGCACTGAGGCAGATATATATTTTTTTATCGGATCTGAGACTTGTGAGATCAAAATTTGACTCCATTTTCTTGTTACGATCAACAGGACTTTTATTGCGGGGTCACTGGAATATTAATTTTATTATTGGGTGTATTTATTATCTATTTGTTTAAAGCCAGTTGCTCTAGGCCAACTATGACGCTGGACGTAAAAGTCTTAAAGTTTTAGGCTCGATGAAAAGAAAATATCTAATTGTTCACATTCATTTAATCATTTTTAAAGTAGTATAAAATAAATAATCACGTCATCTTTTTAACCGTCACTTATACAAAGCAAATAATTTTAAGAACCTTGTAATTTTGCCCCCAAGTATCAATAATTTACATTATACATACTATCGTCAATGATTAACATAATTTTGATAGAAATATCGAATGTTTAGTAAATATTAATTTCAATGATTAATTCATTATCGTATAGTGATAAAAATATAAAACATAAAAATGGCATGTTTAATGGAGGCAGTGATATCGTTATTTTTTACATAATATCCTACAATTGAGTTGTATGAATATTAAGACGACAGTCCCGTAAATCGAAAAACTCCCAAATATATTCCGAAGGGCAGAGGGTTGTAGAAAGGGCACGAGACGCGACGGCCTTATATTGACCTTCTGTTCGTGTTAGCAGTGGGGGGCATGTGTGGTGCCTCGCCTGCTAAAGCTTATAGGTACTATTTTATTCGATTTATTAGTAATTTCTACATTTTTATGGAAAGCAATGTTGTAGAGTCGAGGATAAACTTGCTATCCTCGAAGGTCAGGTTAAGCCATCTAGTCTGTCTCAAAAGCACCAAGTCCTAAATAATCGGAATTAGGAATTCTATGTTTGTACTTCCGATACAAGATGCTACTGGTACATTTTAAGCCAATGTAATGGTTAAAAACATAAGTCTTAACACAACTTGGAAAGATTAAAAAGGGTTTCGGTGAGACCTAAAGACAAACTGGTTAAACTTTAATCAAAAAGTTACCAAAATACTGCATTAGATAAATATTATTTAACACAAACGTCAGTAAACTTAATATCTTCTATAGAAACACAACATAACTACAACAGATAATAAACCCGTGTAATAAAATTATAATAAAAAGTGGTGATAGCGCGGTCGACGAACCAGCGTGATGGGGGAACTCGCCTCTTGTTTGTGTTTATACTTTGTAGCTAATACGCACTGTTTACGGAGACTGTAAACTGCAGAACAAGTTTCATGTGTGATTACCGTAATACTTACTTTAATAACATTTTCGCATGCAATAATGCAGATGAGAAAGTTGTTACTAATGAAAACAGTAAATGTATTAATTTTACGTGGCTGCTGCAATTAAGAGGTGCTATTGATATTTTGAGGAGGATCATGTGTAAAGGAGGTTATATGGCTAAAATAATAAATATTGCAGAATAAAGATTTTCCGCATAAGTAGTAGGATTTGCATCATATTCAGAATAACTAAATAGGGTTTGGCAAATAAATGGTCGTTGAATATTCAAGTATTAGTTAAGCGAATAAGTCGTTTCAAACATGTACTAAAAGATTTATTAACGAGGGAAGGTCTGTCTTACATACTAATGTTGCTTAAGATTTTACAATATTGATTGCGAAGTAAAATAGAGCATAGGTTTACTTGCAATCAAAACATATTTTAAGATAATATATCGAAATTTATTAGGAACAAAATTGTTTTATGTATTTATTTTGAGGTGAATGATCTATATAACGTGTAATGTGGTACGTATTTAGACAACAAAAGTTATAGAATCGCTTATTATACGAATACGCTACGTGTTTTGTAAATATTTACGAAAGCCAAGTAACAAATGTAACGAAATTGCTTATTTATTTAACAAGAGTGTCGACTTCAAATGCTGCTTTAAAAAACAAATAATATGACAAACCTATTCCTCTTGATCAATTCACATTTTTGTTTTGCATTGCACAATAAGTCTTTATTTTGGCGGTCAGCTTTCGCCTCCTTTCATTGCCATTCCATCATTATTCATTCATCAGTTCCATATTCATCGTTTCTAAGGTTTTCCTCCTTTCTTTCCATGTATCTTTACTAGATACCCATAGTAACTAAAAGGAATAGTGACGGTTAGTGATATCATTATACCCGTCAAAATAACCCATTAATGTCGCGTTTCGGGTTCAGACTGTGTATATTCGGTTTCGAACAAGCCGACATAATTGTGTGACCGGAATTGTGAGACGGATCATCTCTCATCGGTGGATATACCTATGTATTATTGGAATTTGACATAACTTAGTAAGGTGCATTCTCGTGCCGATATAAAAAAATATATTTATTATTTATCACTATGCTGCTATCAGTGCCTTGAAGCTTCAACCTTTCTACGTCATGCCACGATTCTTTCTACTTTTCTGATAGTGGATATAAGTTGATAAGGCGATAGTAAATTGTTTTTCAATCAGCGGTAAGATGATATTGTGTAACATTTGTGTAAACGCACATTACTCGTGACGACAGAGCAATGATCTCTACGAGATTGCCGGTAGTAACTGCTAACTGGCAACTGAATGAGATTAGATCAGACTTTGTGGTGAACCCGCATATGTATCATTAGACTTTTTAATTGTATTGCAGATTCTTTCCTGCAGCACACAATCTAATGAGTACATTTTAAATGCAGATACAGATACAGATTTGATTATAGTTATTATATTGAAATAATATTAAATTTAAACGATGTTAAACAGTGCTTGTGATTATTTCCAGGCCAGTTCTCGTATAGTTCGAGCGGAGTGCGCATCAGTGTCTCTTCGGAGCCACATGACGAAGACTCCACTGATGCGGAGATCTCCAAGATCGACTTCACACAGCACCAATACGAGGTGAGACTTGAGAGACTCATTACATTTTATTGATGGCAAGTACATGGCCATCGATCGTTGCTATCATGGAAATAAATTATTTAACACAATAATGGTTTCTTATAGTAAATTGTAACAGTCACTGAGCGGATGACTAATACCTCAATCCGCCCCGTGACCACGAAAGCTGTAAAGTGATCGAAACGTCGGGAAGTTAAAAAATGTAAAAATTAAACCAAGTCGCGATAAAATCCGTAAAAAGTAGTTTTATTTTAATATTTAACATAATCTTTTATTATAGATTTTATTTTGAAAGTTTATCTACATACAAAGATAATTTATTTTTTTATATTTATTTTTCATTGTACTTATCTTTTGTTTTACTTATCCCTGAATTGATCCTTTTTCATTAAGTAGGTATTATTAATTCTTTCTAAATTGTAGGATATGGATTTTGTAGTATATTCGACTTGTGTATTCATAAAACGACGATAGGTATGCCATCTGTAATTGCTCTCGTAACACTATAGCTCTAGTAGTTTGTTTGTGTATCTATAGATGGCGGTTCGCAATTTTATTTCAAGTGTGTTCGTTATATTTCTATATCTTGAATTCAGTCAATTTAAATACATTCCCTATTTTCCGATGGCATCCTCAATAAATTAACAAAAGACGCGTTATCAGACGTGTTACTCTTTTCTTTCGCTTATCCACACTCATTTCATAAATGCGAAAGGTTTGTAATATATTTATTTTATTATTCCCCTTATCAATTTTGCCGCAAACCTTTTTCCTTTAACGGCTGAATGTAGTATTGCGCAGTATTCAATATTCTTCTTCAACAATACATGTATGTAACTAGTCAATTCCGCTTCCACCTGATCCTTCCCCACACCACAACTAAAGGTGTTACTCTCGGTTTAAAGGTAAACATGAGGAACAAGAAGAAACGTTCGTCCAGCGGCGCGCACTGCGACCTTCAGAACAACGACCGAGAGCGGCCCATGTCGTGGGAGGGAGAGCTCTCCGACTCCGAGATGGTCATCGACACTAGTGTTAACAACGGTAAGATAGCTATAGTGAATATTATTTTGTAGCGGGGAGCTTCTGGTCCCGGCATGTGCGGTGTCGCTATGGTTATCGAGGATGGCGATTAAAGGTAAAGGACATGGCCTCTCCTAAGTTACCGGAAGGGTAGCATAACAGTTTTTCTCTCGACATAGAAAGTGCATATTTTTCTTTACCAAACTCAGACTCAAAACCAGCCATCCAGTAAACTATAAAATTAAAAACCGGCATTACCGATTATAAAAACTCACATCATTTCAAGAATCATTTCTCATCACTCCTTGCCTTTTATAAAGTAGGAGGCAAACGGCAGACGGGCCGCCTGATGTTCATTAAGCGCCGTCATCTATAAACACCCAAAACATATTCAATGGCGCATTACCGGCCTTTAATACCGCGCAAGGAAACCGTAATTATATTGCAATATTTTTTGTTCCCAGACGAGAACAGCAGCTCGCTAGACTTGCAGTCGTCGCGCGACTCGATCGACACGCTGCGCAACGTGAGCATCAAGACGGAGCCGCTGAAGGGCGAGGCGTTCCCCGCGCTGGACGAGCGCGTGCTCGACCTCAAGTACGCGCCGCTGCAGCCGCACCAGCGCAGCCTCAGCATGAACAGGGTACGTGACATAAAAAAGACCAACTGCTGTGTGATGAAAATTTTCTTATAGAAGTCTTAAGAAGCTTAAGAAGAATTTGGGGCCAATATATCTTCGAGAGTCACGTTAAGATCTATCATCATACCTTAAAAGTAATTGTTTTACATCACCAGATAAGTGAAGTGTCCGACAAAGGCACAATTAAAAAAAATGTGCAACATTTCATGCAGGAGCAAAAATGTAACCTAAAAACTTGCAGAGTCGCGCTGTGTTTACTTTAGATAAGTCTAGGAATAGGCCGTCTTGACCGGATCGGGTACTTCTGTTTCAAAGAAAATCCATGTGAAGGGACGGTTTTGTTGTAGTTTTTCGTTCGGTGAATGAAATTTTTGGGAGCTCAATACTCCCAATTGTCGCTTTACCATACTGGCGTACTGTACTGTACTGTATCAGCCCATATATGTCCCACTGCAGGGCACGAGCCTCCTCTACAATCTAGAGTACGATTGGGAGGGGTTAAGCCATATAGTCCAACACGCTGGCCTAGTGCGGGTTGGTGGACATAACATACCATAGAAATTCTTTCAAATCGCTATAGTATGCAGGTTTTCTCACGATGTTTTCCTTCACCGTTATAATACTGACGTAGGTATCCAAAAAAATAGCGAGATCCCAGTATGCGAAATGGTTATTCACAGCTAACCAGGTGTGTTACTTAAGCTGGTATTTATCATTATGTTTGTCCTTTCAGATATCAGTGCTAACAGACACGAATTCCCTGTCATTGGCGCGGAGGCCGTCGTCTCCCACAAACAGCGCCAAGTCTTTGGCGCTGTCGGACCAGGGTTCGGTTCCCGTCATGCAGCAGACCAACGTAGGCGAGGTGCAGAACCTCACCATCAAGAAGGAAACGCAGCTATCAGGTAAGAACAGAACTTTGAAGAATATCTTAGGAGTTATTTCTTTCTTTATTTTTTTAATTACTTGGAATTGCCTTTATTGTTGTCGTCAGTCACTAAAAATCAACTGCTGAATGTAAGATTTCCACAGCAAACTTCTGGAAACTATTTGCATCCAACGACGTCTGTGCATATCTGGCATCTGAGGATAAGCCGAAGTAATAGGATGAGAAAGGATAATTAGGTCTTACCTACACATCAGTTGACTAACTGAAACGCAACTACAAACTTCGCTTCAGTTTTTCTCAGACGTAGTATCATTTTGATCTAGCAGACCCATTTATATTGCAATTAATGACGGCTGTAGTATAATTTAATACTTAAAAATATTATATCCCCAGAGTTGAAATGCGAGCCTTCAGCGGGCATGGACAAACTGATCGGCGCACTACACGGCTCGCCGTTGCTAGGCAGATTGCCGCGCGTGCAGTCCAGCGCGAGTACGGACTCCGCCGTGCACTCTATGTACACGCACAGGTACGTTTACACATACATACAGGGTATATCAAGACTGCGACCGAAAACGAAGCCAGATGGTAGTATTAATAGTAGTAATGATGGTAGTAGTAATTAGTGACTTCAGACACAAATTTTTTTAACTAAAAATATCGCAAAAAAAATCGTCAACTTTTTTTTGGTATTTTTTTACTTATTGTCGTATTTGGGTGATAAATACATAGTTTTCCTAAAATAATGATGTACACCTTTTTATTTTTTAAGACGCAATGGTACGATAGGGTTTAAATTACTATTTTCCAATAACTAGGTATTTACTACCCAAACACAATGATTTTCAAAAAATCTGTCGCTTATTTTGCAAAGTTTTTATTTGCATTGTGTCTGTAACCACTAAAACTACCACCCGGCTTCGTTTTCGGTCGCAGTCTTGATATACCCGGTATATAGGCTCACGGGTTAGGTGGTAGGCAGACAATATGTCGTTAGTGCTATTAATTGTTGGCCCAGTTTGTAGCAAGATGTGATGGGCTCAAGCCTCTCTTTACGCTGTAAAAAAATCTTGCAAGGAAAAAATCAAGGGAGATATTGGAACTGGAATACCCATGCAAGGTGGGTAGAAATTAGACCCTGGACTTTATGGATTCCGAGTCATCAATTGTCAGTACACCAATAAAGTGTTGTTTAAGTAACAGTTGGTTATATTAATGGGCCAATTGCAGAACACACGTCCCGCATCAATTTAGGTCTCAACTCTCAGCGCATTACTATGACCCTTTGGGTCGTAATAATGTCTCTGAGGCTACTACGCTGCATTATGCAGTACGTCGCTCAAATCCGGTCATTTTTTTTGTGAAGGTTCTTAGGCCTCAGTGCTCCACAGTGCCCCTATTGTGCTTGCATTGATGCACCCTGCCTACCTCCATAGGATACGATCTGTATATGTCCCTAATGATGTATGTATGTGTGTACCCAGTGTGTACAGCAGTCCGTCGGCGAGTCCGCGCGCGTCGCGTCACTACACGCCGTCGCTGTCGCGCAACAACAGCGACGCCTCGCACTCCTCCTGCTACTCCTACTCCTCAGAGTTCTCGCCCACGCAGTCGCCAGTGCAGGTAAATGCATTACTTATCCAATCAATATCATAATATTCTTTATTCAAATAGTCTTTCACAAGATCTTTATATCGTTAATTACTGCTACCACCGCTTCGGAACGTGTTGTAGCTGTGAAGAAGAAACAGCGAAAGAAACTCCCTCAGCAACACAAAATGCCTTCTTTTTTTTGTTTCTTCTTCTTTTCTTTCTTTTTAAATCCATTTATAATTACAATGGTTAATGTCATTTAAATGTCACAATTATGTCATACTATGCTATATATACTGTGTTCTCATACATACATGCTTATTAAAGCAATAGTCAAATCAATAGACGAAATGAGAATACCTGTATTACTAGACTAAAAATATCATGATTCAGTTAGTGTTTAATGTTATGTATGTATTATTTTTTTATTATAATAATATTAATTCCAAATCCCAGCTTATGTAATTTGTTTATTCGGATTTTTTTTGTATTAAACTAACTGGTGATAAAGAAGCAATCATAATTGGCAGAACTTAAACAGTTTCGTCAACACCTCCTCCCTTCCCGAATTTCAATATTTTTAATGGCAATACAATTTTGTCCAGGGCCGGCATCCGCACGTAGTATATCGGGAGCCTGGTGGGGTATTGTCCCCCGCGCACGACGACGACGCCGAACCGACCGATGAGCGATTGCACCACCACCAGGGCATCAGCAGGCAACAACTCATCAACAGGTACGCTCTTACGTCACAGTCTCATTTTTATCGTACCACATAATGAAATACCATTATTTCTGAAAAAACATGTAAAAAATAAATACCTTGTTACCATTTAAGCGTAATAAATTTTACTAGAATAATGGTATAAAGAAAATAAAATAAATGTTAAATCCGATTGGCATCTCAATATTATTTCACATGGTCTTTTAAAACAGTCTGCTTTAGTAAACTCATAGAAGCAAATTCTATTATGACGTCATACGTTAGTAAACATTAAAATTGATTACCACCTTATCTTCAACATTTGTACTCCTGAAGCTGGCAAAACTTTTCTATTCCTTGAACTTTGTCGTATGACGACACAGCTACAACTCCCGACTCACCCACATCATTCACACAGTATTTAAAGAAGAAAAAAATTGTCTTTGTCCAGTCCATGTCCGATCTGCGGCGACAAGATCAGCGGGTTCCACTACGGCATCTTCTCGTGCGAGTCGTGCAAGGGGTTCTTCAAGCGCACGGTGCAGAACCGCAAGAACTACATGTGCCTGCGCGGGGGTAACTGCCCCGTCACCGTCGCCACGCGCAAGAAGTGCCCCGCTTGTCGGTTTGACAAGTGTCTAGGATGCGGCATGAAGCTTGAAGGTAACACTAATCTTATTTGTATTAGCCCGTATCAAAGAAACCTGTCTTAGTACCCCGTGAAAGTATTCCTTATGTTAATTCTAGACTACATTCTTGTGCGAATTTTGTTATTTTTTTTTTGTTACGTAAAGCAGTAAAACGGCTTTGGTGATTATAGATGCGTTGCTGGTTTCACAAAATGTGAGAGATTTCGCATTTAATTTGTTTACCGATTTTTTGAAGATTTGCGTGTTCCCCTTACCATTGATTACGGTTATATTACATACATAAACTCACGCCTTTATCCCAGAAGGGGTAGGCAGAGGCGCCACTAGGACACCCACATTTCGCCTAAACTAGATTACTAATGATATAACATATCGAATCGAATCGAATCGAATTAATATGTGTGTCTGCAGCGATCCGCGAGGACCGCACGCGCGGCGGGCGCTCCACGTACCAGTGCTCGTACAGCCTGTCGGGCGCCGCGTCCACCGGCTCGCTGCTGTCCGCGCACGCGCCCACCACGCTGCGCCACGCCTCCAGCCTCACTTGCGTCAGTACCCACTATACTATGTACTTTTCCCATTTAAATGTATTTTTTTATTGCCTTCGTAGGCAGACGAGCATGCGGCTCGCCTGATGGTAAGCGATCATCGCCGCTCATGGACCTTCGCAATGCCAGGGGTCCAGCACAACAAAGTCGCTGCCTACCGTAATAATCATTTGATCCGTGGTGCTTTACAGCTGGTTTCTCTGGCTGTAAAAGTCTTTATGCGAGGCTCTTTACCTCTTTAGTTCGTTGTTTTGTCACCCGCTTTATTAGGGAGGGAAGTGGACAATAATTTATTTCCAACTCCTCCTATTAATTTAACTTTAGGATTGATTTCGTTGCGGGTTAAAGACAAGTTAGACATTCCCGGAGACTCGCTGAGTTTCAATGCTCGGTGCCATTAAATGCGTGCCACTGTTGATCCTAGCTTACAGGAGTTACAGTGGCGGGTGTGAGGGCAGGATAGTCTCCATAAACTACATACTTCCTCGAACATCATAAAATAATCAGACTGGATTTTTTGAGATATTAGTTTTCAAGATTTTGATCGGTTCGTTTCGGGTGCTTGCTGACAGCCTCAATTGCATGAATATACTGCATACCTTCTCAAACATGTGTTAATCATCAAAGCGTTATCATTAGCACCCACTATGTGAAACATTTCTACACATTCATAGCACACATTTTTCTGATAAAGCTGCTGTATATTTATTATAGTAGAAAGCATATAGATTACAACTCGACACTCATGAATTCGCAATGATAAAAGTAAATCGCAGAAAGAATTATAAATACTTAGTATTAATAAATTTAGATAAAATATCAATTGTTTATTTTGATTTTAGGTAAATGGACCAGGATCATACAACAGTCGGGGGGAGCCTAGCAACAGTAGATTAACGCCGGACATACCGCCTTTATTACAAGTACGTATTCCATTTACAATTCGTCTACTTGGAGTAAGCGCGACACAAATTTCATACGAATCTTCGTGCAGGTAAAACAGAGTATCTGGACTAACCTAAAATACAAGGGATTAACCTCAAACGTGACACACGTATGACGTAGGTCAATTTGACGGGTCTTTACATTACTTGTATCTAGGCGGATACGGACAGTCTATAATCAGTAAAAAAACACACGTAAAAATGGCCGAATATAAATAAAGCATAATATTCCAGGAGATAATGGACGTGGAGCACCTATGGCAGTACAACGAGTCGGAGCTGAACCGCCTGGGCAAGTCGCCGGGCAGTCCCTCCGCCAACCCGCTGCTGGCGGCCAGCGGCATCACCGCGCAGAACTCCAGCCCCGACTTCCTCGCAGACCTGTGCAACATCGCCGACCACAGACTCTATAAGATTGTCAAGTGGTGCAAGAGCCTGCCGCTTTTCAAGAATATCTCTGTGAGTACTTGTGTTAGAAATTGTTTTTTGTCGGCTGGTAACACTGGTACAATGTTACCGTAAGATTGCGTAGAATCGAGGTAGAATAAGTTTCATTTAAATTGGCAATACTATTTGGAATATTCCTATGACTGTGTAACATCGCCAACCACCGGTTGTACAAGCTCGTCAAATGGTGCAAGAGCCTGCCGCTTTTCAAGAATATTTCTGTGATTAATGTGGAAGAAATTGTTTTTTTTTCGACTGAAAACACATCAGAATACTACTGATTAGTTTGTATATGAATAATAATAGAATTAAGCTTATTTCAATTGGCAATACTACTAAAGTATGTTTCCGTGAATGTAGACGTAGTTGTTAAAAGATTTACTTTTTAAAAGATTCCGTATATGAGTATTCTTAAACTGAGAGCAAGAATTTGTGACCGCCATTTTGAACTTTCAAAATCAACAAACGTGACCTTGAACACCGATGATATTGAATAAAATCGCGTAATATTTAAAATCATTAATTGTGAATCTAATTATTGCAGATCGACGATCAGATCTGCTTGCTGATCAACAGCTGGTGCGAGCTGCTGGTGCTGTCGTGTTGCTACCGAGGGGTGAGCACGCCCGGGGAAGTGAGGGTGGGCGGCGGCCGGGGGATTACACTGCATCAAAGTGCCAAGTACGTATTCTATTGAGAAAAAAAAAACACCCAAAATTCACATACAAGTAATACAAATACAAATACACCCAACAGTCACATACATAGTCCTAACCCCACACTAAGATCGAGTCTTGTGTCGTGGGTATCAGGAACTACGAGAGACTTTTCGGTCTCACAAACACCCAGACCCGAAACAAATACTTGTGGTTCACACAAACATTTGTCTCGGTGCGGGGATGGAACCCGCGGCCTCTCGTTTCATAGCCGGCGTCTAACCAACTACGCCACGAAGGCTGTCGAAGTAAGAATCTACGTGAGACTTTTCGTTCTCATAAACACCCAGACCAGAAAACAGATATTTGTGGTTAACACAAATATTAGTGTTGGAATATAAATTCAACATTTTCACCTGGCTTATTACTGTATTTACAATACAGCTACTACATTTGGCTATTGCCAGCCTGTTATTCTCCGTACGTGATATATTTAAGTTTTTTAAACTTTCCCTCTGTCATTGTTTTTGGTAATAAAAAGAACCCTAAATAATGCAATCATCATTTTTTTGTAGATTGGGATTGACGCCGTGTATAGAACGCATGTTGAGCTTCACCGACCATTTGAGAAGACTGCGAGTGGACCGCTACGAGTACGTCGCGTTGAAAGTCATTGTATTGCTTACTTCAGGTAAATTCAAACACAATATATATTATAAGTCACAAAAGGTGAAACGGCCTTTGCACACGGCGTATTTTTCACACGTCGTCGACGCGACACGCTCACAGCGCTGTAGATGACCGAAAAAAACGTGTGCAAAGACTCTAAGACGTTGGTTTATGAAGTCACGGATTCAATTCCCGCATAGGCATTATTGTTATGACCTACACGTATTTTTCTGTATTCAGGATAAAAATACAGGAATAATCCTATTTTTAGCAATGTTTAAAAAAACATTTGAATAGCGTTATTAATGCAGTGACGGTATTTATAATGTGTGAAGTCAGTATATAATGTGGTGTGCAGACGCGCCGGAGCTGCGCGAGGCGGAGAAGGTGCGCGCGTCGCAGGAGAAGGCGCTGGCGGCGCTGCAGGCCTACATCGCCGCGCACTCGCCCGCCACGCCCGCCAAGTTCGGCGAGCTGCTGCTGCGCATCCCCGAGCTGCAGCGCACCTGCCAGGTACACGCACGCACACACACAAACGTACAGTATTACATATACGCACGCACTCACGTACGCACGCGCGCTTTTATGCACGAACACGCAAATGTACCTAGACCAAGACATTACAATTTTTCTTTTTATGTTATGTAACCATACTGAAGACTGCCACGATTATTCTTACAATCACGAGAAATATTTAAATGATTGCGAAAGCATATTGATGATTTTTGAATTTGATTTCGACAAATGGGGGACTTATTCCAGCACGTGTTAGAGTTGTTATATTTGTTGCAGTCGCATAAAAAGATTCAGAATTATTCTGGCAAGTGCTTATGTTGTTTTCATAAATAAAGTAATCATGGTAGCAAATATTGTAGTTATCCTGACAGATGTCAACTTAAGGTTATCGCACACAAAAGCAATAACTTTAAAAGAAAAACGTTTGTTTTACTGACCTTATTATACACTACCCTACAAAGTTGACCACAGAAAATACAACATTTAATTATTTCGCAGTTTTTCATGCAAGTGGGCAAGGAAATGCTGAACCCTGCGAACAAGAGCAAGGACGGAGACGGACCAAGCTTCAACCTCCTCATGGAACTACTGAGGGGCGACCACTAGCCTTGCAAAACGTACGGTTACTACTACACATTATTTAGAATACTGGACGAGTAACTGGCCAGACTTATTTCGATCAATATTGCTTGAAGAAAAAATTGAACATAAACAGGATATGTTTATGCAAGTTGTATACAATTGTATTATTGTCCATAAAAAATGGTTTTATACAGATATTGTAGAGGCAACGTGATTATTCTGACGTCTAAGAATCTTTATCTCATAGATAAAGGTTTCTGTTATAATTACGGCAACAATAAAGCAATTTTAGGGACGTCGAGAAATTTAAACTTATCGAATTTTTCCAAATGATAAATTTCTACTATCACAAGTTTAATCAAAACCGAATTACATGGCGGACAGAATATTATAAAACGAACTCTTGTTCATGTGACTTTTGATAGAAATAATAATAGAATTTCAGTTATTAAAATTTCTTTTGAAGACGGAGGTCTTGTAAGTAGTGACTTACAGCTTCAGAATGCTGTAAGGTTAAGTTCCATTGACACTTCAGTCGTTCATTCAATTATCAACTGAAATATTCATCATAAAAATGCTCAATATGACATAAAATATCATATTAAGAATTTGTAATATGTCCTTAAAGTAATTCTTTGTTTTGGCCTTATTTATATATGTGCTTTCTAAAAAATCTGTTCTTATTACCTCTCTTGATAATATAAGTTATAAGCTTAATATGTAACCGACTAAATTATTTTAGCTCAAAAAATAATTGTAATTGAAATAAACGACAGTGGTCGTTGTTGTGTTGTTCAATTGGAGTTGGATTTCATGTTATTATACCGTAACAAAAACTCCTACAAACAGTGCCAATCTTGTCCATAAGGACTATGGAGTATATTATTGAGTTTGTATTGTTTTTCTTAATCAGCTTTTGAAAACTATGCATTGCCTTTAGACAATTAATATATTTTTAATATTGTTTTGAGGTGATTTTTGTTTAATTTAAAATGAATGAAAACTCAAATATTTTTCACGGTATTTTCGTTATTTAGCTATTTTAAAAACTAGTTGCCTTTCTATCTAATTATTCGATAAGTCTAAAATGGAGCTATAAATTTTAGACATTTCGTTTCTTATACAACTTTTTTCTACTGCCAAATAAATGCCTTTATATCGTATTTATTCATTGTTCATTAGGCCAAGGGAACAATTATTGATTAAAATAGGTATATTTTTTACTACGGAGTTATAAAGATTTTTAATTACGATAAATATTTTGCAAGGAAAAAGTAAAAATATGTTTATTTTACTGATGTATTTTTTTTTAACTTTCTTAATGTAAAAAGTCAACTTCCGTCATATTAGGTACTTTAATTTGTACTAGTGTTGCTTAATATATTTGTTATTGTCACATATCTCATTTGGAAAAAAAAATGTAAAATTACAGCGTCGCTCAATATAGTCGTACTGAAAGAGAATATTTGATTCACATCATTAAATAAAGCGTGTTCATTTTTATGATAAAAAGAACCCAAGATATTATAATATTTCTCACTGTGTATATAATATTCGGTACTGTTAAATACATGGCATGTTACCTCAGCAGCCAATATAAACTTATATTTAATTTGTAATAAATTAATTACAATCAACATCACAATACAATTCCAACAACGTTCGCTTTGGATTCTAATTACGTGCCGTTTAACAAAAATATGTATGTATAGAACTCATTCGTAGATATTTCTATAATCGCCTTTGATTCTTATGGTCGATTATTCAAATAAGTATCGATTGATTTAATATTTTTGATAAAGAATCGATCATTTATAAAATATTATTTTATTTATTATAAATAATAGGATTTTTCTACGTGGGCCACATATTTAATCATTGCCATTTCGTGTAAGTTACTTAACATTGTAATGTATATGTTGTTAATATTTGTGCAGCTTAGTATATTTAGATGTAGTAGAGGGTGAAACCTTCGGATAGTTTTTGTCTTAGACGGTTTTTATAAAAAACTTTTTGTGCGTTTTGTATATCACTGTTTCATTCATTTGTTTTATGTGTTGATAAAAACCTATACACTATATCAAACGCTTTTAAAAACTCGTTCATTTCAAATTAAATACTCCGAAATTGATTTTGTCTATTATACGAGTATGGATTTGTTGCAATATTTAATTTATTTTATAATATTTACTGACTTAAAAAGCCTTGTATTTGTTTTTTTTATCAGCACGTTTTTCATAATCATTTAATATAAAGGTATCAGTGCAATACTTAGCATAAAGTGTCGATATTTTTGAATACTTAATTCTATTTTAAGATATTATTGTTCTTTATGCTACGTTGTGCACGATTTTGTCGTATATGTAAGCTGTGTATCAGCTATGGGAACCAGTAATTCACTGCCGTTGTTAAGAAATTGCTATGAGCAAATAGTATCTTTGTTGCAATACTTATTATTTTTATAATCAAGAAAAATATTCTCATTTAAGAAAATTTTAGTTTTAGAGTAATTTAGAGTATTCTTATGAACTGCCTTATGATGTTGATAAGCGAAGACAGCTTGTATCAATAAAAAAGGTGTCGGTCGCAAGTGAAATGGTTGCATAAGTTATTTGTAGATATTGTAGAACGCCTTATAAAATTAATGTTTAGTTTTGATGCAAATGAAAAGAATATTTTTATTTTGTTGCTCACTAGTACCGTAAATTACGATAGGTAAATATCGAACCATTTCAGGAAAAACATCGTAACAGACAATTTTCAAGAAGGGTTTACTTTGGTTTTGAAAAATATTAAGACATAACTTTCTGATGATGACTTCTAAATTCAATGTTGGGTTCATTCGAAATAAAACTCCTTAGTGAGCGTTATTAGGTGAAAACTCGTCTGCTTGATAAGCTAATATATATTTTTAAATATTTGTCGCTCATGATGTTTTCTAGAAAGGCTCTATATATTTAAATTACAGTTTCGAGTGAAACGTGACCACTCACACACGCATTGTTCTCTGTTGTTTGATTGAGATAGTCAATTGAGGTCAATATTCAAGGATTTTTTTCAATAAAATATATTAGTGTGTGTTCGTGTTTTGGAACAATTGTTCAAACAAGTATAATGAATACACTTCCATGTTTTTCAATAGTATACTGGTACTATATACGGGGTACAACCTACGAATATATTGATTCGGTTATCAGGTTGGGCTATCCTCTTTTGAGAGTTTTCCATTCCAAAAAAATGCACAGATTTTTTTCTACGAACTTATATAATCGAGGTATGTGAAAAAAAAACCTGAATCATACAAAAACATGTATGTACATACTCGTATATTATATCAATAAATAATTAATTTATAGAAACTATTACAAGACTGCAAAATTGTTCGTAATGAATAAAATGAACCCCATATTTTAATAGTTGCATTACATTTCTTTGATAGCTTTTCAATGAACCATACCATATTAGACATGTTTCAGTTTGAATAAAACTCAACTTTATTGTTTCGATTAGGACAACGATAACATTGCACTAATATTCGATTAATCGTTATTTCTTTTTGTCGGGATATCAATGCGTTTGTGCTGTGATCTGCGGACCTCTACTTTGTAGCACGGGCACAAGTACTTCATGTTTAGTTTTAATATCGGAGCTCATTTAAGTTAATTATACCAATGTTTATAAAACGATGTGCCACGCAATATGTATAAATTTGTCATTGAGATTTTTCGTATGTGATTATATTTCGCGTATAAATTGCCAATAACATTGTATTAAACGTAGCTATATATCCGATAGCGTAGACTACTGAACTGATAGAATAAGATATTAGAAGTAAGACTATATTTTTATATGAAGCAAAATAGCCGCGGGTGTGCAAAGGAGACGGCGTGGTTGAGAAGTCCTGATAATTTTTATATTAAAAATTAAAAGGAACGTAAGAATGGTATGACGTCCACGATTTTTGTACTTTTTACGTATTTGTTATTATTTTATACATAAGTATTATAGTGATATGGTATTCATCTTTACTTTCTAGAATTATGAAAAGATTTTTTATATATAGAGCAAAAAAATAAATACAATTTTGATTTATAAGGTATAGTTTTATTATAGCCGCATGTTCTCATGTAATTGCATGTTCATCATATTTCTTTTGGATGATTGAAATCGTGTGTTAGAAGTCAGTCGCCACCCCTACGTTAAATCCACAGATTGAAAGATTCTTTATCTGCTCCTTCCATATCAGAAAAAAATATTAAGTTACTTATACATAGATAACCACAAATGAGATTTTCTTAAGGTAGCCAAGGACGGTACCATAATTTTCCATATCCATTGTTTTTTTGCGATTGAAGCGGCTCCTAAAACATTTATTCAATTTTACATTAACATCTCAATGTAACTAATTAGTACAATTAAAAAAATATTAAAAATAAGGTTTCCCTTTTTTCCTGTTGAGATACGAAAAAAATAATTAGACAAATGGTATATAATTATTAAATAGGTACTTAAATGAATTATATAATTTAATTAACTATTAATTGTTCAACTACTGTTCAATTAATCGAATTATTATTAATTGTTTATTAAATCAATAATAGATAGATAATGTCTAGATTTTTCTACAATGAATGGCAAGATGAGCATGCCATTCGCCTGATGGTAAGCGATACGACAGCTCATGGGCCGAAGCAAAACCAACAACATGAATTACAAAGCAATGCTTGGCATTCCATTGCGCTCGCCATCCTAAAACATAAGATGTTAAGTCTCATTATGTCCAGTAGTTACTCTGGCAACAATGTCCTTCAAATCGGAACATAACAGTGCATTTACACAGTTGTTTGGTACGCACCCAGGCGGCCTCTCACAAAATATGAGATAAGTAGGTATCTGGTTTATTCTGAGGAAAATAGCATTGATGTAACTGTATTAGGTATTATATTCATAATAAGAGCTGATCAAAAATAAACATGTTGTTTCATTTATTTACAAAAATAACCTATTAGTTATTACATGATTATTACACATAAAAATATCAAAGAGCGTTATATTTAGGCGCTATTGAAGTAAAACTTTGTGTCATTGCCTGTATTCCGACAAACAACATTAGGTAATACGGACAAAAATTGCTGTTGCTGCAGTCGAAGACAGAATTAGCTTCATTTTGACGCAACTAGCAACTGTCAAATTTGTACTAGATTTTGTCAAGTTGCTGGTTTCCCGATTCGGCAATCGCAACACGTCTAGCGATTTCGCGCACTTAAGACTGTTGACCATGGATAAAAAAAATACAATCTCGGCAACTAAAAACTGGGCCTTTTTGTTACTGTAACTGGCAACTTTTATCGAAAACTAGTAAAATGTCGACAGTTTCTTCAATTACAGTTGCTCTGTCTGTACAGCGCCTTTTTTTGTCCAAGAGGAAAAGTTATTAAGCTCCCCTTTCGGTATCCCGGGGGAGGCCAAAAGGGGTATGTCAGTGTCTCTGGCCTTCCAGACCGGCACGCTGCGGATTGTGACCGGGCTGGGTCCCTAACGAAACCTATGCCCGCATACTGACTAAAAACCCCTCGGTGATCGTCACACGCATTATGGGCGGCACCGGACATCCCAGAGCGAGAGGCGTCCGCGTAACCGCCCGGCGCAAAACCATTGCAGGTTCTTCTATTGTGGGGCCCTGAATGCCCCAACTTAACCGCTGTTTTTGGAAGCCCATTTGAGATGTTGCGGGCGTCCACGACAGAGACTAGCCCATGCGCTCTATCGCACATCTCGGAGTCGTTATAAGTGTGGGCGCACTGCCCCCGCAGTTTGCCCAACGACCCCGATGGCCCCTTTAGGTCGCCTCTTACGACGGGCAGAGACACCGTGGCAATTCTTGCACCCCCGAACCACAGGGCAAATCTGTACAGCGCTTGCATCTGTTCATAGAATTATAAAAAAAAGCAATAATTTTGGTTACTAACTTGCTTGTATTTTAACTTCATGCTATAATAACCCGAATAGACTTGTCCAAAATGTTGTGCATTCACGTAAATTTGCTTCAAAATAAATTAAACGTAGAAAAATAATTACATTGTATGAGTATTTATTTATTTATTTATTTATTTAAAACTTTATTGTACACCAGTGATATACAAAAATTACAAGTTAGAAGAGAGAAAAACAAAAAACGTACAAAAGGCGGTCTTATCGCTCAAGGCGATCTCTTACAGACAACCAACCATAGGATGGATAAGAGGGAACAACAGTTTAGGGGTACCATGAGGTGTACGAAAAATGAAATACTAAAATATATACATATATAAATACATATATATGAAAATATATATACACATCAATACATACATACAAATATATATACTTAAAAATAAATATATACTTAATATTATAAGATGTATTTTTAATAAAACAAAATAACCAAACGTATTAAATCAAAAAATAATAATAATACGTATATTACATGCAATGTCTTCAGCTTGTTTTTGAAAGATAATGCTGTTTGATTAAACGTTTAAATATGGGCAGGGACTTTGCCTGCCTCACTGAGACCGGTAATGAATTCCACAGCCTAGCAGCTTGTACAGAAAAAGATTTATCAAAAAATGAAGTGGAATGCACTGGGATTTTTAGTGTTAAGTTCTCTGTTGACCTCAGGGATCTAGAATGCGTAACATGAAGAAACTCGAATCGGTTATTAAGATAAGGGGGAGAGAGAGGATTATAAAGAATAGAATAAAGAAGAGATAGAATATGTGTATTCCGGCGAAACCTGATGGGTAACCACTTGAGCTTTTTGCGGAATTCGGAAACGTGATCATATTTGCGCAGTCCAAATATAAATCTAATGCAAAAGTTTTGAAGACGCTCAAGTTTATTAAGTTGCTCCTCAGTGAGATCAAGATAACTGACATCCGCATAATCAAGGATGGGGAGCAGGAGGGATTGAGCAAGCGATATTCTCGTGGCGATGGGCAGAAAATTGCGCAACCTTCGCAAGGACCCAGCCGAGGCGAATAGCTTCCTACTCAACTCTCGAAGCTGGGGACCCCATGAAAGAGATTTGTCAAGAATGATACCTAGATTTCTCACAGTGTCGTTATAAGGAATAGATATCCCATTACAAGAAACCGGCGGTATGAGCGACCAGTTCAGTCTAGACATCAACCTGGGGCTGCCGACAACAATGACCTGCGTTTTACTCGGGTTAACTGTAAGTCCATACTCCTTACTCCAATTAGAAATGCGACAAATGTCGTCATTAATAGCTAAGACAGCATCTTTCAGCTCGTCTGGAGGTGCTTGGGAATATATTTGGAGATCATCTGCATAGAGGTGGTAGAATGAACGAAGAGTATTTGTGATTGAGTTTATAAAAATAGAGAAGAGTAGAGGAGATAGCACGCCACCCTGTGGAACGCCAGCAGAAATAGTGCACCAAGAAGATAAATTATCCTCAACACATATCCTCTGCCGGCGTCCGAACAGGTAACTACGAAACCAATCAACCGCACCTGGAGATATGTTAAGAGAAGACAATACACTGAGCAACACATCAAGATCGACCGTGTTGAAAGCATTGCTGAAGTCAAGCAGAGCTAAGACTGTCAGCATGCCTCTGTCCACGGCCGATCTGATGTCATCCGTAATATGAATAAGCGTTGTAGTAGTACTGTGTCCAGGACGAAAACCGGATTGAAGAGGGTTAAGGAGCTTGTTACGGTAGAGGAAATCTGAGAGTTGGGAATGGATCAATCGCTCGAAAACTTTGGAGAGGAAAGGTAGAATGGAGATAGGACGGAACTCGGAAAAGGTGGAAGGGTTACTTTTTTTAGGAATAGGGATAATGTGGGCTTCTTTCCACACCTGGGGAAAGGTGCCGCTGGAGAGAGAATGATTTAAAATATGAAGTAGTATATATGAGTAGTATGTGTAGTTGTCAATTTTTACAATTAAAATACAATAGATGTATTTAATATTATCTATAGATCATCCAAAGGAGACATTTTATTGATTTAAAATTGTATTTAAAAAGAATATTGAATATTGTAATTATAATGCTTTTTCGGAAGCATTCAGAAATTTTTAAATCTTTCAATTATGATTTGCAATTGCATATAATAATATACAGATGAATTAAACACGTTCATTAAATAATAGTGAAATTCATATACATACCTATTTATATCCATAATGACGCCTCATAATAACTTTACAATCATTGTTAAAAATTTAGTGTGCGCAATTATCTTTTGACTCCCATTTTCTTTCTGTTAATCTTTCATATTTACTATTCAATTTATAAAACAGGTCCCAGAATGCCATTCTACTAGGCAAAGGTTCAATACCAGTGGTGATGTTTGTGTCAATGTTGTAATAGAAAAGTGAATCTTTTGTGACTGGTTTCCATTCAAGAGGCAGAAGTTTTGATGGTTTGGGGGTTGGATTACTGAAACAGAAATTAAACTATTATTAAGCCGGTGTTGCTGCTGGTGACTAGACTAATAATTAATCATTAACCAAAAACAGCATAACATTACATTTAGCAACCCAATAAGAATTTGTACGAAATATATAATTTTTAATTAACTACGTAACGCTAAAATAATAAAACTTCGTGATATTATAAAACATTATGTTTATGCATAAACTCATGTCTGTGTTTCTTTAAGAAAGGCAGAGATCTAATTCCACTTAAGTATACAAATATACTAATACTATTACTACTCGTGATTACTATAATAATCTATCTTTATAAATTGTAAGCTAAAGTAGGTACATTTTACTGCTGTGCACGGGTCTCCATCAGGGGCGTGCGCTCCTTGTAGGCAGAAATGCAGTGCTTTACTTGCCATTCATAGATATTTTAATAAAACGTTCTTACGTTTTAGATGACTTTAATTAATAGTAAATAAATGAATAAACAAAATATAATAAATTAAAAACGCCTAATATTTTATAAATAGCAATAGCGCTGCAAAATAATGTACCTAATCAACCAACTCATGCCGCCGCGTCCCGCAGGAGATTTGTTCGTATGTGTGTAGTAATTTTGGTGTCCGTGCACGGTTCGCAAACGCACACACCCATGAATATCGAAAGCCGCATTGGCCATAATGAAACCAACTCCAGCCGCAGGCTACGGAAGTTCGGCAGTTGTCGGGAGTAATCGGAAATGTTCGTTGCCTATAACCCGAGTAAAAATAATAGACGGAAATCTAATACATCACGTATGCACATTATGCATTTTTGTTTAGTAAGGTTTTATTTGTTTAAATAGCAGAAATGTTTTGTTTCGCGGGGGCCATTTTTGATTTTGGTTTTTTCATGTGATAAGCATTATTTACTATTTTGTTTGCGCCAGTTTATTTATAGTTTTCATAATTATAAGATTTTTTATTTTAACATTTAAAGTGTGCACATTTAACAGTTTATTACTGAGTTTCTATAATAATTGTAGTGATTTGCTTTTACTAGTGCGTTTGTTGATTTTTTTAAAATGTTATTTGATTGTGAGGTTTGTGTTGAAAATGTTTGTTTATTAAAAATAACAAGTTCTCAGAGTTGTGATTCAGTGAAAAGATTCAAATTGTGTCTAAAGGTAGGTGTGTGCCCGAGTTACAACAATTCTGTGGCTCTTGTTACAAGTGATATAAGTCGAGTTATACCCTTTTTGAGTTTTTTATATAGAAATGATCAGAAAAAAATTAGCTTTTTTTTGGTCTAACTCACGATTTTCTATCTGCTATAGTTCCAGAGATAATTTTGTGTAAAGTGATACAAGTGCTGCTATTTTGGCGAAAATTACGTGAATATTGATATATTTCGAGTTGTTACTCGTTTTTGTAATCGATTAATACGCAGTTGTTGTGGCTACTGGTATAAGTACAATTATAACTATTTTCACATATATTTTTTCAGTGTATTTAACGTGAATATTAATATATCTAGGGTTATATCACTTTGAACCATTTTTTTCCAATATTGACTAGGGTACAACTCGACATGTACCTACCAATTCAAATGTGAATTTTTGCTTTCGATGTGCTAAGTGATACATCTCGACATATATCATTCTACAGATTTTTTTTATTTTATGTGCAAACGAATATAAATCAAGTTGTATCTAAAACTCAAACAAATTACAAAAATATTTTATATCGAATAAGATGTGCTAAGTGAGACAATTGTGCGCGGTAATACATTATTATATTGATTTAAACACAACAAAACCAATAATTCAAATGTCCAAATATATCATACTTCTGTACTATAAATATGATTTATTATAATATTATATTCTATCATCAGATATACGAATACTAAAATTTTTACCTAGGTGTCAGAAACATTATATTATTATTCTATATTTTATTGAAAAATGGCAGTTGTCAAAACGGTATTGTACATAATTTATTAATTTATTTAAAAACTCTTTATTGAACACCACATGCATAAAAAAATACAAATAAAAATCTTATTTATCAATATTATTACTACTTTACTCAAATTATCTTTGATTTGCATATGGAAAGAAACTCCTTAATCTTTTCCAACTGTTCTGGAATGATTTCTACATGTTTTCTTAATTGTAGTATTTGTATAAGACTCATCTGTGTTATTTCTTAGTTTAAAAATATTTGCTTCATTTTCGAACTTTTGAGTATATGACACGATATAATAATATCACATTGCTCGATCCGGAACTCAAACCCGAGACCTCAGCTCTGTAACCGTACCGTAATACAACTACCGGGGCAGTCTAAGATTTTAATAATTGTGTTAAAACTGTGCCTTAAGAATTTGTAATTTAATAATATTAGTTTTGAATCAAAATTTCATTAATGTTGATTTATTGTAATTGTGTTTATTTTGTAAGATTTTTACATTTTTGTACATAAATATTACATATAAAAACATTACATACAAAAGTATAAAACAAATAGTTAACCCTTCGGTGGCGAGACTCAAGACCCAAGCCACCGGTGGTTAGGGATCCAAAGTGAGGAACATCCTCACTATGCGTGCCATGTCCAGCAATACTGCCTTTTGCATCTGATTCTTGAACCAACGACCAACAACGGCTTTTGGAGATGTTGGTATCAGTCCATGTGCAGAAACAACAATTGGGACAATAATTGTTGAGTCTACATCCCAAATGTCAGTAAACTCGTGGGCCAAATCTAAATATTTAGACAATTTGTGTTTTTCAGCTTTAAAGAGGTTATCGTCATGTGGTATTGTAACATCAACAAGTATTGCTCGGCGCGTCAATCGATCTATTATCGTAACATCAGGCTTATTGGCAGCAATAGTCCTATCTGTGATAACAGACTGATCCCAATACAGCGTTGAATGACCATTTTCAAGAACTGGTTGGGAAACATACCGGTAATATGGCACTTCAAAAGTCACAATAGTCCATATCGAAGAGCAATTTGATGATGTATAATCTTGGCTACTAGGTTGTGTCTATGTAAGTACTCGCCGTTAGCAAGATACGACTTACCGGAAGTTACATGCCTGATTGACTCGCCAGGACTGTGGCATGCCCGACAAAATATGTCGACTGTACCGTCCTTTAGGATGTATTTCCTATAGTTCTTCGTCTTAATAACTTCGTCCATAATTGCAAAGGCAAAACACTCAGTTTCCCCAAAGAGGTTACCAAAACGTAGTCAAGATACAGATTCAGGCCGGTCCACTTCAGGCCCGTGGAGGGCCCGATAGAACGGACCATGCAGCTCATTGCTCTTCCATACTTCCTCGTGATCTTAAATGCTCATCACCAAAGGTTTCCACCAGTTCTCATTCGCCAATGAGAGCTGGGTAAATCCTTTACACACTATAACTACAACCCTATGCATATCCACGTCACTGTGATGGAAATACTCCCTTAGATTTCACACCCCGTGATTATGCAGGTCCTTAGCATTAAGAATGCCTCGGCCCTCACATCTCCGCGGGATGCACAACCTCATCACTGACGAACTTGGATGATGCATACGATGTGCAGTTGGTAGAGTCCGGACCTTACGATCCAGGGCGTCCAATTCCGTCTGAGTCCATCTGATTTTGCCAAAAGAGTACATAAGTACAGGCATAACCCAACCGTTAAACGCGCGAAACCACCTGAATAAAAACAGTTAAGAACTTTTGCCAGGCGGCTAAAGAAACGCTCTTGCATTGAGTGTTTTACGTCTGCATCCATAATATCTAGACCCTCAGGCTTACTCATATATTTGTAGGTTTTCGTCTGCGAAAGGGATCTGAGTCTTACAGTCTCTGAGACATGTATGTCATCAGACCCCGCAACCTCGCCTCGCTTGACATGGATAACCGCACCATTATCTACACCAAACTCCATATTGATTGAGTTGCTAAATCATTCAGTTATTTTTGACCAAAGTTGTTTTATTGTTATTATTTTATTCATTAACAGTTAAGGGATTTTTATACTATCCAGTAATACATGGCAGACTCATCGTACCTTTTATTTATTATTATAAACATCGCAACAACAAAGTTGATTATTGAATAATATTAAACTTGTATCTATTTACACAATACATAAGCATTTTAACGAGAGATATAACTTGACTTGTATTATTTAACACATATTTTCAATAGACTTGAATATTAGCAAACAGATACTATTCAAGTAATTTATGAAAATAGAGGGTTGCTGATTAAAAAAACATAAGCTTACGGATTATACCTTTATCTTTTGTTTGAGCAACATTATGGTAGGAACTCATACAAATTATTTATTACATTTTGTAAACTTCTGTATATTAGTTTACACGAAAGCACTTTAAACAAAATATTTAGGTGCGCAGTAATATAATTATACTTATATCATTTATCACAACATTTTTGCACATGTTACTCATTAGCCGAGGTATATCTCACAGGTTTCTCGTGAATTTCTTTTAAAACATAATATTTATCAAAAAAACTAAAACGCACAATGAAAGAAAACATTTTTACCCATAGAATAAGGTATTCAAGTTTAATCTAGCACATTTAGTTTACGAGCGAGAATTTTTTAAATCTTGTTTTTGCTCTCCTGTAAAATGATGATTTTCGACTTGTATCACTCATCACAAGAGCCACAGAATTATACCAGCAAAAAGGGAATGTAACTCGAAAGTTTCATGATAAAGTTATGAAACGTATAACTATTATTTTAGCTTATTATTTTACTTATTAGAATTTCTTCCGCCGCGACGATCGATCGCTGTTTTGTCTGCGTTGCCGTAGAAGATGTACATGAATAGTAGTACATCTAAGACTTGTTCTGTTGGAATGGTTTGGCGACTTAGGGATCCGTCGCGTGGCTGTGGCTATGCTAAAAATCTATTTAAAAGATTTTTTTTTGTGACCTAGTACTCCGCCGCATACCCAGTGTCATAATCCTGTGCACGCCGCTGGTCTCCATATTGACCGAGACGAATTAGTCCTTAGTCTACCACGGTGCCCTAATGCGGACCCACGCTTCTTATAATAATGGTGTGCAAATGTTTATTACTTACCCATATTTAACGAAGTTTGCGATCAATTCAGCTAAGCGATCTATGATAAGCTGATCATTTTTTGAATGTTTGTCTTTAAAGAAAGAAACATCGAACAAATATCCGATATCGTCGTTGTGTGTAGCTCCTCTATATGAATCATCCACTCTATATAGCTGTCGTATCAAATTTCTCTCCCCAAAGTATGAGAAAACTCCGTAGTATAATTGATTTACGTCATTATCGATCAACCTACGGATATTTCTCCGTGTTGGATGTTTATGTACTATGTCTGAGACAAAATCAATTATATTTTGTTTCACGTTGTTACTAATTGGTTGATCACCTATGTAAAAATATCTCACTTGTTCTTCCATCATTCCAAGTCTTTCTTCGTCAAAGTCAAAAATATTGTACAATAATTCTTTAAAGATATTATTATTTGCGTTGTCAAAATCTATCGTCCCATAGATACATAGTGCTTCATTATTAGCTTCTGTTATTAGCATAGTCATGTTTCTGACACTTGGTATATCTACAATTTTTGACATGAATTTTGTAAAGAAATTATCGACATTATCAAATTCTTTTTCTACGCATGGTTTTAAATGAATATTCAATTTATACGTTGACAATATAACTGCTAGAGGATCTTTTGACGCTAGATATTTAAGAGCTTCTCCGGTATTGTTCGTTTTCAGGCCAAGGTCGCTAGCTATTTTTAAAGGTACAGTTATATCAGATTGGTCCATTGTATTAGGATTAGCCTTGAAGCCACTCACAAATATGACTTGTTGAAATAGTGGTTCATTTGTGCGCATATAATGCAACGCTGCATGAGTTCCACTGCTGCTTAATCCGGCCAATGTAATTTTCTGCGAATCACCACCAAAGGCGCCTATATTTTCGGTAATCCATTTTAATGCGTGTAATTCATCTTTAAGGCCCTGGTTTCCTGGTAGTTCCGGCGTATCGAGGCACATAAATCCATATGGACCTAGTCGATAATTCATCATTACCAGTATAATATTTTGTTTCATTAGAAATGCCGGTCCATACAAAAAACGTCCTGAGAAACCCACCTCATCCCTTCCTCCATGAATATAAGCCATAACAGGCAAACGATTTTTTTCGGAAGCTGAGTAAGGAACATAAATGTTCAAGTTAAGACAATCAAGTGTTCCGGAAATAGTTTGGTTGTATTCTTCTAATTGAGGACATATCGCTGAGTCGTCATATGCATTGAAAACATTTTCAAATTCAGGAAACGGAATCGATGGCTGTAATATTTAAAGGTGCAATATTAATTTAAAATAATGAAGCTTTTTTAGAAAAATAATACAGTTTTCATTTTCGTCATATAAATGCTACGCCAAAGTTGTACTAGTTATAAAATCAAATACCCGTTGGATCTTTAAAGTTAAATTAAGCACCCCATAGAGAACATATCATATAAAATGAATACGATGTACGAAACCGCAACTAATAAGCCAATGTCGAATATTTTTCAATTTGGGAAGGTTTTTTTTTTTCAGCAAATGTCGTGATACTTCATATTCTTGTGATAAATATGGAACTAGTATTTCAATTTTATTTTTCTTTCTTGTTTCTATAAAAAAACATAATGTGATACTTTTGTTCTTACGGTTTATGCGACTTATTGCGCACTTCCACAAGTAGAGCAATCAATGGCCGGAGCGTGCTACATGATGGAAAAGGACGAGACTTACGACTGTCAGTGACATTCACCACCAGGCGAGCAATTTGCCCGTCTCATCATTTTCCTCAACCGAAAAAATGTTGTCTATGGAACTGCAATTGCTATTTGTACTTACTCCAAATGGATTTTTCCTGTCAACTACTGCATAAGGTATGCCTAAGTACATGGAATAGTTGCCATCGACCGCTCGTAGACCTCTTATTGTACCCAACTTGGTTTTCACCATGGGTGGGCTTGATTTCCATCTATAAACACTGTATACGATCAATCCAATAATAGCTCCGAACAATATTGCTGTCGTTAATAAAATGAATCCATATTTTCTGTTAATGCACGACATATCGAAACGAAATTTAAAGACAAGTGGTCCTATCAATGCAGTTACAATTAAATGAATTACGACAGGTGCCTTGCAATTTACCAATTGGGCAAACAATTCAAAGATCGTTGTGTTTGTGCTGCACATAAAGTAATATGTTAGTTGAAATTTTAACAGGATGTTTATTTAGTAAAATTAATTGACATGAAAATACGAAGTAAGTGGATACAAGGAGTGGTAGAGCCATGCTGTTGTCAGCCATGACTGAGCATGAATGGGCAGGCTCATTCGGGACGCCGCGGTACCACTGTGTCACAGGAAACGGACATTGTTAGGTTAGTATAAAGTGATTTCACGTCGGTTCTGTTTCAGTCGGCAGTCTATGGAGTGTCAAGTTGTTTCAGTACGCCTATATGAGGCATATAAAATGCCGCCTGTGTGCCAATAAAGACGAGACAACACAGCATATAATATCAGGGTGTGAAAAACTAGTAGGCACATATTACGTCAGGCGCCACAACAACCTCGTGTAATAGGTTTACTGGTGTTTGGCTAGAAAACACAAAATAGAAGTATCGGACTTCTGGTGGAAAGAAACCCTAACACAACCACAAATTAAAGAAAACGAATCCGCTAAAATCCTGTGGGAATTCCCAGTTCATACAGATATCACTGTAACACACAATAGACCTGATATTATTTACATTGATAAAAATAACAATAAAACATAGTCAGGGGCGGATCTTGAATTTGTGGGGCCCTGGGCTAATACTGCTTAGGGGCCCTAATTACTCAACTAATTGCTATTTTGACAAGAAACTGTTTTCTGTAGTGATGTAGGTATATGTAATGTAATATATTATGTTAAGTACAGGAAGAAAGTAGGAAAACAAAATATTATATTTATTTATTAAAACATTATTTATTGCAAAATAAAGCGACAGGTTATAAATGGTTATGTTATGTAAATTATAAAGCAACCTTTCTGCATTTTTGTGCTGCAAATTCTTTTATTTGGTCATCGCACTGTAGGTCCTTTGTTAAATCGCAATTTATCGAAAGAACTGATAAATGATTTAGTAGATAGTTCGACATTGTTGTCCTGTATTAATTGTTTTCTATATACGACATCCTGGAGAAAGAACGCTCCGCTTCACAGCTAGTGATCGGCATCGTTAAAAAAATCTTTAAGATGGTGTAGCAGTTTGGGAAAACATCAACAAGTTTCTTTTCATAAATTAGCCAAAAAATTTCACTGCATTTTTTAAAATTCTAGATAATTTTTATTATTGACAATATCGTCTATTGATTTCAGTTCGGTTGGGGGCCCTCTATATTCGCGGGGCCCTGGGCTGCAGCCCAAAAAGCCTTTAAGTAGATCCGCCCCTGAACATAGTTAATAGACATAACCGTACCATCCGACTATAACATAGGAGCCAAGGAAATAGAAGAATTAAGCAATTATCACATTTTGAGAAACGAAGTCAGTCGTTTGTGGAATACACAAGCGATTATCATACCCGTAGTAATAGGCGCAACAGGAATAGTTGCTAAAAGCACTAACAAGTACATTGACCAATTAAACTGAAATATTAACATCAGCATCTTACAAAAACAAGCAACCATACACACACAACCATACTCAGTAAAGTACTAGGAGACACCGTATTTGTTACAACGCAACGCTCACTATACCCACAAGAAACACCTAACGTTCAAAATAATAATTAACCAAGGCACGAAAAGGACAGCAACATTAACTCTATTAATTTCATTTTAATTTGTACTATATGTAACTGTGTACATATTTAAAATAATCGGGGATATATACATAAATACCTTCTTTTCTGTGGGTAACAGAACGAGGTATTTATTTAAGCCGACGTGAGTCGTGAAGGTGGGGAAATAATAAGAGCTGATGCAAAATTAACATGTTTCATTTATTTACAAAAAAAAAACTATTAGTTATTACACATAAAAATATCAATATTTATACGCTATTGAAGTAAAACTTTGTGTCGTTGCCTGTATTCAGACAAACAACATTTATACGGACAACACAATTCTGCTGCTGCAGTCGAAGACAGAATTAGCTTCATTTTGACGCAACTAGCAACTGTCAAATTTGTACTAGATTTGTCAAGTTGCTGGTTTCCTGATTCGGCAATCGCAATACGTCAAGCGATTTCGCGCACTTCAGACTGTTGACCATGGATAAAAAAAATACAATCCCGGCAACTAAAAACTGGGCCTTTTTGTAACTGTAACTGGCAAATTTTATCGAAAACTAGTAAAATGTCGAAAGTTTCTTCAATTAAAGTTGCTCTGTCTGTACAGCGCCTTTTTTGTCCAAGAGGAAAAGTTATTAAGCTCCCCTTTCAGTACCTCGGGGGAAACCGAAAGGGGTATGTCAGTGTCTCTGGCCTTCCAGACCGGCACGCTGCGGATTGTGATCGGGCTGGGTCCCTAACGAAAGCCAGCATACTGACTAAAAACCCCTCGGTGACCGTCACACGCATTATGGGCGGCACCGGACATCCCAGAGCGAGAGGCGTCCGCGTAACCGCCCGGCGCAAGCACCATTGCTGGTTCTTCTATTGTGGGGCCCTGAATGCCCCAACTTAACCGCTGTTTTTGGAAGCCCATTTGAGATGTTGCGGGCGTCCACGACAGAGACTAGCCCATGCGCTCTATCGCACATCTCGGAGTCGTTATAAGTGTGGGCGCACTGCCCCCGCAGTTTGCCCAACGACCCCGATGGCCCCTTTAGGTCGCCTCTTACGACGGGCAGAGATACCGTGGCAATTCTTGCACCCCCGAACCACAGGGCAAATCTGTACAGCGCTTGCATCTGTTCATAGAATTATTAAAAAAAAGCAATAATTTTGGTGACTAACTTGCTTGTATTACCTAGATTATAATTATTTTAACTTCATGCTATAATAACTCGAATAGACTTGTACAAAATGTTGTGCATTCACGTAAATTTGCTTCAAAATAAATTAAACGTAGAAAAATAATTACATTGTATGAGTAGTATGTGTAGTTGTAAATTTTTACAATTAAAATACAATAGATGTATTTTATATTATCTATAGATCATCCAAACGACACATTTTATTGATTTAATATTGTATTTAAAAAGAATATTGAATATTGTAATAATGCTTTTTCGGAAGCATTCAGAAATTTTTAAATCTTTCAATTATTATTTGCAATTGCATATAATTATATACAGATGAATTAAACACGTTAATTAAATAATAGTGAAATTCATATACATACCTATTTATATCCATAATGACGCCTCATAATAACTTTACAATCATTGTTATAAATTTAGTGTGCGCAATTATCTTTTGACTTCCATTTTCCTTCTGTTAATCTTTCATATTTACTATTCAATTTATAAAATAGGTCCCAGAATGCCATTCTACTAGGCAAAGGTTCAATACCAGTGGTGATGTTTGTGTCAATGTTGTAATAGAAAAGTGAATCTTTTGTGACTGGTTTCCATTCAAGAGGCAGAAGTTTTGATGGTTTGGGGTTTGGATTACTGAAACAGAAATTAAACTATTATTAAGCCGGTGTTGCTGCTGGTGACTAGACTAAAAATTAATCATTAACCAAAAACAGCATAACATTACATTTAGCAACCCAATAAGAATTTGTACGAAATATATAATTTTTAATTAACTACGTAACGCTAAAATAATAAAACTTCGTGATATTATAAAACATTATGTTTATGCATAAACTCATGTCTGTGTTTCTTTAAGAAAGGCAGAGATCTAATTCCACTAAAGTATACAAATGTGCTAATACTATTAGTACTCGTGATTACTATTAATCTATCTTTATAAATTATAAGCTAGAGTACATTCTATTGCTGTGCACGGGTCTCCATATTGACCGAGACGAATTAGTCCTTAGTCTACCATAGTGCCCTAATGTGGCTCCCATGCTTCTTATAATAATGGTGTGCAAATGTCTATTACTTACCCATATTTAACGAAGTTTGCGTACAATTCAGCTAAGCGATCTATGATAAGCTGATCAGTTTTTGAATGTTTATCTTTAAAGAAAGAAACATCGAACAAATATCCGATGACGTCGTTGTGTGTAGCTCCTTTATATGAATCATCCACCCTATATAGCTGTCGTATCAAATTTCTCTCCCCAAAGTATGAAAAAACTTTGTAGTATAATTTATTTACGTCATTATCGATCAACCTACGGATATTTCTCCGAGTTGGATGTTTATGTACTATGTCTGAGACAAAATCAATTATATTTTGTTTCACGTTGTTACTAATTGGTTGGTCACCTATGTAAAAAAATCTCACTTGTTCTTCCATCATTCCAAGTCTTTCTTCGTCAAAGTCAAAAATATTGTACAATACTTCTTTAAAGATATTTTTGTTTGCGTTGTCAAAATCTATCGTCCCATATGTATATAGTAATTCGTTATTAGCTTCTGTTATTAGCATAGTCATGTTTCTGGCACTTGGTATATCTACAATATTTGACATGAGTTTTGTAATAAAATTATCGACATTATCAAATTCTTTTTCTACGCATGGTTTTAAATGAATATTCAATTTATACGTTGACAATATAACTGCTAGAGGATCTTTTGACGCTAGATATTTAAGAGCTTCTCCGGTATTGTTCGTTTTCAGGCCAAGGTCGCTAGCTATTCTTAAAGGTACAGTTATATCAGATGGGTACATTGTATTAGGATTAGCCTTGAAGCCACTCATAAATATGACTTGTTGAAATAGTGGTTCATTTGTGCGCATATAATGTAACGCTGCATGAGTTCCACTGCTGCTTATTCCGGCCAATGTAATTTTCTGCGAATCACCACCAAAGGCGCCTATATTTTCGGTAATCCATTTTAATGCGTGTAATTCATCTTTAAGGGCCTGGTTTCCTGGTACTTCCGGCGTATCGAGGCACATAAATCCATATGGACCCAGTCGATAATTCATCATTACCAGTATAATATTTTGTTTCATTAGAAATGCCGGTCCATACAAAAAACGTCCTGAGAAACCCACCTCATCCCTTCCTCCGTGAATATAAGCCATAACAGGCAAACGATTTTTTTCGGAAGCTGAGTAAGGAACATAAATGTTCAAGTTAAGACAATCAAGTGTTCCGGAAATAGTTTGGTTGAATTCTTCTAATTGAGGACATATCGCTGAGTCGTCATATGCATTGAAAACATTTTCAAATTCAGGAAACGGAATCGATGGCTGTAATAATTAAAGGTGCAATATTAATTTAAAATAACTAAGCTTTTTTAGAAAAATAATACAGTTTTCATTTTCGTCATATAAATGCTACGCCAAAGTTGTACTAGTTATAAAATCAAATACCCGTTGGAACTTTAAAGTTAAATTAAGCACCCCATTGAGAACATATCATATACAATGTATACGATGTACGAAACCGCAACTAATAAGCCAATGTCGAATATTTTTCAATTTATGTACGGCTTTTTTTAATTTTTTCAGCAAATGTGATACTTCACATTTTTGTGATAAATATGGAACTAGTATTTCAATTTTATTTTTCTTTCTTGTTTCTATAAAAAAACCATAATGTGATACTTTTGTTCTTGCGGTTTATGTGACTTATTGTGCACTCCCACAAGTAGAGCAATCAATGGCCGGAGCGTGCTACATGATGGAAAAGGACGAGGCTTACGACTGTCGGTGACAATCCACCACCAGGCGAGCAATTTGCCCGTCTCATCATTTTCCTCAACCGAAAATACGTTGTCTATGGAACTGTAATTGCTATTAGTACTTACTCCAAATGGATTTTTCCTGTCAACTACTGCATAAGGTATGCCTAAGTACATGGAGTAATTGCCATCGACCGCACGTATACCTCTTATTGTACCCAACTTGGTTTTCACCATGGGTGGGCTTGATTTCCATCTAGAAACACTGTATACTATCAATCCAATAATAGCTCCAAACAATATTACTGTCGTTAATAAGAGGAATCCATATTTTCTGTTAATGCACGACATATTGAAACGACATTTAAGGACAAGTGATCCTATCAATGCTATCACAATTAAATCAATTACGACAGGTGCTGTGAAATTTACCAACTGGGCAAATAATTCAAAAATCGTTGTGTTTGTGCTGCACACAAAGTAATAATTATGTTAGTTAGTGGTAGAGCCACGCTGTTGTCAGCCATGACTGAGCATGAATGGGCAGGCTCATCCAGGGCGGTACCACTGTCTCATAGGAAATCGACGTGAAGCGACAGCTTCGCTGTCACGTTTCTTTCGGTGAGTGAGATTGCCGGATGCCCAATACCCCTTCCCTCTTCTCATCCTTTTTCCTTTCTTCTCCCCTCTCGATTTTATGAGCCGGAAACACATCTATGATCTTAGCGCTGTGGATGTTCATTGTATTGACAGTCATTCACCACGAACTATTACGGACGAAGGAAAACACCGCGAGGAAACCTCCATACCGTGGCGATTCTAAAGAATTTCTAAGGTATGTAAAGTCCGCCATCCCGCACTATTCCAGCGTGGTGGACTATATGGCATAACCCCTCTCAATCGTACTCTCGATGGTAGAGGAGGCCCTTGCCCTGCAGTGGGACGTATATGGGCTGATGCAGATACAGTCTGGTAGCGAGCGTGATGGTTACTTTCTCTTAGTTCCGCTCAACGTTTATCTAATGTGAGATGTTTATTCGGAAATGAACAGCGAAATGTGTCGAGTCTTCGGACACCAAATTATTGGAGAGATTATAATCTGATAATTATCAGTACTGGGGTATCAATAAAATTGCGCCAAGTGGGTTGTATCATACTATAGACAATCAGAGTTATATCATACTATAGAAAATTCCTTTGCCTAAGCAGCACAGGAGTTGACAGAAGTAACTGCGCCGACAGTCTTTTTTTTATTGTGAGCGAAGTACCTTAAGCTTTTCAGTGCTTTGTGAGAATACAGGGAAGTGTATTAAATCCAGACTCAACACTGAGATCCATCTATGTTTGCCAAATAGCGATCTTCACAAAACATGCATGTTCTAGACTCTAGATGGTTTGTAAAACGTAAAACAAATATTTAAAGATTGTTACCACAATCAAATATTTTCTATGTAAAATGTTAGTATGTTCTAGATTTACTCTAAGGTAAAATTAAGGGCGATAGTGATTATAACGCCTTCCGTAAGTAATAACGTAACCGAATAAAATATTTAGTCACAAGGTAAAAAGACGAAAAAGTGAAAGTAACTACGTTACGTACTGGCGTAGAAAACTACACTGGCGAATGGAATGACTACCACATAAAATAAAAACTTTGAACAATATTTTAACAAAGGATATTTCATATGTAATCGATACTATATTTGTTAAAATATGTACGAATCCTTACATAATAACGGGTGTATGATTTTATGATCAAAACAAAGTGATAAAAAATTTTAACGCCATCAATCTAAAAATATTTGATTAAATGCAATAATTATTTTAATCAGAAAATAAATGTAACCTGACGAGTATGTATAGCAATTTCCAATATTACTGTACCGTATATAAAGCGTGAAATTATCTCGTACTGTACCTGTCTAAAATGTTGAAGGTAGTGGTTGCGTTGTGTATGGTTGGCTGGGCCGTTGGAGGCCTCCTCTCATTAGATCCAGGGAAGAGATCCAGAAATTTAAGGATTTTTAGGAGAAGTCAATAACTAGTAAGTAATTGGAATATGAACTCAAGATAACCATCTACTTATATTGCACCCTTATAAAAATATGCATCTGGTGTGTTTTACGCCTTTTCTACTCTCAGAGGCAAGTTTTTTCGTTACCTGCTTCGCTATATACTGACTGATACTGATACACATAAAATTAAATTGTAATTTTAATGTTATCTCATGTTTAATTTCGTAATCAGTCAGGTCTCGTAGTTGAAACAGAATCGCTGAGCTTACAATTTTTAATTATTAGTAAGTATTGGATAAAATTTTATAGATTTTTAGTTCCACCTCTACAATGTAGCTGACTTTTTTGCAAATAACTGTGATGTATTTAAAAAAAAAGATTAAGCCACCATAGTTACTGTTATTGTATTTTATATCACTCCTCGTACTCAAAGGCTCCAACACTCCGATCTACTGATTCATTGATTAGTCGTACGCCATCACCATTGGGTTTTTTAAAAATATCCCATAAGAACAGTTTCACACGACAATGGAAATCAGCCAGCTTCCTATTAGGTACTTGCTTGTTTGCAGCAAGTTTGCAGCATTGCTATTCGAACTATTAGCTATTATTAACATATTTATCCTAATAAAAAGTCTGTAAAATGACTGATTTAATGTTTTTCAGGAGTGGTTCTGGAGGAACGCATGGCTCGGTACCCTAACGCAAGTATATCTGAGAGCAGTGGCAAGTACCAGGGCGATATCTTGCTAGATTTTTTTTTTTTTATTGCAATGATTGGCCAGACGAGCATGCCATTCGCCTGATGGTAAGCGATACGACCGCTCATGGACAGTAGCGAAACCAAACAACACCATAAATTACAAGGCAATGCTTGGAATTCCACTGCGCTCGCCATCCTGAGACATAAGATGTTAAGTCTCAATATGTCCAGTAGTTACTCTGGCTACAATGTCCTTCAAACCGGAACACAACAGCGCATTTACACTGCTGTTTGGCGGGAGAAATAGACATTGCGGTGGTACCTACCCAGGCGGCCTCTCACATATGAGAGACCTACCACCAGTAGATGATTGGCAAGTCGAGGCTTTGGTACAGCAGTACTCATCAGGGAGAAACGCGTACATATGGCCCAACACCAGGTGGCCTGGCAACACTGTGGTGTATGAATTCGCTGCCGGTGTATTCAGTAAGTTGTTGTTAATAATATTACTCGTAAATAAATAAGTTAATTTCCTGAAACGTACGTTGAACATCTACTTAGCCGTTGGATGATATTTATTTTATGCACAGATTGCAAGTACCTAATTGCATTGAAATAGTCTGGGGCTGAATAAGTTAATGTTAATAAGTTTATATCTTACAATGGTTTATTTGGCGTAGATTGTATAGATACATAATTTAAAAGCATAAATTTACCCGGGCGAAATGGCGAAAAACCTAGTTATTGTTTTAGACATGGCCCTCAAATGTTATAATAATAACTTATTATAATAATAACTTATATATATATATATCTACAAACTATAAGGGAGATTGAGAGAAACACATGCATTAGATTCCGTGAAAGACGCGCCGGTGAATTCAACTACGTCAGAATAACGGTAATTGTGTTTTATTGATATTCCTGAAGAGGCATAGGCTCATTCTACGAATACATTCTACGGTTATCTACTAATTTAATATTGAGACATCAACGAAATTTAACTAAATTTTATTCGTTTTAAATTTATACTTATATGAACCAGCTGAACATCCTACCGTGTTTCCGTTAAAAGTAAATCGTCACGATTATTTTATAGTCAAATATTTACTGCTTTTTGACTGGTTGCATATCATTTAAAAGCTCCTGCTTGAATTAATTTTTTCTGTTGTTATTACGTCTTGTGTTAAGCCAAATTACAGCTCACAAAACTTATGAAATAAATGTAACCGTTTACAGGGTAATGCAGATGGATGTTACGCCCATGTTGGATACTGGGCCGGTCGTGGCATTCACATCCTGAACCTTGCTCGCGCCAACCCCGGCACCGGCTGCCTGCACCGCGTCGTTATTATCCACGAGTTCCTGCACACTATCGTATTAAAAAAAATAGAATTTAACAAAATGACTTCTACTCAACAATTTCTGTACCGCAGACATGGCGTACAACTTCGATAGATACGGTCCAGACTTAGTAAGCAACCTCGGCTTCCCGTACGAATACACTAGCTGCATGCACTACGGACCTTTCGCCTTCAGCATCAACGGTAGACCATCTATGTCAGCAACTCGTGTATGTATCTTATTATACCGTATTAACATTTTTGTAATATACTAAAATCATCTGATGGCAAGGAACGAAAGGTCGCGGGTTAATGTTGTAAATTCTAAAACTCTGGTGGAATCTGGTGGATGGTTTCTATTACCCACGAAACAGACTTTCTTTGGACGAAACAGATAGTCCTAGTCTTCGCCTGTTTTTAGTCAAAAGATACTAATTTCAATTTACCTTCGGTTTTGGAATATGCAGTTTTTATTAAGTCGTTTCTACCAACATTTATCCACTGCTGGACGTAAGAATTTTCTTTATTACACCACTTTGTTCAGCCCTGTGCCAATCTTATTGATTATGCTTTTCCCAGAAGCTTAATGATATCGCCACTCCATTTAGCAGGTGTTCTGCGTTCCTTCCTCTTAGCATTTCTAGACCAGAATTTTGTCGCTACATTAGGGCCATTGTTCTGTCCACTTCTACTTATAGTATTTATCAATATTTACCTATATAATTCCAGGCACATTCTGGTACAATGGGACAGATGAAATACGTTACTACTTTTGATTGGCTGAGGGTATCTAGGTATCTAGATAGATACCTAGATACCTAAAACTGAAAATCTATGAATATATTTCAAAAAATAAAATTTGGTTATATATAAATATCTTGAATTGTTTAAGCCCCTTTCCTGATATTGTTTCACTAATGAATGATTCCGTTAAAAACGTTTTTAAGGCCTTGCTAATTCAAGAAATTCGGTTTTTCCAAGCCTTATAAAACATGTGGCAATAAAAGTATGTAAATGTGGAAATGATATTCAAATATTGACACTAGCTGTATGACGCCAGTAAACTTGGTCGGCCCACAGAACATACGAATTCAACTGTTCTGTGGTCGGCACGATGATACGAAACCTTATGTTGGAAAGATGGTGAATAATAATGTTTGTGGAAATACTTTTTTCCATATATTGACAATTTTAAGAAATCATCGCGATATTTTGCTGAAATATAGAGAAAATAATGCAACCAAATTGACACAATTGCATGAATACAAAAATAGGAGAAAATGGCACAAGTAAATCATAAACAATTAGGCTCAGTTGCATAAACTAACTTAGACGATAACTTTAATTTTGACAATGTCATCGCCATACATTTGTGACGTATTTGACATTGCTATTGTATAGGATTGACCTTTTCAAAGTCAAAGTTATGGGCAAAATTAGTTTTTGCAATTTGCCCTTAATCTGATTGGCCCTCACTATATACCTACAGTTCAATGTATTATCGAGTGCATTTGATAATAATCAATTTATCATGTTTAAGTATCCAAAGTCATCGAGACAGAGAAATGGATTGTATGATTGGCTTAAAGATAATTACGAATTTATCGTAGACAAGAGCGAATAAGATTATAATCGCAATGATATTAATGGAAATCCCATAATTAATTATTTGTTTCAAATCTACGTATTTTAGACTTAATATATTATTAAAGTCTACTGCGTGATAAATGGATAATGCGTTCAATAAATCCAACATGGTTTTTCCCGCATTCAAAGTTCACACTCAAATGGTACACGCATTTTCTGTCCAGCCTGACCTTTTGTTTTATTTAATGACAGAAAAGTATATGCATAAAGCAGTTTACTTCAGTCCGAAGACTGATAAGTGGTCACAATTACCTATTATAGGTATTTAAGGCTCAGTTATATCAAGTATTGTTGACGATAATACAGCTGTACTTTTGACGTCTGTTATCGTCAAACTTACTTTAGTCAATCGAGCCCAAATATTTAAAAGTATTCGTATAGCACATATTATGTATTGACTTATTCATATATATATATATATATATATATATATATATATATATATATATATATATATATATATATATATATATATATATATATATATATATATATATGTTAGAGATCACACAAGTTTGATCCACGCAGGATGAATGCCATACGCAATGATGTTACTTATTTTATTGGAATTGCAACACAGTCCGACATGATTGACGTCTTATAAGTTATCGGTTGCCAAGGGTAACGCTGAATGGTCTGTCAGTAGGGTCTGTGATCGGTTTAATAATATTTAATTGTTTCTATTGTAATCTTGTCCGGAACAGCGCCAAACGTGCGCACTGACTGATTAATAAGAATCATCATGTCGGACGGCAACGACGGCCATATAAATCGCAATCTGTATGATTCTGCGACAGCAGCGGTGGGATCGATTTCAAAATCATCCCTCGTGTCTACCGCATTGCCTGCTACCCAAACTGAAGAATATTTTCGGTCGGAACGTGAGGCTCAGTCGGCGGCCACGTACATTGGGTATGCTACCAATAAAGCGGCGCTGATAGATGGGCTAGATACTGACAGCTCTAACAATATCGAGATTTCTAGAATCACAGACGTCTAGGCAAATAACTACGGATGTGGAGAATACGCCAGGAATTATACGCTTACGATGGCGAATATTTATTAAGATGCAAAATCAGCAAAATCAAGCGTTGATTCTGGCATTTAAAATTCCATTGGAATTGAAAAGAAGATTGATAGATCGAATTGACGTTGAAAAAGATGATACGCTTTCATCAACATTCAATTGGTGGAAGTAATTATTTAAAGGTATTAACTTGTTATAGCGATTGGTAAAGTATTGAGAGGATCCATGTGGTTTTTGCGGATAAATTGTCCAGGTATGACGTGAACATTTGAATAACTTTGTCGTACGAATTGTACCTAAAGGTTGTACTTACACTTTTGTTAATTGTTGTCAAAACGAGAAGCGTCCAAAATTTAATCCGCAGTCGTAAATCAATTGTCATGCCTGCGATAAACTTGGACATAAGATTTGTCACGTATAGAAAAAGCTTAAGATACCATCAATTGCTTTAACAATGAGTTTTGGCTATCGCCAACAATCTTGCTTGCCAGTATGTTACAGGTGTGGTTCGTCAGTTCTCATAGCGAGTCGCTGTCCTCACGGGTCCAGCGCCGCAGTATCGACATCTGTTGTAGAACGTGTTGACATATTATGTGTGGTCGAGCTGCTCTCCGAAACACTAAAACCTTTTATTTGTTTTTTTAACTTTGGCGCTGAGTATCCCTTTGTAAAAGAGTCTGCCGCAAGTTAAGAGGTAAGCGAATTGATATTGTTTGGCCAGGTGCTTTTCTTGATGTGAATTGTCACGCGCGTTGATGGTGAAGGAAAATATCGACAAGAAACCTGCATGAATTGCTATGATGTGTTAATTAAATCAACGTACACTGCCTGAGCATGGTTGATTGTGGCCTAGCTCTTTTCAATCGAACTCTCGATTGTGGAAAAGTCATATGTTCAACAGCGATACGATACCTACTGTGCAATTGTTATGTTAGGTAGAAATTAATGATTTAAGCATCGAAATTGTATTTCACTATTGGCTGGTAAAGAATCTTCGCAAAAATATAATATTGGGTTGCGACATTTTGAATTATAGTTTTCAATTAATAAGCATGTCCGCACATTAGTTGTATCTGACAAGGTTGGCGTCTGTAAACATAAGTCATAACACATGGCACGTTTAATACTGCTACACAGATGAAACAATTTGTCTATAATTCATCAATTCTTATGGATCCAGCTTTATAAATTGGCGTTCGGTAAATGCCTAATTGAATTGGCAAATAATTGCTACAAGACACGGCAGTGAACTAGTGAACAAGTTCCAATGATATTTAAGCCACAGTATCTATACTATTAAAGTTTCATGCCGATGCCAGTGCCAATGGCTATGGTGCTATTTTATTCTAACCTGTAAGAATTTAACTAAGGCCTATCGCATACTTTAGCAAAACCACGATGTTAGCAGAATCGTGTTGTGACATACGCAAAACACGTTGCAGCCAGGTCTTTAGTATGAGGGCTGGATCGAATGGTGTTTTGCCATTTTCTTATAGAAGGCCGGCGTGACGTGTAGAAATATTATTATTATTATGTGAGTGAGATGGTCGAAGGCCATTTTGCTAGTGGTAGGATTTTCATTCTGCCCGGATGGCTAGGACAGTGAATAGTGGATAGATACCCATTATGGTTACCTACGTAAGCGTATCGAGACCATCCCGTGTATATCCGTGTGTAATCGGACCGGCATAGTTGTGTGGATCGGCGAGAGTGAAACATCAAGTGCCAATTGATACTCCATCTGGTCTTCACTGCGTTTTCTATCGGACGCGTTTTGGTCACTTTGCCTTTGTAAAGTGTGAAGGTAAGTGCCAGAAAGTTTTAAAGGATTTCTTTAATGAATAAAAGTAGCAGTGACAGATTATAATGATCGATACATATGAGTGAACTTTCTGTTGTAGAACGCTGTCGACTACCCTAATTGCCCGGAGTGTGGCTGTGGAGTGTGTGCCGCGGATCCTGCACGGTACCTCCGCATTGCACCCTGTGTCAAGTGGCGCCGATGCCCAACGTGGCACCCCCGTAATCTCCGCTAAGGAGTTTTTATAATTCTGTCACTAAGAGTCGTGCCGTTATAAACAATAATAACTGTAACTCTTGCAATTGTAAAGGCAGTTGGACACTTCAGACAATACTTCCGTGGCCGGACATTTACGATGATGACTGACTGTAACTCTTTTGAAGTCATCTTTTGTTTTTTTTTATAAGGTAGAATGGGTGGATTAATATTGATTATTGCGTTTTACACTTTATTACTGGCCATGGTAATTTAAAGTCTTAAACTGTACTATAAATTTAAGCTCGTTGATTCGCATGCGTGTTCATATTCAGCACTTAATGGCGTATATAGACAGTCCGCGCATCATTAACTTTGGGAGTCTATTCTTTAACAAAAAGAGCGTAGTGTTGGTTGTGCAAACAACATCTGGAATTGTATGCTACATGGACCTAGTGCAGACTAGGACGAAATTTCGTGCTTTGCGGCGTTTTGAAGTTCTGGAATCAAGTAAAACAGTCTCTAAACCTTTAATTTTAACATTAATAATAATAGATGATATGTGTACGGCACATGCTGATTTCGTTGCACTGAATTTATAACTCCTGACATAAAAATAGATGACAAGCAGAATTAATTATCTGGAAGATCAGGCCTCTAGCAAACTTAATAACACAAAGATATTGAAGAGGTAATTGCTGATCACAGTCAGGGAATACTAATGAATGATGCAACTAAGATATACGAGTTAAGACCAGGAATAAGATAAGAATAGGATGGACGAGCAGGCGACGAAAGATAAAAATCGTTATGACTAATAAGCCACTATTCGTCCTTTTGTGGTGATCTAGTAATGGTTCAGAAAAATTCCTGAATAACTAATAAGTTAATTGGCCCATGTAAAATTACTAAAGTATGTCTGATTGAGCGTTATATTGTTGAACTATCTGAGGAACAGGCCTAATACGTGTGCCAGTAACGATTACGCAAATATCCAGCTAATCTACCAGAATTGTCTGATTGTCTTGATCCTTTAGGATCCATTATCGATTAGTTTTATTTAATTAAAACAAACTAAATTTATTAATTATTATGTGTACCTAGTATTGATTTAAATTGAATTTCTATATTATATTGAATTGCTGTACCGAATTGAATAATAAAATAAAAAAATAAATAATCATTGTTTGAATTTAAGTGATAATTCTGCAATAATTCTGTGTGTTGATAAAAAATAATCTTATATTGGTTGTTGATTGATGATTGAATGATTTATTGAAACTCAAAGCTGCTATGCTTTATTGGAAGATGGATTGAAAGTATTATCACTTTGTCCTTGTGGTCTGTTGAAAGCCATTACGCTTTGCAGGATGGATTGAAAGCATGAACGCTTTGTCCTTGTGATCTGTTGAAAGCCATGACGCTTTGCAGGGTGGATTGAAAGCATGAGCGCTTTGTCCTTGTGATCTGTTGAAAGCCGTCACGCTTTGCAGGGTGGATTGAAAGCATGAGCGCTTTGTCCTTGTGATCTGTTGAAAGCCATCACGCTTTGCAGGGTGGATTGAAAGCATGAGCGCTTTGTCCTTGTGATCTGTTGAAAGCCATCACGCTTTGCAGGGTGGATTGAAAGCATGAGCGCTTTGTCCTTGTGATCTGTTGAAAGCCATCACGCTTTGCAGGGTGGATTGAAAGCATGAGCGCTTTGTCCTTGTGATCTGTTGAAAGCCATCACGCTTTGCAGGGTGGATTGAAAGCATGAGCGCTTTGTCCTTGTGATCTGTTGAAAGCTGCCACGCTTTGCAGGGTGGATTGAAAGCATGAACGCTTTGTCCTTGTGATCTGTTTAAAGCTATCATGCTTTGCAGATGGATGGATTGAAAGCATTAACGCTTTATCCTTGTGATTTGTTGAAAGCTACCTCGCTTTGCAGGATAGATTGAAAGCATTAACGCTTTGTCCTTGTTGTCTGTTGAAAGCTACCACGCTTTGCAGTGAGATTGGGATCTGATCTATTTTGACTGAAGGTCGATGCTGAAAGCTACGACGCATTACTAAACGTTAGAAGTCACGTGCTGAAAGCTGTTACGCTTTGCTTTGTGTGTGAGGTTGAAAGCTGTTTGTGTGAATAGTATGCTTGTGTGCTATGCGCTGTTCCATCTAGCTTGGCTCTGATGTCAATAAGCAACGCGAGAGCGCGTTGAGGCGCAGAATGGCCGTGTTAGAGATCACACAAGTTTGATCCACGCAGGATGAATGCCATACGCAATGATGTTACTTATTTTATTGGAATTGCAACACAGTCCGACATGATTGACGTCTTATAAGTTATCGGTTGCCAAGGGTAACGCTGAATGGTCTGTCAGTAGGGTCTGTGATCGGTTTAATAATATTTAATTGTTTCTATTGTAATCTTGTCCGGAACAGCGCCAAACGTGCGCACTGACTGATTAATAAGAATCATCATGTCGGACGGCAACGACGGCCATATAAATCGCAATCTGTATGATTCTGCGACATATATATATATATATATATATATATATATATATATATATATATATATATATATGTGTATATCAGCCCATATACGTCCCACTGCAGGGCACGGGCCTACTCTACAATCGAGGGAATCGATTGAGAGTGGTAAGGCCATATAGTCCACCACGCTGGCCTAGTGCGTGCGTGACTTATTCATAGAAAGTTTTAAAACCTATTTTAGTTTCGCCTTGTATGTTCCGTCTCACGATGTGATAGCGGTCGAGACTCGAGCCTATCGTTATCGGGCACAAATTCCTGACTCCGAGATGATAATGAATAGAAAAATCCAATATCAGTTTGCCCGACCTGGAATTCGTATCCGAGACCTCAGCTTTGTAAGCGTACTGTACTACAACTACGCCACCAAGGCAGACGAGGCAGAAAAAAACATAATAATATGTATAATGTTAGTGTCGCGTTACCTATAAGTACACAATATATTTATATTTTTTTGTATTTTTTTCATGTACCGATCCGATGTTGAGCTGTGCAATGTATGTGATAACACAGTTACAGAAATACACTTTCTTTTTAGGTTTTAGGCTTTATAGGTTTTACAAGTGTACCTACTTTACACATTTTTAATGTTATAGAGGCACACGAAGTAAAGCTGGCGCTGTTTTTACTGCGGTAGTGTTCTCAAATTATGTGAGAGGCTGCCTGGGTAGGTACCTCCGCAAGTCGGCATTGTATATTTGTTCCGCCAAACAGCTGTGTAAATGCACTATTGTGTTCGGTTTGAAGGACATTGTAGCACAGTGGAATGCCGAGCATTGCTTTGTAATTCATGGTGTTGTTTGGTTTAGCTACTGTCCATGAGTTGTCGTATTGCTTAACAACAGGCCAATGGCTTGCTCGTGTCGCCATTCATTGAAATAAAAGAAGCCTTTAAATTGCCGTAGGTGTGTTACCAGGACACTGATCGTAACGAAATTAACAGAAGGGCAATTATTGATATATACATATAAAATGTACGATCCCTTGGAATACTATTTTCCGCTTAATATTACTATATAAATTCCAAACAAATGCAACAGTTTTCCCCTTAATATAAATTATTGTTAAAGGATTAGTCATAGCATTGAAAGACTTCCTGTCATAAACATTTACAGTCGCCGCGACTTCATGAAAGATTTTATCGTTTCGTAGCATTGACCTAGTGAGAGATATTTTATAAGCTTCAAGTCGGTGCCCTATATTCATGATAACAACTAGAAGTATATAAAAGTATTTTTCAAGGTATTGCAATAGTACGTCGATTTAACGTTGCAACAATATGTATTTCATTTTGTTAATATTGTTCGGTGTGGCTTCCGCCAGGAGTCCTGTTACGAGGTCTCTGGAAGAAACTGAATTATTCAAGAAATATATAGACGATACAAGGGCTGGTAATAAATTTAAATATGTCGTGAAATGTTGTGATAAAAATACAGAACTTAGTTTGATATTGGTCAATTTTAGGGTGAAACATGCAATTTCTAAAATTTTGTTATAAGTAGATTATGTAGCCAACTCTTTGATTATAATATTATGAAGACTTTGAAAGCCTTAACTTATTTTAGATACCATTTTATGTTTGTCAAATTAATTAAAAGATTGTTCTGAAGATTTTATACATCCCTGCCTTATTAGAACATGAGACAACGCTCGAAGAACGAATGGCTGCTAGCCCATGGGCAAAATCCTGGGAGAATAGCGGAAGGTTCGAGGGAGATGTTCTGTTAGATGCCGTGGAAGCTAAGGAACTGGTTAATGCATATTCCTCCAGGAAGGCATACATCTGGCCCAATACCAAATGGCCTCAGAACACCGTTGTTTACGAATTTGCTGCGAGAGAATTTGGTAAGTTTTTTTTTCATTATTTAAATAAACGCAATGAAAACTATGTAAATCATAAAAAAATGTTACTTTACTGTTTACAATTATTATTTTATAACACTTCATAGACTCATCACAACAATCAGCTATATTGGCAGCCTTACGAGAGATTGAACAAAATACATGCGTAAGATTTCGGCAGCGAAGAGCTGGGGAAAGCAACTATGTTCGTATAACTGTAAGTATATTATTTTTAAAAATATACATATTTGACTTAACGTTACAAAAATCTTTATAGCTTTCATGCTAATCAAGTAATACATTTTTTTTGCGATTTTGTTTTACTTCATTTGTTTTTATTTATTAGACCCGCCAATTACAGTAACACAAAAAGCGATGATAGTAAGAAAGTTACTTTTATAAAATATTTTATTTCCAACAATGTGATGAGGATTTCTAATTCGTGAAAAACTGGCTAGACAGGCGCCACGCCGCAGGGTCATTCCGACTGATGCTGGTACACACAGGCCATGGATGTGACAATGTCAGCCGTGTGCCACCATTGTGACAACTGTCCGCGGGACACGGCTCGGAACGCTCTTGTCGTAGTCGTCGCTGGCCCACTTCTGCGAAAGGGCGATCTCGCAGAAGGAAAGGGCAGGGAGGGAGAGAGATCGATCCGATCCCTCTCGTCGTTCGAGGAGACGTAGGAGACGCCAGGGTGAGGATTAACTGTCGACTCCTGCCCTGTGGACTGGGAGCTACTTTTATAATTCCACCACGCTATACCCTGCCTGTCGTAAGAGGCGACTAATGGGGGCAATGGTAGTCGCGGGCACGCAGTGGGGGGTTGCGTAGCGTCCATTAAAGCGACTTCGAGGAATAAATACGTGAGGTGTACCGTAGCGCGGCATTGCGTGGGAGGGTTTCCGACGAAGCTACGGCGTCTTGCCCCAGGATCCCGGGGCTGGTCCAATGCGCTGAAGAGGACCACAGTAAGGTTATTGGCGGTATGCCGGTGTAGGTATTTTGGTAGGGACTTAACTCAATGACCGCCCGGATGGTAACATCTTTCCTGGGTGGCTCAACGTTGAGTCGTAAGACTGGTGAAACCAACATCACCGCTCCGGCGCGGCTCCCCCCCCAGGCAGCGGTAGTGATAAAAAGTTTCTCCTTGTGTAAACCAAAAATAATAATTGAAGACTGATACGTGCCGCGTCATTACTCAATATTGTCTTTCCACAAGTGTCGACCATATTTACCACCATTATTTGTACATATTATGTATTTCAGGTTTGGGTGTCGGAATATAAAAAATATTTTTATATGATGGCTTACGTGAAAACGCGAAAACGAATATTTGTTCAGCGGTTATAAATTCATTTTACTTTCGATGAGTAAATTATATCGTCTTCGTTTTCTTGAAATAAAACTATTTTTTACGGACTCAGTGCGCCCCGTGACCACGAAAAATGTAAAAATTAAACCAAATCGATATAAAATCCGTAAAACAGTTTTATTTCAATGTATAACATTCGCGTAAATCTAAGAAACCATTATGTCTTCATTGTCTTTTTGCAAGGCAATTTTTCTTGTGTGGTACAGAAGTTTATTTAGAAATATCTATTTTTATTTTAACTATTCCGAAACTGATAAATGCAAGAAAATCAAATAAAAGTAAACGGAAATCAGATTTTATTAGACAAGACACACATAAAAATGTTGTATCATATATACGAGTATATATCGTATATAGTTTAAGGACATTTGCACTTTGTAGATGATAAAAACATTCATCGGTATTGAAGAGGTAGATTATTCTTGTTTTGTTTATAACTACCATCTAGCGGTGAATACGAACATTACTATATAGTGAGTTATGTTTAAACTACTACAAGATAGCGCTGCTAAATTCGCTACTTGAATCGGAAATTAATAAGCGATCTTAAACGTCGCCTACCGATCAATCTCTAAAATAATCCTATCAAGATAAGTCAAATCTGGGCGTGTCGTAAAAATCTCTATCTTAATTGGTTTATCTTCGGAACCGATCCATAGTTATGGATCAAGTTCCTTTATTGATTTCAGCCACTATTATGTATTACTACAGGGCAATCCAGACGGTTGTTATGCAAACGTGGGATACTGGTCATCCCGCGGCATCCACACATTAAACCTGGCCAAGGACAGACCTGGCCGCGGTTGCTTCCTTCACACAATAATCATCCACGAATGGCTTCATGTCTTGGGCTTCATGCATATGCAGTCCACGTATAACAGGGATGATTACGTGCGGGTTTTGTGGGAGAACATACTGCCCGGTAGGTACAACTTATCAATGTAAATAGATTGAGCAAGCAGTTACTGCATCTAATCAGTTATTACAGCTTTCAGTAGTTGGAAAACCTGTATTATTTTTATATCGTCATTGTATTAATGTAAACAAAATTTGCATTATCAATGAATTATAGCCATAAATTAATTCATGTTAGTTTTCTCTAGAACTACTCTCAAATCAAGTGAAATTATAGCAATAATTATTGCGATCGTACTTTCTGTTTATAATTTAATGGAATGCATGTGTTTTTTAGGCACTGAGAACAATTTCGAGGGATACTCCTCACAAGTGGTGAGCAATCTAGGCGTTCCCTATGACTACGCGAGTAACATGCATTATGGCCCTTTTGCGTTTAGCAGTAATTCTCGACCGACACTCATAGGACTCTACGTAAGTATGCAATTCAATGATATACACTGATGTTTTTCACTTAACATCGAGTGTATGTCACCGAAGAGTTAGGCTCTTTGGTAAACGATTTACCAATGCCACACAAAGTTACCCGAACTTATTTCCATCCCAAAATTTAATAGAGGTCGATTCGGAAGCCATGCTGAGCTCTAATTCCGGCCCCGTGCAACTTGTATGAGTTTCTTCAAACCACTCGGACTTATTAGACGATTTTATAAATATCCATTAATTTCAAATCCTAACTGAATGAAGGAGCGCTTTGGTAATGGAGTAGTAATTTTTCTGCGTCGGAGGCAGCAGAAGCGATCCTTCCACGCATAAATACTTGAATAGTGTGCACTCTACAAGTATTAGCGCAGATATTAATTATGTTAAAAGTATAATTATCTTTATTAATCGCACGCAATGTATAAAAGAGTAAGAATCCCTTGCTAGATACACATTAAAAACTCAAATAGCGAATTTCATTTTGAAGTCTAATTTCACACAGTTGCGATGGTCGTGCACTTTTCTCTTTGTTCAAGTAGACAGCCTCCGTGGCGCAGTTGGTTGGACGCCGTCTGTGAAACGAGAGGCCGCGGGTTCGACCCCCGCACCGAAACAAATGTTTGTGTGATCCACAGGTGTTTGTTTCGGGTCTAGGTGTTTGTGAGACCGAAAAGTCTCTCGTAGTTTCTAATACCCACGACACAAGACTCGATCTTAGTGTGGGGTCAGAACTATGAATGTGACTGTTTGGTGTATTTATTTATTAAGTAAATTATCCATAATTTAAATATGTAGGTATTATTTATTCTTAACATCTTTCAGGATTATGATAATGTGATGGGCCAACAAGACTATGTAACCCGATGGGACTGGTTACGAGTGAACCGACATTATGAGTGTGCTGGGGCGTGGAGTACCCCTGTGGTATTGTAAAACATTAGCTCTCGGAGAGGTAATACTTGTATTACCTATTGGACTTTTCCAAGGATATCAAAATTGCTGTTATTACAACATCCAGCCTTCGTCATTTAAATAAGTTTTCACATATAAATTAATTGGCATAATATCATTTTTATAGTAATGTAATTAAACAAATATAAAATTCCATTTTGTGTTTTTATTGGTGTCAAACGACCTATGTATGTACATGTCGCAGCGATTTTACGGTAAGTCGAAATGTTAAACGAAATTATTGTTACATCAATTCTAAATAAGCACTAAGCAATCTACGGGTAGTTGTAGAAGTAATTTTATTACAGTAGACCCGGGTTTGTTTTATTTCCGTACCCAGTTACAGTAAGTGTCGGTTTATATTGCAAACTCCCACAGCCTGACAGGTTGCAATATAAACCGCCTCCGGAAAGAAGACGGAGGCATTCGCGTGTCCCCTTTAAAAGTAACAAGTTATCGAAGATATTCGGATAAGTCGTTTATCCGTTAATTGAAGCCTGTCGTAATAGCAATAGTTAATAAACGAATACCGACTGTTGCCATTGGCACTGGTGCGGTTCAAAATATTCAACAAATCATTTTATTTCATCATATATTAGAATTATGTATAATCATTTTATTGAATCTGGCAGAATTAAGTGACTACAATGTAACTTATGATTAGTGCAGTGTAATATAAATAGAGTAGAGTATAGAGAGCACCGGCAAAAGTTTTATGCTGGCCTATTCGAATCCAGATATAGGCTAAATACAAGGTGAAACTGAAACTTGACTCACTTGCGTATGAAATAATGAGAGTTATCATCATCATGTGCGATAGTCGCTATCCTGGCGCTTGGCTGATATGAATGTTTTTCCACTGTCCCCACTGTCACCACCCATTCAATCACCAAACTAAATACAATGACAAAGCGTAATCTAGGTATTCTGTTACATAAGAGACCATCGCATTCAACCATTAGGACTCTTCTCAGAGTGCACCAAGTTCAATGCCGCTCTGAATCAACTATCGCCATGCCAAGCACTAATTGCATTCCCGGGCGACTCCGGAAAAACTCAAACAAAGTGAAATGCCCGACCTATGACTTGAACTTAAGATAAAGTCGACGCTTGTATAGGAATTAATATTAACTTTGTATTTAGTTTAGATTTGTTTGAAACTTAGTATTAAAATCTATCTATATCTGTATCGGCCCATATACGTCTACAATCGAGAGAACGATTGAGAGGGGTTAGGCCACATAATCCACCACGCTGGCTTAGTGGGGATTGGCGGACTTTATATATGTACCATAGAAATTCTCATAAACGCTATGGTATTTAATGTTTCAAAATTATTAGTGATATTTAGTAAAGAAGGTAGGAGTGGAAGAGATATATTAAAACAAATAATAATTACACTCGGTCTAAGTCGAAACATGTAGTTAATAGATATATAAAATGTACTTATATATTATAGAGTGTAGTTATGTTTGTCTGGGATCATAAGTAAGTTCCACGCTCAGTTCGACTATCTACAGAACTGTGTTATCTGGTAAAAGTCATTTCTAAAAAACCCCAGCCATCGTGAAACCGCAGATTCAATATACTTCAATTGAAATTATCCCTACATTGTTTGATAACCGGTCAACAGTTTAATATTCATGTACCAAGTGCCTACTTAATTATTAACAGATAAAGCTATCTCGACTCCTAGATAATTGGTTGAATATAAAGTAATGTTGTGTTTCGCGCACGACATTGTAGGGTTCAGGATGTTGCGCTTCGCTGTGGTACTCGCTTTCGTGGGATTGGCGGCGGGGACGCCTGCTATCGTCCGCAGCAGGGAGGAGATTCAGGCTTTCAGAAGCTTCTTGGAGGGCACCAAGTCTGGTGAGTAGTCAATAATTACAATTACATAACAATATACGATTGGACAGGGCATTTATTACCTATATTTTTGACGAATATAAGTAAGACGTCTATTAAGATGATCAAAAGCGAGTCGGTCAAATGGTAGAAACTTTATTATAAATATTATGAAATATTGCAATACATTATCTTTATTCGTATTAATTGATGTGTTTAATTCATAAATACAATTTGAAAAATTCAAAATTATTTCCCTATCCTCAAGTGTTGTCTTACGTTGAGTGAAGTATGCTAATAATCTACTTATCGAGAATACAAAATGACATCATCAAAAACAAAAGAGTTGTAAACAATTGTCTTTAGGTATTTTTGTTTAGTTTAAATAATGTTTTTAATATTTTCAGACAATGGCGATCAATACCTCATGCGCAGCCAAGCGTCTCCTCTGGCCAACCCTGAGGAGAACAGCGGCAAATACGAGGGAGATATCGTGTTGGATGACTTCATCATTGAGAGCATGATCCAAGAGTATGCGATGGGCCGTAATGCCTACACCTGGCCTGACACCAAATGGCCCAATGACACTGTTGTGTGGGAGTTCGGAGAAGATGAGTTCGGTGAGTACGAATCAATACTGATTAACTACGTTAAGTTTCTCATCGTATGCTGCAATTAATAGTAACTCAGCGGCAATTAATTAATTATAGCAGCTGCCCCAAGTTTTATTTTCCACATAAATCACAAATAGTGATAATGAATTCACTGAATGGAAGTGAGGCTGATAATGAATTAATAAAATCCAATATCACTTTGCCCGACCCGGTATTCGAACCTGAGACTTAGCTTTGCAATCATACCGTAGTACAACTGCGCCAACGAGGCAGTCGTTTTGTTTTAAATCTATGAAAAAATACGAATGACTCAAACATACGTACAAATGCTATTAAATCAGATATATACAAAAAACCGGACAAAACTGGGTTAGCAAACTACTTACGTAATCACTGTTAATCCTTCGATAAAGTCCTTTATCTTTACAGAAAGCTCATTAAATAATAATAACAGAGATAAATATGCACAAATTCCATTATGATAATTAATATTATCGTATATTATGTTACTTATCTGAAGGATGTAATTAGGAGATTAATTATAAAGACTTTTTACACACGTGCCTACGTACTACTATGAACATTAAACATAAATGCATAGTAATTAATTAATTGTAAATAGAATCGTAGATACTTAAAAGCAGCTTACGCCACCATATTATACCTGACACCTTCCATGACAAACGATGTACCCTGGGACACCAGTATGGAGAAGATGGAAACTGTCTTGATGCCACCACCTTCGGATTGATTTGACATCTTAGTACTAATAGATAAGAATGTAAACTCTGAAAAGCATTTTCATTTCTAAATGTTTTTTATAAATCTTTACCTACTTTACATTATTATATCAAAGTACCATTTCAACAACAATCGTAGCATTCCAATTTAACGCGTAACTGGATAATTATTTGAGAAATAGTACATACATATTTGGTCGATTATTTTTGTGCAAAGGTTATGACGAATTTATTACAAGTGCCCATTCCAATAAAGGTATTATTAATGGCAACGATTGTATTTTTAAATTCTAGGCCCGCTTCAGAAGGGTGCTATTGAAGACGCTATCAAAGACATCGAGGAACACACCTGTGTGAAATTCCGTTACCGCGAACCTGAAGACACAGTCTACGTGCGTCTTACCGTAAGTGAATTATTTTCAAAGTACTGAAAGTATGTTAATACTATAAAAGTTTCTTACTTTGCCTAGGAAAAGTAAAAAAGCCATATTTTTTAATATAAAATAAGAATAAAATTAAAGATAAATTGAGAGCTAAAATGAACAATGCCAGCATATCATTTTTTCTATATCTATATCAGCCCATATACGTCCCACTGCAGGGCACGGGCCTACTCTACAATCGAGAGAATCGATTGAGAGTGGTTAGGCCATATAGTCCACCACGCTGGCCTAGTGCGGGTTGGCGGACTTACATACCGTAGAAATTCTTTAAAATCGCAACGGTATGCAGGTTACCTCACGATGTTTTCCTTCACCGTTAAAGTGCGTGGTGATTGACTATCAATACACACATAACTCCAAAAAGTCAGAGGTGTGCTCTGGGATTTGTACCCGCGACCACCGTGAACATGTAGGCAGCCGCGTCTGGTCCGTTACCAACAGGCCACCATGCACTTTGTAATTATTCAAATATTCCTTACCAATTAAATTATCGATATTTATTCAGCTTTATTGTCGTCATCGCTGTTTCATAAGTTGCATTGAACTGTTTAATCAAGGTGACATATTTCCAGGGTGGTGCCGGTGGATGCTATGCTCACGTTGGTTACTGGGCTGACCGCGGCGTGCACACCATGAACCTGGCGCGCAACACTCCTGGCGTGGGCTGCTTCCGCCACGCCACCATCGTTCACGAGTGGATGCACATCCTCGGCTTCCTCCACATGCAGTCCACGTACAATAGGGACGACTACGTCAAGATCGTTGAAGAAAACCTCAGGCCTGGTGGGTTTATTAGTACATCTCTACTCTGACTGACTGACCACGACTCAAAGATATTATCGTATAAATTCTACCATTTTCACTAATATGTGGTAAATTGTTAGGCAACTGAATTATGCCTAATGGTAAGATCAACTGCCGTATAATTATAAATGTATACATTATAAACAAATTTAATACTACGAGTAGCATCTCATAAGGGAGGTAAATTGTAATGAATTGGATGTCGATGTTGTGCTCACTGATATTATATAATCATAATTGAATAACAAAAACATAACTCTTGTCGCGAAAGACATATTACTAATTAACATCATACATAGAGCTTAATCCTTAATGGAACTTTCGTTATAAAGCAGTCCCTTGCTTAGCAGTGGGCGATTACAGGCTTATAAAATATAGAATAGTGACTCGTAAACAATATCTACCTTAATTTAGCCACTGGGTTACCGTATAAAAAATTATGTTTCCTTAAGGTAGGCAGCGACTTTGTTGTGCTGGACCCCTGGCATTGCGAAGGTCTATGGGCAGCGCTAGCCGCTTACCATCAGGCGGGCCGCTAGCTCGTCTGCCTATACGGCAATAAAAAAATATGTTTCAGGAACCGAACACAACTTCGCCATCTACACATCGGATTTGGTGAGCAACTTGGATATCGAGTATGACTACGTTAGCTGCTTGCACTACGGACCCTACGCCTTCTCCGTCAACGGCGAGAAGACTATTGTCGCCCTTCAGGTATTTTCTTTTATAGTACGAAGACTAAGTAACTACAATACGCCTATTAATAAGCGCAGTGCTTTCAACCGGCGTGAGATTTTCATCTCTCGTTTACAATTATGCCTATATGACTACATCCGGATATAAACGGGATTTGCCCAAAACGCGACTTACTTTTCTGAGTAACAATGACCACTATGAACGGAGCTCACTGTCTGGGCGAATAGGAATATCTAACCACCAGCAGATATAATTAATATTTAAGACAAGCACATATTTATTTTGATAATTACAATACAAACGTAACAGCATTTGCCAATTTTTTACTGGCAGGTCTCTCATATGTGAGAGGCCGTCTGGGTGGGTACTCCGCAATGTCTATTTCTCCCGCCCGTCACCTGTGTAAATGCACTCTTGTGTTAAACTAACTTTGCTCAACGTGATGTTCTTTGTTTTCAGGAGCATGAAGGTACTATGGGACAACGCCTATACATCACTGACAAGGATTGGCTCCGCATAAACAGGCATTATCATTGCCCTGCCGCTTGGGAGTGAATACTTTGATATCGATAAACTTACACCGACAAATACAAATAAGTACATAAATAATTTCATAGTTATGTATTTTATTACTCGATACCTTCTTTGACATGCTAAGCGACAATCCCATCTACGCACTCCTGTTAGCCAGATTTGAAACGAAATGTTGGAGCATTACTACATTATTACATTCGATTTCCTTTGATACAGTGACATTAGCTTGGTGTTTAAAGCTGTAGTCTAAAGTAACTACAAGGAACTTCTGTCACTTTTTTACTCTATTGTTTAATGCATGCAGCTTGAAATTCTTCGATCGAGCAATTAAAATATAGATTTAAAACGAATTATTTCTGAATATATAGTTTTCTGTGGCAGTAGTCATAGTAATAATAGTTTGTCATTGTTTAAATTTCATTGGTAAAGTTATATTTTTGAGCTAACTAATATTACTTAGGTACCTTCAGCATGACTGCAGGACTATATGGCCTAACCCCACTCAATCGTACTCTCGATTGTAGAGGAGGCCCGTGCCCTGCAGTGGCACGTACATATGTATATGGGCTGATACAGTACACTGTACAGTCCAGTACCTTCAGCATCTTATTTGGAATGCGATAGAATTTACGCCTCAATCCTCTTTCAAACCTTTTTGTTAAGTAGTTGGTAGAGTACACATGCATTCTCTATGTTCAGTAATGTCTTGGTTGGAATCCGACGTACACCAAAGTATACGGTATAATTTACAATTGAATTAGATTAACATTTTCGTTAGATTCATTCCGGTTTGAGTTTATATTAAATTATAAAAAAAGTTACAAACAAAACAATCACAAGACTCCAATCCGTAAACATATAATACATTCCTCTTCCCAGAAAGAATAGTGGTTAAACAAAATATAGTTGTTTGCCACAAAGTAATCAATACGTAATAAAGAAAATATTGGGATATTTGCTGAAAATCAAGATAAGATAAAATAGATAGATAAACAGATCACCCCAACCGATACACTTATCTTACTACACATACTGCACTCGAGAAGTATCACACATTCCTAGATAACATTTATTTTGCATTCATAACAAAACACTTGTACTATTATAATGAAATACATCACACAGTATGCTGCTTAGTGCTTATATTAACTAATCTTTGTAACAATATTACTGCAGTTTAATATAAAAGCTAAAATTTAATAAAAGTTGAAATAAAAGCCATAGAAATTGAAAACTAAAGAACATATTAATATTCCTCTAATATATTTTATAATAGGAATACAAATAATGAAATACATAGGAAATATATTTATTTACTATATACAAAAATATATTTTGCGTAACATAACAGAGCTAAACCGCAAGAAGAATCATACAAAAAGTGATTCAGTCGGCTCGTTCTAACGAGAGCTAATAAAATATTATTTACAAAACATACATGGTTAGTTTTTTTAAGTGCTCCCGAGGGGCTGCGCGACCTACATGTACGGAACACATGACGACGAGCGCCGCTTTGATGTCGGCGCGGCGCGATGCGGCGTGCGCAAGCGCCGCTCCCGAGACTCCTCGTAAATATTGTCACGACAAATTTCAACTCTTTGAAATCGTCGAGATTTAAACGCAACGGGCGTTGATTTAATCAGATTTATTACTATTTAACAATATGTATGAATGAATGGCGAACATGACGGTAAACTTGCGCGTTTGATAGCAAAGGAAATCGCAGGCGACGGCTGCGCGTTGTTGGTATTCCGTCGCTGATTTCAAAGTGAAAATTTACTGCCATGAAAATATGTTGAAGTGAGTAAATGAGTCATTTAATACAGTTATGTTTGCACGAAAATTTGATTATTCATTAGTTGCATTTAGGTTTGGTGTTTTACTTTTAAGTTATTTCTCTACAACTTTGCATTTGCACTACAGTGTAAACTTTGAGTTTTGAAATAACAATAACATCTATATGGGACAGTTAGTATTATTACCTATATACATATATTCATTTATTGAAGTTTGTGCAAAAAAAATTCTACTAATAAAAGGACACAATAAACAAAATGAACAACCAAAGCTTTCTGGAACAGTGACACTTCTGAGGACATGTATGTACTTTGATGCTCCCTGACACGGCACGGTCCAGTGACACGGTTGTTGACAGGCGCGCCGCTCACTGTCGGGCAGTGAGATCGAGCGCAAGGGCGTAACGGATACCCGGGAAGGAGCCGGCTATTTGTGATACTTCGCCGAAACCACCAACATAGAGTATTGAGTTACTAGTTACTCAAAAGTGGAGCTACAAAAACCTAAACGTACTTCGTAATGAATATGTTTGTTTATTGCGATTTTTGTGTTAGTTGCAGACTGCAGACAGTGTTCGTAGTTCATTAGATTTTTCATAAAAAGATACTGCATTCGAATTGAAGTTGGAAAATGCGGTTGATTTGATTTTCTCAGTGGTCATGGAAGGGTGTAAGGCGCACTAGGTCTTTAACAACGTGGGATTAAGACAAATTAACTGAAAGCTCTCTATATTTTGGATATAAGGTTGACTTCTACCACAGGAGACAAAGCGAAGAAGTCTTCTCACGTTTTTTATTTATTTAGGTACCTACTATTTTATTTTAAATACTTAGGTAGAGGGTTTATACGTAACCCAGAACTATTCATAGTTTCTATTATACAAAACAAAGGAATTCAATGATTGAAAATAATCGTAAATCTAGTGGCATATTATAAATTGCTTGATAAAAACACTTACATTAGTTTCTCAAGTGGTTGCATATAAAATTACACAGAAGCAGTTAGTATTTTTTTGTGCAAACAATTTTTACACCACGTTTTCGTCTTATCTAAAGCAGGCCTAAATGTGAAACGTCTTTTTATACAAAAAAGGTCATGTCAAAGATACATCAGAATCCCCTAGAGAGAACCGACACTTCAGCAGCGTACTTAAACAGCGAGAACTAACATTGACACGCACTTAGCGAAAGTAAAAAAAAAAAACAGTAAAAAAGTGTCAAAAGCTAACGACAGTTCGGACGATAAAAAAGTAAAAGCGACGAAACTACCGAAATCTATATTTAAAACGACTGTTTCCAATTAAACGATAGTTAAAATGTACAAATTGAATATTTCCTCAGGATATATCTGATTATGAATTATTTTTATCTAGGGAGTGTTGTTTATGAGTCGAGATAAAATGGAGTATTTTGTCAGATTTTTTTACGGGAGCGTAACTTAACACTTTGAAGTAAGTTTTTAATGTCCCTGGACAGCAGACACTGTACATTCCGGTTATTTTAAATCTTAATATCTTAAACAAAATCAGGAGAGCTTATATTTCTATGAGATCTCATATAGGACAAAATTACAATCAAATTTCAATTTATATTTAAACATTCGTATAATATGAAATAACCATTCCTGAAATAATTATAATTAGATTCTTGCATAGACTATATATCTTTGACATAAGATATAATTTCAGAACTATCAACTATTAGAAAAAAAATCTTCAAGAGCCAATGTCCACTTCCAAGTATTGTATTTACTTTAAAATCCAAAAAGGAAATTACAGTGTTAAAAAAATCTCAAAAATCATTATGTTTGCGGTGGTGGCGCCCGCACACCGGCGGCTTTTGTCCGGAAGTTCTCGCGTCGCAAATTGCACGACCCGTTTGCCGCGCCCCCCATTAATTTGCCACAAACGTCAACACTGAAGTGCTCACCAATGAGCCAGAACCGGTTGAAGATTAATGGTAACATACAACATAATTAACTGCTTAACTTGCGGTTTAACCTACGCTAGACGTTAGACGGAGCAAGAAAAAGCGGTTCTGCACTTTTAGGTATAATAATGTCACTTTTTGGACCAAATCGATGACTAAGCAGGGATTATTAAAATTGTATAAATTGTACTGCCTCGGTGGCGTAGTTGTATTTCGGTACGGTTTCAAAGCTGAGGTCTCGGGTTCGAATCCCTGGTCGGGCAAAGTGATATTGGATTTTTCTATTCATTATCAGTCCGGAGTCAGGAATTTGTGCCCGATATGGCGATAGGCTCGCCCCCTATCACATCGTGGGACGGAACATACAAGGCGAAATGTGGGTGTCCTGGTGGCGCCTCTGCCTTCCCCTTCGGGGATAGAGGCGTGAGTTTATGTATAAATTGTATTTAAAGTATGGTCTTTAAAATTCTAACATTCAGAAATGCACAAAATAGAAAACAACATGTAGGTACTTATTGAGACTCTACATAGTTAAATTTTACAATAAAATTTTTATTAAAAACTTGCTGTTATAAAAAACTGACTGAATGCCTCGGTGGCGTAGTTGTATTACGGTACGGTTACAAAGCTGAGGTCTCGGATTCGAATCCCTGGTCGGGCAAAGTGATATTGGATTTTTTTATTCATTATCAGCTCGGAGTCAGGAATTTGTGCCCGATATGGGGATAGGCTCGCGCCCTATCACATCGTGGGACGGAACATACAAGGCGAAATGTGGGTGTCCTGGTGGCGCCTCTACCTACCTCTTTCGGGGATAAAGGCGTGAATTTATGTGTGTATATATGTTATAAAAAAGCTCGGAGTTGAATTTAATTAAGTAGTGCACCAAGATATTCATTGGAACATCAGAAATTATACTAAAATGGTAAGCATAAACGTATTAAAAATATTTTATTAAAGATTTAAATTAATTTCGAAAGAAACAAAACAGCTGATTCTTAATCTAGAACAACTTGAATTCCAAGGGCTGTTTTTCCATCGGCGCGGGGACAGCGCAGACAAAACTCGTAATCCATACATCACCAATTATCGCGGGCTATTTTCGTAGGAGTGATTGTTCAGTATATTTTTCGAGCTAAGCGCTAAAATTAAAACTGTTAATTAATCGTTTGTGTGAACCGCTGCGTGAATGCGACGTGACTGATGGCTGCAGTGAGTTGAGGTAATTGTCAAGCGCGCACAACTAAGCACCCGTGACTTGTCGGATGAGAATATTTTTGATGCAAAAATACTTGAGGTGGTTTTTTTACTTACTTTGCAAAGGAATGGCAATGCTTTTGATGAATATATGGTAGCCTCTAATTGTTGTGATCCATGTATTTAAATCCTGGGGATAATAATGAAACAGTCCTTGGAATACAAGTTCTAGATTAAGAATCCGTTTTTTGTATCTTTCAGAATTAATTTACATAAAATACGGTTTGCTATGAAGCACAGGATACGCCATATTAAAAATAATCTAAAAGCAGATAATTAAAAGTAAAATTATAACACAAGATAAATTGGAGAGCTAAGCCATACATGTTAGTAACTACTAATTAAAGAGCAGATTAACACTTATTGACTGTTGCTATCCAAAAAAGGGTAACATCTTTATTAACTCGTGTTCCTGTAGTTATTATCAAGTTTCTACATCTAATGTAAATACAATTTTATCCAAAGATACCTGCGACCTTTATCAATTCACTTATACACAATAGGTATTGGGTACTTTTAATAGTAGAAACAATCACTGTTAAAAGGAAAACTAAACAATTCTGTTTCTGCTGGGATATTCTACGGTCTTTCAATCTTCATGGTTACCGTACCGGATGATATCCTGACAAATGGTTATGTTCACGCGTTATTGAGACGGCATCCCATCAGAATGAACACGTAGACGTCGCGCGGACCACACCGTGGCGAAATTCATTAAAACCCGCTTCATTAGGACAACAAGCGAAAACGGTGTCTCTTATGATTTATTACCTATCTCAAAAAATAAATGTATTGCTTTTTCTTCGCGGTCTTAGCAAATGAATATTTAAAATCATTTCAACCGGTAAAATTAAGACTCAGGTTTGTAACTTTCTAAATATTTATGATATTTTTTTAAAGTTGATTTTGTATACGACTAAAGGTTAATACATTTAAAAAAAATCTTTAATTGTATACCGAAAATTATTGGTAATAATTATTGTATGGTGAATTAAGACGGTGCTAGATATAAATAACACCAAAATTATACATACATACATACATAAACTCACGCCTTTATCCCCGAAGGGGTAGGCAGTGGCACCACCAGGATACCCACATTTCGCCTTGTATGTTCCGTCCCACGATGTGATAGGGGGCGAGCCTATCGCCATATCGGGCACAAATTCCTGACTCCGGGCTGATAATGAATAGAAAAATCCAATATCACTTTGCCCGACCCGGGACTCGAACCCGAGACCTCAGCTTTGTAACCGTACCGTAATACAACTACGCCACCGAAAATTATACCATGGTAGAATGTTTATCCGCCTGGTTAGCAAGCCTATAAGTCGTGTCGGTACAAAACCCGCAATAGTGACAAGGGCAGGTGAATCCTGTTTCGAATTCAACCTCTGTATATTCGATTTCGAGCATATCTGTGCATTCGAAATGGTAAGTAGGATTATCTTTCACCCGTTGACACTCAGAAAACAACTTAAGATCATTGTCACTTTACCGTGCAAAGAGCAGGTTTTTGAACAATGCATTTTTATTAATGCCTACCCACCCCTACAGAGTAGATCCTGCGAGGCATTTCCATTGAGTGACCTTTTACCGGTAGCAGTGGGAAAAATCTTTAAATGGTATCCAGCCACCTATAAACTAAAGTTATTAAGAGAGTATTAGGCTTAGATATTTATGAAACAATAATTCCCTTAATTTATTTAGCTACATTGCCAGCTAACATAACAAATTTTAGAACCAAACGGAAACAATAAAATGTATTAATTAAATTATGTTCATCTTATAATGAAAGAGCAATATGAAGACGAGTACGGTCTCGTTATGCGGTCTCGCAAACGAGATGCGCGCGCGCAGCTCGCTGTCAACTGTCACCGCCAATTATGGACGCCGAGACACTTACGCGCGCTTGCACGCCAATATAGAACGTTTGGATAGAATTTAATCTTTTTATTTTCAAATTTCCTGTTCAAGTTCCAATCCTGATATGATATGGGCGGACAAGAGAGGATGATTGAGAATTCGAGACCAGTCCCGGAAGTGACTAGAAAATTGTGGCGTGCGCACAGCGCTGGACTTTAGGTCAAATAAGGTCTAAAGACCTTCTAATGTAGTCTAATGTAGTCACTTTAAATTACTTATGAAATAAATATAGAAAATTATTATATTCTATCACTACATAGTAATTAACCTTGTTTTTGTATAGGTTTTTTATATTCCATTGATCATTAACTTTGAGCCGAAGACAATGTACCTAACGAAATTCATTGCAACTGATGGTAAGTGTAGTACTTGCCACTAGAGACAATAATTTATTCTTCACATAAAATAATAATTAAATAAATTAAAAATATAATGCCGTATGTTAATCATATTATGTACGTTAGACAGGCGAGTCTGGCACCGCCGCGCCGCCGCGCCGCGCCAGTCGCCACGCTACACGGCTACAGGCGTTTTTCAACATTTTACACTAATTCGAAGCGACAGGCCGCCCGCTCTATTCCCGGCGTGGTACGCGGGATACTTGGCCTCAACGCCGGATGGCTCATCACACATATATCTATAATTCACATTTAAATATTTTGTTACCAACGAATTTAAATACGACTTTGATGCAAGAATTTTATGTTTTTTTTATTTGAATTATGAAGTTTAACTTTTTAATAACGTGGATGTAGTGTTATGGTGCGAATAGATTTATCTTAAAGAAATAGTTCAGAATTTAATTTGTAAAATGGTGTCATACAGTGAAACAATTTTAATTGGCCAAACTATCTCGAACTAGTAACGGGTCACTATACACTTTTCGGTCAAGAAAACATAGATCTTAAAATATGACAAATAGAATCCCATTAAAATATTAAATAACATAATTAATTGACGAAGCTCAATCTAGAAAAGTCAGAATAGGATTTAGTAATGACAAATATTTCTAGCCTATATTTCTGTTACGAACTTGTTCAAAGTGAAATGTTCTTACGGCCAACTATGAAGTCTTTAAGCTTGGGGCGCTTATAATTTTATTTTGTAAATTTATTAATGCTAAAATAATGTTTTATTTTCATTGTCGAATGACTGACTGTTCACCTTATTATGACTCCAAGATTTCATGACAATACAAATAATTGTCACTCTGATGGTTTGTTAGTAATTGGCTCAGACTTTTGGCAACGAGAATGACGTTTCAACATTTGCTCTACCAATCACACAAATTAGTAATTAAATTATTCAATTATCATTTCAGTGTTTTAATGATAAACTTGCCTACTACGCGTTACCATCAGGTAGGTGTATTGCTGTCAATCTACAGAAGAAATGCTGTTTGGCTTTAATCTGTCTGCTTTCATACGTCAATGGTATTACCTCCATAAAAAAATTTTGGTTATTGATTCTACGATCAGTCACATGCAACCTTTTTTTCCGCCGGGATAATCTTAGGGTGGCACTAAGGAAGGATTTTTGGAAATTCAACCTCTAAGAGGGGTGAGCAGGGTAAAATAATGTTGTATGGAAAACCGCAACCCTTGAAGTTGCAGATTTCAAACTATAATTACTCATCTAAAACCAAAAATAAGTGTGCGCTCTGTTTACTTAAATTGAACCCTAAAGGAGTAAAAATAAGGGTTGAAAGTTTGCATGGAAAATCAAAGCTACTGAAGTTATTCGTATGAAAATTTAACTTTTGTCCCTTTCGAACGAATTTTCAATTCAGTTTGAGCGAGAAAACAAACAATCGATTCCTAAAATAGGTTTTAAAACTGTATAATGTGAATAAGGCCGTTTATCTATTGATCCGATTGGTCTCAAATAAGTCATCTGACGAAGATATCGATATCTATCGCAGACGAAGTTGCGGGCAAATGCTAGTATTATATAAAAGCAGTTTTTACTGCAAGACATAACTCAGGGAGATCTGTGGGTTAATCAATGCGCATACAAGCACGTAGCACTAGCGCTAACTATTGCACATAATATATCCCTGCCAGATGCCAATCTGATACAGATTAGACGTACATTAACATCATACCTAATGCCTTCAACACCGCGACCCTTTGTCCTGGAAGTTGGTAGTTGATTAATACCACGATAGGTCGATTCGTAGCAGATGTTATTGACTACCAAAAACCGACTCTAGTTTCATAGTGCTGATCGGTGCACTCATAGTGTTTAATACATTACACTCTTAATGGTCGCCACACTAGTAACGATAAAACTGTGCACGTCTGAGTTTGCACCAGTATACTGGAACGTGTGTGGGCATATAATTACGCAAACTTTGCACCAATTTTCGATTCGAGACTGGTACAAACTCGGGTTTGCGCAAACGCACTTGAACGTGTGTAACGGCCATCAGTAGAGGTCACACAAACGAACAAACGGCTGAAGGTACTTAAGTGTTTAATGATCACCACAAAATCAGCATCAAATAGAACACTTGGACCGTAATGTGTTGAAGCACTCTTAAAATGGGAGAGGGGAAAGGAAGAAACAAGAGCGGAAGGAGAACAGGGGCAGTTGGCCTCCGCCGTTCTCGTTCACCAAAGCCATCGGTTTTCAGTGACGCAGTGGAAAAGCCCAATTCCTATTGTAGGTAGTCCAAGCCAACTACAGTATGGCACTACCAAATTTATTTGCGATCTAATAACTAAATATTTTACTTAGCATAAAAGCATCCCTCGCGAAGAGTGAAAGCTATTCGTTTCCCAATTATTTGTCATCTATTATCTGATATCTATATGTATCCGAGATTTAGAAATCAAGAAATCTTCAGTATTCTAAGCTTACTGAAACCTCAATAGCGCATGTTGCGTTTAATTTAGACATTTATAAAAACAAAATTTCACATCCGCGTTGCGACGTTTCGACCACATAAACTTATCACAATCAATTACTTAAAAACTTTATGTTAATTTCCAACTCCGCTATAAATAATACATGTTGACGTGTCAATTATTGCTCCAAATCGTTTCCCCCTTAACATTTTTTTTAATTCGAAGGCGGGAACGTAATAACCACGCCTTGCGGTCTTTGGTTTCAAAATAGAACATTATAGAACACCCTCCGCTAACGTTCTAGAGACAAAATGTGTTTTAAAAACGAAAACTAAGGTCTATTTTCCAGCAAAAACAATCATTAATGATTTCCCTACAATTCTATTCAATATTAAACTTTAACGTAAGGTAGTAGGAATAATATTGATATTTGTTTTTCGTAAGTGGGTGTGTTGGGAGGCGATGTTTACAGGATTTTTTTAGCAACCACACATGTTAAGATTGCGTCTGGATGCAGCCAGATCACGGCACATACTCCATTAGTTCGCACATTAGTATGAGTTAGTCGAATTATTTAATTAAATAAAGTAATTCAATAAGAGAGTGAATTAATAACAATTATTTGGCTCGGCCGCTCGCGATCGGCGCTGCTTCGGACATCGGACGCGATTTCTAAACGTATGCGACAGTGAGGGATGTATTAGAAAATACATTTGTTATTTTTTCATCTGTGATTGCCGAATTGTTTGTCTGCTCGATGGATCAAAATAAAGGTAAGTGGTATTAAAATGTATTCCTGGCAATTTTTAGACACAAATTGGTAATGACACATACGGTAGGTGCCGACTGCTTTGTTAAATTTTATAAAATTATGGTCTCAATGAATAGAACATCCGATAGTATTTGGTACTTTTTCTTTCGTAAGTACTAGTTACAGAATACCAAAATGTTTTGCAATTAAAAAACGATTGTAAGCTTTGTCTCTGAAAACTCGTAAAATCAAAGCAGTAACTCTTTCTTGTTTTGTGATAGGTACATCTTATTTATTTTAGTAAGTGCTTATGTATCTACTAATAAAACTATTATTGCTTGCTACCTAAGTACACTATAAGTTTGCGTAAAATCATATTTTAACACATAAGTACCTATATTTAAGAGGTGACACACACCCAAAATACAGGCTCTGCCTAGTTGGGTACCCCTTGAAATGGTTTTTGTTTTGTATTTTGTTGTAAGACACGACTATTGCATGATTGATATGTCATGATTTTAAAATAAAGATTATTATTATAATTTAAAAAAACCTGTCACTAAACAAAAATATTAAGTGAAATTCTTAGTTCGTGCACAACAGACGATACGAGAGATTTTTCAGTTTCACAATACCAAGACCCCGTTTGCGATTACGAATTATGATCAATGTCAAATTCCAAAACTTGTATCAATTTGTAGAAGCTTACAATTTTATTGTCATTGACAAAGGAAAGCTTTTTTTTTAAAACAATATTAGTATTGTATTGATATCGTAAAACATAAGAAACTAACCTAAATAACTTATTTGAAGTCAGCTCACCGGTTCTGCTGCTGTTTATGAGTATGGCTGTAAAATATTTTATGATATACTTAGATAATATATTAAAAATAAAATCTGTAAATCAATAATATCTTTTAACCAATACTTACATTCACGGCTGTATTGTGGGCCTATTTCACACAAAATAACAATTACACCACACTTAAGAGATTCTCTTACTAGTTCACATAAATTAATAAACAGTGTTGCATTATAACTACAATACAATAAAATATTGAAATAGATTATGGACTTAACATTAATTCCCGCCAAAACTGTGCTTCGGTTTTTTCTTCCTTAGTATTTCTTAAAATTGACAAAAGAAATCGATTACATACAGCCCACGAAGATTTGTATTTAGATTAAGTACTGGCCGTTATGAGCAAAGCATTTGAGAAATTACGCAGATATAGTATGTAACAAGTAGTGTCTGGTACTATCTTAATGTAGGATATTGTAATCTCCAAATACCTAAACATAAAAAACTTTGGTAATTACTTGAATCGTATTTATTTTGCTGATTAATTAAAAAAAAAATTATTGCTATGAATGCGGAGACGTACTAACCATTCACCTGATGGTAAGCTATACGACCGCTCATAGACAGTAGCAAAACCAAACACCATGAATTACAAAGAAATGCCTAGGCATTTCTTTGTAGAATGGAAGTTGTCTGTTTCAACGCAGTGGAATGCTAGCATTCCACTGCGCCCGCTATCCTGAGACGTTAGATGTTAAGTCTCATTATGTTCAGTAGTTACTCTGGCTACAATGTCCTTCAAACCAGAACACAACAGTGTATTTACACTGCTGCTTTGCGGGAGAAATATACGTTGCGGTGGCACCTACCCAGGCGGCTTCTAACATAATATAAGAGACCTACCACCAGTAAACTTCTTTTAGGACTATCTAGAACAGATGTAATGAATGAATACAGAATTAAATCACAAATTAAAATCTGCAAATCTTAAATTCTGACATACATACATATATAAACTCACGCCTTTCTCCCAGAAGGGCTAGGCAGAGGTGCTACCAGGACACCCACAGTTCGCCTTGTATGTTCCGTCCCACGAAGTGATAGGGGGCGAGACTATTGCCATATCGGGCACAAATTCCTGACCCCGGGCTTATAAAGGATAGAAAAATCCAATATCACTTTGCCCGACCCGGTATTCGAACCCGAGACCTCATCTTTGTAATCGTACCATAGTACAAGTACCTACGCCACCTAGGCAATCACAAATTATTGACAAAAAATAAGTTCAGCCGAAGGTAATTAATGTGTATTGATACTTTGCTTGCTTGCTGTTAATAATGTAGATTTATTCAACTAATATTTTGAACCCCTAATAAAAACATATTTCAGATACAGCATTAGATAACAAACACTATTACAATCTTTAGTCACGATAGAAAAAATTACAAATAGGTACAATAAGTAATAATTATGCGGTATTAAGATTTAACATCCTTGATTTCTAAATCTTAAAATAAAACTAAACAGCTTTCTTACAATCGTTGAAGTTGAGTGCAATTATTTTTCAATTATTATTTTTGTTTCATTTATTAATTTAGTTATTCATAAACATTTGATAATATGTCACTAAACTAAACAGCATGGGGCTCTTAAAAAATGAATTGATAAAGTTTTAAGCTCGTTTACCACCTTAGTGGTATAACATAATATAACAGACCATTTATATTTGCTATATAAACAAACCTCCATCAGAAATGATGTATAAATAAATGTATTCGTGCGTTGAAACCGATACTCCTATCGTATCTCGCCACCCGCAAGCCCGCCCAACAATGCGGCACAGAGACGAGCCGCCGAGCCGGGCCGTGAGCGATCCCACCGCTCAACGGATCATTGTTCATTATCTGCCATCTTTACATGGATTCTTGCAAATCTATTTTACTCATGTTGATATTTTATTTTACTTACTTCTGCTAATGTATTTCATCGGGGAATTTTGGTTGATTATTTTTTTGCTGTCAACATTATTGCAGAACAGTTTCGAATAATTGATATCTATTTTATTGTTTGTTGTAGAACATATTTTAATTGTTATTTTATTTGATCACAGACATATCGAACGCAAGACAGAATTCAACGAAAACCTACGAAACGAAAGCCCAAACTGCTCTCAATTACAGCGTAAATACTGCCAACTACACTGAAAACAATCACAACCTTTTTCAAATGATCAAATGCCATGAAGATAGCCTCCTACGCCTCCACCACTTGACTGCAGGCCGACAAATGAATGGAGCATACGAACCTACATACCAAAACGATCTAACTTGGTATCCGAAAGATTTACAGCGACAGTATATAAAACCGGTGGAGTATCTTTCTTACGATGATATGAGAAGAAAATTTGACGATGGAAAGGCTACGAAAGAGAAAGAAGTGCAAAAAGAATCGGAAGAAGAAAGAGAGGGTAAAGCAGACGAAAGAAAGAAGCCTAGAAGGAATAGAACTACGTTTACGAGTCAACAGTTGGCTGCTTTAGAAAAAGTGTTCGAGAAAACTCATTATCCTGATGCGTTTGTAAGGGAAGATTTAGCTGCCAGGGTGAATTTGACTGAAGCTAGAGTACAAGTAAGCATATTGCTGTTATTTATAATTTAAACTTTATGAAAGAAAAGAAAAACAAATGTTTTTACACGTAATTGATTTACTACAGCATTAATTGCTACCAACTTGTCACTATGATAGAATTTAAGAAATAGTTTTTAAATGCCTAATTCCCTATTTCTAGTTATACTGAAAAAATAACAACAAAAATGCTCAAGTATTGATAGTAGGTTAACGTAATTTTGTTTGTGTTCTACAGGTATGGTTTCAAAATCGACGTGCAAAATTCAGAAGGAACGAAAGATCAGCATTATCCAACCACAGAGGGTCCGCTAACCAGACGTCCCCGGAACCAATAGCAGTGCCAATCGGCATCCCACACCAAACTGACCACAGGCAAGAATTTGCACGGACTAACAAGGAGCCATGGCTTCACCATTTTCAGACAAACAATTTAAATTTAAATCTCGGAATTCCTCTCACAAATTCTAGTTTATACCAAAATGATTATTCGTTGATGATGCAAAATGTTAGCAATAGACAGTATGTACCGAATTCTAATAGTTTGATGGGACAAGGTATGGTAGGGTACAGCGGAAATAGTGAAAATTATGGCTCTTGCGCTTTGATCGGTGGTTATAATGGAGCATTGCCGTCAGCACATCACAGTTCTTATAATCTAAATTTAAGATTACGACCGCACGACTTTAGTATAAATAACATAACATTGTAAGATAAGAGTTTATGTGCCTAGTAAGTATTTTTCATATTAACAATTGTATTGTAATGACGGTTTGAAAATAATAGTAAATAAAAATATTATCGGATTAAATAGATTTTTCATTTCGTAATTCAAGAAGGTTTGGAAGCTTAAATTGGTAGCCTCCGGCGGTGAGAAGCAGTGCGAGACGAAGAAGGCCACTAGTTCGATTCGTAAGTAATCACTGCCGATCATGAACATCCACATCGCTGGACCATGGATGTATTGCCGGCCCATCAAAGTGGGAGGAGAGCGGGAAGGGAACAGGATGGGAAGAGGAAAAGGGTATTGCTTATCCGGCCATCTCGCTCACCTAACGAAACGCGACAGTAAAGCGGTGGCTTCACGTCGATTTACTATGAGACAGTGAGTGACTCCACGAGAGTTGGACGAGCCTGCCAATTCATGCTGAGTCATGACTGACAATAACATGGCTACCACTTCCAAAATTTTTCCGGTCTCGTCTCGATACATATCGTCCTTTTTGGTTCCATGACTCAACCCAAGATATCAGCTACCTCCCTGCCAAATTTTATAAAGTTTGGTTGACTCGTTTGAGGCTGAAAAAGTAACAAACTTACAAACTTTCGCCTTTATAATATTAGTACGAAAGAGGATTTAAAGTCATATTTATGTATTACTGTGAAATCATATTATGTAGATTATGTGTGCAAGTGGTGATTAATTATAGTATAATAGGTATTGAAAATAATTATTTTCATGCGCAAATATTTGCGTACTTACGTTTTAACTGAGTACCTATATTATGATATTATGTAAAATGTTGGCATCTGGTTATGCCAAAATTTAAAATTTCATAGTTATTTATTCAATAATACATTTTTGGTTTCGAATATTTTGCCTTATATTTATATTTTGCTAGTCATTTGATATAATAAGTACATGAACTTTAGGAAAATAATTTTAAAATGTTTAGTTATGAAACAAATATACAACTAAGCTGAATGGTTCTATTTCCTTTCGTCAAAAAAAGCCCGCCAAAATATTTATTTTTGCTGATTGAACAATGTTGGTGAATGAAAAAATAATTGCTAAGTGCCTTGTTAACTCCATTTCATCATCGATAGCCTAACTATCTTGGTAAAATATAGTGGAGCAGTAGTTTAAACCTTTCAAGAAAATAAAATTAAGAAAAATGTCTTTTAAAACTTACAGCAAAGCTGTAGTCTATCTCATATCAATTGCTTTTGTATCTCACGCTGCATTTAAATATTTTAAAAGACAGAAGAAAAAAGATGAAGTGAGAGAAATCAACGAGGTCATAATGTTCTCACAAGGGACAGGAGAACTGAAGAGGAGCAAGTATTCTAAATGTGTGATCACTCAAAGTATGGATAGACTTCTTTACTACCTGAACTTGCCGCGGCACTCACTAGATATATGCATGTACGTATTTACAAACTCAGATATGACCAACGTGGTGCTAAAGTTGCACTTTAGAGGTGTGAGGATTCGGCTAATTGTCGATGCTGATATGGCATTTACGTCAGGATCAAGCATTAGGCGTGTGGAGAAACAAGGCATCCCGATCCGATGGATAAAGTCTACAAACATCATGCACCACAAATTCTGTCTTGTGGATACGGTGGAAGGTGGTAAAACAACACCTTTTGTAATGTCTGGCTCTTTGAACTGGACGAGCCAGGCTTTGTCTGGTAATTGGGAGAATGTGATGGTCACTTCACATAAAGACTTGGTTTCACAATATAAAGCTGAGTTTGAGAGGCTTTGGGTGTTGTTCAAACCCATTGTTGATTATGTTTAGATGTTAATTAAAACATATTTTTATAGAGTCAAACTATAATATGTGATATTTGCTGACTCTGTAGTCAGCACATGAGTGGTCTGGTCCAATTTTCGTGGTACTTTATTATATTTTCTTCAGTATTTTATGATTGTTCAAAAATTAAAATGATCTGTGAACAATTGAAAGATCACTGCGATATTCAATTAAAGTAAAATTAGCATATTTTTTTGCCTAGCTTAGGAATATCTTGTGGTACAAACATTAGATAATATATAGCAATAACTATTATAAGAAAACTTATAACATTTTACCTGAGGCTATCACGCACCATGTGTGTTACTCCCATACAAAATATACATATGTGTTCCCATTCATGTGTCCTGGCCATCATAGACTTATTATGAATGTTTCTTATAGGTTCTCTAGTAACTAAAATAATATATTCTAACTATGTATGACTATTTTCACAATGTGGCTTGTCACTAGGTTAAAATATGCTAGATTTTAATAACATATTAAACTACAATGGCCTTATTCATAGACAGATTTAACACCTATTTTAGTAATTGAATGTTTTGTCTTCTTCATTCAAACTGAATTCTAAAATTGTTTGAAAGGGACAAAACATTTGATAACTAAAATAGGTTTTAAATATGTCTATAAATAAGGCCATGAGTGTGTAGTAACATTGTTGTAACAATGTGGATTCAGCTCTTAATTTGTGTTTTAAGTTACAATTAGTAATACTAGTGTATTACCTGACAATTAATAGTTATTTTATAACGCTATTGACCATTTTGACTATTATTGTTCTTATCTTTCTTATGACTATATTTCTATTCTTTCAAACTGTAATTGACAAGTAATAATAGTCTTCTATTCACAGTAGGTATTAAGTTAAACATTGAGTTGAAAATAATACCTTTTAAATATAGATAGACCAAATGTTATTTTTGTACTTTTTATATCCCCTATTTCACATCTTAAAAATATTTGGTGATAAAGTTCATGCAATGTCAGTCTTTAGAAGCATCAATACATGATTTACTATCTCAGCTTTGGATATAATATTTAATGATGGCCAAAGAAAAAGTTAAAATTGGATTTAAATATTACATTGGATAATTTTTACATTGGCTTTCGAACAGATAATATTAATATACTGTAGCATTAAAAAGTTTAATGTATGTGTATTTTTGTAACTATTCTATTATGCCAATAAAAATATGTGCTCTTTTATTACTTGGTAATATTTAAATACTCTTCATTGTTTTAATTGTTTTAATAAGTAAGTCATGATTGTAATATTAATGTTTTAAAATAATTCTAATAACAATTGATTTTTTTATGTTTATGTACATAATTACATGTTCAGAATTTTATATACTTTTTTTAATTTAGTAAGATTCGAATTAGTAAACAAATATTTTTTTGAGTTGCAATTCGAAAACTTTGTGGTTGGTGCTGGTTTAATAAACAGTATGATAAAGAATTCATTTTATTTTTATCCTATCTGAAATTACAAATCTATACACAAGTATATTAAGTATAATAACCGATCGATGTCTGTACTTATGAGATAAGTGAGAAAAACTAATATGGGGGGTCTGTATTAACGTAAAATTTAGTGTTCCCGTGAGACGAGGAAGGAATAGGGAATATGCATGGAATTCAAATTGAGAACCAATTTTTTTTTGTAGATTCTTTATTGCTTTAGATTGACATCTACATCAATATTTTTTTAATTATGTACTTTTTCATTAAGAAAATAATTATTAAAATCTGCATAAAATGAGTGCAAAATTCAAGGTAGTTGAAACGCAACTCTATTGGTCAATGAGAATTTGACGTCACAGTCTAGTAAGTTAATGTCAACAAGTGCATATTTGTTCGGTATTTGCGATTGAATTAACTTTTGTTGTAATTTCCTAGCATATTTCGGGGAATATTAATTGTTTCGCCTTAAAATAGCAAGTACGTTTCCAAGAATAATGACTGACAGTGGTTATGTAAAGGCGCAATCGGATAATCTTCCTAAAACTGATGTATTTATGATGAGTACATATTTCGCATCTAATCCGGATTTTACGGCTGCTGAAATCAGAGGTGTTTAAGCTGCAAGGTAATTACATTATAGATATTTCTTGTACATAGTTTTACAATAGGAACTTATTTCACAAATTAATGGTTAGAAGACATAACATAACCTAAAACTGGAGTAAAACTAGCTTGAACTTGTTTAATAATTTATTTGTATGTAATTTATATGTATATCATACTTATTTAGAAACAGCCTCTTTATGTCATCTCTGCATCTTCCAAAGGTTGACGTGTAGAAAATGCCTACGGCATCAAGTCCGCCGTTATATAAAAAAATAAAACTCGTGACCATCTCTAAAATAGATGGTTTTGGTCGTATTTACCCGTTTTTTGTTTTTTTTATAGGTCCGTGCGGGAGTCGTATGTTGACTCAGCAGTTGGATATGTCCAAGTTAAACGGGAGGGTGATTTATGTATTGTGAAGGCCGGAATAACACATGAGCATAATGTCCATCAAAAGTGTTACACTGTAACAGTTACTTGCAATGAGGCTGAAGAAACTGTATTGTCTGCTCAGTGTGAAGACTGTATTGCACATAAAGGTAAGTTAGCTTAATTAACACTCTTACAATCTATAAATGTACAAAAGTTACTAAAGTTATTTATTCTTAGTTTTTAAGAGAACATAAAGTTATGTGAACTTAAAACTAATTAATTTGTGTCTGTTACTACTATAATATTGCTATTGTTGTAAGTAGTGTCTTTAGTTTATTATTAGCTGTGGTGTGTTGTTTACAATCCTTTTATTTTTAGGAGGCTGTAAGCATGCCATTGCCTTCTTGGCCTGGCTGCATAGACGAAGTGAAGAACCATCATCCACTAGCATTGAATGCTTCTGGAAAAAGCCAAAGCTGTCATCAGTGGGTACAAGTATCAAATTCATCAAAGCAAAGGATATCTCCAATATACCTAAGACACAACCGAACCCATCATCAACAAAGACTTCACAAGAAAGTTTTGTAACTATAGTTAAAAATTACAGCGCAGAAGTTGGTGACACACAAAATTAACTAACAAAATATTACAATGAGCCAAGTTTGTGTGAAAAATTATCAATCCATTATTTGGTAAGCATGATGCACAATAAACAGATCAACGCTCAACAGTGTATTGAGTTTTGCAAGCAGATGATGCTAACTAAAGTATGTAAAGATGCTGCACTTGCCACCGTGGAGCAAAGTGACTGTCCTTTATGGCATGAGCTCCGATATGGGAGAATCACTGCTTCAAAAGCCTATGAAGCTGCACACTGCAAAGTTTTTAATTGAACTTTAACAGAAGTTATCTTGGGTGCAAAACTAAAAGACACAAATGCCATGAAAAGAGGAAGATTATTAGAGAGCGATGTGATTAAAGTGGTGGAAGAAATAAAGAAAATAAAAGTGGTATTATATTGGATCCATTGTATCCCATCATGGGTGCTTCACCTGATGGAGAAAATACTGAATTTAGTATTGAAGTTAAGTGCCCTGTATCCGAGAAATCTGCAAGTTGCTATGTTAAAAATAATACCATATCTCCAAAATACATGGCACAAATTCAGCTACAGATGCATTTTTCAAAGAAAAGCAAGGGACTGTTTTGTGTCGCTAGCAGTAATTTTGAGGAATCAAAGAATGTATATATTACTGAAGTAGAATATGACAAGAGGCTTTGTGAAACTCTAATAGAAAAATGTACCACATTTTGGTGTCATGCTATTTTTTCTTTGTTATTTAAACAGGACTAACATAAATAAAACAAATTATGCATAAATCTACTATTTTATTAGAACATCCTGCATATTAATTAATCCACAAACTACTACTATAACTTCATCTATTATAGGGATCAAGTTGTGATCCACACATGCATGAGGTAGTAGCATATGATATTCCCTTAATCTACTTATGACAAGTTGATGGAGATACCATGTCTCTTCTCATGATTTTACACCACTTTTTACTTACTTCCACCCCTCGGAACAAAAAAAAATACTTTTTCGGGTGTATTTATTGTTGTATTTTTACATTTAGGCACAATACAGCACTTATAAGTCGGTTTTTTACTTTGCTCCATTGTAAACAGTCGTAATATACAAAATATTGATAAATTATAGTGTACAACACTTCCACGCTTGTTTGTTTTATTAGACTATGACGTCATCATAGCGCGCCAAAAAAACAGTGTTTAAACTGCTGTTATCAGTTTGATATTTTAAAATATTTTTTTTTTGTATTAATATTAATATTTTTAGGGCTGTTTTTTTTTGCCGTTATATAATGATGTGAACTATCATATAAAAATATAAAAAAAAATCATGCATATTCCCTATTTTGATATATTACTTATTTTTTTTACTTAAAGGTATGGGATGGGACTGGATTACATGCCTTAAGTGAGAATGAGACGGAACGGACGGGATCATTCCGTCGGGATGTGGAATTCCAAGTAAAGTTCATTTCATATAATGTTAATTACGCAGACGAAGTTTGCGGACACAAGCTAGTATTGAATTAGATGAATCTTATAATTCAGGAAATAAGTGTTCTTTGTGTTACATATTTTAGATTGTAGACATTTTAAAGTTAATAAATAGGTATTATTAGTCGATGGTTATAAAACTTCAAGTTTAAAAAAAATTCTGAACGAAATTTTAAAACGCCGTAGGGCGTAGTGACAGCTAAATTGAATATCGTTAAGCAATACATAATGATAAGAAAGTACAAAGTCAAAAAGTTAATGAAACAGGTCGTGCCTGTTTTTGTATTACTAAACGCCAAAACTTAAATAAAAATGGTATCGGGAATAGTCGCAGGGAAACTGGCTCTGGTCACAGGTGAGTTTCTGTGTGGAGAAAATGAGATCTATAAATTACATTCTAGTTTTGTTACCAAACCTGTTAATTTGGATTCATTTCAAGCTTACTGAAGCTTAAAAAGATACACTGCATTTGAATAATGGACTACTTAATTATTACAGAATCTCAATGTAAGTACCTACTGTATTCTTTGATGAGTATATTATTTGTTTAGTTATTAACTGATGTTTCCATTTTGTGGCCAATTTAAAGGGGCTTTATTTATCTTTATTCCATGTCATAATTTATTCTGTCTGTCAGGTAACACTTATTTCCTTATCAATTCAAGGCAATAAACAGTGAGCTGTGAAGTAATAAATGTGTTATTACATTCACAAAATATCATTTCTTATTGCAAAAAAAAAAACGGATTTTATATTAGGTACCTAGCTTTATTTTAAGAAATAAAAATAATTCAATTATTTAATTATGAGCTAAGTACCTACCAAAATACTTACCTATATCAATAGGTTTTTAAATTTTACCAGTATTATCTCTTTCTCATCAGTCACACATAGCAACTGTAGGTATCTTTTACAATACAAGGACTTGATGTGTGCCATAGTCATTAAACTGGACAATTTTCACATTGTTTTAAAAGAAAAGTTATTAAAGCAAATATTAATCTTTATATCTACTAGTACTTAACATTCTGGACCTATGATAAATTAACACTTAACTGTAATAGTACAGGTGCCGGATCTGGCATTGGTCGTGCCGCCTGCCAAGTGCTGTCACGAGAAGGAGCCACAGTCATAGCAGCAGATAGAAACTATGAAGCCGCTCAGCAAACAATTAAAACATACACTGCACTGGCATCCGGTTCAAATGGTGGGTCCAAGTCTGATTTATTGTAAACACTCATTTGAAGGTAACTAAAATCCTGTTTATGTCTCTAACATTTGCTAGGAAAAGTACTGCATAAAACAGTTTTTTACTACTCTTTATTTTAATAATTTGATAGAAGTTGAATGTTAAATCGAAATTTATTTTCTCTTTCAAGACCTCATTTTTGTACAGTAGACAAATTGTACTATTTCTTTCAATGTATAACAATTTCAGTCTTTTATGTAATGAAACAACCCATACCAGGCATGTAATATGCATAATCAAATTAAATGAATTTCATAATCATAATTGGCTATCAACACTGATAAAACCAGATTTACATTACAAGCAATAATTAAGCCTATATTTTATCTTGTGCCCAAGATCAAGACTATGATAATAGGAAGGAACTGCATCATAAATATACCTATATAAAATATACCTATGTAAAATAACAGCCGTCAGCTTTATTTAATGTGCTAAATTGGGTTTTAGGACAACCAAACTCTAGCCAGTTACAACCACAACATGAATTGGCTGATCAGATTGGTATGTCACTACCAATTTCCCACCAAAAACTGTGGGGAAATAACAAATGTGCTGTGATATTTTTTTGGGATTGCTAGAAACCTTCTTGTTTTGTTTACCTTACCCAACTTCCTCAAAATCCTATCTTTGTTTCCTTGGTTGTTGAAAGTTTTCATGGGCAATGGATATCATTACCATTTTGTAAATGCTTGTTTATCTGTTTTATGCTATATAAACATGGCAAATGCTTGCTTTCGTACCATGGGGTATATAATTATAAAGTTGCAAATTTTCAGATCTTGGCGACCACAGTGCAGTGGAACTAGATGTATCAAATGCCAAAGCAGTCCAAAGTTTGTTAAAAATGATGATTGAGCAGTATAAAACACCACCATCCATTGTAGTCAATTCTGCTGGCATCACCAGGGATAATTGGATGTTGAAATTGTCTGAAGAGGATTACGATAGTGTGCTTAATGTTAATTTGAAGGTGGGTTGTGATTTCCATTGACCAGTAAACAGCAGCTATTATATTTAATTCATAATTACTAAAAGAGATGACTTGCACAAGAGGGGCTCTGTGGCATACCTTGGGAGAGGCCTATGTCCAGCAGTAGACTGCAACGGGCTGATGATAATTATGAATTATTACAATGGACTTGCATCGAAAAAGTAATGTCATTATGCTAGAATATAAAGCTTTTGCAAAGTAGTTGACTTAGTGGCAATGTTTGATTTTGCATGCAAAAATGAGTTTTACTTTAATGAATACTTCTCTTTATATTTACCTACTTACTTTAATATTTACAGGGTACCTTTCTAGTCATGCAAGCCTTTGCCAAAGCCATGACGGAGGCGCAGATACCCGGGTCTATTATAAACATATCCAGTATTGTGGCCAAATATGGAAATATAGGTAATTATTATTTTTAGCAAACATTAAAAATACATAGTTGTCACTAAAGGGAAATTGGCTCACGGAATCCCCTGCCCGTCGTAAAAGCGACCTAAAGGGGTCAACGTGGTCGCTGGGCACGCTCCGGGGGCGGTGCCCCCACACGTATAACGATTCCGAGATGTGAGATAGCGCACGTGGTCTAGTCTCAGTCATGGACGCCCATAACATCTTAAACGGGCGTCCAAAAACAATCGTACGTGAGGGTCATCCGGGCCTCCTATAATGGAAGGACCAGCAAGGTTTTGCGCAGGGCGGTTTCGCGGACGTAAATCGGGGCGCTCATCGTCGTGGGATGTCCGGTGTCGCCCATAATGCGTGTGACAGTCACTGAGGGGTTTTAGTCGATATGTTGGCGTAGGTTTTGTTAGGGACCCAGATCGACCACAATCCACAGCGTGCCGGGTTGGAAGGCCAGTGACACTGACATACCCCTTCCCTGAAAGAGGACCTTAATAGCTTTTCTTATTGCACAAAAAGAGGGAAATAGGCTTGTTATTTCATTATTTTGTACCATGTAATCCTTATACGCTGGACAAAATGTACGCCATTAGCTTCTCCAACTTAATTCATAAATAAAATGACATTGCTTTTTTTTTTCAGTAATTGTTAAATTGCTGTGCATCATAATGTATAATTATTCAATTCTTGTGATGTTTCTATTATGAGGCTTGATTGCTTTACCCTTTAATCTTTATTTTTCTTTCATATCTAGAATTATTAAAATTACAGGACAAACTAACTACGCTAGTAGTAAAGCTGGTGTAGTGGCGATGACGCAATCCGCAGCTAAAGAATTGGGAAAGTTTAAAATAAGGTAAGAACAACGATATTTTTCCAAAAGATTGATATAATACCGACGGGGATGTCTGGTATAGAAATCTTATTATTTACTGACTCAGACACTCCAACAAGTACATATTTAGGATGTAAATGATGACCACAACAATCTCCGTGAACCATAGATGTAGTATAACATAGATCGGCAATGTGAAAGAGATAGAATTATTTAAATCATACATTAAAGCGAGACGCATGATGCGACCATGCGTTTACACGGAGAGCGTTCTACAGAGATTTGTGTGAAAATATGTCATTTAAGCGAACGACAAATTTCGCTTATTTTCTTGATTTATTTAATATTTCAGTACTGCGCTACTTTTATTAAATGTAATTTATTACGGTGAGTTGTCCAGTGCCTGGATGTGATTGATTTTAGTTTTTACACCCGAATAATCATAGTTTTTCATAAGATCGTATCACATTTTTCAATGTTGTTTAGTGACAACATTGTAGAATTGTAAGACAAACCTTGTATGTATATCGGTAGAACAGAATGTCCTTATTCATTATTTAAATGCGTAGAAAGCATCCATTGCCTATATAAAATGATATCATATACGTGAATTTAAAATAATTTCAACCAACATTTGCTAGAGATTGATTGACAGTTTCGATCAATAATATTATGTCGATAAAAATAGTCAATGACCATAGAGGTTTCACTTCATTTTATAATCTCGTAATATAACATCAATTCTATAATAACAGTTATTACTTCACATTATTTATTCACTATTGATATTTGCTAAATATTAATTAATATTTCGTGTGCGTAATTTACCATTTCTGAGCCGGTTTCAAATTAACAGTGCCACGGAGGCTGCCATTCTAATAAAACAATAGAACATTAGATATTATTATAAGGAATGCTTTACAAAACTTGTTAAATAAAATTATTCTCAAATATGACGATTTATCTTTATTTACTTGTGTTTACGTATCTGTGTTGAAATAAACACAATCATTATTTTTCTGTTAAAATACCATGAAATGTCTCATATATATCTATAAAATTTTATTTTATTGGTTGGGCCGTTAGGTATATCGATATGATAGTATCGAAAGAGCATGGCGCAGCATTATCTGTCACGCACACATGCAAACTTCACGCACACTATCATATTCTCGTTTTGGTTTCACTCAAAATGATACATTGCCGATCTATGTTATACTACATCTATGCCGTGAACCTACTTGAAGAATGAAGTTAACCATAGAGTTCTTAAATTTCTGGAAAAAAATATAGATCGAATTATTTACGTACAGATTATCTAAAATTTATTGGTGTATGGCGAAAATTGGAACTACAAATAAAATTTAAAAAATATATAATTAATGCAATGTTTGAGATATGTTTTCATAATATAAGCAACAAGCATTTATACTCGTAATCTTATAACATGGCCAATAAAATAAATGTAAACAATGGAAAACTGTTCTTATCATTCTGACAACAGCACTTTTGGCATCAGAAAATCATAGACGACCTGTACCCTACAACATAAGTTACATGTTACAGTTATAGATCGAGAACGCTATTTTACGCTGTTATAACGTGCAACCGAGAACACGATGTTTATTTAGTAATGAAATTAAAATTAAACCTTTAAAAAACTATCATGTGTTTTTTTCAGAGTGAATGCCATTCTTCCGGGTTTCATAGACACACCAATTATAAAAACGATTCCCGATAAAGTGAAGGATCAATTGTTGAGGTTAATTCCCTTAGGACGTCTGGGTGATCCTATGGGTAATATTTTTCTCTTAATTTCTAAATATTTATATTTTAATATAGAGTGGTATTTCCATGATTAATGATTTCCATTCCACGACTTACACAAGAAGGCCGGCAGCGACTGGATGCGTAAAGCAGCAGACCGGGCTCTGTGGCGTACCTTGGGAGTGGCCTATGTGGAACGGGCTGATGATGATTTCCATGATAAACTAAGCATTTTTAGCAGTAAGAAAAAATAAACATTTTTTAGACACTCAACATCACTAAACAGCCATTACAGTCCTGCTGGACATAGGCCTCGCCCAAGGTACGCCCCACAGAGCCCGGTCTGCTGCTTTATGCATCCTGTCGCTGCCGACCCTCTTGTGCAAGTCGTCCCGCCATCTAGTTAAAAAAACTTAAAACAAAAACTTACATCTGACAAAAAAATTACAATTTAGTAATATTTTGTGATTGCTAAATGTTTTATTTTTCTGATTACAGAGATTGCAGAAGTCATCACGTTTGTAAGCTCTGAGAAGAGTTCGTTTATTACGGGTGCAGCTATTGACGTTAGCGGTGGATATTAAGATTCAAACGTACTTAAATTGACGTGAATTATTAGATAGGAATTGTTTTACAATGGGAAAAGTGAGGATATATTTTATCTATGCATAGTGTAGACTTCCTTGTATTTTTGTAAGTACATTTTCTACATTTATACAGGGTCATGGACATTACCTCTTTTAGGATTGAGTCAATAGCTGCAGACATATTTATCAGTCATGACACATATTTTTCCTACAACTTTTAGGTACACTTTATTTTTTGTATATGTACCATAAGCACAAAAGTGAAATCACACGAAATTGATTTTTTGTGTACCTACTGAAAAAAGTGTGTATAATTGTTTAAATAACTGAGGTACTTATTTAGTACCTAAATGTTTTGTATTAGTAAACTGTTTGTTGTGTTATATAATATTAGTGTAAACCGCGTCTTCCAACACCTGTGATATTTGATTGTAGTCGAATATTTCTGTACAAGTGATGTTTCTAATAAACACTTTTCTAAAACATTTGTTTAGTTCATCCCCCACGAGAAAGGTGTTATTTTTTTCAAGCCTTTGTGTCTATGCCGTGTGACGTGATTTTATGCAAATGCCGTTGTTTGTATTATGTTCTGTTCCACGATGGGGAATTTATTTTAACGATCAAACTCTACTGTACTATTATTAAAATACAGAGTTAAAATATTTATATTTGAACTCAACATATTTTCTGAGAAATATATAATTAGCATAAAATTCAAATACACAGAAAAAAATAGGTATACTTATATCCTCTCGGAAATATCTGTGAACCTAGCTGGAATGCGGTTCACATTTAATTATATTGTTTTCCCCTAGCTACTATGTTATTTTACAATAAAAACGTTTTGAGACGGATGCGAATTCTATTTTTTATTCTTTTTTCTATTTTAATTCAATTTGTTTAACCTATATTTTGAATTTGCTGAACTTATTCAGGTCCACAGATATTTCCGACGGGTTAAACATGATTGCAAATTGACATGACATTGACATGGATTGGGCGAAATCAAATTCACAAAAAGTGCTTTCAGTAAGTAAAAAAATAAAGGGATGTCAAAAAGACTGAGTATGGAGGCCAATGAAAAAGATAAATACCAAAGTGGTAGCATAATCTAGAACACTTCGAACATGGCCTTTAAATTATTTGACTGCCTTGGTGGCGCAATGGTACTAGGGTATGATTGCAAAGCTGAGGTCTCGGGTTCGAATCCCGGGTCGGGCAAAGTGATATTGGATATTCCTGTTCATTATCAGCCCGGAGTCAGGAATTTGTGCCCGATATGGCGATAGGTTCGCCCCCTATCACATCGTGGGACGGAAAATACAAGGCGAAATGTGAGTGCCTCTGGGATTTATTTATATAAACTCACGCCTTTTTCCCAGAGAATGTATTAGATCTGCAATATATCATTACTCAATGGTACATATTAATTTTACCTACTAGATGTCGTAAAATAGTTATGATCATGCCTAGTGGCAAATAAATAAAGTGTATTCAAAAGTATATTATGTTTATTAAGTTAGGCTTTGCTCTTCTTTATTTTTGTTTTATTCTTCTTGATTTCAGCTTTATTCTTAAGTCTCTTGTCCTTCATGAATGTTTTGTATTCCGTCTTCCGTTTGGTATCAATGATTTCCTTGTATTTTTTCTTGTTGTACTTATTGAACTCTGCATCTGCTAAGAGTTCATCAACCATAGTCCTTTTTCTTTGCTTCTTCGTCAACCGTTCATTGACATGGTCCAATGGGGAGTCCATGATACGGCCAACCTATAAAGTAAATGATGTGGTGATATTTTTATACAGCCATTTTCCTAAATATTAAAAAGTTATTGAAAGTAATGAGTCAACAATTTATTGCCATCAATTTTATATTAATCTATAAACCTCAGTAAACTGAAGCCAAAAGTCCATCCCGGGTGGCTGGCTTCACATGTTGTCACCCTTATTGATATATAGATTGTGACTGTTATACATATATAATCTAATATTAACAGAACTGATAATACTTTTAATTTTTTTTAAATGTGGCTAGATTATCAGTACTTTCAATTATTTTAATTTTTTACATACTTGGAAATATTTCGGAAGCACTTCCATATCATTCTTTTTGTAGAAATGTTTGGGGTCCAATGCTGATCTCATCTTCAGAACTTGAAGATCATTTTTAAGTTCCTCAGTGACTTCAGGAGCTGGTAAATTGAACCATTTTGGGCCCTTGGTCTTCTCTCGCTCTTTCTGTAAACACAATTAAATATTGTAAAGTTTTTTGCGAATTCTGTAGCCAATTACGAAAAGGAGTAACTTTTTCAAAAATATAATAATAGATAAATTTATGTAAGTGAACCGTAAAAAAATTACAATAATATAGCTTATTTATTTAACTGTATTTAATTGTGCCAAAAATGAACAATTACTACTAGTAAATAATTTAGATGAAAATATTATAAGCTAAAGTTTGATTAACATTTAGTAATGTTTACTGCCGTACCTTTCTCAAAGCCCTCAATTTTCTTTGATTAACATGATATGCTGGCAAACTGTGTTCTTTCTCCAAGCCCGGCTGCAAAACTGATTTCTTCATTTCTTTTTGTACATCAACTGAACCCAAATTAGATTTCAATTTTCCCGTCTCAAGGTCCAATTGTTCAAAATGGAATAATGGTGGTTTTGGCTTCTTCTTAATAATTGAATTTGTCCAGCCCATTTCGTCGAAAAAATCATCGAATAAAGTGTCCACTTTTAATGTTTTCAATCTTTGTTGTATTTCCTCTTCTGTTTCAACTTTTGTGTCAAGTTCTTTCTTTTTTTCATCAAATAGAGCAAGAAGCGCTTGTATTTTGTCATCTTCTGCAAGATTTTACATTACGAGGAGTTTATATAAGTTAAGTATGTACTTAAGTGGTAAGAGTTAAATTGAATTTAACCAAAAAATATTTTTCAATTAATCCAGTTTAACCATATAATAACGTTACGTCTGTAAACAACTTGGAGCATGTAGGTATACGTAATTATATTGAATTTAAATAAAATTAAGTATGCATCACTAACCTGTAAAATAATTGTCGTTGTTTTCGAAATATTCCGGTCTCACCTGTAAATGGTGATCACCTACGGTGTCAATTATGAAATCCATGTTGGCACAGTTTATCGCACCTCATTCAATAATTAACATTATTCCCGTCCAGTGTAATTAATGAAGTCTACCTCATAGATAATACTGTATATATGAGAGTCTACCTCGCGGTTGTAGAAAAATTGTTTTTATTGACATGTGTTGCTGTTGTTGTTTTTTCGGTTTATCCCATGGGAAAGGCAAAGGTCTGAGCCATACAGCCACACATACAGCCTATACTGCTCGCCCCGTAAGTCTGCGCGCGGAAAAAAAACAAAACTAACGTTGACGTCATAGAATGTTGCCCACTTAATGCATTTACCCTAATAATTAACCTTAATAATTTAAGTTTTACCATTAAAGACTAATTTGTTAAACTTCAATTCACTGTTGTTGGGAAAATAACATTGTTAAATTGACAGCTTATACAATTCCACTTATGTACTAATTTAAAGTGATTGGAATTTAATTAAAACTGGATAAATAACTTATAATTGTAGCATATTTTAACAATCCTACATTAAGACAAAATAATTCCAAGCATTATAAGTACCTATATAACAGGCTGCTGTCTGCGTGATTATAGAGTTTACAACTCCAATTGCTATAGGTACCCCAATTCCCATTTTTATGAAGTTTATTATTTTCATATAGCTTGCAACATTAGAAGCGCCCTCCGTTACGCGCACACATAGCTGGCGAGGAGTTTAGTTGACATGTGTTGCTATCACGCAATGATTAAAGAATATAAGAGGATGACGCACAAATGTAGTACTATATAATAAGTTATAGTTATGTTAGGAGTATCGACGCGGAATTGTACATTTATGTATCTGTCTCATTTACACAAAGCTAACTTGTCCCTTAATGAAAGAGACAAATAATAACTCCATTGTTCCGAATATGGCAATATTTTGTTCACTAACCACACTGGGACCGCCCTTGGCCCAAAATGACGCCATTTTTATTATCTGCATGTAATGTCAAACTGTGGCGTTATCTGTCATTAAGAGTAAACAAATCTGCACAATCAAATAATTTCGATTTTTTTATTGTTAATCTCGTGTCTTAAGTTTGTTAAGTTTGCTTATTAGATTAATTGTAAAGTTTTTAAAATGCCTCGGTGTTGTGTGAAAGGATGCGAGTCGAGTTCAAGCAAAAAGAACCCCAACATTTCTTTTCATAGGTTAGTAACTGTTTTTACGAAATAATAACAAATATGTGTCTAAATTTACATTTTGGGTTTGTTTTTATCATTTATAATTGTTTAAGGATCTTGTTGATTAAGTTTTAGACTCTTCTAAGCGTTATTTATACAAGTAGTACGAATAACAACCGTATTGTTTGTTTACACACAAGTTTAGGGATGTGAATTGTGATACGAAATTATTCATATCGATATTATCATTTTTAAATATTTTGATGTTTATTTTTCAAAAAAAGAAATAATAGAATATATATATTCAGAACGATAAACAAAGTGAAATTAAAAATATTTTAAGATTACCTATAAACATACAAACCAGGACAAAATGGATACAAAAAATCGGAAGACACTATTGGAACCCTCCAATAAATACATTTATTTGTTCTTTACATTTTGAAAAAGACTGCATCATGCATGCATAAAACAAATTAATTTACCAAGACTAAAAGATAACAGCTTCCCAACAATATAAGTGAAATTGTAATAATTATGATATTTTACCTAATAATCCTATGTTAATCAACAAAAATGACATGCAAGATAATTTTGACAATTGGTAGTATATTGTCTAATGTCCTGAAGAACCTTTTAATGAACAGAAATAGTTTTATATTTTATTATTAATTACTATAATTGTTTATCTTAACCAACACTTTCATATTCATTGATTGAATTCTAAGTGAGACATAATGATTTTCCTCGTCAAATAATAGCAATAAAAATCTACCTATGTTATTTTATTTTATTTAATATGTATTAAATGTCCTGATAGGTATTTTTGATTTTAGCAAAGAATGCTGCAACTGCAATGGTGCAAGCAAATTCTAGATATAAATAAAGTTGTATTTTATCTCACGTGTGTATTATTTGACACAAATCCAATCCAATCATCAGGTAAAACTTACCCATGAAATAAATCATACTATGAAAAAAATATCAAAACATCGACCTATTTTTATCGGATTTAATTTTTAATGACTTTACCGTCAAATCCTAAAATCCCCTGTTTATACCCAATTGACATGTAAAGCTACAATTAAAAATGTTATACAAATTTATACACTGATATTTACGTAAAATCAAAGTTTTTCAGTCGTATTTATGCCACTGTTGATGCATCGATGTCGATAGAAAATTTGATACTAGCGTATCACTATTTTTAGGGGCGGAGCCGCCGCCATGTTTTATATCAAAGTGACCCGTGTCACGTGACCTTATGCGTTATCCTCAATGATTATAGAATATAGAGGATAACGCATAAGGTCACGTGACACGGGTCACTTTGATATATAAACATGGCGGCGGCTCCGCCCCTAAAAATAGTGATACGCTAGTATCAAATTTTCTATCGACATCGATGCATCAACAGTGGCATAAATACGACTGAAAAACTTTGATTTTACGTAAATATCAGTGTATAAATTTGTATAACATTTTTAATTGTAGCTTTACATGTCAATTGGGTATAAACAGGGGATTTTAGGATTTGACGGTAAAGTCATTAAAAATTAAATCCGATAAAAATAGGTCGATGTTTTGATATTTTTTTCATAGTATGATTTATTTCATGGGTAAGTTTTACCTGATGATTGGATTGGATTTGTGTCAAATAATACACACGTGAGATAAAATACAACTTTATTTATATCTAGAATTTGCTTGCACCATTGCAGTTGCAGCATTCTTTGCTAAAATCAAAAATACCTATCAGGACATTTAATACATATTAAATAAAATAAAATAACATAGGTAGATTTTTATTGCTATTATTTGACGAGGAAAATCATTATGTCTCACTTAGAATTCAATCAATGAATATGAAAGTGTTGGTTAAGATAAACAATTATAGTAATTAATAATAAAATATAAAACTATTTCTGTTCATTAAAAGGTTCTTCAGGACATTAGACAATATACTACCAATTGTCAAAATTATCTTGCATGTCATTTTTGTTGATTAACATAGGATTATTAGGTAAAATATCATAATTATTACAATTTCACTTATATTGTTGGGAAGCTGTTATCTTTTAGTCTTGGTAAATTAATTTGTTTTATGCATGCATGATGCAGTCTTTTTCAAAATGTAAAGAACAAATAAATGTATTTATTGGAGGGTTCCAATAGTGTCTTCCGATTTTTTGTATCCATTTTGTCCTGGTTTGTATGTTTATAGGTAATCTTAAAATATTTTTAATTTCACTTTGTTTATCGTTCTGAATATATATATTCTATTATTTCTTTTTTTGAAAAATAAACATCAAAATATTTAAAAATGATAATATCGATATGAATAATTTCGTATCACAATTCACATCCCTAAACTTGTGTGTAAACAAACAATACGGTTGTTATTCGTACTACTTGTATAAATAACGCTTAGAAGAGTCTAAAACTTAATCAACAAGATCCTTAAACAATTATAAATGATAAAAACAAACCCAAAATGTAAATTTAGACACATATTTGTTATTATTTCGTAAAAACAGTTACTAACCTATGAAAAGAAATGTTGGGGTCCTTTTTGCTTGAACTCGACTCGCATCCTTTCACATAACACCGAGGCATTTTAAAAACTTTACAATTAATCTAATAAGCAAACTAAGACACGAGATTAACAATAAAAAAATCGAAATTATTTGATTGTGCAGATTTGTTTACTCATAATGACAGATAACGCCACAGTTTGACATTACATGCAGGAAAGAAAAATGGCGTCATTTTGGGCCAAGGGCGGTCCCAGTGTGGTTAGTGAACAAAATATTGCCATATTCGGAACAATGGAGTTATTATTTGTCTCTTTCATTAAGGGACAAATTAGCTTTGTGTAAATGAGACAGATACATAAATGTACAATTCCGCGTCGATACTCCTAACATAACTATAACTTATTATATAGTACTACATTTGTGCGTCATCCTCTTATATTCTTTAATCATTGGTTATCCTCTATAATCTATAATCATTGCTATCACGTCATGTCATTTTTTAAATGAATACCAATGTAGGCGAAGGAACTGACGACCATACAGTCTGGGTTGTCTTTTTATTATAAAACAACTTTGAGAATTTAAAACTTATTGTAGTTTTAGGAATCAATAACTCATTGTGATATTTGATTCGATATATTAGTAAACTCTTTAATATTAGTAAGTCCCAAATTATACAATAAATTGAATAAACAACTAAACATCTTTCCACTCACAATTCGAGAATGTAAAATACGTGTATTTAATTGGCTTAAAACCCTCACATATGACAATACGGAAAATATATTATTGATTGGTTGAAACAAATAATCTTAAAAATTTGCTAACATAAAATTAATGATTACACCAAAAATAAAATTTTATAAATATTAAGAATGATATGTTATAAATGTAAATGGTTTATATCTACACATACTCACACACTCACTCACACACACACACACACACACACACACAAAACACTCTTTTTTTCGTCTTTCAAATTTTAGTATTCTTAGCATTATATTATCACTATAATTTGAACATCCTATTATTATAAGAAACCTAATGAAAGCAACTGTTAAGGAGGGCCTAATAACTGCGACACAGTAAAAACTAATGCAGTTATTATGGCAAAAATGTTATTGTTACATTATTTCTTTGGTTCCTAAATAAATTTTATTTTATTTTTATTTTTTTTATTTTTCTTTAAAAAGTCAAATGTTAATAGTATCAGCCAATATACATCCCACTGCAGGGCACGAGCCTCCTCTACAATCGAGCGTACGATTAGGAAGGGTTAGGCCATATAGTTAAATGTTACATTATTTAAATAAAATTATAATTTGTAAGTCAAATCAATCTGCAATAATATGGCTATTGGGTCGTTATGCGCCTACCCGATTTAATAAGCGTGAGATTTGACAGGCAGAAGACTATGAAGAAGTTATGAAGAGACCAGACACAACGCTTAAAACGAAAGATATACGAACGACCACCAATCTTTGTAATAATGATTGTAATAAATCATGGAAACCAACGACTTTGATATCCATGTCCTTACAGTTTTAAATTTATTCAAGGTCCATGTTAAGGGTCTTATGTTACTTTGAGGATCTCGGGCACTCGTTATTGTGGCGGAAGCGGCAGTAAGGGCCCTTCAGAGGCGCGGGTGGAACTTGAATGGACCCTTTCTGGGTTTCGGTTATGTACTCAAATGAACCTTAACGTCTTTATAACTTTAATGAAAATTACTCAATTTCTGAGGTGTAAAATAACTAGCTAGGTTTCGGAAGCGGGCAAACCGGTGTTAATGTCCGAAGTTTTACCGGTTAGGTATGCTCCCGTTAGTTTCTTTAGGCCGGCATGGCAAACTGCTTTCAATGCATTTAATGTTAAGTGCAATGCAGTTATTTATTGTACTTATTCATCAGCGATAAAAATCTCTCTATAGTCTATACTATACAATAGTCTATACATGGATGGATGGATTAATAAATTAGTTAATTTTTTCCTTTTTGGTCTCACCTCTGACTTCTTGGAATTGTTAAGCTAATGAAGAACTTTAATCGAGTCTACCATATTATGTTATGTTTAAATAATTTAAAGTATGAGCGACCTTTCCCGTGGCTTCATGTGGGTATTTGCCGACTAATTAAGTATACATAGATACCTAGAATTCTCCAAACTTATGCAGTTAATAACTAGAGTTCATAATTTACGGCATAATAACTGTTGTGCGCCGTAACATAACTTAAAGCGTTGTAAAGATGTTACGGTATATATTTTATCTCAGTGCCCCAGGGATTAACTGAATTATTCGTACATTAGGTATTTATGAAGAAATTACTATGACAATTTTTTTTCTTTAGAAATTACTTATCACTAGTTGATATTGACGCTCACCCACAAGGTGGTCGGACGACCTGGTTAAGGTTGCAGGAAGTCGCTGGATGCAGGCCGCTTCCAACAGGTCTATGTGGAGATCCATGGAGGCCTATGTTTAGTAGTGGACTTCCTGTGAGTGAAGAGAGAGTGAGTTAATACTACACAAATAATACACAAATACTACACAAATAATAATACACAAATACGACGAAAAGTAAAAAATTACCAATTATACTTTATGGCCATGATTTATCATCAATGTGCAATCCATTGTCATTTTTATTTATATTTTTAAATCGAAGTTTCTTATTAAGTCCTATTTAGACTGAATTGACTTATCTATTAGCTTTTGAAACCTAATAACAATAACAATCAATTTATTCAATTTTGGTCGCAGAAATGGTAAGTAGTGGCGAATATTTGTCTTTTCACAAGGCAGCCAATGTTATTGTTCGATATTATCTGTTCAAACCGAAGTAAGGATCTGAAATATCACTCCAATATTTGGATGGTCGTTCATTATTTTGATATTGAATAGAACTTATACTCTTCATGAGAACAAAGGTATTATTGTTTAAATTTGAATTCTAATGGCTCAGTTGAAATTAATATTTCATCTAAGTAAAATCTATACTAGATTAATATCAGCCAGTAGAACCAAGAAAGTAGCAACCCTTGTGTTTAAAGTTTGTCGACTACGAAAAAGCATTTGACAGCGTTGAACATTGGGCTGTGTTTCCGGTTTCGGTCTCTCATCGGTTGCGGAGTTGGTCACAGATATGTAGATATCCTCCGAAACATTAACGAGTCGGCTACGATCCAGATACGCTTGCACAAACTAAATGATTTCTTCGTAGTGGAGAGAGGTATACGTCGGGGAGACACAATATCACCAAAACTGTTCACTAATGTCTTAGAAGACGTTTTAAAGACACTTGATTGGGAAGAAACCGGTTATCTATTTAAAAAAATCATCTTTTATTTAGCAAAACATGTATCAGTATGTTTTTTAGTTTCGTAGGTGTTTGGCTGATATTAACACCATCATCATAAAAATCAATTCTTGAACATAGACCTCCATTAAGGATTGTCACAGCTACCTGTGGGAAGCGGTCTGCAAACAGCGATGTTCTGCAATTTTTATTAGGTCTTATGTCCATCGAAACGGATAATGGGAGAAATTAAATAAAATTAATATTTGAGGGCTACTTTTCTATAAATTTTCTCCACGTATGACAGTTATAGACAAGAGGATGTTTTTGTATTTTACAAAATTATTTACTTTAGAATTTTACGCCTTAAGCGTCTGTCGTCGACTTTTTTTAGTACAATTCAGTCATCTGTAACGACACCAAAAAGTCGACCAATTCCTCCTTTTAACATCACAGATTCAACCGCAAGAAGAGTAAAATTACAACCCTCGATTCGGCACATTCGTATGCATGAGTTTCACATTCACAGCAGCATTCAAAGGCAACAATTCACAATGATGGCTGCAATATAATGGCGGGACCAGCGGCCTTGAACAGCTATCGACCAGGCCGTACCATTGACCTACTTCACCATGGACGTGACTGCGAGACGCGAGTGCACCGCGGGCGGTCACTGAGCTATTGTTTCAGTATTATGTGCGGATTCGTATTGCTTTGTTGTCTTGGTTTGAATAAATAGAAATTATGTACATTAAAGGTATAAAAAATTAAAACAAACTTTAAATGTAAAGTTTTTTGTTTTTAATTACAATAAGTAGAGATATTTAAAATGTGGCGAGTTTGTTAACACTTATTTTTTTTGTATCTTGGTTAAGGTATAATTCCGTTCAAAGCATTATTTACTTATATGGTCCGGGTGATAAAAGCCAGAAAACTAACTAAAGGACTAACACAGGAGCAAGTTCGAAATGTAACAATCAGAGAAATAATAATGAAATCAAGGAAAAATTACTATATTACATTCAAACATAAATATCAAGAGATGCGTGTACTGTGGCGTTTGTGCTGGTTTTCGTAGCATTAAAGTCGTAGCTGTGTAACGCTACGTGACGTGGACTGTAGCAGTTGTAATGCAATGCCTTTGCCACGAATCATATTTTGTAATAACATTGCACTTGTCGGTTTAAAAATCATTGTTTTGAAAGGGTAGAACTATTCTTGTAGCATATTATAGCATATACCAGTAAGCCCGCATGGATGGTTTGGTACCGCAGTCTCTCAGAAAATTGGCGTGAAATAACTTTGCTGCAACGTTTCGTTCAGTACGTAAGATTGGCGGAGATGCTACAACTATTTCTAGGATATTTGTAACAAACAATGTTTGGTCTCTACATTTTAAGTTTGTCTTCGTCGGGAAAACAGTTTATCTTCTTTGAGTGCCTCTTCAGTGTTGAAGGTTGGCCGCCAGCTTCTTCTTTCTTGTCATTAGCCAGGTGGAATAGTTGTTCAACCTTGCTGATATCGGTCCACTCCTGGATGTTTCGCAGCCAGGATTTTTTCCTTCGTCCAGCGCGTTTCTTACCTTTCACCTTGCCCATCATTATTAATTGAAGCAGCTTATATCTTTCGTGCCTAAGCACGTGGCCGAGATATTATGTCTTGAGCTTTTTGACTGTTTGCATCATTTTCCAATCTATAGTATTTCATATTTTCATATTTACTCCTTAAAGTTTTAGTAAAAGTCCTATAGTAAAAATTTAAAAACAATCTTTATACGAGTCGCACTCGATTCAATTCATTCGTAAAAATTAATACACAATAACAATTACTTGAATTCATGCATGTTCTAACAATATTCCTGGAATCATGCTGTTCTTGGAAAGAACATAATATATGAATATTGTTCGTGATAAGTGATTATAACAGAACTCTGCTGGTGGTAGGTCTCTTATATGTGAGAGGCCGCCTGGGTAGGTACCACCGCAATGTCTATTTCTCCCGCCAAACAGCAGTGTAAATGCACTGTTGTGTTCCGGTTTGAAGGACATTGTAGCCAGAGTAACTACTGGACATATCGAGACTTAACATCTTATGTCTCAGGATGGCGAGCGCAGTGGAATGCCAAGCATTGCCTTGTAACACATGGAGTTGTTTGGTTTTGCTACTGTCCATGAGCGGTCGTATCAAATTAAAATAAAAAACTCTCAGGATTCCAATGGATATTTTCCCGTAAGTGCTGTAGGTTCTAACAGGAACTTCGTGGTATTGTTTTGTATTTATTTATTTCTGTGGCTGAAGAGAGAGAGAGGGAGAGAGAGAGAGAGAGATGAATATTTGTTAGACTATAATTTGAGTTAAAATGATGATACAGGGTCGACATGACAATAGAATCCTATCTGGCTTAAAATATACCTATTCCGACATTACACCCGTACGTATTACTAATGGCGAGTTAACCATCTTATCCGGGTACCAAGTAGAAAGACGTGCGGGCGTGTAAAGATAGTTTGGCACATTCATACCCGCCACTGCTACTCATCTGCCCGAGGAATACCAGTAGCACGCATTTATTGACATCGAGTATTTAAACTCAGCGTGTTTCGGTAATAAAAGAGAGAAAAAGCGAACGGTATACTAGAAGTTTGTTCAACCCTGGTCCTCGTTTCACAGCACCTTGGCCAACTGCGCCAAGGTTATCGATCTTCAGACGTGCATTGACCTTATCATGTCGCTATTACTTTCTAAATCATAACTTTCAGTGTTCAAATGCGCTATTTTTAACCCGTGGCAGCCTTAGCCAAAGTAATAGTGAACACGAATGACGAAACTAGTGAACGCAAATAGTCAATACAATATAGAAGTTACTTGAATTGCACCATCGTGTTCATATTAATAAAGTTATATTTTGCTTGTCCACTAAGTTGAAATTGTATCTGATTAGTTTCTGTAACAAGTCGAACTGGGGATTGCACCGTATGATTTTTTTAAAATCTATGTCGACATTTGTGTATTATTAATGTAAGTTTTGTGTGTTTGAGTATTTTTAACCTAACATTTGAAACCTTAAATTATATTAATTTTGAAGTCTTTTTTAATATTAAAATATGAAAGTGTGCGTGTTGGCTCCGTTCCGAAAAATGCCCTATTCGTTTTATGATAGAAGAACCTACTGATGATTTTTACACTATGCCAGGAAAGCCGCAGTTTAAAGCAGATACTGAATATCATGTGACGATAATATCAAATAAATTACATAATTAATAGCAACGCAGTTACCGAGTAATGGTTAAGGCAGGAATGCCAATTATGCATTACCACACAATCAACGCTCGGATTACACACAAATCCGATATTGCACAAAATATTACAGATATCAAAAGCAAATCAATATGTAGATTATGAAAAATTAATGAAATGTCAGACACTTGAACCGAGTGGAGTTGTGTCTGTACCATTCACGCACATTGAGACAAGTTTTAATCTTAAGTCAATTTTAATTTCTCAATCTAACTTATCTCCTTACACAAAACCAGCAGAGGGCGGGTTATCGTATCAAATAGCGAAACCCTAGACCTCTGCCGGCTTGTTCACCCCACAGGTACAATCACGACACTCAGCAGTGAAACGAATCACTCCCCTACAAAATTCACAGGCAATAAAAAAAAACTTATCTCCTCTCCTTCGAAATTAAAAACAAATGTAATAAATTATTCCTTGCGCGGCGGCAACACCAGGCTGGCGGCATTTGTCGCAGGGCATCATTTCAGTTGTGACAGCCATGTGGAATGCTAGTAGTTATTGTACTTATCAAGGCTTGTGCAACCCGGTGGCACATCCTGGCGACTCGTGTATGCGGCTTTGCCGGCATCTCAAACACCCGTAGGCTTACCCGCTGGCCGTGATGCCGGCATGCCGGCATAGTGTGTAGGAGGCATAACAATTGAAATGAGTAATAATAACAAGGAGCCTATCTGGATAGCCAAGTCCCAGGGCACTTCTTCACAGACTTTAGAGTAAATCCAGTAAGATAATTTGATAAATAATAATAACTAAAAAAGCATCCTACTGAATAACAGTAGTTGTTTATGTTTGCAAATAAACAAAAGCGGCGTTGCCGATCTTATCTGCGGGTCAGCTGAGGTCAGCAGATGAGTTGTAAAGTGTATTGTATTTCAGTTCAGTTCTTTTATTAAGTAGTTTGTTTGAAAATATTCTTTTTTCAATTTTTATTTGATATGAAGTCTAACCATTTTAATTGGTTTTATCATAATGTCATATAAAGTCATTATAACATCGGCACTTTGTATATGTATATTGTATGTTCGCGTATATTTATTTATACATGTAAATGTATATTATTTATTTTAATTTACTATTATTTCAAACACCTTATACTGTCCTCTCATTCTTCTATTTATATATCCATCCAAAGGTAGCCTGAAAGAAATTGCCTAGTGTGATAAGGCCGCCTCTTGTACTATTATTATTTTGTAATTTCTTTACCGTAAAGTGCAAAAATGGATTATCTATTACACAAAGTATCAATTTAGTCCACATTCTATTTATAGACTTTTTAAAGTACTGAATGCTTTTAGCCTATTTGTAAATATTAATATTTTCCTCCAAGCATGCCATAAGAGGAAGAGTGGATAATACCGGTAGAAGTATGTACTGAAGTATGTTTAATATAGTCGTATGAAGCTGTAGAACAATATATTACGACGGATACAAAGCACGTGTCCCAGTTGGATCGTCGCAGGTTCTAGAACAAATCCGCAGAAACTGTGACACCCTGTCGACACTAAGTTTTAAACTAACTACGAACTAAAAGTGTTAGGGCCTTATTTATAGACAGATTTAAAACCTACAGTTATAGAATGTTTTGTTTTTTTCGCTCAAACTGAATTCTATAGTCGTTCGAAAGGGACAAAACATTCGATAACTAAAAGAGGTTTTAAATCTGTCTTGAATGAGGCCGGTAGTCAATATAATTCGTTTAAATTGTTCATGTTGATTACAATAATTTACTCAGTAGCATTTCATAAGGCATGCTGTAAGATGAAGGAAGCTTTGTTAATGATTAAAATAGTCATTCATTTTGCAATTATTTCTTTGTTAGTTTATTGCCAAGAGGGGTACACCGTAGAAGTCCAGATTCGGAATCCATGCTTTATAACATTTTTAGAGCAGATTTCTCGACCATGTAATTTATTTATATGACATAAAAATTTTACATAGCTTCTCATTAAATATTACGACATATTGAAACCACAGCCCATTTCTGCTTTTACTAGCTGCTTTAAACAGCAGTGTAAATGCATTGTTGTGTTCCGGTTTGGAGATAATAGTAGCCTTAGCAACTACTGGACATAATGAGACTTAACATCGTATGTCTCAGGATGCCGAGCGCATTGGAGGGCTAAGCATTGCTTTGTAATTGATGGCGTTGTTGGGTTTTGCAACTGTCCATGAGCGGTCGTATTGCTTACCATCAGGCGAATGACATGCTAATCTCGCCATTCACCGATATAAAAAAAAAAACTAGGAGAAATTTACAGCTCAAGGTCAATTTGTAACTGTGGCTAACAAAATAGCGCAATGTTGGCACTAAAAGAAAATACAGTACAAATGCAACACGAAACTAATTAATTCCTTTTAACAAGTTGGCTTTATCGCATGGGTATCAGTAGGTCGGGCGCAAGGTTCCCAGCGAGAGATCTCGTGAACTGCAACTTTCCACCACTTCGCAAAGACTAATAATTATGATCACTCCGGAACTTGGCCACTCCATTGGAAAACTACCAACTTCTCGAGACGTGTAGGGTGACAGTGTATGAGAGGACAGTAGGGAGGTGCTTATATTCCCTTGTGCTTCAGGGCTTGATACTATTACAACACAAAAAAAAATCGCTTTAAGGATGACGGAAAACAAAGAAAAGTGTGGACATTTAACAGTTCCGAACCTCTATCAAACCGCATTAAAACATCCTTGTGTACTAAAGTCTAGACTAATTACTGAATAGGTTTAAGTTACAATGGTGATTGTTGACCGCTCTTAAAATAATAAAACCAAATAATTTAGTAACATGCAAAAAAAAATGTTTCTAATCCTCATAACAGCGACTGTAGTTTTTATTTACTGGTGGTAAGTCTCTTATATGTGAGAGGCCGCCTGGGTAGGTACCACCGTAATGTCTATTTCTACCGCTAAACAGCAGCACAGCACTTTTGTGTTTCGTTTTGAAGGACATTGTAGCCAGAGTAACTATTGGACATAATAAGACTTAACATCTTATGACTCATGATGGCGAGCGCAGTGGAATGCCAAGCATTGCTTTGTAATTCATGGTGTTGTTTGGTTTTTCGACTGTCCTGACCTGACTGTTGATCTGAGTGGTCATATCGCATACCATCAGGCGAATGGCATGCTCGTCTCGCCAATATTCGCAAAAAAAAAAGAATAAAACGTCAAGATAAAAAGAAGCGGTACTGTCCTCACATACTCGCACGACAGTGCAATGTGCCGTCGTTATAATAAAGTGGGTTGTTTGCTGTCATGTGCCACGTTTAGTACCTCAACTCAGTCGAAGGTAGAAGCAGTAGAAGGTAGGAGGTAGGGCACGAGGAAAACTTTTGATACAGCGCATTCTTTCTCCACATCGCTGCCGAGTAATGAGAAGTTAAATTGCTTTTCAGAAGTTATGATGACGGTTTTGTAATGAAATATCATTTTAAATAGTATAAGAGATACGTATTGTGTGTTGCTAGTATGTAGTTGTATATATTATACATATTTTTTAACCTTAATTTAGATACAGGATTTATCTTTCAATTTCAATGTAGAAAAAAACATAGAAATTGGTAGTAAATATTAATATCTCAGTAACTTGACAACCAATTTCAGGCTGTTTTTAAATTTATGATTTTTATAAGCAATATTTTTGGACACATCCCTATTCTGTTCATATACAGCATGCGGGGATAGCCCGCACACAACTTCGAACAAACGATACATTTTGCTCACCTGGCATGCTGGATACATCGACTAATATATAAGCGGTACACGTATGCGGGCTGTACAGTAGGCGTAAATAAAAATCTCCCGCACTCAGGCTCAATAAACCAATCTAAACGAGCCTTTGACGAAAAAGATAAACAAAATTCATAATCTGAAAAGTTTGGAATAAGCGGAGAGATGGAAAGTTTTTTATAAGCTAATCCTTCTTGAAGAAGGCAACACGGCTGGGCGAAATATTGCCTTGTTGGAGCGATGCAAAGTATTAAAACTTACTTAAGAACGGTTTAAGTGTACATTGCGGGGCTGTAAGTGGTTTAATGGTTGCCTTTTGTGTGTATATCGGGACAAGGACTCGCAAACTCCGTTCAGGTTTGCGTCGAATATTTCTGCTTGTAAGAATCGTGGAGTTGTCTTAAGCTCACCTTTTTTAAATGTTTTTTTAAGTTTCTTTTAATTTGTTTACGGATTCTGATCTATGTTTAATGAAGTGGTTTAATCTGTACTTTTTTAAATTTCTGTAATATCGAATCTTAGCTCAAGTGAAGATATTTGTTATTTTAAATATTAGAACAATTTCGATTTATTGTTTATTCATGACTAAGTTTCGAGTTTTCGTATAATGCAATCTTAAAGCCTTCAAACAAGTAATTTTCTTCATAGGAAAATCTACCGTTCTTTAAGGGTATTCGATAAAAAAAAAACTTCTTATACTTACCAGAAAAACTACATTTTGGAAGATAAAAATGCCCCATCGAGCCGGATTCATAACTTTCAAAACAAAAACAAAGCAGTAACACAGTACGACAGACCAAACTAAACGTAACAAAAGAACGAAAGGATCAAAAGAAAGCTGGAAAGCATCCACTCGGGATTGAAGCGTTTGCATTTAGCGCGAGGGGTTGTGTACTTTACGAGAATTCTGAGATTGTTTGCGATTTGCTTGGTAATGACTGTTTTAAGAATATATCCAGTGGCATTCAGAGTGCATAAAGCTAGTTTATGGATCTAGTTTTATTTCGTAGTGAAATTGACGTAGTAGGTAGCAATTATGTTTTTAGGTTATTAGATTTTCTTGTTGCATATGTACGGCGAACGGGCTAACAGCTCACCAGAAGGGAAGTGACAGTCGTCGTGGATGAACATCTACGATATTTGAATCATATATGCGTTACTAGCTTATATAAATGGAATAAGAGAGGTAAGAAAAAGGATGATAGAAATGATACTGGGATTCCGGTTACCTCATGCACTGAACCAAAGGCAAAACGATTACCGTCGGTTTTCCGTTTGAAAATAGTATATTATAAGAAAAAAAAAACTTTTTAATCTACTTAATTTTCACCAAGTAAGTTGTAATAATATATAAGATGCTTTACATTTTAGAAGGACAAAGAATTGCGTTGGATCCAACTCGTTTCATTCAATTACTGTCTTTCCGAAGGTCGTCGCTCGATGTTGCCGAGACTTTTCCACACTATGCATGCTAATGCGAGAGCATCGTATCTTTAAGGACAACATATTGTTGATTTATTTTGATCTTAAGGAGATTGGAGACTTTCCCGCAATCGCCTACGCCAAGTAGGGTTTCGCGAAATCGGTGAGACTGAAATTCAATGTGGATACAATGATCCTATTGTCAATTGTTCAAGTTGTTTCTAAGAATGTATTTATCTCTTCATGGGACAAAAGGCCCACGCCAAGGTCGATGTACTACGATGATGAAGATTTTGTTTAAAAATAAAAATCAGTAAATAATCGTACTTTCGGTTTTAGACGAGGCCCTGCAGTGGGATTTATATGTATTGATACAGTACAGTACAGTACAAGGAATGCTTAACCTGGTAATTTAACCTAAGCTACGCATTAAAATTTTAAGAAATTATATGTCGGTTAAAAGAACATTTTAAAAAAATGTTAGCATAGAATATAGTCGATTATTTTAATAACAAATATCCTCTGTGTATACTCTATTTCGTTTTCGATAGAAATACAATCTATTCCATCTCGGATTGTAGATTATGGCGCTGTTATGATAGCAATAAAATATCTTCAACCGACAAGTTCTGAACATAGATTCAAGACTATCTTATTAGAAGTTTGAAAGTAAATTTTACTGTAGAATATAAATTCGGCTTGTAGGTAAGGGATCGATATCGTGCCCTCTGTTGTTTCCGGATCAACCCGAGGCTGGATTTGGGATAATTGATTTCAGGATAAAGTTCCCCTTCCGAATGGGTGTGTTTGAATATAACCCAAATATTTGTTTTCGTATATATCGGTTACCAGCTAAAATAATTTTTGAGGGTTTTTATTCGACAATTATTTTTCTCCTGTTTTATGTATGTTCATAATATGGTATAGATAAGTGAAACAGAAGAATTTTACTAGCAAAGAATGGCATTAGGTGTGTTAATGTGTATACTGTTGGAAAACCTTAATTGAAATAAGTAATAAGGGTTGCAGTAAGTCGCAGGATTGCTGTGGAGATGCGTAGCTGACAATATTAAGCAATAATCTTATGCCAAAACGTTATGTTGACGATAATTATTAATAGATGTCCGACAAACGATCAAACAGCGCACGTGATGAAAAACGATAACTGGTATGGTTATATCACAAACTCTATGCTATACGAGAATATTAAATGCGTCGGAAAAAATATTGTTAAATTGTTTTTTTACAAATCCCACTGGTTTAAAATGTGTGTATATAGATATAATATATATATATTATTTAGGTGATATTAAACATTTAACTAAATATTCGAAACGATAAGACATTTTGTTATTTGGTAAATTAGTTTAATCAATGTACAAAAGTTACTACACAACAGAACAATAAAAGTTTCTGATTATTCCATATTAGCGCTGTCCAATCGGCACAGTTCGATTCATCTGGGCAACGGGACTAAATGTCCGGAACTTAACGTCCAATCTGCGATATGACCAACTTTATCTACAACTGTTATCTGTTTGTCGTAATCAAAATTGCACGGATTTGCAAATTATACCAAAATAAGGACAATGAGAACTCGTTAGGTCCATATTGTATTTGATTAATTTTGAGTGTGTTGTAAAAGAATCGTCCACGCAACAGAAACATAATTGTGAGTTATTCAGGTTTGTAGATAATTTTATCTTGTAACATAATATACAGTGATAGCAAGTACTTTCTACTGGTTAGTATATAAAGAGTCTATATTACCAATACAATATGGCATAAAGACTCTAATTTTCCGCAGATTGTGGGTAGGTAGCTATTTTTACCCTAAAGTTTATTTATTTTTCCATTGATAAAGATAACGCGTCCTTTATTTATTTTTATTGCTTCCTCCGATAAAATCTTTCCTCATTTCAAGACGGTATATAAATAAATGGAAATAATAGGAACTCGTTTGTAAAGCAATTCCCAGACAAAGGAACAACAAGCTGCTACATTTTGTTATTTATACGTTCAGTGAGAGTTTTGATTTATTTTTATAACGGGACTTGCCTCCGCTCGGCGTTTATCTTCAAAATATATTTTGCAAGAAATTTTTGAACCAGAGGTAAATGGCTATTTGTTGTTTTAAGATTATTATCATAAAATGCTAAAATTGATATAGCGATACTAAACTTGAACATCTTTTGATAAAGTGAAATGGCTAAAAATAACCACAAAATAATATTGACATTTTTGCAATCAATATGAATCACTCCTAAAATCAAGACCGTTACGTCATAAACAAAAACAGCACAAAATATTTCAAAACTTGGATTTTATTACAAAAAATATTTATCATACAATTTCAAAACATTGTTGTATACAACCCAGGTGTTACAATGCTCAGTACATCTCAGTTATTGTCAATGGTGCTTTGTATCCAGCTCTTGAAGGCGTAGACCCTGGAGTAGACGTCGGGGAAGCCGCGCGCGCAGGGCATGCCCCACGACACCACGCCCACCAGCCTGTTGTTCTCCACTAGTGGGCCTCCGGAGTCACCCTGGAATACAATAATATTGTCATCGATGGCAAAACAATACAATTATATCTGAGAAAATATCATTACCAATATATTTCCCCGATTCAAAGACTGAAGGCCACTTTAAAATCATACTCGTAGTCATCGATATCAATGTTACACTAGATAAGACATTCAGTACAAAAAATGTGTCCCACCTACTTGCGGTGCATGCACCACACATGAATCAGTTTGCTTCGTGACAGTGACAGTGCAGTACGCCTTATCGCATACGTTTAAAAGTAATAAATAAATGTTTCGCCGTCAAACCGAAAGCAAATCGTCTGAAGTTACAATATTTTAATAAAATACCAGGTAAGTGATATATTGCAGTGTGCTTTTAAAATACGGGGGCACTTTATTTCTTTGACGTGTCTCGTCTATTGGTAGAATATAAGTCAATGCTCGTAGTGGTTTTTTATCTACTTATAGGGGCTGTACAGATACTCATTATAATAAGTCGACGGAAATATCGAAATGTAATCTGCTTTTGTTTACTTCATATTACTTATTGGTATAAAATCCTTACAGTTACTGATTTTCCAACTGCAATAAGTATTTTTACCTTTGACGCAATTACCTATGCATTATCCTGCATTGTATTGTATTGTATTGTATTGCATCAGCACATATACGTCCCACTGCAGAGCACAGGCCTACTCTACAATCGAGGGTACCATTGAGAAATTATCTATTATCTTTTAAAACTCCCTAAATATATTTTCATTTATTGATTGATTGACAGGATTTGCAATACATCTCGTATTGCAAATCCTTAGTAAAAACGTTGAGCCATGGAGCTCAGGTGTTATAATACGCCGGGATTAAGCAGGAAGCTAGTCTAAGCGAGAATTATTTATCAAAATTTTGAAGGATACTTTATTAAACTTATTAATTATTGGTCAAAGCATATTGATAACTTTATTTTATTTATTTTATTTTATTATATTTGGGTGGCTCGTAGCTATCAATAGCAAAAGAACATAATATATATTACAAATTTTATACAAAGGATAGCCAATTACGAGCTACCGCAGATAGGATAGAACTTGTCTCTTAGATCAAGTATCTTTATCTAATATTGAGAATATAATATTAGACCATGATTAAATAAAGATTAAACATTAGATCTAATATTGAGAATATAATATGAGGATCAAATCATCTTTTTTTACAAATCAAAACCATCAACCCAAAAAAAGAAAAACAATATTTTTATTAGATGCAGCATATTTATAAGTGATCTATTTCCATCGAGCGTTATTCAGAGTTGACGGTACAATACAAATATATGGGAATATTTGGAAGAGTACAGAGAATATTAAATCTCTATTAATTAAACTCAATATTAAACTCAAGTCCAGTTAAATAGCTCCTCTAAAGTGCTATAATTAGTCGCTATAATACTGGCTACTGGCTTCTTAGGACTTTTACACCAGGAGGCTTCGGCTGTAAGCCTTGCTAGTTTATTTTTATTGTTATTACCAAGACACATTAACACAATTAAATAACCATAAGTTAGGCCGTGGATATTGAATCAGCCCATATTAGTCCCACTGCAGAGCACGGGCCTACTCTACAATCGAGGGTACGATTGAAAGTGGTTAGGCCATATAGCTGGCCACGCTGGCCTAGTGCGGGTTGGCGAACTTTCCTTTCCATAGAAATTCTTACAAATCGCTATGGTACGCATCTTGCAGGTTTCCTCACGATGTTTTCTTTCACCATTATAGTGCGTGGTGATTGACTACCAATACACACATGACTCCGAAAAGTCAGAGGTGTGCCCTGGGATTTGAACCCGCGACCACCGTGAATATGTAGGCAGCCGCGTCTGGTCCGTTACCAACAGGCCAACACGCACTTATATACCGTGGATATACTAATTACAAATCTGAGGTACTTACATGACAAGCGCCCTCCCCAGCCTTGGTCAGGGAGCAGATCTGCGAGGGGAACACCTCGTTGATGTCCACGTAGATGGACTGGCAGCGTTCCACACTCAGGGCCGTCAGGTTGATCATTTGCAGCTCGGTCGGGTATACGCCTGGATACTGGACATAGAATATGAATTTGGTGCATACTGATTCGTTGACTCGATAATTTTAATGATTAGTAAAAATTGTTATACAGGGTATCTCAAGACTGCGACCGAAAACGAAGCCATGTGGTAGTATTAGTGACTACAGATACATTGCAAGTAAAAATTTCGGAAAAAAAGTCGTCAACTTTTTTTTTGTTATTTTTTACTTATTTGGGTATTTGGCGTATTTGGGTGATAAATATAAAGTTTTCCAAAAATAATTATGTAGACCTCTTTATGTTTAAACACTTAATGGTACTTAAGGGTTTAAACCATTATTTTCGCAAAAACTAGGTATTTACCACCCAAACAAGATGAATTACAAAAAAATCTAATTAAATATCTGTCGCTGTTTTGGTGAAATTTTAATTTGCATCGTGTCTGTAACCACTAAAACTACCACCTGGCTTCGTTTTCGGTCGCAGTCTTGATATACCCGGTAAAATTTACATTTTAATGACACTAGTAAATTTAAAATTTAATATTCCTCAAAAGATGTAGCTCATAATTAATTAAAAATAAAGTGAAGTGACTGCTTCGGTGGCGTAGTTGTATTATGGTATGATAAAGCTGAGGGACGGGATTCCAATCCTGGGTCGGGCAAAGGGATATTGGATTTTTCTATCCATTATCAGTCAGGAATTTGGGTCCGATATGGCGATAGGCTCACCCCCTATCACATAATGGGACGGAACACGTAAGGCGAAACGTGGGTATCCTGGTTGCACCTTTGCCTAGCCCTTCTGGGAAAAAAGCGTGATGCTTATGTATGTATGTAGTATGTAAAGTGAAATATAGTGTCTTATCATTAAAGAAACATAAAAATCCAATAATAAGTTATGAAACTTTTCGTACCATACCTATAGTTAGATCAAATCATATAACTACGTAAATATCCGAGAAATTTAAACTTGAATTGAGTTATAAAACAAATAATTCTGAACAACCATGCAAGTGCCCATTGTAAACAAACACGTATAAATACTTCAGAACTCATGTAACTTACAGAAAGCCGGCCCCATCCGCTCAACAGCACATCAGCTCCCCCCTCAGTATTACTGTCCGGCAGTTGGATCGGCTGAACCCTGGCATTGAAGGCGATGTCACTAGCCACCTTGAGGAGGCCGAGGTCATTGCTGATCCTAGCGCTGTTGTAGTTTTCGTGGACGATAATCTTTGTGACGGGGTAGCGGTCCCCACCGCTGAGGAGATTGTTGGATCCAACAACAACTGTTATGGAGCTCGAGCTTGATCTGGTAGAATAGCAGAGATAATAGTTTAAAAGTCATGTGGTTAATGATGAAAGAATAGAAGCTGAAGATTAAGAAGTTCTCGCAATTAAAACACATTCTGAATTCAAAAACGAGGAATGCGTTGTAAGTAAACGTTTTTTATAGAAAAATGGTAATGCCACTTGCTCAGAAATTTCGGTTTCTTCTTTGTAGAGGTATTATTTGAATTTCTAAATTTATATTTTGAATTTCTGAAACTGTGGAGGGATTATTCAAAGGTTCAAATAATCTACTAAAACTATTTCAATAAATAATATCTAGTTTTATTTGTAATTTTCAAAGGTATGCCATAAAGCTGATAACCGGGGGGTTAAGCGAGTTCTTCAGTAGAGATTACAATTTAGCTAGCATAGTGAAGGTCCCCCTACATCTAAGTGAAATGATTGGTAGAGAAAAGCCGGTACCAGAAGCTGCATGAGACCAGTCACAGGGTAAAATGGGACGTGTTCGAGACCTACGCCCAGCAGTAAATAATAAATTGCTATAATCTGTTGATGATGATGATGAAAGTATGAGATATGATGATGATACATACACATACCCGACAGAACAATGAGCGGCTGTCAAAACCCATCTGCTGTTTAGAATGGATCCTCCGCAGAAATGCGAGTTGAGTACGTTCCTAAGGGAAACTTGGTACGGAACCCCACCGTCTGGTGCCACCACACCGCCTACCACGCGGGAAGCTGGTAGCTCATCGAACAAATTCGGTAGTATGAATGCTGAAAAAAAATAAAAAAGTTAGTCTTTTCGACAGAAGATTTAGTAAGAGTAAATTATCGGGCTTTCAAAGTTTGCTTTAGAAGACATATTGTATCTAAAATATTGATCAAGACAAATAAGAGCATGCTAATGATTATTCCTATGGTTGTAATAGAGAATTATCATATTATTCTAGTTATTGTCGTATGTAAATTATTTCGCCTTAAAACATAATATACTTAGCTTATGCTGCTGATAGCGAATGTCAGTGAATTATTTGAATTGTTGATTAATTGTTGGTATCGCTTCATTAAATACGGACAAAAAATTAAATGCCGTACAATCTAAATAAAATTTTCGTAGTACCTACATAATATCGAATATTTTTTTGAGTAAATAATAAATTTGCAAATGTATACAAATTTTCGCTCTTGTAAAACCATATTACCGAAAAGCTAAAATGAACTCACCTCCATTCTGTACAACTAAAATAGAAACTAAAATAACGACGTGTCCAAACATGACTGCAGTTATCTGGCTGGTAATAAATGTAAAGTCCCTGACGCTTTTACAATTTGTTGCAGAAATGTATCCTTTTATACTATTGTAGTATTATCTAGCTCCTTTAGATATGCGATTGAAGATATGACACTCCAGTGAAATGAACTCGAGTGGAAGGAAAACTTTGCGTCGATTTAAAGTATTGTTCACATGGTATTTGTTGAATATTTTAACTAATTCGACTAGCTTTGGTTTATCGTCATCCAAAGTTGCGTTGTCAAAGACTGTACTGTGTACATTCATGTATAAGCCCACTGCAGAGGAGGAGACTCCTCCACCTTCAACAGTTCGATTGTGCGAGTTTAGGCCATAGTCCACAAGGCTGGGTCAGTGTAGATTGGCAAACTTCAAATACTGTAGAAAATCTTTATGGTATGCAGGCTACCTCACGAAGTTTTCCTTCACCGTTAAAGTGCGTGGTGTGGCGTGCCTAAACATTAAGTCCGCTTATATACTGTTTAAACATAATCAACGATATGTTGCGTTATCGGTTTAGCATTTGGTTACCTATTAATAACAATAAAACTGTCTGTCCCATAATGAACCTGTCCACAGCAAAGCTGGTGTTTCTCTACAATTGAAAAAGGTTAGGTGAAAATGTTACGTGACTTCGGAAAGTCGGAGGTGTGTGACCTAGGATAACAACCGAACAGAAATCGATTTTGCTCACTACTAAGCTTTCCTTTAGTCTACTATAATAAAATATAAATGTCCTTATTATCAAATCAAATGGTTGCCCAGCGTTTGGAAATCGTTAGATGGTTATAATCATTGAACTAAAATCGGATCGTTCACTTCAAAGTACAAAAGATTTAATTTTTTGAATAATATTAGAGCAGGTAACAATGGAGGTCAACATACAGAACTGTTTTTTTCCCTATTTGTATACAAACATGTAGGGTAATATATATTTATGCGCATATATCAATAATAATGTCAATGTGTAACGAACCTTACAAAATGTTAGATAGTAGATCTGTTCAGATACTGCAGAATTAATATTAGTAAAGTAATAAACTTAGGTTATGAAAGGAAATAAAATATGCGATTTTCTTTGTTGCAAAGGAATGCTTTATGGGGAATAAAATACGAGTGCATTTTATGACAAACGGTTGAGCATTACTTAAAAGATATTTATTGCTTAGTAGAGGGCTGAACATTACTATGATATTCTTTTAATATAGATTATGATATGAGTACAATAGAAGTTTTGTGGTAAATGATAATTTAGTTATCTAACATTAATAAATAATTGAACATTCTAAAATGCAGTAAACGTTATTCGGTTATAAGGACAGCAATATAATGTCCATAAACTTTACTGCAAAAAGTAGAGCATGGACAGGTCCAACACACAAATCTGCGTCCCATTTGATTATTCATTACAACCGCCCATACACAACCAACCATCTTGAGAACGTAATTCATAGGTAGGCTTTTCAAATTGTTGGGAAACAGATAAATCTATACTAATATATGAAACTGATGATTTTTTGTTTATTTGAACGCCCGAATCTCAGGAACTACTGGCTCAAATTGAAAAATCATTAACATTGGATAGTAAATTTACCAAGGAAGGCTATAGGGTATTGTTTTCGGAAAATCTTTTTCATGCTGGCAAAGTCGCGAGTTATACTAGTAAAAGATATGAAGGAGGCTAAGGTAATAAATAATAATAAATACACCCAACAGCCACTTACATAGTCCTGACTCCACACTAAGATCGAGTCTTGTGTCCTGGGTATCAGGAACTACGAGAGACTTTTCAGTCTCACAAACACCCAGACCCGAAACAAATACTTGGAGGACGGAGGCTGTCAAGTAAGGATTCTAACACTTTCATTCAAGAAACTAAATCCGGCATGAAAGCTTACTATTCACGTTTTTTCCTGTGCTATAATGGCATCTTGCCGGTCGATCCGGTCAATCATATTCATAATCGAAATTAGCAAGACTTTAAAAGTATTTGTAAGGCGGAATATTTCAGCTTTTAAATGATTGTACGTGATGGTAAACATACATATTTGAGCGCATGTTATTAATTTTTATAAAGTTTTATTATTTAACTATATATTTTTAAAGTTTTACTGTGTATATTTAGCTCATTATTCAACTGTATCGTATTGTACCAAAATAAATACATTTTAATGGGTTCGAAGGTCTGATATATTGAGTCAACCACCTCTAAAGCCTAGGGCGTGACATTTTATTCAAATAACAGCTTACGACCAACGCCATTTCTTCACACTCAAACACGTAGAGAATATTACCCCTATAGGCGAATTTCATATCGTATTCAAATATACCATACAAGCTTACTTTCAGACAATACAGTGTCAATGACCGAACGGGAGGACAAAATGTTTTATAACAAAACTCGGCGAAAACTTTATCGTTGGGCGAGAGGTTTTATGTTCAAGAGACTGTTTAAAAGTTAATGTGCTATCGATTCTGTGAATTTTCTAGGAGCAAGTAAATATTTTATTTTTGTTCTGTCTCGTAAAGATGCAGTATACTTCATTTGATATTTTATATCATTATTCAGCGTGATATTCACGTATTCATCACCCCAGATGACATTGTACAAAATTTGAAATAAACCCGAAATGTTTTTTTTTTGTTAAAAATCGTGATTTTAGTTTTCACGATTTCTGGCCACCCCGTATAGATACGAGTACTGTTACCACTAAGCTGAACTTCAGTTCTGTTCAGGATCTTACCTGAGCCTTAAAAAGTTTCGTTCCTGTACGCGTTGATTAAACGCCTTGAAAATTAAAATCACTATGTTTGGCAAAACTACCAGTTAGTTTTTTGGTTATGAACATGTGGTTTAAATTAAATACCACATACATACATACATACATAAACTCGCGCCTCTTTCCCAGTAGGGGTAGGCAGGGGTGCTACCAGGACACCCACATTTCGCCTTGTATGTTCCGTCCCATGATGTGCGAGCCTATCGCCATATCGGGCACAACTTCCTGGCTCCGGGCTGATAATTATTAGAAAAATCCAATATAACTTTGCCCGACCCGGGATTCGAACCCGAGACCTTAGCTTTGTAACCATACTGTAGTACAACTACGCCACCGAGGCAGTCGGCAGTATTAAATAACATATGCCGATATCACCCTGTATAAAGTATGATAAAGAGGGAGAGGCCTATGTCCAGTGGTGGACTGCAACGGGCTGATGATGATGATGATGATATAAAATATGTGTACTGCAGTCTCTATAGACTTTCGGCAATGTTTATCTCCTACCATTTGACATAATGCCGGTATTTGGAAGAACCTAGGATAGAGAGGAGAGGACATGTGGCCCAGCAAAGTTCCCAACATAATAAAACGGCAATAATAATGAATTGGCGATCGTATTGGTTCATGCTGAAAAGTGACCAGCCAAGCCATGACGAAATGTGAATGATTTGATAAGTTATATTTTCAGGTTTAATATCCTGTTTAGAGAATGCATGGACGATAAGGCGGGTTTATCGCATGTATTGGATATCGGAGTATGCGAAGCTTTGAATTGGCTTCTACTGTTATCACGTGTCAAAGAAACCTTAAGATGGGTAAATACCCATCTTAAGCGAATGCTTCACCTGACGCTTGTGATATAGTAAGTGACACATGGAGAGTAGAATAAAATGCGCTTTAAAATTATCACATATTTCTTTAATAATAAAAACATTTTAATTATTTTTAGAGGTATTAAATTATACTTTTACTGTAATATATTGTACTAGCATTTGCCCGCAACTTCGTCTGCGTGTTTAAGATAATGTAGACGTTATATCGCTAAAACTATGCCATTGTAACCTTTACGTAAACTATTAACAAAAATCAACGTGCAAATTTTCTATTTCCAATTCTGACTCTGAGTTTAGATTATTATCAATGGTTCCGTCAGTTATCGATTCAGAGACCAATCGCATCAATAAATAAATAGTTCAAAATGACGGCCAACATTTTCAATTCTGAATATAAATTTAGATTATCGGAACTCAGATATCGACTTTGAGATCAATCGGATCAATAAATAAACAGCCTTATTCATATACAGTTTTAAAACCTATTTTAAGTATCGAATGTTTATTTTCTAGCTCAAACTGAATTGAAAAGTCGTTCGAATGGGACAAAAGTTAAATTTCATAAAAATAACTTCAGCAGTTTTATTTTCCATACATATTTTTCAACCCTAATTTTTACTCCTTTAGGGTTAAATTTAAGTAAACAGTACACATTTATTTTTGGTTTTACATGAGTAATTATAGTGTCAAGTTTGAAATCTGCAACTTCAACGGGTGCGGTTTTCCATACAAAATTATTTTACCCTTTTCACCCCCCCCCCCCTTAGGGGATGAATTTCCAAAAATCCTTCCTTAGTGCCACCCTACGTTATAAAAGACATCCCTGTGTAAAATTTCAAGTTCCTAGCTTCAGTAGTTTCGGCTGTGCGTTGATCCGGCAGTTCGGTTCTACAAAACTTCAACCCTTATTTTCGTCCCTTTAGGGTTAATTTTAGATAAACAATATATGCAATTATTTTTGTCTTAGAATGAATAACTTAAGTGCTAAGTTTAAAAATTGTAACTTTAATGGTTAAAATTTTCCCTATATCAGTTTTTAACCCTTTACACCCCTTTAGGGGATGAATGTCCAAAAATCCATCTTTAGTGCTACTCTACGTCACAATCGGAAACCCTGTGTAAAATTTCAAGTTCTTAGCTTCAGTAGTTTCGGCTGTGCGTTGATCCAGCAGTTCGGTTTTACAATACTTCAACCCTTATTTTCACCCCTTTAGGGATAATTATAAGAAAAAAGAGTATGCAGTTGTTCTTGTTTCTAGATGAGTAACTAAAAAGTCAAGTTTGATATCTGCAACTTCAAGGGTTTCGGTTTTCCATACACCAGTATTTTACCCTTTTCACCCCCTTAGGGGTCGAATTTCCAAAAATCCTTCCTTAGTGCTACCCTACGTCACAATAGAAACCCCTATGTAAAATTTCACGTTTCTAGCTCCAGTAGATTCGGCTGTGCGTTGATCGGGTAGGAATGAAATCACCCAGTTTCTAAACATTTCAACCCTTATTTTAACCCCTTTAATGTTAATTTTTAGACAAATAAAGTATGCAATTATTTTTGTTATTAAATGAGTTATTAAACTACCAAGTTTGAGAATTGTAACTTCAATGGTTTAGATTTTCCATACAACAGCTTTTAACCCTTTTCACCCCCTTAGGGGTAGAATTTCCCAAAATCCCTACTTAGTGCTACCCTCCGTCACAATAGAAATCCCTATGTAAAATTTCAAGTTCCTAGGTCCAGTAGTTTCGGCTGTGCGTTGATAGGTCAGTCAGTCAGTCAGTCAGTCAGTCAGTCAATCAGGTTCCTCTTTTATATATATAGATACAGTTGTCTTTTATGTAGAAACCTTTCCTTCAGATATTTTTGTAAACGATAAATGAATAACCACATTATTCATAGTTAGTTTATAAACCTATTTTAGTTATCGAATGTTTTGTCCCCTTTGTACTACTTTTGAATTCAGTTTGAGCGAAGAAGACAAAACAATCGATAACTAAAATTAAATAGGTTTTTAAACTGACTGAATAATATATAAATACCTTCGAAGAGTCAGTGTGAAAATAAAAAATAAAAATGTTGTAAATATATAAACAGTAGGTCAATTACAAGTACAAGCACTTATTGCTTATCCAGAATAGAAGTGCAAGTAGAGCAAGGCCTGGCTCGATTAAAACGTTGCCTCGAGTTGCCTTATCAATCTAATCATCATAACAGCTTTGACCTTAAATCCCCATTTAGCATTTATACTTTTTAATATTTTTTTTGTATATCGCCCAGTGTTAGCGGACAATGCCTTTGTCGGATATAAAATAATCCAATATCAATTACTTTGGCAAACAGTTATGAAGTGGTCTAGCTACCTGGGACATTTTATTGATCAAAAAACCTCACAATAAACTTTATTTCCATGGAATAAGGTTTATATTCTTTCACAAATGCAATTTGCGTCGCACATTGCCACAAAGTGACTCTTGAAATGTGTGCTAATTTATTGAAGTTTCTCTTTTTCAATTAAACTTACGATAGATAATTCAATATCTTGTAAAGTATATTAATCTCGTTGTATTTGTTACTGATAAGGCGTTGTTTATTTTATTACTAAAGCATCAATTTATTTTTATATTTCTAAAATATTAGTTTAATTTAAATATATATTGATTTTTTTATATCGCGGGGCATAACGAGTTATCGAAATAGTTCTACATCGGGAAAGCGCGGCGCGTCGTTGTTGGTATTACAACACATATTTAAGGCAACTGAAATATAATGGTCTAAAACTGAGTCTCTACAAAATACTATACCAGCATCCCAAGCAAAAACATCTTGTCGGTTCGCTTTGACGCGTTTGAAACTTAGCCGAAATCCGAAGTCAAGAGGCGTATAAGCGTCCTCGAAAATGTTCCTGCGTAGTTTCACGGTGCAACCTAAATTAACTTAACATCTTAGCTCCGTATCCAAACACAAAATGCACATTAATTATAAATAAATTATTTATTAAAATAACATGACTTAAATTAGTTACACGTCATTAAAATTATTGAAATATAAATTATACAAATACAAAACTTAAAAATAAAACACAGAGCATTTACAGAAATATTTACGCTAGGTTTACGAAATCTAGAAATGTTTAAGGTGGCTTATCTTACTGGTACACTCGTTTAAACAACTCATTTAGAATATAAAATTAAGCCAAAGTCTTATAAGTATTTTAAAGATGAATAAAAATACACAAAGGATTCGCGGCAAACAACCAATGAAAAATATCCGTAATTTATCATTGGAGATCGAACCTGTATACCGAGGTATACAAACCTAGCTTCTAAATTTCTAAGCAATTGCGTGGTGTAGTTATCTAATTGTAAATGAAGTGGGTAATTAAATAAAATCTACGACTTAGCAGTTACGTAAAATGCTAACCGTTTTCACGTTATCTCGAGAGGCGGCTTGTGGATAATCGCATTCATTACTAAATTGCATTGAGTTATAAGTGGATATTATCGGGGCGATTAAGTCAATGACTTAAAGGATTTGTAACTATAATAATATTGGCATCTGATCTTTCGAGTGGCTGACTAGCATGACGGCGGTCGATAAAATTATACCTATACTATATTCGTTGCCAATTGAATCCGTACGGTTTTCAGTCCCAATTGATATGTGGATCAATTTATTCTATGGAAATAACCTCGATGTGTATTTTAAAGGAAGTATTGTAACTAGACGGAGGTAACAGAACTGAGTTCAAGCTTTGTGTGACTTTTCACTTACTTAATGGGGATTGGAGAATGAAACCTTGTAGAAACTTGCGTACCTCAAGGTTGGTAACCACCCCAGGGTATGATTGATAAAAGCTTAATTTTTTAAAATCTCTATAGACCACCAATAGGACGTAAATATATTTACAGCATTCTAGTTTGCTTCTTTATGCTACGTTTAACAATCCAATGTAGTATTAGTAGTGTATCGAAAATTAGCCCCAAATTATTTTAATATTATTTCGGCGGAAAATTGTGTTGAGTAGGGAAAATGTGTTAGAAACTGACGAAACACATATTTCTCTTTTGAACCATTCAACAGTTATTTTAAGACGTATAATATGTTTATAAACGAAATAATTTTTACAATATGAAAGGTTCTTTAACCCCACGGCAACAAAATTTTCAAAGCGCTATTTTTAGTAACGGGTTTTCGAAGGATGCGAATTTTCTGACACAAACTTTTCGAGTGACCGATTACCTACGGAGCGGGCTATCGAAGGTTTGAAGGTTAGACAATGTAATACAATAGGGTTTTCCTACGAGTAAACATGTTTTAAAGTCTTCTGCCTTATCAGCCTTGAATTCAGAGGTTAAGTGGTAATGAAGAAAGAAGTCTGATCTTCTCACAGTAATTGCAAAATTAAAACGAGAATATAATATTCGTAGTAATTTTTAAATCTGTACAGATAAAATAAATCAAGTCTTTAGAAAACCATATAAAGAAAAAAAGTAATTATCAGTATCACTGTATTTGTTTTAGACAGTTGTTGTGACATTCTATACGAAAATGGGGCCAGCGTTTTTTCACAGACTCGACTGAAGGCTGTTATAAAAACATTCTCAAATGTTTTGCAAGATGTTTGGAAGTAAAGAAATACAACTGGGGCAGTATAATGGTCTAGTAGTACGGTTAATAAACACGTTATAACAATATTTGGAGAGGACCAGAGTCCATTAGCCGCCAAGAAAATGGCAGCCAACATGGCGCATATTGCCCGCATTTTGTGGAAGAAAAACGAAAGACTAAAGCCAACATATTAACTGTCTGGACGAAGCATTTAATGTGGCAATATTAAACTATTAATATCAATTGTTATCTTCATTATTTAATAATGATTACAATTTAGGGTTCAATTACATTTTCCGAAAATTGTAGATACCGACGTACGGTTTATTATCATTAGATAATTTTTATTTATTTCCATTTTGTTTTTAATTTAAGGCATTATTATTTTTGGTGGACCGTGAGTGTGTTTGAAAAACATATACAATCGTTTGACACGAAACAAATATCTAGATAACTGCAATAAGTCCTTACTTTTAGATTACTAAGCAACCAAAGGCAGATAGGAAGATGGATGCACCGCAATGTTCAATTTAGAAATGAATAGATTACTGTGGTTAGATTGCCGTTATTTAGGTACAGGAATAGCAATATTCTATAATACAATGATTTTTAATCTTCCATTAAAGTGTTTATTTATTTTAATTTATTTATATCTTTTATTGGACACTATATTTAAGCTTAACAAAAAAAATACATTACATTCGATAATAGTACAAAAGGCGGTTGTATCGCTCGAGGCAATCTCTTACCGACTACCTTGGGATGCAAATAAGAGAAGGATAAAAGAGAGGACAGTCAATAGTGCATCATTAGCTTAATAAAATATTAATAATATTTTTTACAGTGTTAGATATAAAAATGTAGCAATAGTACCTACATTTAATCAGAGATGGCGCTACTTACAATATACAAACAAGAGCAAAAGACGTTAAAACAATTATCCAAGTTAAAATAATTAACATCGAACAGTATTTCGCTTTTATTCTCTCGGCCTTATTCATAGACTGATTTAAATCTATTTTAGTTATCGAATTTTTTGTCTTCTTCGCCGAAACTGAATTCAAAAGTCGTTCGAAAGGGACAGAATATTCGATAACAAAAAAAAAGGTTTTGAATCTGTCTATGAATAAGGCCATCTATGTTTATTTTCATTCGTGAATACGATGCAATTTTCATTATAAAAGGAACTGTATACGTATAAGTTAAAAGTTAATTTTTGATCAACTTTATGGGCAAAATAAGCGTTGTTTGGACTTCCTGGAACGTACGTATGAATACTCCTAAGAGCTAATTGGGTGGGAGCCTTTTGAATATAGTTTATTTATGTCTAAAAGGATGGATCAAATGTATAGAGTCTTGGGTTTTAATCGCGGTATAGACTTTTATTGAATTGCCACGTGTTTATGTTGTTTGTGACCGGATATGAAGGAGACTGTATTCGGAACTTAATTTAATGATTTTACATACATAGGTACATAAATATCGCCTTTATCCCAAAAGGGGTAGGCAGAGGTGCAACTAGGATCCCACGATGTGATATCGCCATATCGGGCATAAATTCCTGACATCGGGCTGATAGTTAATAGAAAAATCCAATATCACTTTGCCCGACCCGGGATTCGAACCCGAGACCTCAGCTTTGTAGCCATACCCTAGTACAACTTCGCCACCGAGGCAGTCAGAGCAGTTAATGATTTTATAATCCTTGTAAAAGTCTTAATCACCATGGTGATGTAAAATAGAGCTTATAGGCCTGCTAAAGAACATCGATCACGTCCTTTACTTGCTGAGACCTGAAAAATAAATATATACTACATACATATACGGAGAGAAGTATTCTACAGAGAAGTATTCTACTAGACTAACTATTCTACTAGAGAAGTATTCTAGACATATATGGAGAGAAGTATTCTAAACTTAAGAACAATACAAAAAATCAGGAGCAAAGTAATCAGACAGAAAACAAACATCACACAAGCCCTTAAATTGAAATGGCAGTGGGCAGGCCACATATCGAGATACACAGACGCCAGATGGACAATCAATACTACAATGTGGAAAGGGCCAATTGGGAAAAGAAGGGTAGGAAGACCGAAAAGACGATGGGCTGACGATATAACTGAATTCATAGGAAAGGACTGGCAAACTATCGCCAAGGACAGAGATGAATGGAAAAGACTGGAGGAGGCCTTCATCCGAGGAGGGGTCCATATCCAATAGCAAAAAAAGAAAAAAGAATAACTACTTCTTACTAACAATTAGACAATAAGCAAATAAATAACCAAACACTAACAAACAAATGTCAAGTAAAAAAATGGAAACCAAGGATAAAGGAATAAAAGGCTTTTTTATTTTATTTATTTATACATATACAGTATTTTATGATAGCCTCCGTGGCACACTTGGTTAGACGCTAGTTATGAAACGAAAGGCCACGGCCCGGGTTCGATCCTCGCACTGAGATAAATGTTTGTGAGGCCCACAAATATTTCGGGTCTGGGTGTTTGTGAGACCGAAAAGACTCGTATTTCTAATACCTGCGACACAGGACTTAATTGATCTTAACGTGGGGTCAGGACTACATGTTTTGGGTGTATTTATTTATTATTTATTTATTTATTTAAATCTTTATTGTACACAGTAAAATAACATACAGAAACAGAAAAAAAAACAGTATAAATGGCGGTCTTATCGCATAAAGCAATGTCTTTATTTATTATTATTTAGTTATTTATTTATTATTTATTTACTTACACAGTTGGAATATAGTGTATGATTTTAGTAAAGAACGTAAGTATACTTATATATATATACAAAAAAAACAATATATACACCCAACTGTAACGCAAATAGAAATCATTCAAATCTTGTGGGGGTCTAAGAAAGTAAGACAGTCTTTTGTGTTTCTGCCATTATGGTGATCGATCCTGCTGGGTTTCTCACACAAGCGGCTTCATTCGGTCACTTCTCTCGTCCAACCAACTTTTTCTCAATTTCATTCCTCTATTTCAATTCTACTTTATGCTTCACAGAACAACATAATCGTACCTTTGTTACATCGAAAGAACCTACATGTTTTTAGTATTTCATTCCATTTGTGCCTAAAAAAGTATTCGTGTTTCAAAGCTTTTGTCGATTCGGTAGAGTGACGCACAATATAAGCCTTTTAGCATTTTGTGCTTTGTGCGACACCAGTTTGGCCTAAAAGTGGTCATTATTTAGTTCCGATAATAAACGATCCAAACAATATTGAATAGTGCGCAGGAATTTAATATGTGGGTTGTCAATCGTTACCCTTTCTCGTCGAATTTTTGTTGCACGGTCTTTCATTGTTTGTTATTTGACAGCCTCCGTGGCGCAGTTGGTTAGACGCCGCCTGTGAAACGAGAGGCCGCGGGTTCGATCCCCGCACCGAAACAAATGTTTGTGTGATCCACAGGTATTTGTTCCGGGTCTGGGTGTTTGTGAGACCGAAAAGTCTCTCGTAGTTTCTGATACTCACGACACAAGACTCGATCTTAGTGTGGCGCCACGGCGGCTGTCGACACTATATTTGGATTGTACTGCACATACTATAAGTATTGTAGTGACTCTCATACGAAATAAAACATGCAGAATATTATTTTTCCTCTTGTTGTATTGACTTGTTTTCAGTGTTCTTTAATTACCCATGTGATACATAAAGCGTTTTATTTCATTCCCAATACCAAGTCTACACAATGACTTAGCTAAAGAGAGGCACTGGTTAGCTCATAAAGGCATCTGGGCAATAGTTGTGAGTGCGAAGTGGTGTACGCTCTCGGCGTATATGTAAACACTAAGTCGAGACTCCGCGGGGGGCGGCTAACAGGGTCACACGGCGGCGCAAGTGCCGGCTAATGCATACTGTGATAACCAGATAGATGTTTATTTATATGGCAATAAATTAATAACTAAAAAATAATTATACTTTGAGATATGCTCGGACAAACATACATATGAAATTAGGCATACGTAATCAGACGCTGGTGTAGACTAACATATCCAAAAACTGTACAATTTTGATAATATTACATACATACAGGTTGATAAGCCCCAAATCCTTGCTAAAGAACACCGTTTCCTGCCCAGGATGTTTCGCGAGGCTATTGAAATTAAAAAACATCCAAATTTCAATATAGAAGATGGCTTGAAGCTTGCACCATCATGGGATCCAATTCTACATTTGATTAAATCGGAACCCAAAAGACCAGCTGCCAGACCTCAAGACACAGTGAGCTCCTTCTGCGTAGATCGGATCGCAACAACTAGTTAACTTTTTAAATTAGCTTTTTTAATTTAATAATTGAAAATTAAGGGTAGTTTAATTGTAACAGTCACAGAGCAGATGACTAATACCTCAGTCTGCCCCGTGACCACGAAAGCTGAAAAGCAATCGAAACGTCGGGAAGTTAAAAAATGTAAAAATTAAACCAAATCGCGATAAAATCCGTAAAAATAGTTTTATTTCAAGAATGTTTTGTCCCTTTCGAACGACTTTCGAATTCAATTTGAGCGAAGAAGCCTATGAATAAGCCCGGTAAAGTTTAGCAACGTTTCTAATATTCTTCAGGTGTTACAATGTTCATGTACTGTACAGAAAAAAAAACATATTTGTAAAACTCAAAATATTGTATAAAAGCTTGCGTTTTTATCAAATTTTATTTTTCCAAGTAGAATTTACTTCGGTCTGTTGATTTTTTCATTGTGTTTTTCTAGGGTTGGGTGCGTACTTAAGAAACATGTAAGTGACCTCTTATACTGAGAATTTGAAGTAATATTGTTGGTGCTACAGTTTTGTACGTATTTGACCGCACTAAGAAAAAAAAAATATGTAGACTACAAATATTTTTTTAGGTTTGATGTTGTTAGACCGAAAAGTCTAGTTTTTTTTTTATCGCGATGAATGTCGAGACGAGCATGCCATTCGCCTGATGGTAAGCGATACGACCGCTCAGGGGCAGTAGCAAGACCAAACATCACCACCAATTACAAGACAATGCTTGGTATTCCACTGCGCTCACCATACTAAGACATAAGACGTTAAGTCTCATTTATATGTCCAGTAGTTACTCTGGCTACAATATCCTTCAAACCGGAACATAACAGTGTATTTACAACGAGACCATATGACTCGCACTATCAGAAAGTTATAAGATCTCATGTAGAGCCAAGCTTCTTACTCTTCACACCCTAAATCTACAAGGCCTAATAAAAGGGTGTATTTATTTTATTGATTTCCCACAAAAAACATTAGACAGATGACCCATGTTAAAATACACAATTTACAGAAAACATTGTAGGCTTAACACAACATGAAAAGCATTTCATGTCATTAGCAAATGCAGTGAGAAATGCCAATACCAAGATGCATATTTATGCGGAACCCCTTTTCCAGTTACCAACTCATTTGGCAACAAGATTTTTAATGTTATGGAAGGACGTGCGTTGTAAGATTCATTGACTTCAAGAGTTTCAACTGAAATTGTCACTATTTCATATGGAAATGTTCAATTTTCGTAAGTTGTAGTAAAAAGATAGAGTTTTGGTGGCTTTTCTAACGAATCTGAATTGTTATTGTAAAGTATTTTTATAATAAGTATGGGGTGGGGAATTAATGTTGAAATATGATATAACATGAGTTTTTAATCACGTAAAAATAGTTTTCAAATAGCTCTCATTTTCATTGTTTAATTAATTTAATAACCCTTGCCTTCATCTTCATTTCAGATATTATGATGAGGTTTTTCGCGTTTGTCTAAGTCTCGATTAACTCTGTATTGTTCTGATGTATTAAGCACATCTACACCGTAGAGTTTGATTGAGATCTATTCAGTAGTTTGTGCGAGAAAGAGTAACAACGTTTCCATTCTCACAAAGTTTTAAATGATTATAACATTGGAAGGATTATTTTCTAACGTAGCTGAGTTGATATTTACTTTGCTTGTATAATGTTACAAAATCACACAATCTTGGGTTTTGAAATCTCAATTGATACCAGGATCTCATAGTTATCTGCTAAGTAATTAATAACTTACGGAGATTTACTCTTAACTTATTTACGTTTACTGTTAAGTTTTATACCATTTGTTTTTTATATGTATAGTCATCTACATTTTTTTTTATTGCCGTGTAGGCAGACGAGCTAGCGGCCCGCCTGATGGTAAGCGGCTACCGCTGCCCATAGACCTTCGCAATGCTACATAATAGTGATCAACATTTGTGTCATTTGGTTTTGATAAGTAAGTAATACAACGAAATTGAACTTATAAATACAAATACATACAGTTAATGGTTTCTAACTAACTCATCACAGTCTAGACATTACGCTAAAACTTAATAAGAATACTCTCTATAAACTGAAAACTATTTTCAGTACCTCACAGTGTAGTCATTACAGCTAAATTGTCGAAACTTCAAGTCTCGGAATTTGCATGCAGCTCGTCTCGAGTAGCTGACGCAGCTAATTAGCTGCCGCGCCGTGCCAGCGTTGGTAATTGACATTTGAACGAATGTTGGCGCAAATACAGGCTTCTTTGTCGAATGCTTTGACAATAGAACGTGTTGCGTATTTTGTGTCGGAGTTATTGAATGGTAACATACATTTAATGGCTTGATGCAGTCTTTGTAATAATTAAGACATGTATTTGTAAATTATAGTTAAATTTTGATTTAAATATTGTAAAGAAAAAAAAAAAGAAAGCAAAGATGCTTCTTCCATTGCGAGGAAGTGTTACTAACAGTCTAAGGCTTTTTTATGTAGGTAAAAGGGTCGATGTCAAGCGTACGAACAATAATTTACCTATGATTTATCTTAAGACAAATAATTGCATAAAATATTTTAAGTATATTAACATTGTTGCGGCTAGTTGCGGCGACCCTAAATTATTGAAGATAATGTACGATTGACGCTACTGATATTTTTTTGCCAGTACCTACAGGACAAAATATACCTTAGTGATGAGATACCCACGCAAAGATTAAAATATGAAGTTAGCATCGCGCCTTACCTACAAACTCGATATTGCGGTAACATTAGAGCTGAAACTCAAATATTGCTCTTAGACCTTTCTAGGCGCTGTACACTAGATGTTTTACTGTACAAGGGATGGGAGATGTGCGCATTTCTATTACTGATCTATCTATTGGGCTTATGGGTTCACCTCTCTATCTTAGGTTTGTGTCTACGGTCTACCCATCTCACGATAGGTCCACCAGGTCAACAATTGGTTAAAGTCACTGGCTAATGTTATCCACAAATTGAATGCTAAATCTAATTTAACTTTGAGTCACATATTTCATAATACATTTTTAATCGCTGGCTTTAATTATGAACTTAAACATCGTAAAAATACATGCATTCCTAAGAATTTTCCAGATGAGTTTCATACTCATATTGCGTCGATCCCATGAAAGTGTGGTATAAGAGCAGGCGCAAGGGCAAATGTAATGTATACGAGAAGTTAGAATTAAGTGATTGTCTACTTCCCTTTATATCATTTTCACTCTCTCTTTCTCTCTCTTTAGCTCCAGAAAGTCTTGAACACAGGTCTTCCTAAAAGATTTTCATAGCAACCTGTAGAAAGCGGTCTACATCCAGCAACTTCCTGCAATTTTAGTTAGGTTGTCTGTTTTTGCATATTGACTTTCGACGCATCGTTTAATTATTATTTTAATTTATTTGTCTGTAGTATTTACGACTCCTCTAAACAATCAACACTTCAAAAGACAATACTTAAGCAAAACTAGGGCCCGCAGTGGAGAGGCTGACAAACATTGAAAACGCTCCGCGGTGCCAGTAATTCTCTTTGAGTCTATTTGAGTTCCTTTGGACGACAGAAACTTGTGCCGTTGTGGATTCTGAGAAAAGTTCAATGATTTATTCCAACAACTGCTTACTTGACAATAATATGTCTGTGTTGTTGTCTTATTTTAGAGTATTAAGAGTAGCTTAAGTTCATAAAAAACATAAGCTAATAAAACTATCTTTATAAGAATATAAAATTCTGTACTAGCACCCCGATCCAGCTTCGTCTAGATGCACATATGAATTGACTCCACCTTACACCAGAACATCTTATTTAGAGTTAAAATTTTCCTAAACATTTTTAAAACCTTCAATTATTTTTTTTGTTCCAACTAGGAGTATTTATGACTCTGGAAATCCATTATTAAAAAGAAAAACAGTGTGGAAATAATGTTTATAATATTATAATCACGACACAGCAATTCTAGTGTGAGGAAATGTTTTATTTTATTTTATTTATTTTATTCATTTAAGGACCTCCAACGAAGGATACACGGCATTATAAAATAAACACAATGGTGTAGCATTATTCTAGATTACATTGTGACGTGATCTTCAATTACAATGTTGTTAGAAACTAGAGAAAATCAATTTAATCTTATGCAGTATGCATCATAGAAGAAGTTGCATTCTCGCCTGGAAGGTAATGACACAGAGTAATGATTTAAATCTTACGCACTTACGAAACAAAACAGTGATTAAAAAACATCTGTTTCAAGAGTCGTATTTTTGATATTTTATTTTTGATAAAAAATATTATCTAGAGGAGGGTAGTTGTTGTAGTTATCTTGTGCCATCTTGCGGGAGCAATAGTTCAGTTTCTCGTGTACCCTTCCTAAAGCATAGTGCGTGCTCCGTTGCCGCGCTCGAATTCTTTGCTAACTTAGATTGTTTTGTGGACAATATAGTGCAAGTGATGTTGAGTGCTACAACGATCACCGTTTTTGTCGGCGTCGTCCAGCCAGCTTCATAAGCGAGATTCCGGTGAGTGATATAAATGGGCCATATTCAGTGGCGGCGTAAAGGGGGGGCGATGGGGGCGGTCCGCCCCGGGTACCAAGCACCAAGGGGTGACAACGACAACCCGACAAGCGACAACAAACGAAGAGCGTGGACCACGATCGTGGGCGAAACGATCCTGTTCGCCACCGCCTACAAAGAAGGACGACCTTTTTTTTTTTTTTTTTTTTTTTTTCGCTACAAACAAAAAAAGTCTGATCTTATACGAGCACGAAAAGTCCGGAGTAAGCATGTATAGTATTTACTATTTGGTGTCATATTTTAGGTAGGGGTGCTCAATACGAAACCGCCCAGGGTGCCAACCTACCTTACGTGTATTTACTATTTGGTGTAATATTTTAGGTAGGGGTGCTCAATACGAAACCGCCCAGGGTGCCAACCTACCTTACGTGTATTTACTATTTGGTGTAATATTTTAGGTAGGGGTGCTCAATACGAAACCGCCCAGGGTGCCAACCTACCTTACGCCGCCACTGGCCATATTGTTATCGTTTGTTACTGTAAAGCCCCATTTACACGAGAGAGTTTCTCGCCTCGAAGACACGAGTACCGTAAGGATGTAAAAAAGTTGCATCGTGTCAACATTTGTCAGAACACGATAATCTATGGCGGTTATGTCATGCGATAATCGCATACGATTCTCGCCGCGGGAAACTCCACGTGTAAATGGCGTTTACGGTTTTGATCACAGAACTGTCTACTTATTTGGAACTATAGTTAGGAAGAATCATAAATGTGTTTTCCTAGACTTGGAAATCGAACTCAAACGGTTTCTACAAAATCCAATCCGCAATCCTTTCTTGGAATAAGTTATAGGGCGTCTTCCTTGACTTGGAAATCAAAGCCAAATACTTTTATTAATTCTGCAAAGACATTACAAAATAAAATCCGTTAACCTTATTTTCTAAGCGAATTCAGTGAGCTATAATGTCGGTAACGCGTAGGAAGCCGTCGGTTATTGCGAGTGATGGAACATCCTCCAGTGGCAATGTTTTTGACATTCACCTTTCATTACAATGTTTTTGTTTACATACGAGTGGTTCACGCGACGGCTCGGAAGATATTTTTCAGCATTTCCAGGTATGATACACAGACGGATAAATATTTGAATATTGGATGATTTTAGGTCTAAGTACTTACTGTAAATTTGAAAATGTTACAATAATAATGATATCATCTACATTTTTTTCTATAACTCATAATGCGTTTTTATATGATTGTCAAACAAGTTCATAGATTTTTTTATCTAATTCAATATTTTACCTGACACTATTATTGGCCGTATATATTAGACAAATAATAATGAACATACATTTGTAAAATCCAATATTACAACATTCTCAGTTATGTCCAGCAGAGAGTTGGTACTACTTATAAAACATATCTATATACAATACAATATACCAACTTATGTCTCAGGATGGCGAGCGCAGAGGAATGCCAAGTATTGCTTTGTATTTCATGGTGTTTGGTTTGGCTACTGTCCATGAGCGGTCATTATGCTTACCATCAGGCGTATGATCTGCTTGCCTCGCCATTCATCGCAGTAAAAAAATATCTTTCTATTATAGCCCTAATAAGAAGCTGCTTCAATTTTAGGCAGATGTGGTATAGACTTTATAATATTAATACTATTTTTCACGTACACAATATTTATATTTACAAACTATCTTGTAAGAATTGAAACGAAACTGTACAACTTTGTATTCAAAACGGCAGTTAAACTTTGATTCGCAAATAAGACGCGTCATTCCCGAGTTTATGTTGTTTGGGTCTGACAAAACGCAATTTGTGCCGACGCAGTAGTCTAGTCAGTGGCCTCAATTTAGTCGGTCACAATCTAGTTAGTCAGCCCTAGTCTAGTCAGTCGGCTCGTCTTTAAAACGCGGCGCGACGTAAAAGCTTGGGCATTAAGAAAGCGGCATATTAAATGGTTCATAGACCACAGTTTATTGCGCTTTTTCTTCGTGAAATTTGTGCGAGCTTAAGCTTATATTAAATATGTATAAGTCTCTGTGTTTGTTTAACTTTCACAGTGAGTAATTTTGTTATTTTTTAGATCCTTTGGGTAATCAAGGTGTTTTGACACTGTAATGAGATGTATGGAGGTGTACGTTGTTGACCTCAAATGGCTACTTTGAAGGTCGGGTCTTATGAATGTCCAGGTGTTGTGGGTTTCCATAGATTGTGCTGATTATATTCTTAGATGACTCTTTCTCTTGTGCTTAATTTGTCCTGTATAAAATGTTATATGGTTATTTATTTGTGCGATAACAAAATATTGAATAATAAATTATTAATTTTTCTAAAGTTGCCTGCTTTACGAGAGAAAGGTTGTGATGAAAAGTCTTGCGGGCAGATGAAGAGATTACAAAATTAAAGCGGCGTACAATTATAATTGGCTAACGAAACGAACGTTAAAAAAATACTTTGAGAGAAGTCAGTAGCCTATGATAATGTTGATGAAACTTTCATTAACATAAACGAAAAGTCGTGTCAAACAACAGCCTATAATCGACTGTAGGCTGGTTGGCTCCACTTCAACAAATAATTTAACACCGTTACCAAAGTTTTGCAATTCAAGATAGTTAACTTGGCTGAGACAGGGAGTGGGCGGGAAACTGCGGGAATTTGGCACCAACACTTACATTTTGGCTGGAGAGTTTCTTGATACGATAACATATTTATGTTATATTAGGCAGACTTAATCACGATTTGGACATGTGCTATCATTGTTATTAATCACGTATTTTGCTTCGTCTGTCACCGACAGATTTGGGTTTGTCTAATAAATTACGACGATAACGTATTTCGTAATACCATTTTTGGTTCTATCGTATCAGGAGTGTTGGACAGAGTATTTAGTTGTTTGTTAAGTTTTTCTTGAACGGCATGTAAAGTATTGTATAGTAGGTTTGATAATACCAGTCGCAGTAAAGTCTTGATTCAATTTTTCACACAGTCGACCTCTATTGTTGGTGGGTGCTATTCATTGTGAATGACTGCATCCAAAGAAAATATTACAATTTCTATCTAGAAAAAGCTTTTGCCTGATGTCAGTTCTTTCTGGAATTTGTATCACTTTAGTCGCGTTTTAATTTAATATGTTATAATAATTTATATAATTTCATTGCGTGTCTCATGCCAGTGTTTCGTAATAAAGGTTTAGTAAATACGAAAATCTGTTGGAAAATGGTGATTTAAAAAATCTCCCTACTGGACGACGCTGAAATCCCAGTCTTTATTAACACTAACGTTTGCCGACAGAACATTGAATAACATGCGAATAGACGGGAATTCTACGAATCCGATATAGACTCGGAATACACACGCATCCGAAGGATTTCATTAGAGCACATTGTTTGACTAACACCGACGCGGTTGATTGCAGTTTTATTGAATTTAGGAATGGTTTTGCAATACTTTTTGACTTTTGTAGTCCGTGAAAATTTTGGTTTTAATTAATCGCAGTGTGAGGAATCGTATGTTTGTTTCTGGCCTTAAAATAAATTACGATTAGGAAAAAGGTAGGTATTTAAAATTATTATTGAACAAGATTCTTTGCTTTCTGTATGACAGATAATGTCTTTAATTTTAATGTCTTTAATATTAAAGCATTCATTGTAGTTTAAAAAATGCGAAATTATTCAATTAAATATTTTTTAAACACATAAAAGGTGGAAAAGCGCCCATTGGAGGAGGCCTATGTCTTGCAGTTGAGTACTATTTAGGCTGATGAATTATGATGCTAATTATTAAAGTTTGATCCCTCAAAATATCGACTATACAAGCGTACCATACAAGCGTAGAACCATTCAATATTTTACCGACTTATTTCACACTAGCGGCTCAGCCCGGCCTCGACCGGGTGCAGATAGTTTTTGAGTCCAGACCACATCAACAACATATTATAGTTTTCGCACTGCACGCGATGTAAAGAATATTTTAGGTATATTTCACACCTTGGATTACACTATTGGAGTTTTAGTAAGGAACCCTACAATTTTTGAAAACATAATATAGCCTATGTCACTCGAGAACAGTTTAGCTTCCCAACAGTGAAAGAATGTTTCAAATTGATTCAGTAGTTGCGGAGCTTATTCAATGCAAACAAACAATCAGATGTTTCCTCTTTATAATACTTTTAGTATATATTCCAACAAAGACATATAAATTGTTAATGCTTTATCTCCGTGTTTACATTGTAAAGGTATTGACAACATTTGGGTTAAACACGAACATACGTGACTAAAATACACCAATGAATCATAAAATAATTTTTAATAAAAAAATAAAAACCGACTTCAAAGTGCCACTACAAAGTAACAAATAAAATATATTTCATCGTACTAGTACCCAATGATTAATGTTCTTATTGACTTGACTAGCTAACAAATCTTAAATACGTAATATTTTGAAGGCGGGTCGCTAAGTGTCGAACATGTACGCCTTACGCTTAACATTAATTTGTGTAAGTAATTATAGCGAAAAACACGCAAGATTTACACGGAATATGAATTTGTCTTAATATATCAGGCCGTAATTGTCCACTGTTGAGCATGGGACACAACATACCCTTTCTTGTACTTAAATGCCTTTATGTCATGCAGGTTTCCTGACTATGATTGAAATATATCACTGTTAAAGAGTATGGTAATTGAATATCATCAACACACAAGTGACTCCGGTGGTCAACCGTCTCGTGGATCATATCTAGATAATTATCAACAGGCTACCATACACATGTAAGACACATAGAAATTCTATCAAAACTTCAATAAATTTACACGTAGGATTAGCACATTATATTCATTTGTGTTTAATTTACTTATGTGCCTTTCTGAGCCAACATTGCAGGATCTAGGTACATGTAATATCAAATGGTGTAACATTTGCTTAAATTTATACGTGTTTGATATTTAGCGACCCGCCTTCAAAATATTACGTATTTAAGATTTGTTAGCTAGTCAAGTCAATAAGAACATTAATCATTGGGTACTAGTACGATGAAATATATTTTATTTGTTACTTTGTAGTGGCACTTTGAAGTCGGTTTTTATTTTTTTATTAAAAATTATTTTATTTGTCCCTTTTTAGTTTTGATAGGCATCGTAATGATGAGAAAGGTGATCATGATATAATCAAAACGATGTCTTTAAAATTTACGAATTCTTCAGACCAAACATGATATTATTGCTGTGAAATTATGAGAAGATTGTAAGTCATTATAATCATAATATCCGCTATAATTAGATACTGACCAGGTCGGATTCTCTTAGTTTACGTCGGTAATTTACGTATCTATTTCTCTCACTCTCCCTCTTCTTCACCTACTGTTTATAGTAAAACTTTTATATTGAAAACGAAAATTAATTGTATCTATTACTTACCCCCCCCCCCTACCCGCCTTTCCCCTTTTACCCCCCCCCCCCCCCCCTTTGTAGTAATACACTTATACTGAACCAGGTGCAAAAAGAATTTTTGCTGTACCGTTCAATTTTGAGGAGTTCTGCTCTTCAGGTCCGAAGATATTCATCAGGTCTTCACCATTTTTTAATGACACAAATCTAACATATCATACTTGTCGACAAAATAGTTTATTTCTACTCGTTTAAGTACTGCCCGAAATATTGACTATTTACATTCGTATCTATTTTCTCTCCCCCCTCCACACCCCTCCACACCCCTTTTAACCCCCCTCCCCCCCTTTGTAGTAATACATTTATACTGAACCAGGTGCAAAAAGAATTATTGCTGTACCGTTCAATTTTGAGGAGTTCTGGTCTTCAGGACCGAAGATATTCATCAGGTCTTCACCAATTTTTTATGGTACCAACCTAGTATATCATGCTTTCGGACAAAAAAGAAATTTTTAAAATCGGTTCCCAAATACCAGCGTAATCGAGTAACAAACATACAAAAAAAAAAAAAAAAATTCAGTCGAATTGATTACCTCCTCTTTTGAAGTCGGTCAAAAATATTTCTTGGCAAAACATTTCAATAAAACAAATTCCGACCATAAACATGAAATTTAGGGCACGTGTCGGCTTACTCATTTGTTCGAGGGCCGAAAACACCTATATTTCACCCGAAAGTTGGTTAATCCCTCAAATTAAATTATTGTTTCGTTCAAATCCGAGGGCAACATAAATTGTCGGTATCGAACGAAGCCCTGAGCTTAGACGCTCTTGTGAATGATTTTTATTGTGATTTATCAATTGTTTAGTTGAAAAAGTTTTTATATTAAAAGATGGTTAATAATTAAAGTTTTGTTTTCTGACTTATTGTTGTTATTTTGTTTGTTTATTAGGGCACTACCAATTATTTATTTTTTGACTTGAAACAAATGGCCGGTTTATGTGTTCTACCAACCTGTAATATGCCAGCGTGATGGAGATCATATTATTATGTCTTGAGTGATATAGATAATATTGTGAGATATTTTAAAATAATAAACTCACACCGGTTTCCGAAAAGGGGTAGGAGGTTCTCCTAGTAGCAACCAAGAAACCCAAGTTTCACCTTGCGTGTTCCGTCCCACAATGTGATGGGGGCGAGCCTCTCGCCATACCAAGCACAAATTACTGACTCTGGACTGATAATGAATAGGAAAATCTATTACTTTGCTCGACCCGAGATTCGAAACCGAGACCTCAGCTTTGCAATGATACTGTAGTAAAACTGCGCCACCGAGGCAGTCGGGTCACGCGGGTAAAATCTAGTATATATTTATATCCATGTTTAATCAGGAAACGAAAATTCTGTTTGATCACAGATATTATTCATAACTTCACGTTTCAAATGAACATTGACGATTATTTGAATTCGTGAATATTTCAAGCCAATATTTGTGCCCGTTTTGTTTAACTATAAATATTTACCTACATTATTGTTTAGTCTATCCTTTGTGGGACTTATATTTATTAATTGTATTAGTAGGTTGTCGTTCTAACTACGATGGAATAGGTCGTGAAATAACCTCGCTTACCATAGAGTTATTCATAAGAATACCATATTTATTTGATGTGGTTCAACCAAAAGACCAGCGACGCGGACTAGGAACTTATCCGTCTCAATCTTTGGCGCATCTTATGCTCAAATGTGACCAGTAGGCTAACTCACGTAATTTCTTGACGCATCGATCAAGTTACGATGCAGTTGCGGTTAGGTTTACGTCTTAATCGTACGTACGTCAAAATGGTATTCTTGTAATTGTTTAGCTGCGCGTAAGATATGCATAAACTGCGCATGTGCTGCACGTTGGTCGGACTAAACTGTCATTGGAGACGTCAAATGAATAGGTAAATACCAATCAGGTTGCGATCTGAATCACGCATGTATAAAACGAGCAGCAGTAGAATACGCTAAAGCGCTCGCGTGACGCGAACTTGACGCGAGCGTATCTGACAGCGGTTGTCTAAATTACGAGAATACGAAAAGGGCCGTTTTGATCGAAACTTAACTGCAACTGCACTGCAACTGAACTTATTTAATTACGTGAATAAGCCTACAGAACAGTCGTTGGGCTTGGCAGTTGTAATAGACAATTTAATAAGCTGTTTGCTCTTACGCCGCTTCTTAGATAAAGTACAACACGGCATGCAGTGGCTTCACTATGCTATTGAAAGCCTCCGTGGCGCAGTTGGTTAGACGCCGGCTGTGAAACGCGAGGCCGCGGGTTCGATCCCCGCACCGGGGCAAATATTTGTGTGATCCACAGGTATTTTTCTCGGGTCTGGGTCTTTGTGAGACCGAAAAGTCTTTCGAAGTTCCTGATACCCACGTCACAAGACTCGATCTTAGTGTGGGGTCTGGACCTATGTATGTGACTGTTGGGTGTATTTATATCTTATTTGTATGTTGTCCAAGTGCATGCGCGGCTACTGCTATTCTGTTTACTGCATAAACATCACACACATACAAACTTCATTTTTACTGCCTTTTTCATAGAGAATTTTAAAATCTATTTTAGCTTTCGAATGTTTTGTCCCTTTCGAACGACTTTTGAATTCAGATTGAGCGTAGAAGACTAAGCATACAATAACTAAAATAGGTTTTAAAACTGTTTATGAATAATTTCGATAGTGCTCACGAACACTTAGCCCATTGGTGCATCGTCGATTTCTCAAAAGCAATCTGATAAACCAAAGGAAATACTAGAGTAAAGCGGACGCTTCACGCCGGTTTTCTGTTTCATTTACTATCAGCGGACCCTAAGCTCGACTGCCTAGGTAAAAAAAACTATTATTCATTCCCTAGACTCCAATTATATTAAACCTGGTACTGGCGAACAGCAGGGGTTTGTCAAAGCAGTTTAAGTTAGTTAGCTTAAGGGTATTCCGAATGCGGACAGATCTTGCTTTGAACAAGAAGAACAAACGAGAATCGTAACGTTTTATAAAAAGAAACGCCTCAACAAATTTTGTTTTGAATTATCTCTTAAAGAAATTGCTTACACTGAAATTATAAATTGTAGTTGCGTAAATTGTAGAAAGTCAAAGTTTTGTACGTTGGCATTAAAACTCTGTTCTCGGTCTTGGCAGTTGGTTTTGTTTTATATAAATATAAATTATAATAAAACACCATCATTAATAGCATATTTATTAAAACAATCGATAAAAAACATAGTGGAACCAAAAAATGACTGAACTTAAATAATAATGTTGATCATTGCAATGGATTTTTTTGTATCAGCGCATATACGTATGCAATCGAGGGTATGATTGAGAGAGGTTAGGCCATATAGTCCACCACGCTGGCCTACTGCGGGTTGGCGGACTTTACGTACCTACCATAAAAATTCTTACACACACACATGACTCCGAGTCTGAGGTGTGCAGTGGGATTTGAACTCGTAACCACCGCGAACATGTTGGCAATCGCGTTGGGTCCGTTTACAAACAGTTCACGGCGCACTATTGATTTAATGGATTAAATAATTTATTTTCATTTCATAAAGTATTCGTAAGAATGTAAAAAGATACATTTTAGAGTATCAAATTATCCCTTGAATTTATATCCTTTTAACAATTTGAAGTCCTCTAAATAGCTCTATAGGAGAAGATACAATAACATTGTTTCTTGAATTCCAAGATACATTAATAGTCTTAGCGTTATTTCTTCATGCTACAATAATGTAAACATTGTTAAATCTTTGACTATGACCGAAAGATCTAATTAAGAATTTAATTTCCCGTGTAAAGGATAAATGTAGTCATCCACAAGTATTGAGTTACTCGGGATCTTTTCATTATGAACTTAATTAAAGGGAAGTTTAGTGAAACAGAGTGGATGTAATTAAGATGAATTTCATTTGACAAGGGACACGCGCAGACGAGTCCATTTCATATAAACCGTTTAAAATTTCGCTTGACAAAACAAATTATAATTTGGTTGATGAATGAGTTAGGACTGCCTCGGTGGCGTAGTTGTTCTACGGTACGACAACAAAGCTGAGGTCTCGGGTTCGAATCCTGGGTTGGGCAAAGTGATATTGGATTTTTCTATTAATTATCAGCTCGGCGTCAGGAATTTGTGCCCGATATGGTGATAGGCTCGCCCACTATCACATCCTGGGACGGAACATACCAAGCGAAATGTGGATGTCCTGGTAGCACCTCTGCCTACCCCTGATGGGAAAAAGGCGTCAGTTTATGTATGTATGAATAAGTTATTTTTGGTCTAAGTATTTGTGAAAGTGCTGATTAGACGCTGGATTTGTTATTTTTGAGCAGCAGCTGGTTTATTGAAGTTCAAACAATGTTATGTGATTTTAATACTACATCGCGACGTCAATTATAGGATCAATAAGAAATAAAACAATTTAATACATTAAAATTTATTTTATCATGGACTGCTTACGTCTTGCGTCATATCCGGTAGCTTTGTTGAAGAAAACAAGTGTTACTTATTTAAAAAAAAAACATTGGCTAGAAATAATTAATCTTCATCATTTTTCTCAGCCACAGGAAGCACACTGCTAAAAGTGACCGCTTTAAAGGATCTCCCAAGCAAACTGTAAAAAGCGGCATGTATCTAGTAACATCCTGCAAAATTAAGGTATACAAATAAATAAATAAATAATAAATAAATACACCCAACAGTCACATACATAGTCCTGACCCCACACTAAGATCGAGTCTTGTGTCGTGGGTATCAGAAACTACGAGAGACTTTTCGGTCTCACAAACACCAAGACCCGAAACAAATACCTGTGGATCACACAAACATTTGTTTAGGTGCGGGGATCGAACCCACTGCCTCTCGTTTTACAGCCGGCGTCTAACCAACTGCGCCACAGAGGCTGTCTATGTTCCCAGAATAAATAAAAATTATGAAGTGTTTCGCATATAAATTAAAAACATAATATTATGTTATAGTGACTGAATCTGGTTAATGTCGGTTAGAACTGAAGTTGTATACAGTTTGGGCTACACCATTCGTACGATTACACAGAAACTTCGTATACAATAAATTGAAACTAACCTACCCTTTAAGTTAGTAAACTCTTATCTCTGTCGCACCATAAACCGGGCGACGTTTGCTCACATGACCCATCTTCTAAATGTCCTGTAAGTAAGTCATACTCAATTGATTTTGAACGTTTCAAAATCAATTGAGTATGACTATGGTAATGATCTAGGGATAAAAAATGTCATTCTGACACACGTAAGTCCGTTCTTTGGGCAAGTGTAAAAACAACAAAATCAAAAAGTATGTTTTGATACTGAACGGATTTCGATGGAATTTGGTATGGAGGTAGCCGATACCCTGGATTAACACTTAGGCTTCTGTGTATCCCGAAAAATTTAGTGTATCCGTGGGATGAGGAAGAAATTCCGATATATTTGTTACTTTTTTATACTCAAAGGGATGGGATGGGACTGGATTACACGCCTTGAGTGAGAATGAGACGGGACGGGCGGGATATAATGGGACGGGACGGGACGTTATGGGAAATTCCAAATAAAGTTAATCACGAAGACGAAGTTTGCGCGCAGAAGCTAGTTTGTAATATATTCAGGATTGTATCAAAATGTTATAAACAAGTTACAAGATGTGGAATCGATCGTAGCAACTCAAAGTTCAAAAACCGAGACGCCGCGCGGGTAACGTTATTTAACATTATTTTGATAGAGAATAAAATCTTGCTATCATGTACAAAGACAATTTCGTTTTAATATTATTTAGACTTCTATATTTTATTTGTAAATTGAAAGCACTAATGACAATTGTAACGTGACCCCTATTACACCTATATAACATTGTTTTGTCTAAACTCTAATTGTATTTGTAACTATTAGTCTTCGCTATTACTTGTTTATTTTATCGAATACTGGGCAAACGTGTTAGTTATACAACAACGTTTCTGAGGAAATTTGAACCGAAAATTTAATCACGTTTAGTTCTATGAATACGATGGTTTTGTCTTAATAATAAGGTTCATTTTGAAGTGGAAATATTATAGTAAGCTTTTACTAGGCGTAGAAGATAATATATGAACTACTAAGTAACAAAGTAACTTGGTAAATCATGATAAATAGGCTCTTTAAATAAATACTGAGTTTATTTTTCCTAAGCACGTAATGGTTTCCGTCCGCCAACACTCCCAAACATTTCCTTTCCTATATTGTTTGTTTTCGTTCCGTGGCCGATGCTATCGGAATTAGCTCTGACGGCTTGACATTATCAAATAAAACACAACACCCACCTGCTATCTCCTGTCCAGTGACGGTAGCATTTCATTATTTAGGTGTGAATGAAAAATATTTGTTGTTTAGTAAATATGTTGGTTAGTTTTAGGGAGGTTGTTATAATGCCCCAACTTTAATCGTAATCGAATGGTAAATTTATACTTGTATATTGAGAATGCTTCAGCTCAGTAAATATAATCTTAAATATATTATTAACGAATAGAACTAATTCATAATTTGTTAAGACAATGCACTTTGTTTTGGATACTTCAATAAATTAGAGGAAATTAAATTAGAGGATTGTGTTTTATCTGATAACAATTGTCCCCTCTTTTGGGTAAACAGAAGTTATGATTTGTTAGCCAAATAACATTTTAAGAACCCACAGCTGAACTGCTACGCATGTCAATTTGATTTTATTAAGAAGTTACCGACGGACCTTATATTATCTATTGTGCTTTTAGTAGCTAAAAGTGCTGTATTTCCCACTTGAAAATATCGGAAGTGGAAGTCGACGAAATAGGGGCAAGTTCTACTTTCGTTTGGCAAACAGCGCGATCGATACTGCCAAGTTGGTTTCATAAATAGCGTATGAAATCATATTTGCTAAAGCACTAGCCAAAATGTAGCTCGAATATAATCTGAAAAGTTTTGTGTGATAAAGCCTGTCATACTTTGGCAATTCAATGTGCCGCGACTTTGCAAGCCAGAAACTAGTTGTGAAACAGGGTACTCGTATTTATTTTCGATTGCACAAGACATACAATAATTTTACTTTAAAGTCGAGCTTTTATACAATTACGTCTAATTCTTGATTAATCTATTGGCCTACCATACATAAAAAACGAATTATTTATATAAGACAAAATATGCCATATACATTTTTGAATTGTATAAAAAATGTATAAGCATTGGATAATTGTGGATTTGGGGAGGCCTATGTTCAGCAGTGGACTTCCTCTGGCTGAATAGATAGATAGATTAGATAATATATTTTTATTATCAAAACATTTGCGACCTTCGCTCGTGTACAAAAGCTCGTTCCAAATGCCGCCGTTTCATATAATGTTATCTGCAAATTATTTTTTCATTCATCCGGTGACTACAGACCGCGAATCCTTTGTTTATGCGTGATATTGATTTTTTTGTTTGGTAGGTACTGCTAGCATTTTGAGGGAATTTCAATTTACCTCGCGCGACAAACAAGCATTGGTTGGAATATAATACAAGTTTTCAACCAATTATGATTCATTCTTTTATACAACTAAGTCAAACAAGCCTACAGCTGATGGTCGGCAGCCACCGTAGCCTATACACGTCTGCAACACCAGAGGTGTCACACACGCGTTGTCCACAGTTATTTATTAAGTTATAACGAAAGCGAGGATATCCAATAAACACTTTTAAAGCCCATACATCATCACTAGTTCGCGATACAAAGATACTTTACTGGTGGTAGGTCGCTCATATGTGAGAGGCCGCCTGGGTATCTGGGTGGGATCACCACCGCAATCTCTATTTCTCCCGCCAAGCAGTAGTGTAAATGCACTTTTGTGTTCCGGTTTAAAGGACATTGTAGCGAGAGTAACTACTGGACATAATGAGACTTAACATCTTATGTTCCAGGATGGCGAGCGCAGTGGAATGCCAAGCATTGCTTTGTAATTCATGGTGTTGTGTTTGCCATATCGCTTACCATCAGGCGATTGGCACGCTCGTCTCGCCATTCATCACAAAAAAAAAGCGAACCAATTACAGCAGTCATTATAGATTGTATGGGGCTTTGCTAATATTCGCCACACTTAGCAGATGTGTTGGTGATCGCAGGGAGAAATTTCTTGGGCTGAAGAAACTTCTGCGCGTCATCAGACTGTCATGAGCGTATTTTAATATATCTGCGAAATTTATTCCGGCGTCGCAAGTCCTTTGTCGGTTGGCAAGTAGGGTGCACCCCGAGCAGGTAATTTGTTTTTGACCTCGGGCGCTGTTGGTTGAAGCCTATTGCATATAAGCCTAATTTTAATATTTAGTTGAATATTCTACTAAATATTAAAATTAGTTTCAGAATTGAAGTATTCACCATAATGTTACATACATGTTTGCCACTTTCTGACTCAGCTATCCTTTTATATAAGTTAGCAGTTAAGGTCTAGTTTTAATTATTCGCAATGTTATATAAAGCTACGATGGGGCTGGCATAGACTCATAAAGTGCTTAAATAAATTGTGATAAGCAAATGTTACATACATACATAAATTCTCGCCTTTCCCAGAAGTGGTAGGCAGAGGCTCTACCAGTACACCCACGTATCGCCTTATGAGTTCCGTCCCACGATGTGATAGGGGGCGAGCATATCGCCATATCGGGCACAAATTCCTGACTCTGGCCTGATAATGAATAAAAAAACCAACATCACTTTGTCCGACCCAAACTTCAAACCCAAGACCTCAGCGCTTTAATCGTAGCGTGGTAAAACTGCGCCACCGAGGCAGTCTACTTAATACTGACCAAACTTACCTATTAGAATTCAAAACAGCAAATCGCTGTCATTCATATAGATTACATGAATATATCGATATTTATACGCATAAGCATGATACAAATCTCGTTAAGGAATTTGCACGTGTACAAAGCATACTCTCAAAAGCCTTCCAGCTTTTTGATCGAAAACCTTTCAATACTCTTATAAAAGGTTTTGTGAACGAGTGCGCGTGGGAGCAGTCGAGTTTTATGAGCAGAAATATTTTTAAAGTGAATCTGCTGTTATGTTACCCTTTGTGCTGTGGGATAGTTTAAGTGATTAATTAATTAAGTTATTGCACGGAATTTTTTGCGCTTCAGTAATAGGAATTTACAAAAAAAGTGCATAGAATTTTTAACTAGTATCTTTTTAGAAGCAGTACATGTAAATAACATGATATACGAGTAGTATGATACTTTTCTGGCAAAAATATTAGAAGCAAATTAACAATCTGCATAACAGAATAATTTTAAGTTACTGTCATTACCACATAACCATAATAAATGCACCGTCAGATAATATTTACAATCGTTGATATTGCAGTCGGCACTCAACGTCGTGGTTATCGGAAACGGCGAGCCACTTCGGTTTCACAACACAGCCTCGGAACAAATATTTGCGTACACAGACTGTCGCTGCTCGGGTTATTGTGGTGCATTGAGGGCAATATTTATTTTTATTTATATGCATACTTTATTGTATATGAACATTTAAAAACGAAACATTAAAAAATATGAAAATATATTAACACTAAAGATTTAAATTGGCGGCCTTATTGCTACCTGCGATTCCTTCCAAGCAACCTTTGGATGGACTAGATTAATTTTATATAGAAAGGGGTAGTGCAACGAATGGGAAAAGAAAAATAGAAGTACGTAATACATAAAATATTATAATGGTTTCTTAGACGAAACGACCACGAAATAAATAAATAAATAAATCGGAACATAACAGTGTATTTAAACTGCTGTTTGTCAATACCTAATGTGGAATGAAAATTATTTTTCCATTCTCGATTTTTGTTTTAAAGAGCGGTCCCCTGAAACCATTATGATGTTTATCGTGTATAGCGGGCTTGTCAATGGGCGTCATATTTAGTATTGATTCATCAAAACTCCTCGTATTGCGGAAATTAATGTTGATAATGACAGTGTAACAACTGCCTTAACATTAAATGGGCTTTTACGAGCCATCCGCCATGTCAAGATTAGATAATAAATTACTTTAGATAAACTTTATCCCCGAATTATACCCATAGCGAAAACTAAGCTTTTGTTTTCCCAATGATAGGGAATAACATAAAAATACAGCGCCTACTTTACTGTGTAAATGACTCATTGAAAATCGATACTTGTATAAATGTTAAGGTGATATCAAAAGGTAGCATAAATCTAAATCCATCAATAATGCAAACATATACAGGGTATATCAAGACCGCGACCGAAAACGAAGCCAGGTGGTAGTATTAGTGACTTCAGACACAATGCAAGTAAAAATTTAGCAAAAAAAATCGACAACTTTTTTTTGTAATTTTTTACTTATCGTCGTATTTGGGTGATAAATACATAATATTCCTAAAATAAAGATGTACACCTCTTTATTTTTAAACACGCAATGGTACGTAAGGGTATAAACTCACGCCTTTTTCCCAGTAGGCAGAGGTGCTACCAGGACACCCACATTTCGCCTTGTATGTTCCATCCCACGATGTGATAGGGGCCGAGCCTATCGCCATATCGGGCACAAATTCATTCGCCATCAATAATAAAATAAACTATAATTAAAAAATAAGTTACAAGTTTACAACATTAAAAAATCCATTAATCGTAATTATTTTTAATGTCCAAATAAAGCATAGTATATTAATTACTATAATCGGTTATTTTTAATGTTAAGCTTTTAGGAATCTAAAATTACAAAGTCTGTTTTAAGATTTCACAATTCGAAACCGTTGTACACTTAGGCCCTAAAATAATAAATCATCTTCTATTTAACAGACACTAACAAACATTACTCGGTTATTTAGTAAATAAACGTTAGGAATTATACAAATTACAAAGCTAAGATTATAAATGTGTAATTCGGTGGATTCAGTGTTTATTCTGCCGTTTCCTTTCACAAATAAAATCAAGTCGAAAACATTAGCTGCAAAACAATATTTGTTCCAATGAATACGAAATTACCTATTTCATGTAATTTATTTTATGTGGATCGTATTGTTTACTTATTTTATGAGCCAAGGCTTTTATAAGATATTATGCGGGGATAATATTAGATATGCGAATATTTTTTGTAGCTTATATTTCCGCCTTTTTTATAGCACCTCTGCCTACCCCTTCTGAGAAAAATGCGTGAGTCTTTGTATGTATGTAACGAGTATGTTGCTGTTAGTAATTAAGCTAACGACTTTTCAGTATGGTGAAAACTGGACTTTCACCACACGACTAACATTTCGAAATTACTTGTTTTCTTAGTTAATTATGCGTGTTTTTTTAAGAATTTCGAAAAAAAAAAATTCTAACAACCGTACCGAAGCGTGTTGGTTGACTTATATACATACATACTCGTATAGTAATGTGAATTTATGTTTCGTTTCGTTATAAAATAACCACATTTATTGAAATCTGCACACCAATGCATTGAACCATCGCAGAAAATTTAAGCAATGATATCTCAACGCTGGCAAATAATTTAGACTCGCTACACGTGCCCCCGCTCTTAAACTGAAACGGCTCATAACCAGTATTCCTTGTTTTATCGACGGGTACTTTATACCCCGACGTCAGCAGGCTCGCTTAACCTACTTTACCAGGTAAATCGCTTTTTTACACTAAAGTAATACGGGTTGAAAATGCTCGTTTTTGGACATCGTGACTGGAAATTGTAAATTGTCGCTTGGTTCCGCTTTTGAGAAGTTGTTTGCTGTGTCAAATCAATTGCGTTTGAGTTAAGTTATAGTAATAATACGTATGTAAGAAACTTTTTAAACTAGACAGCAGTAATTCATTTAAGTCAAATGCATGTAAAAATATAATGTTTTGGGTTTGCCTATGTATATGGACAATTAGGCTTATATAATTCTTTCGGCTGGCGAGATATAGTCATCTGGCTTCGTTGGATACTCTGTAAGGACTGCAGATTTAGTCATTCAATTTAAAATAAATGTTTAAAATCTTACTCTAATCGAATACTCTTCTTTAAACGACCACACAGGCATTTTGTTTTTCGCCCTCAAGCTCAACCTTCAAGTATAAATGATACTTCGCCAATAAAAGTTGCGAGCACCGAAACTACATCTTCAGTGTAAGGGTTATTGGACAACTTTGGAGATAAAACGTTGGATACACACTTAGAACTGCCTCGGTGGCGTAGTTGTATTACGGTACAGTTACAAAGCTGAGGTCTCGGGTTTAAGTCCTGGGTCGGGCAAAGTGATATTGGATTTTTCTATTTATTATCAGCCCGGAGTCAGGAATTTGTGCCCGATATGGCGATAGGCTCGCCCCCTATCACATCGTGGGACGGAACATACAAGGTGAAATGTGGGTGTCCTGGTGGCGCCTCTGCCTACACCTTCGGGGATAAAGGCGTGAGATTATGTATGTACACACTTAGAACGTATGATAACTCAGTATGGTGAAGATCGTATTGCCAAACTGTAAGTCTTGGGTTCAAACCCAAGGCCACACGACATTTCGAAGCTTATGTTTAATACAAGTGTGTCTGGATTATTATTTTCTTAATACAGAATAAACAGAATATAAAATAAAATAAATGTTTGTTTTACGATTATGCAAATGTGCCTATATACTTTGAAATTAAACTAGTCTTCGCATATAATTGCGGCTGTGGTTATTTTTCACTTTTCGTAGTTTCGTAGACTTTAGAGCCTACATGGTGCCAGGGCGAATGGAAGTGTTAATCATATTCATTTATTCAGTCAGGGTTACAATGTCCACTTTCAATTTTGTATTAAAGATAATCGAAAAATTTTATTTCAAATTTTCAAAATCCATCAATAACAGTGTGCAATAACCTGAATCTTCACAAATAACCATACCGCGCTAAAGTTAAAAACCACAGTTCAGCTTCAAAACTTCGGACCAACTGCAATTTATATGTTGATATTCCTCCAATAGTTTTTAATCTTGCGCTACGAACTTTGGCTCCACATTCATGACTAAACATGTTTGCAAACGAAGTCGATGAAATTTAAAAGATTGATCTTGAGATGGGTATCGTACATCTCAATAGGGATTTGGTATAAATATTTGAAGTACGTACCTTTTTACAGGAGCGAGGATCGTAAATGGCAAACGTGGACTAGTAAATGTAGTATTGAGTGGTACTGTGAGTTAATATGTGCTTGAAGTGGTAATAATTAATTTAATGAAGCGTAGAGAAAGTATTTCATGTACGTGCTCGGGAGAAGGACTAGCGATAATGATAAGTGATGTAGGTACGGTCGATTTTTACTAAGCGTTTATGGTCAAATATAAATGACGAAAAGCATCATGGGAATGGCAATTGGTGAACGATAATTATAATAGTTGCTGAATGTTTTTAGTTAACAGAAGGCAAGTTAGCACAAGAGGAGCCTAATGGTATATGTTCATTGGTCACACCTGCCCATTAACACCCACAACACCAGAGAAATCATTGATGGTTAAAGTAATGGCAGTAGTAAATCCATTGTAGTCTAAATATAAAATCCATCATCAGATATTGCCTCTATTGATAATTATCAATACAATCAAGGAGGTCTGTTGCTTCTCGACGCTTAGAAAGAAATAAATACGGCTATATTAAAGTCTGTTTTAAATACATTGATAATAAAAATGTATTACATCAATATGTTTCATCAATTATATTGAAGCCAGTAAAACTGTCAGGCGTTACATCACCAGCCATTCTATAAATCTTCATTTCAATGAATCTCTACTAATGGCACATTAATTTATTTGATTATTTTTGTTTTTAGCATCTTCAGCTGTTAAATTGATTTATCAGTCTAGATACCTAATACTTTTTATAGCTCTGTCAATAGTATTAGTTTTTGTAGTGAAAAATGTTATTTTACTAGATGCAAACAAGAATTTTATACCTTAGTTCCATGTCAACTTTTGTAACAATTGCATTTTATGGTTCAAATCTTTGCATATTATATTAATTGTTATTACTTCAGTTCCTGTTACTCGAACTTTAATAAAAGATTTTGTAAGCTGTATAGCAATATTAAATAATGTATCTATACCCTCGTCAACTCACGTCACAAACAATTTGCGAGGCTTCCAATGGTATATTACATTGAGTACATTTTCAAATGAACCAGATTGGAAATTATTCTTGAAATTAATCTGAAAAGATAGATTAGAAAAAGATAAATTTAACTTAAACGATACATTTCAAGCATCTTTTTATGATTAAACGGCAAATTAATAATAAATAAATACTTCAGGTCAATTGTTTCCCTCCGAAATTGGATGTACAACTTATTCATTAACGAGCTCTGAAAAAGTTCATGCCGGGCGGGCAGCCAATCATAAATTAAAAGTCAATTCATTCAGACATTAGCTGAAATCTCATGTTTGTACCGAAACTCACCATGTTGCGCCGACATGAAGAAATCCATATCATCCTCTATACATACTTTCAATTTAACTGCTGGTTCTTTCGCCTATTCTGTTTTAAAATTCATCAAGCCGTAAGTAAGGTAGATGTTATTCTGTCCTTTTGATGTTATTCCTGTATTGATTGCACAGAACAAAAATATAAAATTCGATTTTGTTTAACATGAGTACTTTGTGAGGCTATTAACTGATGTCGATAGTCCAGAGCGGCTATAGTGTGGCTTTGTCAAGAGGACCTTAGATAATTCATTCGTATATCCGATCATCTACAATTTCTTCTATTACTTTTTTTTCTTTCTGCTTAGGCGTTATCCCGCCTGTCCGCCTTCCGGCTGAGTCTCCTCGATTTCCATTTATATTTTCTTCTATTACAACAGATAATATTAAGTTTTTGTCATTTGGGTTCAGTAAATAAAATGCATTGCACCTGATGGCAAGTGCATTACAGTCTAGATAAAGCATCGAATGTCGAAAGTTAATTACCTTAAATTAAGTTAAATACCTCTCGCACAATTATACTTGCCAGTTTAATAGATTTTTCCGTTAATGAGTAATAACTGTTAAATAAGGTACGGTATATTTATAGACATTATTATGATATTTATTTACTGTACATAAATGTTAAGAGAATATCATAATAATGTCTATAAATATCTAAGTACCTACTTTCGAAACTTTCTTGTCTTTTAAAAATTTGAAATAATGTTGCTACCTACGTGAAGTCTCACTCTCAGCGCGTTTAATATGTATGACTTCAATAAAGAATGTAATTTTGAAAATGGTTTGTTTTAAGAAGAAGCTTACGTTTATTTACCGAGCTCAAGGAATGTTTTGGTAAATATTCAAGGTAATAAGATGCATACTTAAATAAATTCGACTGAACTTATTTCATGTTCTGTATTCAAATAAAGAACTGAAAACACAGGATTTTATACAAATTCTTTATACAAATTATTATTATGTTTAAAAATGTTTCTCTCTCTCTCTCTTCAGCCATAAGAAGTCCACTGCTGAACATAGGCCTCCCGCATGGATTTCCACATAAACCTGTTGGAAGCGACCTGAATCCAGCAACTTCCTGGTCCTTAACCAGGTCGCAAAATGTTTATTTTAAAATAAACGTTAAAAAAGTTTATTTTGGAACAAAAGAGGGATAAATAAGTCAATAAAACACTCGTTGAAAAATCTTGAAATTTATTTACAATATATACAAGCACTGAAAAAGGATTCAAATACAGTTTACTAAAGTTATGTCTACATACAAGAATATATTCTTAAGCATACGAAAAGGACTCTTTGAGGAAAATTGTAAAACATTTAATAAATGGGAATTTTCATCAATAATACAATATATAGATTTGAAAGAAAATAATATTAAAGCTAGATCGTTTGAGGAATACAGATTTAAGATTTCATGGACTTGGAAAATCGAGATGTTATTAGTTTTTTCTTTGTACTCACTCGTTTTGTGGTCTTATAAATGTACTCGATTTTGTTCTCTGTTGTATACAATTTACACGTTGCAATAAGTTCGGGAAATAAACTGGATCAGCTGTTTATCCTATGCTAATTCCTTTCGCTCATAATGTATTTGAACGATTTTCAATCGAAAAAAAAGTTTCGAAATTGACCCCAAATTCAATTAGTAAACCTGTTTTGTTTTTAAGATAGATATTTATTATGAAATAAACTGGTAAAGATTTGTTAAGAGCATAGGACTGTTCATTGTACCCTATATCTATCTATACATAGATATAATAAATTTGCAACCGATCGATGTCTGTACATGGAAGATATGTAAACGAGAAAAACTAATATGGGGGGTCTGTATTGGCTCAGAAACGGCATGACGGATTTCGATGAAATTTGGTATGGATGTAGCTGACACCCTGGATTAACACTAAGGCTACTTTTTATCCCGAAAAATGTAGTCATCCCGTGGGATGAGGAAGGAATTCCGATATATTTGTTACTTTTTTATACTCAAAAGGATGGGATGGGACTGAATTACATTCTATTAGTGAGAATGAGACGGGACGGGCGGGATACACACACACGGGACGAGATGGGAAATTCCAAATAAAGTTAATCACGCAGACGAAGTTTGCAGACAGAAGCTAGTAATGCCATATATTTGTCTGTAAGTCTTCACAAATAAATAAATACACTTCAACATTTAAATACCAGATTAATTGAATTATTTGCAAATTACATTAGGCGTGAACGTTGAATGGGAGTAATGAAACCGAATTATTGTGTGAATGTGGAATGCTCGTGTCATGTGGAATTTGAACAAGTTGCTCGGGAATTTAATTAACTACTAGTGTAAATATAGAGGCGTGTTTCATTAAACTTAGTTAGACGATTATTTTGCGTGATATATTATTATGTTAAATAAATACAATGTGAAGATCTGACGTTACGTTTATGCAGTTAATGATGATGGCTAAATAACATATATACATAAACTTACGCCTTTTTCTCAGAAGGGGTAGGCAGAGGTACTACCAGGACACCCAGATTTCGCCTTATATGTACCGTCCCACGACGTGATAGGGGGTGAGCCTATCGCCATATCGGTCAAACATTCCTGACTGCGGGCTGATAATGGGCTCAGGATGTGGAGCGCAGTGGAATGCCAAGCATTGCTTTGGAATTAGTAGTCTGGTTTGGTTAAGCTACTGTCCATAAGCGGCCGTATCGCTTACCATCACGCCAATGGCATGTTCACCTCGCCATTCAAAGCTAAAAGTTTTAGCAGATATTAAAAAATCGCTATCAGTCGAACGGTATAGATTAATTTTTAGGTCTAGATTTTCGTAGTGTAAAATATATATACCCCCATTTTGAGCCTCAGCCATATTTCAAATAAAAATTACGGGCGAGTAACTGAGCCAAGAGACTCTTAAATTCTTTAGTAGCGAAAATATTTACTGTAAAAAATAAAATTTTCCGATAATTTAAAAGCATTCTGTCGCATAATCAAAGGACCACAAAAAAAATTTGCTTCTTTTTTTCTCTACATGAAAAGGCTTTTATATCAAAGAAAATTATCAGATATACTAGAAGGTGACGTAACGCAACGATAGGTTGTGGCATTATGAGCTAACGCTTTTATACAACATTTACAATGTAAACGGTTGAAAAGAAAATGTATGGAATAAAACTTGGACATAGAACATGAGTTGTACAATAGCTTTTTTTTTTAAACTTATTAGACAGAAAGAAAGTAGTTGTAGTATAAAAAACAAAGAACTACTGGCTGCAAATGCTCTTCTGTAGATACACGACAAAGTAACTGCAATGCATCTTAGATAAGTTTAGAAAAACAACATAAAAGACCCACCGAGGTGTTTATTTCTCTCCGGTTAACACAATAATGCTGACTTGCTCAAAATTGGTCATATATAGACTGAACCTGATACGCAACGCACTCAAGACGATCTTTACAGCAGGTTTAAACCTTGCAAACGGTAGGTAGGTATTAGAAATCATCGGGTACTGCAATTTCAATTTCTACGGTAACTAATATTTGGAGGACTCCTGTGTTTAGCAGTTGATTTTCTGTCGTGGAAATTATACCCAGTTAAATACACCGAACAGTCACATACATAGTCCTGACCCACACTAAGATCGAGTCTTGTGTCGTGGGTATCAGGAACTATGTAAGACTTTTCGGTCTCACAAACACCCAGACCTGAAACAAATACTTGTGGTTCACACAAACATTTGTCTCGATGCAGGGATCGAACCCGCGGCCTCTCGTTTCACAGCGAGTGTCACAACGTTGCAGCACGGAGGCTGTCGAAATGAAGTTGAGGATGCAACGATCGATAGAGTGGGTAAGGATACCCTAAAATTAACTTCACAACGCTTGATAGTTCAAGCGAGGTCTATGGAATTGATTTTACAACCCACAAATAACAGAGTTCTGAGAACAGCGATGGTAAACAACAGTTCAGCCGTCTATGTTTGCAACCTGGAATCGGCCCTGCGGTTTCAAACCCGATGTAACCTTTGACCTATTTGTTTGTATTCAATGTAAATTAACTTGTCGTGTGGCGTAAATTGACTCTGATGTGAATATTTTATTCAATAGTTTCAAGTTGGTTTAATATGATATAAATATGAATTAATGTTTTAGATTTTAATACTGCCTCTACACTAATTAATAAAGTTTTTTAAGGACTTATAATTCGTATATTTCTGGGTCTATGGTTTGGTTGATCTATAAAACCAAAATCAACAATCGAGTTCAAACTATTTTTAAATAAATCTCATTCATATTAAGGAAAGAATTACCTAATTATGTATTTTAATAGTCTTTCAAAGTGTCACCATACTTTGAAAGCTAATGAGTACATCTAGATAACTTCAGGAAACTGTAACTTTACGACCAGTGTGTAGTGGAAATTACAAGCACTTTATACTAAAAGCAGCCATTAAGTAATGTCGCGGAACTCGCAACGTAAATGGATAGTCGTGGGACATCTGCGGCTCCTTCTGATGGATGATTTATAATTTAATTATGAGGAAACGATTTTATAACTCAATTTACAACCCTCTTTTGCAAATTCATAGGGTCGTTTGTTTTAGCTTCGGATCCACAAAACAAGGTCGTTTAAGTGTAACATATTGTATATTAACCCCAACAATATCTGGATAATTTTAGTTGAGTTACCGACTTTTGGGAGTGGAAGATTTGAGACGATGGTAAAAGGAATTAGGAATAATTTAGACAGTTGTAATAAACTTATTATTAACAGTATTAGGCATGTCACTTGAACAATGAATACAGTTTTGTTTAGTTTGTGAACTGACAGCATAATTATTATGTAAGTACGAGCAAAACTACTTACGACATGCTATCGAATTATTAATTCAAAACTTGCGGTCTGCCCTTGTTATTAAATGTTTGATATGGCTAAGTTCATCATAAAAGTCATAGACATGATAATTCTTTGAAAGAAAAACAGGTATAACTAACAACATAATTGGTACATCATGAAATACTAGTACAATTAAAGTTGTAACAATGTGTCCCTAAGTTTAGTATTCGAGAACCGAGTTGAAACAAACAATTCTTGAAACTGAAACTCGCAAAGGTAATAAGGAGCTTCTTAATAGGGCACAACAAAGACAAAAGGAAAAGGAAACGTTGGAAATATTCAAAGCGCTGTTGTCTTGGTTTATAAGATCTTTAATTGCATTTCAGAAATTCAGTTAGCAAAATCAGAGAGACAGGACCTTGAAGAACGAAAATTGCTTTTCTGTAACGATAAATCAAATTTGCACAGATCAAATTTATTGGATCCAGAGCTGAATCCTTAAGTTGATAGATGTGAGGTGTAAATTTAACAGGCGAATAAAATAAAGTCGAATCCATCGGGCGTTGTTTCAACAAGTGCTTTTCAAATTAAAGGGTGCGTGAATTTAGCCCATTCAAAATTTTATTTAAAATTATGCTTAAATATTCATGTTTTACATTTCTAACATAATGTAGCGAATGCATTACATTTTCGTTTTTCTCTATTAAACCGAAAACACAGAGGTGTATAAATTCCAGAATTCAAACACAAGATTAATTTCTACAAGAAACATGTAGGCATCTGACTAGATAAAAACACTTGTTACATATATGCATTCGCTATATAACTGATTACACTTTAATTTTTATATTAGATGCCTTAAATACGAATAATTTTAAATCTAAACACAGACTACGATTTAGTAAGCGTAATATCCATTCAGGCTTTATGTACCGGCTGAGGCCAGAGTCTTGTTACTGGTTCAGAAGCTTATCTTACAACAATGAAACACCATCAAATTTATCGCTACGACTAGACTTAATTTCGTCACATCAAAATAATTAGTTCACAAATATTAATCAAACACTACGTTCGGTGAAAATGTTGATCATTCCATATTTACAGTAAATTAGTTTTAATAATATTTTTTTATAATAGATAATCCAATAATGTTCATAATTCATTAATAAACACATATGCCATGATTCAAACATTTAATTAAGGAAAATACAGTTGTATGCAAACAAAATCTAATTCTGCGGAAACTACAAATATTAAAATACTGTCCAATACTCACTGGCGACTTAAATATCTATAATACTTATAAATGGAATTCTATATAAAGGTGACAAGAAACTAGGATTGTCTCCTCCTATCTATGCAACAAACAGCTCTCTTCAAATTCTCAGCGAAACCACACTTATGAATTTGGACCTCTGGCTTGCACTTAATTACGTCTGTTGCGTTTGCTTCCGACTCAGTCTTTTCGCCTCCATGACCCGTATTGTCTAGTTCCTCGTCGGATCACGTGTCCGTACCAGGATAGTTTACTATAAGATCCAATTCTTCCTCACTGGGTTTCACTTGACGGACTTCGGTTTGTCCTTCGAATATTTTCGGTCGATCCATTTTGTTCTCTATGTTGACTAGCACATCGGCCAGGCAGCGATGATCGTCGGGTGATTTAACTTCACCGTCGTCATCTCCGAACGCTGTTTCTTGAGCTTCTGCGTCCCCATTGTTGTTTTGTTTGTCTCTTTCTGTCTCAGCTTTACTATCTTCTTCGTCACTATTTTCTTTTCCTTCTAATATCATTTTGTGCGTTGCTTCTTCTATAACGCTGTCTGTAGGAGCTTCGTTGATGCAGGAATGCGTGAGAGTGAAAGGCAGTTTCACGGACAAATCGCCGCCCATCGCACTGATGGTTATTTTGATTTTAACATAGTATGAAACGTAAATGGCAAACACGTTTCTGTCTTCGGGCGTGTTGTTGCTAATAACAGTAGATGCGAGACATGCGCCTGTTTTTGAGTAAGAGTCCTCAAGTGCGATCCAGTTCTTGGTTACGCCTGCGAAAAAATGTTCGGGTTACCCTTGGGGATTACGTATGAAAGATGTATGCTTACTCAACATTTATCTAAGATCCTAACCAAACAAAGGTCCGTCTCGGGAGGCCATTGCTAAAATTTAATATCGAACCACTGCATTACATGAAGAAATAAGGCCCTCTTAACCTTTCGACCGTATCAAATTTCATAATAAAGTCTTACCTCTGTGTGGTGTGAGTGTGTAGGTGTCGGTGTGGGTCTGCCCGGGCATGACCGGAGCCCCATTTCCTTTGACTAGAGCGACGACATTCTTGAATTTTCCGTTGGAAAACATGCACACGTCTACGTGCTGTACCACCAAGGCCTGTGAGAGAAAATAAGAAATATTTTAACGGAAAATAGGAGCAAATGACTTAAGTTATTAGCAAAAACGTTGAAAACATTTCAAGTGGTCATTTGTCGTGCTTGTAACAATTTATGATTGTAATGGATTTCTTGAAAGCTTGCCCTGTAATTTAATTATCGTCTTAATTGTTATACATTTGTTTAATTAAGGAATTAATTTCGAGGAAACCATAGAACTGGGCTGAATAAAACATGTTTTCATGGAGCGCATTGTAATATCTTTACGAATTTGTTAATAGGAGAAACAAATGTAGGAACGATACTAACTTGTAAATATTTATAAAAAATATATTTTGTATATAAAAGAAATAAAAAATATTGGGATAATAAAATAAGAGAAAATAAACTTGTATTAATTTATATTTGATTCTCATGTATACTGTGGCTAAAAAGTTATCGTTTAGTGTCAAATTAAAGTTAAGTTAAACACACAAATTTTGTACTGCCTATTATATTGCGGGCTTAGTACAAGAACTGTGAAACATAAATTGCAGTTTCATTCGTTGAAAGCCTATTAGTTTAGTATGGAATTCATATTTTCCACCTACGTCTATTTATCGGCGATCCCTCAGATTGATTAAAATGTTGTCTGTTGATTTAAAAACATTAAATGAGATTTAAAACATTGAAATTATACGTATATTTCATCTTGTAAATAATATGCGATCAAACAAATTTTCGTAGATTAATTAACTTACTGAAACGGTTCGTTTAAAATACGGATTCCCGGGTAAATATAATGTCGCTGAATGTTTACAGCAGATTACAGGAGTTTGGTTTACAAATCAAAGGTAAATGTGATGTTAATATTAGGAGATGTATTATAGGTTGTATTAATATTTACTTCTTTGTTTTATTTGTTTTGCGTGTTAATTCTTTTATTATTTTTATACCGTTTGCCGACAATTCTGTGATCAGAGCATGACTTCTGTGTTTTGTTTATTACACATTTCTTAACTCACAAAATTTATGAGACCTAATCCAATTCATAATTAACACAAATTGAATGGACTGAAAAATCGTCTAGAAGACCTCAATGTTCATAATACATGTATGTCATTAACAGTTCAATCCTGGTAACTAAGTAATTAAAATAAATTAAAATACTTTTAAAACCAAATTCTTAATTGTCCACGAATCCACATTGTTCCGCCGCGGTGAACAAAGAAATGGGGCAAGGAGGGAATATTTAAATATACCAGATATTTTCTTCATTTAAAAGGACTTAACTAAAGATGACTTCATTCTTTGGGAGTAAGGGATTTTAAAATAATATGTCGATGTCATTCTAAACAGTTCCATTATGTATTTTACTACATGCATCAGGCATTTTCAGTTCAATTCATTAAGAATTGTACAAAAATGTTCATACAATATTAATGTATGAAAATACAAGAATAAAAACATATTTTTTTATTTTCTTATAAAAAAATGCTTAGGACATAAAAATATTATACATAATATGTAAAAAAACTGAAATGTCAAGAAATTACAGCTCAAATTACATGTTGATCAATAAAATCCTTAAGCATTCCTAAGTCCCCTTAATGAGGTCTGTTAAGTTCTGCAGGTTTTTTTAAACCGCCAATATAGGAAGAAAAGAACATTGGAGCTTGCAAGCTGGTCCCGGGCTTAATGGCGACAAGGCATCAATTAGCGAACTCAATGCCGTGCGCTTTATTACTAACAAATTGAACCTTACTGGTACACTTTGTATTCAGGTATAAATTAAAGGAAATCCGAAATGAAAAAGATTTATTTGCACTAGCTAAAAATATGTTACAGCCAATTTTGTCTTTCCTCTTTATTTGAATGCTGTTTTCACTGAACAATCAAAGCAGATTTTAAATTTAGCATCTTAATTTTGTTACTTTTTCTTCCATAAATAATTTACATGGGTGTTTCACAAGTAGAGAAGGAAATTTATACTACAGTTATACAATTCCCTAATCAGATTAATGCGTGTATCACCAACCTTGACTCGTCGCACGGTCCGTGAAGAGTGATTAGCTATCACGACGCTCACTTTGATTGATTCGCCGTGAGAGTACGCCGGCTTATCCAGCCACGCCTCGAGCTCCACTCTGAGGGAGAATTGATATTGTTTCAATTATAGTGATGCAGGTAGTATAGAAACATAAAGGAATTAGATATTTAATAACACAATACGTATCATAGGATTATTTTATAATGAGATGAAAAATGGCTACAATTCATTTGATAGTCTTGTGCAGTATCGATAGAGTTCATATTATATCGACCTATGTGAAATCGATAATAACAGGCTGCTACTCCAACAGATTTTCCGCCATTATCTTGGTCACTATAAGGGCAAATATTACCTTACATCAGATACGACTTCATTTTACGAAAGAATATAGATACGTAGATACGTTCCTATTTATAAAGTAACCATGGTTAAAACACAATACGTGTGTAATACACCATACACCAACAATTAATTGTCTACGATAAAAATAACTAGAAAACTAAATCCTTTTCTGAATCAATTTAAACATAAACTTGAATGGCAGTTCGCTAAATTGCAGTAACATCGAAAACATTCGCAGTAAGCCCGCATCCAATTCCCTGGAGGTATAAACAGATAAACATGACGATCGATCGACCATGACCTAGCTCAAACATTTCGTGATCCGTGGCACGTCATCAAGACAATGAGGTAGTGTGATAGATCAAGCGTGTAAGAAATAAAGAGCCTGTTTTTGACAAGAGAGGGTTCTCTCTCTCTCTATTTAGCACTTCGGAAGTCCACTGCTGAATATAGGCCTCCCAAGGATTTCCACAGAGACCTACGTGTGTATTTTAATTTAAGTCTTGCTATAAAAAAGGAAAATTTTGTAAGGAAACCGGCATAGCTGATTGGAACAATATTTCAAAGGTGAAGCATGATTACGCTTGGGTGGTAGATTAAAAGACGTCTTCTGTCATGCGTCTGGCATTGATAATTATAAAGATATCGAACACTATTTATTAGACTGTTCTATCACCGGTCAGTACCGAAACGTGCCTTTGACGTATCCCAACAGCGAAAAAAGACTGATTCACATAACTCAAATTAAATAAACATAATGTATGAATTTTTATTCCACTATGTCAGCAGAATTATACAAGATAAATATGAATTTTAAAAGAGCATTAAATGTGATGTCGTTTGCTTGTTTTGGGAACCTCTCATAAAAAGTGTATACGACTAGATAATAAAAGTCAAGTACCTAAAAAGGTCAGAAAATGTGTATTATGGAACAATGATCAAAATTCCGGTAGGGTGTTGAATGAATATGAAAAACTTGAGTTAATTAATGGAATGAATAAATATGAGATTGAACAATAGAATTCATTAGATTATTAAAGTAAGGTCAATTGTTTTTGGGCCCAATTTGCTGTTTTACGGGCGATTGAATTTACAAAGAAAATAATGAATAGAATATATTGAATTGTTGTGCTAATAATTAAATACGACAGTTTGGTTCATTTCAATATTATTAAAAAAATATATACATGCTAAAGAGAATAAAGTGAAAACGTATGTAATAAATTGCTGTGGAAATCCTTGAGGGAAGGTTATGTATGTTCAGCAGTGGACTTCCTTCGGCTGAAGAGCGAAAATGAGAGAGCGTATTAGGATCGAGTAAAGTGGAAGTAAATTATGATACTCGTATTTTTTCAAGCAAAAACTACTAAACAATTTTCGATAAAGTTTTCCAGTATTATTGCTTATGCAATTTATTAAACTTATATGTTACAATTTATGAAGATATTAAGAAAAACGACCGAATTCCCTATATCAACATGAATTGGAAACAGTATTCATCAATGAATACTAACCTAAACTTCAAAAATAGGTAATTTACGATGGTACATAAATAGGAAATTTAGTAGCTTTATGTGAAACTTCATGCGCTTCGACCGCATACATTATGAGAACTTTAGGAGGTGGCTTTAAGTCTGTACATTATCGATGAGTTCCAGGAACGTCGATTAGGATGAAGAACGGTTGGTCCGCTTATTGCAAAAGCGTGATGGACGTGGACTTAAAATCTAGGACATGTACACTGACTTCGACTTCGTGTTTGGATTTAGACACTTGAATGACAATGAATTTAAGAGGAAGCTGGAATAGATCCTTACCTCTTACTGACCCAACCCTGATAAATGAGTACTTTAGGCCATAGAAAACGTCGCTGACTGAGTCGGGTTCGTTGACATATTATAATAGAGTTTATAAAGCTTGTAACTAGAATTGTGAGAATATTTAAACTGTAAATATACCTGTTCTGAACGACTGCTGGCATTGTGAAATGACCTTTAATTAACTTGGTGCACTAACGAACTGAAAAAATTCATAAAGTTTTCCAAATTCTCACCTTCCATCTGATAGTAGGAAAGGTTTTTCAGCCATCGCCCGAGGCGCTTGGGGCTCCGAATTTTCTGTAAATAAAACTATATTTAATAAAAACCTTAACGATACCATTTTTAAGATGATTGATTTCGTAATATCCTTGTACATAGAGTTTATTATTAGGAACAAAATAATTTCTAGAGTAATATTATGTGCGTGGTGGCCTGTTGGTAACGGAACTGACACGGCTGCCTACATGTTTACGGTGGTCGCGGGTTCAAATCCCAGGGCACACCTCTGACTTTTCGGAGTTATGTGTGTATTAATAGTCAATCACCACGCACTTTAACGGTGAAGGAAAACATCGTGAGGAAACCTGCATACCGTAGTAATTTAAAAGAATTTCTTCGGTATGTAAGTCCGCCAACCCGCACTAGGCCAGCGTGGTGGACTATATGGCCTAACCACTCTCAATCGATTCCCTCGATTGTAGAGTAGGCCCGTGCCCTGCAGTGGGACGTATATGGGCTGATATAGATATAGATTATGTGCATAGTGTTAATGAGGTACCTTTACAAAATTGCACTCCATTTTTTAAAACAATGATTTTCATGATTCACTGAACAATAATTTTAGTATCTTTTAGGGGAATTTTTAAAAAAATTATTTAACTTTAGAACTGGTTCATTTTTTATAAACAGTTACACAATAGTGTTCTATTAAAGATGATAATTCCATGGTTTTTAAATTTTTTATGGCCATGAATTAGATTCCAGTGCAGACCAACCAAATTGATGTTTTCGCTAATGTCAATTTCTCTTATAAGTCATGTAAATTCTATTGGCATGTGGCGAAATTTGGAACTACCAAATACAAATAAAATTAAAATAATCATATTCTACTCATTGTTTAAGATATGTTTTTTATAATATTATAAACAACAAGCATTTACACACAAATCAAATAGTATAAACATGTCCAATGTCAAACATGTTAATGTGAAGAGAGAAATATTTTTTTGAGAACTACGCTTTCGGACGTAAGAAGATCGAAGACGATCTTTAATCTCTCTTGATCTATTATTAAACGACTCCAAAAAGATTTAAGTCTATGCTATGTAACATTCTCTTTGTTTGTGATTCATTTCTATGATTTTATTTTGCCTTTAAATACATTATTTGTGTTCATATCACGACTTTAAGTTTTGTAAGCTTTATCTTCTAAAGTTTACAAGTTTAAAAATTCCTACATCTAATATCGTAATTTTCTATGTCGTCGGTAATAAACAATGAGAGCGGCTAATTGATGCACATTGTTGAGTAATAAAGGAGAAGGGGCAAACATGTATGGACTCCAGCCTATTGACCAATAAGGACGAGCGATATGTCATTGGAAAGGTCTTTTCAGATGTTACAACTTTTTCTATGACAACTAAACCCAAATCGCTGTATTTAAGCTAATATACCTACTTAAAGACAGACCGAAAATCACACGAAAGCGCCTCGGCATAGTGAGCAATAACAACAAGCGATACGTCGTTGGAAAGGTCTTTTAAAATGCTACAACTTTTTCTACGGCGACAAGTCTCAAATCAGTGTGTGAAAAAATATATCGCTGTGAAAAGGTAGCGCAAGGATGAAAACATTTATATGGACTCATAGCCTATTGTCCAATAACGACGAGCGATATGTCATTCGAAAGCTCTCTTCGTTTTCTACAACTTCTTCTTTGGCAAGAAATCCCGATTAGCTGTATTTAAAAAAATATTTCGTCATAAAGATATCGCGAGGGCCATATGTATGGACTCCAGCCTACTGGCCAATAACGACGAGCGATACGTCGTTGGAAAGGTCTTTTAAAATGCTACAACTTCTTCCATGGTGACAAGTCTCAAATCAGTGTGTGAAAAAAAATATCGATGCGTAAAGGTAGCGCAAGGATGAAAACATGTATTATTATGGACTCATAGCCTATTGTCCAATAACGACGAGCGATATGTCATTCGAAAGCTCTCTTCGTTTTCTACAACTTCTTCTTTGGCAAGAAATCCTGATTAGCTGTATTTAAAAAAATATTTCGACTTAAAGATATCGCGAGGGCCATAATAATATGTATGTCTCATAGTCTATTGTCCAATAACGACGAGCGATCCAATAAATCTCTTACTGTGTTTAACGTTCGATATCTTGCAAGATTCAGCAAATTGCGCTGTATCACAATCCAAAATTATGTATTTCCTGCATCTGTAATAACGTCCACCGTTTTAAAATGTAATTGTTAATTATTTACGCAAGACAAGGATTTTCAACATACTACTAATATACGTGAAATGACTCCTGTTTCAGTTTTGTGATGAAATACCATAAATTCAATCCAGGTTTTGGTCAGGAGTTGTCTAAGGAGTGTTGCGCGACATTATATACTCGTTTAAATAATTAGTAATACTGTTTTTTACCGGTATTTGTACATTTGCCACTGGCGTTGATTATTGGCAATGCGTTTAATAATCCAATCTGGAGTGCTCTTAGAAAAAACAAACACAATTTAAAATAGAGAAACAAATAATATAAGGATATTATGTAGGTATAGACTGCCTCGGTGACGCAGCTGTATGACGGTATGGTTGCAAAGCGGAGGTTTCGGGTTCAAATCCTAATATGGCGTAAGCCTCGCGCCCTATCACTTCGGCACGGAACACAAGGCGGAACGTCGGTGTCCAGGTAGCATCTCGGCCTATCCCTCCTGGGAAAAAGGCGTGAGTTTATGTATGTATGTTTTAGGTTAGACTTATTTCTACGACAAGCTTCGTTTAATGCCGAGATAGTCGTATAAGCTAATAATGTAAATAATATTATTATTCCTACTTTGTATAAGTACCATGTTTAGGTATTTTTTGATAAATAAATAAACTATTATTGTAATATATAAAGATATGAGGTCGTTATTTATCGTCGTTATTGGACAATAGGCTATGAGTCCATATATGTACATGTTTTCATCCTTGCGCTACCTTTACGCATCGATATTTTTTTTCACACACTGATTTGAGACTTGTCACCATGGAAGAAGTTGTAGCATTTTAAAAGACCTTTCCAACGACGTATCGCTCGTCGTTATTGGCCAGTAGGCTGGAGTCCATACATATGGCCCTCGCGATATCTTTATGTCGAAATATTTTTTTAAATACAGCTAATCGGGATTGCTTGCCAAAGAAGAAGTTGTAGAAAACGAAGCGAGCTTTCGAATGACATATCGCTCGTAGTTATTGGACAATAGGCTATGAGTCCATATACATGTTTTCATCCTTGCGCTACCTTAACGCAGCGATATATTTTTTCACACACTGATTTGAGACTTGTCGCCGTAGAAAAAGTTGTAGCATTTTAAAAGACCTTTCCAACGACGTATAACTTGTTGTTATTGCTCACTATGCCGAGGCGCTTTCGTGTGATTTTCGATCTGTCTTTAAGTAGCTATATTAGCTTAAATACAGCGATTTGGGTTTAGTTGTCATAGAAGAAGTTGTAATATCTGAAAAGACCTTTCCAATGACATATCGCTCGTCCTTATTGGTCAATAGGCTGGAGTCCATACATATGGCCCTCGCGATATCTTTATGTCGAAATATTTTTTTAAATACAGCTAATCGGGATTTCTTGCCAAAGAAGAAGTTGTAGAAAACGAATAGAGCTTTCGAATAACATATCGCTGGTCGTTATTGGACAATAGGCTATGAGTCCATATACATGTTTTCATCCTTGCGCTACCTTTACGCAGCGATATTTTTTTCCACACACTGATTTGAGACTTGTCGCCGTAGAAAAAGTTGTAGCATTTTAATAGACCTTTCCAACGACGTATCGCATGTTGTTATTGCTCATTATGCCGAGGCGCTTTCGTGTGATTTTCGGTCTGTCTTTAAGTAGCTATATTTTTTTAAATACAGCGATTTGGGTTTAGTTGTCGTAGAAGAAGTTGTAACATCTGAAAAGACCTTTCCAATGACATATCGCTCGTCCTTATTGGCCAGTAGGCCGGTATGCGCCTTCTCCTTTCATAGCATTATGCACGGGCCTAACCATATGCCTGCGTGAATTAATATTGTATACTAGTTTTGGAACAAAATAGCTGTTGAATTTGCATTAAACGCAAAAAATGTCTTATGTCTCAGGGTGGCGAGTGCAGTGGAATGCCAAGCATTGTTTTGTAATTCATGGTGTTGTTTGGTTTTGCTAATGTCGTCTCGCCATTCACCGCAATAACAAAAATACATTCGTTTACTATTAAAGTATAGGATTTATAAAGCATTCGCATCAATATTAAAATAGAAATGAAAGTTTAAAATGGCAGTGGCAGTTGGCCTGTGAAGCGAGAGGACGCGGCTTTGATTCCCGCACCGAGAAAAATGGTAACCTTATATTTGTTTCAGGTCTGGGTGCTGTGGGCCAAAAAGTCACCAGACGTCTACGACACAATACTTATATTCGGGCAGAGCAGAAAAATTCTGCCATTTTAAACTTTCATTTCTATTTTAATATTGTTGCGAATGCTTTATGAATCCTATACTTTTATAGTAAACAATTGTATTTTTGTTTATTTTGTTACAGAAATATTTGTCTCGTTGAGGTAACCGTTTGACAACAGATTTCTGGGTCATTTCATAATGAAGGCCGACTGAATGTGCATTTACCAAAGATGTGACTTACCTATTTCTTCTCTTTTTGGTCGGCAATTTTCGTCTGACTCCAACTTGGCTTTGCTCTTCAATCTGCGAAAGAAATATTCAATGTACTAAAAGTATTATAGCATCTAATTTGTATTATTTAAAAATATGCATTTAAGGTGTCAATAGATTTTAATTACAGCTAATATACTTTTTAACCTTACAATATTTAAACTTATTTTTTTCCTGTGCCACCATCAATATTTTTCCTTGCTTATCTCAGTGATAAGCTATAGCTATGATAAAACATTACTGTTTCTGAAATGCGTATAGCATCCTACTGCTGGACCTAATGTCCGCCACACACGTTCAAGTGCGTTTGCGCAAACGCGATTTGCACCAGTCATGAATCGAAAATTGGCAGAAATTTGCGCAGTTATTTGCCCACACACGTTCCATTATACTGGTGCAAACTGAGACTTGCACAGTTATATCGCTACGTGTGTGTCGGCCAGAAGTCTCTCCGTATGCACAAAAATGAAATCGGCCCTCGACCACTCTTTACCCATACATCTATCTCATCCACTGTTATTTTTATTTTTGGTCAAAGATTAAATTAAGCACATTCTTCCATTCTAACGACTCTGGACGTTGTTTTAGGACGTGCTCAGTGTTAAAATAAATTTACCACACTCGGATCCTTTTTAAACAAAGTGAAATTGAGTTGTCAGATTAATATTAACCATCAGTCAGGCAATATTTTCTTTCTTAGATACGTGTTTGTTTACTTTTAATTTTGTTAAGATGATGAGACGGATGTTACAACAAATATTTTTGTTTGTAAAGGGCGGTTGCATTTCCGACATAAAAAGGAGTTTTGGAAAACGGAAAACCGAAGAAGTAACATAAGTTGTATAACGGAAACGAACGCATACAAATTGACAATTCGTATGCGACACAATCACAATCACCGGATTGTGATGTAATAGTGATATTGGTCGTAAGGATACATGCCTTAAAATGGAAATCAAACCGAAAATACATATTTATTGCACAGCCAACAGTTACACTCACAAATCTTTTACTCATATACTATACCTACATATTCTATAGCGTATGAAAAATATCAATCGTCGAGTTCCAACGGCCTCCGTTCAAGGGCTATCGATTATCAATTTGGAAAGCACATCCGGTTAATTGCGGCACACTCCGTGTATGCATTATACCGGGCAAAATCAAGTTTAAAACGGGAAATAGCATTTCCTTGTTTACAAGCTAACATGGAGAAATAATAGCGTGGCCTAATTTGCATACAATTACATTGTAGAGTGAATTATGTAGCATTTGTGAAATGTATGAAATTTATCGCCGTAATGAATGGTTTGTTCAGTTCACGGGTTGATTTACAAATGCAGTTGATTTGCATAAAGTATACGACGGTTAGTGCAGTGGATTCCGGAGTCGGTTTCCAGGTTGGCTATACGATACCTCAGCCTTTTTGATGCTTCATACAGCGATTTATTATAGAAAACACGTAGGTAATAGTGGCCCACGCAAATGTATCGCGTTTCGGGTTTAATCATCACTAAAGCAAAGTTTCAATCAGATCGGCATAATTTTGCCGCCCGGTTACTTCTCGGTGAATACTCTATTTAAGTATGACAAGCAAGTATTACAAAAAAGGGACTTAAATATCGTTGCTCGCTTCATTGAAAACTACAATATGCGTTAAGATTACCAAAACTTGCGTTTGACATCAGATAAAAATGTTGGTTATGAAAGTGTAAGAAAAATTACTTTGCATACTCGTTTCAAACTGTATGAAAAAAAATATTTAAAGGACTGGAGTAAAAATAACGAGTGTTAATTGAAAGGATGGTTCAATTTAGGTTTTTGTGCTTTTATTAAAATGGCTTCGTTACTCCTCTTAATTATGAAAGTCTGGTGCTCATATATTCATATTTATAGTTATCTAAATTATTCGTTATATGTTCCATTGGAAGAAACAAGTTGAATATCACGTATTATTACTATAATAAAAATTATGACGAACTTTTCTATAGTCTTTAAGTTTCATAGCAGGTATGCATTAGCCTGAAGCACACACTAAAGTCTGAGTGGTCTGTGCCCTAAAAACAAGTCACGTTTTAACTTACACCTACGTGATGTTCGTGCAAGAATAATGTTATATTTTAACCAGATTTTTGGTAAAAATAAACTTATTCTATGAGATTTCCCTGAAGAATTAAAAAGTAAGTCACTGGCCGCTTACTAAAAATGAACAGACGAATTAAACAGCCGCCTTTTTTTTAAATCAGCTGAATAAATGAAAGTGTAAGAACAAGAAGGTTTTATGTGTGAATTAATTATTCATCCGTCTTTCTTCAATTTAAATTGATTGTTACATGACGACGGAGAACAATGACCAGTTTTATTAGACTCGTCATCTGCGAACATTAATCATTTGCACTGATGAATGAATTTATTATGTGTATGCTTTTAGTTTCACTCAGACTCTTTGGTGGCAGACTTTGTCATTACGTCATTATAGGCAATAGGACGAAAACGAACCAGTTTAGTATATTTGATTAAGCATATTAAAACTTTTAAGCTAATTTTTCTGAAGTAGGTTTTTACGTGAATTAATGTTAATTTTGAATCCATAGCAGCAGAAATCGATGTAAATATCGTAAAAAATCAGTAACCAACTTATGCTGTTATTTAAAACAAATAGATATTACTAATAAAATTTGTTTCTACTAGCTCAATAAAGTGAATACATTGTATTCGTACTTAGCAGTTGGTAAAGGATAAGACGCGTCTGACAACATGTTTCACGATGGTCGCGGGTTCAAATCCCAAGGCACACCTCTGACTTTTCGGAGTTATGTGTGTATTGATAGTCAATCACCACGCACTATAACGGTGAAGGAAAACATCGTGAGGAAACCTGGATACCATAGCGATTTTAAAGAATATTTACAGTATGTAAAGTCCGCCAACCCGCATTAGGCTAGTATGGTGGACTATAAGGCCTTACCCCTCTCAATCGTACTCGCGATTGTAGAGGAGGCCCGTGCCTTGCTGTGTAGATGTTAGCTTTCCTCGCAGGTCGATATAATCTAATTCATAACAGAACGTTATAATCGTACAATAACTATGAAGAAAAACAAGTAAACAACTATTTCAGCCGGCATTTTAAATTCCCCTTTTTCATTCACAAACACTTTATATTTACACTACGAAACACAAAGTGTGAAACAATATTGAGCTCCCAAAGTTAGGAATGTTTTACGATACAGCACGAATTTTACGTTCCGTTGAAAAACTATGCGGTCTAAAATTAGCATTATTAAACAATGCGCCTAATGAAAAAATATACTGTTTCCATTCACCATTCCGACATCAAAGCTAATTGAAATCTATTGACATTTCAGTAGTAACGTCTTTGAGTTTATGCCGAAATGCTTTTAGGCTTTTAAACGAGCTGGCGAATTTAAAATTACAAGCCGAAGACAGGTTTGTTTTGTATCCGGTCGGCTTATGTGTTAGTTCCAACGCTGACCAACATTTGCTGTATTTGTGTTGATTTACTAGGCAGCAAAAATGTAGGAGTAATTAGTGCCGAATTAAGGTGCGATTACAAAGCTGAGGGCTTTGAATCCCGGGTCGGGTAAAGTGATAATAGGAATTTGCTGTTCATTATCAGCCCGGAGTCAGAAATTTGTACCTGATATGGCGATAGGCTCGCCCCCTATCACATAATGGGATGGTACATACAACGCGAAATGTAGGTGTCCTGGTGGCATCTCGGCCTACCTCCTCTAGGAAAAAGGCGTGAGTTTATGTATGTATGTATGTTGTTAATCAGTACTCTTTTTCGTGTACATTGTAAATATGTAAGAGCTCTAGCACATTCTCGCTAAGGGTTCATAATTTGCTATTGGATCTTAGGATTGATGACTAAAAAAATTATTTTACTATGCCTATCGAAGTTTCACTGTTAGTCAAGAATGGTATCGGATGCATACCCGTCCTCTATACTTTTTATATAAGCCTTGGCTGGCACCGACGCTCATGGACCTTCGCAGTGCCAGGGTCCCAGCACAGCCAAGTCCCTGCCTACCGCAAAACTTTTTCGGCCTGTAGTACTTACAGAATATACTATTACTACAAGTAGTCTTCTAATAGTTACATCAGATCAATTTCTTTAAATCGCGCCAGAAACTGACAGAGCTCGAGCTTAATATTATTTTCTAAAATACTACGATGTAAGAGTCGCGTTGGAGCCAACATTGGGTCAAAGTTTGGAGTGTTCGAGAACTAGGCTATGACGGCGTGTTGTAATGTGTTTGTGTTGGTTTGTTTGCAAAGTTCGCACTCTACTACCCCGGGGGAACAAATTAACCCAAATGTTCTAATTTGAGTGCAACTTTGGCTCAAAAGTTAAAAATTGTTGGCTTGAAATTGTAATGCACGATATTCAAGCTAAGCAATTTTATATGAATGAGATTTTTAATTATTAATCAGAATATTATATCGCCCATTTTCAGCTTTATTATTGTTATTAAAAATATGTTAAACAATATATAGACGATTTTTTGATGTAACGTTCATGGGTAGGTCAGAATGAAGAGATAAAATAAAATCAAAATAGTATGCTAAACTATCGAAATAATGTATCAGTGTAAAATCGCCACAAAATTAAAAACTGATTCATATTTAAAATCCGTATAACATAACTATGATATAATGATAACATTTGCCTCTATCAGTTGAGTCATTTCTACACAATACAGTCCAAATTGAGGAAATAAAATCCAAAAACTATCGCAGTTTCAAATAAAAATTATTCGGTAAAACTAAACAAAGTTAGCAAAAAGTTCGTCCAATAAGAGCGGATGAGATCGGCGTTCGAATACTCCGAACTGGCAGTAGTTTGTTTAATGGCACTTTCTTGTTCCGGAAGGTGTTTCCTTTCTATAAAATATTTACCGTCGGATTTTCCTGCTAGCCTCTTGCCACGAATAAAGCTTCGTCTAGAACTTGATTTAAATTCCAACAAATCTTCGGATTTAACTTTTAATTTGTTTTCGACTTCTGTGCAGTGCAGTATGATACTATTCGGTTTGGAAGAGGAGAGTTTCTTCCCGCATCAAGATGCTTCACACTATGGCGGAAGGAACTAGGATTATAGGAAGGGGCACGTGTGACGGCATTTCAATCACATTATAATTGTTTAATGGCATTGGACCACCATCTGATGCTATTCGATACTCTGTCTGGACGGCATTTGCGCTCATCATTAGGTGCAGTGCGTAATTCCGCGCTGGTAGACAAAAAAAATTGTTATTGGGCCCACCAGACCCGCTAATGTCTGTGTCCATGTTGTATGATTAAAAAGTATCTGGTAATGTTTATATAACCATGCTACAATTAATATATTTTACTTCGGATTGAAATTTGTGTTTTGTAGGTGATTTTATTGAGGTGCCAGGTACCATGAAGTAGGATAATATAGTAGATTCTTATGAACTGGGCGCTCCAAAGATGCTTCATGTTGTGTCGAAGAGCCATCCATGTAGGCTATTGATTGGAGAAGCATTTTCTAGAATCGCATGTTTTTATTGTTCGCTTAGCACCGAAAGCGCTGTTGTCAAAATAATGAGAATAGTTTTTCTCTCTTCACTTTTTATATTGGACGTGTTAATACTATTAGATTACAAGTATAAACGCTTGTTGTTTTTATTATGAAAACATATCTCAAACAATGCGTTATATATCTTTTAATTTCATTTGTAGTTCCAAATGTCGCCACACGCCAGTAAATTATAGATTAATCAGTGCATTTTTTATATCTTTAACAACTGAGGATACAGATTTTATATATCTGAAATTGTTTAAAAAAAAATTGAAACGTAAAAGCTTTTTGCATACAGCTATATCTGGTTCGTAAAAACATTGTGCATTCAAATGATTGACAGAACAAATAACCCGCCGGGCATGTTTAGTTTAAAAATAATCTGTATGTCCGGTTTGGGAAATCGTTTTTTACAAAATATTGTAGAGAAATGGAAATAAACCCAAGGCATGGAATTTACCATCAAGAAGTATTTATATAATATCTATTATATTGTTTTCTTTTTGTTTAGTCACGATACTGTCCTATCATTGATACTACAATCGAATGAAATCCACGTATGGCTGTTGGGTGTATTTATTAAATTATTTATGGCTTTATAATCTCTTTCTTTCCCTTTCTATCTTCAAAGTCCGGGGAAGCATGAATAATGAAATACTTGACTCATTTTATATTGTTTCCATGAAAAGTTTACGTATTCCAACTTTTTAAATAATAATACGTTTGTCTATAAGAAATAAGCAAGTTCAATACATTAAGGTAACCGGGTAGTGGGGATAATTTTGAATAAAAGAAATAGGATGTACACCAAAACACATCATTACCGTGGACTCCCATACAGGAGTGCTAGCAAATATTTACACGCTTACTTTTAAACTACATTAATTGCCTCATTTTACAACCAATTATTATATTTTATTCATAATTTTGTTGGTAACGAGATAACCTTTTCGCATGACGTGAAGTTAAACAATATTATAGTGATAGAAGTTTACAATCAACTGACCTATTTTCTATGTTTTCTCTCCAATGCAATAAACCCTTAACACAATAAAGAGCTATTAGTTATAAAAGAAAAGTGTATAATATTATCGCTGTGTGACGTATTAGTCCGCTCCACGCGTATCCAGTGAAGTATAATGATTTGAATTGTTTACGCTTTGGTGAGCGCCGGCGGATTGCGTCAAACAGAATTATCCGGGGACATATTTGAATCTGTTACTAGCCTAAATGTTATATATTGAAATTGATAATATTGGATACTTAGATAATAATTTACAATAATTATTACGTATTTATTTATGTTTATCTATTGTGGATCTAATTGTCAAGTTGTAGATGTGTTCTGGAAGGTCTTTGGTTCGATTCTTGGGTAGTCCAATTCATTTCGAGAGAATTCAATTAAGGAATTGTCAAAAAGTTCACTGATTTATCGTCATGCCTGTGTCAAAATGTAATTCGTAGGCAACTCAAATAAAATTTTCAATCCAAAAAGTCTTATCAATTGTATAACCTGATCGGGATTTGAAGACAGGACACAATATTATACAATTATTAACAAACAACGCGACGCCAATTGCAGCATCAGAGAAACATCCACTAATTACTCCGAGTGAAATAATATTCATTTTCATTTCTCATCCTAAGAATTCATAAGTCAAGTTATATTTAGTCGAACGTAAGTCGAGTCTGGAATCCGTAATGTGTCACGTCGCGGCTATGTAGAGCTTTTCGCGGAAATCTACAAGCGTCGGAATAATAATATAATTGCTGACTTATTATCAAATGGTAGCTAATTATGAATAGAAAGTCTTTGGACGTGTCACAGATTAAGTAGCAATGTAACTCGATGTTAAAATTATTCCTATGACAGAGTTCTATTACGGGGTTCGACATAATTATTAAAAATAGGTACATCATTCGTATATTGTAGCCAGAGTAACTACTGGACATATTGAGACTTAACATCTTATGTCTCAGGATGTTGAGCGCAATGGAATGCCAAGCATTGCTTTGTAATTCATGGTGTTGTGGGTGAGTGCCCTGCCATAATTTATTTACATTTATGTACCACAGTGTTGTTTGGTTATCTACTCTCCATGAGCGGTCGTATCGCTTACCATCGGGCGAATGGCATGCTTGTCGCGCCATTCATCGCAATATAAAATGTTTCCAAATAAAACATACACCCAGTAGTCCCATGAAACAATTTTTTAATTACACAGTCATAATAAACAATTACAAAAATATATATGACAATAAGAACACAAAAAAAAAACAAATAATATATTTGTATATATAATAAAAATACATAATATATATAATATATATATTATGTATTTTTTCGTCAAATAAACATTATTTCAATCCAGGCATTGAACACTAAGATATACTCGTAAAATATTGATATATTTATAGCAGTACAAAGTTTGTTCCGAGTGAATCGTCGCTTTTTCCTCACCTGAATATTTTATTCCATCTTCTCGACGAATAAAACAACGTAGATTTGTGTGTATCAAAGCGTAAATAACGTTAATATTTTTACTATTGGTATTTGATCAAACTGGGCGATATTAGGTTTTTTATATAAACCAACAGATTAATGTTTTTGAACGCGAACATATCACGTTAGTCGATTGAACTTTGTGTTCAGTTTTCAATTAAAAAAAGGATTAAAAAGTCCTTTACGGTTGGAAATTATGTAGCAATAGAACAGCATTAATATTTTATTTACAACCAGCTACATAACCAAGTAAGAAATGTCCTAAGTGATATAATTACACCAATCGATCATAGCTTTTAAGTGGATGCCATAAAGAATATTTTAGATCAAACATACCTGAGCACATTGTGGTGCGCCAACGCGCTAAGACTGTGGTGTGGTGAATGAGGAGGCAGCACTGCAGGGATGACCGTCCTCCCAGATCCTTGCAGGACGCGGATACCCATCCGCACCGTGTTCCGACGAGACACCTTCTCATCAGGCCGCTCCGCTGAAGGACAACATATATATTTTATTTGGTATTCTTCATTCCTTTGTCTTGTGTTTAAGCGTATTTATTGAACTCTTCAGTTTCTGAGTAATAAATGTAATATTTTTCTTTATAAATAACCAACATTTCTATTCGTTCTGCAATGTGGGTACTTTTTATAATCATAAAAAGCGCTGTCACCTAGCTCTAATCAAATATTTTTAAACAGTACGTTTACCCGTGCGGGAATCAAAATCACTCTGTGAAAAGCCTGTTTCTAGGATTTTGTGTGAAAAGACTTAATTTGTTTATTTTTATTCTTAGTAATTGAATTTTCGTTTAAACTAATTAACACTATCATCTCAAATACCAAAGAGAATATAAAACACTACGTTATCAAATACAAGCTATACGGAAACATCAAATAAGTTGGATGTTTTGAAAGGAGTTCCTACGGTAACTGGGAGGCAGAGACAATATAGAATAACGGCAACTTGTTTATTTGCCTACTACTTATGCCACGGTAAACGACTATAGGTTTTGAAAGATAAGGAGCCATGTATACTTTGCAGTTGAGATGTAGTTAAGGAAAATCGGATTAAATACTTTACATTGAAAGTGGTAGAACCAAGGTACGAGCAGTTTAGATAATAGAATAATAATTTGACTTATCTAAGCTTATTAACATATATGTACCAACAAATGAAATAAACCAATTAGCAAGGTTTTATACGCTCACAATATATACATGTTAGATTCTCTCTTTTCGAGTGTGTAGAGAACATATTGGGTGATATTACCTTCTTTTAAGGCTATAAAAGGGTACCTATATAGTTACTTGGAAACATTGATTTATTAAACTTAAAAGACGATTTATGACTAATAGATACAAAGGCGTATCAAAGTTAATAAAAGTGAAAACCTTCTAAATTTATCATCTGCCTTTGGCGAAGACAATCGAAAGACGATGATTACATATTGTAGGATTGTCTCTTATAATCATGCTGCAGAATTTAATTCAGATGCAGTAAGCACCTAATTCAACATTGATAATATTGTCTCTAGGCTCTCGAGTTGATTAAGCATAACGCTCACAATGCGATTGCGAGTCGCATGAATTGTTCTTAATAGAGGCATGCCGCATTCATGTAATCTATTAGCATCTATTAGTTCACGAACTCAATTTCGTAATTGTAAACGTTGTTAACATTTTTATCAGTTAAACAATTTATTGCAAGCATCTTTTTGACCCCGAGTTACAAAGACACAAAATTATCTTTAAGAGTATTGCAAGAGAGGTAAGTTAGTCATGGCGCAAAATGCATGATGCTTTCATTAGAATTAGGTTTGGCATTATATTATAATAACTCTATGCCAATTAGAATTACTCAGTTTATATAGAATTATTTCAATTAGTATACAACAAGATTTAAGGGTTGTAGTTGAAGATCTTAGCTCATTAAATTTCTTCTGAATAAAACCAAGGTTAAAACTTAAAAAAGTTATTGCCATTAATAAACAATAAAACAACAACGACTGCGATTTCTTAATACAACAATAAATAGTCGCGATTGAAAATTTAATTAAGATTAATACAAAGCATATACTAGCAGAAATTCCACAAGCGTCTTCATAATTAATGAGCGTCGACACAAGAGCTGTGACAAAACCAAACACACACTAATGAACATTAATCTCATGCCAATTAGCAGAGTTAGTGCGACTGGGAATTAATTTCTAGATCTGGTTAGAATTGAATATTTTGTAGGTTTTGCAATGGAAGACTTGCAAGATAAAGATTGAGCAGAAAGTGGAACCTAGAACCGGCAGAGATAACACTAGGTACTACATAGAAAGTATGATTGAAGTAATGGCAATATTCGATTTGTTGGCGTGTATAAATGAAAAACTTACTTTAGCCTATTTGGCTATTAAAGATATATTATTTGTTACATCTTGTATTATTGTATTGGATGTATTTTAATCTGAGTAAGCCGAATATAAATCTAACTGAATGAAAGTATAATGTAGGATTAGCCCTGCAGCATTAGTTTCGCTACAAAAACGATTCGAATCCAACGGATCTGTACAGTTAAAAATAAAATCTGAAGAAAAAAAAAAATTATAAACCCGAAGTGGCTATTGTAGATCTCAAAAATATGTTGTGGCTCTAAGATATAGCTTTAAGATAATAGAAAATTGGGACACTACAAACTAAAAATAGCCTTAAAATTTGCCAAAAAGGATTGACATAACCTAAATTAAAAAAAGCTAGAAAAAAAACGTAATAGTAAGCACATCTAAAAAGTTTAATACGATGGTAAATAATAACCCCGAGTATAAGAGCAGTAAAAGAAAATAGCCGCAACCAGTATGGACAAATTTCGATGTATGTATTCCGAAACACCTTGACTTTGAAAAGCTAAACCAAACGATCTAAGCAATCGTGTTTATTTATAGAATATTGAAGTAAGGGTCCTAATTGAGTTCCTTTCAAAGATCTTCAAAGGAATTTTGGCAAACGTTCGTGTTTGCTTTAACCCCACATAAACGTTTACGCCCTACGGACTTGTGTCAATGCTAAGCAAAGCTAATTTTCACACGGGACTTAGGTGCCATTTGTGATTCTAATTCAAAACGTTACAAGCTATGATTTGTGAATGAAAATCCTGATATTAATAAACATTCTTTGGTTGTATGAATAGTGGACTGAAAACTTATAGCACCATAATTAATATTACAGCATAGCAAATGGTATAACATCCAGAAGTAAATCGATTAAAGAGAGATTTTTGTCTAGCAAATTTCGGATTAGCATGTATTCCATTTGCACAGCCATGTTATAAACAGTAAACAAATCATAATTCAATTCGATTACGATTGCTTTCATCTTACATACTTTGTATTTGACATCAAAACTACCGTAAAAATGTTAACATTCTAAGAAAGAAGGAAAAAAGAAGAATGTTATTTACAAAATGCATTGCTATCAACTTGACTATAACATTATCCTGTTGTAGCTAGTGCGTAACACCTCTGAATCGTACTCTCGATGGTAGAGGAGGTTCATGCCTTGCAGTGGGACGTAATTGGGGTGATATAGATACAAATACAGCTGGACAAAAATTGAATAATACCTATCATGTAACCAAATTGCCAGCGATTTTCGAGTAGGACCCAATTCGCCTGACTTGATCTGGTCATGTAATATCCAACAATTTGCTCCCCACTGTCATTAGGGTGACAAAAAGATTTCATTCCCTTACAAATAGCGACCATTGACCTTTTGCTAACCGAATATTTCAGTCAAATGCGTGACGTGGATGAATTTCCCTAAAGACTTTATATTTTTAGTCACTATATCTTATTGTGTAATACAATTTGAGTCGGATGATTATTAATATAAATTTAATACATAAGTTTCGTGGAGTGTTTTGTTCTTAGCTTAATACATGTTTCGATTCAATCTCAATCGTACTCTCGATTGCAGAGGAGGCTCGAGCCCTGCAGTGGGACTTATATGGGCTGCAATAGTACATGCGTTTCATTTTTATTTAGTTATATTGTTAGTATGTTTCGGGACAATGGCCTGTTAACCCTCATTTGAAAATAATTTATATCTATACATGTAATTAAATGTCTCAGTGAAACATATATTTTCCGAAACAACAAATAATGGGAGAGTCTTACAAATAATTTATTTGATGAAACAGAACGAGTGTTATAAAGAAAAACAAATAACAAAGAGATATTTAATCTTAAGCACATTCTTTTTAATAACAGCAATATTATTTTTGATATGTAAAGCGTGATTTATGTAGACGTCCTCACTTAAAATTCATCGAGTAGAATAAGCCTCACAAATAAAGTGAGGTTGGCGGTCGCTGGAATTCTTTGGAAAATATCTTTTTTATGAAGTAAACAAGACAGTTCCATGTTTTTATTTGTATTCCGTGGATGACCTGTCCCTGTGTTGAACACAAATTACCTTTCAAAAATAGAACCCACAAAAATGTTACTATTTGTCTACCGCTGCCGATCTATTCTGGCATTTATTTTCGTCATCCTATAAAAAAACATCTCAAATATCTGAAAATCTGCCAAATATAAAGTGTATTATTTTTTTATTTCAAAATTGTCCTTCCAAAATTTAATTTAGATTGATCCATTTTTCTATAAAAAAAATTCATGGTGTTAGAAATTTTCTGGGGTGATAAGATAGCCATTTTTACTTTTTGAATGTGTTTTTCAACTTAGCAAAGTGAATGTCCATAAAGGTTTTAGGCGTGATTGTTCTGCATGTACGATTTCCTTAGAGTGCAGAAGCGGATAAATTAAAAACTTACCAATATAAGCTCGGACGTCATAAGAAGTCCCGATGGGAGCGCCGTGATACTGCTTGGCGGGCACCAGCTGCACGCTAGGGGGCGCCAGCGGCGTCAGCTCCAGATGGAAGGGAAACGCGTTGGCTCCCAACCGCTTTATTAACGCGTCCTATGAGGACATTAAGTAATTTATATTAAGTTATTTTTAAATAGTTTATTTTTAATTTGCTTTAATGCGTAAATGAATGTTACTAGTTTTATAAGAAATTTGTGATTTTATTCAAAATTATTATACCGGGTATATAAAGACTGCAACCGAAAACGAAGCCAGGTGGTAGTATTAGTGACATCAGACACAATGCAAGTAAAAATTTCGCAAAATAAAATCGACAACTTTTTTTTGTATTTTTTTACTTATCGTCGTATTTGGGTGATAAATACATTGTTTTCCTAAAATAATGATGTAGACCTCTTAATTTTTAAACATTCAATGGTACGTGAGGATTTAAATTATTATTTTCGCAAAAACTAGGTATTTACCACCCAAACACAATGGTTTTTAATTCTAAAAAAATGTCTGTCACTGTTTTCGGTCGCAGTCTTGATATACCCGGTATGTATAGATTTTATATTTTGTGATTCTATTTAGCTATTAGTCTATTAGAATTTAAAATGTAAGTACTTTGGATTGTCTGTAAACTTTCATTTTTATTAATAAATAAATAAAATAAAAATAAAAAATTAAATGTGTCAACTAAATAAGTGGGGAAGTGGACGTAGTCTTGGTAGAACATATTTTTGTTTTGAATACGAAAAATATTATCGAAAATGAAACTTTTCTGAACTGTGACATGAAGTAAGTTTTGTCCTGGAGAAAACAGTTACAATAAGACAAGAAAGCTTTATGGCTCGTGAAACTCGAGACATTGCTAATACCAAAAGCATGAATATTACACCGAAGCCTCGATGCTACAATATATATTTTCACTATGCAAAAACCTTTACTTAATCTTACGTGCAAGAAAGTAAACATTGCAAAAACTCCACGCCCTTTGAGCATGAGTAATGGGAATGGTACGAACATTTTCCTGTCATAAACATATTGACGTACAGAGCTGAAGCAAAAATAACTGTCACTAATGAAATATTATCCACGAATACTCAATATTCGGAATGGATGACGCCCACAGACAATGGAATGGATACAATAATGACAATATGCAGAAATTCCCGGCTTAGCTCGTGGATTTAGTGGAAAATGGAAATGTATTTGATTTTAGCTTTGAGCTATGTTTAGACTAATACTGTTGAGAATTGACAGCTGCATGCAATTGTTTCCAATTTGAAGTTATTAGGATTATTGACTTTCAATATTAAAGACGTGTTTTCAATTGTTTGTTTTTATAGAAATCATAATTGGATCCTGGGAGAGGAAAATACTTTTCGATGTTTATTCATTGCTTCAATAATATTGTGGGAAAACATGCACACTTAAAAGTCTTTGGCAAGAATTTTGAACGTGTCCATTAGGCCAGTTTGGTGGACATATGTAAGTCTAGTCTAAAACAGATTACATCAATTTAAATATATTGGTAATATACTTATATAGGTATGTATGTTTATTTATATATAAATGTATTTATGTATGTTTATATACATTATTTATGTAGTTTTTGTATATTTATGTATAAATAGTATTATTTATTTGAGCTTTTTTTTGTCTTTATTATACACTGCCCTTTCTATCTCCTTCTCATAAATCCATCCAATGGTTGTCTGTTAGAGATTGCCTTAGTGCGATAAGACCGCCATTTGTACTTTGTTATTTTGTTGTCTCTATACCTATTGTTATATTTATTGTGTACAATAAAGAATAAAAATAAAATAAAATAAAATAAATCAGTGTACAACTGTGGAATGTGAAATGTATAAAATGAGAAATAATTGTTTTGTACATAAACATTAATAGTTGGATAATAACAGTTAAAAAAAAGATTATACAAGTTATTGGTGGCCTTATTTTCGGCTGCGAAGAGAGGTAATTTAATAAGGTTATATTTACCTGCAGTGGTGAGTTGGGTTCCCTGTCATGGCTGCAGTGGATGGGCCACACTTGGGCCAGGCTCATGATGGCCTCGTTGCAGAATTTTAGGCCCATCACCTCTTCATCCTCACGCCCGTATCTATCATGACAAAAAAATGTAATGAATTTGGCTGCTTACACAACTGTTCTAATAGTAATGGACTTACAAACGAAAGAGGATATTCTTAGCGCAAGGCAATGGCAACCAACTAGGTAATTCAGGTTAAAATAATAGAAAAGCAAAGATATTTACATTATAATTTAGTTTTATTATATTGATAAAAAGTTTAAATATATATTCTCGGAACACATTTTGTAGCCTATTCGAATTCTTGTCTGGACAGGGCAAGTGCTAGCTAACATTAAACATCAAAGATTAAAAACAATTTCAAGATTATGAAACTAAGCCTGTAATAAATTGATTGCCTTGCGTATCCCTATAATAACAACCAATAAATCAGCAGATATGTAGCGTCAAAGACAATGAAACAATTTACTAAGCCTGGGATATTTTGAATAAAGTATTGCCTTGTATTTACCAATAGTACGAATATATCAGTTTTCTAAATCTTAATAATATTATACATAAACTCATGCCTTATTCCCAAAAGAGAAAGGGAGATCTACCAGGACACCCACATTTCGCCTATAGTTTCGTTCCACGATGTGATAGGGGGCTATAATAGCTATTATAATGTATATATCGTAGATAAATTCTGTTATCAGTATGTCAATAAAGCACAGCATCCATTAGACGGTATAAAACATTATCTAACCGCTAAATTAATATAAATTGAGGCGAATTTAATGAAGGGGTCACGGCCGGGGGCGACCCGTTTAGCCTCGCCCCCAAATTAGAGTACCGTTGTTTAAAACATCAGTTCATTAGACGTAATCTTGCTGACATCAGTGGAGTGAATCTTGAAAAAACGGAACAGGAAGGGCTTTGTGTCGTGTAGATCTGGGTCGGAACATTGTCTCAACAAACAGACATGAAGTGACATTATTGTTGCGTTCGTTTATAAATATCGTTTGTTTATCTACATTTTCTATTTAATTAAATGCAGTTGACACCTCGTATAAATATATGTTTTAAATTAATAATCGGTGAAGCTTCTCGCTCGCAGAACTTCAGGCACGATAAAAAGCTATGCTTAACAAAAAAATTGCAATCAGCATTATCCAGCGACTTCCTGGATGCAGCTTCCAACAGGTCTATGTGGCGATCTATGGGGGAGGCCTATGTTCAGCTGTTCAGCAGTGGACTTCCTATCACTGAAGAGAGAGAGAGAAAGAGGTCTATGACAATGAGCTACATGCTATGTTAAAAATGTATCCAATAATTACACTCAACTTCACAATTTTTTTGTGTGAGCCTAAAGCATTCATTGAAACACACTGGGCTATTATCAGTACATGTTTGAGTTTAGCTTAGGCGACAGAAGGCAAGGAGAGCAACATGTGCTGTTAGTTATGTCTTTAACAATGTTAAAAATAAGATAACCCAGTTGTTACGTTTCTTCAAGCAAAGCCCTTTATTATAAACAGGGTAATGTTACACTTTTACACTGAGTATAAAACAAATTGGACAACGAAATAACTTAATGTCGTAGATTTACGAGAAATGTTTTGTATCCTCGGATTACGGGATTTATACAGAATGAAACTGGGTCGTGTTTAAAATAAGACGAAAATATTTTCTCAGCTAACGTAAATATACAAATTGTACGGTAAATAGTACATTTTATAGAAATAACAGAAACGGATACTTCGAGTGCTACTTTATTGAAAATAAATAAATAAACAACCGGTAAGTATTTATTTATGGGACTTTTACTTCGCCACGTGGTTTGTATTCATTGATAAATTACTTTTAGACCATCGCGAGGAATATTTCGTACTGAGCATTTTCTTTAAGCTCTGTAAATTCATCATCTTCTTCAATTGTACCTTTAAATATTGAAGAAAAAAAGTCTCACGAATTTTCTGCATTCACGACGCGCCACACGCAGTTTATTCACATTTACCACTGAAGCTTAGCGAGTTTTTGGAAGCCTCTAAATTATTTAAAACCGCAACGAAATTAATTCAATTAAGAACATTTCGCTTTCAGTGACATGAGCTTAACCTTTCAGCATCTCTACGTAGGAATTTCTTAGTTACCTAGTATAAGCCCTCTCAATCAAACAAGAGAAGTCCCATGTTACGTATTCATATGGGCTGATATAGTTTATACTATATACTTATAATTACTATATAGTAATTATTCTATCTCACCTGAAAGTCAGCGTGACTTGGCCGTACAGTTTCTTGGTGCTCTCGAGACATTCTGGCTCGGCGTGGAGCACTCCTTGGATCTTGTCGATGACGCCATTTTCCACCACCAGGTCACGTGACGCCAAGTACAGGGTGAGCTTATTGTTGGGTGACGACTTTTTGAACACCCTGTGTTGAAAAATATGTGTTAGAGCGGCTTTAGATTATTTATAAATTTTTAAATGATTATACTCGTATTTATTTGCATAATAAAACACATCTTTGCAATATTTTGTTACCATAATATTGATCGGGTCTAGAAATCATCATAATTCTTTGTGTGTGGCCAATATCCATTTGTCAAACACATTTTATCTATTATATAATTAATAACAGATCAGATAAAATATTTCAAAATTGTCTGAACAGAGCAGGCGTATTATGACGTCATACGTTAGTAAATACCCCCATAACCACGGAATTTGATTGATTACACTTTAATTGGTAACAGAGCTCGATATACACGACTGATTAATCCAAAATAGCCTCCACAAACCGTTTAAATTACCTATTATCCATAGTAATGATTTCAATCTTACTACCCTACGAATGACATTTACGTTCGAAATCCCACAATCACACATATAGATGCACAAACAAATGCCTCTTCGCGTTTTCTGCTCATAACACAATACCTCAAATTTGACGCCAAACAATTCAACTGACCTAACATTTCTAAATTAATCCTTCAAATTATTTCTAAACTGCTAACGAAAAATAGACTTTAATTTTATAAACTTACCGTTGAGAGTTGAGCGCGTTGTCAGTCGTCATGTCCAGATTATTTTGGAGCCTGGGGACAAAATATTTGTATGTTATTTATGTGTGTTTGGAATATAGAAGGACTTATTATTATGTTTGTGTATTGTTTGGCTGTTAATTGCAAATATATTAGATACGCTGAGTGACCATTAGGAATTTATTGGGGATAAAAAAAAATGAGACTGAATAGCAAATAATGTGATACGGTCAAGATTACCTGTACCGAACAATGAACATAAAATATTTTAAAATATCTACAATAACAAGTAACAGAACAAAAAGTACACGAAAAACCTAGATTGATTTTAATTGGTCATAAAAGAACATTATGATTATGATCATAACCTGAGAAACAAAATTCAATTTTGCTTTTAACGTACACATTTTAAGACAAGAACTTCAAAATATTCCTCGAAACATTTTCTCTCCAACACGAAACGCGTTACCTAAATATTTTCTACATCTTTTGCACAACAAGCCAATTTTGCTAACGGCCTGTATGTATTTGCGCGACAAAGTTTTGGAAAGCCAAGCAGGTTTTATATTAAAATGTTTTAATGAAAAAAATAAGCGCTCAATTTTCAACGCGAAATGAAGACGCGATATTTGCACGCCTTAAGCGAGAAAATGTAATCAGAAAAATGAAATCATTTTTTTGTTTGTAAAAGCAACATTAACATATGTTACTGGCCACAGATCTTGAAAAAAGTTTAGAGGTATTTAATAAAGAAGAAAAAAACTTTTACGGTGTTTCGAAATTTAATTTATAATTCTTGCTGCCAGTGTGGCAGCTTTGGAAGAGTTGAATAGGTGTTTAAAAATTTAAAGTAGTGCGTTCCAATTTCGAAACCGCTTACTTTCTGTATAAAAAAAAATGTTTGTGAACGATAACAGCCAAATAGTGGCTTCGGTTTCATCGAACATTTAAATTAATTGAAATTAATGAGCGGTTAAAACAGTGTATATTTCTGATAACTAAAGACAATTTAATTGTATTTCACCGCATTGTATTTTTAATGCCCAGTTTATTGTTTTCTCGCTATAGTATTGTACACTTATTTTGATGATTTCAGATATATTATTGTTAAGTTTCGATTTCCAATAGGACTTCAACAAGACAACGAGATATCAATTACCATTATAAGTTCACATCAATAATTTAGCATAATATTTTTTCTATCTAAAACCATATTATTACGCATTTTCGGCCTAAAAACTAAGTAAAAAGGTCATTTAAAAACGCAATGTTGATAAAAAAGGATCGTAAAGCGGCGTTCTAAGGTAACACCTGTCTGGTGTTAAATTAAATATTTCATGAGTAAGGACCCGCAGATCCTGAACTGAAATTTACATTACTCGCTTCAGTTCCACTGAGTTTGCGATTCAAATAAACCTCTGGCCTTTTTATTTGGTATACCCCAGTATTCTTCGTAATCACAGACTCATAATATAACTAGGAACGTGGGAATGTGAAAATGGCAAAAATGTTTTTTTCTTTTCTGCATTTGTCCGGAAATCGAACGAACGGCTCGGCGAAGACATTATCTCCGCCTCTGAGAGATTGATTTTTACAAAAAATACGAAAGACTGCACACAAAACAAATATTTGTTCATATACTTGAATTGAAATAGAGCCTTACCTAAACGAGCGCAGTAGCAATACTGTAATAACTTCACTTTGATTTTCCGGGAGGCATACCGTAGTCCGTAGCACTGCGGTTGTTTCAGTCCAATAATACTCTGTTAATTTGAACTGGCAGTCAATTAAACGCATATATATTGTTGCTACTGCTGTAGTCAGAGGCTTTTAATAGCTCACCATAGAGAATTAAGGCCTTTTAAGGTTTAAGAAAGGTTTTATTTAAGTCAAAAATAGGAAAAAAGCTCTCGTTATGCCTTAGTTGACGATGCAATAATATCTACTACATTCTAATTTGTCTACAGCAAGAGCAGTCAGCTGAAATATACTCGTAATTGCTGTCATGTATCAAAACGACCAACTCTTTAGAAGTAATACCTAAAAACGAGCTATTTTTTGTATAAAATCAGAGCTATTGTAACAAATTCAAAGGCCAAAAGGCGGGTGACAAGCAAGGACGGCGGCGCAATCTCGCGTTTACCCTTACTTCCCTGTTATTATGATGGTCTGGTTATAGAAAGAGTGCAGGAGTTATTTTTACAACGACCCGCGGGCTAGCGGATCATAAAACATGGGCTGTAACAAGACTTCAAAGGATTCAACATTTTTTGCTTTATTTGTTGTAGCAGGGATGCAGGACTTTGCTCTTTTTTGGGACAGAGAAGCTGTTATATTCCAAGGACGCCAAAAGAAATATGCCAGTGTTTTTAGTTTACTTCCTGGCATTTTTACAAGACTTGGCACAAAGCAGCTTAAAAAAGGAATGAATATTCAAACCTAAAACTCGAACATAAAAGGCTTAGAAAAAAAGTATAAACACGAATTCAATGTAGATTTTTATTATGAATGACGAACAGTAACACAATAATAGATTTAGGTTGTCGAACAGCCGAATTCAGGCCCACGTGAATGAAATAAATTGTTTATCTTGTTTTGATTTAGTTCCACACGTTCGACTGTCGACATCTATATTCTTGTTTGTGTTGTCTTTTAGTAATGTTGTGTTTTGCGTTGCTTATACTGTACATAATATGTTATTGGAAGTGTTTATTTTTCTGTTTCTATGCCAAAATTGTGAATGAGCCGTTAATATTTTTGTAGAGCTTTCAAGTTGTTTTGCTGAAGAATAAATAAATAATAATAGATGAATACACCCAAAAGTCACAAATATAATCCTGACCCCACACTAAGATCGAGTCTTGTGTCGTGGGTATCAAAAACTATGAGAGGCTTTTCGAATGATCACACTGCACTAATGATATTGCAGTGTGTTCAGGATAGAGTATAGAGTGACGACGTCACGACAGACAATCATCTTTCTTTATTAAATACAATTAAACCATTCCCACAATTCCCTAACTGAACTAATTCTACGTAGTATTATTACATTTTGTACCCTTTCCGATAGCCTTAAAGTTTAATTTTCAAAACTACCATCCAATAACAATTTCGCGTCAAGTTGCTTACAAACAATACCGATAGTCCCAAGGGTCGGATCATATCATACATTAGAACCTGAGACAAACTTTTGTTGCAGCAATTTGGTAAAGTGAGACTGAAAAAGAGCCGGGGAAAAGTTAATAGGCCAGTATATCTCGGAAACGGTGCTGTATGGACGTTAATGGCTTCGGAGACGTAAAAGGTGACTTCGGTCTCGTGGATTTATTCAGGTGTTGCTTCAACAAAACGTTCCAATCTTATCGTATCGTTTCTCTCGGCATTTTCTTCCACGTACTACGAATCTTTGTAACCAATTGCCAACAATATTTCCGGAGAGATACGACCTGACGCCCTTCATAACTCAAGACTCGATCTTAGTGTGGGGTCAGAACTATGTATGTGACTGTTGGGTGTATTTATTAATTTTTAAGTTCCCACACGTAATTATCATCTTGACCCACAAAAAGTTCAATACTGAACGTAGGTCTCTTAAGGATTTCGACAGCAATTTGTTGAAATCCTGCATCCAGCCATTTCCTGCAACCTGATCAACTAATCATCGTTACCATTATTAACTTAATTATGAGATCCATTGCCAAAGTGACGTCACGTCAAGTTTAATCCTGTATAAAGAAACTAATTTTAACATTTAAAATAGCTACTGTTATACGAGTATTTAGATTATCTAATCTCTTTAGTTCAAATGAAAGAATATTGTCGTTTGTTTTGTCACTGTAATGCTATTCAGCAGATTGTCTAGTCGGCGATGTAATGTTATTTACCAAATAAAAGATGAAGGCCAGATTGAGACCGACGTCAGCTGACCTTCACTAAAATCGCACTCTCATCCCATTTATTTTCCTTAAGTCTGAGACGAGCGGCGTTTGAAGAAAACAACACTGAATTCAGCAATTTCCATAATAAGTTTCTAGAATGAACTAACAAAATATAACCTTGCGTCTCGAGTAATTAACTTTAGTACTAAATATTTTATACAAATTAAGCAAAAATGTCTCAGATACGAAGTAAGGTAATAGTTTGGAATAGTTGGGAGATCGTAAAATAGTCTGATGAGATATAAGTTTAATTAGCTTGTTATAAACTTTCATGAACATTTTACAAGCTACGTGGAAAGTTCAGCCATTTTTTAAATGACCTTGCGATCTCTCATTCGTTAATAAAGTTTCAAAGAACTCAGAAAGGCATGGATGGTAATACTTTTATACATATATTGTAACGTGGCTTGTCATATCATTGGGTCGTTCTTTGCATGAATTCTTCTATACATATAAAGGTGAAATATTAACACTAAGGTAAGCTAGTATAGATGACCTGTTATTGCATTCTTTTAATTTTTCCTCTATATATGCTCGATGAATTTTATACTTAGATAAGTTATATTGCAAGTATCGATGCGGGATCTAACCTGCTATTTGTTGTTTCAGCTACATTTCACCAATGCACCATGCAAAAAAGGTAAGTCTTTTATGATATATTTGCGAAAAATCTATATATCTATATTAACATAACCAAATAACAACTCAACTATAGCCCTTTTAAATAAATTATACAATTTGACTATAAATTATGATTCTAAGTAGCAGTCTATATTTAGTAGCCACGGTGGCGTCACGGGAACTGGGAAGTGTGTCATGGTTATAAAGTAATATACGGTTTTCCGGTAGCTTCGCAGGTCTAATTAATTCAACATGTTCTGCGAGGAAATCAGTTTCATATAATATTACTGGGAAGCAATAATGCAGCATTTTGGTAGATATAAGTTGATATAGAAGGCGCTGTTTTGTAACGAAAATGTCAGGGTTAATGAATATTTGATCTCCTTGGTATCGTAGGTTAGAAGCCGGGTATGAAATTTCGAACTTTGCTCTTAGAAGCCAATATTTGTGAGGTCCTCAATAAATACTTGTTTTAATTCTGGTTCCGAATCTAACCATGATACTTATAAAATCTGTATCTGTATCAGCCCATATACGTCCCACTGCAGGGCACGAGCCTCCTCTACAATCTAAAGTACGATTGGAAGGGGTTAGGCCATATAGTCCACCACGCTGGCCTAGTGCGGGTTGGCGGACTTAATATACCACATTCTTTATCATTTCAAATAATTTCAAACTTATATAATAGTTTATGTTAATAGTTTATGTTACCCGTGACACGAGACGTACATAAACCTATTATACAGCTTACGACATTCTAGCTCCATTTACACGGGGGGAGTTTCTCGCCTCGAAGATACGATTATCGTAAGGATGTATAAAAGTTGCATCGTGTAAACCAGTGATTCCCAAAGTGGTCCAGGTGGACCCCCAGGGGTCCACGGGAGACTTGCTGGGGGTCTACGTAAGCGTGAACAAAATATGGGGGTCCATAAGATGTTAATGGGGGTCCACGAAAATTTATCTGCTTTTGATAGTAAAAGCAAAAATAAATGTAAGCATAGTTTTTATAAGGGCCTACCTACATTGTTTTAAGTACCTAACTAAGCAGATAATATTTTAATAAGGCAAGCGATTGTTACTTGTCCAAACTTGCGTATTCGATATTACGTACAATTTCGTGTACAGACTTGCAAAGCGCTATCCGCCCGACAATGCTTAATGCTTGTTCAGACATGAACTTGATCACCACTATAAATACTTGATGCCAAAGGCAAACTCATTCATTTGTTTCCGGAATTTCGAAAAAAAGTGTGAGAAAATTTATATCAGTGTTTGCTAGTGCCGGAGAAAAGTAAGTACCTACCTTTTTTTTGTTATAGTACTTAAGTATTTTGTTTCCGTGTACTAGTCGGTTGATCACAACTGCTTGTATAGATAGGTAAGGTAGATTAGACGTGTATATAATCTAAGATAGGTAACTTAGTAACTTACAGATATTTTAATTGTCCTCTTTCGATTTGAAGACAAACACAGCACGTTTTATTCCATTGTTTTTTCACGAGAGAAGCACTGCCTCTCTAAAAAGGCCGAATAAGCAATATTGCAGAGCAATTAATATTGTAATTTTTCTTGCAAATAACTACTAGTTTTATAAAACAGTAATTTCACAATCATTTTATATTAAATAAATAAATACACCCAACAGTCACATACATAGTCCTGACCCCACACTAAGATCGAGTCTTGTGTCGTGGGTATCAGGAACTACGAGAGACTTTTCGGTCTCACAAACACCCAGACCCGAAACAAATACCTGTGGATCACACAAATATTTGTTTCGGTGCGGGGATCGAACCCGCGCCCTCTCGTTTCACAGGCGGCGTCTAACCAACTGCGCCACGGAGGCTGACTAATTGAGGCTAATTGATTTTGAAGTAACTACATATTTTATCAAAATTATTCCTTTTCGGAAAAAGCGAGCGGTGCGCGGGCGACGGGAAAAGGGCGGGGCTTGGGCTTCGATGCCAGTTTGTCACGTTTTAATGTGCGTTTTAACAATGAAGCCGCAGACAAAAAATACGCAAATACACGGAGCGCGTGAACTCATTGATTTGATGAAATGTTAGTTATCGTTTTTATGGAATTTTGAGATTTCGACTTTTATTTTTTCCTACACAAATATGATCAGTATTCGATACTGAGTACACCAATTTTTATTTGTACTATTAAAAATTAGTGGTAAATTAGGTACTTTAAAATTGATACCGTTTTGTGAAAACGTCTGTATTTGTCTTAGCGGTTTATTAGTTGGTCCCTTTACAAGCCGTAATTCTATTTCCGCGTGCTGACAAAGGCTGCGGTGTGATACCTATATTCAGAAAAAAACTTGGTTACTAAAACATTTTTTTTTACAGGTAAGGTAACTGACACGAAACATGGCTACAGCAAAGAAAAAATGTCGACAATATAGTGTCGATTATTTGAAATATGATTTTGTTCCATCAGAGGCAGACAAACAGTTGCCCATGTGCCTATTATGTAACAAAGTTTTGAGCAATGACTCTATGAAACCATCAAAGCTCGAAGATCATCTAAAAAGGTGTCATACTGATAAAATAGGTAAAGATTTAAAATATTTTCAAACATTGAAGGAAAAATATGAAAAGAGACCCACCATGCACAGTATGTTCGCTTCAACATCTCAAAGTAACGATGATGGCTTGCGGGCATCTTACAATATCTCATTACTTATAGCAAAATCTGGAAAACCACACACTATCGGAGAACAATTAATTTTACCCGCTGTTGAAGAGGTTTTAAAAACTGTTTTGCACAAATCTCCGTTTGACGTACTAAAAAGAATTCCATTAAGTAACAATACTGTACAAAGACGCATTGATGAAATGAGCTCTGATATCGAAAGTTTTTTGTGCAATCATCTGCAAAAAAATCATTTTTCTATACAACTGGACGAGTCAACGTTACCCGGTAATGAAGCATTATTATTGGCATATGTCCGATTTATTATGGAGGAAGAAATTCACGAAGAATTGCTATTTGCCAGAACTTTGGAGACTGATACTAAAGGCGAATCAATATTTAATGTCCTGAGTAATTTTTTCACGGAAAAATCGATTCCATTTACAAACATTATTTCAGTGGCAACAGACGGAGCTCCTGCAATGGTCGGGCGATATCGTGGGTTTATAAGTCATCTCAAAAGAATTATACCAGGACTTACAGCTATTCATTGCGTAATCCACCGACAACATCTTGTGGCAAAACATTTAAGTGACAGGTTGAACCAATCTCTTCATTTTGTAATAAAAGCTGTCAACAAAATCAGAAGCAATGCATTGAATACGCGTTTATTTGCTCAATTGTGCGACGAAAATGATGAAGACTTCCAACGACTGCTCTTACATACTGAAGTACGCTGGTTGTCGAAAGGTGCATGCTTAACGAGATTTTACTCTGTTTTCGATTCCGTATTAGAGTTCCTAGAAAGTAGAGATCCAGATTTAAAAGAAAACTTGATCAAACTCAAAGCAGACATTGCGTATTTGACAGATTTGTTTAAAAAATTTAATGATATTAACTTGCAGTTACAAGGGGACAGCCTGAATTTAATAAAAACAAAGGGGATAATTTCGGCTTTTCTTGGGAAATTGAAATTTATGAAGCAAAACATTAGTCGGCGCGAATTCTCTCAATTTCCAAACTTGTCGCAGGTAGAATGTATTGATGAGGATATCCATACCTACAGTCAACATTTAAATGCCCTGCATGATGACTTCAAAACCAGGTTTGAAGATATCCTGACGATGGATATACCACCATGGATCATAAATCCATTTGATGAAACGGAAGTGGCCAATGTTGTATTACAAGAGGAGCTGCTCGAGCTAAGCACCAATGAGGAGCTGAAGGTGAAATTTAGAAAAGGCTACCAAACATTTTGGCTGCAAGCAGAAATACCCGAAAAATATCCTGGACTGTGGGAAATCGCAAGGAAATTTTTAATAGCTTTTCCCTCGTCATACCTTGTCGAAAGGAGTTTTAGTGCCGTTACAAATCTCTTAACAAAAAAAGGAGCAAATTAAACATCACAGAGCGGGGGGATTTGCGGTTATTGCTCACAAAAATAAAGCCAAACATTGATCGTTTGCTGACACTCCATCAAATACATCCTTCCCATTAATTAAAATTATGACCTGAACCTATATTACCTTATTATTTTTTTCTTGTAATTCTATTCTTTTAATAAATAAAGTGTTATAAAATGTACCATTTTTCGTTTTTATTTTACCTATCGGAATATAGGGACAGAACTCAGAAGCGACACAATTTTTATTTTTTGGCGACTTTAAGAATGTGGTAGAAATGTAGCAGCAGGGGGTCCCCCAAAACCAGTAAAATTTTGAAAGTGGTCCACGAGAAAAATAAGTTTGGGAACTACTGGTGTAAACGTTGTCAGAACAAGATAAGCTACGGCGGTTATGTCATGCGTTAATGACATAGGGATTCTCGCCGACAGAAAGTCTTCCTGTGTAAATGGCACTTTAGGTATTTATTTTACTTCTGTATTGACAATTTTTGATTCATACTTAATAAAATAAAGCTCCTTTGCTGAAACAGCGCGTTAGTACAATTTCCTGAAAGATTTGACATGAAATGGCAGTTTGCTGCCACGTTTCGAGTCTAGAGTAGTCAGGAGACTGTCCCGCCCTCTCACCCGCCACTGCAACTCCTGTAAGCCAGGATCAACAGTGGCACGCATTTTAATGACACTGAGCATTGAAGCTCAGCGCGTCTCCGGGAATGTCTAACTTGTCTTTAACCCGCAACGAAATCAATCAAAAAGTCTAGAGTAGTATTGGCTAGGACTCAACAATCCTCGGAGGACGGAAATGCAAACGTACATTGCAGAATCATGTTATTTACTGGTTTACGATGCGCCACCTGTCGTCAATTCTTTTGGTAAATTAGACGTGAGAAAAAATATAACTTTATTACACATTTTCTTTAAATCTGCAAACTGCCTCTGTGGCGCAGTTGTACTACGATATGATTGCAAAGCTGAGATCTCGGGTTCGAATCCTGGGTTGGGCAAAGTTATATTGGATTTTTCTATTAATTACCAGCCCGGAGTCAGGAAATTCTGCCCGATATAGCGATAGGTTCGTCTCTCTCATGTGGGACGGAGAATACAAGGCGAAACGTGGGTGTCCTGCACCTCTGCCTACCCCTTCTGGGAAAAGGCGTGAGTTTATGTATGTAGGTTTCAAATCAGTCAATTATTTACAACGGTACTTACTATGTAATTGCACCGCTACTGCTGACATATGCAGTGGCATCTAAATAGAGACAATATCAGCCCATATACATCCCTCTGCAGGGCACTGAGCTCTTCACAACCTATTTAAAGCTTAATTAAACTTCAGTTTAAATTTACCCGAGAGAACTAGAAATGTGGTAAAGGGTATAAAGTTATTTTCAACCTCTGTAAATGCTTATTTCCCCGAGGATAACCGTTGTACTAAAGCAATAAGTAGAATTTATTTTTATTAAAAGACTATTGCAAGTGGCGACTGGGTTTTAATTTTTTGACCATTTTCGTCTGGGTTATATGTCGGTACTATGGTCGGTGTTCATAAATTTGATCCGATCACAAAAACTTTAGCTTAAACAAGCAATATTTGCTTCTATTAATCATATTTTATATTTAATAATCGCCTATTTTAGTTACATACGAAAACACTTTGAAGAAAACTGCATGATTTAGATTTCTTCAGAAGAACATCAGAAGTATGTAATGAAATTACCCAACCAGCATAATACCAGTATGATGGACTAAGGATAATTTCGAATAGATTTATGTCAAATAATCTATTTTGGCCTAATTCAAAGACAGTTGTAAAACCCATTTTAGTTATCCGATGTTATGTCCTTTTCTAACGACTTTTGAATTCAGTTAGATCGAAAAAGACGAAACATTCGATAATTAAAATTTGTTATCAAACTATGAATGCGGCCGTTAGTCTTAAAATCATTAATTAAAAGCATTATGCAACATTATTATACCGTTCAGAATTAAATGTACCTACGTTAAAAATAATATTAAGAATACGTAACAGAAAATAGTTTAAAAGTTGCTACAAACTATTAGCTTAATAAATAACAGTAATGGTAGAGCAATATAGATAATAAAAACTACTAAAGCGATGTATTTTATATGTTTGAGAAGTTATTAATCGCCCATAAAGTATCGGTATAAAAATACTTTTAATTTGATTCAAAAAGTTTTATCTTTTCAATTGAATCTTCTTAAAACTTTCACGTTCATGGATTTCGAGTAATACGATATAAATTTCAAAATCGATTAGTCTACATGGATGGAAAATAAAATTGATTCTGTTCAGAGCAGATGATATTTATTTTTGCTATTTTTAACCAATGCGAAACTTATCTCCCTATCGATACAGTATCTAAAACGGCATTGATAATTATAGATAATAATATAGACCAAGAGATAATATAGCCATCAAATAGCCTTTATTGACATTGAAACAATATCGGCCTTATTCATAGACAGTTTGAAAACATATTAAACCTATTTTAGTTATCGAATGTTTTGTCCCTTTCGAACGAATTTTGAATTCAGTTTGAGCGAAGAAGACGAAAAAATATCGATAGCTAAAATATTTAAAACTGTCTAAGAATAAAGCTTCTGAGGCCTCCTCTGGCCAGATAGCGCGACGACTTGCACAAGAAGGCCGACAACGACTGGATGCGTAAAGCAGCAGATCGGGCTCTGTGGCGTACCTTGGGAGAGGCCTATGTCCAGCAGCGGACTGCAACGGGCTGATGATGATGATGAAGAATAAAGCCGTATGACTATAGCTGGTAGATTATTAGGATTCGCCCAGCGAGCGACTACGAAAAACAATGGTGTAGAACTCACGCAATTGCGACGCTTTTCGCATTCTATAGATCTATATCTAGGTTCGTGCAGACATAATTATGGCGACAGGCGGGAGATAGCCATCTCTCATCGGTTGGTAATCTATTTACATCGTTTTGCCATCAGGGATGTTTTATACACTAGGTCTGGCAAATGAGATAACAGGTCAAGTGGTAGTGAGTGGTCACTGCCGCCCATGAATATCCACAACGCTGGGATTATAGATGTATTGCTAGCAAATCAAATCGGGTGGGGAGCGGGGAGTAAAAAGAGGGGGTAGGTAGGTATCCGAAAATGTCACTCACTGAACGAAAAGCGATCAGGTGCACAATAATGACTTTACATGCATACATAAACTCACGCCTTTATCCCAGAAGGGGTAGGCAGAGGCGACACCAGGACACCGTTTCGCCTTGTATGTTCCGTCCAACGATGTGATAGGGCGAGCCTGTCGCCATATCGGACACGAATTCCTGTTTCCGGGCTGATAATAAAAAGAAAAATCCAATATCACTTTACCCAACTAGGGATTCGAACCGAAACCTCAGCGTTGCAATCATACTGTAGCACAACTTCGCGACCGAGCCAATCTAGTATCAGAATATTAATTAATACATCATTTCTATTTCTAAGCCAAAAGCGATCAATACCTATTTATCCGAATATTTTGCATGGTTAAATGAAATTGCGGAATGGCCTCGCAGTGAGATTTTAATCACCGCCTGTCGATTAATGGCCGTGATTAAACATTCAAGGCGAAAACATTACACTTATAATTATATTTATGTATTTAGGCCATGTCCCGGGTAATTAAATTGTTTACCGGATCGAGCAATGTACTGCGATGTTTTCATACGAATGAATAGCTTCGGCGCTTGGTAACAACAAGATATTTGCTTTAATCTACTCTCCATGTTTTACGGTGTGTACTGTGCTGGATCAGCCCATATACGTCCCACTGCAGGGCACTGGCCTCCTCTACAATTGAAAGTACGATTGAGAGGGGATAGGCCGTATAGTCCACCACTATGGCCTAGTGCGGGTTGGCGGACTTTTACATACCATAGAAATTGTTCTGAATTGCTATTGTATGCAGGTCTCCTCACGATGTTTTGTTTCACCGTTATAGTGCGTGGCGATTCACTATCAACACACACATGACTCCGAAAAGTCAGAGGTGTGCCCTGGGATTTGAACCCGCGACCACGGTAAACATCTTGGCAGCCGCGTCTGGTCCGTTACCAATAGGCCACCACGCACTTTCCATGTTGGGAAACTTAATTTAAGGCTACTAATGCATATCCACGTATACATAGCCAGAACTTAATCGCAGTATTTATAGGAAAAGATACTATAAATGTTGACTTTTTATATTAACCAGCATATAGTGACGCCAACACGCACTAGGCCACCGTGGGAGACAATATGGCCTAACCCCTCTCATTTACACTCTTGTTGGTAGAGGAGGCATGCCCTGCAGTGGGACATATAAGCTGATGCACATAATCAGATGAGTAATTCGTTTGCCCTATGATATTATCTCTCCTGTTTAAGCAATACTTGCACTTAGTTACCCCGAGGCATTCATGATAAGTCTAACAATGCCCTGAAGTCGTTGACTACAATATCTTCTAACAACCATAATTCCACCAACTTTTAAGGTTACACTCAAATTAATTGTTTCAAACTCCACTCTATAAGCCAATTGGAAGTCGAAACAACGATCTCCCGAATTTGAGGTCAATAGCACATAGTTTCTGTTTTGAACAATACAAGCCACAAGCGGCCAGGTTTTCCGGAACATCATCATTAAGACTTCCGAATTATGTTAAATAAATGGAAGATTCCAGCAATTTTATTAAGCATTAATCATTTATTAAGCTGAATTGAATTTATATTATACAGAAAAGAGACAATAGATCAAAAGATAGAAACCAAATCTTTACATGCCCTATATAAAAAGTCATCATGCGCCTACCCTTTTGTAAGTGGAGGATAATGGCATGTAGCGAATTACACAAACACTATAAGTTTAATACTGCGGCTGTTTTTGTAACCTCAAAACAACCTTTCGTGCATTTGAAGTAGAGTACTTTTGAAACGAATGCAAAAGTTAGGCGCCCTTCGGGCCCCACGCCTGAAAATAAGGGTCTGGCGAGCTATAACTGGAAACTTTGTTGAATGAATCCTTTTGTAAGGAGATTCCTTTATTTGATATTATGCGAATGCTTAATGAGATCTCCCCCTCACATTTTCCTGGCGCGGAGAGGCAATTTAGAATTGTATAACTTTTTGTTAAACTCTTATTTTTGTTTACATTTGTCCCGATATAATTACTGTCTCGCCATGATATAAGACTATTTACTTCCCATTCAAGGCCAGGACAAGTGAAGTAAATACGACAACTAGTAAGTAAAAATACTGAGAATATAGACTTTAGAATACGTTGGTAGAAATATCTATAGAATTATTATAAATTATTGTTGTTTACAATATTGTTTATGCCATCACTAGAATATTGTTATCAACAATATTTAAACTGTTCTGGCAACCATTTAACCGCACTTTTAGTTACATTTCATTTATTTGAGGCTCTAGAATGAATTTTCACTATTATTAACAGATTAATACCCATGGACCAATGTGGGAATTATTTACATTTTGGTTGGTGGTAATGATACGATTCATCACTTGTAGTGAGGTTAAAATAAACCTTTTTATATTTACAATACGCAACATATTTATAGAATTATTGAATTCAAAACAAATTTAAAGGGGGTAGTAAACCATATTAAAGTGGTCTCCTTGAACGTCCACATCAAAACCCCGAGCAAACTGATCGATTACCGACGATATTTCACAGATAAAACATGGTCAAGGTTTGACTGATGACTAATGAATTAATTATTTGAACTTCTGTTTATATTTCATGAATTATCGTATTTTTTTTTTGAATTTATTACCTATATTTATTATCTTTATTCTTGATATAAATCATTTTAATTTATTATTAGACACTTTAAATGCATCTATACTCTTTAGCCACCTTCTATTTATTGGGTATAGACTGAACTGTGCGGTCTTGGGGGAATCAAACTTATTATATTCGAGGAAAGACAATTAGAAAATATATTTCATTGATTGTTTAATCAACACATAATTTATCTTTAGCGACCGACTAATAAGGTTAATGATTTTAGAAGTAAACACATGTCCATAGCTTGCTAAATGCACTATAACACCTGGCAAATGCAAGCCAGACAAATGTTTTCTATAAATATTTGTCCCGATTCCATAATTGGCTCGTACACAAAAAATATTCATTGTTTATGCATTGCATCCTCATTTTTATAAACACGCAGAGAGTTCCAAGATTTTACTCTCGCTTTATTTATAAAGGTGTCATCCGAAATAAGATCGGAAAATAATTTTCTTTTGACATATCAAGAGATTTTTTTTTATTTAACTTAAAATTTCGCAATTAATACATATATATTACATTAATTGCGATATGTTAACTTCTATCAGATTAGCTCCGATATAAATGATAATTTTAATTAATGGTTTCAACAGCGCTATCAAGTTAAACACTGAACATTTTCAAATATATATGAACATACAAATATCCCAAGGGAACTAATTACTAGGATAAAAGATAGCCAAATGCCAAAATTAAACTTAATCCATTTAAAGATGTTTTAGTTTACTTGTAAAATTTATTACAACACCAACGCATAGGGTAGGGTGTAGAATAGAATTATCTATTTTTGATGTGTTAAGTCGGCCTTGATTTATGTGCGTATATTCGAATACAATTTTTTACTACAAATATAACAAAGAACTCGGTCAACAAGGCGTTGAACCAACAAAACTCCGATAGTTATTGAAAAAACAAGACGTATAGTTTGGCCGTTGATTTATTTGTTAAGCCTGCGTTCACACGGCATAGTAATACACGTTTCTTGCAGTATAAACACATGTATTTTGACACTAGTACGTCACGTCACTCGTTTGAATTTTGCAGTACAAATGTACATGTATACAGCATTCGTTAAAACATATCCTGCAAAAAAGCGTGCAGTACAATGCCGTATGAACGTACTCGTAGTCTATCTAATCACGGCACACTATAACTTTATAGCCTGATATAATCAAGACGCGAGAAAAGCGAATGATTGACAGGCGCCGGATACCGACGATGCTTGAAGGCGTCAATTTTTCTCATTATTTCTCGGAGATTCGTTGCGGATATTGGGAATTTTCTTAGTTATAATAGATTGTTATATTTCTACAAATTGAAGAACGAGAGTTTCCTTATTACGGAATGTTGGCACTTATGTCATATTACGGTCTTTTTATTAGGAAATGTATCCATGATGTAATCGTAAGGTGCAATTTTGTGTGAAAATCTTTAAACTATGCTAAAAGGGTATTTCTTACTATCCTTGTCACTCGTCTGCGCTTATTAACAAATAGCCGGCGGCAAGCTATATTTAGTGTCTTGTACAAATATTTGTTTCGCATCTAAGTGTCGAAAAATGCCGTCTGTAAAACGTGTACTTTTTGTTTTTGTCCAATAAATATTTAGTTTCAGGTCTCGTTCGCGCACCAAAAAATCCTTCGAGTTTTCTTGTATAGCTACCTACAACATAAGACCACGTTCCATATTATTTATTTAAGTGTTCTGCTAGTCTTGCAAACACAGGATATTGCATTAGTGTTTTTATTTAAAACGTTGTCTGTGATAAGAGTTTCCTGTCCAACGACATACGCTTATAATTGCAATTTCATCACAAAACTGTTGCTAAATTTGATTATCTTTATTTATACATACATAAACTCACGCCTTTATCACAGAAGGGGTAGGCAGAAGCGCCACCAGGACACCCACATTTTGCCTTGTATGTTCTGTGCCATGATGTGACGAGCCTATCGCCATATCGGGCACAAATTCCTGACTTCGGGCTGATAATGAATAGAAAAAACCCAATATCACTTTGCCCGACCCAGGATTCGAACCGGAGACCTCAGCTTTGTAGTCGTACCGTAGTACAACTATGCCACCGAGGCAGTAACTTTATTTATAAAACCCACAGATACTTCATTGAAACATGCACGCAACGAGATAGTCGCATCATCGATAAAGGAGTTGATCTACATACCGTTTTCATAACCACATATTTTGAAATTATTAAATATTTTCTTTTAATCTTACTGGCAAACCTAATTATATCTAAAACCAATTCAATGATCTGAAATCATTTTGTCAACAACGCTTTTTCTTCAAATACGAGATTTTTAACCGATCTCGATGCACGCGTAACTTTGTATTTATTTGGTGCTTTTATAGTTTTCTCAGATTTCTATTACCCACTAGACGGAGAGAAGAATAGAAATGGAACACTATTTATCAATATCTCACAATAAGATAATAATATTATATACATTCGCAACATTAATAATTTCACCGAGACATTCCTTTTCTCACGTCGAGCACCTGTGAATGAAATTAACAGAAGGTATGTGCCAAATTACCGTTGCGTGTTGCCTTGGCGGATCCTTGGCTCGCGGCCAGTGCATTACATTAAAACATGTCATTACTGCACTCGCTTTTCGACTATTAATACCTCATTATTGATTTTCTGATATTACTAAGGTAAGGCCAATGTTACTTGACGTATTGATGGAGGTAGATTGTGGGTTTTATCATAGTTGATGTAGCTTCGTATATAGATTATTGATCAAATTTAATCAGTAAATTAGAATAAATACATACACTGAACAATCCCATTCACAGTTCTGACCCCACACTAAGATAGAAGTATTGCATACACAACACCCAGAACCAAATTACCTGTGGATTACACAAACATTGGTCTCGGTGCGGGGATCGAACCCTCAGCATGTCGCTTCACAGCCGGCTCCTTACTATAACTGAGATTATCTTATATTCGCCTGTGAATTTGGAGGTCTTGGATTTGGTAAGGATACACCAGAATATATTTGTGATCGATGGGCTTTTCTCGATACCTTGGGAGAGGTCGAAAGATACCTCGTTCATCATACATACATACATCGACATTTCTTTAATATCACCAGCTATGTAACGTGGCTCAATAATAACCCGGCCAGACTGAATCTTCTATAACCATTCGCACAATGAAAGACCAAGGAATTAGTATGAAAATACGCACGTATTAAAGTGACTTTATTTTATCTTTTCAATTAATCTAGGGCTTTATTTTAATCGGTATATCAGTGCAATATGCACTTGAAGCTCGTTAGGACCATTGGGTGCGTAAGCTGTAAATATTATATTTATAAAGCAGGCGGACGAATACAACTATTTAACTATCGGTTTTAACTAGGCCAATTATGGGTCTTGACTACTGTATTGCGAAAGACCAATTCACCTGGTTTTGAGCCATCTCCTCTCATCTAAAGAAATGCTACAACAAAGCTGTTACTGTGCATCTACTTTTTGTAAAACAGTGATACCACTGCACCGGTATCAAGCCGTTTTATTTGTACTGTAACTAAATTCGTAACTTCAAAGACCTAGGTCCTAGAATAAGGCTATACAACTTTTAATCAATTGCCCGATCGAGGCTAATGTTTGGGTGATCCAAAACCGAATGGTGAGTTTGGTTGTTTCAGGATTGCTAAAATTTTTACCCGATAACCTTCCAATCATTCTGATGTATCTTTCTACAGATATACCACGATTCGAAACAATGGTTATTTTATCTGTCGATTCATAAGATCTTGCGACCGATAATTGTCTAATGGCTATTTTGATTCTCGACACAGAGTAAAAATACTTGTAAAATTCGTACATAAAGAAAGGACAAACAATTTTGATCATAATGTGTGATGCAAACCATGTATCATTTATTAAAATAATTCAGTCTAGAATGCAGTCAGGGTAAATTTATTGTATAATTTCCTTAATTCATCTTCTTGATAAGGTAATTGACACTTCGTTTGAAGTGGTGAAATAAACCATTACTCGTAATTCTTCAATAAACGATAGCGGTGTTAACATTTGCGCGGCACTTTCAACTCTTTATCTGGATCTGATATAACGATGTTTTATTCGCTAACAACGTGTTTGATAATAACAACAATGAAACAAAGTTTAAGGTTCTGATGATAAAAATATATTACGTGTATCCGCATACAATCTTGATTGTATCGAGCGACGAAAGATAACCATCTCACGTCCGTTGGTTCTCTATCTGAAGGCCGCTGCACTTACATACATCATATTAAGTTTTTTTTTCAGCTAGGTACAATTTTATTACGAGTATATGCATAGAATAGCTGGTAGTATCTAGATACCAGTAAAGATAATACACGTTTTCATAGTCATTGCTTCAAATCGTCATAACAATAATCCTATGGACTTTGGTAGAGTTCCTGTTATTCTGTGTGCCTATTTAAAATTTTTCACTGTTGGGGATTCTTACTGTAATATAAAAATGTGTGATTATTGCATTGATTAGACTTTCGTTTTAATTAGTAGTCTAAAATTTAAATTTGGAATGTGCTTATTTCCTCACTTTATCATCCTTATCTTCACCCATTAGAAGTCCTTAGGCCTCCCCCAAGTATTTCCACAACGACCTGTTGAAATCGGCATATATTCAGTAACTTTAACCTCTCGATATACTGGCAAAAAACTAAACCAGTTATAAGCCCTGTTGCTTAAAAATATATTTTTTAATTAAAAAAGTAGCAGAGTGTCAAAGGCTTCGGCTGTGGGGCCTCAACCGCTTACCCTAACGACTAATTAAAACTGGCAAGTTTTATAAACGCTAATTATATTGTAATTATGATGTTCACGGCACTATGCTTACTAAGATATAGTTATTTGCCGCGTCAGGAGGAATAAAAAGTTCATTCAGTAAAATAGCAAAATCTGACCATGTTGTTATAGCCGTATTATAGACGTCGTATATTTTTTTGTTTGTATGTCACGTTGTCACGCTTTCACTATTCAACCTATCACTATTGAATTTTGTATAAACGTTGCTAGGAATAAATAAAAACTCGGCATAAAGACATTAATAAATTATATTTTATTAATGATGCCTGAAAGATCGAAATAAGGACTGAAATTAGACGAAAATCTGATAACTGAAAACCCTGTTCCGGCAGTTCCCTGTAGCCATATCTAGTTACATTTAATTAATATGACCACAGTATATATCGGGTATATCAAGACTGTGACCGAAAACGAAGCAAGGTGGTAGTTTCAGTGGTTACAAATACAATGCAACTAAAATTTTCTCAAAAAATGCGACAGATTTTTTTGCAATGTTTTAAAATTCATCGTGTTTGGGTGCTAAATACCTAGCTTTCGCAAAAAAAGTACTTTAAACCCTTACATACCATTGCGTCTTTAAAAATAAAAATGCGTGCAACATTAGTTTAGGAAAAATGTGTATTTATCACCTAAAAATGACGATAAGTAAAAAATTCGACTTCTTTTCACAAAATTTTTAGTTGCATTGTGTCTGAAGTGGCCTAACCTGGCTTCGTTTTCGGTCGCAGTCTTGATATACTCTTATGTAGAACAAAAAGATGGAAGTATTTCCTTAGTGGAGCTTTAAATAAATAAATCCAGCCACGCATACATAATTTATTAATATAGTTATCTCGTCGTGTGAAGGTCTACACTAAAGTAACGAGGAGCACTCGTGCACTCGAGAGTTCGCAAGAGCCATCAAACCTGACCTTATAGCGACCGTAGAGCCCTCTATATTAAAACTATGTGTTAACATAAACAAAGTGATTGCGTGTATTGCTTATTTGCATAAACATTTTTAACTTAGATTCAATAGTATAAATATTTAGTTTATTTGTCGGTAACAACATAACATAAATAAAACCAATAGGTGATTTTGAAGCAGGAAAACATTACTTCACTTTGTAATACATAAAGTACACAGTAGTTAAGAATACTCATATTATGGATATGATACTCATGAGATGTGTTTACACAGAAACTTCCCGTACACAAAGGGGTAAATAAAAAACAATTATCGTGATATTTAACTATACGAAGATCAACCATTTAACTTTTGCGCAAAAAACCAAGTTCATAGCGAATAATTCATAAACTTCATACTAAAATATACAGTTAGAATAATAAAACCCTAAGCCCTGAAAAATAATATGAAAGTCACCAATACATTGGCGTAGTCTGAAACTGAACCCTAATGTTTACTCTGTTTTTTGCGTAAAAAGAAACGTCACGGTATCGGAAAGCTTTTACATTTTATTTATTGCCAATAAAAACTTTACAGCCCTATTTTTCCGAACATCCCGCTATTTGAAAAACATTTTTTTTCAGATCACCCGGTTAGCGGTCGTGAATTCTATAATAGTTTCACACTTCTAGTGCCGTCTTTCCTTCGACGTTCCGTTTTACGCTATTTCTCCGCCAGTTATCGTCTTTTTATATGCTATAATATATTTTAACCTTTAGGGTTCCATGCAAAAACATTTCGTTGCCCATCTATCGGTTTGTCATATAAAATAAATCAAATTTATACTTTATATATAAAGCTCCTTGTTTGTGTGTGCTTGTCTTAGTAACTACTGGTTCTAATTGGAAAATTATTATTGTGTTGGATAGCCCAATTACGAGCGTAGACGAGACAGAAGGGATTAAAAGATGGGATGGGAGAAGCAGTATAAAGGAGTTGAGTGGAAATATAAAACAGTACGTGAAATAATCTTCAGAAATAATATTATATTTGTGATGTCAAAAAAGTATCTGCAAATGGGCGGAGCCGGGCCGGGCCGCTAGTCACTTATAAAATACTACATCCTTTCCCCTCCTTCAGCCTAGAATCTAGATTTTGGTAAAAGACAAGATTTGATCATTGAAAGATGTATTTATTTTGTGTCTACTAACTCTATCTATGTATAAAGTACTTTTACAACTACAAAGTCAAGTTTATATTTCAGACCTAATTTTTTTTGCTTTAACAGATAATTGAATTTAGAATCGTAGTATTTACAGTGATGTTAGCTGATTATTCTAGCAGTAGATTACTATGGTACGGAACTCCGAGTCCACGAATCCGACACGCACACAATCGTTTTTTTTATATTTCTTAACGATCGCTTGATTCACAGCCAGGTCAATAAACATGTAAATGTTACCGGGCGATGGAAATAATTTTAATCCCTCGTTTGCTCGGTAATTGGCTGGCAACAGCGGTCAGTATGTGAACCACCGCGGCGATGGGTTAAAGGATTTCGATTCGCATTTCAACAGATGTTTGAAGTTTTAATTGCGTTCCGATTTGGCTTTGCGGTAGACCGAATTTGATGTTGGGTCGACGGTTTTCTAAACCACCATTGCGGTGACATTTTTGAAGAGTTTAAAATACCACGCTTAGTACTGTCTTTTTGTTGTGAATATTGGAAAAGCAAGAAATATTATACCCATATATTCCGATTACAGAATCACCACCAGAGAGATCCCGCACCAATAACAACTTTTATAATGAGTCACTGTCCACTACAACGAAGCATAAGATAATCGTCTTATAAAGTATTAAAGTAAAAAACTATCTTTGTTTTTTTTTATTTACTTTTCGGAAAGCTTACGGTCTAATAACAAAAATATAATATCTTACTATGCAATCCTATTGCTAATTACAAGCCTTCACCTATTAATATCACAATTATAATATTACAACAAACAACATAATATAATTTATTTATTTATTTTTGAGAACACTGAATTTAGAACGGTTCAAATTAATATTAATCAAAAAGGTTTAGAGCTAGCTTGCCTCTTACCCTTCCTACAATAGTATAGAAAAGATTAACATCAATATGGTTAGCATATACTGTTATTTAATATACGTCTTAATAGTAGCGGGAATCAGAAACCTCAAAAGACTTTGCGGTGCCACAACATGAATTTATAAAAAACAGAAAACTTATTCGTCATTTTAATCATTTTTTGGCCTTCCATTTTACAAGCGATTTATCCCACTACGTCTCGTAAGCCGTCATGAAGTCAAAACGGTCTTTAGTTTCCGAGTCCTCATTAACCATATTACACTTTATTTTGCGCCATCGATAAATTACTACCCAAATTGGTTTTCCAAAGACTTTATTCCCAAGGGCGATGTATTTCAATAAAAGCTCCATTAGTCACTCGTAATTACCATACACTAAGAGCAACGTTAATTAAAATTAATACAGACGGTAAAGTTACGATCTAACATTAATTCTTGTTATTAGATCATTATTATTTATTTTCTTTTATTATAATTTATTCCCGGAGTACATATTTTCATGTATTTTGATATTTGGTTCGAATGGAAAGAAATACTCAAGAATTCACCAATATCTAAACAATAATATTAGATTTTAAATATTACATACATGCAAAACTTTTTGACGAAATCGAATCGAATAGAACCTAGTTTTTAGGTACTTATTCTCTTTTAGAATTAGAATTATCTTATTTTAGAACCTTTTTAATTTACTTCCTACGCCTTAACATTAAATGTTCATTAAAATGTATAATATAAAAGTTATCGAAAGAAAACTCTTAAAACTTTCCTTCAAAGTGTGTTTTCTAGTATTTCATTAAACTAAAACATAAAATAAATAAACATTAAAAAAACAGACATAAATATTTATTTAGACATAAGTCTACAGTTACAACATGTTTAAAGGCAGACATCTATCATCGCGCATGTCAACTATTTCGTAAGTAAATAAACACTGTTGAATTGCCGGCAGCCAAAAAATATATATGACATGATATTTCACTCATTCTCAACATTTCAAAACACTTGTTAGTGTTGCTTATACTCGTATACGCATTGACGTTTTAATTACCCGACCGCGCCAGAAGGTGAGTTATGTGTTTCGGGTTAATTAGCAGTAAAAACTAGTGCTTACTGCTTTGTTTTGAGTACCAAATTCATTCGTGAAAAACTAACCATATTATGTTGACAGGATTTACTCTTTTTTCTGGAAAAAAATCTTTAAATTGCGGCACACAAACTAAGTTTATTATACTAACAATCTTATATGTCTAATGTTCTATGTCTGTTGAACGAGAGTAATGAACCGACTTTTGCATTTATATTTATTAGAATGGCGAAAAGCTTTATGCTTTATAGTCGAATAGTCAGCATTTCATCTGTTATATAAACCTTAGAAAATTGTGCATACCAGAAAATCTAACACATTCTTTTATTAAATGGCCTCGACAATAATACTTTCAGACTAAACATTTAATGGGAATTCAGAGAAAACAAAACAATTTGTGATTCAACGAGTTTAGAATCGTACGTTAATATGTACGACGTTACCTTAAACGCGAAAGTATATTTAGTTTTTCTATACGCAGCGTCATAATTCATTATTTAATATAATGAAGGCAAAATTCTTCTATAATTATTTACACTACTATTTTTACAACCGAATCTATTTTGTAATACACATTTTGTAGATGCGTAAATACTCTATTTTTAATCTATTTGTTTTTTCTAGCTATCAGGGTTAAATCGGGTATTTTGAATTGGCTCGTTAGAGTCAGTAAGGGCAGATGGGGTCGTAAATACCGGGCTTTATGAGGTTTTTGTTAGGGTTACCAGGATGCCGTATATTTTTTCATAGTGGCTCGACAAAGGGACTCGACTGTCATCTGATGGTAAATGTGGAGCAATAGTAGTTTCGATCGGCGAGAATATTTACACCGGTTCAGTTACATTTACACCGGTCTATACTAAGCCGTAGAGACAGTATCAATCTATCTTCACAGCCTTCTTTGACAGCCTCCGTGGCGTAGTTGGTTAGACGCCGGCTGTGAAACGAGAGGCCGCGGGTTCGATCGCCGCACCAAGAGAAATATTCGTGCGGCCCAAACAACAAATATTTCTTTCAGGTCTGGGTGTTTGTGAGACCGAACTCTCTCGTAGTTCTGCTACCTGCGACACAAGACTTAATTGATCTTAATGTGGGGTCAGGGCTATGTATGTGACTGTCAGGTGTATTTATTAATTTATTATCTTCGACAGCTGTACACGAACCGCATCTTCAATCAAGAGATCCACCGATAAGGCTTAGATTATACCTAGTCCATCACGCTGGATAGTGCGCGTTCGGAGCTTCACTTACTATAGAGAATCTTACAGCTCTCTATGGTATACAGGTTTCCACACGATGTTTTTATTTATTTATTTTTTATTGCGATGAATGACGAGACGAGCAGGCCATTCGCCTGATAGTAAGCAATACGACCGCTTGAATGGACAGTAGTAAAACCAAACAACACTAAGAATTACAAGGCAACGCTTGGCATTTCACTGCGCTCGTCATCCTGAGCCATAAGATGTTAAGTCTCGTCATGACCAGTAGTTACTCTGGCTACAATTTCGTTCAAACCGGAACACAACAGTGCATTTACACTGCTGTTTGGCGGGAGAAATAGACATTGCCGTGGTACCTACCCAGGCGGCCTCTCACATAATATGAGAGACCTACCAGTGTTTTCCTTGACTGGTAAAGTGAAATGGATGTACACAGGTACACTTGCCCCGGTATGGTGGATATTAATCCTACTACCAGCAGTAGCGAATTGTATCCAAGTTCATATTTATGGCATGAGTTTTACATTTTGCAAATTTATGACGACATAAAGCTTTTTGCGGCGCGAAGAATGATTAATGTGTTTCGTTGAAGACGTTTTCTTTTGTAGCATTTGATGTGCCCGATATTTATTTTAACAGTCCATTATAAGGCCATTTAGATTCATTATTTTTACACTTGACATTGAAAAAAGTGGCCATGTCAGTATTTTTGTGTAGGTCTTTCGTTTCGAAACACTAAAGTGCTAGGGAATTTTCTAAATGAGTTTACTTTAGGTAGATAAAAGCCGTCTTATTCTGGAATGTGCGTAAAAGAACAGAATAAAATTATTGTGCACAATAAAACGAACAACAAAAGACGACATTCAAGTACATTTTACGGACATGGCACTGATTTAATATAACACGTAATACAGCTTTCTTTGACTGTTTCGGTGGTGGGTTCAAAAGGTTAAAAGCTGATTACGAAACGAGAGACCCCGTTTTCGATCTCGCACCGAGGCAAGTGTTGCAGCCCATTAATATTAACTTGGTATCTGAGTGTTATGAAATCATAAGTCTCTCGAAGCTAATGATACCCATGAAATATAAATTCGTATCTTAATGTGCGGTTAGGACTATAAGTGTGACTTATGGGTTTTTTATTTATTTTTACAATAAAAGAACAAAGGATTGAACATTCAAATAAAATGTAAGTGTGAGAAATATCTTTATACATTAGTAGATACGGCTCAACACGTTACAGATACAAAAGACGCCTCACAAAAGGTTTTCACTGGACACAATGAAATGCGGGTCACTCGTACGACACTTTCCAACGAAATATTATATTATATGTATCGATTGAGAATACAATGCGCGGCAGTGTTTATACTTCTGCATGATTGCGTACTTTTATTTTGTTGTCATAGTTTAGTCCTATGTCATTTTTAGGGAGTTTGCCGACGAAATTCTGTCCGGCGAGGCTTATGTCTGTCGTCGGTGGATATAAATAATAATAAATACACCCAACAGTCACATACATAGTCCTGACCTCACACTAAGATCGAGTCTTGTGTCGTGGGTATCAATTATATTTTATTATATTTTATCAGAAAAAAGCTATAAGTACAAAATTTAATTGACTTATTATTATAGAAAAACATTAAACTATCTATTTATTTAAGGATGTAAAAAAAAAATCTTAGAATTATTTGTCCTACTGAAACCGATTATTACTAGAGCTATAATAATCAACTCCATTCATAAAACAGCCGCAGAACAAAAATGGCACAAATCTCATAACAAACCCCTACATGGCCACCCTATCTAGTATCTCCACTGACTCATGTGTGACTCAACCACGTCTAATTATGTATAGTGAAATGCAATTATCATCGTAGGATAGGCTAATGTCAACAAACATAATTCTTCTGCCTACGTACATTATTTAAATTATAACGGTAATTTGTTCACATCTGTTAACCATGAATCCAGACATACATATATCTGTATCAGCCCATATACGTCCCACTGCTGGGCACGGGCCTACTCTACAATCGAGAGAATCGAATGAGAGTGGTTAGGCCATATAGTCCACCACGCTGGCCTAGTGCGGGTTGGCGGACTTACATACCGTAGAAATTCTTTAAAATCGCTACGGTGTGCAGGTTTCCTCACGATGTTTTTCCTTCACCGTTAAAGTATGTTGCCGAAGTGGCTATCCCGATAAACATATTACAATATATTTTATCTTGATATTGTTATAGCAATCGACAGCACAATTTATTCACAACACACTGTCTAGCCAGATTAACGGCTAGAAATTTACGTAGAATGTTTCATAATAGTAAAGTCTAGAGTATACTATTGTGATTTTAATAACTGAAGTATCAATACAAATAGTGGTATTGTTCTTGGAATTTTGCGCTCATTGAAAGATCAAATGGGGTGCAACATTCTCCTAAATTGATGATAGGATGTGCATATTCAACTCGAAAGCTCTCACCGTATATGATGATGGAAAGTCTGTCACAGTGCAACATGAATTGCACTGTCACAATTTGGTTGATTCTAATCATTCTCTCGTGGCGGTAAATAAAAATATTTTCCCTCAGTATTTTCGGAGAAAGGGTGAAATGGCTATTTACAAGGTCGCAAGTTCGCTCACCGCACCATGACAAATATTTGCGTCAAACACATAATATTTATTTCGGGTCTAGGTGTCATGGGACCGAAAACTCCCTAATTTACTCTCGCATATCCTGGATGCTAATTTAATCTTTCTCGTGATTTCAAATAGCTCCAACACAAGATTTGGTATTTTCCAGCAAACACTTTGTTTGACCGTTAGATCACAGGTTAGATGTATTTAGTATTCGAATACTTAGGAACTTGCGAGGCAGCAGTAACATCTCAACTACAAGTTTACAATCCCGTAAGCCGCCATCACTCAGCGAAGACAAATGACGGGGCGTTTGAATCAAGACGCAATGGCGCGGGAAGGCAAGCGTCGGTGACTGATCGCCAGGAGTTTAGAGGTCTGAGGATTTACACAGGACTATTTACTTAATGTTAGAGTCAAATGGACAAAGCGGGTCGAAATTTACATGGGAATTACTCTAATATGTACTTCAAAATGGGTATTTGAGGAAACGGCATCCAAAATCTTAACTTACAATATTATTATTACCTGCTGTCGCGTATCTTTCAATAATTGTCCAAAAATCATATGTTTTTATGTTGGCACGAGAAAAGTTAAATTACCTGTTGGTAAGTGGATTGCCGGCCAGGCAGAGAATTCGTCCGCAAAAGATAATCTATCAATTTCCATCGAGTAAGAGTTTGTTACATAAGAAAAATATCTATTTAAAATATCATTTGATCGTAAGTGTATTCCAATCCAATTAAATTGCTTGAAACAGATTTTAAATATCCTAAATAACAAACAAAGCTTAAATGGTACGAATTAAAAATTGAACCTCGATCCTCCAATCCCATAGCTAAAAGAACCACTATAACAAATCGTAAGTTGATATCATACATATTCAATAAACCCCTAAGTTTTTCTGGAATTTTCCGGAATGTTTTCGAAGCATTAACATTGAGGTCACGACTTGGTATTCTAAGCACGAATGCGTCAGTATAATGGGGCTATGAAACACATTACAGCTCAATTTATCACACTACGTTTCCACGGCTCTTGGCACATTTAGATGGATATTTCATTTCGGTAGCTTAACATAGATTGTTATCTACTCCTATCATTTCATTTAAACCTAGCATTAACCCCTACATTTCAGTAGTAAAGGTAAATTGAAAACATATTCAAGCGTCTATTTGTTAATCCAGCCTATTTTGCATGACAATGATGGCAATTTGCATTGGATTTTCGACAGACCCCTGTGCGTGTTGCGCCTTCAAATCCAGACCAACTTTTGTACAATATATTCGGGAAATGTTTTGCTGGCTCATGATTTCGTACACGAGGGATTCCGGCGGAAACCCATTGTAAGAATGTTTCCTGTCACTCTAATTTCAGAATGAAATGAGACGGGTGAAACTGAACATGAGAATTTATATGTTTAAGGATCAAAATAAAAAATATCAAATAAAGAAATTCGAAAAGATAATATTACAATCAAAATATCAGGCTGCCGGCCATCAAGTTTCACTACGATTGTAATTAGTTAGGTAATAGCTTACAACATTCTCCTAATGTGCATTGGTTCGAGTAGACTTTAAAAAATAGTATCCTTTGAAATTAATCATCCTAAAGATCCATGAAGCGACAAATTGACGCCTATAATTTTACAATCCCGGCTCAAAACAAAAAGCATAAATGTCATACTGAATATAATTTCAAGGAAGAATCGAAGGCTTTTTGATGTTTATATAAAACCTTTATAATACGTGGGTGGAATTCTGACTATTCAGTTATATTTATTGTTCTTTGTATTCACAATATCCCTTAGTAATAAACTTTATTTTTCGCATATCAGTACAAGTTCTGAATATTATGGTAATCGTACGAAAAGTTATTCTCGGAAACAAATCGTATTGAAAAACATTTAAATATTTTTGTTTTTTCTTATCTTTTTATCGTTAAGCTTATAAAAAGGATTTTTTATTATTACCTGGGTTAATATCTATATGGTTCAAAACACGAAGAGATAAATTCTGAAAAGTTTAAAGAACAACTTCTCGGATTTTTTAAAAGCTTTCCACGTATAATTTATTATACAGGGTGATATTGACGTATGGTTTATAATTTAACCCACATGTTTTTCATCACCTCAGATGACATTGTACAAAATTATAAAAAATCCGAGAATTTATTTTTGTAAAATATCGTGATTTTAGAATTTTACGATTTTTGGTCACCCCGTATAGACATAAATTTTAACCGCTTAGTTGAACTTCAGTTCGGTTAGGGAAATTAGACGTGATAGGACTCGTACTTACTCGGGTTGATCAAAAGTCTTGTAAAAAAATCGCGATTTTTGACAAACCTACCATGCAGAATTTTGTCAAACTTGTTACCTAGGGTAGTAAGGAATATGTAGTTTGTATTTATGTATTAAATACCATAGTCTATTTATTTCACGCTTGTTTTCGTACATACATAATTATAATAACACGCATTATTTCTTTCAAAAACATATTGTCATTTGAAACATTTTCATTCTAATATTTTCCTTTCTCAACCAGTCTGGAGTAGCATTTCAGCTCAACACAAGAATAAGTTAACATTTTAAACGCAGGTATCGCATGGAGGCACATGAATGTATAATAAAACAATTACAATGCGATTGTATGGCGGCTGGGGGAAATCAGCGATTTATATTCGATCCACGGAAATAGTCATCCAATGTTTGAATGTATGTATGTACTTAATATGACAATGTTGCATGACTTCATTTTTCGTATTAAATACTGTTCTACTGCGAAAAAATACTCTTCCTATGGTCTTTTACTTTCTATTAAAAGCTTTCTTCTTTCAGTTTTCGATAAAATAGTCGAAATCTTCCCTTTACTTTCTGCGCGTCTACAACAAGATTTCATAATGTTCTTTGGAGTCAGTGCCGTGCAGATCCAAGATTTCTCTGAAAAAGCTTCGATTTACCTAATTGTTTATTTATTAAAGCTTTATATACGTGGCATTACGTCGAACTTAATTCAAAAAGGCATTCTATACCAAATTTTTTGTCCAATCATCTGCGAATTAAGTTATGAAACCCATACCACAGGCATTCTCTCCAACGTTTTACAAAAATATTGCATCCTTTGTCTCTCCTTTCTCTTATCTCCATCCAAAAGTTGTCTGTAAGCGATTCCTAGTGCAATATGGCCGCCAATTATATTTACTTTAAATATAGTTATTTTTTGTTTTCTCCTGATGTATTTAACACAAAGAAAAATAAATAAACCTCTATTTACTCTTTATTTATGATCGCAACATTTAAAACGAATGTATTAGACCTTTCTCATCTAGGAAATTACTTTATGGATTCAATCTGGCATAATCTTCTAAGTAGGTATGTTATGTTTAATTTACTATAGTAATTGACACGAGTAAGATGTAATGAAAGTTTAGCCATAATATGTAGAAAATATGCGTTTACTAGTTTATTAAGGCGGTTCTGTTTCTGATTGGACATCATTTAGGTTGATAGAAATATAGCCATTTATCGTTTATCACACCAACGTTATCATAAATAAACTTCGTAGGTATTTGCTTATCGATCTTCTATGAGATAATGTGTCAAAAATATTTTCATAATTTTTTTTAGTTTGAATCATTTCTAACTATCATTTGATTTGGAATATCTTGATTTTTTAAACAAACAGATGATCCGATTAGATTAATATTGTCATATCAAAAAAATATATCACAATAGTTAATCTGATATAAATCAGAAAACTAATTCCGATCAAATTTTGATTCACGTTCGCTTCGATATAAATATTTGTGCATATATTTGCCATTATAATTTGAATAATAATGAGTGTACGTAAGCAATCTTCGATCCAATTTTCTATATTGGCTATGGCGCGGCGGTTATCTTTTTTAGCAAAAAAAACAAAGGCTGTACCTACTAAGATGCTCTTGAAAATTGCTTTTAGTTATTTTCAGAACATATTTTTCTGGGCTTTTATGGGGATAATGAAATCCTAGCGGGTTAATTTTAGAATTAATGTTATCTTAATATGTATAAGAATGTAATGAGACATTCATAGGTGTATGTGGTGATGTAAGAAATCACTATTATATAAATAGAGTTTGTGAAAATACATTCAAATATCAATTTTAACAATAAACATTAGGTACTGTACAAAATGATCGACGTGCAAATGACGTATTTTTGTTAAAGGCTCGACTAAAAATCATGGCTTCTGTAAGTTTAGGAGAATGTTCTTAATCAAAGGAAAAAAATAGTTTCAGAGAATTCGTATTTTTATGATGAATCATTTCCAACAGATAAAGATTTTGATTTTCAACCTCTCGATTGAATAAAAATAACATTGTAGATACTCTATGGAGATAAGGTTATCATGTTATTTCTGAAAATTGCATATCACAATGGTTGATCTCGTATCTCATATCGTATATATTAAAACTAATTCCGATCTAATTTTGATTCAAACTAGCTTTGATATAATTATGTATATATAAATTTTATTTATTGTTTATTTTGGTTTGTAACAATTATATTTCCATTCCAACAAATTTATATAAAAATATTTTGACGGATAAAAAAATATAGTTTTGTTCTGTCACAGCATAAGTAAAATACGATATAAGACTTCAAATTATATCATTCAAAGTTAGTATTCGTATCTATCATAATATTGTTTTATCACTAAATTGTACCGGTAGATAATTTTAATTAGGGTAGTTTATTAATATTATTATTTATAAAATTAAACGAATAATAAAACTTATGTGACTACATATCAATAAAAACTTTAACAATAAAGATTGCAACAATACAGTAATTGATCGAAGTTGGAACGACATTTTATTGGAAGTAGTTGAGTGAGAATGACAGCTTTTATTAGTATTTTTTCTTTGGAAAACTTTATTAATATCATCGTTTTCTGGTTTTGCAGCAGAAAAATGGTTAGAAGTTATCACCTATTGGAAAAATAATTCATTGGTACACTAAGAGAGGCTTTGCTAGATCAGAAAAACTATTATTTGTGCGTTTTATGTCAATAAGTATTTATCATTTGTGCCCAATACAAAAATTTCCAACCTAATTAGCACATAACAATTATCTTTTTTTTTTTATATTATAGGGGGCAAACGAGCATGCGGTTCACCTGATGGTAAGTGAACACCGCTGCCCATGGACATCTGCAACACCATAGGGCATTGAGATGCGTTGCCGGCCTTTGAGGTGGGAATACGCTCGTTTTTTGAAGGTCGCCAGGTCGCATCTATCCGGGAATGATGCCGCTGGCAACTGGTTCCACAGATTTGTAGTACGTGGGAGAAAGTGCCGGAGTAATTTAATTAATACTTTGCCGCAAAGTCAAAGTATTAATTAAAACTCTATTTATTTAATTGATATTTGAATGTATTTTCACAAACTCTATTTATTTAATAGTGATTTCTTACATCAACACATACACCTATGAATGTCTCATTACATTCTTATCTCTATCTACTTTGCACACATCGGTTTATTTTGAGTTAACATATTAATATATTGTTACAAGAGCGTTCCTTTAATCCCTGTTTACAATAAACAAGAATATTTTTTGATGAAATTACACCGCAAAGTCAAAGTATTAATTATAACTTGGTAAAGAATATTAAAAGTTACCCCGTAAGCAACACCCACAGCCCACATACGAAACTTAAATACACGACGGAGGATCTCCATATTTTGCTATCAACATGTAATAAACTTAATTTCGTCAAAAATATATAACTTTATGTAATATACAGAATATTAATTAATAGAACTTTTCTCTAACAGAAGCTGCGGCCTTTACGCAATAGGACTTGATAAGATAAATGGTAGAGGATGTAGCAAAGATTAAACGAAGTCTTCAGTTGTAGGCCCCTTTCGATAGATATTTGTAGATTATTTTGTAAAAAAACCTATGTTTAGAAGTGGAGTTCGTACGGCTATAGACGATGGCTGTGACGATAGGCTAAGAGAAGGCTTTCGGCGAGTGGAAAGTCAAGTGTCAGCCACAGACATTCTCAGATTTTGCCTAATAACGTTTTGAATGCTGGAGGTAATAAATCTCAAATACACATGCGTACATCTGAATCACAGTTAAATACATTAGTCGAAATAATATATATTTTTGTGGGACGCATAATCTTTTTATTGACAGATGTAATCGAAATTTCCTTATAATCGATTCGAAATTGAAAACTAGCACAAAGCTAAATTCTTTCATTAAAAATAAACATTGAAGGAGGAAAACTCATTTACAACTCTTTGACTATTAGCCAAAATAATTGTTCAATGCACAATAAAACCAAAATAGATTTCTAGTACAGTTTTGTTGAAAAAAAATTGCAACGTATTTGAAAGTTTAGAATGATTCACTAAGTGGCGTGTTTTGATACAGAAATTCATCTTGACACGAAGAGGGATCACCGGATGGCGGATTGCAATGTTTTGCCAATAAATAAAGTGAAAACCAGGTTAATTGTTTGTTTCATTGGAAATATATTTTCGCCTATCACTATACATAATATAATTTCAGCGGGATTTTTTAATTTGATGTAGATCATAATTAGTTGGCTTGTCGTAAATTTTTATTTGTCTACAATGTACCAAGACATTTATTTTATCCCGAAATATCAAAATAGCATGGTTCTCTTGTTGTATTTCAAAAATAAAGGTAATGCATTATGGGCTATTTTTCATTACCTTTTACAACCGTCACTAATTTCTACGTGTTCAAAATACATAGTTTGAACATGCCGATGCAAATTATTCAAATGGTATACCTACACCTTATTCTTTTTAATGCAATGAATGGTGAGACGAGCATGCCATTCGCCTGATGGTAAGCGATACCACCGCTCATGGACCGCTGAATTATAAAGCAATGCTCGGCATTCCACTGCACTCGCCATCCAGAGACATAAGATGTTAAGTCTCAATATGTCCAGTAGTTACTCTGGCTACATTTTCCTTCAAACCGGAACAGTGCATTTACACTGCTGTTTGGCGGGAGAAATATACATTGCAGTGGTACCTACCCAGGCGGCCTCTCACATACCTTCTACCAGTTATTTACTTACATTATAAAGAAAATCTGTATACCTAATAGTAGGTCATTTAAAGTTGATATAGATATTGTGAACACGAGTTCCTCCGTGGTTGGGAGAGCGTATCGTCCGTCCTACAAGCTATCAAATAGCAGCATGAACCAGTCTGACACTAAGACTGGAATGCCTTGGACTTTGGAGTAACAACAGCCGGGATTCAGCCTTCTAAAATTCCGCACTAAGCCATGACGGTGTATGATTCATTAAGGATAATGTTTGTGATAGAAAATAGTTCAAACCTACAAGTAATAAATTAAATTTTTCGTTCGACTATAATTTGTATTAGTCAATCAATCCTACATTTTATCTAGAAATGTCCTAAATTCAATCATAATAAAATGTTTTTATTTTTTTATAACTGCTTAAGTATTTATAGAATATAATTACATTTTTCAAGACTATATTACAAAGAAAATATGATAACAAATTCTAGAGCAACTCACAGTCTCAATTTATTGCAAAAACTAATAAAACAAAAGAATTCGCGCGAAGACACTGCAAATGCTCCTGTTATAAATCACTCCGGCTTTAACCCTTTACCGCATACTGTGACGAATTTGGAACACTCACAATAATTCACTTTAGAAAACTAGTTACGCAATCTTTGCCGAAAGTTTTGCACTAAAAACCTTGTTTGCAGTGTGTGTCACAAAATAACATAGAAATGTCGCTAGTATAGGACTGCATAATGGCAGCAACCGGTTGGTAAAACAGTCACCACGGCCATTTCTACTGAGTTTGAATTTGCAGTCAGTTAAAAAAGTTTTTCTTGGTGTTTTCACGAGTTGTTGTGAGATAGTTGTAATTAATATTGGAGAAAAATGGATCCCCAGCGTTTTTATGGCATAACCCGTAAGTATTGACCAAAGCATCATCTTACTATCGTCAATTGAAGTGGTGTTCCAAATTTGGAACTTCATGCACTAACGTACTTAATTACTTACCAAATATGGAACTTCATGCACTTTGGTGATATATGGTTTCTGGTCATATTTGGAACTGCATGCAGTGTAGCTGAATATTTTATTACAGATAATATGGTTACTCGGGCTCGACATTTAAACATCATCCCAGATAGCAGTGATGACGAAAATATATCAGATGATGATGAATATTGAGTCCCAACACCATTAGAAAGAGTGTATATCCCAGAAAGCGACGAGGACTGCAGTGATGATACCATGTCAATTAATGATGAACAAGAATATGAAATGGTAGAGGAAGATCAGCCTTCTTTATCAAAAATGTCGAAAAAAAGCAAAAAAGATAAGTTATTGTGGTCAAATGAAGGCATAGAATACGATGAGTCACAAATTGCTTTTTTAGGATGTGAAGATCTTCCAGGCGAAATATTGCAGCTAGAAACACCAATGATTTTTTTCAAATATCTATTCCCTTCATCAGCAATTAATTTGATGGAAAAGGAAAGCAACCTATATGCCTCTCAAAATTTTCACTAACTACTGCATAATGTACCGAATTTGGAACTAACAAAAATAAAAGCGTTAATGCATATTGTCCCAAATCTGGAACAAATAGTTTTTATTAAATATTTTTTCCCTACATAGTTGAAATATTTTTTTATCATTTTTTTCCGGGTCTTATTTTTGCTAATAAATTATATATATTTTTTTCGAGTGATTTAAAAAATCCATGCGGTAAAGGGTTAACGACACTGCTGTTCAGACTTTCATAGATTCAGTGACAATTGAGATCCATAGGGAGGGTATTGAAATCGCAAACAAAGCACGTCGAAAGCGAACTTGAATGCATTAATCTCGTAATGAGATAAATCGGCAAAAAGTTCCGGAAAGGCAGATATTGGAAATAACTAAAGTAATTTATTAACATATTTTTTGTTTAAAAGATACGACAAATAAGCAATAATGTAGTGGTTACCGTAGCATTACCGATCTCATTTTTTTATAAATTTATAAAATAGTAAGAGTATTAAAAAAATCCATAGCACTATCAAACTCTGAGTGAAATTTTAAATACCAATAATTCTTCGAGCTTTCTTCCTACATCGTTAAACGCATGAACATTGTTCATGATATTTATTTCATTCAATGGTGTCATGCTACGAAGCATACTTCATAATTCCATGCTTTCATACCCTAAAAGCGATAATCTCGCTTTTCATCATAGAATTCGACATACGACTCTTGAACGATCAAAGCGTGACGGTGAATATCGTAACCAAAGCGATTATCGTGTATTGACACAACCAGATGCACCCTTCAAGCGATGATTGAATGGGTTTGAGATATTGACGTACTGTGCTGTTGGATTTATGTGGGTAAATTATATCTACGTTTGATTCGATAAAGAATAAGTTAATGATATCTATTGACTTTAGGCTATTTGATTTGTTACCTTGTATATTTAAAAAGAAACTATTAGCATTATGGCGGGGCGATGTTAATTTGTTTCAATGTTGGAATATAACGTTTTGTCCAAAACTAGATTAAAAGAATTCTTACCCAATTATATTTTATTATTTCTATAACCTGAGGTCAATCAATATGTATGACTAAATTGTAGCATTCAGAAAGTAAAAAGTAATGAAACACAACTAGGCAAATCTAAGTTCAGAAATGTATACCTATTTTATTTTATTTCACAAAGTAAATATTCACCTTCCAAATACTGACTATTTATGTCTGTCTACTTGGAAATAATTCAGTCGTCTTACTCCGAAGTCACCCCGTCAGACGTCTTCTAACATTCAAAAGTTCCAAAGAATCGTGAAAACGTTGCCAATGTTTAAAGAATAAGCAAGTACAAATAAGACGATTGAAGATCAATTACTTTGATTCAAAAATATTGCAATGGAAAGGTTTGAAAGACGAACACCTCAAATACAAAAGTAAATAAACAATTTTATATCAATATCTAAAAGCAATAATCGCTTCAGAAATTGATTTGCAAATCGAAATATTTATTACAATGTTCATGTGATTATGACATCAATTGATTTCAATTCAAAGAATAACTGCAATAAAATATATTTGACGATAATCTCATATTTCACAACGGTGGATGCCTATTCATACGAATTCTAATTACAAATATTAAGGCAATTAGGGACGGTAATAACTAATAAATCCCATGACATTACAACTTAGGGAGTGGCAAGCGAGTAAATGATAAAACTGGCAAAAAGTAATCGTTATTTTTAAACACGAATGATAAGACAGCCTTTGTGGCACAGTTGCTACCTGTGAAATCAGAGGCTGCGGGTTTGATCCCCGCACGAGACAAATTTGTTCGACCAAAAATTCTCTCATAAATTTACTGATTCCCATTATACACATGACTTGTATCCTATTGTGGGACTGTGTTAAGACTGTGGGGTGTATTTATTTGTCTACATATTGTACTCGGGGGTGGGGACTCATTGAAACCACTTACAACTTCGCGTCAGCAGCTTGTACCAAAATATACTTTGACAGCCCCGTGGCGCAGTTGGTTAGACGCCGGCTGTGAAACGAGAGGCCGCGGGTTCGATCCCCGCACCGAAACAAATGTTTGTGTGATCCACAGGTATTTGTTTCGGGTCTGGGTGTTTGTGAGACCGAAAAGTCTCTCGTAGTTTCTGATACTCACGACACAAGACTCGATCTTAGTGTGGGGTCAGAACTATGTATGTGACTGTTGGGTGTATTTTATTTTTTTATTTAGGTTTTACTGCTTGAAATATCATATGCCCGGGGCTTAACCCCGTCTTACCCACACGTGAAAACAATCATGGACATAATATGAAACAGACGAACAGCCTCCGTGGCGCAGTTGGTTAAACGCCGGCTATGAACGAGAAGCCGCGGGTTCGATCCCCGCACCGAGACAAATATTTGTGTTTGGGAGACCGAAAAGTCTCTCGTAGTTTCTGATACCCACGACACAGCACTCGATCTTATAGAGTAAGATCCCTGAGCGTTCTGACATAACTTATTTTCACATGGATGAAACCTTCACGACTTAGTAGCGTCTAGTATACTTTAAATACCTGCCTACTTGTGGAGCTTGCTCTGTGACACCTGGGCAGGTACCAAGTGAGAAAGGTAACTAAAAATATGAGTTATCTAACTTAAATTTGTATGGCTGATTTTTATATATATTTTGTAGAATATTATTCTAAACTAGAATTATAAAGTGTCAGACACTTTTCATGGACCAGAGCTTTTGTCAGACGCTTTAAGCCTCGATAAAAAAATAATGAACTTTACTTATTTTCTCATGTCTGACTTTTAAATATGTTATTCAAGTAACTATTACAAAGTTATATTTCATCAGTCAGACAAATTCGAGTGACCAAACATCCCCTAAAAACAAAATTATTCAGCCGGGAGTGCGAGCGCGAGAGCACTATGCGCATGCATTTCAGAGCGAGTGAGACGTTCACAACAACTTGGTTCCAATCAATATTTCTCTCCTTCGATCAAAGACTATGAAAGAGATCTTTGCATAGAGTCTACACAACTAAATTTCAACATCACAGGCCCCGATCAAGTTCGACCGTCAGATTTTTTAAAAGAACTTAAAAATATTAATTTTAAAGAAGCTCTTGTTAAGTTTTTTATAGTATTATTATTATTATTTTTATTCTGATGAAATGATACCATTTGTTGAAAATAAACGAATATTAATTAATTTTAAACAATGACATTCTTACATCGTTGATAATAATAAAATTGTATCAAATTGTAGCTTATCGTGTCCAGAGCATGAAGAAGCCGATACTAAAATTGTTTTTTATGTTTGTAATACAGACGTTGAAGCAAATTTCGTTATCAGATGCTCTGATACTGACATCGCGATAATTATGCTAGGACATATGGATAACTTGAAAAATGATGACTCGAATGTATGGTTAAACGCAGGCACCGGAAATAACCAAAGATATATTAATATGACAAAAGTTTACGAGCATTTAGGACCATCTTTCTGTAGAAGTTTGCCAGGATTTAATGCGTTGGCTGAATGTGACTTCAATCCCGCCCTTTTTAAGAAAGGGAAAAAAACCATTCAATTTATTAATGAAAAAACAAGAATACCAGCAAGCTTTTATGCAGTTTGGAGATCCAGAGTCGTGTACTGATGAGCATAATATACAAAAAAAAAATCATAAAAAATCCACAATTCATCTGCGAAATTTACAGTGTTCCTGGTGTACTCGATGTTGATGCTGCCCGACTTCAGCTGTTTGTAAATAATTACAGCGTAAATAGTATTAACGAAGAATTCAATCGAAAAAATTTGAAAAATTTTAGGTTTAGGGGATGTTTGGTCACTCGAATTTGTCTGACTGATGAAATATAACTTTGTAATAGTTACTTGAATAACATATTTAAAAGTCAGACATGAGAAAATAAGTAAAGTTCATTATTTTTTTATCGAGGTTTAAAGCGTCTGACAAGAGCTCTGGTCCATGAAAAGTGTCTGACACTTTATAATTCTAGTTTAGAATAATATTCTACAAAATATATATAAAAATCAGCTATACAAATTTAAGTTAGATAACTCATATTTTTAGTTACCTTTCTCACTTGGTACCTGCCCAGGTGTCACAGAGCAAGCTCCACAAGTAGGCAGGTATTTAAAGTATACTAGACGCTACTAAGTCGTGAAGGTTTCAACCATGTGAAAATAAGTTATGTCAGAACGCTCAGGGATCTTGGTCTATTAGTGTGGGGTTAGGACTATGTATGTAACTGTTTGGTGTTATTTATTTATTTTAACATACATTTAAGTATATAGGAATTCTAACCGAAATTTCCAAAAACTTATTTCCTAAAGTGCAAAATAATGTGTGGAGCTATGAAATTTTATGAATTTCCCGCAAATCACCGCACATTATCCTCGACGTTTAATTATTCACAAGTGGTTGGCAAATTAAATTATAACGGAGTAATTTCACGTGTCGCTTGCCACACTCGTCCCTTTAATGGAGCCCAGATTAACGCCGGATAATCGTGGCATTTAAGTTTTATTTAACTCAAGAATTTGTGGATATACATCTACATATATAATATTTAATGTGTAAGCAATGTGAGATAATATGTATGTGCGAAAAGTGCGTGGTGGCCTGTTGGTAACGGACCAGACGCGGCTGCCTACATGTTCACGGTGGTCGCGGGTTCAAATCCCAGGGCACACCTCTGACTTTTCGGAGTTATGTGTGTATTGATAGTCAATCACCACGCACTTTAACGGTGAAGGAAAACATCGTGAGGAAACCTGCATACCGTAGCGATTTTAAAAGAATTTCTACGGTATGTAAGTCCGCCAACCCGCACTAGGCCAGCGTGGTGGACTATATGGCCTAACCATTCTCAATCGATTCTCTCGATTGTAGAGTAGGCCTGTGCCCCGCAGTGGGACGTATATGGGCTGATATAGAGGTGTGCGCGATCCATGGTTTTATAGACTTTGGATCTTTGTCTATATGGATATGGCTAAAATTATTATCAACCGACTTTAGAATTGAGTTTGAGCGAAGAAGACAAAACATTCGATAACTAAAATAGGTTTTAAATCTGTCTATGAATAAGTCCGTTATTGTAGTTAGCTAGCGTTACTAGATTACGACAGTAACTTGCAACTTATGATGGCGAAATTATTCTTGAAGGTATTAGGCCATATTTACAATATTATCTTATATCATGATGATAACGGCAACTTTGTATCATACTGACCGTATGCAATATATCTTATCAAAATAAAGAAATCCACACGTATTTATTTATCTCACTGAGGTTCCAAATTTTTCTAGCATTCGATAAGGTATCATTTAGTTAGTACCTAAGTCATAGTGACTATCCTCTTTGATTTCTATTTTTAAAGGAGATCGGTCGATTTGGTCCAACCGTGGACAAGAAATTCATTATTACCAAAAAATTTGGCGTATTTTTTTAGATTTATTTCTCTATTTACTTTTATCCTACGCCATTGGAATTAGATTTACAAAAAAATGAGGATATCATGAAATATTTCTACCATTTTTGTATTTGTCAGCAACATTCATAGAGTTGACATCTGTCACGAGACTATTATCTGTCAAAATGCATTGTTTAATTCGTCGTCTTCTCATGTGTATTTAAAATTGAATTAATTTGAAAATCATATAATTTCGTTTTGTGGCTGGGTGTTGTGTTTATTCTCTACGGCGTCCCTTGCAGTCAATTGCTTACCTCGATCCAACAATACTATAGCATATAAATAAGTTAAAATGTTTATAATCGTCATGTAAGCAAAAACTACGGGAAATCATTGATGCGCGTCTGAAGCCAACAACTACGAGAAACCAATCGTAAAGGCGCAAAGGCTTACATGATCTGTAATGTCTGAATGGATTCATCCTCAATCATTGTTTTATTTTTTCATTATTGTGTACGGTAGCTTCAGATATTTTTTAAACTAGCGCATGACAAAATGACTAACTACATACAATAAACCTGATATCAAAATAATATACCTTTAAATATTCAAATGTGTTTTTCTGTCTTCCTTGATTAGCTTACGTACTTTAAAATAATGTATATTCATACTCATCCCAAACTTAAAATATAAGCCAACTATGATATTACGTATTCAGATAGCAGAAAATGGTAGATTTTGTAAAACTTTAAGAGGATAAATCTTAAAAACCCCGTATCCTAGCTCAAGAAGACTATGTTATATTTGAAGGATAAAAAATCCTTATTATTTAATTCTATGTCTCATTTGTCTCCACCATGTTTCCACTACTAGGCCCAATATTCATAGGAAAACGACCGATCTCCTTTCCCTTTACATTTCCATACAAACATACATAAACCCACGCCTTTATCCTCGAAGGAGTATGCAGAGGCGCCACCAGGACACCCACATTTCGCCTTCTATGTTCCGTCCTACGATGTGATAGGGGGCGAGCCTATCGCCATATCGGGCACAAATTCCTGACTCCGGGCTGATAATTAATATAAAAACCGTACCGTAATACAACTACGCCACCGAGGCAGTCATAACTATAAATACTGTAAATACAATATTTTTCCTCGTAATTTAATGTTTATATTATCAAAATATCTATCGATCTCCTTGATGCAGTGGATTGACGAGAGACGCTGAGTTTATGTATCATTAGTTTTCAATGTTGCAAAATGTAGGACACTTCTCCGTAGGTTTTAGTAAAAATTGCAAACTAAATTAAGTTTTCAAATTCGCTCTTTTAATTAGTAAGTAGGATATTCATGTCTGTTTTTAAAGCGGGCACCTTATATGATAGGAAATGAAATGCGTTTATTGGTCATGTAGGCAAATAAATACCTCCTATGACAAGTCAGTATACAGTACTTAGTCTCCATTTGCAAAACATTTGGTATAACATTATTTATATTAAATAGTAGCACTCGCAAGAAGGTTGCGTTTTGGGTTCAAACTACTGGGATGTAATCTTCAATTTCGACTGTTCTAACTAAGAAATGTATTGTTGTCACTTTGTCATACCCGTGGAAAATATCTATTCCATTAAAATAAAAATCGAATAACGCTGACTTTTTAGAAACAGTTTACATTATTACAACTGGCTACCGCTCGAACGTTGACCTATTTTTTCAGAAGGACACGTTTCGACTATTCAAAATACAATCTATTGTCCACGGACAGTTCGTATCTGACAGACAAATCGATTAAACGTGTCCAACTAAATCCTTTGTATCGAAAATATTTCCAAAACGAGATAAACGAAACCTGTCAACTAGGATTAGTACGCAAGACTAAATATCTCCTCAATAAACAATTGTTACAAGATACATAAGATAATTCTGAGTGATTTATTTCTATTGTTATAAGATGAATCACAAATAAATATTGTCAATATCAGAAATAGATTAAACCATATACCGAGAAACAATTTCATTTTCTAACAATCAATAATAAAATAAATAGACCTAACAATCACATACATAGGCCTGAGCCCACACTATGATCGAGTCTTGTGTCGTGAGTATCAGAAACTACGAGAGACTTTTGCGGTTTCACCAACACTCAGACCCGAAACAAATACCCGTGGATCGCAAAAATATATGACTCGGTGCGGGGACCGAACCCGCTGCCTCACGTTACATACACAGTAGGACAAAAAGCGTGATAAATGTAACTTAGACTTAATGAATATAAATAAATATGAACTGCCTTAGTGGCGTAGTTGTACTACGGTACGACTACAAAGCTAAGGTCTCGGGTTCGAATCCCGGGTCGGGCAGTAATATTGGGTTTTTCTATTCATTAATTATCAGCCCGGAGTCAGGAATTTGTGCCCGATATGGCGATAGGCGCGCCCCCTATCACATCATGGGACGGAAGATACAAGGCGAAATGTGGGTGTCCTGGTGGCGCCTCGGCCTACCCCTTCTGGGATAATGGCGTGAGTTTATGTATGTATGTATAAATATGAATTACAATAAAACGAAACTCTGACATAGAATTAGCATACCATTAGCAAACTATTACCGCCACACACGAAACGATATAACTGTGCAAGTCTGAGTTTGAACTAGTATACTGGAACGTGTGTGAGCAGATAATTGCGCAAACTTCATTGAAATTTTCGATTCGAGACTGGTGCAAACTCGCGTTTGCGCAAACGCACGTACGTGTTTGGCAGGCTTTAAGCTTAGTCATCCTCTAGTCGCAGTAACATTTATGTTCTGTTAGTAAATGTTTTGCAGAATAACACTGCGCAATATGTCTTAGTTAAGCATTAGTAAATACATCCAACACCCGAATGTAATTGTTGCTTGCTTTACTACGGTAAAGGAAAACAACATGGGGAAATCTGCATAGCTGCGTCTGGTATTTAATTTAATCCACATGTTCCTAACTACTCCAGTTAACATTGTGCCAAGTTTGAAAAAACTGCCTGGTAGATTTGTCAAAAATCGCGTTTTTAGTTTTCAAGACATTTGATTAACCCGTAAAAGTAAGACCGTTACCGTTGTAAGTCTTTTTACCACTCAATTAGGTTCCCGAACCGAACTGAATTTCAGCTAAGCGGTAAAAATACTCGTATCTGTACGAGGCGACCACAAATCGCCTTTTCGACAAAAATTACGACTTTTCACAAAAAATCATCTCGGATTTTTTTCAAATCTTGTACAATGTTACCTGGGTTGATGAGAAACATGTGGGTTACATTAAATATCCAGTATGTTAAAATCACCAGCATAATTTATTTCGGAGGAATTCACCAACCGTCGAAATTCAGGAACTTTTTAGCTTATCCTATTTGGCATTAAGCGAGCGCGGTAGATTTAATCCCTAAATCCTGGGTTTAAACCCGAAAGGCTTGATGTCAGGCAGGCGGCATGTCGTAAAAATAAAAACCAAATCATTCTCAACATTACTGGATAATCGTATTGCCGCTTTTAGTTTTCCAAACCACAACTACATATTTGTCCCAACACGAATATCGAATACCTACGTAGTTTTTATTTTACAGTCAACGTTAATGCACCAATTTTTTTTCCCAAACCAAACAATGATCTAATTTTACTGTGCTTCATACAAAACATGTTTTTGTTCCGTACCTTCATAGCCCGGTCTTGTGTGTTTAACGAAAATCAAATTACATTTTTATAGTTTCATTAAACTATGTAGAAACAGTTATATTAACATTTTTGCTGAAACAACTAGGCATTGTTTGTTTATTGATATTTTCCGCTTTTTTTTCCGCCCTCGTAAAATTATTTTATGATTTAGCAAGGTTATTGCGAAGCCCGATTGTTTCAGAGTCCAGTCTGTTTTTCTTCCTTTGTCATAAAATATCTATTTTTTTTATTGCCTTCGTAGGCAGACTAGCTTGCGGCTCGCCTGATGGTAAGCGATCACTGCCGCTCATGGGCCTTCGCAGTGCCAGGGGTCCAGCACAACAAAGTGGCTGTCTACCGTGAGGTGGTGAAATCTTTAGTTCGTATTTTGGCTTTAATAGGCGCCGGAAATTGCTGTCATTTCGCTACGCAAACTGCGCAGGATAGAAATTATTTGGCCGTATCAAATCATCAAACGTACAGTACTTCCGGACGATCATAAGCTGTGGACTTATATGGTTATGGCGTAAATACTACATTTACTTAACTAAATGATGAATTTTATTCAAACAATCGTACATTTTTAAATGTTTTTTTATTATGTAAGTCTATACTTAATTTTAAATAAATTTTAATAAAAATTGGCTTACTCCCAATATGGTATTATGCTCTTTTACATAAAGAGACAGAAACTACGACCTTGTAAAAGGATGTATCACATTTACGCTTGCCGAAACTGTTTGGTAGCTTTCCAAATCATAATTTATTGGTGTCCTAAGTATACTTCGTACAGGAAAATGTACAAAGTTTTTTCATACGTAAATAATATTCGCAGCGGCGTAGATGTATATTTTTTAATTATCTTTATCCGCTTTGCTATCTCTTGGTCTCGGGTCGTTTGAAGAGCAACACACCCAAACTTTTATCAGTCATATTGTGATAAAATTTAATCTGAATTTACTTTCGCAAGTGCAACGAGACGGAAAGTTTGTTGACGTGTTCATGCAGTTTTACGCACAACGAATGAATGAGATTTTGTTGCACGAAATAAATTAAACTCTGAAGATACGATGTATTTTCTACAATATAAGCAAAGAAAAATTAAATTTTAGCAGGCATATAAAATCATCATTTTAAAATGACAAAAAAAATACACCAAAGCCGAAACATCGGAAGGTCAAAGAAATAGTTTCTCAGTCGTAATCGAACCGATCACTCAAACCGCAGCAACCCAATTACAAATCCGCTTCGTTCATCAGTCCCCGATGATCGTAGGCGTGGAAAAAACCACGTACCTGAAGAAAATAAAATGGAAAAGGAAAATTAAGTGCTCTTATCTCTTTATTGGAGTAAAACCAACTTTTGTTTACACATGAATAAATTATGTACTTAAACCTGAAGTAGAAAACTCTTAAGTTTATGAATAGAATAATGAAATATTAATGATTTGGCACAAACTTGTGTTTGATTGCTGTGGAGAGAAAAATATTGACCTTTTAGGTAGGTACTATAAGTATATCAAAACAGCATTTCTTTTAAAAACACATTAGTTATAATTATTATTTAACGTCAGGATCAAAGAAAGTGGATATCCTTATTCTTTGCCTACCCCTATCCGATGCAGGCATGTTTAATAATAAGTACCTATGTATGTAATATGTAGGTATATAAGATTTGTTTTCTTTAGGACTATAATAATACACCCAACAGTCACATACATAGTCCTGACCCCACATTAAGATCAATTAAGTCTTGTGTCGTGGGTATTAGAAACTACGAGAGAATTTTCGGTCTCACAAACATCCAGACCCGAAAGAAATATTTGTGGACCGCACAAACATTTCTCTTGGATCGAACCCGCGGCCTCTCGTTTCACAGCCGGCGTCTAACCAACTGCGCCACGGAGGCTGTCAAAAAATATAGTTATTCCAATCACGCTATAGTTAAAACTGTCTTCAACTGCTCGGAATATATAATAAACAAGGACCATTAGGCATTAGAGTATAATAATGTCATGATTATTATAAGGAACCTCGTTTGAAAACACGATGATAGAAAAAATGATTACCTTTTCTTAATTAGTTTACCTTCCAAGAATTAGATTTATAATTTTGTTAATTAATCTCCGTAAGCATTTGCAGTAATTAATTTTAATATTTTTAACTTAATTAGGTAGTTGAAAGAATGTTATTTTAATAATTTTATAGTCGTTTGCAATCCTATTTATATATTGAAACTTATAAAATTAATTAAATATCACACAATACTGAACCCCACAATATAAACGTTATTACAGCCACTTCACAGTACAAGGACCTTTCCAAACAGGAATTGTGACAGCTTGGAACAGTCCATAGTTATTACACTATATATAAATACACTATATAGGTAATCACAGTCATTTATACCCACTGAATCGATGACGTCGTCTCAATAGCCGTTGTAATTACGGACGTCTAATTTCGGCTAGAGGTATTTCATTACTACGCGTGTATCGGATTGTGGGTCGAGTATGATATAGGCTTGAACTTAGCTGCCACAATCAGAGACTGACTTAATAAGAAGTGATAATAGGTAATTCAATAGACATAATCGTGGAAACTGCTTCAAATCTATACAAAACAACTAGTTATTAAATGTGTTATTAAAACAAAAGTCGGTAATTTTTAATTTGTTTGTAAATTTTCATTTGACGATTCAAAAAAATGGGCTCTGTTAGGCTACAATTGAAGCACACTCTAGCAGATAAGACAGATAAGTTCATTGAAGTGAAGATTAATCTAGTACCCAAATATTCTAGTCTAGAAACAGTCTCCCCTCTAGCTATACGGGCGACCTGAATACGAAATGACAAGCCGTGCGTTTGAACACATTATGGGGATCAATGCTCGCGATTATAGGCTATGGTTGAATATTCAACAAGATATTTGTTCTGGTCTTGATGTTGACTTTCTGTGGCATGTGAAGTCTACCATACCGTAAAAGAAAACTCCTCTCATTCGTCGAGGTGCCATGCACTTTGAGTGTTCACGGTCTTCACTTAACATAGGAGTTATTACAACATATGCAAATATTATGCAGATTTAAACTTATATTCAGGGTTTCAAAATCGCGACCACCGTCCCGGCAGTTCGCTTTTGGTAATTAATCAAGCATTCAATATATCAAACAATCCAGAATATTAAAATGAAGTAGTCATTTGCAATTCGTCTTTGATATTAGTTTAATCAAGGTCTAGGACTAGACTTACATCATTAAGATATTATTTAAGGTGTTAGATTTAGTCACTTGAGCTATGTAAAGCCGTATGCTACATTAAACTCGCCTTATTCTAGTCCTAGTAGTACCATGAAGCGACACAATAGTACTTGAGCGTGCAAATATCAATATTATTATTCAAAGCATGTACGTATTGCCATCCTGATTATGATCTTGAGTTATTGCTCAGCCATTATTTTAATATCTCATGATTCTTTGTGTTAGAAATGTCTGTCATGATATTGAAATATCAACGATTAGTATTATAACTAACTGATTTTAAATACTAAAACATCATGAAGAAGAAGAAAGAAAGAAAACACATTTATTAACCCCACAATACGACGCAGAAACATACCTTAACATACAGAAAATAAGGAAATATAAATAAGTTATAACGTAGAAGTTTGCGCGTCGCATCGCTGTGACACGCAGATGACCACTCATCATAACATTGCACTGCGGCGCGAGCCACACCGCAACGCTGATTTTCAATGGTCACCTAGAGTGATATGCGAACGTCGGCCTACATATTTACTTAATATACATAATTACCTACTAAAAATATTAGCAAAATTAATAAAAAGCAATAACAAACTAGTACCTAGTCATCAAACATCTTAACAAATAATCTATTGTGTTTAAAAATCGCCTACCCACAATAGGCCAGCGGGATACAATATCGCCTAAGGCCCGTCAATCCTCTGATGATGAAACCTTTTGATTTATTTTTAACATTTATTTATTGTTATTCTTTTTCATTATACTCGTAGTAGCCGTTCAATATTAAGCGCGTTGCAGAATTATATACGTAATATGTATTTCACATAATTTTACTGCATGCAACCAAACTTAAAACAAATGTAAGAGCAGATCACACAAACTCCGCAACTCAAACCTGCGTTATTTCGTTAAACAGGCCTTTTATCTTCCTCTCTCTCATTTAATACGCAAATTTTTCAAATGTTTATTTACGCTTCATTTATACAAGCAAATATAGAACGGAGCGTCGACCCGGAAGAAATCAATCCGATTATGGGAAACGAATACTATTGTTAACCTTAAAAGCGATATATCTTCTCGGTATCTGCTTATATTTCAAAGGTTAAGGTTTTAGATCTTTTATTTGATTTTTATTTTAATAAGAAATACAAGTATCGACTCTTTGGTATTGTTGAAGTCCTTGGGATTTGAGCAGTGAAGTTTCGATTCCCATTTCCCAGGTTAAGCTTCTATATGCGTTTTGCTAATATAAAAATACAAACTCAATTTTTTTAAAAGCAGAAATGAGTTAACTGGCTCATGGTTTCATAGTAACCGTTACCTATTTTGTAACTTGTAGTACCGTAATTATAAACATATAACTTGTTTTTTTATTACATACTTAACAACTTTCTTATTATTCTTTTCGAATACAAAGAAAGCAAATGGAATGATTTTATTTGTTTCAATGGTCTATCGATGTGTGACACTTCTATACACAATTTATTAAAACGTGTCCCTGAAAATGCAATTATTTTCCTTATGACGCAATCACTATGCATTAATCCTTTTAAACAAAGGGAGAAACCTGTTACGTTCTATGTAAATTAAACCGAAATGTCGTAAGCGAAGAAAGCGTTTGCGGAAAACGTCAAAAATACCCAGCGGGAATATTATTCATATGGCGAGTGGTGAGTCATCGCAAATAATATACAATATGTTAATATGTTAATGAATTCCGAATGTGACTGGCAATACACTCAGTAATTACTTATGTCCTAAATAATTGTCTGCCGGCTTGCAGACGTCCGAATATGACGTATTACATTTCTTATCTACACGTATTATACTCGTATCTACATAAATATATGTATTATGTTTTATTCCATGGTTTCGGCAAACGATCAAACATTTCAGTTGATGGTGAGTTTGCCACAACTCATGAATATCGACGAAACTTGGACTGTAAATGCTTCGCCGGCCTCTGGTAAGGGAAAGGAAGAAAAATATTGGACCTACGCCTATCTCACTTCCCGAGTGAAACATGACAAGGCTGATGGCATTTACTGGAGGTGAACTCTCATGTGAGAGGCTGCCTATTTTCATTTTCATTTTATCTCAATGTATATTTCTCCCGCCGAACAGCAGTGTAAATGTAAGTAAAAATAAGTCTCGTTGGACAGCCTTCGTAGGGAAATTATTTATAAAGCTAGCTAGTAGCTTGTTATCTTTATTGTGAAAAAATATCTGTATCTGTATCTATATCAGCCCATATATGTCACTCTGTATGGCATGGCCCTCCTCTATAATCGGGAGTAGGATTGTGAGAGGTTAGGCCATATCGTCCACCACGCTGGCCTCGTGCGGGTCGGCAGACTGATTGAAATAAGATGCCTGGAAATTCCCGCTCCGAGACATGTGTTTGTTTGACCCACAAATAATTGCCTGGGTGTAATATTTAGCTAAAAGAAAAAGAAAATACTTTTTCTAATATTACGTTTATTATATTTCCATTTAATATTTATTCAAGCTTCATATATGTTTTATGAAGCTTGACAAGTGATTTTCTTTCTTTCATGTGTTTCCTCATAATTCTAATATTTGTACGTGTCTCGGGAAGTAATATGAAAGAAATTATCTCATAATAATGGTTGTGGTGGGATACTTAACATCATATTATCTTTTTTCATGTGAAATGTGTGTTTTTATATAAAATTTATTGTAATATACTATGGTGTGTTAATATGTATAATGTAATATATCACAAGGTAAAACATGATTATATAGGTATACGCAAGTAATTGAAATTGTTTATTAAATTATAGGATTTCTTACCTTATTAAACAATACAAATTATATATTAACAATCACTACTTTTGAAATACCTATTTGTGATAAGTGGTACTAATATTCAAAAGAAAGAGTAGTCGTAAACTAATGCTTAGGTACTTATTCTGATGTTAGGTATGACATTTGAATGATTAGTACCTATATTTTACATAGGCACAACAAAATGAATACTAGATTCTAATGGCACCACATATATGAAGTAGGATATGCACGATCTTGCGCGAAATTTTTATATAGAGTAATACATATGAGTAATATAATTTGGTTGAAATTAGATGCCTAATTTTCCAAAAGTCTTGATGTGGGACAAGCATACAACTGTACAGTACTGTATCAACCGATATGCGTCCCACTGCACGGGACGAGCCTCCTCTATAATCGAGAGTACGACTAAGAGGTCGAGCATACAACTATACCTGAAAACTACATCCAAAATGAATATAGTTCATGCTACTTCAATCTATATTATTATAGACTGAATCAGGTATCAGAATATTTTCTAAAAAGGTGCATCTCAATTAAAAATAATAAGCATTAAAACGAGCTAAATTGAAAGTCTGAATCACGAAGTCACTTTTCGTTCTCCATCGAGATGGAATAACGAGACGAACTAGCAATCGATTGAATGACTTCGGTGTAGTTCATTGAAGCGTGTATAAAGACGCCTACGAGATGCACCAGATGTATTTCTATAGAAAAGCGGCAGTGAATACCTTTCATTTACTTAAGGACCATCTCTTTGAATACCTATTTTTAATTATCTCTTATAAAGATATTCTTTTTAGTAGCAAAGTAAGCGAGAAGGCGTTACTAAATTCATTGTTTTACTGAAATAAACATTTGAATGATATAGAAGTATTCGTTTCGAGTGTGGGCGTGTATCTCGCGAAGTTTTTTTATCCATAACATAATATCCCTCATATTTAATGAAGGAAAGCCCACGCAAGCGACGTGTTTCGGGACCAGCCTTATATATCTGGTTTCAACGAAACGTAGTTATTGTATCTAGACTGAAATTTAATTATGATTAGGATTTTTGGGTTAAAAAAACATAAAGGTCCCTGACTGCCTCGGTAGCGTAGTTGTACTACGGTACGACTACAAAGCTGAGGTCTCGGGTTCGAATCCCGGTTCGGGCAAAGTGATATTGGGTTTTTCTATTCATTATCAGCCCGGAGTCAGGAATTCGTGCCCGATGTGGCGATAGGCTTGCCCCCTATCACATCATGGGACGGAACATACAAGGCGAAATGTGGGTGTCCTGGTGGCGCCTCTGCCTACCCCTTCTGGGATAAAGGCGTGAGTTTATATATGTATGTATGTGAAACATAAAGGAAAACAAAACATATATTTAATAAGAGGTCAGAGTCACTTGTAAATATTCTTTTATTTTTTTTATTGCCGTATAGGCAGACGAGCTAGCGGCCCGCCTGATGGTAAGCGGCTACCGCTGCCCATAGACCTTCGCAATGCCAGGGGTCCAGCACAACAAAGTCGCTGCCTACCTTAAGGATAGTACTCTCTTTATGTTATTAAAAAGTCACCAAATGTATTTTGTGGGACTGTAGGATTAATCCAGTATAATCGACAATTTCTTAGCGTAGTGAAAATTAAAACGTGGCTTTTACATAATGGTTTCTTAGATTTACGCCAATGTTACACATTGAAATAAAACTATTTACTGATTTTATAGCGAATTTGGCTTAATTTTTACATATAAGGTCGAAACGTCGGGAAGTTCAAAAATGATATAATTAAACCAAATTTGCGTTAAAATCCGAGAAAGGTAGTTTTATTTCAATGTAGGTTTTGTACTTTTTTTTTTGCTGTTTTAAAACATGTCACCTTCATGAACAAAATTATTACTTGCGTCATTAATTATAATAACAGCTGTTTCTTTTCAAAAAATAAATGAATAGTTGAATGTATATTTTAATTTTATTTAACATAATGGAAAAATACAGCTCCACGAGCGTTTATGGAACAACGTTGCAATATCTAAAGCTTAATGTTTTTTTTTTGTAATCTATTGAATATACCTCTTATTCAGCGTTGAGCGTTATTATTTCGAATAAATGATGCAAAAATTAAATTAATTTAAAAATATGTTTAAAAATGCAGGATATTTTTCAATATAAAGCCGTGTTTTTTTTTTATAAATTGTTATTATATGTAATTTCGCAGATAATAATTTTTAAACTCCATAAATCAATAAAATATTGTACCATGTTCTTTTGTAAATTATGGAAGTCGCCCAATAGTAACTAATATAATCTAACGTATAACCATTTAATTTGTAAATTATTTGACATATAAGTTATCTTATACTTTGTTCTCCTCAGTCATAAAGTTAGTTTATAATATTCCATACGAGACAACTATTATCCACAAAACCGAATATAGTATTGAGTAAGCCCATAGACTAAGCAAGATTAAATTGTCCGATGTGGCAAGTCAGCTTACTGTTTGCATTCCCGAAATTTCTCTCAATTAGGGTACGGTAGAGATTATTCGGATGTCATTAAATTATAACGATTTCTTATGAAGATAACTGTGATGAAGTTAGGACTGTGTTTAAAATAATTAAGTACAATTAATTATTTAGCGGCTATTTTAAATATTTTTTTTAATATTGATAATTAAGATGCATTTAACACACTTATATAAACAATGAACGCGATGAAATAATTAACAAAGACTCAAGTAAATTTCATAGTTATAGTTTTAAAAAAGTAAAAATTTGTCAAACCACCCAAAATTTTGCAGGAACTAAATTACTTAACGAAATATAGAAAAATATATTTTATGAAAAAATATCGTACTAGGACTAGCATATGTCGTGTTTAAAGATAATAATTACTGTACTTATCATTTTAATTATTCAATAGGCATGTTATATAATAAAAAAAAGAATACAAATCTTACCTTTACAATAAAAGTAAGCGAAATGGATTAATTCTTCTCACTCCAAACACATAATCCACTTTTTAAAACTTTAAAAACAGAACACTGTCATTTTTTTAAACACAAATCTCAACAGAATTTATTTTAAAAAACTAAATAGGCCATAAACAACATAACAAGCACAGATAAAATTTAAAAATGTTATGTTCTTTTTTCAAATTCCCGATTGCAGCGGCCGAGGCGCGCGACGCGTACTGCCGGCGCAATTTTAGCAACACGACTGAACACTGAAGCCTTGGGCTGAAAGTTTATGTGCGTCCGTACATGCAACAAGTAGATACATATTTGTATAGCTTCTACTGGAACTGTCGGCGAGCTTGTTTTGAGACAAAATAATGAGCTTTTTAGGTAATTGATTGATAACATTGAAAGTAAATTAATATTACCGGAAAGTCGAAATGTAATAGATGTTAAATTTTAATATTGAGTATAAATAAGTTCATGGCGCTCCGGTTGCCGCACGTCGCAACATTATTAATTTTATGCCTGGTACTTTTTACGGCTTTTCTGGCGATAACCTTTTTGGGAAAATACAGAGATACTCCTAAGTAATATGCACCTAAAAGATATAGTATGTTTTTTTGGCTTTATTTTTCGAGGATCAATCTGATTGCATTTAGTGCTAACTTTAAACACTATTTGCATTGTCTTGTATGCCTGATGTTCAGGTGAGTATGCCACTTGAGAAGTTAGAAAGGTCTAATTACTGCAATTAAAACAATTTTACGGACATAATAGAATCACATTTACTACCAACATGAAAAAAAAATTGTTCAAGAAATTATAAGGACATATTTATAAATTAAAAAAAGACCATATAATATACAACTTCTAAAATGTCGAACTTAGGACATTACAGTTCCTCGTCTACACCCTTTATTCAAGCCAGTGATAACATCTCACACAACGCTACACGATTATTAAAGTATTGTATAAGCCCTGCCCACTCAAAACCTACGCTCCCTTGCTTCGTTACATTTTTATGAAGTAAGTATAAGCTTTTCTTCAAATCAATACAAAATGGAAACAACTTCAAAGGCTTGTATTACGTAGTTTCCGTGCTCAGAATCATATTTTAGTTTCATTGGATGATGAAATTCTTCGTGATAAGGTGTATTTTAATTGAATGTTAATGATATTGGTATTTTATACTCCGCATTTATTCGCTTGTTTTGCAAATATATTTTTTATTATTTTATTGAATAATTTCATGTTGATAGAATATTCCCACCTATTCATTAGGTAGGTATATTATTCCGTAGGTGTGATGCGTTTTGGGAGCCTTCTGTGTTATCAGTTTGAACCACGTCTTTTGTGTCGATGGCTGGTTATAATCTATTAGGATAATCATAATGCGCTTATTATCGTGTGCATTGTAGTCACTATTGGCCTTATTCATAGACAGATTTAAAATCTATTTTAGTTATCGAACGTTTCGTCCCTTTCGAATGACTTTTGAATTCAGTTTGAGCGAAGAAGTCAAAACATTGGATTCTAGGGACTGCTTACAGAAAATAAAACTTCTGACTATAAGAACAAAGATATTTTGTATGTTCTTTGACATACATACATAAATACGTCATACATACATGCATACATACGTACATACATACATAGATACATACATACAAACTCACACCTTTTTCCCAGAAAGGGTAGGCGGAGGTGCTCCCAGGACACCCACATTTCACCTTGTATATTCTGCCCCACGATGTGATATCGTAAGCCTATCGCCATATCGGGCACAAATTCTTGAATGTATGTACAAAAATATTAATAAATATACTTTGAATAACACTGTTATTTCAAAAATTCCCATGTTGCATGTTATAGGTCTCCAACTATCTAGAGAGCCGGGGCATGAAGTGAGGGGAGGTGTGCAGTGACAGCTATCATGCAAAGACCAAGAGAGATAGAGAATTTACGATTATCATGTAATACAACGCTTGGTGTTGCACGACTAAAACAATTACCCAATTTTAGGGGAGATCTCGAAGTAATATTTTTAATAAAGCGTTTATTGTTTAATAGGTAGATTTTGGTGGCGGTTACGCCCACGTACTTGAAACTGATAACTTGGTAAAAGTGTCTTCCTAAATATGAGATTTTCGACGAAGATACCTCTACACCTCCCTATTAATATTTAATGATATTGTATTGTATATTTAGTAAAAAAAACAAGGCAATAATAATACTCGATACTTTACTGTCCAATAAATAGAAGATATCTATTTTGAATTGAATATTCCGAGTTAATTCTGAGTATAAAATTATGTTTAATTACATTTTTAGTGGAGGTGGAGGCAGAGGTTAGTAGAGAGAGCTACTATTATAATATTTTTTTAACCAGTTTAGAGCTCTTTTTACTTTAAAAGGATTCTCATCTATTAAGAACAGATGTAATTATTGATTTCGTGCAGTGTAAAAATATATAATATAAAAATAATGTCTTATTTGTAAGTATTGTTTATACAAAAAACTGTTCAATTCATATTTATTAGGCGCGGGGCATATGGGAAAATCAGCTGCTTACTGTTGGCAACAATAATAATACGTAAGGTTATGATATTTATTGCAGGATTTTTTTTATATTCAATTTATCACGAGTACCACGTGTTGGAATTGGGCCGACACAAACAAAAATACCAATAGAATGCTTTCTCTAAGTAAAATGAATCAAATTACTCGTAAATTCGAATGAAAAGGAAGTTCTGTATTATTTTGCAGGCTGATGCTTTTATAATCATTTAATCTTTGATGTTGTTGCTTATATAAATACATATCCACATTATACACTCCACTTGATTATATTATACCTTTAAATACTTAAAACATGCGAAAATAAAATAATTCATTTACGACGATGTGTCAAACGTCATGTTTGTTTACAAATTGTTTGCAATGACATCGCACTGACATCACACGAACACGAAGGATGGACATAGCGATATTTATAACATAAAGAAATGCTCTCTATCTTTTTCCACTGCGTTGATTATATACGTCTGCTTGTGGAAACAAAACATTCACCGGGCTATTGACAGTTCCCCTGCACGGTGCAGACCTGGAATGTAAGGCCCTCTAGATAGTTGGAGGGCTATAGTAGCACAACCATAGAATTAATAAACTAAAAATCGATCAAACTAAACTAGTTTTCACTTCAAAAACAACGAAGTGAAACAACAACCTTTGAAAAACTACTGGAAAAATTGAATCGAAAAACATTTTATTCACAGAGTTTTCACTGTGCTTGTAACATACACATGTGCATTCTGCAAAGAGAAAATGGTCGCTGCAAAAATAGGTACATCATGTGCGGTGGATTTTTGACGGCAGAAAATTTAATTAATACTGGCCAGTGAGTTAAAATGACCAAAAAATTAATATTTGTTGCTCAGCGAAATATTTAAAAATATTTCCAATATTTTTTCAATGCGACGTGAGGGAAATAAAACAACAAAGGGAAATAAATAAACTACATAGTTACTGTGTTCATTATTTTATAATCACTCTCATCTGTGGTTGTAGTTTCAGTATTTTCATAATTAGGAAGCTTAGTTAATTTTCCATGACCAGCTCAATATTCTTAGGGATTCAGCATTATGGAAAATAAAAACTTTTAAAATTTCCTTTATTTTAACAAAACTTATTACGTTTGATAACAAATTTCATTATATAATTCCCAACCAAATACTCATAGATTGTTCGAACATCAGTTTTGAAACTAAATAGCAAACGAAAAGTTACGATGCCAATGGGGCAGAACTTGGCAACTAAAACATGCTCAAACTTACGCATGCATCCCCGAAGGTTCGCTGTTCATATAGGCTACAAATTTGAAGTGATCGAGCCACACCGTAATTATTTTGGATTAATATAAGAATCGCCAGACTCGACCTGAATGGTTCCACTGTCTTACAGAATACCGAAGGCAGGGTGAAATGGCGCAATTGGAGTAGGCCTATGACCAGCAGTGTACATCAGTATAGGCTGATGATGATGATGATGGAATACTGACGAATGCCAACCGCTTTTACCTATCGCTTACCGAATACAACAGCATTGCTGTCCTTACTCGTTCGTGAATAGAATTGACGGAGGCTTTTCCTCTTCCCATCCTTTTTCCTTCATTTTCTCGTCCCACTTTGAGTGTCCGGTAACATACGTACCAAGTGTTTTCGTGTTTATATGGGTTACAATAATCACTTGGCACTGAACGAGTCGTTAGCTATTCTCCCGGACCTATGTAAACCCTTACCTCTAGACTAGAAAAATCTAAGGGCCGGTCTCTATATCCTATCTATCTTTAACAAAAGGTTAAAATAGCTACCAATACTATATCGGTAAAATTCTACGCTTCAATAAATATATTTATCTTCCTAGCTATCTATAAATATATGCACCATATCTATATCTCTCTATTTTGGTTTACAGAAAAATGAAATGCATCGAAATTTCTAATGAAATCTTTTGTTAAAGAGATAGATTATAGAGAATATCCATTAATGGTCAGCAAAATGCCATCCAACAACACATTAAAATATTATCTGAATGAAACTAGAAGGGATTGCACAAGCCGCAGACCAGTAGACGGTCGTCACGTTAAATATTTTAATATGTCTAGACGGAATATTTCAGAGTCCACGACAGAAGTATCATTAGTTTCGCCATGTAAAAAAATAACTATTTGAATGTTTTTGCTCATTAAAAGCTGTATTTTTGTAAAAGTAAATTGGCTTGAGACTTTTATTTTTGTCTCAAATAGTTACTGAAAAATTTGACGTTTATATTCATCTTAGTGAAGACTTTTCTGGTGAATTGCTGATAGTAGGTTACCTGTTCTGCCGGATAACGATTAAAGTTAACAATGATGAAAGAGTTGAAGGATGATGTGAGACAGCCTCCGTGGCACAGGTGGTTAGCGGAGGCTGTGAAACGAGAGGCCGCAGGATCGATCGCCCAACCGAGACAAATATCTGTGTGAACCACGAGTATTTGTTTCGGGTGTGGTGGGTGTTTGTGAGACCGAAAAGTCTTTCGTAGTTCCTAATACTCACGACACAAGACTCGATCTTAGTGTGGGGTCAGGACTATGTACGTGACTGTTGGATGTATTTAATTTAATTTATTGAATTACTTAGCAAGTGTGTTACAATTCGGACTTTGCGTGGGTATCCTGTAACGTGTTACTGTTTATCCGATCTCGAACAAACTGGCATTATTTCCATCGAAGAGTAATTATGATCTGTAAGTTTGTTGTCATTGTATTGCACGTTACTGTGAGATGCTTTAGAGTTACTTTACCGTGCCTGAAACAATAAAATATTCAACCAAATCTTTAAAAAAATAATTACAAATGGAAATAAAAGCCGAGGAACTTATTTTAAATTTATTCAACAAATAAAAGTGAAATAGATGTGACTTTTTGAGTTGTTAAATGAGTTTTTTGTATCGTTTGCTGTTCACAAGTGTGTCAACTGAATGCTGAGAATACACGACTGTTCTAAAAGTCTTGTTAAAGTCTATTTATATTGTTATTTGTGTAAGATATTGTTTATTGTACCTCATAATCACAGTTACCATAATTTAATCTTGAATTACATCTTAATGAATTCAAAGATTGAAACTTATTTCATTTCATGATTTATTTTCTCTCTTTCACAATCATTTCATAATGCTAACTTTACCGTATGTTTAGATAAATAATTTGGGCACACAATTAAAAAGAAAATAAAGCTTTTTACCGCCAAAGACAAAATACGTACCTACACCATATAAACATACAGAAAAAAATATAAAAACAAAACAAAATACATTGAACGAAAAACATAGATATGCCATTTTGAGCTTAGCAGATAAAACACTATGTCGATTTTCATTTTTCAAAAGGATCACTTAGGTAAATATTTTAAAAAAATTATGAAATACGCAATTTATCTCTGGAGTCTATTTTCATTTATTCAAGTATTCTTACATTATAATATATTCAGATTATACAGATACAGATAATATATTATTCTCTTAGAACTGCTAATACGGGAACTTGGATCAGCGCTAGAAAACACTCAAGTTTGAAAGTGTCTGATGTTTTATAATCCCTGACTAGTATGATAACTTTATCGTTTGAGAGTTCACTAACTCTTTAGCTGTTTTAACTTTTACTCAGATTGTGTACCCTTTATACTAACATTGGTTTATTGCTAAAAGTACGCTCTTAAACGACCGATGGAGCATGTTCGATTATGTTAATGTTTCAATTGTTGTCCAATACTGATACGATGATATACAGATGGCAAAAACTTTGACTATTAGTCACACAAATCTTGAGGTTCTAGATTCAAATCACCAGCTGAACCCCATCTATAGATTAAGAGGTCTTAATCTCCCCCTTGTATCACTAGGAAATCATTTTAAAAGTACAACCAGCCTTACAAATGTCAACGAAAATGGAAAATAGCAGCTTCCGATAGATGTCAACGCCTTTGAGCCTGTTAGAAGCATGCGGAACGTCTACATAATGACAACAAGCGGCATGCCTCTCACTAGCACAGAAGGTTTCTGATTCAACGGGTAAAATTTCAAAGGCGACACGTTATAATAATGCTCGATTGAGACATAGCAACAAAACATAAAAAGCCACTGTTTGATACAACAGTACGATAATAAACAGCTGTTTTTTGGAAGAGGAGGAGATTGCGAGTAATTTTAACAGGATATTACGAGCAATTTTAACAGGCTCCAAAGCACTACATGAGTATAGAACATATCTACAACATCCTGGAATTTCTTACTAAATTCGTGTTATTTGGACTGCATTGCATTAACCACCAAGAACTTATATATTATGTCATTATATTTTTTACTAATTAACCATATTTCAAACTGCTACGTTAAATAAAAACGCATAGCACTTACGAAATTGATTATTGAAAAAAATCTCTGTGAAATAAGATGCTGCGGAAGAAATAATAATTTAAACAGAATTCGATTTTTTTTCTTAAAAATCCTTATTCAAAATGAATATTACGCAAATAATACTATTCAAAAAGTAGCAACGCTTAAAAACTACATTTGTGAGGCCATCGACTTGACACGTCCGGACCGACCCCACCGAAAAGTTTTACTTTAACCTTACCCTGAAAAGATCTATTTACTTTTAACTCGGGGATAACCCTTGATATTTATTGACGGGAACATTTCTATTTTTTATTGGGTAAATTATTGATTGCCCTGTTAATACTTATGTACAAAAATTGTCCACAATAACATTTATGTATATCGTCAGAGTGGCAAATTTCCTCAATTTGATTAATTTAAGATCCTTTGCAAATCTAAAGTGGCTGCACAAAAATAATGTGGTCCGGCAAACGGACAACGTGTTCATCCAGTGCCATTGCCGGTTAAACCTAGGTAAGGGAAGGTGGCATGAATATATATTATATGCCCTCTGGCAATTCCATTGACCGAGCTGACAACAGCAAACTTAATATCACGTCGATGCTCTCTGAGGTGTGCGTTTGAACTGGCTTCTTTTATGGTAAATCAAGTGTAGCTGACCATTTTTACGTGTAGCGAGTAGTGAATAGTGGAGCTAGTATTGAAAATGAAGAAAGTGGTGGACAGAAAAGAGATGAGGTGTAAAACTGATCCATGGACATAACGTAAATTCTATTTTTTAACTCTGATGCGACGAGGAAAGGAGAAGTGGAATATATCTTTGCTTTTGACATTATGATAACTTTTAATTAATAAAAAAGTGCAATTTATTATTATTAATTTATTATTGATTTGTTGTATTATTTTTCAACCAACAAGTTTGGTTAGAATTTACCTCTATAATTTCACAACCCGTCAATGAAATCAACGTTTCCAACTCAATATTTACGTTACCGTTATAAATTCAACACATAATTCCAAAGCCCACAAAATAATTCATGGTCATTTTGAATCCAAAAAACCGGAAGAGGACATACGTCACGGGGACAAAGGGAATCTGCCTCCCTCGTAAATAATAAACATAACCCGTGGCGGGACGGTCACGTAGTGCTGTCCATTCTCCCGGTGAGAATTGAAATAATATTTTACTGAATGAGATACGTCACAATTTTTTCAATTACTGATACTTGAGATGTAAGGTTGTGCATGCGTTAGTCGTTATTTCATAAAAGAATTTCGTACGATGATAACTTGTATAATATCGCTGAAGTTTGATGTGACGTGAGGCAGCAAAACTTTTCAGTAACTGAAATCAAGGACAGATAGAGGACAGATAGTTGATTTGTTTTGGTTGATGTACGGAGAATGAATGCCGTCTTGAAGTGCCTTCTGCCTATACTTATCTCTTTAATCCATTCCATCCTAATCTCAAATCTGTTCTATTTGCTGTAATCAGCAACACCTGCAACTTCCCAGGTTTTACAAACAGTCGGTTGTAATTCCATCGCTTTTGTGAAGGAAATTAAATTAGGTTAATGTATGTTTCTCAGTGTTTTCTGGTCTAGTAGCTATTAAAATTATTTCTGAATACTTACTACTTTTATGTATAATGGTAACAGCAGCATGTATGAGCTATTAACACTGAGGTTCCATGTTAATTTCCCAGCTTTAGGCACTCACTTTTAATTCGTTTTTTGATTTTAGAAATCTAATTCGTTTTGCTCGGTATATTAATTTGCTGATGACGTGGCCATAGGGTCATAAACTCACGCCTTTATCCCCGAAGGGGTAGGCAGAGGTGCCCCTAGGACACCCACATTTCGCCTTCTGTGTTCCGTCCCACGATGTGATAGGGGGCGAGCCTATCGCCATATCGGGCACAAATTCCTGACTCCGGACTGATAATGAATAGAAAAATCCAATATCACTTTGCCCGACCCGGGACTCAAACCCGAGACCTCAGCTTTGTAACCGTACCGTAATACAACTACGCCACCGAGGCAGCCATAGGGTCATTGGGATGAAAATGTGCTCTACGAAATGTGAATGCCACTTGCGGGTTTGTCCACCTCCTTAAGATAAAGTTGGAAGCACATGTGTATTCAAAATACACTTTGCCACTGCCAATGCCACATAATTTAAATTACATCTTTGAAAAATCAGAACCCCATAACGCAATCAATGCTTCTATGAAACAAAATATACCGAACTGTCACTTTACTTATGTAAAATCAATGATACTGCGACACATAATATCACAGACCAATAAACATGATAATAATATATGCATAATATATAAAACTGTCATTTTTCATATGTATTAATTGACATTTCAACGCCCACGCTGGCGACTGTCACAGAATGTTTTGAACCACCGGACCGTGCTCAATGCAACGCCATTTGAAATTCAAAGTTGTTCTCATGTTTGTTGACTGACTTTATTACATTTTATATGTATGAATATTTATTTACTATTCATATTGTGTATCATATTATATTAAAATGCAGTTATTGCAAATTTTTATGCCAATTTTAAAGATGTCAGTGTCAATCGACCTAGATTATAGAGTTTCATTTTTCAGGAAAGCTTTACTCTGGTAGCGTATTTAGAAATTAGTAATGAACTGCTCCAATTAGGTGTCCCAAAGAAAATTCCTGACATGAAAATGGGCAATGAAACAAGGACCGCACAACTCACAACCCATACATCGCCATTCCAATAAATCGAAGTTACAATATTACGCCATACCATGATATATCCATCCCATCACTAGCAAGTCGTTTACGCAGGTAACTCGAGAGCGCACGCTTTCCGACACCACGAATAATGTTTTTTTACGTTGCTCTTTATTTATCGTCTGCAAGTCAAGTCTCGCCTTGTTTATGTGGATACATTTGGACTCGCAAAATATGCTAGGTTAATAGGTAAATATTATAAACAAAATAAAGAAATATACTTTGGATGATTTTATCAAGGTCTTTTTGTCGCATATTGAAGGCAATTTGTAGCTAAAATTCAATACCGTATAAAAAAAGTATTGAAAAACTGACCAGTATATTCAGGGTCACGTGTATATTTATTAGTTAATTATAGCCACATTTTCTGCATCCAGTCATTTATCTATACTGGACTTCATGGCGGAATGAGATTCAAAACTCCTCCTAAATAAAGAGATAATACTTACCTACATAGATTCTTCCTTCGATAAAATATACACTGATCGAGGGATTCTTCCCGAAGAAAAATATACGGAAAGCTTTCATAATAAATTCACAATTCTATATATGGAGAGTTGCATTTATATTATTGCTCAATAATAAATAACATAAAACCCATAATTTAGAATATTCCAAATACTTTTAGGAGCCTTGGACCAAATAAAGGACTTAAAGCACAAACGTAACACAGAGAACCTAATTCTTAAAAATATGGCCAACATTATTCAATAATGATATATTATAATGTTTTCGTCTGAACGACAAAATTTTACATTAACGTAGAGTTTCCATGCGTACGCTTAAACGCGGGACAATTGAATTGAAACGAGTTAATACGAACGTGAATTAGTAATGGTATTTTGTAAGAATTTATTTTTGACGTAATATACGAGTATGCTCTGATACATTTTCTAAAACAATTAACTTAAAAAATATGAACGTGAAGCATTTCTGAGAAGATATAAAATATTATATCAATACAATTAGCACGTGAAGTCAAGAATCTACGATTAAAATTGTTTGACATACACACATCGGTTGCAATTATAAGCAATCATCTTGCAATCTACGCACTTGTTTACCAAAATAACCTATTCCATTTCATATCTAAATCATATGAGATATAATTGTAAAAAAACCATCAATTTATTCGTATAATAAAATACGAATCGCGATCAGAAATGTACAAAATGGAGAAGCCTGACATCGCGTTCATATTTCAGAGGTAATCAACTCTTTTACTTTCTGTATAGTATTATAATTCCATTTCGTTTTGAACGTATTGAAATGGTTTGCTATCAACCAGAGGATTTTTGAAAGATTCTTGTTCGATTTTTCGCATCATTTCTTATATAATTTTCTACATACATAAAGTCACGCCTTTTTCTCAGAAGGGGTAGGCAGAGGTGCTACCAGGACACCCATATTTCGCCTTGTATGTTCCGTCCCACGATGTGATAGGAGGCGAGCCTATCGCCATATCGGGCATAAATTCCTGACTCCGGGCTGATAATGCATATAAAAATCCAAAACCACTTTGCCCGACCCGGGATCCGGACCCGAGACCTCAGTTTTGTAATCGTACCGTATTACAACTACGCCACTGAGGCAGTCAGTACTACTGACTACTGACACAGTAGTATAGTCAGTAGTCGGTCGGTCGAGACATAGTTTTCTACATGCCGAATAATCAAAGTATTTAGCCCAGTGTTACTAGTAAGTAGTATTTTAGTAACCACTAGGATAGCGACCATTGTATACAACCGTGTGAACCTCATTGTGGGGACCATCTGATGACTGGTTTGGATCAAACCAGCACAACAGTTACGACCGACCAAAAATAACTATCTCTCACCGGCAGATAGATATTGTTCTTGGCTTGCCTTGTAACTGATAACACTTTGGTCAATTTACTATATTTTTTTGGAAAAGTCCAACAATTCTATCGCAATTGGTTACACCACATACAGCTATTGTTGTGAAAATGAATGAATTCCCAATGACAGCCGCGTCCCGGCCCCGGGGCCAAGCAAGCCGTATTATTGCACACATTACCAGCGTATAAAGGACACCTTCCTCATATATTATATTTAAGTATTTTTCAATGTATTAGAATGACTGGCTTTTGAATTATATGTGTTGATATATGAGGATACTTGGAAATGGGTAATTTTTATCTGATTTAACCAGCTTTACTGGGTAGATACCTACATAAAAATATGTGAGAGGCTGCCTAGGTAGGTACCATTGCAATGTCTATTTCTCACAGCAAACAGCAGTGTAAATGCACTGTTATGTTCCGGTTTGAACGAGATTGTAGCCAGAGTAACTACTGGACATAATGAGACTTATGTCTCGGGATGGTGAGCGCAGTGGCGTACCTAGCAATGCTTTGTAATTCATGGTGTTATTTGATTTTGTGATTTTGTCCAAGAGCGGTCGTATCGCTTACCATCAGGCGAATGGCATGCTCGTTGCACAATTCCTTTAAAAAACCCGTACATTTAGGATAGTTCAATAGTAGTTAGATATGTGTATAAATAATCATTTTATTGGATTTAAGTGACCCTTTGTGGCTGAAGACCTTAATTTATCTTTCAATTAATCTAAAAGGATAATTTATCTTTCAATTAATCTAAATAAGTATCTTTGTATTATGTTGTACATACCTAAGACCTGAGGACAATCTAAATTACGCTTATTCGATATTTCCCAGAGAATCCAACTAAATCAACATTGCTTTATTTTTATTGTAAAATTCAAAATAAATTAATTTGCTTAATAACGCAGCGTTGTAACCGCCATTACATCCAAGCTCATAATATTGAAAATGTAATAAAAGCGGATGTGCCTGCATTCGAAATGAGAGCAATATATCACCTACGGAAGGTTATTGCATTTTGCTCAGTGTAACGGGCAGGCGCCCGCTGAGCCGTGACTAAGGAATTAAATTTACAATCGAAAAATAATTTATGAAGGTTACCCGTGGCTTGGGGCAATTATGTTTTTATTTATATGCTGTGCTGAGAAGTCATGGTCTTCAAGATTGATGGTAGGATATTTATATTCGTTCTGATAGGGACCACTTTGCATGATGATAATGTAAAGCCCGTCACAGAAACCCACGAAAATAGTATGTTTAAAAAATCTTGGCTCTACTTTTATAAATCCGTTTTGGACTGATCATAATTGTGTAAATAATCTTTTAGAATTGCAAAACACTTACTGCCAAATGCACTAAATAACTACTTTGTATGCTATTATAAAAATAAAGGAGTTTTTGGCTTTTGAATTTCTAGTTACAATTTTGAATTCCAAACGAAATTCGATTCAGCAAATTTGTTTAATAAAATAATATTGATGCTAATTGCATTTCACATTAGCAATGAAAATTAAACAATGTTATTGACACATGTGTTGTTGACCTCCGTCTAAAATCTAAATTATAATTAGTTAGTTATTATTTTGTCAAATCCCTTAGGTCGTATTTTGTATACAATTTTTCATTAACAATTTAATAACACTTCGTTTTTTAACCTTTCATTCGAGTACAAAGGAAAAATATAGATATGGAAAAGATATAATGTTACTTATTAGTTTAAAATGTATTTATTCTAACCGAAGCATGAAAATGTTCCCCTTTGTGTTATTGTAAGAAACACCTACACTGCTTTTAAGCATTCATAAACTACACTGATGTGGAAAATCTTGCTTTCATATTTAAATAAACCTAGAAAACCACGATCCCTATTCCCGAAAGTTCAACAAGTGGCAGAATTGAATACTCCAATAGATCATTGCGATGTCACTTCTCGCAGAAAAGTGATGTGTATATACTGCTTTATTTTTTTAGACTATAAATATTCAAAGTAAATTTAACTGCCTCGGTGGCGTAGTTGTACCTACTACAGTACGATTAAAAAACTGAGGTCTCGGGTTCGAATCCCAGGTGGGGCAAGTGATATTTGATTTTTCTATTCATTATCAGCCTGGAGTCAGGAATTTGTGCCCAATATAGCGATTAGTTCGCATCCTATCGCTCTGTAGGATGGAACATACAAGGCTGAATGGGGGTGTCCCGGTGGAGCCGTTCCGGGATAAACGCGTGAGTTTATGTATATATGTAAGTTAATTATAACCTATAGCAATACAACTGTAATACATCTAATTTTACCACTGCTGTTTTGTCAGTGGCATCATCTATTGACCTAAAAATAACCTCAATATGACAAAGATACCACAAAAATAAAATACCCACATCTACAATAATCGGAGCAAGTACGAATACAAACCAAATAGCGTACGAACCAGCAAACTAAGGCCCGGCGCCCATTATCGGCATCGGCAAGGAAAAGGATCCTTCGGCATCCGACATGCAAGCGCACACTATCGGCAATTATGCTTTGGCATGCTGCAAAGTTCTTAGGGATGACGAGGCGTCCTTAAGGATGCCGCACCGTCCTGTAGCTTGCCGAAGCGTCTCAATATCGTATTTCTCATCATAACAGTCTCAGAGTTGTTACAAGCTAATTGTCTGAATAGTATTTAATATGGTGGACTGGGATCTAGTGTTCATAGCAACTCTTGCTGAACAAGAAGAGAAATCTAATCAATCAAGAAGATTTTGGGTGAACAACCTTTGGAAGCAACGATATATGTCCGGTGAATTCAACAATTTATTCAATGAATTGCGTTATGACGTTCCAAAATTTTATGATGATTATAGAATGAGTTATGAAAATTTTGAAAGTCTGGTTCATTTGCTTCGACCTTACATGGAGAAAAAACAATCAAGATTTCGCTCACCTATACCTGTTGAAGAAAGATTGTCTGTGTGCTTGAGGTGAGTAATAAAAAATACTTTAATAAGTTTAATCATATTTATTATTTTTTAATTTACATATACTCGTACAGGTATGATTTGAATGGTGACTTCAGATCGCAGACTGCATTCCTATTTCGTCTGTATACTGAGATCTCAAGTTATGTTAACTAGTTAAGAGACGAAATCTCACTGTATATGTTTATGTTACAACTATATTTTACAGATATACAGCAGTCAATCACTAACTTTGTGGAGACAGACCATAACTATTGCTCTAGAAGATTACCTGGTCAAGTCAGATGGCTGGTTGATATCACCAACTTGCCTAGTACGTCCATATATTATGAACCGTTAGTTGCTGTTGAAACTGTAATCTGTAATTCGTTACACATGTTTTTATTAATAGCTGGAAACAATTTTACTTCTGCTAGCAATGATTTCAGGACTTTTTGCGATAGTGATGTAAGCTGTAATATTGTAAAAAGCAATAGCGTTTCTCGAGATTTTCTCAGTTATTTTTGTTACTAATAGGTAATTGTTAAGTTTTACGTTGTTACGGTGTGTTTTAGTGTGTGTTAATTATTTATAGCTAATTATAATAAGTGAAAACATAATATACGGATGTAACTCTAAATAAATAAGTACAAGTGTTTTCTTTGTAATTACGATGAACTTTGATACATATTTTTTTGAGAATCCGAAGTTATGTATACCTACGTATGCATGGATGTTTGTTTGTTAAGGTTTGGTACCACCGATCTCAAGGGGGCAGCACTTTCCATACATGCAAATTTTACTATAGAGTTGCTACTCTTCTCCATTATACTTACTTTACTCTTTGGTGTTGTGTGAGTCAAATGATGCAAATGGCGGATGCCTCCCCTCGCCCCGCAGGGCAAACTATCCCCCGAGTGTTGCCTCGGCGCCGACGGCGTACCGAAGGTTGCCGAAGAATGCCGAAGCATCCCGAAGCATTCTTAAGGCTGCCGATACACCAGCCTCAAGCATACCGAAGCGGTATTTTTGTTATTACGACCACATATTACGGAAATTTCTACTTTATTGCCATTATGTTATAGTATATTGCTATTTGCCACCTAAAATCCTCAGTCGTACCGATGCAGATAATGGGCGCCGGGCCTAACTTCAACTTGATCTCAAGTTATCTAATCCGATGAGAGATCGGCAGCGAGTCTTAAGTATCGGACGTGCCCCTTGCACTGCGAAGTTTGAGGCTTCGGCTTAGCTTAAGTAATAGTTATTGTGGGAATGTTGTATGTTTGAGGAAAATGGTCAGGGCTGATTCAGCACTATTGCTCATTCCATTTTATGCAAGTTAGAATTTAAGCTCATAAGATAAGATGGGCTATATGACATTATGAGTGGACAAAAGACGAAGATAGATAATGAATGCCAGCTGCTTTTCAATACGTCATTCTAGAAACCACAATAGTATTATGCGATGATGATATAAAAGAAGTGGCACTAAGCTTTATATTCTAAAAACACATTAAAATAATTTATGGAGTTAACCTTTTATGTAGTGATAATAATCAAAGGCTTTACAAATACCATAAAGAACACCTGAAATAAAATACCTAGATTATCTCACACCTTATTTCAAACTACGCCGTAAATTACTTTCCCCGACGCACGCTCCGACGGCTATAAACGTTCGCCAGTATGTGCAGATTAACAAAAAGATCATTATCTAACTTGTTAGCCGATAATTAATCTTAGAATTAACTAGGATTAATAGAAACACGGCCTAACTAGCTATAACACATCTAAATATTACGTAGACTTTACATTAATTTATTTTAGGCACCTCTTGGTTTAAATAGCAGCGTGTATAGGCTGTGAAGTGTGAACCATTGGGTCCTGCTTTTGAATTCCAAGTTTGACAATCCAGCTCGTATGTGGTCGGTTTGAATATTCTAATGAGTTGCTGCGAACTGTCATTTAGACAGACTCAGGGCTAGCGCGCAAGGGTTACTTTTGTCACAGTGGCATAAAAGTATTTGTCACTGCCACGTCACGTCTTAAAAACAGAAGGCGCTCATGATAGAGGTAGTGACAAAAATGTCACCCAATTGTCACGTCGTAACATGCGCGTATCTCCATACATAGCCTCGGTCTTCATAAGAGTGACGAATTAGTAACGGAGACAAAAGTAGCCCGTGCGCGCTAGCCCTTAGAGACAAACTCGCGCCTTGTGAAATCTTAAGACGAAAACGAATGGCATCAGACACCTCTGATGCTGGTGTAGAGGTGCTTCTGTACCTACTCTTTGGTGATACGGGCACGAATTACTAAACATATCACACAGGTCTACTTTGAAATATAGCACTAGCTGTGAATAATATATTAGGTACACTAGGTAAAAGGCAAAACGAATTTTTCAGTTCGTTCTTTCGGCTTAGTGACATCAATTGCTAAGCTAACTATAGTCTATCTAAACTAACAGGTTCCATTTGACGTTTCATACTTTTAACGTAAATAACTTTGTGCAGACGTAACCCACACAATTTCAATAACACTTTCCGTAAATCCATGGAATTATGAAGCTATTCTTATTTTATCACTAGACTTACAATCCATAATCACTAAATTTAAACTAGAATCCTTTAAATAAAGCAAAATAACCATTTTAAACAACATATTTTTTTTCTAGACGTCATTACAAAGTCACCTCGTTAGGTCTTTTACCGGTAGAGTTGAGACTACTCAAACGCATTTGTATACGCATAATCGGTAAAAATATTTAAATAATCGAGCAGATATAAAACAGTTGTGTTTTAATTTTTAAAAATACTGAACTTGCAGCTAATAATAGGTATGCTGTCAACGAACATACATCAATAAATAATGAAATATTAATATTAATATAAATTAATTTATTATTAATAATAGATTTGGATATTACAATGGAAATGAAGGCAGTATTGTAGGGTACGCCACACATAGTGAGGAGGTTGCTCACTTTGGAGTATATGTATTGTATTGTATGTATGTATCATGTGTTCATAAGCATAAGAATAAGAATAAGAATAAGAATAAGAATAATTCATTTGTATAACATAGGTAGGTACATTGATGATCTTAAATAAATATTATGAACTCTATGTTTTGCCATAAAGGCGTACAAATATTAATATTTAAAATTTTACAGTTACGAATAACATTGATAATAGTTAATTATTATTAATTTAAGATAATTTACATTGACATTAATTCAAAACACAATTACGCAAAAATCAAGAAAAATAAAAACACTTATTCTAACACATCATTTAGGAACTGTTCAATACTGTAATAACACTTATCAATTAACATTTTAAATAGCGTTTTTTTAAATTTAGTTAAAGTCATATTCTTCAGATTGTCAGGTATTTTATTATAAATTTTTGGAGCCATACCAAAGAAACTTCTACTCATCAAAGCTGTTTTGCATTTTACGTGACATAGTTGATTTTTTTGTTTAGTACGTATTGGATTTTTTTTAACTTCAGAGACTTTAACAAATAAGTTAGGATTGCTCTTCACAAATAATGCTGTTTCCAATATGTATAAACTTGGTAAAGGTAGTACCTTAAGAGACTTGAAGTATGGGATACAGCTATCTGTTGTTTTTAGATTGCACATTGATCTTATACATCGCTTTTGTAATTTAAATATAAGCTCCCTATGAGTTGATAGTCCCCAGAAAATAATACCGTACCTTAGCACTGAGGCAACTAGGCCATGATATGCCGTTAAAAGTGTATCAATATTAACTTTCCTTGACAACTGAAACAGTAAATAGGCGGCTTTGCTCAATCGTTTACATAACTCTTCGATATGGGTCTTCCAAATGAGTTTATTGTCCAGCATAATACCTAAAAACTTAGTACTACTGACTTCCTCTATATCATGGTTTTGAAATTTAACACTGACTGATGAGTTTGGAAGGCGTTGGGAGAAGTGCATAACTTTAGTTTTATTTAGATTTATGACTAGGTTATTATTTTTAAGCCACAGTATAGTATCAGACAGAGCGGAATTAATATCTGACTGATAATTTGTATGGTCTGTACATTTCACAATAATTGTGCTATCATCAGCGAAGAGGACCATTTTATGTCTTATATATGCAGGAAGATCATTAATATATATAAGAAACATTAGTGGACCCAATATGCTACCCTGAGGGACCCCAAATTTGATGTTTCTAGGTTTAGATGTGTATATTATTTCTAATTTACTTTTAGGACATATTCTAGAGATTTCTGTACACTGACATCTGTTGCTTAAGTACGATTCTAGTAGTTTATGGATGTTTCCTCTTATTCCATACTTGTAGAGTTTTTGTAGCAATATTTTATGATCGACATAGTCAAATGCCTTTGTCATGTCTGTGTAAATAGCACACACTAGATTTTTGTTATCAACAGATGTCATTATGTTTGATAATAAGTCGTATAGTGCCATGTCAGTAGACTTATTTTTTCTAAATCCCTTTTGCTCAATACAGAACAATTTGTGTTTTTCTAAATATGAATACAAGGAATGATAAATTACTTTTTCTATGATTTTTGAAAATATAGGAATTTTGGCAATTGGTCTATAACTTTTTATATCGGTTTTGTCATTATTCTTAAATAATGGTTTAACAAGTACCTTCTTTAGTCTCTCTGGGAATATTCCATCTGTTATACATAAATTAATAATATGCGCCAGTGGTGGTGCTATAGTTTCCTTTACATGCTTAATAACTTTAGTAAGTACGGCGTCGTAGCCAACAGTGTTAGTGTTTTTAAGATTATTAATAATTTTTTCTATGTCCTGCTTCATGACTGGAAGCATAAATAATGAATTTTTTGTCATATTTTGAATTATATTTTTATTATTATTCAATTTTAAATCATTATTGATATTATTTTCTATTATGTCAATAAAATAATTATTAAATTCATTTGCAATGTCTCTAGGATCTGTAAAAGATGAATTGTTATGCGTTATACACATTATTGGGTCTTGTAGTGCACATAACTTTGATTTATTAATGATTTGCCATGCAGCTTGCATGTGCGTGATGTGGACTGGACTCAAAAAGTGTCTGCACCCGGGTGAAGTCGGGCCAGCCCGCTAGTAATAGATAAATCACTCCTTTTGTTCCTAAATAGTAAAGTGACTTATGCAATTGTTGATGTCTTATTAGAATAAAAATGTTCATGAAGAAATAAAATGAAATGAAATGATGTAAATTGAAAATATAAACTGTAATCGATTAAGAAATACAAACAAATATTATCGATATCTCTATATAATCGGATATTGTAAGAACCGATTTATTTGACACAATCCCTATTTCCCAATGTCAAATGGAACCTCTTAGTTTAGATAGGGTATAAGACTTTTTCAATGTTGTATTCCTTTTTATCCCCTTGTATTGGAATTACCGGCATTCTAATGCATTAAGGGCGAGGAATAAAAAGGTCTCGGTACAAAAAACTTATTCCCTCACACTTTTTATTCATTCCATTAAGATTAGATCTTACGTTGTTTTATTCCTAAAAGCGTCTGTGAATTTATAAAAAAGTAGTATCTCGGAATATAACGTTACTATTTTATTATACAATACAAGAGTGATAAATATAAAGTAACCTGATATATGACCTAGAGAATCGGAGATTCTTGGTTGGCCTGGGAGAATAGAGCATAGGGGTTGAGTTGAGTTAAAGATGTAAATCCTTTGACAATCTGACTGAATGCAAAGCGCTGCGGCAGACCGTCGCGTCACTTCAAATCAGTTTTCTTTGAAACTGCTATATATCTGGTTGATTTTAAAGATTTCTCGTGTAATCGGTATGGCATAAGTTACATAAAGCAACCTATGAGTATTATTTTTTAGCGGAATATGTACAATTCACATGGTAATATTATTCTACGTATTTATTCTTTACGATATATTTTTGAAAATTCCTAAATCCTAAAGCTATTAAATTCAAATTTCAATTGAAAATAATTTTACCTCTAAGCTGGGATTTAAAAATATCCAGCTTTTACTACAATTATATGAAATTTATATTTTTCAAAATCGACTTCAATACAACCCTTTAAACCATTTCACCAATTAATCCTCTTTGCGTTCACTCAGCTCGGAATTTTAAAGCGATATTCGATATCAATGTACATGAAATTCTTATAAATCGAAAAGAATCGGAATCTCAAAGAATATCAAAGTGAAGCAACTATCATTAAACGCGTAATTTTGTTCTAAATTATTACAATGAGGGATTAGTAGATTTTTGTTAGCTGGCATTGTGAGATATACCTACAGGTCACTAGACTCAGAAATTATAATTACAAATTACTGAATTTTGGGACTGAAAATCTTATTTTTTGTCATATTAAAGTCTTAAGGCCTACGCACATCGGGACGGAATGGCAAGAGATTTTGCCACCGGCCAGCCGCTTACATACTGTAGATAGCGCATACATAAACTCACGCCTTTATCACAGAAGTGGTAGGCAGAGGCGCCACCAGGACACCCACATTTCGCTTTGTATGTTCCGTCCCATGATATGATAGGCGGCGAGCCTATCGCCATATCGGGCACAAAATCCTGACTCCGGGCTGATAATGAATAGAAAAAGCCAATATCACTTTGCCCGACCCGGGATTCGAACCCGAGACCTCAGCTTTGTAGTCGTACCGTAGTACAACTACGCCACCGAGGCAGTGCTTGATATACATTTCAGTTATAAGTTGCGTTTGAAGGAGTGTTGTTTTTTTTTTCTCCTTCCTGTGTTTTATTATGTGGGGGTATTGTCTGTGTCTCTGTGAGGTGTTGTGTTTAGGCGTGTGGGGTGTTTTAACTGACAACAGGGAGAAACCTCGCTATTTGATACGATGGTTCTCCCGTTGTCAGTTTTATGTGTAGGTGTTGGGGGATCTTCCGGAGGGACAGGACTACGGCATGGCAATGTTTTCATCCGCCCCTCGTCGGCCCCCCTGGCTAGTGTTAAGGGAGTGAGTTGTGTGTTGATGTTGTGAGTCAGGTGTGTGGTCGCAGGAGTAACATTTATTGATTCCTTTATATAATGTTAAGTTATGCATTCGGTCTTATAACTAATTTTACAAGTAAGGCGCACGCTTTAAGGTGCGTAGTATGGAATATAATCTTTATTTATTTGTTAAAATCCTTGAGTCTACCGTAGATGGAGTCAACCAGTTCGAGGAAAGAACTAAGGGTTTTCTCCTTCTGGGCAAGCTCGGTAACCTTGTAGGGCGCAACACTAAAGCGACTGCATACCATCTCATGTTTCAGGCGAAATGCTCCGAAACGTGGGCACTCTTCTAGAAGATGGTCCGGGGTTTGGATCGTAATGTCGTCACAAGGGCAAGTATTATTCGATAGGATTTTGAATCTATGGAGATAGGCCTTATGGGCGCCGTGCCCCGTTAGAAACTGTGTCAGGTGAAAGTTGGGTGTGGTTTTCTTCCACAGCGCTCGGATGTCTCCGAGGTTGGGGAAGAACGTCCTGGTCCGTTGGCCCTGTTCAGCGCTTTCGTAGCGCGACTGCCAGGTATTCAGACTGAACCTGCGCGCGCATTTTTTGATGTATGACGTCGGAACACAGAGATAGTCCGGCGCTTGGTTCAATGTTGTAGCAGAGTTTGCCGCCTGATCGGCTAACTCGTTCCCGTGTATCCCTACATGGCCTCTGACCCATGATATCCCGATGTTGCCAATAGCTTTATAATCAAAAAGAATTCGATGAATGTGAGATACGAGAGAGTGAGTGTTACTTCTGTTTTGAATGGCGGCTAGGGAAGAAAGTGAGTCAGTTAGGATTTGCACATCGGGATATCTACGATCAGAAGCCCACATGCATGCGTGTAATATAGCGAGCAGTTCTGCCTGAAAGACCGTACAACAGTCGTGCAACTTGAGTTTACGCGTGGTGGTCGTGATTTTCCCCCCGCCGGGGTCAAAGCACACGAAAGCTGCCCCCACCGTTCCATCGTCCTGTTTGCTCCCGTCTGTGTAAATGTGTGCTGCTGTACTGCGTAATATCTTATTGACCTCATCCTGATTGGATGAGGTGATGAGTGGTAGGGTAATTCTGTCCGCGGGGTGCAACAAAAGGTGCACGGGAGTGGGTCGTTCGAGGGGGATGTCGCTGGGAAGGAAATCAGTGGTTCCGGACAATCGGGCGACCTCGATTTTATGAGTCTCTAGGATCCGTAGGTCCATGGGGATGAACTGCGCGAGTGCCAGAGCGGCGGAAGTTGACACTGTGCAATACGCCCGTATGGCTTTTATGGCAAAGCCCCGTTGCATGCTTAACAGCATTCGACGAACATACTTTTTCGAGGCCACGTGCCCCCATACGCCAGCCGCGTAAGTGATAATCGGCACGATTACTTGGTTGTGTATTATTTGCACATTGTCAGTGTGCATGCCCCAGAGGGGTTTAGCGTATAAACATAGTTTGTTGAATATTCGTGTGGCCCTGTCAATGGCGTGGCGCACGTGACCGCGGAAATTCAACTTCTCGTCGAGTACAACCCCGAGGAGCCTAACACTCGACGAGAAGCCGACAGGGTGTCCGTCCATACTAAGCCGAGCGGCCTTGGCCTTGGGTGTGAACGCAATGGCCTGTGTTTTTTCCGCGCCGAACACAAGCTTTACACTTCTACCCCATGCTGCAATGTCGGTGAGCGCGTTGTTGATAGTGCGTTCGAGTGCGCTGGTTTCCGGGGCGGACTCGACGAGAAGAACATCGTCCGCATATGCTTGAAGGTGACAACCCGGCGGCAAAGGTCTGTCAAGAAGCTCGTCCAGGATGATATTCCACAGGACAGGCCCACATGTGGACCCTTGTATGCACCCTTTGGACATACTCTTGGCTACCCGCGACCCCGCATGGTCCAGAGTGACGCTACGATCAGAGATGTAGCTGCGTATGAGCCCGAAGATGTTAGATGGGCATTCGATCACCCTAAGCCGATGAAGGAGCGCGGGCCACCAAGCGTTGTCAAAGGCCGCCTTAATGTCTAGCGACACCGCAGCGACCTGGTGCTTTTGTGCTTTGGCACCCTTGACGAACCTCAGGGCAGTGTCGATGGCGGCGGTGGTATTAGTCTGCTCGCGAAAGCCAAACTGACACGAACTCGCCTTGCCAATTTTTGCCGCCTTGTATGTCACCCTCTTGATGAACAGTTTCTCGAGGAGTTTCCCAAAAACTGGTAGAAGTCCGATTGGCCGGAACGCACCGATTGAATTATAGTCAGTTTTACCGGGCTTAGGAATAATGCGAACGTACGCCTCCTTCCACTGCCGGGGAAAGTGTTGTAGGGCTAAGCATTGGTTGAATATATTAGTCATTAAATCTGGGTATGATTTTATAAAGTTTTTACAAATATCGGCAGTGAGCCCGTCCAATCCTGGGGCCTTTTTTGGGTTCATGGAGCTTATATGCTCCAACACCTCCCCAGCAGTGAAAGAAGGGTCGTCCGGCGTGTCGGGAGTGAGATCAAACTGCTCCCGCAACCGCCGGTGGCTTGGTTCGGTGTCCGGGCCGTCATCAGGGTAGAAATGCCGCAGCAATGCCGTGGCTGTTTCCTCCCCTTCGACGGTGAACCGATCACTGAAAGTAGGTGAAGGAGTGTTGTTGTGCCTTAAAAGTTTTAAGATGGTAGATTGGGTTTTGGTGTAATTTGAATTTTGGGCTTAAATGCGTGTATGTACCTCCGCTTGGACTGCCTCATCAAAAATCCTTTGCTATTCCGTCCCGGTGTGCGCAGGTCATTAGTACGACACTTGATACAGGCCGTTAAGCTGTATCAAGAAACCCGAGAAATCTTTGGGGCTTATCACCTTTAGACTACGGATGATAATGACTAAATTAATTCAACAAATAAAAACTATTTTAATAAATATTGCAGTAAAAACAAATCCCCGTAAAACTCGAGTTAATAAGCGTCTTTCATATTTGACAATGCTTTTGTTGCAAGCTCGTTCAGTTTACGTCAGTCGAGAGTCGAGACAGTAATGGAGTGTCAGCGAACTGCAGTAATGCAGATTGTTGCTTTAATTAAACTATTCCAGATCTAATTGTTGTGTTTACTTTGTGATATTGTTATCTTTAAAATTATTTTAAAATGTAATAAGTGGGCAGTATGCTAACTCAAGCGAACTGTTTTCCTATTAAGTTATATAAAAATAAACTTGTAATCCTTTATCGATCAAGGTATGACAGGTACCATACATTAGTTAATTATACAAATTAATATTTCTTCTGGAGCAGACCAATTATATAGCTTGTTGTAGGCATTAGAATTGCTATTTTTTTCAGAGCTTAAATATTTATAACCGACGACGGTTAAAGTGTGTCTTTATAGTCTTTCTGATGAAACTTACAACCTTGTTCAATTGGAAATAAAACCCAACAATACGAGTATAATTATAATATTTTAATCCCACTTAGTTTAACAAACTAACGCCCGAATACTGGAACGACATTCAAATAATAAGTTGCTCTTAACAGCGCACGGCTCACTTAGCCAGTACATTTAATCGGGATTAACGTAGTTAAGCGCAAGTTATATTTAAGTTGCGTTCCAGTATTTGGGCGTTACACTACCATACCACCTCTCTTTTTGTAAAGATTTTCGAGATTATTATCACAGTCGTTTGCCCGTCTGTTAAGTTCGAAGTCTCAAGGGCCGCATCGGGAACGAACGATAATACCCTGCACTCACGCTCATTTCTGCACTCACTTAGCCAGAGAACCCAATGACTCGCATGGACCATAAAACTCGATACTCCACTTTGATGTTTCGCATGCAGAGTTTGGATAAAAGGTGCTTTGAGAATAAATTAATGCGGGATTCTGTTGTAAAAGTTAATAGTTGTTATTTAAACTTTACAAAGTTTGCTGCAGGTTTACATTACCTTAGTAAGAACAATATTATCTTTTTATTAGAAAGAAAGAAATAAAAATATTTCTATATACATAAAAGTCCAGCGTGGCGGACTATTTGGCCTAATCCCTCTCAATCGTACTCTAGGTTGTAGAGGAGGCCCGTGCATTGCAGTGGGACGTATATGGGCTGATAAAATGTGAAAACATGTATGTAATTGGTTAATAGTAATGTAAACATTGTGTATTACCTAGATATAGAACTGTTTGTTTTCCGAATAAAATAAAAAATAAAATAAAAATACAGTACAGTACAGTACATAAGTACAGTACATAAGCCACTAATATCTATAATACGATATTTCGTAGGTCGCTATGACGGATTTCTACCATTGTGTGTAATGGTCGCTACCCATAGTGATATGAATACTTAATCTCTAGGAAACACGAATTATTGAGTTTGAAACTTTGAAGTCTACATTTTTAAATATCATAAGAATTAAAACTGTGGACTTTTACTTATTATTATTATCCAGGGTGGTGGGCTATATATATGGTCTATCCCCTCTCAATCGTATTCTCGATTGTAGACGAATATGGGCTTATACAGATACATAATCATTATCTACTCCTTAATAACACATGCCGACATAAAATAACAAAACAAGTAAAATACACGAGGAATAAGTAACCGATATAATGTATGACGCAGCGCTTTGTAGCTTCGAGTAGAATTCATATACAATGTGAGCCAAACAATACGTCTTCACTCCGCCTACGTCCCGGAAATTAAAGCTACGATTCCCTCCCATTGTATTTGTGGACTACCTTTACTTACTGTGAGGAAAGGCGGCTTGTATCTTAATCCTTTGGTATAAAAATAGAGATTTATTTAGAACCCTTTTCATATGTGAACAGATTTTTATTTACAACCCTTTTCATATGTGAATAGATTTTTATCAGTAGGTGTGTTTTTCAGACTGCCTCGGTGGCGTGGTTGTACTGCGGTACGACTACAAAGCTGAGGTCTCGGGTTCGAATCCCGGGTCGGGCAAAGTGATATTGGATTTTTCTGTTCATTATTAGCCCGGAGTCAGGAATTTGTGCCCGATATGGCGAGAGGCTCGCCCCCTATCACATCATAGGACGGAACATGCAAGGCGAAATGTGGGTGTCCTAGTGGCGCTTCTGCCTACCCCTTCGGGGATAAAGGCGTGAGTTTATGTATGTATGTATGTTTTTCAGTTACGCTATTTCAAGTTTACAGATTAAGGGTAAAAGAAGAAATAAATACATACATGATCGTCACGCCTGTATCCCATAGGAGTAGGCACAGACTATAGATCGCCACTTTGTTCGATCCTGACACATTACTTTCGCTTCATCCACTTTCATCAACATCTTCAAACTTCTCGTGGGTCCAGGATACTTTTGATCTTACCGTTGTTTTGGGTCTCACCTATTTGAATACTGCAGGTTAGGTTATATCGACCTCTACCGACTCCTTATATTTACCTATAATCGCAAAAGCTGTTTGGAGAGCTAATTTCTACTCTTGGTAGCTATTATATTATGTCTACATTAGCTAGATATATCTCCATCGGATCGTACCATGCTTGACGTTTTGCCTGATCAATGAAATTTATTTAATTTTGTTCGATACATTCCTAGGTTATATATTTAGTAAGACAGGGGCGTAGATAAAGCATTTCATAAAATTTAAAGAAATGATTATGGTGTATTTACCCCGTAGGTTTAAGAAACCGAGGGAAATCTGTGCCATTTACATGCAAAATACATTACGATCACCGCTCCCCACATCTTGATATTTAACTAAGTTCTCCACAACATTCGTTTAAAATCATTATGACATACTAAAGCAGGTAATGTGAACAAAATCAGATACGATCAGTGTAGGACATAAAGTAAACCGATGGACCGAGAAAGAAGATAGTTTTAATAAGGAAAGAAAGAGAAGAAGAGAGATGAGAGGAAGGAAAGATACATATACACGACGATTTTTCAAGTGTGCGTGGATGGCCAATGAGGAATATGGGAAAATGATGAAAGGAGTCACGAGCCCGATTTTGATAAAAACTAAAACTGCATACTTATATTTTGATAAATCAATATGCATAGAGAGAAATCGAACCCGATGATTTTGAAAAAATATTAATAGCGGTAGATGTGCTGCTTTCTTTTTATTACATGCATATTGTTCATGATGTCGTCTCTATCATGACATATTAATGTCTAAAATAGCACAAAACGCTTCGATAATTACAGGTTATATTTTAAGAATATCCGCTTTAGATACAGCGACACCGCAAATGGAAACATAAATTCATCCGCCAAACATTTACTGAGTGCTAGACAAATTGTATTCCGACATTGGGTGACAAATTCAGTATTTCCTTTAGATGTCGGTGTCTGGCTTTGAGACATAGCGTTGAGATGAATATTTTATGTCAAATCTGGCTCTAGTAGATTTATTTGGAAAGTATAAAAGGCACCCGTAATGGTTACTGTAGCCCGTAGGCAGTAGGCACCACAAAAATTGTCGAAATGAGAAAGAGAATCCGAAGAATTCTGAAGTCCGCCAACCCGCACTGGGCCAGCGTGGTGGACTATATGGCCCAACCACTCTCAATCGAATCTCTCGATTGTAGAGTAGGCCCGTGCCCTGCAGTGGGACGTATATGGGCTGATATAGAATATATAGATATATAGAGAAAGAGAAAGAAGGAAGGGTAAACATCAAGGCGTTCTAAATATACCGTCATTTATTTTCAATAAATAATATAGATTGTAAAAGGCTTATTAACCATAGTTTTAAACATAAATAGTTGGCCGGATGTCCAATTCCCCTTTCCTCTTCTCGTCCTTTTTCCTTCCAGCAACCCTCCCGATTTGATGAGCCGACGACACATGATCCAAGCGTTGTGAATCAGGGCGGCAGTGATCACTTACCATTAGGTGACTTCTTACCTCGTTTGCACGACCTATTGTATAAAAAAACTGATATATCTATCTAACCACCTAAGTCGAAATCATCGTCACTATATGTCTGAAATAATCAAAAATAACTTAACACCAGTTAGTTGACAAATGTCATTACCCAAACATAACCTTGAACCCCGTGCGTAAGGTCTGATGGTATCGACAATCGCATCCGGCGGCACAACATTACCAATAGATTTCGGCCAAGGTGCATCGACAATGGCACAATGATGGGAAACTCCCAGTGCTTAAGGCATTTTCTGCTAACGTAACGAGAACTTGGTGTTTTGGTGTGATTAAAAGACGGTGAGCGAGGAGTGCCTTTTATCATACTTTGTACACATTTTTTTTCATTGGGTCTGCCGTTATGATCGTCCACAACGCTTGAGTTATAAATGTATTGCCGTATAAAGTCGGGAGGGGGGCAGGAAGGAAAAAGAATGGGAAGAGGTGGTATTAAGCATCCGGTAATCTTACTCAGTGGACGAAACGCGACAGCTAAGTTGTCGCTTTACGTCGATCTTCGGCGCGACAGTCGTACCACCCCGGTCGAGCCTGACCATTTATGCTAAGTCATGACTGACAACAGCGTGGCTCTACTACTTCGACTTTTTAGCTATATCAGGCTGTTTGACCAAAGGATATGCACTAGCCAAATTGAATGCGCCAATCTAAACAAAAAACTCACAGCCTCCGTAACGCAGTTGGTTAGACGCCGACTGTGAAACGACAGGCCGCGGGTTTGATGCCCTCACCGAAACAAATATGTGTGTGATCCACGGGTATTTGTTTCAGGTCTGAGTGTTTGTGAGACCGAAAAGTCTCTCGTAGTTTCTGATACCCACGACACAAGACTCGATCTTAGTGTGGGGTCAGGACTATGTACCGGGTATATCCAGACTGCGACGGAAAACGAAGCCAGGTGGTAGTTTTAATGGTTACCGACACGATGCAAATAAAAATTTCACCAAAACAGCGACAGATCGTTTTTTAGATTTTTTTTAAAAATCATCTTGTTTGGGTGGTAAATACCTAGTTTTTGCGAAGATAATGATTTAAGCCGTTACGTACCATTGAGTGTGTAAAAATAAAGAGGGCAACATCATTATTTTAGGAAACCCATGTATTACCAAATACGACGATAAATAAAAAATTTAAAAAAAAGTTGTCGTTTTTTTTTGCGAAATTTTTACTTGCATCGTGTCTGAAGTCACTAATACTACCACCTGACTTCGTTTTCGGTCGCAGTCTTGATTCTTTAAGTGACTGTTGGGTGTATTTATTTACAAACATTTTAACACAGGTGAAAACCTATCCGCTTTAAGTTTCCAATTTAAACTAATATAAAGCTGAGTGGACACGCACGACCTTGCGCCGGGATAGTCTTGCGTTTAGAAAGGAAGGAACGATCACTGCGTGTCTCACCGCTCCGATTCCCAAACGAGGGCATTTTGAAAGCCAATTATAATATTGTTATTGCAATGTTTGTATGTTCGGAGTGCCATCTATTCATATACTATATTGCCGTATAAATAGACGTTGAATATTCGAGTATGCTGTAGACGTCGCGAGTTAAATCCCAGTGGTCGTACCCACAAACATATGTTGAGATAGAATTAAATCACATTTTTGCTTATATTCCGCGCGTGTCACTCACAGAAATATAAATTTAGATGAACAGGCTTATTTCTGTAGTTAAATATCAGATTTTTTTAAGTTTTGTGTATTTATTTATACACTATATTGTACATCTCTAGTAGTATATCCTAATAGTCATAATACAATTTGCTTATCAGGCTGAAAATTCACCACGATTATTTTAAAAGTAGGTGAATACACCACGGCATCGGGCAAAACCCGTACTTTATTCTTTAATAATTAGGATGGCTTTAATTAATACTCAATACTCAATACTTTATTGCACTCCACATGTTAAAATGATGTTACAATTTATTGTACGTACAAAGAGGACGCTGTAGGGCACGGCAAAAAAAATTAGGAGAGGGAGCCATAGTATTTATATTCAGTTAGTATGTAATTAAATCAGTCTTTATTTATTTACGTTTACTATATTTTTACCTCTGCTTATATTAAGATGTCTTATTCATTTTTCATTTAGGTACTCTGTTATTGCGTAGTAAGTTTCTGGGAGTAATTATTTGCTTTAGTTTTTTATATGAAGGATGTTTCGTTACTTGAGTTTTTTAAGTAGAATTAATGCTGCAATAGACATACTAACTACTGTATCAGTCCAGATATGTCCCACTGCAGGGCACCTTACCACCGGCTTGCCGACCTGCCCGGCGACCTCTACAATCGAGAGTAAGATTGAGAGAGGTTGGGCCATATAGTCCACCACGCTGACCTACTGCCTAGTGCGGGTTGGCGGACTTTACACAACATAGTTTTTTTTTTAACAAATCGCTATGGTATGCTGGTTTCCTCACCATGGCTTCCTTTCACAGGTATATGTAGTATGGTGATCGACTATATATCGATCGACTATAGTATATACACACACATGACTCCGAAAACTCAGAGGTGTGCCCTAGGATTTGAACCCGCGACCACCGTGAAAATGTTGGCGACCGCGTCTCGTCCGTTACCAACAGGCCACCACGGACTATACATAATAAACATACACGTTAATTAGTTTACATGCAGTTATTCTTACTGCCTCGTCTGTTCTGGCTACAAATAAGCGAAGTAAAAAACACTGCATTGATGAATAAGGCTCGGAACAAACGAACAACAGTTAACTACTTTAATTGACAGCCTCCATGGCTTAGTTAGTTTGATGCCGGCTATGAAACGAGAGGCCGCGGGCTCGATTCCCAAACCGAGACAAATGTTTGTGTGAACCACAGGTATTTTTTTCGGGTCTGGGTGTTTGCGAGACCGAAAAGTCTCTCGTAGATCTTGATACCCACGACACAAGAATCGATCTTAGCGTGGGATATTTATTATTTATTTATTTAATTAGTAAAAGATTATTTTTATGTGGGGACAGGTTTAAGCAATATAATAGACGGACAAAAAAAAATAAAAGTGAAAATGGAATGGAGAGAGTGGCCATAAGATTCTTTCTAGCATAATGTTTTCCACTGTATAATAGGAGTGAAAATAGTGCCCAATATTTTTTTTCAACATTATAACCGATGCCGGTTATTTTCCAACAAGTTTTTACCAACAGACTTTATAGAAAAACAGACTTAAAGTCGTTGATAGTTGAAAGGACGATTTGTGAGTCAATAAACTGAAAATCGAGGATTCTAAAGAACGAGCAAAATATATGTCATTGAGCAGAACGGTGGATCTTGGCAATAGCGGACCCAAACATCAAAATTATCGAAAAAAATGAAAAGCATATTACAAAATGTTCCTTATAAAAGCCGTTCTTCTACAGAAAACTTTATTTTAGTGTAAACGAAGTTGCGTGCATAAATGAGCGTGTTGCGCCTCTGACATTTTCGTTGGTCCGGCATTCGCTACATGCAAATACGATTGCGATAATTTATTGTTCTGTAATTATTTCTCTCACTGGAATTATTGTTTCTTCTAAAACCTCGACACGCGATTAAAAGCAATTATTAATTTTCTTTAACATTGAATACTTAATTAAAGAACTGTTCTTTTGCGTTAAATTAATGTATAAGACCTACTTACTTAATTTATAACCTTTTTTTCTTTAATTCCCTCACGGTTGCATTTTCGTAAATTCTTCTCAGCATTTATCCATAGAGTAAAATAATAAAGCAGATTCCTGGGCTTAACGGTTTCTGAGCTGTTAAGGTTAAGTAAATTTAATCACTCTTTTTTATTATGGTGAATGGCGAGACGAGCCTGCCGTTCGCCTGGTGGTTAGCGATACGAGCGCTCTTGGACAGTAGTAAAACCAAACAACACCATGAATTACAAAGCAATGCATGGAATTCCACTGCGCTCCCCATCCTGAGACATAAGATGTTATCACTTATTTTCAAATACATTTTTGAGCAGACCAAACCAACGTGTACTTTTAGAAAATGCAGAAATGAAATACAAGTTACAAATATTACATCATTAAAAACACAATCTAGTTATTACCATAAAAATATAAGAAATCCCATTTATATCAATACATGATCGGTCGTAGCGAATTTATTAACACATCAACCCTTCGTAAAATGTTATACGATGCAACACGGGAGTACCGATAGCGTCCATTGAAATTTTGTAATGTCCATCAATTTTAACTGCATAGTTAAACTCAAGGCTTTACAGATTTTGTTACAAGTATGGGAGTTATATGAAATGTGACCCCATTTTAAATGTTTAAGTGCTTCTATTGCAATATGTGGAAGTGTTGCAAAGAAAAGCTATAGATTGGACTGCAAAGTATTTATAAAAATTGTATATGTAAGGCTGATATTGAAAGAACTTCTGCAGAAATGTTTTGTGTTTCGCGGGGGCCATTTTTGATTTTGTTTTTTTCATGTGATAAGCATTGTTTACTATTTTGTTTGCGCCAGTTTATTTATAGTTTTCATAATTATAAGATTTTTTATTTTAACATTTAAAGTGTGCACATTTAACAGTTTATTACTGAGTTTCTATAATAATTGTAGTGATTTGCTTTTACTAGTGCGTTTGTTGATTTTTTTAAAATGTTATTTGATTGTGAGGTTTGTGTTGAAAATGTTTGTTTATTAAAAATAACAAGTTCTCACAGTTGTGATTCAGTGAAAAGATTCAAATTGTGTCTAAAGGTAGGTGTGTGCCCGAGTTACAACAATTAAACCAACAAAAAGGGAATGTAACTCGAAAGTTTCATGATAAAGTTATGAAACGTATAACTATTATTTTAGCTTATTATTTTACTTATTAGAATTTCTTCCGCCGCCACGATCGATCGCTGTTTTGTCTGCGTTGCCGTAGAAGATGTACATGAATAGTAGTACATCTAAGACTTGTTCTGTTGGAATGGTTTTCGACTTAGGGATCCGTCGCGTGGCTGTGGCTATGCAAAAAATCTATTTAAATGTTTTTTTTTGTGACCTCGTACTCCGCCGCATACCCAGTGTCATAATCCTGTGCACGCCGCTGGTTAGGCTATAGTACCAATAGACTGACATGACCAGGTTGGCACCACTGTCCCAACACAGCCGGCTTTAATAGACGACTTCGATATCGTATTCCGTTCGGTCAGTAAGATTGCTGGAAGCCCAATAACTTACTCTCCTTATACTTTTTCTTCCCTTTTCTTCTCATTTTATGTGGCGTTGCCGCATCTACATACAATTTGTAGATGTTTATTAGTGACGGTAATCAAACCATCAGATGAATCATGTAAGATAAAATAAAAAACATAACTATAAGGAAGACAAAAGAATACCTAGACAGAACTTTGTTTAATGTTTTGCAAATCATATTATCGCCTATTGATAATAATATATTTAACGTGCAACATGTTATCATAATTATTCGCATAAAAATATTCATCAACGGACGTTATACAAAGTATTCTAACTGGGCACTTATAATAACTTATGATACAATCGTTAAAAACTACTTACTAACTTAATTATGAAAATTTAATCTGATTGTTGCTTAAATATTCTGCATTTCTGCCTGAGATATGAATTAATTTGCGTCTAACATAAATTACAGTTTATAAGATAAAACAACCACTGTGTTGCGTTGTGCAAAAAGCCGATTATGGCTTTTGGCGCGGCACTTCAATCTCAGAACGACCGATTCAATATACTTTGTTTGATCTAAGTATTTATTTCTCATAAACTGGTGGTAGGTCTCTCATATGTGAGGCCGCCTAGGTGACCACCGCAATGACAATTTCTCCCGCCAAACATCAGTGTAAATGCACTGCTGTGGTCTGGTTTGAAGGATAAGAATGAGATTTAACATCTTATGTCTCAGGATGAATGCCAAGCATGGCTTTGTAATTCATGGTGTTTGGTTTTGCTACTGTCGATAAGCGGTCGTATCGCTTACCATCAGGCGAATGGCACGCTCGTCTCGCCATTCAGGGCAATAAAAAAAATAAACACTCCTCTTAATGTGGACTCAAGGCTTTGTGTAGAAAAAACTTACAATATTCAATTTAATATGCATTTCTACAAAATATATTCTTCAAAACTTACTCCACACGTAAAGTCTTACACACACATCAAACTATATGATTCTAGAAAGAGTAAAATCTGGGTACTTAACGAAGGCGAGGCGAGGCAGACTCACCGACCTTGTGCAGATGCGTCGTGTTCGAAGGTCATGAAGGTACCGATTGGTACATATGAAAATTATTTAACTATATATGTACTGAAGGAATGGTATTTTGTTATAGTACAGTAAGTAGGTACTAAGACTCCTACTAACGATTGCCTTTCTGTCCAGTGAGAATAGGCATACGAATATAACATTATAACAATGCATTTGAAATCGTGTGATTTCTAAATTGAATTACCATTTTTTTTTATTTCTTTACTTTAGGATTACTGTTGCATTTTTGATCGTCTGTTTTTTACACAATACATTGGCATGGCATTGGCATCCGGAGAAAGCATAAGCAATAAAATTAAATAATATTGATGTAGAAAATCAATGCTTCAGCCGCTGGTATGGTCGGTCGTTTATAAATATTGGAGTTTTTGAGACACTAAAATATCAATAATTTGTTAATCAAATATCCTTTTCGAGAGATAGTCAATCACTCATATATCCAAGGAAAAATCGCATAGGCATACCTCGTCCACGATCTTTTGTCGTGTTAATGCATTGTTGACAAAAAAATAAGAATAGTTTATCTCTCTTCGCACTTTATTACATTGGACTTGTTAATATTATTATTTTGCGATTATAAATGTTTGTTGTTAATATTAAAAACCATATCTCAAACAATGAGTTAAATAGATATTTTTAAATTTTATTCGTAGCTCAAATTTCGCGACACGCTAATTGGATGTAGACAGACGATAATTTATTTAACACGAAGATATAATGTTAGAGGATTAATCATGTCATTTAAAACCAGTCCCGATAATACCTACATACATAATCGTCACGCCTGTAAGGGTGGTATAGGGGTAGGCAGAGACTATGGATCGCCACTTTGCTCGATCCTGACATATTACTTTCGCTTCATCCACTTTTATCAATCTCTTTATGCATTCCTGCTAAATGTTATTTATTATGTATTTTAATTATAGTGTATGTATATTGGAAATGTTTTATAGTATATTGCATTTTGGTATAATTTGCAGAAAAATAACTTTTATTCGAGATTCGTCATCTCCACTTTGAACTTGTTACATAGAATTAATGAGAGGCAACGCGTTCGAATCCCGCGCCGAAACGAACGTTTCCGTGATCCACTTGTATTTTTTCGGATATGGACGATGTGCGAACATATAGCCTCCCATAGTTTCTGATAACCACAGCAGAAATTACTAGGCAAGACTTATATCGTATAGTCGCCACACATGTTCAAGTGCGTTTGCGCAAATGCGAGGTTGCACCAGTCTGGAATCGAAAATTATGACGAAGTTCATTTTATTTTATTTACTAAATGACACACCAACAGTTTATGGACCAAACATGCATAATATTTAAACGTATACAATTCAAGGACCAGTCCACTCACCAATAATAGGTGTGAAACAACATGCATATTAAAATTAAATCAACTTATTAAAAGTTTGCGCAGCTATATGCCCACACACGTTCCGTTATACTGGTGCAAAGTCAGACTTGCACAGTTATATGGTTACGTGTGTGTTGGCCATAAATGTGGATTTAGCGGGACTTTTCAATAAATTTATGTTCATTTGTAATTTTGGTATTTGTATGGTTAATTGTTTTTTTCAATATTATTTTTATTTAGAAGCATTGCTTAAATTGGAATATTTAACTTATTATTTGTTCTATCCCTTATTTTATTGAAACCAGAATGATATTCCGTTAGGTGCGGAACCCGTAGTGTTTTTACTTCTACTCGTCTGGGACACATAATGTATTTATAACGTAAGGATAAGTATATAATGTAAAAAAGCTGATTGCTCACCATAGGCCACTGACCCAAACTTGTCACCACACGATCAGGTTATCGACCCGTTCAATTCATTAACCTAATGGAAAATTTTATATTGAATTCTATGTCTCCATACATATAACATTTGACTTTAATATATTTTAGACTATTGTTAATTATAATAAATTGTTTTAAAGTGACTTCCACCATTATTTGTTAAATTGTAAAGCTATTTTAATTATTTTTTTAGACCTGTTTTGTTTTGTACTAGCATTTAAACAAAGACTACATTTAACGCTCCTAACGGTTAGTGAAGTGGAAACCAAATAAATTGACTTCCAGTGAGAAATAATTATTTCGCGCTCGTCGATACAGTAATATCGGTCTTTTTGAAACCAGAGGTTTTGTTTTATGTATGACTGAAGCGAAAACGTGAAAAAATGGTGTGACTTAGTTAGACTGGATTTCACGGCGGCAATTTTTTCGGAGCAGGAATCGATCTTTGGAGACTTCTTCTCACTCATTGAGTCATCTGTTAATTTATTTACACCTGCTTGTGAGCTTATTTATAAGTCTCCTTGCATATATTTGTTTAATTACTATTTACTTCTCATGTCAAAAATACGGAGTCCTCGAAACCGTCGAGCATGCATATAGAGGTTAATGACAGTTGATGAAACGAAAGAGGTATGTATGTACTGCATTTGGCACATAGTCTCTGCCTACTCCAATAGGATATAGGCGTGATTTTATGTATGTATGTCGAACATGGTAGGTGCTAAACTCGCCTCGATTATGGCATTGAAACAATGTAACTGTGTAAATCATTTCAAATGTTAAACTACATTGAAAAAGCTACTAATTGTATTAACTCTGCTTGACCTATGAAGTGACAGACACTTGTTTAGCTATTAACTTCAAATTGAGAACCAAGTTCTAAGCACAGTGGGATTGTAGATGAAAGACGTTTGGCATGGTGTGTTCAGGATATACCGAGGTAATAAATAAATATTAGTGCTGATGGCAAACACCGCCGGGTATATTAGCCGGTAGAAATCCGACATATGCGTTTATTATCCCTAAGGTAAACAGGGATCCCAGAGGATTTTCTCAATTTAATATGCCGAAAGAGTCATACATTTGTTTTTAAAATTAGTCAACATTGTCAAAGTTACTTCACGCAACCGACGCTTAGGATCTCCGAATGATCTGGCTTAGAATCTGATCTCTCGGATCTCTCTGAATCTGAATCTCTAAACCACAAATAAATAGACGGATGAATATGGCGAAATGGTGGGTGATTATATCCTATATCTAAAATTCACAATTCAATGCGATAATCTGGGTGTTTACACTATGATCCGAAACGACACTCGAATGTTCGGACTTCGCACGTAAAACTGTACGAATGTGCCTAGGTATTCCATAAAATGTTCAGATCCTCTATCGTACGTCCTAACTATAGACTAAGTTCGGAATAAATGAGTGGAAAACTTATAACTAACTTCAGACGTCTAACCCCCATGCAAGAACACATACATACATAAATAAACTCACGCGTTTATCCCAGAAGGGCTAGGCCGTGGCGCCAGGACACCCAAATTTCGCCTTGTATGTTCCGTCCCATGATGTGACAGAATTTGACACAGTCGAATATATTGCACAACTAGAATGATTGGTCATATTACTCTTGTTAGAAATGTGATGATTCTGTCACATTTCTACCCCAAGTCGTGATATTGAAGTTAGCAGCAGCGTGCAGCGTTTAAATAAAGCTTTATTGCTGAAAAGGAAAGTTATCGTTACAAACTCCAAGTAAAAGTTGTGCGACCGGCGCCGGGTTCAACATTTAACATTACTGACGCGAGCGGATTTTAAGATTGTGGTAGACTTCCTTCCTTCACGTCTTTATTTTAGAATGTTCTGGATAATGAGTATTTACACACATATGCAATTTTCAGTATCTAGACGTTTTCAGTGTATAATGCCATTTGATGAGTAGCTAGATTGATTTTGTAGTGCAGAAGGAAAAATTGCCAGGATAGGAAATTCATACATACGCTCATACCTGTATCCCCGAAAGAATAGGCAGAGTAGGTAGAAGTGTCACCGATATTACCTACTAAACAGAAGCTAAGCTTCTGTTTCCCCAAATGGCAGAAATGTCAGATCCGTACCACACAATTAAAATGTTTAAAAATAAGCGGAGTGATCGACCTGGTAACCGAATCCTGCAGCAATGTTGGGAAATGCTAAGGCAGTATAAACAAACGCCTACAAAATATCTAGAATCGCAAGTGCGTGTGCAACGTTTAAATATTTCTTCTTTTTAACATAATGGACAAGAGAATTGGTAATCTCCTAAAATATTATTTGAATCAATAAGCCCAATAAATAATCCTCCAATAATGTAACAATATACATCTGAAAAAAAAGAAATTAAGGTTATTCACCAATTTTAAAACTTTGCAGACAAAATATCATTATGTTGAAAGTTTCTTTACCGATTTATTTTTAGCCTTTCAGGCCAATTAAGAAATGCCTAACATTGTTTGCATTGCTAAAATATGTTTATATTCGAAAATATTTTCGATCATTAACTTCGTCCCAAATTTATTTTACATTATTACTGCTTATAAAAATGGGAGACGCGTCCCGTACGCACTAGGCATAACAATACCCCATTCAAATGGGACGCAAAGTTCAATGCACACGACAAGTGACGTTATACACCTGCCAACTTAAGAAGGTGTAGTGTCCGCTCGCCGGTAAACATAACTAGGTGCATTCTTAATGTGGTTATTGGTAGCGAAACAAGAGTGGTGAGGTGAGAGACGCCACATTCACCTGCTCCGGCGACGATTCCGCAGTCGTACGAAGCGTACCGAGCACAACGCTTCCATTTTCAAACGCGTTTCAAATTCCTAATCTTTTATTTTTTTCGAGTGTTGCCAGCACCGGTGACGGATTTATTTCTGTGAGTTTTTTATTTTTTTTATTTTACTACTGACCAGGATCGAACAATTTAATTCCTCGTAAGTAATAAGGCCTTACTTTGTATGTAAGAGGGGAAATCAATATACGCATCCTATAAATAGTTTGACACAATATTTTCCTTTTGGGTTTATGCAACTTGCTGGAATGTAGCAAGGAGGCCGGTTAGAAGCAAGTCTTTTTCTAAAAAAGGCTCTATTGCGATATAACCGCATAATATAGGATTATGTCATACGAAGCTCGGGCATATAGATAGTGAAAGTGGCAAGTGTGAGATGTACTTAACGGAGATGAAAAGGAAGATACGTTAATGTGGCCGATTCGTTTCCTTATTACTTGACCTGTAGTTACGTATCGTACTTAAAGATTCAGTAATTTTCAAATAAGCATAAAGCTTGTTATTTATAAGTCTGGCGGCAATATTGCCTGACTGGAAATATCTTGTTCCATTTTATGGAATAAATTAAAAACAAGACAAATTCTGTTGCATGTTGGTGAGTCACATCTGAGAATTTATTCTATCAAAATATTCGAAAAATAAAATAAACAAACATAAACGATCTATATAGCCCTTCAACGTTTTATTACATTAAAATATTTAAGCTCTTAATAATCATCTCAGATGCAATATCAAAATCAACTTTCCAATAAAGTGGTTGAGATCGCCATTAGCCATCTGGGCTATTTTAAATGCCTACGGAGGAGCGAGTCCCAGCGAAGTAAATGCCAACGACTCTTGATCCAAATAACACGCATAATCACCTCTTAATCAATACCTAATGATCTATATAAATAATGTATGATTATGTTTTTGATACTTTTCCGATTATTGTGTTGTTTGGCTATATTTGTGGTGCGGGTAATTAATACCTTCTTTGAGGCTTTTGATATGGATATTGTGCAATGTGTGCATCCCAACACATTTTTTTTCTGTGTGGAAAGAAAAACTGTTAAGTATAGAACTAAAACATATCTCCATTGTTGGTTAATTTTAAATTACACTTTTACGATGCTTTTATTAGAGACTAGTTTCTCACTTTTTTATTTAATATACATTTGCAAGTGAAAAATTGCTCTCTGAATTATAATTTTCTTTTAACATTCAAATTCGTATGTGTAGAACTGGTAAAAAATACATTTTTGGTCCATCTGTTTGTGAATCTATGTAGAGTCGCAACAAGTCACGCAAACCATAATATAAATTATAAAACAAATGTAGTAGTTCATGGGAATATGGCAAAAACAAACAGGATATACCGTTACTAATGTAACAAAAACTAGATCAAACAAGCAATAAAAAGATACATATCAAACATCAGAACTTCAAAAAAATTAAGCGGCTTTGAGGTCTCAATTCTGAAGATACCGTTAAGGATTTTGAACATGACATTACAGATAGATATGTTTTGCTTTCTTAGAACGTATGGGAATTCAAAGGTAAAGATTGGACTGCAAAACTTATGGTCATGGATTCAAATCTTAAACCACTAACTGTTGCAAGTTACATGCGTATTTATAGTTAACTGTTGTTTGTTTTGCCATTTAAAATACACTTTGTAAGTCCTTATTCGATAAAAACTTTAATTGAATTAAACTTATTTAATGAATAATATTTTTTGAATCATAATTGATTAATTTACCCATCCTTGCTACTTGTAATTTTGCTTTTTAATATCCTTTAATGCTTTAACTGAAACACACAACATTTCTAACATCAATCTTCCATCTGAATCTTGTGTATTCACCGCTAATAGCGTCCATGCCATTTAATAAATGCGTCTATTAGATTAATGTACTTTTCTTAGAATAGTTCCACGCTCCTCTATGGTCTATTCCATTACCAGCCAAATAGCCCGTTAAGAACCTGAAAACATAAAAACACCAATGAAACTGCAATTTACTCTTTATAAATCTACGAGCCGACAATGGCGTGTTCCCACAATTCCATCGTTTAATGCCTTTTTATTTCTTCCCATTCCTGTCCGTGTCGCGGAAATTATCAGGAAAATTGTAATTGTTCTTGTGTTTTTATTAGAAATTTCGTAGCTTCGTTATTATTTTTCATTTGGAATGGTTCTATTGTGTACATCTGCTACGTCCACGAAGTTTCGCTGGGGTATTTTCGTGTATTGCTTCTTCTTATCATTCTAGCTTGTATATTATATTTCCGAACAATGACACTAGGCTCAAAAGCTACTGAATGAAAAGTCCTTCTAAATATTTTGAAACGGTTTTCGGTCACTAAATTAATTGAAAGAATAAAATATAGCATAACAAATACAATATGGCAAACATTATACCATAGATATTGAAACTAAAATAAACATTATCAAATAACTGACAACTCATTATCAAAAACCAAATTCACAATTGATTACAGACCCTTGCGCGTGCTTAAATTATTTAAGGGCCAATTGCTACTGTTTTGTTCAGATATATACGAGTAATACGAGTTAATAACGTAAAATATACTTTTTAGCACTCCAATTAACCTAAATCTTTGAATAAAAAGGCATTTCGGGAACTTTAAAGGTGCGTTAATTATCACAGACCCGCACATGTTACCGACGTAATTACTTTTTTAGCCTGATCTTCATTACCATCTTAATCAACTGGCCGAAGACCAAGGACCCGACGTCTAAAAATAAATGTCAAATAAAACAGTAAAACCGGTATTTTAAAATTAATAGATCTCGCAATGTCCCTACATTGAGGATATAAATCGCGATTAGACTTACAAGTCTGATAAAAACCACATTTTAAGTTCTTTAACCTTAAAATAGAGAGCAATGGACGGGAAATGAAAAATACTAATACCAAGACACATAAATTAACTGCCCATGCGTGCAAATTTATAACAGTCGGATAAACCTGTATTTGTATATAAAACACTTAGGTAAATTTATTGATTCCTAGATTATCTCAGCATGATCTTAATGGTTCTAAATGAACTCTGCCTTATATCAAGTCTGACGGAGCTTAGTGCCTCATAAATTTTGTGATCAATTACTATGTCACATGGAAACTTATTTACAATTTTCAATTTCGTCTAAAGTAATAAGTCCATGTATTACAGTGATAAGTTCCTTCATTGTCATGGTAAAATATAAAAACAAGTTTCCATGTTATTGCTTGCCATGTTTACAAATAACTGGCAAACATTAAAAAAGGTTATTCGATACATGTACGATACGCGGAGCATCCTTTTTTTTGATACAAAATCATTGACATACTTTACGAAGATATTTACCATAAATGTTTATAAAGCATCGATGTAAAATAAAATAAAAATTCATAAAAAAAATTGAAAAAAGACTTCAAATAAACGCGTGAACTAAACATATCCATGATTATCCATTTTGTCAAGATCTTCTACATATCAGGAAGAGCAATAGTTACACAATGTAAAACCATAAAGTATTGGCGCTTACACAACTCTCTGAAACTCTGCCTTCCAAGCAATCTCCGTATAACAAATAAGATTTTATCGCACCACTCAAGAGAACGCAATAAGCGCATGAAACTCTCACTACATACATCTTACGTCGGACATTTGTACAAAGTACTGTACCGTAATCTTTGGATTTAATATTTACTGATATAAAATCTTCATCTTGTGGTCTACCATAATCGATTACCACTACTTTAACGGCGTTATATCCATCTTTATATGTATTATTTATTTTGTATAATATATAATATATAAGTAAATGTTTACGAATGATTTACACACATAAAATGTTTTCAAGAACAGAAAATAAATAAAAACAGTAAAATAATACCGGTAATTTAATCTGTAGAGGTCGGCTGCGTAATAACTGCGGGAAAAACAAGAAAGGAATCGCAAGGTGCGGTTAGGGTCAGACATGTGACAAATTATATAACCTGTCATTGATACTGGGTGACAGTTGTATTGAATCTTCCTACGAATGTAAATACTAGGTCTTAGGCTACCTGTGTTATAAGTAGAAGTGTATGCGAATGTAAGCCTCAAATCTGTTGATTGATCTGGAGGAAATTGGCTATCAAATTCCACACAAAGTGACGTTTACGCCGTGTTACAGAATGATTTGGCTTAAGTATTATCTTATATTCTTATGAGACATTGCTTGCTTCGTATCAACTCTTTTGGGAGAAGGCCTACGGTGCTTAATTTACGCGGTTAGAGGACTTTTTGTGTACCTTCCAAATATTGGTCGGAACCTCCCAGGTTTACAAGTTTCCTCATAACATTTTCCTTCACCATTAAAGCAACCAATATTTAAGAAATAAACATTTTAAATAGAAATTTAAACCAAAAAGCTTTTCAGAACACCCAGTATAAGTAAGCAAACATTCTACACAAAATTCCACCTCCCTTAAGCCACCACCTGCCCTACGTATTTGTGATTTTATTCCAAACCCAATTAACATATAGAGTACATTAAACCTTGGCTCTTTGTTCGCGTGTCCTCGCGGCATTGTGGCCAGCCTTCTGTGCTTGAGGCCGGCCTCGGAAACTTGTTGTCACCTTCGCACACCGACGTGACACCCAACGCACAAAAGAAAACCGGGCATTGAATAAATTTAAAATACTTAAAACGGTATTTCTTTAAAGGACACTGGGGAACCCGTACTTGGTTGGAGTATTTTTGTTGTATGTACGAAATAAAGAATAAAATAGGATTAGGATTTCTGAATCATTGACGCCGAAAATATTGGATAGGCAGCTTAATATACAATGAGACGGAACAACCCTTTGAAAAGTTTAGATTTACCATGGCAATTGTCTTTAAAAAAAACAAAAAATAATGGATTTCCACTGAACCATAAATAGTCTAAAAAACAAAGGAATTAAACATGGCTTTATTATTATTATGCTACATACATTTAACCTACCAATACATCAAAATAAAACACGAAACAAGATCGTACAAAGACCACGCGCTTTTCCGGTATTAAAAATACCGTACGTGATTTTCCGATCCATAAACTGGATGCAAAAATGATGTAGGTTTCCACTCCGTTATATGTCGATTCTCGTTTAAGACAGAAACCTATAACAATTTTTAATATAGATGCGAAAAATAATGTAATGTTAACAACTTTAATAAAATTTGACTAGACAATAAAATACATCACAGTCATCTCAAAATTAGATTCCGTAGTATTCATTTGAATGCCACGTTCTATTGTTAAAACTCCAATATAAATTACAAGTCGAAGTATTGTCTGCAGTCTTACAATAATGGTCTTAAAAATTGGACAATACATATAAATTACAAAATTGATCAAAATTGAATGTCCAGACTCTTAATACATTTGATGAATTAAACTATAACGTTTATGTAATAATTAGATCGACTAATAAATCACAGTTAAATGCGTCATCTACTTTTAACTTTTCCAAAAAGAAAATATTAATATCTATTTTAATAATAACTTTTACTTTCTAGCCAATCAGTATATTAATAAAATCTAAAATTGTGCTGTAGCACAATGCCGATTTTATAAAAATTACAAATACGATTATTTACAAATAAAGAAGCACCTTTGATTTAGGTTTATATTCTATTTTTTTTATGAAAGTCACCCGCTTTTTGTAAAAAAGAACTAAAGTCGTTGATTCCAGTAACTGAAACGGTAGCAATGATTAAGTTGGGTTAAGAACCTTGTAAGTCTTGAAATTTCATGAATATTATCAAAATTTAATAAAACCTTTTTGTTGCAATTGTATTATTCTACAATTTATTAGTTTATAAATCTCATCTATTAATTTTAAAATCCCTACAAAATATATTCTGTAAAATGTTTGCCAAATATAACGAAGCAATAAATTTTGATTCAACAAACGAGATATTTTATTGAAGCAAATAGGTATTACATTCGTGTGCTAATTAAAATTTTAATGTTAAAACAATATCGTATGAAAATTAAATAGAAAATTTTGTACTAAAATTAAATAAACAATTTTTATTGAAAAGATTTATGTTTGAAATTCGATAATCAAAACAAAGTTGAATATTAAAATTAAATTTCTATTATTTTATTATCTCAGTTTTCTCCTATTGTTTTATTTTATATACTGTGACCTTTTTTCAGGGTTTGGGCATGAATTTTAGTAAAGAGCCCTTCAAAGGTCAAGTAAGGGTTAAGATGGGGTCATAATGTACTGCATACGAGCACACACATTTCTACACTTAACGTCAAGATTTTTTTATGTAACAAAACCTTTTGTACCGTTCTCGATACCCCTACTCAAGAGCAAGGGTTAAAAGGATTCTATGTGTAAATCATTTATCATTCTGTATACATTTTTTCATACCATTATAAAATACTAACTACCTATAATTTAATATTATAAATGCATAAATAATAATGTAAAAAATACCTAATTGATTATTATTTTTTCTATACAAATCTAGATACCAAGTATATGAAGCATAATTGAATTAGATTTTTTAACGCGGAAAACCCAAGTTGTCTATTAAGGTATTGCAAATGAAATCTAAAGCAGACAAAGCCAATAATAGTAATAATGGTAGTATGTAAAAAATAAATACACCCAATTTGATATGAAGTTATATCAGATACTGTCAACGTGGATAGAGATTACACAAAGATTCGTTTCGGTGTGTGAGAGGAATCTATTGCCTCTGATTTCTCGGTCCGCGAAACATTAATGCCGCGAAAGCAGTCGAAAGTAATATTTTAACAGTAAACAATCGCGTCCGTGTGTTAATAGAACAAAACAAAACAACATTAACTCGAGGGGTTAAACAATTAGCTATCACAGATTTGACTAATCGAACTGTTTTGCACATTGACGATCGGGACAAAGTGGCTCTCTAATCATTCGATATCACCATTATAAAGCAGAACTCCAAATAAATTGGTTTCCAATATTCAAATCATGCGTAAATCATTGTTGTGCTACTATTACGAATTCAAATCAACATTCCTAGTTGCACGAAACTAGTTATGTAATGTGTTCGTAATTGCTTGTAAGTTTGTAACCGGCAAACGGATTATATTAGAAATGACAGCACACGTATGTTAAAAAACAGCGAAAGTGAATTGAAAAATGGTAACACGTCGTGCTGGTAATCAAGTTGTGTCGTTCCTACTCATACAGTGAAAGTAACAGCTTACAAAATTAACACTGGTTTGGTCAAATGTTTGGTAATAGCACAAATATTTGCCATGTGCGGTAACTGAGGCGTCCAGTCAGTATTTAGCTAACTACTCTCTCTAGGGTTAGAATTTCGCACATAAATTATCTTCAGTACAGCAAAGTAAAGTCCGCAGAGACTTGAAAGCCAAATTATATTATGTTCAAGGCATCTCTTGTTTTATTTTATTCTGTTAAGAATGTGGAATGTTAAGTCAAAGCCCAGTAATTTTAATATCTATTCCGTATTTTGCGAGTAATTACCAAAGAAAATCTAATAACCACTACAGTTTAATCGAACTAATCACCCATCAAAACTCGACGTAAACGATACCCAATTCGCGGCGCGTCTTTCATTGCTGGATGGTGGTTTACAAAACACCGAAGTCGGTCAGTGGGCAAATTTGTTACGCAAGAAGTCGGTGTGAATGAGCCGTGAATCTTGATTACACCGTGATCAATTTCTGATGACGATTGTGCTAAGACATTGTTTAAAGTGCAAGTGCGGGAGCATAATTGCTACGTTTTTTTTTTTTTTTGTATTCTAAAGCGTTGAAGTGACTTCATCACAAGAAACTTCGCCGATCGCAGGTCACCATATATTTGATCAAATTTAACATGACAAACTGCCATGCTTTGGAAAGAATGTCATGGATTCAAAAAAATATTCTTCTGAAATTCAAAGAACGCGAAAGAACTTCGTTAAGTCTGTGGATTTGCTTGTAAATTCTAACACTGTACAGCTGTATACTATCCAACATCTATACAACAAAGATACTATGCACCATCTTACATAGAGACGTATTGTATGTGCTGGAAGCCTAAAAGTACCCAACTTTAGGATCCAAAATAATAAACTATCCAAAAAAATCACAATAATCCTCGGCAACCACGTAACCGCACCCTCACGCCTATGTTCATGACACATGACGTCACAACAAGCGACCACACGCCGCACGAGGAATTAACATCCAATCCACGCGGCTTGCAAAATATCGCGCCTCGAACCAACCGTCAAATTCTATCACTATATTTTCACTATACATATTTATAAGGCGCAGGTAACAATTACAGGCACGCAATGTTACAAAAATAGTTATATGCAACAGCCTTTGTATGACAAGGACGCAGTTGGGGTGATAAACTGCTTGCATTAATAATAATTTATATAACACACAATAAAAAATTGAGAATGGTGTGATGTAATTTGTACGAATTTTAATAAGTTTGAGAATTCAAATACAGATTTAATTACTGTAAGATGTTGCATTTATGAATTATGTTGAGATATGTAGGTAGGCATGTATAAACAAGTTGGTCACAGACAATAATTCTAAAAAGCAATAATCTCTCGCCAGCCTGTACTTTACCTACACAGCTCTGCTCTTACTATCCTAGTACCTACAGTGTAGTCAATAAGTCACACCAATTAAAAAATCATAACTATATTTCTTTATTCTCTATAATGTCAGTATTGACTGATATATATGAATATATGACTACATTGGTAAGCACTTCGTAATTACGGATTAAATTAATATCATGTTTAGATGAATCATGTTCAGAACGCATGACATGGTAGTTTTGCGACATAGCTATGTTTCGTACCTGCACGAGCTTTTTGAAGGAAACAGTAAATTATACCTATTTCTACGAATAAAGATCTAAATGCAGGTTCTTTAAGTAACCGACATTCGATAATATGAGGCATATCGTGAGCTACTTGCAGACGCAATTTCCTCTCAGCGCGTCGTTTGATATCCGCTGCCGATTCTCCGTCATATGAAGCCTTAAAACTTGTACCAATCTGTTGTATGGATTTTGTACGGAACTCTTATAATATACGTATATTACTTGAGATTAGAATAGCATTGTAGTAACAGATTAACTAGTATAGTGGATAGCAGGAAGATGATAATCATAGTCAAATGTTTCTTCAACATACGTAGTGATTTTCTTCACGTTTACATCCAGCTTTTGGAATTAGCTTTGCTTTGCGGTGTTTCCAAATATGTCTGTATGAGTATAAGTGTCATAGCAATTATTTATTTACTCTGTTATATGATCTCTGTAACTCAAAACATTACATATTAGTCATTACATATTAGACATAGTAAATCTCAATTAAACATTGCCATAAACCAATCAGAAATCGATGTCCTCCTCTGCAGGATTAGGTGTACCAAAAACCTAATTCCAATGATTACAGCGGTATTTCTAAAATCCCAATAACTGATGCAAAGGGCTCAAGTGCTCAGACTGCGGTCCGATCCAATCCTGTTGAGCTGTGATTGATGAGAGATCCGTCTTTAATTAGCGCCGAAATTTGCGCAGCCAGAACCAATTCGAAGGGATTTTGCTAAACAACGCAACTTGTCATTTATCAACCGCCGGTAATGGAGCTCTATGAAGTTTGCTTATACTATGTACTAGACTACAACTACTAGGTACATATAATCTGGGCACAATGACCCGTAATAATTACCTAAAAGAGTTTTGCTAGCGTTTCATTCAGAATTTCCGTTTTTGTTATTGCGCGTCCGGTGATTAGGAGCTATGCATCCTCTTCGTGTTTTGTATTTCCTTTGTTTGGTTATAATATATGTATTGCAAATTGAATGATATTTATAATAATTGTTTTCAAAAGTATTTATAACCGCCTATTTCTACAGGGATTTCATTAATGAATTTCAAATAAATATTATCTGTGGTGTTATTGATTTTATACTAGCCCGGCGAAGATAGTAAATACAATATATTGTGTATGTATTAAGATAGAGTTTCACTGATAGACTATATATGTATTTAGAGAGATGTTCTATTACAGGTATTAAATTATGTATTGAATGAGACATTCCACCAAGAAAACTAAGGCTAAATTTTTTGACAACTTCAAAAATACTGATGATTATTCTTTGATCAAAATTTTTAAGTGTTTTTAGGCGGATTTCGGCATAAAATAACAGGTCTAACAGGACCTACAAGATATACGACCGTGTACTACTGATTCATTGCATTAAAAAGTCATCGACGTCGTCGCCTTCGTATTTCGGCCTCTCGTAATTATTTGTGATGCCGCAAGGTTGTGTCATATTCGATTAATAATATCCTATATTGATTACATTAGACCTTGTTCTTATGAAACAAATTACTTGCGAATAATCGTGTATGGTCATAAGATGTTGATGAATTTAATAACGGTCATACATAAAGCCCAGAATCTTGATGAGTTCTGTATTAATTTTGATAGAGATACAGCAGAAATACTAAAATAAATGAATTAATAACAAATAAATAATCATGGTTTACTCTCAGTAATGTAAACATTGATGTTATTAACATAATTGACAATAGAGTATTAAGATTCTAAGGATATATTGTGACTGCCTCGGTGGCGTAGTTGTATTATGGTACGGTTACAAAGCTGAGGTCTCGGGTTCGAATCCCAGGTCGGGCAAAGTGATATTGGATTTTTCTATTCATTATCAGCCCGGAGTCAGGAATTTGTGCCCGTTATGGCGATAGGTTCGCCCTCTACCACATCGTGGGACGGAACATGCAAGGCGAAATGTGGGTGTCCTAGTGGCGCTTCTGCCTACCCTTTCGAGAATGTATGTATGTATATTATTAACAAAATTGACAATAGAGTATTAAGATTCTAAGGATATTTTGTAAAACCCTAGGTACATCGGTAACATTGTAATTTCGGGCCAAATCATTTTAAAATCAATTACATTGAACCTAATATCACACAGATTGTTCAAGTTAATTCTCTTAAATCATAAGAGCCTTACCTCTTCATATTAAAGCAACTCCTTAATTAAGCCATCAAAATCTTCCAATAGTCTTAAAGGCAGTTAATTTAAAACGTAATTAGATACTGGTCAATTTACCCCTGCTAGTAAATTGTGAAGTTTATTAATATTAATTCAAGTTAAAGCAGGGTAGGCTAGCGGGTTTAATACAAATAAATTTATTGACATAGCGTGAGCCCGCGGCGCGCTTATTGGGTGTATAAACTGCAAAGTAATTCACAACCTTTGAACGCTCTAGGAAATTTCCCTGTGTAGTGTTTGGATGGGAACGGAAAAATACAGACATCGATAGTTAAAAAATATTAATGCATTTCTAAGGTACAATATATTTTAATGAAATAGCTAAGTAAAACAAGTATGTATTACAAACCCTATAACTGTATTGATATTTTTATCAATAGTCACTCTACTGACATTTGGTTTTGGCTCTGTACTAAGGCAAACTATGTATGTCTTGGGTATTCGAACATACAAAAGGACTTTTTGTTTCCACAATACCCAGGCTCAAAATGAATATGCATGGAATCTTATTTGGGATATAAATTTAACACATGTCCAATATAAATAATAACGTCAATTACCTTAAAACTAAGAAGTTCCATTAACCAGTAAAATGTCAAAAACTATTACCATCTATATTTATATTTTATTTCCAAATGTCATCTTTTATATTTTATACCACTTTTGGATAAAATTACTTCACTTCAATACAATTATTTACAACATAACCATTAATATTTTTAAGCGTCAAAAAACATGCATCTTCTATATCAATTTCACGAGAAATACGATATTTTTTATTGAATTTAATAAACGTAAAGGTCAGACGGACGATAATCTTCGAGTCTATCGCACGTTAAAATATTATCACAATTTTACACCGAGTACCATGTTATCGACCTCGATATAATGTCGATGAAATTGTCTTGCAATCACTAGTGACAGCCCCAACGAATTTTATTGAAATTAGTTGCTCTTAGTTTATGTTCCTTCGCCATTTTAAAAGGTAACTTTGTTATTATGTCGATAAACGGATTTTTCCAGGGATGACATGTTTTTACACGGTGTGACACTAGCTGGAACCCGTGACTTCGTCCGCCTTATTTAATTATAAATATACGGCAATAAAATGTAATAACATAATTACAGACAATTATATCCCTAATTTAATTAATATTATGGCAGGTACAAGCGACGGACATAGTGAAATATGCATTTTATTTGTATCCCAACATAGTTACAGTACATTTCAAAAACCCACATAAATAACTCAACTAGTAATCGAACACCGGACCTTTAATTTCCAGTCCACGCTAATGCTGCGTGCTCCTAAACCCAATTTTCCACATACGTTCAGGTAATAGCTGACGAAGGGTGAAATTGTGTGAACACCCTCATTTGGGCCTTTCATTAAATATTAAACGTGGTGATATGGGACACGCGATAAGGGAAATATAAGTTTTTACGAGAAACTCTTCATCATTCATAACGTATTATGACGGCACATTACGGCACTCAGATCTTTTAGTAGATAAAATGTAAATATAGGACGATGTAAGTCTGTTGACATGACTTTTTATGGTGTTAAGATTGACGTCTCTATTTCGTTTGAAGAATAGACGAAACAAATAAAAATTACTACCAGACTATAGTCATCAATATAGTCAATGATGTCAATATAGTCATCGAGCTGCATGCCATTATGCAAAATTCCCGTTTTCTTTCGTCTATCCCTAAACATTCAGTCCGCTAAGTCCGTCTCAGTACCACTTTACCGTCAAAACCCTTAGAAATATCTACACTTTAAAAAAACCGAATCTCAGCAACAGTATAGAGATTCGTCACCCTCGCTAAAACTATAAAAACGGATGGAACAATTTCGCATATCAATACGAAAGATAGATCTCCGAGATAAATTCGCGTGATATTGAATCTGCTACCCGAGCCTCGGTTCCGATATTTGCTACAGCTATATAGGTAAAATCCAATCAACGTCATTTTGGTTTGTTTTTGAATGAACCAATGCGGTTCGTAGTCAGCCAAGAACAAAACACACTTTGATAGATCAAGGCGTAGTAAATAAAATGCTACTTTATATATACTATAAAATGACATTTCGAATATCAAAATTTCACGTCTATTTTCTCTGAATCAGATATATTATTGTAGTCAAATCTGAATTACTTATACATACATACATAAACTGACGCCTTTTTCCCTGAAGTGGTAAGCAGAGGTGCTGCCAGGACACCCACATTTCGCCTTGTATGTTCCTTCCCACGAAGTGATACGGGATAAGCTTTCACCCAGCAAAAACTCAAATCCAACCCGCCCAAAAACCAACCATCCTTGCTTAAATACATTGCAGGAAATGTTTGTGGAATGTTTCCATACCCGCCGGCCGCCCGGGCCGAGTCGGCGCGCGGTCATGCTGACAGCGACATGGCTTGCACAATGCACATTTATCTTTAAGCCTGTTCGGACATTGAAATTACTGCAGTATTTATTCGTATTTTAGGTTTGCTTTTTTGTTTTAAGTATAGTATTTGATAGAGCTTGATTTAAGACGCGAGCGTGTAAGAAACTGCGATGGATGTTTGAACCTCATGGCCTAAACAAATATTTCTTAACCACACATAATTTTTTTACACGGACAAACAATCCATATCTTAAAGATTTACAGCTGGCTTTTCAATTCATTACTGAGATTAGACAACATCATTAGATACAACATCCCATATTAATCGCTAATTACTAAAATACTTATTCGAGAAAAAACTGCATGTCTACCAGCCGCACAGACTAACGTACAACTAACCAACACGTAACATCAAGTCTTTATTCACAAAAAATGAATGAAAACCAATTCCGCAATCCATTCAGTTTTACATGCATAAAGCCGCCATCTTACCACAACCGCATCCCGGCTGACCAAATTCGGCGTGCCTTACATAACTGCTAATTGCCCGCTTTCACTCGGCGAATCTCGTTGCGACATCGTCATTTTTTCACGAGGACAAGCAACCATGGGAATGTACTCGTGGGAACTGCAAGCTGACCTCGTGTTGTGCGTATGATGGATCGTATTTACCTTCAGTTAAAAAGAAGCTTCTCGAATTATGGTGAAGTGGCGTGTCAAATTCATTATGGCGGGTAACCGTTTGATTATTTGGTATTTGATTTTAAGTACGATCATATACCTGAAACAGTTCGCGGTATGGTGCTAAATATTGGTTGCCTGCAATAAGTAGTTCTAAAAACCTTTAAGAGTACCTAACGTGAAAGTTCTGAAAATTATGAGAATGGCGGTGAAAATTTTAAAAATGATTCATGATGGTGAATTACACAATGGAATTGCTTTATACAGTGCAGCAGTGTACATAGATTTATAGATTTATTAGTCCAGTCACTCTGTGCATGATTTGGAAACCATGAGGTCAGAGGTCGCCCCAAGCCCTGGATAAACTAACTTGACAATTTTATAAAGAAAGTATAAAATTGTTTACAATATTGTGGGCGAAAACAAAAATACCGTAATTAAAATATCGGCACTCGCGTAAAATTTCTCGTAGAACAACTTGTAAAATTAACATTCATGAATGGTATTTCCTCTGCCCTTGTCCTTAGCGACATCGAAATCAATTTATACATTAACAATTAAAATATTCACATACCTAATTATAAAGGCAAACCTGATACGATCCTCATGGTCAAGTCGGGTTTGATAAAAAAGTATTATGAAATTAAAGCTGGTCTTTTTTGCATTCAATGTGTAATTAAATGAGATATTTGGACCATATAGGTGTTTCTAGTTTGAAGTATACTGTTAATAATGACACCTGCGTTTGTCAATCAGATATATATTTTATTCAGCCATAAAGCATTCATAAATTAGTATTCTACAGGATATTTCTTAAATAACAAACCAATCAAGTTTAATATCCAGAGTTCAAAAAATATGTTATTTTTAATTTAAAAACATTACGTATAATTCTCGTAATCATAATAATCGTATAAGAATGTTTAATGCGAGAAGCGACGTCCTGCGCTTGCCAACTTGCCTGTCAAGGCTGTGTACTATTGGCCAGACCAAAGTAATATATGGGGGTGACCTAGCAGTTCAGCACTGAAAATTCTAAAATAACTACTTTCTCTGCATAACGCCAAAAAAAATGAAAACCATTATTAATTCGTTATAACACACGCAGATATTAGTTTAACATTGTGCTTGACTTTCTATAGTTAAATGCGTGACTTGTATAGTGGGAAAATACGAGTTAACTTCAAATACCATTTATCACCTAAACTCGAAACTAATATTTATTGATCATGCTGCCTTCGGGCATTCATACGATTCAAAAGCACATGCCTGATTTTAAATCGGATATGTCTAGCTTTTCAAAATACTAAATTGTTACGAGGGAATACAAGTCTTCACACACTCTACAGTATCGTACTCAGCATTTTTAGGATAACATATATTTTGAAGCGTAAAGCTAAGAATATAAATGGGTTCAATTGTAACAGATCACATAATCCCAAAAAGGACTGTTCCCTGCTTTAGTGCATATAAAAACTGGTGCAAATAAAACGGCCAATCTAACTCAAAATAAAAAGCAATTCCACGCCTTCTGAACGCTGATTATATCGACTGCTAACCAAAAATATTCATCATCCTTACTTTTGCCAATATCAATTTTAATCAATCACGAGCGACGACATGAGTAAACCTGATTATTTTTCCGACCCAAATATCGGCCAATAGAATTGCACCATTCGACGTCACGTGGTACAACCTACATGGTATTATACTGATAATTTTTTGAAAATTTTCTCTGGTCGTTGCTATATATAAAAAACAAAACATGAACCAGTCAAATTAACCACACGTCAAACTGACAGGTTGAATTCAATTGTGAAAATTGGAGATTTTGCATGAAAATGAGTCGATTTGGAGTTTGTTTGTATTCTTATTTGTTAACTGTACATTTCGTCTCATGGTGCAATTCTATTGGCCGACATTTGGGACGGAAAAATAATCCCCCGAATACCACACGAGCTTCAAAATTATCGGGTATGTCCCGATAATTTTGAAGCTCTTGTGGTATTATATATGATAATTTTCCATTAAAAATTTTCGGTAACCATTTCACCCTGAATACGTATCTGATGTTTCGTTTCTGTTGTTACAGGCTGTTCGCAAGCAGTGTACCGCAAAATGTCGACTGGACGGCATTGGACGAGCTTCATCGGTGAGTTAACGCTGTTATCTTGGTACATTATGCTTTTGAAACGACGGCAGCTTTCAACTGATTCAAAAGGGAGTTTGTGGAAATTTTTCTCGTTTATGGGGGTTTAAAATTTATCTATCCTTTTAGTCTGCATCTTTTGTTTGTTAGATTGTTTTGTGGGATAAAACTCAAAGCACATACTTATTTATGTAATAAAGTTTTAAATAAAAATAATGTAGTCCAAAACTATTGTTATCCAATAATATTCACTGGTGGTAGGTCTCTCATATGTGAGAGGCCGCCTGGGTAGGTACCACCGCAATGTCTATTTCTCCCGCCAAACAGCAGTGTAAATGCGCTGTTGTGTTCCGGTTTGAAGGACATTGTAGCCAGAGTAACTACTGGACATATTGAGACTTAACATCTTATGTCTCAGGATGGCGAGCGCAGTGGAATTCCAAGCATTGCCTTGTAATTCATGGTGTTGTTTGGTTTTGCTACTGTCCATGAGCGGTCGTATCGCTTACCATCAGGTGAATGGCCTGATCGTCTCGCCATTCATTGCAATAAAAAAAAAAATACTTGTTTAGTATATTTTTTTAATTTCAAACGACAATAATTCAAACTTAGAACATTGGCAATTATCATTAAAAACGTGTACGAAAGTTAAATACAAACTCTATATTTCTAAGATTAAAATAAATAATTTCCACACAAATATGAGTTAATTACACAATTGATGAAGTTTGAAGGTATATTTTATAAACAAAATAATAATGTAATATATGAAAATTAAGTGCAAAACATATTTCGAATACAACTAACACAGATCATTCATAGAATCAGTATTAGATTTTTATTATGCTTGTATAATTATCGTCACAAGATAGGTGCACTTCTTATGATTTTTATCGGTTTGTTCTTCGTTAAGAGCAATCATCTATATTTTCAAGTTTTATCGGATTTTCCTGTAAGTATTTGTCTATACCAGATGAAATCACTGGATGGTATTGGCAGTCTGTGTTTGTACAGAAGGCGGCGACCTATCGATATCACAAATTGGAATGCTGCCATATTGGGCCTCTTGATCTTGTAATTCTTTTACATCTTTGGTATAAGAGGCTTGGATTTTAATTCCAAAGGCAATCTTTGAACAGAAATAAATAAAATACAAGTTCTATAATCATTTTGGATTATTACAGTTTTATAATATTACGTTTCGCTTTCCGGTCGGATGCTAACATCTCGTCACTGACTCTATAATTTAATTATTATTAGTATAAAACAATACAATAAAATACAAAACACTTTATTGCTACCAAAAGGAAATATAAACAAATGAAAAAAACAATAACAATTTTGTCACAATGGGCAGTCCTATCGCTTTAAGCGATTTCTGCTAGACAACCGTGAAAAATAGGTATCAAATTAATAAACAGCCATGTTTAAGTGAAGCCAATAATTATTAAAATTCAAAAGCTCGGATGCGCGGGCAAAGAAACAGAGTATCAGTCGACAAGTTTGATGGGAAAACTTCTGCCATGAGGCAGTTTGTCAAACTTCATTTTATCTTAATTACTTACGCATTTGGGAGCGTATCGCACGGTTCCGGGATGGGAACGGGACAAGAACGAAAACTTTACGATACAAGATTTAGATATAGGTACTTATGCATTTTGACAGTAGGGTCAAAAAGATAATCCTCGTTTAAAAAATGTTTAAAATTAAAATTATCTTTTATTAACCACTGACATACGAGACTGTTCCTTACGTACCTACACTTATGTGGCAAGTTCAAACCCAATGACAAAAATACATTCCATTCATGTAAACAATCTGAACTCTAGAACAGTGTTGGTCATTTAAAAGTAATCATCAGCCCGTTGCAGTCCACTGCTGGACATAGGCCTCTCGCAAGATAAACCACGGAGCCCGGTCTGCTGCTTTAAGCATCCTGTCGCTGCCGGCCCCATTAAAAGTAATCACGCAATTTAATTAATATTCCGCAGATGTATTACTATTTCTCTCATGTAGATTTAGGTCGTCAAAATACATAAAAAACATTAGCCGAGGTTTTTGAACGGATGTATTTTTCTTTGTCGATTTTTTTTGTTGGTTAGTTATTGTCGTATAGTATTCCACTCTCAAACCACGTGATATGGGCAATATAGCCTGCGAAGCGGACTTTCTTAATGCGTACAATGTTTTTGCGAAGAGAATGTTAATATTGTCCATCGTCATTTTATACAGTCAAATTGATTTGACATGGTGCAACCGACGAGAGATGTTTTGGTACATTTTTATTCAGAATTGTGAATTATGTGATGTTTGTTTTTTCATGGTCTGTTGTCTTAATTATTAAGATGGATTTTAGCGAAAAAAACATAATCTTCTATTACGTAGAAGAATATTAAAATTACTGTACGATATTAACAAGATTTTTCTTATATTTATTATTGTCAAAAGGTTCTAAGCGAAGCCGTCTTCAAATGATTAAATTACTTATTGTAATATGGTTCTAACACAGATATAAGTTCATAGTGATTATGAGAAGACTAGTAAATTCAAAGGACTTACGGTTAAATATAATATTCTTCACACGCAGACTACTCATTTTTTCACAAAAACTACATTTACAGGTAATATTTATTTTAAAAAACAATTCCACAAAATACCAGCTTTTAAAACTGAAACAAATGAATCGAATCAAATAAAAACAAAACCATTCCATTTTTAAAATCCTCCCGTTTATTTTTTCTTTTCCAGCGACCGCACTCTATGCAGCCTGTTTTATTAAAGAGATTTTAAGTCTTTTGAAAACAATAATCGCTTAAGTGTATTATTCTATTTTCAAATTAATAAATAAGCAAAATCACGTAGAAATAAAAATCAAAAGTAGATCATAGACAAAGATAGTCGGCGCAAAAGAGTGACAGAAGTAGGGTGATTATGTGGTCAAAAAATTCATGTTCTATTTTTAAATCGTGTTCATTTTGTTGTAATTCTCATAAAGGCTCGTGTATCTTAGAGTTCTCATAAAGTTTAAGATACAAGAACAAGTAATAACCTCCGACAAGAAACAAGCTGGTTATTTTCAAATACGCGTACATACGCGATAATGTTCAAAGCAAGTTGAAAGGCATTGAGTATCGTGCCGTCCCTTAGCCGCGGTTATTAATTTCTTACGAGCCACTCGTTCGGAAACTAATCAAGCTAATGCACGGAAAAAATATTTTACAATATGCGTCGCCGGACTCGGGTTTATGGCCCCGGGATTCATTTAGTAAAGGGTTTCCACGCGGGAATTTAATATATCCTCCAATTTTTGGGTTCACTGAAGTGTTAGTAGGTCAACTGGTGGCACGTAAACACGGGTTTACATCTAGGATGGAAACTATTTTGTGGAAATATGCCTTTTAGTTTGTTGAAAAGTAGTTTTGGTCATAAAATAGCTGTTACTAAGCTGTAAAAGAGACTGAGATGCTTTGAAAACACTATGAATATAAAGATGGAAGGAAAATATTTTTGTAAATCAGTTTTATATCTAAAAAATATTTTAGGCAGATTATTAGAGCCTTTTTTATATTAGTTTATTTTATATATTTTTTTATGTCAGTCAATAATATCCAATTGCTGACCACAGGTATCCATTAAATAAATTAATAAATACACCCAACAGTCACATATATAATATATATATATATATATTATATATATATTATATACTATATATTATATAGTCCTGACCCCACACTAAGATCAAATCTTGTGTCGTAATTATCAGAAACTACGAGAGACTTTTCGGTCTCACAAACACTCAGATCCGAAACAAATACTTGTGGTTCACCTAAACATTTGTCTCGGTGCGGAGATCGAACCCGTGGCCTCTCGTTTCATAACTGGCTTCTTACAATCTGCGCTACGTAGGCTGTTGTTTATAGAATTTAGGTCTTAGTCCATTACGGTTAACTAACACGGATTGGTGAACTTCACATACCTTTCAAATACCTACCTGTAGTGACTATGTATTCAGATGTCATTAAAATTCCTCCAAAATGTATAAAAAAGTCGTTAGTACACTCAATGCGTCTTATAATTCTAACCACGTTTTGTCCATCCTTTCCTTTAAGTTTTTGTCACACAAAATGGTGGCTCATTAGTACCGCAATCCATTAAGTAACAGCTTTATTCACTAATCGCCTCTATTTGGTAACATTTGGCTTTATAGAATGTGTTTGGAATGCCCACTTTAATAGTAGACTTAAGGTATGTATGTTTGAAAAAGTTTTCCGTTGCAAGAAAATATTGATAACGTTAGTCTAAACCAAACCTAACCGATATCGGATCTATTCATTCTTTAGATATATTAAACCGTCTGTTCTGGTTGTCATCAAACGTAATCTGTAAACTAGAACTTCAATAAAATCGCGCGTAACAAACACTTATGCGTATGGGTGAGCCTTTTTGTACGCCGTTAACACCGCCGCCGTTACTATTGGGTCGACTAGACCGAAGTGGCACTTTTCAGAAGTTCAACATCACTATAAAACAGGACAAATTACATTTCTAACTCAACTACGTCTCTTTAATTTTCAAAATTATCATCCACGCTATAACTCTCGTTAAAACTAGATCCTCCTTCAAAAACTCAGCGTCATCTCATTCGAAAAACTTCATCCAGACCGCAATCACAATAAAAATTCAGTTCTCCGTTCCAATGACAATCGCAATAGCAATTCACATGGTTATCATCGTTCGCAACATCGAAGCTAACTCAATCGTTGCCACATCACAATCTTGATCGCACAGGAGCCATTGTTACCGACACAATGCTGTGGGCGGCGAAGCTTTGTTCGACCTTCGCGCGTGAACGCTTAATTAATTTGTTTACTCACTGCCGTTTGCGACTTCTATTTGTTTTATTTTGTTAGGTGTTAAGGCTTTAGCTGCAATTACTTTTTAAAGAAAATCTGTAGCAGAAGCATGATAGGTTTCTAAATGGTTCATAAAAAAATCTCTCTTATTCTCTCCTTATTATGATTGCATGCTGTTCAAGTCTACGAACTGTTTAATACTGATGTAGTCCTTACATAATTTATTGAAGTGTGTCTCATAAATACTGAACTTATATAAAGATTTAAAATCTGAAGTTTTTTTGCCATTAAATTTTATTGTAGTACCACCATAATTTAAAACTATGCTTATTTTTAGGACCCATGAGGCATCAAATACTTCTTCATAAAGGAAACTATCACAGCAACATTTTTAATTCAGCGCACATAATTTCTATAAATATTTGACGCACAGACAAGACTACTTAATAATTTTATTGTATGTATATTAGAACGGATGTCGATTTGTGTCATGTGTTATTGCCGACGTATGTAGGTTATTTGCGCACACAGCGTTCGCAACGTAACCTGATGTAAATTATTAACGCTTGACTGATTTAAAGTAAGTTTAAATGTTTACTTAGTCGGCACGTAAACGATAATTTAAGTTATAATTTAAGTTGTGTCCGTAAAATATAAAACAAAGGAAAATATGATTGCATTAATTGGGACAGTTTACTCATAAACGGACGTCAGTCAGATCTATAGTACAATAAATCATTTTTCTGCACCAAACCCAAGCAATTGTAGGCTAAATATAAGCTCGTAAATAATATAAAGAATCATTTCAACCAGCCAAGTAATCAACTATCTATTTTTTTATTGCGATGAATGGCGAGACGAGCGTGCCATTCGCCTGATGGTAAGTAGAAAACCAAACATCATGAATTACAAAGCCATGCTCGACATCCCACTACACTCACCATCCTGATACATAAAATGTTAAGTCTCATTATCTGCAGTAGTTACTGTAGCTATAATGTCTAAATAGAATATTATTATCTAAATAGTAAATCTCACACAAGCAAAGAAAAACCAAGCGCCTAAAACTACCTCTAGTTTCGGGGTCAATTTTTTGCTGGAATATAAAACATACAGCTTATAAATCTTTCATTTCACTACTGACCTATATCCTCTCCAAAAACACTGATTTTCATCTTTCCCTACTCCCGCTAGAGATTTTCCAAAAGAAAAAAAAATTGTCCGTATTCATAAAAACAAAACAAAAATATACGAATGATGAATGCTTAAAAACAATGCCTCAGTTTTAGTTCCGTGTATGAACACTGCGCATTTACAACTGGCGTCAAGATGGCTGACATTCTCTTGTTTTTAGAACTAACAGTTGAAACTTGGTAACTGTAAATCATGTTGCATGGACACTGAAAAGTGTTCCAACTTCTGGCTAAACGAAAACATGATAAACTTTAGTGTTTATGTGCAAGCCGAGTGCTTTAGAAGATGAATATGAAACTCTTATTTACTGCTGTTTGTGACATGTATTTTAGTTTACAAATAGGTTTGAGTGATTGATTAAATATGTCTATGTAAACTACTTAAATGTCCCACTATTGCACTCAGGCGTTCTTAAAAGTTATATTAGAAAAGCCTCAACCATTCACAACGTGGATCGTCGATCTATTTTGTTTGTAAAGTCGCTAAATTCAGGCTGCATCCATCTGTGTAAATCGAACGCTTTATCTATTTGTCCTACTACTGCCATTCTAAAGTTGGCGTGTGGAAAAATTAGGAACACAAATAAAAGTAGAAAATATCTGTTTTACGCATTGTTTAGTATAATTAACTTAATGTAAACAACGACCATTGAACTATATAATGTGATAGTAATAACATATCCGATGTAATAAACAATGAAAAAATTAAAACTGATTTTCTACTTTCTACAAAGTGCTGCTTTCGGGCGACGAAGAATCATAGGTGACATATATCTATACAAATAAAAAACCACATGAAGTCAAGATATTCAAATTAATTAATTAAATCCGTTGAGTAGCTTGTATGTAGATTATGTAAATGAGATAGATGTTTTTTGAGAGTTGGCAGGCTCTAATCAGCTTCTGAGAACTGTTACCGCATCAAATGAGGAAAACACTCGCTAGGAATGTGATCGAAATAGGTTTTAAATATAATTTAAAACGACATTTGCTTAGTAGCTTATTATTGTGCGTACTAACTAAAATAAATATGTATTTAATCCTAATTTTGAAAGTCTCCGTAACACAATTGGTTGAAGAGATGTGGACTTGGTTTGGTTTTTAATTCAATTATCCCAGTACATAAAATATGCCGGTACTCGATGGCGTTGTTGTTCTACAGTACGATTACAAAGCTGAGGTCTCGGGTTCGAATCCCGGGCTAAGTGATATTGGATTTTTCTATTCATTATCAGCCCGGAGTCAGTAATTTGTACCCGATATGGCGATAGGCTCGCCCCCTATCACATCATGGGGCGAAACATACAAGGCGAAATGTGGGTGTCCTGGTGGCGCCTCTGCCTACCCCTTTTGGGATAAAGGTGTGAGTTTATGTATATATGTATGTATAAAATATGCCAAACCAAACCGTCTGGTAAATGTATTGTTAATCTGACGAATTATCGTGAGACTAATTAAACACGCCAATTAAATCGCATTCCGCTTCCTAAGTTGTATCTAAAATTATTACAGTATGTTTTCCTAGGTGTAATCGTCCGACTAATAATCTTCATTATGTTGTATATGCAGTTTTTGTTCCACTTTCTATAATTAAATTGCATTAAGTTGATTGGTGGCTTCATAGTTGTCAATTGTTACAATAACGAGGTAGAAAATGAATGAATAGTTAATAAAATCCATTTAATTTTACTTTTAGCGACTTATGCACCCATTTGTCTAGTGAAAGAATCAATACTAATGTGAAACAGAATGGTAGAGTCTTACATACATACATAAACTTACGCCTTTTTCCCAGAAGGGGTAGGCAGAGGTGCTACCAGGACAGCCACGTTTCGCCTTGTCTGTTCCGTTCTACGATGTGATAGTGGGCGAGCCTATCGACATATCGGGCACAAATTACTGACTCTGGGCTGATAATAAATAGAAAATCCAATATCACTTTGCCCGACCCGGGATTCAAACCCGAGACCTCAGCGCTGTAACCGTACCGTAGAACAACTACGCCACCGAGGTAGTCACGAGTCACCACACCAGCAACACCACAGAGGCAATGGTATAGTCATGAAGAAATATAGCTAGTTCTCAATTACTCAATATACTTTAGAATTTATTACATGACGTACCTTAGCCAAATTCTTAAATCATTATTTTCAAACATAAAAAAGTAATAATATTTTTCACGTTCAAAAGCACCCAATAGCTTTCCATTGATGAAAACAGTTCTAATCTCGTCTTGCTGTCACGAAATCCTACAAGGCATCCCTGACAAAAGCTGAAAATCGGAGTGCATATTTTGATTTCCACAACTGCAAACAATAGAGAATATTTTAAATAAATTGTTTTACAACAACGTTGCTTAATTTACGTAAGTTGGCAGTGAAATTGCAATACCAACATTTGCGGATGTCACAACGCGTGGTAGGCGTCGCAATATCCTTTCATGCTCTATTGTGTGCGTCTGTTTTGCTCCGATCATTGTCAAGTACAGACGGACATAGTTGATTTTCTGTATCTGTATCAGCTCATTAACGTCCCTCTGGGGGTCTCCTCTACAATAATTGAGAGTAGGATTGAGAGGGGTTAGGCCATATAGTCCACCACGCTGGCCTAGTGTGGGTTGGCGGACTTACATAATATTACCGTAATTTTTTAACAAATAACTTAAGTATGCAGGTTTCCTCATGATGTATTCCTTCGCCGTTTATTTATCGCTAATATTAACGTAGCATATTTTTTATAAAACATAAATAATCATAACTATGTATGTATATATGAAAATTAATTTAAGATAAGAATATCCTTTTTGTTGTAATTTATTCTGTAGCTATTGTAAATCTGTATTTCGTTCGATATAAAAATGAATTGAAAACTACATCTTCGAAGTTCAAATTTAAAAAGTCTTAAGGTACTTTGTGAGAATAGCGCAAACCAACTTTAATCATACCCTATTGCAATAAATAAAATATTAAATTGTGCAGATACTGATCCCACAAACTTTATTGTAGAAAGCCACTTTTTTAACCACTGCCCCAATTAGTATCCAAAATTCTCACAATAAAAATATATAAGTGTAACTTTCTTCCAATAACACCTTCCAATATTATTTCGCATAATGATCAAATAACAATAAAGAGATTGTTAGCACCCATATGCGATTATCGAGATACTTTCTCGATTTCACTTCCAAAATTCTTCGTATTCGTTATAGACATACTAGAGTAATATTAAAACCAAAATACTTAAGTATTAGGCATAACAAAGCGATAATATATACCGGGATAAGAATACTGTCTTATAAATAAATAGATTTAAAATATTTTAACATCACAATTTTATTCTCGTATCCACCACTGCTGGATCCTATCGAATTCGTCTATTTACGTTCAGTGATAATCCGATCATATCCAGCGTTCCAGGACAATTCGCCTAATGTGTAAACTCCCAAAATTTCCATATTATAATTCTTTCTATGTACCTAACTGTGTTTTTCAATAAATATATTTTTATTTTTATTTTTTTTTATTTTCTTTCTATCCAGCGTAAGCCTGGCAGTGCAGGGTGAGCTTTTCCACTAAATCTTTAGCATTGCACCTAGTTTTGGCAATCTCCGTAGTGAGACCATAGAACCTCATATCTTCCCTGACACCAAGAGTATTTTAACCGATCTCTGGACCTTGGCCCAGCGATGTTGGAACCCAAACATGGCTATGGACATACAATATTGATAGCCTCCGTGGCGCAGTTGGTTAGACGCCGGCTGTGATACCCACGACACAAGACTCGATCTTAGTGTGGGGTAAGGACTATGTATGTGACTGTTGGGTGTATTTATTTATTTAATATTCAGTGTACCAGGTTTTAATTTCTACAACAAAGAAGGCGAACACAAAAACCGCTTTGACTATAATTATCACCTCCACCCATAAACACCCACCAAATTATCTACCAATAATTTAGTACACAAAACCATCTATTACAAATAATATAACACAATGTTTGAAGCGTAACAAAAGCTGTAAACGTTACAGAGGCGCACTAAGGAAAATGACGGGGAGTTAAATTATTAATGTCAAAATTTTATATCCACAAGAAAACCCATTTCACTTCAGAATAGCTTTTATTGTACACGTTCGCATCATCTTAATGGAATGTTATTATTCTTTCATCAGAGCCCACGTGTTAATAACCATAGTTTGTTTTATACCTCATATAAAATGTTATACCTTATCCAATGTTAAATACTGTGTTAATGAATATAATGGCTAAATAGTCGCTATATGGGTTGTGTTGTGAAATATTTCATAATAATTTTCAAATGATAATTGATAAGAGTTAACTATAAACGTATATACCATAATATGTATATATAAAGTAAACACTCAAAACTAATTATATAAGTCTAATTAAAAAGATTACTTTTAGACTTTCGTTGCATTGCAGAATAATAATAGAACCTTCCCCAAAAAAAATACTAGAAAAAGAAAAAGTAAAAGTGCAAATACCCTACCTGCTGTTCAATATTTAGCACTTTTTATCATTTCTAGTTCCCCTACATTATTTATAATGTATATTTAATCAACAAAATCATCTTGCCAAGATTACTGGGGAATCTTCCTGATTACGCTCCAAGAAAGTCTCCCACGAGCGGGCTCACACGAGATCATACAATTGAGATGTGCATCCGTATGAAGAAAGTGGAAAGCGTGAGTTTTTGCACATTCTCGTCAAACGCTATTGTTAGACTATCCTTATTTCGCAATTATCTGCACACGACTTGTCGGAAATAAATCTTTTTCGAGTTATTTTTATCTACTGAAAAATTGTTATTTCTGTTAGCTGGTACAGGAGGGACGTCTTTCTATTAAAGATTACAGGAAGTCGCTGAATGCAGGCCGCCTCCAACAAGTAATTGTGAGCCGACGTAACTATTATGGTCATCTGTCCATATTACTCCGACAGCCTCCGTGGCGCAGTTGGTTAGACGCCGGCTGTGACACGAGAGGCCGCGGGTTCGATCCCCGCGTCAAGAGAAATGTTTGTTAGCCCCACAAACATTACTTTCGGGTCTGGGTGTTGGTGAGGGCGAAAAGTCTCTCGTAGTTCTGATACCTGCGACACAAGACTTAATTGATATTAATGTGGGGTCAGGACTATGTATGTGACTGTTGGGTGTATTTATTATTATTATTTATTATTACTTCAACTATTACTTGACTACCTCGGTGGCGTTGTTGTACTACGGTACGACTACAAAGCTGAGGTCTCGGGTTCGAGTCCCGGGTCGGGCAAAGTGATATTGGGTTTTGCTATTCATTATCAGCCCGTAATTTGTAATTTTTGCCCGATATGACGATGGGCTCGCCCCCTATCACATCATGGGACGGAACATACAAGGCGAAATGTGGGTGTCCTGGTGACGCCTCTGCCTACCCCTTCTGGGATAAAGGCGTGAGTTTATGTATGTATGTATGTACTTCAACTATAGCTGTCGCAGCACTTTCGCCAGGTTCACTGTAGTCACCTTTTCATACCAAAATTGTATTTTATTTGGACCTAAAACACAATTCAGACCAGGATCTTCATCTCAATGAGACGATTATTCTGACGCATTACATAATACTTATTTTCCGCGTCTTTAGAATGTCGACATTTCCCATAAAAGTTAATTGAGTGCAGTTTCATACATAAACGCAAACTAGTCACATTGTTGAGCACTAACTGATCTGCGCATGCGCAACGCCCGTCGCCGACAGCGCAAGTTACAAGCTTACACTTTTATTACCAACGACCAATCTTTTGCGGGCATAAAATTGTTAGATTAGTACAGGCTATCCCACGTTTATGTAGTATTGACGATGTGTTGTTTTTCTCTGTTAAGTCAAAGGGAAACAAGGTTCTTCCGACCAGTGCCAGGATCTCATAACTCAATTTTCTACGCTTTGCCCCATATTTAACGATCAAAAGTTCTCGTTATACACTATGTGGAATTTTTAAAATATAATTAGAGGCATACAATAACAAACATATTTAATACACCAATTAAGTTATCTCAAAATAGTAGCATCGTATTAGTAAAATATTTCATTAATCCGTTCCATAATTTAATTATAGATATGCCGAAATGGCATGATTAAAATTCAATTAGCAGAGCAATTATGCGAACATTATTTAATTACAACATATCACAAACACATCTCCAGTAACAATTTAATATATTATAACCAACTGTAGTTATCATTACGTAAATTCGGACTAATTTTAAAATACTAAATATCTGAGCCGGCTTTGCCCGGGTGCAACTACACCAGATAACTCCACATGTTTTGTAATCAGGCTTTAAATCAACCTGATAAATAATTTTATATGTAACCCCTGACCCCTCCCCCTTAATGAAAACGAGTCTTAGTGAATCTTAAGGTCCAATACTATTTCTGTGCCAAATATTCATTCATAAGCCAGCAGAGGTTTTTGCATTCATAAGTAACTCTCTTTCTCTCTCTCTCTCTCTCTCTCTCTCTCTCTCTCCCTCTCTGAAAGAATTACTACTTTTCGGAATGAAAAGTATTCTACGTCCTTCTCTGTACCTCTGAAGATGTGTACTCAAAATTTCATCAACTTCGGATCAGTATATATGGAGTTAATGAGAAACAGACATACTCAATTCCCATTTATACTAATATGATGTGTTTTTATATTTTATCACTTACACCGCTCTCTGTTAACCTACATAACCGAGAATTAAAATCAATTAGCAGATGGTACATTACGTATTCTTTTAATTGGCTGCATATTTAGAATATGCGAGTTTTAGAAAGGCTTAAGCTTCCTGCTTACTCGTCAATGTCATACCTGCAATTCTGAGTGCATTCCGTGTGGTATAACGTGCGTGCTAGCAATGCGAGACAATGTGTGCATAGTACTTTGAGATTCAATAAAAAATCTTCAGGCTCAGAAGAATCACTTTTTAACATAAGCTTAATCTAAATTTTTCAGCTAGAATAGAATCTTTGTAACAAGCTTACAATAATAACGTTTTACACTTAATGTGTTTTGTGCTTACTACTTGATTTGAATTAAATAATGATTAAAAAATATTTGGAGCGATATTTATAAAATTCTTTGAAGCTTTCAAGTTAATGAGATTAATTGTAAGCCTCAATAATTTTGCTTTTAAATTTGTACTTTTCGAGGAATCATTTAAACCCATTAGCCAACATTAGCACAAAAAACATTCCTCCTGAGTTTTTGGAAATTGTATTTATTAAACAAATATATTGTTAACTCAAAATAATTCGAAATATTCATAATTGTTTGTATTATAATAGACCGATTACTGTTTTCAGTTGAGTTACAAAACCTAAGTGCGCCAGAAATTAAGGAGAGTTAGTAAATAAGAGCTACTATATAAATTCCACCCAGGACTCCGGGAATGCTAAATCCAGTACAACTGGCCCATTCCTGACACTTGATTTCATTTATTTCTAATAAATACTATCAAGTAAATTAAATTAAAATCATGCTCATAGCGGTTAATACTTATAAACCTTTTAGATAAATGAATTCGAGTCTCAAAGTCGACCAGTTGACTCCGGACTATATGTGACGCTTGGGTGAATTGTGAACGGAGAATTAAACCTGTTATGCTAAGTACCCGAAAATATTAATCACATAGGGTAGGTAAGCTCCAGATACGGTTACTAAATATTATAAATATGTATATCTTTACAAATTCAAGGAAATTGACTTGTGTAATCCAATTTCCCTTCCAAGGGATCTTACCTGTTATCCTCAACGTACCTTTAATAAATCAAGCCTTTGATACAAATTTTTTGGTCCTTCGAGCTGGATTATTGTATCATTTCGTTATGTATTATACTGAGGCCTCATTAGACCCGCGGATTTTTTCTATTGTAACGAATATGTCGAGTAATTCAGTTTATTTTCCTGAATGGATAAAAAGATAATTTAGGAAATGCCAAATATTCGTAAAATTATTTTTCAACTAAATAATATAATATATGTGTTGAACACATAAATAAAGCAAGTACAAGGCTATTCCTTATTAACTTAATTTAACTAAAATATGAAAAAAATAATGATAGAAATACAAACTGTTAGATAAAAGCTTAAAGTTATATATTTCGAACATTTTGTTTTTATCGGACGATGCCAATTACCGGTGCCCATGAACTATTCAAAACAAACTAATAATGTTACGCCTCCCAGACACTGTGATTTATTAATTTGTTTGTTTTATAACAAATCAATTTTATTCCTACCTTGATTCTATCGTTTATTTTTAAAAATATAAGACGTTAATCATTTAAAATCCTATAAAATAGTTTCAAACGTTATTTAACTATGAAATTTCGAAAAGGTTTTGAAACTATGAAATTGTTTTAATCAAAATTCATGTTAAACTTTAGTTAACTACCTACGCATTAGTTTATTTAAGCCTTTTTTCGGAATCTTTACCTACCTAAATCTTGATTAGACATAACTTCTATTTCCAAGTTACGTTTCCTGAGGTCTAAATAACATTCCCGCCTACGTGGACGTGATTTAAATGGCAGAGCGTGAGGTCACGTGCTGACCCTAAACCAAAGGTCAAGTGTTCTCCTTCCGATCCATGATGAGATATTACGGTTCTCTCGTCTGATTGCCTTCACTTACATAATTTACCTATGGGAACTAACTCGATCCGGTTTCAATTCAGATTATATCAAGGACAACGTTAAGACAGAAATCGTACAGGTTAAATTCACTAAACTGACGTTCAGAAGTAAATCCATTTCAATTAGAATTAATCTCGTCAACAACCGAAATCATTGATAAAATCTGCAACCGAGAATACTTTAGGAAGCGCGAAAGCTATATCCATCAAAGAAGCACTCATTCGTACTAAAAATGGACAGATTAAAGAAAGCCACTATTCTACCGGATATCTCTATCAGTCCCATGACCAATGCCGCTGCTAGGACAATACCGATTTTGCAATCAATTGGTTAGCCCTATATCCATCACAATGACCTACTGCCGATTGGTACAGAGCGTCTCCTTAATATTCCACGTCTTTAAAATATTCATGTATTACGCGTCCTATGAAGTAATAACGACATACGAATAACTTAGGCTCCGTGTGTGTTTGTTTAGCAAATGTCTGTATAATTTGTTTTGACGGTGTAACACGTAACGTGCAAGGGTGCGCCTGAGGAGAAAGCGCTTCTGACTTGCGCAAGCACTGCTGACAGTTCCATGCCAAGTTTTGTAATAAAAAATAATGCAGCTGAACCACGACGCATCAGGCTAATAATTCATTCGAACGACGACGGAAGAAAGACATCTCTTAGCGATAGATACTCTGTCTTCTACACTTTCCCTGCCATCATGTACATTGTAGATACTTTGTCACGTCGATTTAAAATGTATTTCGAATTGTATAGGAAACAGTACATATGATCATCAGTGATGATAAACAGAGATGGTTTGTAAATGGTATTATACAAGTAAAAAAACAAATTAGAACAGTCATTCATTTGGGTAATGTCTTCAATTCATAAATCAGACAATCCTTTAATTAATTCGAGAAACAATACTAGAAGTTAGTTCGGCCTTCTACCGTGGGAAGGTAACACTGTTGAAGTGTATGTACCCATCGCTCAGTGATGTAAGCATAAACATATACTACGCTACATTATGAGTAGTTCTATCAACACAGTAAATTATGCATACTTTGTTTCCAGCTTTCCAAGACTCATGAACCCGCGCATGCTAAATCAATTATTAAGTGTGAAAGTTGGTTTCTTTGCTTTTCCAATAGATCTTTCGTTCCTGCTAAGTTACATATTTTAAAACCATAAAAACCTCTGCAGTACTATGAAACGAAAAACCACATGTATATCAGCGAACGAAAACAAATTTACATTATGATTACCAAATATCTCTTCAGCTTTTGAAATAAAACTTCCTCGTAAATTCCTTTTTAATACCTCACCATACAACATACTTTCTTCTTTCACCTTCAAATCTATGCTTTGGTATCAAATACCCTCAGGGATCTAACATTACTAAATAATTCTAAAAAACGCATCTGTTCCACGTACGATCATTAAATTATATTAGCAAAATAGATCTTGCTCAAGATTTGTTACTAATTTATTATAAAACATAACCCTTAACATGCAATTACTGATCGTAAGAAATCTGCCTCAGGCAACGCAACCCACCGCGTAGCCATTGCATCACCTTACGTCTGTGATTTTGTTCATCAAAATTATAGTAATTGCTATAACTTAAGATCGTAAACATATTAGGCAATTGTGTGCTCGATTTGAAGTAGGTGCTACGTTTGATATTCTTGATCAGCTGAATATCCTACTTGTCGTCGCAAATTTTCGTTGGCCTATTTTATAACGCTTCTTTAAATTTGGGTACATTATTATTATCATTATCTTACTGACTTCCATTGCTGCATAGAACATTTCTAGCCTCTCTTACAAATATGTACTTTCAAAGAAAAATCTATTCTTTTCTATTTTGTTTTCTTTTCTATTTTTTTTTAAACTCTTACCAAGTGAAAACATTTCACCCTTAACTCTCAAATTAGACTCACTACAAATCGTCTCATCACGTCTATCGCCATCATACTTCCCAGACAGCCAATTACCAGCATAACGCACGTAGATAACTTTCCTCCGCATTACGTATCACCTGTTCATAAAATCAAATGATACGTGTTATTACATTAATGCGGGCGCTTTCCCTCGCACCGAGTCGATGCACCCGCGGCTAAGAATTTTATCTATTTGTCGACATCAGTCCCCTTACACGGACGCAGTTTATCTCCGTCGCTTTTTGACCGATCTTATAAGATTGGACAAATAACTGCAGATTAATTTACTGGATAAAGTTGGTGTAATATTACGTGTGAATTTAAAAAAATATGTTCAGAAAACATAGTTATTAATAGTTACACGAAATAATTTGTGTTTTTAAAATTTGTAGTAGACAATGATTATGATTTTCATTCTTCATATGACCTCATAGAATAATATGAAATTAATTATATATTTTTTTATCAGATTTAGTAGTAGACAACAAAAAAAAAAACGATTGCGTAAAATTGCAAATTATGCCGACCCATAAAATAGAAAAACAATAATTAATTAATCGTGTCTTTTTATTTTGTCTACTTGACTGGTTATAGACGTAGCGTCTGTTTAGGTTTAAAAATAAAACAGGATTTTCTATGCTCATAAGATATTATATTATTATGTAGTCACCTTTCTTAGTCTATAGATATTAGATAGACAGAAACACGACAAACGACACAATTGGAGCGACCGGTTCTAAAAATCCCAAGATTATTTATGAAGGAAAGAATCCGTGAACTATGTGTATAAGTAGTATTAATTGTTCCATTTGACAGCCTCCGTGGCGCAGTTGGCTCGACGCCGCCTGTGAAACGAGAGGCCGCGGGTTCGATCCCCGCACCGAAACAAATATTTGTGTGAACCACAGGTATGTGTTTGTGAGACCGAAAAGTCTCTCGTAGTTTCTGACACCCACGACACAAGACTTGATCTTAGTGTGGGGTCTGGACTATGTATGTGACTGTTGGGTGTATTTATTAATTTATAGAATCTTAATCATAGAATCATAGAATTTTATTGCATAGGTCCGGCAAACGAGCAAACACCTGATGGTAAGTGATCACTGACGCCCATGAACATCCTCAACGCTGGATCCACAATGGATGTGTTGCCGGCCCATCAAATTGGGAGGGCAGCGGGAAGGAAAAAGGATGGAACGAAGAAAGGGGTATAGGGCATCTGGCAATCTCCCTCATCGATCGAAATACGACGACGAAGCTGTCGCTTCACGTCGATTTCCTGTGAGACAGTGGTACCGCCCCGGATGAGCCTGCCCATTCATGCTAAGTCATGAATGACAATAGCGTGGATCTACCACTTCCCAAAAATCTGGAGAGTGGTTACCAACATGGATATATTTTGATAGTTTACAGTAAACTCTGAACTGATCGTGTCATGATTATCGACATTGATAGGACAGTTGCCGGAAGCCCTATACCCTGTTTATGAGAAGACGAAAACCTCTTCTCATCCCTTTTCCTTCCCGCTACCTTGCCATTTTGATAGGCTGGCTCGTTAACCGGTCCTATTGACAACCTCCATGGCGCATTTGATTAGACGCCGGCTGTGAAACGAGAGGCCGCGGGTTCGATCCTCGCACCGAAACAAATGTTTGTGTGATCCACTAATATTTGTTTCGGGTCTGGGTGTTTGTGACACCGAAAAGATTCGTAGCTTGTAATACCCACGGCACAATACTCGATCTTAGCGTGGGGTCAGGACTATGCGACTGTTGGGTGTATTTACTTATTATTGAATAAACAAAAAAGTATTAATAAAAACAGGTTACAATCTGTACTAAGAATGAAGTTTAGAGTTAAAATATCCGTCGGCCTCGAGCGACCTTGTCAAGATAATGGACTGGTCGGGTCTAGCAGGCTCGTTAATTATGCATGGATTGGCTACAATTATTTTTGCTACCGATGCAATTGCAAGTCGATTGTTTAACGCCTGTTTATGCTTATTCGCATTCCGGTTTGGTTAAGTGACTTATCAGATTGTTAATTGTTCAGGTTGGATACTGCTTTTGATCTTATTTGAGCTATATATTTGATGATTCCGATGTTGGAAGTGTCTTTTTTGTTTTCTTGTTATTGCTTGAAAATAATTTAGGTCTGTTTACTACTTATATAGCTAATAGTGTAATTAAAATTGGAAATATGTTAATAAAATCACATGATTTTTTTCTACAAAAAATTAATCTAACTCAAAGCACCGCAACTTACATATTATATAAGCCACGAGAAGGAAAACCGCAATTCATTGCCCCAAGTTTCTGAATAAAGCGTAGACAATACCAAAACCTCGACCTTTATATTAAAGCATTAATGGTCTACCGAATCTTTTGATTACGAAAATTGTTGAAATTCATTGGAAATTTTACATACGATAATAACTCATAATTGCTACTGAATTATCAACCTTATCATAAATTAATAAGTTTTGTTTTGCTAAATTATGTCATGACGGAACAATATGAATTCTTTCAAAAGAATTCCGGCTATGTCCAGATTGCGGAGGGTCAAATATTTACTTTAAAACAGGTCAAACAAAGGCTCTCCCGTATTAATTATTTTTGCCTTTTAATAACGAAATTATTTATAGACTTGATTTGCAAAATGAAAATTAATAATAAAATTTAAATTAAACATTCTATCTGCAAGAGACCTCTCTGGAACAACAACATACTTCTCATAAAAATAGTAAATTTGAAGAAAGAAATAATAAAACTCGTGAAATGTCCAGAAAATAACGCTTAATATTTATAGTAGATTAATCGTAGCAAGTTCATCGATCCTAAGCAGTAAGCAGAAGTAATATAAATCAAAAACGAAATGTCGGGTTTTGAAAATGCAATAAAGATATCTATGACATTTAAAAAATAAATAAATACCGAGTTATTCAAACTCCCACACAACATGGCAATAGAATTTATCACAATGTGTGAGAAGAATAATGAATGATACCTACTACAAAGGCTGTAACGCTACAAAGGGAAGCTCGAAGCGACGTTTAAACAATAAGTAAAAAATATAATTGCGACGTTTATCAATGGACAATACATTGCAGACAACAATGAAATAATCGATGTAAAACAATGCGAAATGACCGTAGGCATTGCAGAATTAAATGACACGAGATAAATACTGTATAGGCTCCGCAACAGGATTCCGAACTTTCTCTTCATACAAATGTGTTTATTATACATTTCAATATTAATTTGATCAATTAAATATAATAGGTACGGCAAGGAAATTTTACTCGAGAAATTTTCAACATGACCTGTAAACGTTAAGTACCTGGGCGCAATTCGTAGGTTCATTAACTTAGTGTACTTTTTCACCTTGAAAAACGATGTTTATTGAGATTAATCCGATTCCTGAAAGCGTCGACGTCAAGTAGGTAATTGTTACTTTACAAAAATTATGTGCCTGTCTTACATAAACATAAAATAGGAATTGTAAAAAAAATCTCATAAATTAGTTTTTCACGGAATAATAAAAAGTAAATAAAAATTCCTGACCCCACACTAAAATCGAGTCTTGTGTCGTGGGTGTCAGAAAATACGAGAAACTTTTCGGCCTCACAAACACTCAGATCCGAAACAAATACCTGCGGATCACAGAATTAGGCGACACACTAAATTTTTTTAATAGATAAATGTTATACTGAGTCCAAATTTGGATTCGTTTATCTATCCTTAACTTCCTTGCCACAAGGAAAAAGTTTTAACCTTCCCAAGTCCTAATTAAATTTTCCTTCACCATTTCAGCGAACAATTTACCTTATCTCCACTCAAAATCAAAATAACTGTGATCTAACAAATCTCCTCTATTCTTCCAGTGATCGTGGCGACGGCAGCGCTATCATCATGCGCACAGGTAGAAGACCCTTGCAAGACGAAAGCCCGCGTGGTGCCGGACGACAAGTACTGCGACAAGTACTGGGAGTGTGACAACGGACAGTCCATACAGTACGACTGTCCCAATGGTCTAGTTTTTGCAGGAAAGCATAGAGGAGTCACTGAAGGCTGTGACTATCCATGGAGGTCTAATTACTGTGAATACCCTAAGGTCCAGATTAGTGAGTATTGTTTTTTTATGAAGAATATTAATATGTGGTAGATTGGTGTTCATATTTACTAATTGTTGATTTTGTCGTATCTTTGATCTCGAATATGGTGTATTAAACTTGGGGCTTAAAATTTGATTCCCAAGCTATACTGAAACAGAATATAGAACTGTTAAAAAATTAACTTGTTAGTATCTAAATCTTTTCATATTTCATTAAATTTTAATCTAACAATTCTTAGTTCTTCTAAATGAGGGTTTGAGCGTTACGCCAAAGCCTAAATATAACTTTAGAAATAATACCTCTAACTGCAGCTGACGATCGAACTCCGTACACTAATAACATGATACGATTCCAGCGCCTTCACTGACCTTTTTACATCAAACCTACAAATAAATACTGCGATAACCATCAACGATCGTGGCATTAAGCCACGTTATAATATATTTACCACCCTACCTAATTGTGTTGTGCTATAAATAGGAGTCGTAAACATTGCATGATAGACCACGGAAGTAGCAAACCGGAAAAAATACCATGTCAATTAACTATTTGGAAATGAGAAAACGCTTTTCATTTTGTAATTATTTTCACAAAAACAAGAATAAGTAGACATTAGTCCGTAAGTAACGCCAGAAATTCTTTGCAAAACGGTCTAGCCAGCTTGTGCCTGAGTGCAATAAGTCTACTTTTGTTCGCACTCATATACAGCAGCTTTAAAAAAATGCAAATAGTGAGAGAGAGAGGAAAGAAGCACCAATAGTAGCTTATCTTACTGAGACGTTCTTGAGCCACACGAGCGAGTATTAGCCTGTATAAGTCAAGTGCAGTGCATGGGCCTCCTTTACAATAGAGAGTACGATTGAGATGGGCTAGGCCATATAATCCACCACGATAGCCTAGTGCGTGTTGGCGGACTTTTCATACAATAGAAACTATTGCAAATCGCTATGCAGGCTTCCTCTTGATGTTTATGTTTACTTTTCTCACCATGTTTATTTTGCTTTATTGAATGTTCCTCTTCACAGACCCGCCCATCGGCGTGGAGCACTGCGACTGGCTGTACGGCATCTTCGGCCACGAGACCTCCTGCACCAGGTACTGGACGTGCTGGAACGGCACCGCCACGGAGCAGCTCTGCATCGGAGGTTTACTGTACAACGAGAACGCTCACTCCTGCGACTGGCCCGAGAATGTCGACGGCTGTCAGAAGCATCGTGAGTATATTGAAGGTTTTTGGGATCAGGCTTGATGACCTCTCAATAGTAAATGCTCTGGACGGTGTTTAATTTAGCATCATGTGCATTGAAATTGCTTGGTGAACCAAGACATAAAAAATATTAATTGATTTGTGTATGCTATTGGATTTTCCATCCATAACCATCTATTTTCGGTAGATTTTGTATTCAACACAGCATGTAGCATCAGATGCATTGTAGAACAAGAACCGTATAAAGAGTTGTAATTTAATCCCTTCTGAGTAAAATACGTGTGTCTTTGTGACAACTCTGAGAATCACAAGTTTATTTACCAGATTTTACGTAATTTTTTTCTTTTAAACATTTTGGTAAATATAATTCCATTACTAAACAACCATTCCAAGGTTACCACGCTTCAAAGCCCTGGTAATAATTAGATAGGTACACATAATATAAAGCACTCGTAAGCAGGAAGGAATTTTCATGTTAATAAACCAATTTCTTTGCAATGTATTCTTTGGTTTCTGAATTGATGAATGCAAATGGAGTGATTTGCCTAACGTTATTCATTCCAACAGTATTATCAAGTGATTTGATTGACAAGCAAATATATTCATTTGTTTCTAACAGACCAGACTATCGTCTGGTTTTCTCAATGTTGAACATACTTGAAACAAGCCAGATAAACTCCATGTGACTCCAAAACGTGACACATCTGAGTTATAGCTCCTATACTTGTTATATCTAACACTGTAACGATGATTTGATAATAATCCTACCACCAGCATTGAAGAAACTGCTTATAACTGACCCTGACTACGGTACATCGTTTAATTTTTATAAAATCCCAAGAACTAAATACACACTACAAATTAAAAACAACTTATCTCTAAGATCAAATACCGACCTTCACCAGTCCAAGTGCCATTAGAATTTGTCAAGAAGCACTTAAGAAACACTTCAACAAAATAAGAGGTTTGCATCATTGACATGAAAAGCCTGTATAAATAATGATCTTCCTTATTCATAAGCAACACAATATAAGTAACATTAGCCCTGTCCAGCAGGGCTGTCGCGTAAAAGATTTATGCTAACGTTTTCACCTAAAATTTGCAACCTTTAAGATTATTAGGACAGCTCCATTTAACGAGCTGTTGGCATAATTAATTGTATATTCGTCGATCATCGTCGCAGGAGCCTTTAGGGTAGATTACGATCGAAACAGTTATGGCAGCCTGCAAGAAACCCGATATAGACAAGCTCCAGAAAATTGCGATGGTTGCTATGACTGCTTTTTTTAACATTCTGCGCGGTGGTCGTTCTCGCTATTCGGTCAAATTCATATAAGCTTCCAGCAACTAAGCTGGAAGGTGGTCCAAACACACTTATTTTCAAGATTTATTTTATCGTATTATATGGTTTAACCACTGTTATTTTTGGTGATGCACGGGATCAACATTTTGCCGTGTTGTCTTAAAAACAAAAAACTTAAAATATTGACAAGTACTCGTAAATTGATCATGATATATTTACAATATAAATTATAAACAAATACGGTTTATATTTTTACGCCGATCGTGTTTGCCTTTGGTTTCCGTTTAATAAATCAGCCACGTTTGCCGGTCATTACAAACATTGGAAATTTTATTAATATTTACAAAATAATTGAGGTATAAACTATAGGTAATTAAATAGCCTTATTTGCAACCAGTAACCTCTATTTATAATTTTGTCTAAAAATTTGTATAAGCCTTTTCAGTTTCAATTTGAAATACTATTACAAGTAATCCTTATGATCGATAGTATAAGTCACAAGTATATTACTAACTACCTGCTGCTCGCAAACTTCGTCTGCGTGTTTAACTTTATTTGGAATTTCCAATCTAATTCTCACTCAAGGCATGTGATCCAGTCCCATCCCATCTCTTTCAGTCTAAAAAGTAGCCTAAGTGTTAATCCAAGGTGTCAGCTACCTCCATACCAAATTTTATCGAAATCCGTGAAGTCGTTTCTGAGTGCATAGCGCACAACCGCGCAGACAAACAGACAAAAATTCGAAAAATCATTATTTTGGGTTCTATTGCGTTAATATAGACCCCCATATTAGTTTTTCTCATTTATTTTCCATGTACAGACATCGATCAGTGACAAATTTATTATATGTATAGATTTCCACCCAATTTTTTTTAATAATATTTCTCTACTGAAAACCAAATTGACAATTTGCTCCGTTATTGAAGGAGCAACCAAAACATACTTTCCTATTTAAATTATAGGATTGGTATCAATCAATGTAAAAAAACAATAACGTTACTAATCACTCTAGTTTGAAATGACATTTAAAATGCGGAAAGTCATTACAATTTTCTCAGCGATTATGATCAACAACCCTAGAAATCGATACAGAAATGAATGAACACGTTTCACTCATCAATCATAACGCAACTTTCACGCTAATTGCTTCGTGTAATAAAGTGTATAATCGCCTAATGTGTTCTAGTAACAATAAGACTTTATGTAACTGAATAATTGATAGACGTAGCGTCAATCGGAGGCCGTTGACACAAAACGAAAGTGGATTTGTGATTGATGGGCTCAGATAAATATTTATTGCTCGTAAATCGTAATAATTTATATGACGGACAACGAAATAGGTTTAATATTGCCTTTGTTGGAGATTTTTTTTACTATGTTTCATGATGAATCTCTTTAGATTTAAGTTATCATTAGCCTTAGTCTGTCATCTTAAACATATTTTTATATGACAGCTTCCGTGGCGCAATGGGTTAGACGCCGGCTGTGAAACAAGAGGCCGCGGATTCGATCCCCGAGACAAAGTATTTGTCTCAGGTCTGGGTGTTTGTGAGACTGAAAAGTCTCTTATAGTTTCTGATACCCACGACACAAGACTTAATTGAATGTGGGGGCAGTACTATGTATGTGACTGTTGGGTGTATTTATTCATTTACTGCAAGACGTATGTATATTGTTTTCAGAACAGCCTCCAAATTCGAGAAGCTAGTTTTTAAAATAAAAGACCCCCGGTTAAAGTACAGTAAGAAAAAATGTTTATATTGCCGAAAATAAATTATTCGAGAATGGGTGTGTGAGAGTTCGTTTGCCACTCTTCGAAAACTTACACGTTTCCTCGGGTGAGGTAAGAGCCGTAAATTTATTGAACAAAAATACGAGTGAATACAAATTTACAATTTCCTGCACGTTTGCCTGAACAACGATACATTTACCAACACGTAAAAGTTACTCTATTATTAATATAACTACTTTAAATCAGGATGCATATTGTTATAGAAATTACTGAAGCATCAGAAACTATGCTGCCTTTGATTTCAAGATTCATTTTTTGATTCCGGGACTTTGAACCCATTGATCAAGGAGGCCTTTTTCCAACAGTTAATTCATTAGATATAAATATGATTTTAGTACACAAAAAAACGGTTTGATACCACCCAACAAACAAAACAGAAATAAAACGACAATCACGATAACCTTTATAAAATAAACATTCCTCGTCGATCGTTCACGTTTCTAGCCTACGAACAATAGAGTCTGATGTATTAGGCATTCAACGCGTTGACCGATCGATTTCAATGAACATTGTCACACAAACCTTTGTTGTCCTGGGAAGGATATTAGAAATTCTCTTAGAAAATGTATTTGTAGTCATTTTATTTGAAATGATAATACAAGTGTTTACTATTGAACTCAGTCGATATTTGATTTTCTATACGTATGTTTATATCAGCCGATGGTTTCTTTCGCCTTATAATGTGAGGAGATTTAAACTTATTCCATATAGCTGGTCCAATGTGTTTCACAAATGTGTCTCAGGCGAGCGTGTATTTTTTATTGCAATGAATCGCGAGATGAGCATGCCATTCGCCTGATGGTTAGCGACCGCTCATGGACAGTAGAAAACCAAACACCATGAATTACAAAGAATTGCTTGGCATTCAACTGCGCTCGCCATCCTGAGACATAAGATGTTAAATCTCATTATGTCCAGTAGTTACTCTAGCTACAAAATCCTTCAAACCGGAACACAACAGCGCATTTACACTGCTGTTTGGCGTGAGAAATAGACATTGCGGTGGTACCTACCCAGGCGGCCTTACGCATAATATGAGAGACCTACCACCAATACAAAGCCTAAGAGCTTAAAACCATACCGAGCACAATCGTGAAAGGCATAAAAATATTTTCTTTTTATACCAATAGGTATTTATGCAGCACTGTTATTTATCTTTTTATAGCTACATCGTAGCCGCATGCATAAACCAAACAATTTATAGAATCAATTAAATCATAAAAATAACTGCGGTTGCTGTGTATTTGAATCACGTAATTCCTCACGCGGAACTGTTTTCAATACGATTACCTTGTCTTACTTTATTTTATAGCTTAGACTTAGTATGCTTATGCGGAGTGCATTTCACCTTGATTCAATGTCGCGGTGTGAAGGTATGCGTGAAAAATAATACTTTAATTGTTGCAAAATAATTAAACATATGTACAATGTACATAGTTTGTAAGCTCAAGACTATGTCAACAAAATTTAATATTATCTGTGAAACAAAGCTAAATCAAGGCATACTCTTAAATATTTTCTCTCACAATTAGTCCACAAAATAACATAAAAGCATAATGGCAATCTAGAATTACTTTTCAAGAAATATCCGGGAGAGTTGCAGATCTCTCCGCCCTATTTCATTACCTTTCATAACTACGACTTATTTGTCTTTCCCAGCTGTATTAACATCGATCTTTGCACTAGTCGTTCTATTTTTAATTTTTTATTTGCATTAATGAACCTATAGATTCGATGTTCATTTCGAATGAAACTTTGCACTTTACAAGAAATTATTTTTCATGAGAACAGCTAATAGTTTATTTGACGGAGCGACAATTCAAATTCATATTGCAAGTAATTACTGCAAATTTCAGATCTGAATACAGAAAATCTAAATATCAAAGTTTTAAAATTCTGTTCTTTAAAGAATAGATTAAACCGTCGAAAGTGGAAATTGGCATGTTGAAAGTTGAAACCATATGATGAACATCTTGAACATTTTGATGTTAGAGGAAAGCTCTAATAAAATTCTTGCATCAACTTTATCAAGTTATCTTATGCATGATAACCAGTCTTTGCATATTAGAAAATAATACTTTATTTATTAATTTTGATTTATGTACAAAGAATGTGTTGTCATTTCCTCGAGGAGCTTATTTATCACGTCCAAAAACAACAATATAAAGTGAAGAGAGATCAAAAGTTTTAACAAGGCGTTGGTCTTTCAAGATTAGCCGAACGGAGGGAAAATAATAAAATGGCAGACAAATAAAAAATGTATAACTTGTATATAGAATTGTTTTGCCGAAGTATTATTTTTAACGAACTTAATTGGTACCTACACTTTTTAAATATTGAGCAAAACATTTTACTCCCACGTAAGTTTTGAAACGTAGACTACCTCGGTTACGCAATTGTACTTTGGTACGATTACAAAAATGAGGTCTTGGGTTCGAATCCCGGGTCGGGCAAAGTGATATTGGATTTTTCTATTCATTATCAGCCCGGAATCAGGAATTTGAGTCCGATATAGCGATAGACTCGCGCCTTATCGCATCATGGGACGGAACACACAAGGCGAAACATGGGTGTCCTGGTAGTAGGTACCTCTGTCTACCCCTTCTGAGAAAAAGGTGTGAGTTTATGTATGTATGTAAGTTCTGAAAAAGACTAAATTAAGATTTTTTGTTTCTGTCACTAGAGACAATTTTGTACCAAAATTGACTAGGTTTATTTATTTAGTGAAGTTAACACATTTGTGCGTGGTGGCCTGTAAGTGCGTGGTGGCCTGTTGGTAACGGACCAGACGCGGCTGCCTACATGTTCACGGTGGTCGCGGGTTCAAATCCCAGGGCACACCTCTGACTTTTCGGAGTTATGTGTGTATTGATAGTCAATCACCACGCACTTTAACGGTGAAGGAAAAACATCGTGAGGAAACCTGCATACCGTAGCGATTTTAAAGAATTTCTACGGTATGTAAGTCCGCCAACCCGCACTAGGCCAGCGTGATGGACTATATGGCCTAACCACTCTCAATCGATTCCCTCGATTGTAGAGTAGGCCCGTGCCCTGCAGTGGGACGTATATGGGCTGATATAGATAGATAGATAGAACACATTTGACTATGAATCGACATGGATGAGGGCTCTGATGTGTCTTTAGAAAGGGGTTTGTCCAGCACTGCGTTGTTATCGACTGAATTTAATGATATCTTGCCGAGTTTTAACATTTACATCCGCATACAATTAGTCATTTGATCAACGAGCCTTCCAACCTATCAGAAAGTCTATTCACCTAACTATACCTCCACTGTTTTCGTATTCCAGCTCTTTGCAACGAAGACCCGAACGGCAATGTGCCTCTGGGCAAGTCCTGCAACAGATACTGGCAGTGCCAGGGCGGATACCCTCGTCTGCAGAGGTGCCCCGCCATGCTGGTGTTCGACAGACGCTCGCTAAGATGCGTGGTGCCTCCTACTGAGGAGTGTGATGTGCCCACCACTACCGCCCCACCACCGGAAGAAGACCAACAGGATTTGAGACAGGTATATGATGGTCTGATAATTTAGTTCTGTTACAGTGGTTTCCAAAATGGATAAACAATCAGTAACTTCGGATGTGCTCTAAGGCTATAAAATCCTTCATCACCGCCATCATCTTCAGCCACAGTTTCAGTATCTTAGTTAGTAAACAGTGGCATGGCTGTATATCTAAAATGGCCATTGATAATTCATGAAAGTCATTAACCACTTTACCCCAGGTGGCTTGGTCAAGTATTTGAGTTCGTACATTACTATCTACTAACTAGTGAAGCTGCCGCTTGACTAAACCTGTAACATTATTAGCAATACTAAGCCATAGTTACATACACCAGATGAAAACTTACCTAATCTCCCTTCAAAGCTTCCTAAAGAAAAACAAAATATCAGAATTAAATAAACTCAGACTCTAATTCGTCTACCCTCTCTTCGAAATGGACATACGTTCTCACTTTCCACACTCCAAACCTCCATTCAGCTCAAAAGCACGTATCAAACTAAGAAACCTTGATTGAATGTACCCAATGGGTGGATGCAAGTACAAAGTCGATTCACGGTTGATCGCAAGGTCCGTATGAGCCATTGCTTTGATTACTCCACACAAAGGATAAACACAGCGAATGAATTATTTGTCTGCATCGAGATACTCGGGTACACAAAGCCAATGAAATACGGGACGAATTGAACAATTAATTGGCAATATTGGTATATAGACCGCAAATGAAAAGATAAAAATAAATTTAATGTAGATGTAGTTTTATTCTTAGTTTTTTTGTTTCTAAACCATGTTTATTTTCTAAATAACTTCGTAACGTGTTTTAGGACAATCTAGTGAAATTCGATTTAACGAGCCCTTGTGCTTGAAGTCATTTAGTTATATTCGCTTTTACTAGAGTTAGAATGGTGAATGTGTGTTATGAGATAGTTTGAAAAAATCTAATCCTAATTATCAACACACAATACAAAATTAAAATAGCCATTTCATTTTATTGCGATGAATGTCGAGACGAGCATGCCATTCGCCTGATGGTAAGCGATATGGCCGCTCACGGACATTGGCAAAACCAAACAACACTATTTGACATTAATCCGTCTCGATTAATATTATATCGTCCGAAGTAATATTATACATACATACATAAACTCACGCCTTTATTTAGGCAGAGGTGCCACCAGGACACCCACATTTCGCCTTGTATGTTCCGTCCCACGATGTGATAGGGGGCGAGCCTATCGCCATATCGGGCACAAATTCCTGACTCTGGGCTGATAATGAATAGAAAAATCCAATATCACTTTGCCCGACTCGGGACTCGAACCCGAGACCTCAGCTTTGTAACCGTACCGTAATACAACTACGCCACCGAGGCAGTATAATAATATAATAATATTGTAATATTAAGAAGAAATCTCTTCGTTTCTTTAGAAACTGGGTATAATTTCAGATCCATTACTAACAACTCATTGAATCTCTTAAGATTTGTTTAAAGCAGACGCAACACAGATGATATTTATTTGTTACAGGACGTTGAATATTCCGAGACGAACGCTTCGTATTAACCTAAACGGGACAGTAAACCCGTATTTTTGCTTAAATTACAGCAATGTTGGCAGCGTTCCCGTAATTTTTATTAACATCAGCTTATATTTTGTACAGCGAAACGTAAAGTTTGAACATGAAATCCTACATTCCACGCTGTTCGTTTTGGTAAACCGCGAGTGAGTTATGTATAGGAATGTTCATATTTCACCGCAGTAAAATTACGCTTATCTATTTCCACATGCTACCAAATTCCAACTAACATTTGGAATATTTCGTACCATTTTGTTTCGATTGTTTTGTGATAAAATGGATCAAAGCTGGGTAGAAGTTCAGACATTGCACTACATTAATGTGTAGAGCAATATTAAGCGCTACACCTTTATTGCTTTTCACAAAGCATAAATAAATAAATGACTCCATTCTATATTGCGCCCTATACATATGCACATTACTTAAGGCAATATGACCTAGCTTAAAAAACTTCTACTACCGGAAATATACAAAGCTGGCCTGTGAGCAATCGAAGCCAATTCTTCACCGTTCTCACCTTCCTTCTAAAATTACAAAACATAAAAATGAAATGCAATTTTTATAATACATTTATCTATGGTTTCTGTATCTTCAGGGTTCTCAACAATCTCAGAAGCGACAAGGCAACGACTACCAAGAGCAGCAGGGTCGCACCCGGCCTAGGAACTAAGCCAGTGCGCCTAACTTCTAAGTAGCATAGAACCTACTGTATTTTAACCAAAACCTGAATTTATTACCTTGTATTTCCTTCGCTCGCCTCATTTTGATAACTCCCACCACGGTTGAATTGCGCCGCATTAGACAAATTTTAAGTAATATCGATATTTTTTGCTTCGTCATGCTAGTTCACAAATGCATTTGCTAAACGTTTCATATAATAATTTATTGCAACATTAAATGCTTGTTACAAGAAAATAAATCGTGGTACATGGCAATCATTAAAATTCATTTCATCATCATCCATGTCATCATAGTACATTAAGCACTAATACCGGCTTGATTCATCCATCACCATCTATCAGTCTGCAAAAATCACCCCCATTTCAGTTTTCCACGCAATTAATTTCAACAATACTCAAAGCAGGGCGCAATGCTTTCACTGCATCATTTTTTGCAAAATCATTATTATCATCCATTTCATCACCATGCATCATTCATCATTCGTAAACATCTAAGCGCTCCACTGAACAACCTTTTTCATCCAATCATTTATTCATTATATCATATCATCCATTATTATCATATTTCAAAACACAAAATCACCACATATATTAAATCACAAACAGCTTTGTCTAATGCCACGCACCACTTTCAAAATCTCATCAAAAGTGTAGAAGTGTTTCACTTCGTTATCTTAATTTAGTCGTGTAATTATATTAATGATTAGTTTTAAGTGTAAAGATACTGCCACGGAATCGAAATTGATGAATACTCGACGATTGTCACCGAAAACTTTAATGTGGAGATGTTTTTGTAGTGTTTGTGAAGTACCTTCAAATTAACTTTAAGTTAAAGGCCAGTGTGCTAGTATAGAATAAATCGTATTTACTTTAATACAGGCAATAATAATGTAAAATGTAGTATGTATTTTGCTTTACCATTAGTCCAAATTTAAAAAAAAAGGTATTATGTATTTTATTGCAAACAAACACTGCAACAACTTTTCCAAGCATCTCTTTAATTTAGTCAATATTTAAACCTGTAATTTTATAATCGTCTTTATTTTAGTTAATAAAAAGATATTATTTACAATTCCTTCTTTTACTGCCTGCTTATAGATCCACCAATTATTTTACAAACAGTATGTTTTTTTCCTTCTTTGGTTACAATACGGTAAGTGTAGCGTCAAATATTCCTCCATAAGGTGGACAAATTACGTAATAAAAGTTCCAGAAAGTCACAGAGCACAGGCCGCTGCAAGGCTTATTTTCAGCATTGGAGTTCCTGTAGTTAATACTAATTAGCTTTTCTTTCTACCTAGTAATATCTATATCTAGTGCATGGGTCCGTATTCTTAATCAGACTTTTCCATTTCGACCCATTTTCGGCGTCCTCAATTTTTAAATGATTAATCTAATATATTCTTAGAGAAACCTTAGGCTAACAACATTTTAAACAGCTTAACTGTTATTGCACAAAATAATTTCTCAATTTTAATATAGAGTTTATAAGCTCCAAAATAAAATCCAATGTTAATTACAAAACACAATCTTGTTAACGAAGAACGCAAATCAATGCATAATTGAGCAGTAAATTGCATTGTTTAATAAGCCTGGTCATAGAATAAACAAAATTAATTCTCGCAGAAGCTACACTTGCTTTGCAACTGAATATTTTCATAACAACACTTGAGGTTCTTCGAGTGTTTTGCGTATACCAAACCTTATACCTTATGGTTGAGAGAAAAGAAATTTGAAAACTGTAATTCTCACGAATTATTAATGGGATCAGAATGTGCATAAAACACTAAAGAAACAATCAATTACAAAATAATTGACCCAACTCCTTTCATAAAATTTTCAGAATCATGTAGATTGAATGGGTAATTTTAAAACCTATCTTGATCCTAAATAGCAAAAAGTGACAAACAACATTTTTAAAGTTGAGCAAATACCGTTCTATTAAAAGACGTAACTAATTTAAGAAAGCGAGGAAACTAAAATTGCTTAATCCTTACTTAGAGGTATTTACTTCGCGTTGGGTTATTTATAGAGAACAAACTTGAGCCAAATAACCAATTTGTAGTAATTAGAAATCTTAGAACTATAATTTGTCTGTAGTAGACCAAACAGGCGTCAAAGATTAACAATTTAAAAGGACGAGTAAATAGTATTAAGCGGTATAATATGCAAGTATTTCTTTGGAGACAAGATAACATTAATTACAAATACAGGATGTCGCGTCAACAATTCTTACACCAGAAATAGTTAACCGCTCCATATTTTGTATTTTATCTGTATCTGCTCATATACGTCCCACTACAGGACACGAGCCTCGTCTACAATCGATAGTACGATTGAGTGGGGGGAGTTATATTTTGTATTAGAATTTAGAAATATTTCTGCATATACATTATCTTCCTAGGTACCTAGTTAGTTTGTATGAAAAGGTTTCCTTTTTAATTTTGTTTGACATAGCGACTATGTTGTGGTTTAACAACGTAAAGTTACCAGGAACGTGTATAAGCGTTTTTATTAATAGTAGTTAATTAATTAAGAGCGCTAGTTCATTTAGTACTTTTTTGTCTTTGCAATACACGTGTATTCTAAAATATGTAACATAATCTTATAAAGAGATGTACATAGCACCCAAAAATGTTTGTGTTGCAGCCGCTTATCTTAATACTTCATTCGTATATCGACAGTTTCACAATAATATATTAAATTCATTTTATCGTAAATATAATCCAGTGGAGGGTAGTTTCTCGTCGTTTGCCTCTAGCTGGGTACGTCTTTTTAGTATGAAATCTCGTGTGCGCTTCGTAAAGCATGACGCGTTTTCTGCCGCCGAGCTGGATATTCGCATGATTCGTTCGTGTATCGTGTTCGTTGGTATATCAACTATCTCGTGCAAAGTAATGTTTTGTTGGTCTATAGCCAACACCATCATCGGCGCCGACCATCCAGCTTCGAGAACAGGACTCAGCTCCGGTGAGTTACCTTGAAGTATTTACCATTCGGCTGGACAATCGTGATCGACTATCGTTTGTTCGTTTTCATATTGCCCCAGTGTGTCTTCTTATTTGGAATCGTGAAGGCAGTAGACCACTTCGTGTCATCAAAACCAATATTTTACGTGCTTTTAAAGAAATATGACAATAGTATTTTTTTATAATATCAAAGTATATATTATATTTTATAAAGGTGTGACATGTAATTCTTCTTTGCTACTATAATAATAAATACAGCATCGTCCCCACGTCTATTTTAAGGTGGTTCTTAATACCAACATTGAAATAAGCCTGCTGAATTTGACTTTAGCATAAGATAGCTTTTAAATTTGTCTTATATGTAAAATAATCTGTGGTTACAATCTGCCCGTCCATCTTTTATCAGTGTAATCCAATATTTTGATGTCCGAATAATTTCGACTCGGCCGTACTAACCGAACCTGATATGTATCCCTCCAAAACCTATTTAGTGTAGTAGATATTGCAAATGGTGCCCGTTGCTTAATTAAGTACTGGGCATAAATTAGAATACGGGATTAATTTGGTTCGGTACAGCTTCGTTTGTTCTCGGTCAATTCGTTTGAGCAAACAAATTGAGTTGTTTTCTGAGTTTAGTTGTTTTGATTTAAAAATATTTTTTTCGGGATTTGTTTTGGTCGGTGTTTTTACAAACTGTTGGAATAGCGGTTTTTGAAATGAAAATAAGAGTAGCACAATTAAACTTTTTTAGAGTAGGAAGCTATCATATGCAGGGTGTTAGTCACCTTTAGCAGGACAACTCCTCTAAAAAACCAAATCTTTGAAGATTGGAGGTGCATCTTCAGACATTAAAAATATAAGAAGAAGTAGAGAGAAAGGATTTTAACTTTCTTACGATTACAAAATACTACTTATCAGTGTATCTCACTGATGTTCAAACTGATGAAGGTGTAGTATTGTTAATATTACAGTTAGTCTATTACTATTCAGTAAATACCTCCTACATATTTTGTACACATACACCCATATTCTAAGACGTTTTCTCGACTCCACTTGACGTTACTAGAGGAAATCCGTATTCTTAGTAGAAAAAAATCTCCTCCACTCAACGTCACTCAAAAAAAATCCTGTCACGAGGAAAGGAATCAATTGTCAAACTCAAGGTACGTCGCGACCTACCTTAAGGAAGAAATAAAAGAAATAATCCTACTTTAAAATTGTAATTAAAAGAGAGAAATAAAGTTTACCTTTTAAAATTCTTAAATACCTAAATATGCCAACAATTTTTTGAGGTGGGTGCCTCTACACGATTTACACGTTTTCCTAGTGAATGATACAAACATTACTCTTTATTTCATTTAATAAAAGATTTGTGGTTTGGAAACAGTGTTTATTATTTTAAACAAGTTATTAAAGATTTCCAACAGTTCCTGTAATACTTGTACGATACTCCGTACGAATATCCCGAACGACGATTCATCCATAAGAATATCCTTCGAAATTTCCGGGTTGGATGGTATGACCCTCCTCCTGTCTGCATGCGTTTTTTTCTCCGACTCACTAAATATTTGTCTTCCAGTCACAATCCCGAAGATTTTGAGGGCAATAATTATATATTATTCTATGTAAACACTCTGACATGACATTTGACTGTCACTTTTCAAGTGATCATAGACTATTTTCAAAGGTTTTTTGTTAAATCTCTACTTTATCTATACATCAATGACGTAATTAATGACGTTTTTCCTTTACTCAACCTCACTCGAGGAACCTTCAGTAAAGGTATATTTTTAACTAAGCATACCATTTTCGAGGGTCCCTCCAATTCATTTGTAAAGTCACCTCGACTAAGATAAGGTTGAGGAAGATTGGAGGACACGTCTTAGAATACGGGTGATAGTCTATTCAGACTCGACCACTCTTAAAATTAAACAAATAATATTTTCTAAATTTAACCTCCGATTTACCCAACAATCATTATAAGTAAATCTTATTCTTAGAACACGACCACTTAGCAACCACGCAATATTTCAGCCGAGTTATTAAGGATAATTTGTACGCAAACCATCAGCTTAATAACCATAAACGTGGAAAACCAGGACAATCGATAAATCCATTACACCAACGCACGTCGAACCTCCGGGGATCCAGTAATGTCTACTCGTTCCAATTTTTTTCCACTTACACCCCCAAAATTTCTCCTCGAAGTTGTTCCGTATCCATTACACGCCTCTCGGGAGCAAAACTCTTTTATGATTGCCAAATTAAATTAACGGAACATGCTATTTTTGTATAATAGTTTCGTGGAACTGGGTAAATAAGAAACTGGGCAACGGGCGTCATAGCTTGAGTAAATACACAATTTTTTAAATTAAAATGTTTACTTAAGTAATGCTACGTTTTTAAGAATTAATGTGGTCTAAAGTGTTGGTATACAAGCAAGAAAAATTAGGGACGATGTGTTTTATTTTTAATCGGAGTAGACAGACCTTTAAGAAGTTGAGACTAATGAAAGAGCTTAGTTCTCCGTGCAGCACTATTGCAGGTTGGTGGACTTGACATGTAGAAATTCTTGTAAAGACACAGGTATGTGTTGCGCAGGTTCCCTCACGATGTTTTCCATCACCGTCGAAATGCGTGGTAAATGAATATAATACATAAAAAGTCAAAGGTGCGCCCATGGATTCTGATCCGTGACCACTGTCTCTTCAGTTGGCGCCCAGTTCATTACAAACAGACCAGCAAACGCTTTAAGAAAAGAGTTCACTGATTTTTAATCTCGTACTAATTGCAACCCAACGTTTCCAATAAAATAAAATATCTAAATATAACCAGCAAATTACATTGGGAAACCTGTAATTTCGTCCAATTTCATGTGGCGCGGCGATATTGGGAGATTCAGAAATTTAATTTGGAGCTAAGTGCTGCCGCTATTCTGGCTTCGATGTAGCAATTTATAAATGTTTGTGTTATGTTTTAATTAATTTTTTACGTATACTTGCAATATTCCTAATTAGTTCTCTATTACAAATAAATTGCTTTTAAAATATTTTTAGTTTCTGATACAAGCATGGTCATGTATGTATGTATGTATTTTCATATTGACTCAAAACATAAGAAATCTATAAACTCTGCTTATTCTAATGGATAATTAACGTCATACGCATCTGTAAATTTAATGATTTCAAACGAATGAAATACAAAGGAATTCTCTCATAATTTCAGAGTGCACATTTTCTTTATTATTTTTGTATTGTTCGCCCTAAGGACGCTCAAAAGAGCTGCATCTTGCAAAAGACATCAAAGGATTGTTCGCAAATCTATAAAATCCTATTCTTAATTGAATACTTTTAAAATGATATATATATATACTTAATCCGATAGGGATTTTGTTGAAGTTTTTGTATTGAAACATTTTATTAATATTTTTACAGCAGGTGTATCGGAAAATATTTGAACAATTTTATTTTTACCGACAATTCTTTTTGGTACCGACATCTACGCGAATTAAATCAATATTGTTGATTGAAACAAGCTTATGTTTCTTTATATATTATGTGGAGAACCCTTATCCCACTGTAGAAAGAACATGAGCTAGTCATACCTACTTCAGTTTGTTATATAGCTTTGCATTACCAACTAACAAAAGATTACTATCTCTCGTTAGTTCAAATAATTATGCTGTACTATTTTCACAGTCCTATTGTATCCTTGTTATCGTTCATAAAATTAGGCAATAAAATAACAGTAATAAAGTAGTGGCATAGTTGTATTACGGTACGGTTACAAAGCTGAGGTCTCGGGTTCGAATCCCAGGTCGGGAAAAGTGATATTGGATTTTTCTATTCATTATTAGCCCGGAGTTAGGAATTTGTGCCCGATATGGCGATAGGCTCGCCCCCTATCACATCGTGGGACAGAACATGCAAGGCAAAATGTGGGTGTCCTAGTGGCGCCTCTGCCTATCCCTGCGGGGATAAAGGCGTGAGTTTATGTATGTATGTATAAAATCACACGTTTATTCATTACTAGCGGCTCGGCCCGTCTTCGCTCGGGTGCAGATAGTTTTTGAGTCCAGTCCACATCAACAACATATTATAGTTTTCGCAACGCACGCGATGTAAATAATATTTTAGGTATTTTTTTACACCTCGGGTTATATTATTGAAATTTTAATAAGGATCCCTATTTTGTTTGAAAATAAAATATAGCATAAATTACCCGGAGATAATCTAGCTTCCCAACAGTGAAAGAATTTTTTAAATCGGTCCAGTAGTTTCGGAGCCTATTCAATGCAAACAAACAAACAATCAAATCTTTCTTCTTTATAATATTACTATAAATAAATATATTTTAAGACCCTCGTAAAGAACCAATAAACTTTCTGTCATAGCTTTTCCAAACAAAATATAAGCGAATACGTTAAGTAAATCACCATTGCTAACGTGGAATTAGAAAAAGTTTCAGTTTGAAGTTTAAACGAGTAACATTAATTAAAATCTAAAAATAAACTTAATTCTATCAAGGGCGTGAAACACGACGGCAGACAAGTTTGCGACACCAAATTAAAGTTAGTACTGAAACCCTACTACGAAAACTTTATTAGTCTTTAGTCCATTTATGTAAGTACTTCTAATGTCAAACTATTATTTGTGGTAGAGTCATAATCTAGTTGCTTTGGAGTACTGTATAAAATGGACGCCTCAAACAGGCTGCTACCTTTACCTCGCAGAAAATGGATGTACAGAGGCAGTTTCAACTGTGACCTTTTACCAAACCGGTTTAGCAACAAAACAACAGACAAATTATTTTCTATTTGAATCGGTGGTTTCTGAGAAGCGCTTTCAAACAATCGTACTCTTCAGGAGGCATGCTGATTGTACAGGCGGCGCTTTCGGAAATTGCCGAATTGGCGTGTAATTACAGCTTACATTCAGAAATATCGTAGTAAACAGGATTTACTCCATCTACGCCATTTGGTTCGAGGGCGGCATAAGTAGATCAACGTTTATTTTGTATTAAGTGTGCGTTCTGTATTGTCAAATGTAATAGGTATTTACGTGAAAATAGGATTTTCTTAAACATTTTTGATTGTCTTAGAACATAGTAACATAATATGTATATTAGTATAGATATTAAAAAGCTTATAAATAATTGGGATTATTTGTCAAAAATGGCTTAGACACAACACATTCTAAATGGAACAGACCCACAAAGTGTTTTGTTAATTCGGTAAGACTATTAGCTACCACTAAATATAGAATTTTAATGACGCCTGTGACCACCCTCGCAATTTTTATGCACGTCAATACACCTTCTGACGTCAGCGGTGACGTCACAGCATGCGCTCGCCATATGAATCCAAGAAACACTCAATTATTTACGCCCCCGTAAAATGCGCAGTAAATGTTCTTACCTTTGTATCACTGTATGTAATTTCTTTTTATAATGACTTGTAACGCATTGGTTTCTTCATTTATGTAGCAGAATCCAAAAACGAGGGCCTTGCAAGCTAAAATAAGACAGAGTACCTACAGTAAGACTAAAAAACCCAGTAAAATGTTGCGGGCGCTTATTAGCAACTGTAAAGCCGTTCTCGTAAAGGAAATTAACGCAATACAAAAAGTTGCCAGCCATTAAAAAAGTAGGATGAGAAAGAGAAAAGAGGAAAGAACTGTTGAGTATTTTATTAATAAAATAAATTAACCGTTACTTCATGTCTGCCAATATACACAAAAAGACAAGGCAATGTTAAAACAATGGAAAAAGTTATATTTTCGTTCAAAATACACCAATTAATGTTATTTGATACCTGTGATAGGGTATAATACTGCCAATCAATGCTGCCAATAGCGAGCTGCAAACCAAAAGGACGGAATTTCATGCCTTCCAACTAATGAAGATCCTCATAAAAAAATATAATAACAGAATTTAAAACACTTTTCTTGAAAATATATTTCTTACCAGTACATTTTGTAATGAACTGTTTCTTTCTACATTTTTGAAACGAAAATGGAGATGACATATTATTTGTTATAGTACACGCGTGAAAATTTAAAAGACTAGATTACGTGGGTTTCTTTTCGTAACAACTAAAAATAATTACCTTTTATAGCGTTCCCTCGCGATCGTGCTCTTTACTACGCGACAGCCTTTATCCTAGTTTTAATGATTCATTACCTTTTTTCTTGTGCCACGTAATCAAACTCATTTCTTAAAAAAGCTTCCGTTAATAAATACAACCTCACTTATTTTAAGGGAAAGTACGTTATCCATAAACTGGGCACACTAGCATAATTGAAAATGAAATGAAAGTAATTTATTGAACCCATGAAATGTCATACATTATTTAGATTGAGTCACTTTTTTCCACTACCACCCGGTTCACAAGGCTGTTTCCAGAGAAGAACGGGCAAGAAACTCTAGCGTTGCTCTTTTCAAAACAAGTTTACAGTACAGTGATTATACAGGAGTCGCAGCCCAGTTGAACTCATATCAGTTCTAAATAACTTAGAATAATTGATTAATAATAATATTGGTCAATTGACTCGATTGTCAAGAAATGATTATGTTGTCAGTATTCTATTTCGGCTTAACGATTCATTATAGTCATTTCGCCATTATAAAATTATTTTTTGTAGTAGACCTCCAGTCGCGTTGTGAGCTATGCACTTTCATATATATCTACAAGAATGCCTTTGCAAGAATCCAGAGGCCAATAAACCCTTTAATTTAATTTCACAAATGCTTGTAGAAATAAAATCGGCTGCTAGCTGCCACTGAAAAAGACACGCCGGCCATTTGTTCAATTAACTTATCTCGCTTACCATTACTTTGTACCATTACTTTTTAAATTATTGTCTACTTTTTTTCGTTTTTTTTTAAATAATGATAAGTATTATTATCACTAAGATGTTCAAGTCTTACGTTTGAAATTTTTACTCTTGGCTGTCAATTAAGGTCAACTCACATAAGCGCAGAGTGAAAATGACCTTGTCTCTCTGACTCTTAACTCTCTCGCTTCTCCTATATGTCGACACGTAATTCAAGTTATAATAAAGTATAATATTCGCTGTTTACGACTGTATTGCTTTCCTTAAAATTCACCATCAAAACACTAAGAAAATCATAAAATTTGTGCACCTGATATTTTTACAGAAATGATGATGAACCTTTAACTTTGGGGTGGCTTTTCACCATTATAACGCCATTCCATTGACTCCCATTTGCGTTCTGGATCATTATACAAGATCATAGTAAAATTAGCATATTAAGAGGTGATTTAAGACTAGTCGTTCGATAAAATTGTTTGGTTTTCTCCAAAACGATCAATAAACTCGGAATCGCACTCACTTCTGTCCTTGCACGGTTAAAAGAAGTTTCGAGTGACATGTTTTACAATTTATTTGAAGTTGTGTTTATAAGGAATGGAATTTGATACTAGGAATATCAAATATGTATTTTGTTGCACATGCATTTTTATTTTTAAAAAGAAACCCTATCGTATATCTGTGGGCCAACATTGGCTAGATCGTCTGTTCACCTTGTACGCAGACGACTGCGTCTTCGCTTGCCAGCGATGGTTAACATAGCAACGTCACATATTTCTAACGTAGATAAGTATATTTAGTTTTCATTTTATACCTTAAAAAACGTCAAGCACTACTAAACGTTAACACAAAACCTGTAACATATTGTTAGCATTAACACCCCTTCTCAAATACGAGTATAGATGTTGTACTGCAATATCGTTTGGTATTCACTAAGAGAAGCTGTAATTTAAAGGTACCTACTGACACCAGTTTCGCCCATAAAAACACCGCGGTACACCCGGTGTAATCTCCCATAAATATTTATTCCAGAGATGTGAAAATAAACCATCGTACACACGAACGCTATAGATATTGAACTAATTTGTGGACTGTATTCCTGCAGCACAAAGATGATGATTGCTTACTAATGTTTTATATGGAATGGTTGTTTACATATATTTAAAAAATAAATATGCCTATGTATGTTCATAAAGAGAGGTAGAGTCTCGCTAGTTTCCTCGTACTATTATTATTGAAATTGACTGACTTGACGCATTACTACTATTGTCTCCATGTCTCACAGAAAACTGACGTGACCTGACAGCTCGTCATGGTCAGCTCGGCAAAGGGCCACAGGCTCAGTAACTATTTTCTCCATCCTTCTCTTTCATTGCGCATTTTACGAGGCTACGCACCTTCCTATCGGATGAGCTATTAGCTTACTTACCAGATCTATACAACGACAAAATACATATTCTTAATATTAAAAGATCATCTGACTCTAAAGTCTGTATGTCCCCAAGCACTCTACATGTGTCTCACGTGTCCACAGAGACATAGTCCGACGAACCGTCGCTTTATAATGTGAAAACGAAAAATTACACGAAACACCCATCCCATGCATATTCATGCGAAGTAACACGACTCATGAATGGGTAATTAATCTCAGATTGTTTTAAGCAGCTTTGGAAAATACTTTCAGAGTACAAAGACTGAAAAAATAACATTGAGTTAGTTTTCTCACACCCACTTATAATTCTATGTTCATAAATTATATTAGCTTATTATTTTTAGACTAAATTGTAGATTTAGACTAAAATATCCTATAATTCAAAAGAAATATACGAACTCAATTGCGACTGACTTGTCGACAAACACCACAGGGAATCATTCTTCATCGCAGGGTTAGAAAACATGTAAATAGCCATCCTAGTGCCCAACCTACAAAGGTTACTAAAAGCTTTCAATACACTAACCCTTTTGACAAATATGAAAAAGGAACAAGATTCCCCCAGGGTCCCAACTACGAGTAAAGTAAGCCTGTTTGACATCCGCAAGGCCTCAGGGAATTTCACAAGTTCGTACCGAGCTTGTACAATAACGTTAGCAACTTTAACAAAAATTGACAGCAGAATGGCAAGTTTTATCGGAGGCACGTAATGTAAAGTTATTGTTTATTTATTTGGAAACGTTCGGAAGTTGTAAGTAGTTAATAATACTAATGTTACTCGATGAGGCCCTATTGCTGGAGTAAACAAAAATGAGCTAAGAAACGGTATTACTTGTTCGATTGACAAAAACTAAATTAATAAAGGATCAAATTCGGTGAATAATGCAGGTCTAAACTTCTGATCGAAAAATGTATTAGTCCTTTGCTGTGGATACTAAAAACTACAGGAGACTTTTCGGTTTCAGTACATTCAAATCTGAAACAAATGTTACTTGTTCACCCTAACATTAACTTTACTTGATTCAAGGATGTATCTATGTATTATGTACATACATGTGTAAATGAATTGTTACAACTGGCTGAACATGACAACCGCAAGAGATGTGATTTTAGAAATTCTCGTCTCTGAGATTGTCCTGCTCAATTCTCCGTTATGTGCTGTTGCCTGAAATTACTTTTGCATATTGTATCTATTTTGTGATATTTTTTATATTTTTTATATAAGCATATAAACGCGGTTGATAACAGACTTTATTTCTTTTATATATATTATATAATCTTATAGACGCTGTTAAGTGCGAAGTACCTGGTATATCCTTACTAAATAGAAAACCACTTCACGCACATAAAAACAAGACGGAATAATAAGTTTTATTTTCTATAAACTTTATATAGAAATATAATATTATGAATGTGTAAAATACGAGTATTGTGTTTTCAAAGGTATTTTTGAAAGGTGGAAATGCAAAGCATTTTATAGTTTTCTTTACATTAATATCCTTCAAAGTTAAACCGAGCGATAACAAACAATAGGGATTACAATCCCGAATTTCCTGGACAAATTCATTAAAAGAAGAAAAAAGATAATTACAATGTAAAAAGGTAAAGCTTCCTAATAACCCTAGCACGAGTATTAATTACCTAACCAAGGGAAATTTACCGATACAAATTGTAAGGTAGTGCCTGGGGGACGTCTGTACGTACATCTCGGGCCGAGATTCAATTTACAATGCGCGACAGCTCACAAAATTAGTTTTATCTTTCGTAGTTTATGATTCATGTAGGGGAATTGAATTTCTCACCCTGTTTAGAGAATATGAGATTGTCACTTGTATTTTGTCACGTCTAACATTATCATCATCACAGCCTAAACAGCTCCAGACATAGAAAATGCTGAAACGTATTTCCACGTGGTAGTAAACCTACACGTAACTTTTAAATCCTATCATTAAAATTTAGATGGTTGCTTTACTACAACAAAACACTTGATTTCAAACTGTCTTACATAAATACTGCGTGGCATCAGATAATAGATGTTAAGACTAGAATGAGTTGTGTAAAATGTCTTTCAAAATTACTGAATTCGCATTATTTACAAAACAAAAAGACTAAGGACCGAAGAAACATCTACTTAAACTACGCTTCCTCCGGTTTAATACGTTTCTTCCATTAGTTTAATACTTCTGTAAATTGAGTATAAAAGCTAACTATTTACCTGATGCCTCAGTAAATTGGCATCGTAACGCCGTCGTAGAATATAAATAATTTTAATCACCTTTAGAAAATTAATAGTTGAATTTGAGCCTGCTTTAATTTCAATCCGTACGGTCAAATAAAATTTCACAATTCCGTTGTTTATTACAATTTAATAAATTTATGTTCATCAGATTCAACTGAAGTAATTATAACTTATACTTAAGAGGTAGTTTTTGACCATATGGCCTAACCACTCTCAATCGTACTCTCGATTGTGGAGTGGACCAGTACCTGCAGTGAGACGTGTTTGGTCTGATATAAAGAGGTAATTTTTATTATTTTCTTCTATTTTCAAGTAGTTTATAGCAGTGATTTTGGGCTTATTAACATTTTATAGCAGTTATTTCTATAAAATGTTAATAAGCCTAATCTAATAATATTTATTGTTTATTGATAATAGGCGGTGCAAAACTAGGGTTAACGGCTTCTAAAAATTTTATTAGAATACATGCAATTTTGTGGCTGGATTAAACCCGCAGCCTTAACCTTTAACTCGTTTGATTCTAAATTAATATTTTCACCTTGGTAGAAGAAAGTCAATTACGATATTGGAGTAAGAACAATAACAGAGTATAGTAAGTGGGTTCTTTATGAATATATATTACATAATTTGGGCATAAGTTGTCAGTTATTTCGATTCGATGGTAAAATGGAATATTGGATGTTGTAATAAAAATGATTGAGCCTGTAGATAAGTGCTTTATTCATTCGCATTTATTGATAAAACCTTGAACGCCATCTATTAAGTAGATTGTATATTAATCTTATAATTATGTAATAACTATCACACTTATTTAAGTTTTAACCGCATTATCGTCAGATTTAAAAGTGATCAAAAACATCGTTTAATTCCAGGTGTATAAAGGCGCAATTGGCCAGTTTGGTAAACTAACATTATAGAATTACCTACGTTGGAACCAATTGCCTAACTTTGACATCTATATTTATTTTAATTTTATTTATTAACTGGGAAAAGGACCGATAGCTGGGAAAAAGACGCTTACTTGATGTCATAGCCTAAATGACTCTAGCATTGACTGGGGAGTAAGGCAAGCTAAAAAGAATGATGGACCAAAACCTAACCATTCCCGAAACGCTGCATTTAAAAAATAAGATGTGACGTTTACCTCGCAATCATTTCCATAGTTTAAAACTTTTCAATCCATTGCAAAAAAAAATTGGAATTGTGAAATTCTACAGATATTATTCGAATTTGCTGACATAATTCTTGTTAATACTTCTGAAATTTGGATTTTTATTATTGGATTTACACATGACTTGGGCAATTACCTAGGTTGTTAGAATGAACCTACCTTACAAAACGTCTAGGCAATTACGCAGGAGTTCGATAGAACTCACTGGCTAGGTTGTGACTTATATACCATACCTACGTATATTTAATCTAACCCAAGGATACTTTGAGCTATGAGATAAAACTTACCTAATTACAAGATGCTAAGTTCCATCTTCTATTGCAAATTAATAAATTTTTGAAATAAAAATCGTTTACATACAACGATTTTTAATTCGTGTCAGTATCAACTCGTTTGTTCTCGACACGACACTACGTTCCTAATCTGTATTCTTAAAACCTACTTAAAAAATATCTAAATTGTATAAACAATAAAGTATAACAATGAACTTAGCAAAATGTTTTTCAAACTCAATCATTCACATAAACCCCAGAAGATCTGAAAGTGCTTCGAGAGTAAAATGTCATTGCATTCATAAGTTATGATGCATAACACTGTTATTGAATGCTTTTTATAACAAGATTTTCTAATACTATTTTAAGACTTGCACTTACATAAAGATTTTTATATAACACTAGGTTTTACTCGTGGCTTCGTCTGTGCCTTACGCTCCAAAGTTGTCTTATATTAACTTTTATTTTGTCTGAATAAATGTAACTAAACTTTTAGACTATTACGAGGTTTTCGCAATGTTGTATGATGATCGTTATCTGAATATCTACCATTACCTTACCATTACCTTTTGGGTCTATGTCAAATTGATTTATAGTGACTGCAAAGTCTAGAGATCTATTTCTTTGTATAGAATATTTACCTTTGCGCGAGATTCTGTCTAGGCAACTCTTTAAGCTTAAACGAACAAACAGTATTTCAGGTTAATAATATTAGTACAATATTAAGGAAAATGGGAGACGTGACTGGACTTGCTTAAGTGTCAGTGACTCCGAAGAGCTTGCAGTTTACGCCGAGTTTCAAGCGATAAGCTCTTGATATAATAACTCTTTGCTCTTTAGTAATTGTCCATGGTTTCATATTTTAAACCATAAATGCTGGCTGAATTTTAAGACGCGCAAAGTTTTTATATTAGCTTATGGGTTGTATGTTAATATAGTAAGCTATTTTATTTCAGCGACTAAACATTTTTAAGTTTTAATTTTAACTCTCAAATATTTTTAGTGTTCATGAAAATGTCGGTGCTTATACTTTTTTCTGAAAATTGGAAAACTAATTTGAAAATCATTGTTGAGGCTATTGTACATAATATTAATATAATTAAATACAGTTTGAGACAAGGTTGATAGCCAGAAATATACATGGATGCGAAACTAAAACTTCAAGCCGTCCAGACAGAAATTAAAGTTTATTCTCACAATAGAGCCAAATTCCTACCAAATGAGACATCTAAAGAACCTGTAATGTAATAAGTGAAATTTCAAAATACTCCAAACTTATTTAATTTAACCAAAGCGAAGGACTGCATATTTTGCTCTCACTTCACAATTGAATATACAAAACTTTTGAATGCAATTTAGCAACAATCTTTTGGATTTTGGTCCTGATAGAGAAAAACTTTATTGTGAAGAAAAATACATTGGGATACGAAAGTATTAAGTATATAATATCATGTATTTATTTCAGATAGGTACATACTGTAGTATTGTTATTATTAGCGAATAAAATAACATAGGTGAATTAAATATACAGGGTATATCAAGACCGCGACCAAAAACGAAGCCAGGTGGTAGTATTAGTGACTTCAGACACAATGCAAGTAAAAACTTCGCAAAAAAATCGACAACCTTTTTTTGTTATTTTTTACTTATCGTCGTATTTAGGACAAAGTGAAACAATTATCCTAAGTATATGGTGTAGTACATACGCTAAAAAATCCTCCTAAAATAGTAGTTTCAGCACAAATTATCAAGTTGTAAAGCAATGCCCAACGATTAATCTTTTAAAAAAATTTAATTTATGTAATGTACAGCCCCGGCGCGCGATTTTGTATCTCATAACCGAGTACCTTGTTTCAATATATCATCAAAGAAAATTGAAAATGTGACGGCTGTCGTTAACGTGAAAAAGCACCTCACTAAAACATTTTTAAACATTTTCATATTTTGAAACTTCATTTATATCAGTCCATATCTATATGTTCCACTTCAAAAATAGTATCGCAAATTAAAAAAAAACAAAACATAACGGCACAGAAAAGAACTATTCCTATTCCTGATAGTTCTCAAGTATTTTCAACAGCCTTTTTAGTTTTTAATTGTGTACCTTCGGCCCTAAAACACGCTCTACATTTCCTTAAAAAGATGTTTTTAACAATGTCGGACATCCTTGTCCACTTTTTTGATTTGCTGCCTCATTTATTTGCCATTTGACCTGTCCTTCTTCAAACGAGGCTTAAAGAGAGTACTCTCCTTAAGGTAGGCAGCGACTTTGTTGTGCTGGACCCCTGGCACTGCGAAGGTCTATGGGCAGCGGTAGCCGCTTACCATCAGGCGGGCCGCTAGCTTGCCTATAACGGCAATAAAAATAAAATTAAGTCATCTAAGATTATTAATTACCTATTCCTAATATTAATCACTGCAACACACCAATGAAATAATAAATTATAACAATCATTAGTCATATTGCCACAAAGCGTTGGTTATAGCAGATTTTTCTTTATTTTCTCTAATAATGCTGTAATTTCAGAACTGTCACGGATAGGCCTTTGTTTGTCTGTGCTGTTAAAATTTGATCATGCTTCGTTTGCCTTGTCATCGTCGAGTTTTCGGAGCTAGCTTTGAGAAAAGCTTAATAAATAAAATAACATGATCAATTAAGGGCCTGTTGCCGCGCGTGACTACATCACGTAGCGAGCGAGCTGATTGGCCGAACATGACGCCATCTGCGCGCGCGCCAATAAGGACGCTGCTGCGGGCTGCGACGCAACCAAGGGACGCGCTAATTGGTCTTCATGGTGCGGCATTGTGCGCTCAAGTGAGCTAATACCACGTTTAAATTAATTTCCAGCAGTGTTGCCAACTTAGTGGATTTTCCACTAAAACTGGTGGTTTTAACCCCCTATTTAGTGGCGAAATATTGGTTTTAGTGGCTAGTGGATTTTCCTAGTGGTTTAGGAAAATTCAATTTTAATAACAAATAAGTGTAGAACATGCACTTAATCACAATAAAGAACCATTAGTTGAAATAATGGCTCAGTTCAATAAAAGTGCAGAATATATAGCGAGAGTCGATGATCAGTGGCATCAAATTCATTTATTGAAATGGAATGAGACAAAAACACGAAAATATTTTGGAATGAAGTATTGCATTTCAAAGATGCTCAAGGAGAATCTAGGTTTGAGGAATTAGCGACTTTTGCTATTACTCTTCTAATACTGCCTCATTCCAATGCCGATGTTGAGAGACTATTTAGTAGTATGAATATAATAAAAAACAAGCAGCGAAATCGAATGAATTTAAAACTCTTAACTGCTATATTAAGAATACGTTGTGTTTTGAGGTTGGAAGGAAAATGCTGCAATAATTATGAAATACCAATAAGCGTTGTAAAACAAATCGGCACTAAAGAATCATATAAATCAGATCTCGTCGATGATGGTGCAAACAGCAATGATTTTTCTGAAGGCGAATTTATTTAAAGTACTTATTTACCTGTTATCATTTCATATTGTGTATGTTGATATATATAATAATGTAAATTTACCTACGAATGGTAGGTAAGTTGTTAATTTTTGACATACTATTAAAGGAAACTAATGACACTTACTTATTTTATTTTGTAAAACAACATTTTTTTAGTGGAAAATTCGGCGATTATATGTGCGGGATTTTTTTTATTTAGTGGTTTTCTGGTGGTTTTAAAAGTTGACTCTGGTGGTAAGCTTCTACAACTGTTGGCAACACTGATTTCCAGTGCTTGGCCATATTAATGCGTGCTATGGGTCGCGGGTGGTGAGTGCATGTGCTTCAGCCTTCAGCTCAAACCGTAAGTACTTACCCTAGGCTTTATATCCTACATTCCCAAAATGGCTACATCGGATGTTAAAGTGGATGTTATATTGAAAGAATTAAGAAAAAAGCGGGGTTATATAAAATGCCGTCTCACTCAATTTAAAAAATGTGTGAAATCGTTTGAGGGTGTCGAGTTGTCAATTCATAAACAAGCGGAGTTAAAATTACGTGTAGCCGGGTCTCAAAGCTTACTCAATGATTTTAATAGTGTTCAAGCGCAAATAGAGGAGTATAGTGAGGAGTCCGATATCCAGGTCCAGGTAGAGGCACGCGAGGAATTTGAAAAGGAATACTATGAGACCTTATCCATAGCAGAATGTTTAACTGCGCCGGAGGCAGGGTGCACAAGTTCAAATAGAAATGGTAGCGTTAAGTTACCTACTATTTCCATACCGAATTTCGACGGTTCATATGAACTTTGGCTAGAGTTTCGCGACACCTTTTTGTCTTTAGTGCACAATTGTAGTAGCATATCACACATACAAAAGTTTCATTATTTAAAATCATCATTGAAAGGTAATGCCAGATCAGTAATCGAATCCTTAGAATTTACCGCAGATAATTATCAAGTTGCTTGGGAATTATTGACCAATAGATACGATAACACAAAGATTTTAGTGCACAATCATGTGAAATCAATTTTCACGATTCAACCATTACACAAGGAATCCCCGGCGCACTTACGCAGACTCATAGACACAGTGTTAAGGAATTTACGTGCTCTTAAATTGTTGGGTCAACCCACAGATTATTGGGATACATTAATTATTTATATAATAAATACAAAATTAGATCCTATTTCTGAGCGCGAGTGGGAGCAATATAAACGAGTGACGTTAAACACCGATAACAATTCCAAGTCATCAGTTAAGCTTAACGACTTGTTAGAATTTTTGAAGGGCAGAGCTGATATTTTAGAAACTCTGCTCGCTTCACAAAAGAATCCAAATGCTTTCAAGGATACTAAGAACCGAGCGAATAACGGATTTACTTCTTCAAAGGTTCAGTGTAATGTAGTATCAGCTAAAAATAAATTACAAATGAAAAACACCCGCTACTATAAATCTTGTATATTATGTAATACATCACACCCACTGTATTCATGTCAAAAGTTTCTCGAAATGAGTTTACAGGGCAGATTAAAATTCGTCAAAGATAATCAGTTATATATGAATTGTATGCGTTCCGGGCATAATATTGACAGTTGTGTTTTCGGGCCATGCAGAAAATGTGATCAGAAACACAATTCGTTGCTTTGTGATTTAATGAACAATAAAGTAAATAACAATAAACAATCATCTATGCCCGAGACGGACATGCAAACTGGAAGCTTTAGTCATGATACTTATTTAGATAATACGCATGTTAAGACATTACAAGCACATTCTACTCATAATAGCACAGGTGATAAAAATGCACATGTTTCACAACCGGTTCTGTTATCTACAGCTATAGTGAAAATTCTCGCTCTCGGGTGTGTATCTTCAAGCGCGCGCAATTCTCGACTGTGGCAGTGAACGTTCATTTATTACGCAATCATTAAGTAAAAAATTAAATTCACACATAATACAGTCCACTCATAAGATTCACGGCGTAGGTAACTCGATAACGCAGAGCACGAAATCCTGTGTTATCGACTTACAATCATGTAACAGTAATTACACTGCACGTGTTCATTGTTTAATTTTGCCACAAATAACTTCAACATTACCAATGACCGCTTTGTATTTTAATTTTGATTTTCCTCATAATATTGTTCGTGCAGACCCGTCATTTTATGAAAATCAGCCAATTGATTTATTGATAGGCGCGGATCTATTCTGGGATTTGATTAAAGATGGCAAAATGCGTCTTAAATCAGGCCCTTTCCTTCAGAATACGCATTTAGGTTGGATAGTGTCGGGAACAATTCATTCCATTACGCACAAACAATTTCGACATTCCAATTGTAATTGTACGCAATCTATTGACGGTAATGAATCTATTGATCAATTATTACGCAAGTTTTGGGAATTAGAGGAATTACCAAATTATTACCAAAATGAAAAGGGCAGCGAAGAAGAGCGTGCTTGTGAGGAGCATTTTATTCGCACATTGAAGCGGAATGCAGACGGGCGGTTCATAGTTCGATTCCCCTATAAGCAGTCCACCAAGCTATTAGGTGATACTCGCGCAAAAGCTGAACGGCGTTTCTTTGCGTTAGAAAAACGATTACAACGTAATCCTAGTTACAAACGTTTGTACAGTGACTTTATACGCGAATATATTGACCTCGGTCATATGAGTCTTGTGCAGGATAATAAATATAGTTCATCGCATTATATATTACCACATCATGGGGTATTTAGAGAACATTCTACGACCACGAAATTACGAGTTGTGTTCGATGCTAGTATGCCTTCCAGTACTGGTATATCATTAAATGATTTACAGATGGTCGGCTCAGCAATACAAGGTGACCTGATAGGAATTTTACTGAGGTTCCGCGAAAACAGATACGTAGCGTCCGCGGACATAGAAAAAATGTACCGACAAATATTAATAGCGGAGGATCAACGCGATTACCAGCTCATATTATGGCGTAATGACCCCAGTGACCCTTTGAGTCTATATCGTTTAAATACAGTAACGTACGGCACTGCTTCTGCTCCATTTCTGAGTTGTAGATGTTTAAAACAATAATTATCACAAGAATGTCGAATTTCGAATGTTAAGGAAAACATTAACAATAACTTTTATGTAGACGACTTGATTTGTGGTGCCGACAGTATTTTAGAATTAAACGAAATTTGTGAAGGCATTACTGAAGTATTAAAATCCGCTTGTTTTGTTTTGCGTAAATGGATTTTTAATTTTGATCGCGTAAACCATAACGATATTCCAGACATTACAAAAATGTTTACATCGCACAATGAGGTTCAAAATAAAACTTTAGGTATTGGATGGAATAATAAATCCGATGAGTTAAGATTTTATACACAAATTCATAATAACGGTAATAATGTTTTAACAAAACGTATTATTTTATCAAGTGCATCGCAAATTTATGATCCTTTAGGGCTTGTTAGTCCGGCAATCACCATAGCCAAGGCATTGTTACAAAAATGTTGGTTATTAAAGCTTCAATGGGATGAACCAGTTCCGCGTGATATCACTCAAGTATGGCATCGATTTATCAATTGCCTGTCGTCACTTACTAGCCTACGAATACCGCGCTATGCTATGTGTAGCAACCCTGTATGCATAGAGCTACACATATTCACCGATGCGTCGCAGATAGCTTATGGCGCTTGCGCTTATCTTCGAACGATTTCTATTAATTCAATAGTCACTACAAATTTATTGTGTGCAAAGGGCAAGGTGGCGCCTGTGAAGCCTACCACTATTCCCAGGTTGGAATTATGCGGGGCTTTGTTAGGTGCAAGGTTATATGCAAAGATAAGTCAATCTTTGCGGTCTAAACTGAATAATGTCGTATTCTGGACAGATTCCACAATCGTATTGGGTTGGTTAGGTATGCCGACTAATTTACTAAAAACCTTCGTTCAAAACAGAATTGCGGAAATTCATAGTTTGACACAAGACAAACCGTGGCGTCACATATCCGGGAAGCAAAACCCAGCCGACATAGTGTCGCGCGGACAAAATGTCGATGCGCTTATTGAGTCACAATTATGGTGGAAAGGTCCACAGTTTTTGCAAAACTTAGATATTAATCTATCTTATTCATCTAGTGTAAGTGATATCTGTGGTAGTTTACCTGAATTAAAGTCGACTGTTACTTGCCACGTAGCTAACGAGCCAAGCAATATTGTTTTATTTCCTTTCTTGCGATTTTCTAATTACATGAGAATGAAGCGAGCGATGGCTTTTGTATTACGTTTTATATATAATGCGCGCAATAAGATAAACAGAAAAGTGGGCATGTTTTCAGTTGACGAACTCAATCAGTCTGAAATCACATTAGCTAGGTTAAGTCAACAAGAGTCTTACCATAATTTATACGAATCTTTCATTCAAAACAAAGGTACTGTATGTGATTCGCAGTTCTCAAAATTACATTTATTTGTCGATTCTAACAAACTTATTAGAGTTGGAGGTCGCATTCAATATTGTACTGAATTTGATTTTGAAAAGCGACATCCTATATTATTAAATAGTAAACATCATTTTACAATTATATTATTTCGATATGTACATCGGCAGACGTTGCATGCTGCACCACAACTCCTTTTGTTTACGTTGCGAGAACGATGGTGGCCTATTGGTGGGAGAAACCTCGCAAGAAAAGTAGTGCACGATTGCATGAAATGTGCCAAATTGTGTGCTAAGCCCCCCAATCCCATTATGGGAAACCTACCACGCGAGCGACTTTTACCGGGTTTTCCTTTCTTACGCTCTGGCGTGGACTATGCTGGACCATTATACAGGGTATATCAAGACCGCGACCGAAAACGAAGCCAGGTGGTAGTATTAGTGATATCAAACACAATGCAAGTAAGAATTTGACAAAAAAAATCGCCAATTTTTTTTTTGTATTTTTTACTTATCGTCATATTTAAGTGATAAATATATCGGTTTTTTTTTTAATGGACAATGTTACTAGGTATGCCAAATCGCTTGAAATGTTGTCTCAGTAAAGCCTATATGTATACAAACACACTAGTTTTTGTTGTAGTCAAAAATACCTAGTAGTTTTGATTTTATACGTATTCAAAGTTTTGAAATATATCGAGTCCCGCTACAGTCACGTGATCGCTTGTGACGTCATTTCACAACGCGCCGCACGGGCCACGACTCGCTTCGTATCAAATCGCCAGCGATTATAGTAGTTGTAATAGCTTGCGCAGTGTTTTATTGTTGGTTTTCGTTCGCGTATTAAGTTAATAGTTTAATAATAGTAAATATTATTCGATTAATAAAATGGATGAAGGATTCGAAAAAGGGCAATCGGATAATCTACCTAAAATAGATGGATTAATGGTTGCGCATTACTTATCAACAAATAGTGATTTCGTTGCCGCCCAAATGCGAGGAATAAAAATGCAACGGTATGTGAAATTTCCGTGTTACTACTTATGCTTAATAGTTTCTGTTCTAAATTGTTTTATCAAAACAAAATACCCAACTAATGTCGTAATGGAAGAATGTAACTGAAATAGTAGAACTACCTACCTACCATTAAATTTGTAAGTTAAAGACAACAAATATGTATGTATGTATGTATTATAGTTTTGTAGCTATTGGTAGGCACGTATGTATAATATATGTAGGTAACGCTCTTCTTAGTAAATTTAAATGAATACATACATACCTATATTGATTTGGTAGTTGTGTTTTTGCATTTAGGCACAACACATGATTTCCTAGTATTTGGATTGGACATTGTTAAAAGTCCAGTTAAATATTATAGTACTCTGTGGGTATAAATCATAGATATAATAAAATAACAAGATTGCGCACTTAACAATAATGTATGTGCAAATATAAACCTTGTGTCCAATGCATAAAAACTATATTCAACTGCATTTTTACGCAAGCGAATTTCGGTCCTGACTTTCTCGCTCTGGCATAAGGTAAAGCTATCTCTGTCTAAGTATACCAATTATATTTTCTTTCAACGTAGTAGAAAGTACAATATACTTTCTAAAATTCAAATAATCTTTTAAGCGTGATTTCTTACCTACATTAATAAGTAATTTAGTGTTTGATAAGTTTATAATTCATAAGTAAGTTTTCTGTCATATTTCGTAATTCGTCATTGTTTCTACCATATTTCTACTAACAATATAGTAGATTTATATATTGATTATTGGCAACACTACTAAATTGTAAACATTTTGTTAAGAGGTTATGTTACAACCGAATCTAAAATCCCACACAAAATAATAACACGTTGCTTGGATAAGTTAGTTTATTTTTAAAATGGTGCAAAGTTGTTGTGTGAATTCGTGCCATAATGAATTTCGCCCCGATTCCGGAATTTCGTTTCATAGGTAAGCAATTTTGTTTGTTTATATTATGGCTTTAATATGCTGTCCACAATTTGTGTAGGAAAATCGAAACAAAATCTTTTATCTAGTAAAAAGCCACTAAAATATTTTTTACCCTACAAATGCTCTCAAGACAATTTAGAAATGTTTTTCTCATGTATAAGAGCTCAAGGGCGCGGTAATAATAATCCAAGTGCATTAGAATTTAGATATAGAATAAGAAAGTTAATGTATAGAAATAGTATAAGACCATCAATACATGCGAATTGTACGGACGATTCGTTTGAATTAACTCCCATTTTAGAATATAGAACTGCAAAAAGAAGCTTCCTTCCAACATCGAGCGATACAATAGAAGATTCCATGCAGTTTGCTGCTCTAATTAAAAATTTGGAAAACTCGGTTCTGTCGGAGTATAAAAATAACATTGTTTATTTTATAGCCGGATTCGTAGTAAGAAAAATAATTGATAAGTTGTCGTGTAAGTTTTGTCATGCTGTTTTACTTAAAGAAAATAATATTGAACACGATTATATTATTGATGTTAGTCATTTTTCGGCATTCACGGCATTCATAGATAAAGGTGGATTATTATATGTTTCAAAATTTGCGTTCGAGGTATTAAAAGAAACAAAACATTTTTGTAGTTGTATCGAAATATCAAAAGTCGGTAGAAAGAAAAAGAATTATTATGATACTCACACAACTCTTTTATACAAAATTGTGAAAACTTATAAATCCTCCACACCCTTTACAATGTTTTAATGTAGAAGAAAACCACGAGATGCAACTGGTAAAATCAATAGCAAATTGTTATTTAAGTTTCCGTTTGCCCCATCATTCTAGGTTACAAACATTTAGAGCGCTAGGCAACAACATTGGATTAAGGCAAAAATTAAATAAAACTATCCTTTTTAGCAATTGCTGAGCAGATGGTTATATCATTTTTTATTATTATTCGTTTACAACTGGTATGAGCCTAAAAACTTTTCGGTTTTCGTCTATGTCTATTTCTTAAATTAGGTGAGATTCACCACCATCCGAAACAGTTAGCTACCGTGGGTAAATCTTTGTTTCAGAGAGCACAAGGAATCTGTGACGAGAAACACCTGGCAACTGAGCTGCAACACGTCAAGCAAGTACTGCGAGACAACAAGCTCCAAATTCCACGCCGCCGTCACAGAAACCGAGTGAAACCAGCCACAGTTGAACAGGTCCCGGTTATATTACCATACATAAAAGGAATCACGGACAAGATAGGCTACATCCTGAAGCGTACTTCTATTAAAACGTACTACAAGCCGCCTAAGAAGATTAGTCAATTCTTACCACCTGTCAAGTGTCATATACCTTTACAAGAACCGGGAGTATACAAAATAGATTGCGATTGTGGCCTCTCTTACATCGGCCAAACCAAACGAAGCATAGGGACCCGCGTAAAAGAACACATAGCTGACGTCAAACACCGACGCTCAACGAAGTCTGCAGTTGCTGAGCACATAGAGGAAGGCTCCAAGCATTACCTTCGCTTTGACAAGCCCCAAATCCTCGCTAAAGAACACCGTTTCCTGCCCAGGATGTTTCGCGAGGCTATTGAAATTAAAAAACATCCAAACTTCAATAGAGAAGATGGCTTGAAGCTTGCACCATCATGGGATCCAATTCTACATTTAATTAAATCGGATCGAAAGCAATCGGAACGTCGGGAAGTTAAAAAATGTAAAAATTAAACCAAATCGCGATAAAATCCGTATAAAATAGTTTTATTTCTATTACAAAGATTATCTCCCACAAACAAATTTCTTTAGAAATTAATAGTTTAATGTATTATTTGTGACACCCGCAAAAGGGACGCTGCTGGTTTTTAGTACGTGTAGATTATTTTTGCTATACGCCACTAGACGCACATTGATATGGCGTTGTTTGTACTTGTAAAACTTATTTTTGTAACATGTATTTTTTTTTAATAATTAATGTAAATTAAAAACAATAATAATATAACTGAATGTTTTATTTTATGTAGATTTTTTGTTACTTAATTTTATTATTATATCGCCCATGTTATTTTATTATTTCGGATTATGTGAAGTTAACAGATCGCATGCGACTTAATAAGCAATAAGCATTTTTTTCCTTGTAGAAAAAAATATTGAATGTTTTTGAAATTTTACGGACGTACTTTACAACGAGTAGCATAAAATATGCAAAACAATAAAGTAAATATTGCGTTGACAATTATAAAATCATGGTCAACCTACTAGACAAGGACCGAACTACCGCCTAACGAACTTCTCGCTCGGACCGTTTTTTAGCCATCAGTGCGCAATCCTGTTTACTTGTTAGATCCATGGTATAAATTCAACGGCACGGGCGCGCGACCACGAGCGGACTGAGTGAGCCAGTGAGCGTGTTGTGCTATGACGTCACACCGTAACCGGCAGCCCGGGTCGTACGGTTACAACTTGTTTTACTTCTAAATCGGAAACTAATTGACGTATCGAAGTAATTCTTTCACTAGTATTTTTTATTTTTGCCAGAGAATATGGGGTGCTAATAATCAAAATTAGTTAACATTCTTCATTATGACGTAAACCGCTTTATTTTTAAACACGTAATGGTACGTAAGGGTTTATACTACTATTTTTGCAAAAACTAGGTATTTATCCCCCAAACATGATGATTTTTAAAATACTGTAAAAAAAATCTGTCGCTGTATTTGCAAAATTTTTAGTTGCATTGTGTCTGTAACTGCTAAAACTACCACCTGGCTTCGTTTTCGGTCGCGGTCTTGATATACCCTGTATATATTGAACCGAAAAGGTAGAGGTGCCAAATTACAAAAGAGCTACGTATGTTTATTTATATGTTTTTCTTCGCGTGCCGTTCATTTGGAATTGGTTACTGATCTTTCAGCGGATGCTTATCTATTGGCGCTTAAACGATTTATATCGCGTCGAGGAAAGCCTATTGAAGTCTATTCCGACAATGGACGGAATTTTATAGGATTAATGAACGAATTTGCACATTTTTTAAATAAATGTCCTGATTCTATTAAAGATTATGCGATTTCACAAAATATTAAATTCAAAATGATTCCTGCTTTCGCTAGTCATTTTGGGGGTTTATGGGAGGCTGGGGTTAAGAGCTGCAAATATCACCTGCGACGCGTAGTAGGCAATGCACATTTAACTTTTGAAGAAATGACTACATTATTAACGCAGGTAGAAGCCATCCTCAATTCCCGTCCTTTAACTCAAATGTCAACTGACCCACATGATTTCCTTCCCCTTACTCCAGCACATTTTTTGGTTGGTCGCCCATTAACAGCTCCAGTACTCGCCGACATTCAAACCATTTCCGCCAATCGACTCACAAGATATCAGAGAGTCGAGCAAATTCGTCAGCATTTTTGGACTCGCTGGGCGAAAGAGTATGTATCAGAATTACAAGTAAGAAGCAAATGGCACCATAACAAAGGAGAACTCAAGGAAGGTATGCTGGTATTAATTAAAGATGATAATCTGCCACCATTGCGATGGAGTCTAGGCCGAATTATCAAAACTCATCCAGGCAAGGATGGCGTATCAAGGGTAGCAGACATACGCAAGGCTGAAGGTGTGGTGAGACGAGCATTTTCGAAAATATGTCCGCTTCCGTTACACGATGACTAACGAATGCTGGTTAGCTGCCGGGAGTCTGTGGAAGAATCTTAATCATTGGAACCTGCTACTTCCAAGGCTGGGAGGATGTTGCCGCGCGTGACTACATCACGTAGCGAGCGAGCTGATTGGCCGAACATGACGCCATCTGCGCGCGCGCCAATAAGGACGCTGCTGCGGGCTGCGACGCGACCAAGGGACGCGCTAATTGGTCTTCATGGTGCGGCATTGTGCGCTCACCAATGGGAGCGCCCCGGCGGCCATGGCGAAAAATAACCTTCACTGCTACTGAGGCACGCGCGCACGGCATTTTTTCGATTATATTACATTCATGTTGTATATTATATTTTATGTACGCAAATAAAGTATTAAAGTTAAAAACAGGGCCCATTGCACAAACTAACTTTACCCCTACCTTTGACTTTAACAATGTCATCGCCATACATTTGTGACGTATTTGACATTGCTAATGTATGAAAGGCTCTCTACTTTGTCGATAAAATACTAACACCACTATACACTATAACGTATATCGTCGTATTTTTATTTACGAGTATATCATGTAATATTTACCGAGTTTGTAATACCTACTCAGAGGCAATTAGACATATAAATTGGACAGCATCCGTGGCGAAGTTGGTTCGATCCTCCTCACCGAAACAAATGTTTGGGTGACCCACAGGAATTTGTTTCGGGTCTGGGTGTTTGTGATTCCCACGACACAAGACTCGATCTTAATGTGGAGTCAGAACTATGTACGTGACCGTTGGGTGTAGGTGTGTTGTATTTATTTATTTAAATAAAAATACCTATAGACTTACTTTGGCCAATATCTATACATCTATACATATAATAAAAATGTAAATGGTCGATGTCTGGACATGGCAGATATTTAAGAAATTTTAACGCGAGGGGTCTTTATAACAGCAACAGAAGCCAAAACAATTTTTTTAGAATTTTGTCTGTCTGTCTGTCTGTCTGTATGTTTGCTTGCGCATCACGCAAAAACTACTGTACCAAATGAGATGCGGTTTTCACAGTTGTATTGCTGTAGGTTCAACTTAAAAACTGGTATATGTTGCATTTACATACAGGATGTTTCTTTTTGTTTGCTTGCACATTACTCAAAAACTACCGCACGAAATTAGATGCAATTTTCACAGTTATATTGGTGCAGGTCCAACTTGAAAACCGGTATATATTTCATTTACATACAGGGTGTTTCTTTTTATTTACCTGCGCATTACACAAAAACTAAAGCACGAAATGAGATGCGGTTTTCACAGTTACATAGGTGCAAGTCCAACTTATAAACTGGTATATGTCTTATTTACATACAGAGTGTTTCTTTGTATTAGCTTGCACATCACGCAAAAACTACGACACGAAATGAGATACGGTTTTCACAGTTATTTAAGTGCAAGTCCAACTTAAAAATTGGTATATGTCTTATTTACATACAGGGTGTTTCTTTGTACTATGGAAGATAAACGAGAAAAACTAATTTGGGGGGGTCTATATTAACGTAATAAAAACAATGATTTTAGAATTTTTGTCTGTTTGTCTGTGCGGTTGTGGGCGATGAACTCAAAAACCGCTTAATGGATTTCGATGAAATTTGGTATGGCAGTATCTGACACCCTGGATTAACACTTAGGCTACTTTTTATCCCGAAAAATTAAGTTTTCCCGTGGGATGGGGAAGGAATTCCGGTATATTTTTTACTTTTTATACTCAAAGGGAAGGGATGGGGCTGGATTACATGCATTGAGTGAGAATGAGACGGGACGGGTAGGATATAACGGGACGGGACGGGATAGGAAATACCAAATAAAGTTAATTACGCTGACGAAGTTTGCGGGCAGAAGCTAGTCTCAACTAAATGAGTAAAGAATACCTACAGATTTTGGGATTAATTTGTTCTGACTATCAAATTAAAATTAAAATGATGGACGGGATATTTTAATGATTGGTAATTTTGAAAAATAATTTTGTTCTGGATGTCTAAGCAAAATTATACAGGCTATATCAAGACTGCGACCGAAAACAAAGTCAGGTGGTAGTATTATTGACTTCAGACACAATGCAACTAAGAATTTCGCAAAAAATTCGTCAACTTATTTTTGATAATTTTTTACTTATCGTCGTATTTGGGTGATAAATACATAGTTTCCTAAAATAATGAGGTATACCTTTTTATTTTTTAAGGCACAATGATACGATAGGGTTTAAATTACTATTTTCGCAATAACTAGGTATTTATTACCCAAACACAACAATTTTTAAAAAATCCAAAAAAAATCGCTTATTTTGCGAAATTTTTATTTCCTTTGTGTCTGTAACCACTAAAACTACCACCCCGCTTCGTTTTCGGTCGCAGTCTTGATATACCCGGTATATCAGGTAAGGTAACAGTCAGTCAGTTTAAAATAAAGGAAATTTAAAATCCGTAAATATTCATTATCAGTCCGAAAATACGCTAGCCCCCCTATCACATCGTGGGACGGAACATACAAGGCGAAATGTGGGTGTCCTGGTTTCGCCTCTGCCTACCCCTTCGGGGATAAAGGCATGAGTTTATGCATGTAAAAATTGGGCGATTGCTTATTTGGCCGCGGACCAAACTGACAAACCAATAATTGCAGGTTCGAACTCCAGAACTCCATGCTTGTATCTTTAATTTAATATCGCTAATTTAACGGCGGAGTAAAACATAATAAGTACATAATATGTAGTTACCTGCATACATGAGAGATTTCCATATATATTTCAAATCTGTACTGAAGTCCACCAACCTACCCTAAACCAGCCTACTGGATTGCATAACATCACTATCTACAAGAATGATGTGCCCAACAGTGTGAGATAAATACGTATATTATTGCGTTATAGGGTAGGTATCTACCTACCTATTTTCAATATAGTAGATGAATATGCATAATTTATCAAGGGATTATACTATATACTTTTACTTTGCAAAGGAGAGATAGTGAGTTCTTGGCGTCTGAATATGTAGGTATTTCGAAAAGTCTTACAGAACCCTTCCCAATGGAATTTTGTGGGTCGCAAATTGTGTGTCGGATAACACTTTTATAATCGGTTCTAAGTGGGTCTTCGCTCATTTTTTATACTAGATGATTTACTCTTCAAATTAAAAATATATCACGCGATCTAAGCAATGATCTTAATGAGGCAGCAAAGTGAATTAAAGGTGAATCAAATTGCCACAGAAAGCATTTGCTTAGCTACCTAAGCCTGATAAAGCCGTCGATTTAAACACTAGTGCAAGTAATTCCGAATTATAAAAAACATACTTTTGTCATAAATAACAGCGAACTTATACATAATAATAGGTGCACACCTATCCTGTATCCAAAAGTAACTAAAGTCCCCTTTTGTCTAAAACTGCATACCTACTTAAAAATCCCCTAACGGCTAACAGTACTAGAATAATAACTTATTACGTTGCGACTCGCGTCTCTAGACCTAAATAAATAGGTAAGTACAAATAACTACGATTATTATTTATTGTAAAATAAATATTATTAATATTTTAATCATGGTAGGAAATAAAAACAATATCAAATCACACGGCTTAATACATTCCATTTCACGCAATCTAGCATTACCTAGTCAAGATGCAATATGATACCAAATAAAAAAGCCTTTGTTTACATTTGATAATTGAGTGACCTAAGTAATCTGTGGATAATTGATAGTGACACGTCAAAGCGGTGTTGTGTAATTTATTTCGGTTATACCAGAACAAATGCACTGATAAAAATTAGTTTGTTTACTAAATCAAAGCCGCTTTAATCGATGTGATAATAATTAAAGAGGCCACGAATAAACTACGTTTCAATTTTATCAGTACGTATTTTGAATTGACATTTTATCGTCGTAATACGTGCTGTCATGTCGGCATAGGTTAAGTTCATATTTTATAGTGTATTATCTCGTTTTTATCTGTAATAATGTTGTCTAGAAGGGGGCTGAGTCTGTTCGCGGCTGTTAAATCCAACAGCAGTGCGGTAAAGTGGGTGAATTTTGAGCAAATAATTAGAAACATCAGTACGACCAGTGCAATGACGGATAAATTTACTTTGCCCAAACGTTATGGAGCCGGCGAAAAGAGTGTTTGGTAAGTGATCATTAATTATATAACGTTTAATTAATGTTACTATTATAATTATTACTGCGAATGGTTAATTTAGCATTGACCTATTGTGACGTAAAACTGTTGCATGAAAGTAATGATTGGCTTATCAATATTCAGTATAATTATTAATTACGCTCTTAAAAAATACGTGATTTTCTTTAATTAATTATATTCTATGAGTTAAAATGTTATTGGTTATAACATTAGTCTTACATACACATTGGTGTAGTTATATTCATGTCATTGAATTGTTAATATAATATTACAGCCATTCCATATGTTTTAGCGCAAGATTTCCCTGTAACCAATGTATATACAATTCCGATTAATATTTATGTATGTTATTTATTAACACATTTTACTTCATAATAATCATGCCCCCATTTAAATTTCATGACATATTGAATATGTTAAAAAAGTTACAAATTTAACATCTATTTACTTAACATATTTTAAACTACTATCTATATTATCTTCCTTTTCTGCATTATTAAACTTTAGAATTACTTGAGTTAGAGCTTAATTATGCAAAGTTATTTTCTATTTACCATACTATCTATGAATAACTGAATAATTAACTGTAATAGATGTTTTTTGTAATATATTATGCATGATTATACCTCGTGGATTGTTTTACAACCAGCAAAGGGTTTTATCTATAAACTACCAAATTGTTGTAGTAGATAAATAATAAAAAATTTCTTGTGTACAACAACAAAAGAATATATAAGCTAAAACAATAGCATGTGATGGGATAACAATTCCTTCATAGAATATCTACCATGCTATTGAATAACTTACAACCAGTAACAATGGCAATAGATGAAGTGGAGGTATATGTACAGCAGTAGACTTTTCATGACTGCAATTGTTAATGGCATGACTCAGAAATGACCTTAAAGTTGACCATTAACATGTTGGCTTTATGTAGAAAAAACAAGCAATAAAAACATACAAGAATAGAATAGAACAATTCTTTTCAGGGTGGAATACATCCAACTAGCAGCGGAATACAAGCCAGCTGTGAACTTAGGCCAGGGTTTCCCGGACTACCACGCCCCTGATCATGTGAGGCAGGCCCTCTCTGAGATACCGGTGGGAGACAATCCGCTTCTCAACCAGTACACCAGGGGCTTTGTGAGTGATATTTTGTTCAATTATATGAAAATTCTACTGATTAGATAACATTTACAATAAGCACTGTTGTGTTTGTTTATCTTATTTCTGCTTGATGTGGAATTTATAATAATGTTCTTACTGAATTCTAGATAAATACAGCCATACCATATTTATTTAGAGTATACGTAATATATATTTTTATGCATGTTGCAGAATGATTTGGTTATCAGCTTTATGACGAGTGGCCTACCTAATTGAGCAGCCTAATTAATGTTTTCCTTTAGTTATTTATAGAGACCGTTATAATTTTGTGGACTGTCAAATAATATTAACAATGGCTACTATATGGACTGGACTATGCTTACAGTCAGATGCATTTTAGTCAGTTTGTCTAGCAAGTTATAAAAAAGTTCTGTCAAATAATAATAAAATTATTAACCCACCTTTTCCAGGGTCACCCCAGGCTAGTGCAAAACCTATCAAAGGTGTACTCCCCTTTAATAGGTAGAGAGATAGACCCTTTCAATGAAATGCTTGTCACCAGTGGTGCTTACGAGGCTTTGTTCTCTGCAATATTGGGTAAGATTTATTACTGGTATGTACATATTTCATTACGAAATATAAAAAGGATGTTCTAAATCTAAGAATTGCGAAAGATTATTATTCGTTGTCATATATTTCCTGTCAGTGATACTATAGAGAAAGACAGGTGACTTTCTTTGATAAGTAACAATTGATATAAAAGTATCATGCTGGGAAAGATGTCGATTAAAAACGATATTTACATATTTTTTAGATTTATTCAGTAACTATATAAATAGTACCTCGTATGTGGTAGATTTTGTCCACATCTACATATAACAATGAAATGCTAATGGTGGGTGGATGCTTATCACAATATAATTCACATCATTATTAGATAGACGTAAGTTGTTTATCTCAAAGAAGTAAAGCAATAAATGACATGCACACTGTGATGTAACATTGTTGAAAGCAATTAAAAAGATTAATGGAGTGGTACATTATCAACAATTGCTTCAAATCTTTGATAATAAGTAGGCTTAATGATATGCAATCTATGCATTAATTTTTGATAAATGATCACGGCGGTATGTCGTACAAAATACCGTAAATATGGAATAAACGCCATTGCGGAATCTTCTAGTCCAATAAGGTTCAAGCAAAAAGTCTAATTATAGTCTATCGTTAATAACTACCGACCTGTCCCAGTTTCGTCCGAGTTCGGATATTTTGCAGGTCCATTCCGATTGGCCATACCGTGATTTTATGTAGATTTTAGTCTATACCCTTCCTCGACAAAAGGGCAATGCAACACTAAAAGATTTTTTCGATTCTAACCAGTAGTGCCTGGAAGTAGCGCATTCAAACAAATTTATAAACTCTCCAACTTTATAATATTAGTAGGTATAGATAATGCACAGTGAACTTTATTCCCGAAGGTGAAAGTTCTCTTTAGATAACGTTTGTTGCTAATAAGCATTTCATGTGTACAATACTAGGTATGTAATACATTGTAGAAATTCCTAATCTAATCCATGAAAGTTTGTATCATAATATCAATATGTCGCGATATTGATTAAATAATAAAAATTATGTGCGATAATATGTAAAAAAACAGTTGACTATAGTCTGCAATATCAGAATTCATATTTTATCATAAACATTTTCTAGCGTATAAAAAAGGATGAAAGAATATATTTATGCAAAAGATACAAACAAGACGCGTATTATGCATTTCCTGGACGAATCTTTTATTCACCTCTGCTTACTGCTCTCTTTTCCACGTCAAGGGTTTGGTGTACCTATATCTTTACATAACCGTCAGGTTTAAAATTTAAATCCCATAAAAGCAAGCAAAGACAGCAGCATCTTCACTTTACTCGATCCTGATATATCACTTTGAATCCATACCATTGAGATATACAACGGTAACACGGCGAACAAAACCTTTGTAAAATTAACCGAACTGTACTGCAATTTTATTTGTCCCTTTCACTCTTACGGAGTAACACTATCTTCCATTTCGCTCCGGCGAATTCCCGCGCCCCATATAGGCACGCACAGATTTTGTTCTTAATGTTCGTGCTAGTTTAAGGCTGCGTTTCCACGGAAATTGAGACAAAGGGAGGGGAGACCACCTAATCACATAGGCTTAACATGTCTATGGGGTCATAGATGTCCAATATTTATAGTTGATTTCTACACATTTCGACCGCGCTCCGCTTATCTCAGTGGAAACTTAGCATTATACTTCATAGGAACAGCAATACATAGATGAATATGTACAAATATCAGAGTATTTTGGGTCATATACATAGGAAAATGGTTTTATTTTTCTGATATTTTTGGGCGCCATTTATAAGTAAATATTTCATTTCAGGTCACGTCGACGCAGGCGACGAGGTCATCGTCATCGAGCCGTTCTTCGATTGCTATGACTTCATGATCAAGTCCGCTGGCGGCATTCCCAAGTTTATTGCTTTGGAGCCGGTTAGTTACCCTTTTTATGAAAATACATGTCCACCAACTTATTGTTCAAAAGATTGCATCCTTAGAAGTAAGTCGGAAAGAAAAGTAAACAGGTTCATTTGAAAGTGACAGAATCAAAATATGCTTTAATTTGTCTTCTTTCTTCCACTTCTTTTAATACATACAGTAATCAAGTACTGTTGTTTATAAGTGGTTAATACTACCATCAGGTCAGTTACTGTTTTGTGAGACCTAGAACATAAAAAGGGAGGCTATCTGATACCTTGTCAGTAACGAATGATATAAAAAGGAAAATAATAATCGTAACTCTTTCCAACAGAAAGCCAAAGGGGACAACATAACATCAGCAGACTGGGTCCTGGACGAAAATGAGTTAGCCTCACTATTTAACAGTAAAACTAAGATGATAATTCTGAACACACCGCACAATCCATTAGGCAAGGCGTTCACACAGAAAGAATTGGAGTTAATAGCCAATCTGTGCAAGAAACACAATGTTTTGTGTCTCTCTGATGAAGTGTACGAGTGGATTGTGTATGAACCTGTCAAGCATATCAGGATTGGTGAGTGTCCATTACTGGTTCTTTGATGTTCTCCCGCAGGTAAACAGATTTCCTGAGCAAGTTAATTAACAGAATACCCCCAGATCTACGTAATAGTTTAACGCCAAAGAACATCAAACATAAACTTAAGACATACTTCCTAAATAATTTAAATTTGAATGCATTAACCTCAAACACCTAATAATCACTGAAATGTCTAATTATAACCTCATAGTCAACTCTGATAACATAAATACAAACCATAGTGGTTTCTTGATGTTATCTTCTAACAAACATATTTGTTACTTTCTTAAGCATGTTAAATAAATTAAAAAAAAAGTAAGTGATTATCGCCGCCCATGAATATCCCCAACCTAAATAGGAGGCAAAAAGACGAGAAGAAAAAGGTGAAATTGGGCCTTGGGAAATCTCTCACATGAAGAGGAAACACAAGCACTAGCCGTCGGTCTCTTAAGATATACCGGAAGTATTCAGACTGCGAACGAAAACGAAGCCAGGTGTTAGTTTTAGTGACTACAGGCGCAATGCCAAAAATGACAATTCGCAAAATAAGCGGCGATGTTTTTTTGGAATTCACTAAAACTAAAGTGAAGTAAAACTGAAATCACTAAAACTACAACATGGCATCGTTTTCAGTCGCTGTCTGGATATACCCGGTATATGCTGGTCCATTCTTACAGCACTTTTAATCATGATTATATACCGAAACATGACTACTAAACTTCGATCAAATATATACTAGATGTCGGATGAGCACTTCAAAAACGGCCCGAAAAATTGAGCCACAATGTCAGTGTGGCTCTATTTCAATTTAGTATGCTTCAATCATCACCAACGGCAACACGTAAACATGCCAAAGTGCGCCTTTCAAAATTGTCAAAATAATCACCGTAATACAAAGATTTCTGCGGGAATATCTTTTTTTTTCGATAAATATGTTTTTTTTTTCTTCAATGACATAACGTCATGAATGCAAGTATATTCTAAGATAAAATAAATCTTATTTCAAACAATTAAATTTTATTGTTACTTGAAGTTGTTTATATTTTATGACCATTTTTCTACGTAGTTCGAAATACAAATGTATATGTATTGACAACCTCGGCCACTTTTGGCATGTGATTTTGTTCCCGACACTGTATCTAGTATATATTTGATCGAAGCTACCAAATGAATGATTTCTTGTCCCCAGCGACTCTCCCGGGCATGTGGGAGCGTACGATAACGATAGGGTCGGCGGGCAAGACGTTCTCGGTGACGGGCTGGAAGACGGGCTGGGCGTACGGGCCCGCGCCGCTCATGCGCAACCTGCAGGTCGTGCACCAGAACTGCGTCTACACCTGCTGCACTCCCATACAGGTGGGGTATATACAGGGTATATCAAGACTGCGACCGAAAACGAAGCCAGGTGGTAGTATTAGTGACTTCAGATACAATGCAACTAAAAATTTCGCAAAAAAAAATTTTTTTTTTGGAATTTTTTCCTTATCGTCGTATTTGGGTGATAAATACATATTTTTTCCAAAATAATGATGTACACCTTTTTATTTTTGGAGACGCAATGGTACGTTAGGGTTTAAATTACTATTTTCGCAAAAACTAAGGATTTACCACCTAAAATCGACGATTTTTTAAAAAAATCAAAAAATGTCACTTTTTTGTTTTTTTAAATGCATTATGTCTATAACCACTAAAACTACCACTCGACTTAGTTTTCGGTCGTGGTTTCGATATACCCGGTATGTATGTAGCTTCACTCCTGTATGCCCGAAATACGACGGGCTCGGTCCCCACTAGTGTCGCACTTCGTCTGTATCCATCTATAAGGAACAAGGGTATCGCCATGTCCAGCACAAATGAATCCCAAGCAAATGTTCAATGGCTTCTAGATCTAAATGGAATTACATTTTAATATTTCCCACGAGTAGGTCTGCCTTACTAACCTAGCCTTGACACATATTACAAGGAAATTAATGTAGTCTATAACAACTACACGCTCTTATATTTTGCTCATTAGTTCTACATAAAACTGTCTCTAAGTATATAAATATAATTTTGTTTCAGGAAGCAGTAGCCCGTTCGTTCGAGTACGAACTATCTCGCGTCAACTCGCCAGATTGTTACTTCTACTCGCTGGCACGAGAGCTCCTTCCCAAGCGAGACTACTTAATCAAAACTCTCAAGGAGAACGGATTCAAACCTACAATACCCGAGGCTGGATACTTCGTTATCGCTGACTGGACTAATCTGGGTTAGTGAGGGAATTTATAGAAATTGGAAAAATATAATGCACATATTCAGATAGTAGTTAACAAAATAATTTTAAGCGTACAGACTTTGTTATTGGTTAAACAAAATATCAGAATAGGCATACTTTTCAGAAAAAAAATTTAAGTCGTCGTTTTCAAACAACATTTAGCTTTGCTCTCGAATATAACCGCTAATTGTGTACAAAAACTTTTTTAATATTTTTTGTTCTGTGAATAGACAAACCATCAAATACACTTCCGCATCTTATTAAATACCTACTATTTTAATTTACATATTTATATTACAGCCAACAAAATCGACCTATCAACTGAGCCTGACAAGTACAAAGACTACAAGTTTACTAAGAAGTTTGCCAAAGAGGCGGGAGTTCTCACCATTCCGCCCACCGCCTTCTACTCCGAGGCACACAAGCACCTGGGAGAGAACTTCGCCAGGTTCTGCTTTATTAAGGTCGGTATATATTTAGTTGATCTGGATGTTCGGGAATGCAATATTCTGTAGGTAAACTGGGTGATGGCATGTTCTAGAATATCTTGTGATGTGTTTTTATAATGTAGGTCACTTAGGGTCACCGCACACGGGCCACATCCCACAGCCACAAAACGCCGCCACCGGCATATTTCATGTAGTTTTCATACATTTTATATGGACTCGCCCCACACGGCTGACGCTGGTGGCCGCCACACGCTACAAACCGTCGCTGGTCGCTTCTTGTGGCCTCCACCGTCCACTAAATGCGGACACAAAACGCGCGCGATTTTCCACCCTCTCTCCTTTACCTTATCTAAAGCTGAGGTCTCGGGTTCGAGTCCCGGGTCGGGCAAAGTGATATTGGATTTTTCTATTCATTATCACCCCGGAGTCAGGAATTTGTGCCCTATATGGTGATAGGCTCGCCCCCTATTACATAGCGGAACGGAACATACAAGACGAAATGTGGTTGTTCTGGTAGCACCTCTGCCTACCCCTTCTAGGAAAAAGGCGTGAGTTTATGCATGTATGTAGAATCTCTTCTGTACTGTCATCCAAAAGCTACCTAGAGCATTTCTCCACTTCACAAGTTCCCTTTTCATAAAACTAGCAATGTGACAAAATTATTATTTTCGTCTCCTAATTATTGAATATTAATTTTCTTCTTAAAAGTTCTGCACCTTATTATAAGCCTTACAACCTATAACATAAAATCTAAATTGCAGAAAGACGAGAACCTGGCGCTGACCGAAAAACTGGTCAAAGAATGGCACGCAAAGAAGAAGTAAAACTATGCTCGAATTACTAAGTGAAATATTTTATTGTGATATACTGCCTTTTATATACTTTATTCAAACTTGTATATATCAATTATGTATTTATTATTCCAATAAAATGTATATATCCGGCAAGACATCAGTAAAAAAGACGTAAAACGTTATACCCGGAATAATTTTTATACTCGTTTTATTTTTATTGTTGTGGAAAATAAACTATTTTCATTTAATTCTTGTTTATTGATTGACAATTACAATTTGGTTATCAAAAATAATGTTACTGAAGATTTTTATGTGAGGGTGTATTCTGTACCTACTTATCTCTTCGATTATCTTCAATTGGTTCAAGATGTGAAGTCCCCTCGTAGCCAGCGCTTTGCGTCTCTTGTGTCATTCCCGTAAGTTTTCCCAAATCTAAATAAAATTATAATCTTATTAGATTAGTGTCAAATGAACTGAAATATCCTGGGAATTAATAAAAACATTGTAGGTTAATATTAAAGTTTAATATTACAGTCTCCTTCAAAAAAGTTATAAATGGACATTTATTACAAGTATTAAAATTGATTTAATTCAATAAACCTATATAATATTGTCGTACCTTAATAATGGGTACGGTGGGAACATGTTTACTCTTATATAGATCATACCTACAAATAAAAAAATACTAACTTGGATGCATTTAGTCTAGGCATTTTATCTAAAACCCTAACCAAAATATGCCCAAATTCGAAATATAGCCCCTCACGAAAATAAGTTTTCTGACAAAGCGTAACAATTGTTGTTGCCACTTCCCATAATAGAGCGAATATTTTTCGCGCCAGATATTCTCGATATCTATTTATTCAATATATAGGGTATATCAAGACTGCGACAGAAAACGAAACCAGGTGGTAGTTTTAGCGATTACAGTCATAGCGCAATTAAAAATTTCGCAAAAAGAGCGTCAGTTTTTTTTTTAATTTTTTAAATATCTTGTTGTTTTGTTGGTGAATACCTAGTTTTTGCTAAAATAATTATGAATACCCTTGCGTACCATTAAGTTTAAAAAAATAAAAATCTAAGTTCTCATTATAAACTGATAAAAAAATATTTCACAAAAACGGATTATGGCATTTTCAAAACTCGACCATAAATTAGTTATAGGTATAATATTGTATTTAAATCTCACCTGAACATGCATCCAGGAACGTGTCCCGCGTAGTTAGGCAGCATGCCGACGTGTTTGTGGTAGATCTCCGTTGGGTTGATGGATAGGGGAGGATCGGGTCTGGAAGAGGAAACAAGGGAATGGGTTACAACTTGCAAGTCAGGAATCACTTATAACATTGTAGTAAAATGAAAATGAAAATAATTTATTGAATCCATTAAAATGTTTAACATTGTTTAGATTCAGTCATTTTTTTAACTACCACCCGGTTCGGAAAGCGGTTTTCACTAGAGAAGAACGGGCAAGGAACTCTAGTGTTGCTCTTTTCAAAACCAGTTGACAATGTAGTGGTTATTACAAAAATTACAAGTTGGTTTAAATCAGAGCAGTTCATTAATAACTTGTTATGATTTGAAAGTAGGATATATTTTAATACTATAACTAGTTTTAACTTTTAGTAACTATTGTAAGTATACACTATTTTCAAATATTATTTTGTTGGTTAAATAATGTCATTCGTAAAGTATTCAATACGAAAAATGTCAATATACGATCATTTTAAATATTTATTTATTGGTAAAAAATTATCATAAAAATATATCTTCCCATAAGATGGTCAATACCAAAAATGAATTCACTTTTATTCTTCTCAGCATTGCTGTTAATAGGTTCTTACTTCTTATAAGCTGTTTTTTTTCTTAATAATATAAAACCTGAAGAAATAAGAATCAGATACAAGGTAAAGAATTAAAACAAAAGGTTCATTGTAAATCAACCAACTTTATTGTTTCTAAAACTTGCATTGCTATTGCAATTAACTAGGACCCTCAAGTTCTGATTGAACTGAGCGAGGCCACTTCTACGAGTATGTATCTATTTTATATTTTATTCAACATTAATGTATGCGCTGCTCTATAGCTATATAATTTGACTATACATAAATATAGAATAATTATTGAGTTACTATGATAGATTTTAGACCGGGAACAAAGTGTACCGAATAAAATATCTCTTTCACTCTTGAGCAGTCCCCCTATCTTCCTTCTCACTTCACTGGTTTTCCGCGTGCTTGATACGCTGATTTTGTTCATAATTTCCCTCAATATATAACCCCAATAATTACCCTATAGCTACTACTACATTGTCTTTGTTATATCTATTTTCAGCGGAAATTGAGCAATGTCTTCAGATGGTGAGTGAACGGTTCTTCGTTCATACTTTTAGTGCGATGCAGACATTTTTGAAGATAAATGTAGCTCAGTTTTAATTATTAACACATAAAGCAATAACAATAGATCAATCTTCCATACATAGGGTGTAGTCAAACTGACAATAGCATGGCTTTATTATTTTGAAGTCGTCTTTCACATACCTGATATCCCCGCGTGATATCTTTTAAATCTAACAGTACAGTAAAAACTAGAATCTACTAAATTCTACCACATCTGGAAACTACGGGACCTGCTAATGTGATATTACTGTATACGGGGTGTAAATATAAACACACGACCATCATATCCACGCATACAATAGACAAACTTTACATGAACACATCTCGATTTACGCGAACTTATTCCTACGGAACCAGCGAAGATACGTAGTCGTGTGAACCTTATTCAAATCATCCTGCCTTTTCGTAACAATTGTTGGCCGACTTAATGAATAAATAATGCAACAATAATCGTTGTGTGTTATATTTTCTCCTATATTGTTTATAGCATCTTGACCATGTATGGTCCTTCGAGATGGTATCCAATCTTGCTGTAATAGTTTCTAGTTCCGACACCGGATATGACGGCCATTTTGTCGGAGCCGTGTTCCTCTCTGGCTATTCTTTCGGCTTCCTCCATCAGAAGCATGCCAAACCCTTGATGTTGGAACTTGGTTGGGTCACGGGCGTTCACCTGAAAATAATATTTGTGGATGAATAAATGAGCTTGTTTATGAAATTAAATTAAATACAAATAATGCATATGCCGACACCACATTACAATGCGCCATAAGCATTTACCCTCAAAAACATGCTCTGTAAATAGTTATACTACTTAAATTGAAAAAGCTTTATATTTTTAAGTACTAAAGAGTCATACCGGTACAACAGATCCATAAACATGCAATTCCCTCACAATGCTGCATTGTTTGAAGTTAGCATTTGGACCTGGCTTCAGCTCAGGTCTGTAAGTATCGGCCGCGCACTTCCTGAGCCTCAACAATCCCACTAAAATGTCTTGGTCTGGGTCTTCGTAGGAGAGGAATGTCTCCCAACCTCCATTGGCTACGTAATCGCGACGTATCAGCTCGATCTGGAAAATATATAAAACTGGTTATTTTGCATCTTTTTATTAGAATATTCCGTTATTTTATAAATAAGTACTGGGAAAAAGGCGTGAGTTTATGTATGTATGGCATCAAAGTAAAATATAGTTTCAACTCGTAAGATATCGTGTTTTATTTCGTGAGTATTTAAAACTACGTAGGTACAAATTTTCGAACCCTTAATACCCTAGAATGAATGAAATAAAATTAACTGATAGCCTAAAAAGTCGCCTTGATACGGAGTATACTAATACGGCTTATTCTTTCGCACCAATCTTCTCGCCTTCTTACCTAGGTAGTCTTTGAAAGCTACACAATACCTAAGTACTTACTTCATATGGCCTGACGCGGTTGTGTATTTCCTGAATACCCACTTCCCTAGTTCGGACATCCCGACAATCGGTTCCTAGATCCGCCATACGAGCCAATGCCAGCTCTCTCAAGTTGCCGTGCTCTACTCCTGAGGAAACCAACGGCATGGGAATGTCTCGCTGTACCCTGAAAATAGGAAAGTGTATCAGTTTATACATAAAAAGACATATTTGTTTCAGGTCTGGGTGTTTATGTAACCAAAAAAAGTCTCTCGTAGATTGTGATACCCACGACACAAGACTCGATCTTAGTGTAGGATCAGGATTCAAGACTATGAATAGGGGCGTTAGAATTGGACCTATTTATTTATTTATTAATAACTACTAAGACACAAATTATGGTTCAGTTAATATTATTCATGTTTTGCCCTATTGGTTCAATGTAAAACTGAATGTGTGTTCAAACTGTGATAACCAGCATTTAATTACCAAGATAAAAATCTGCTTTGTGTATTTTACATAAAATACAATTTCCCTGAGAAAAACATATAAGTTGCATACATATTGCTCATTCAAATTTATAATAAAATTCTAATTTAAACTAATTCCACTCATCCTGTGTAGATTTCACATTCGGGGAAGAATAATTGTAACAAAAATAGCTCACCTGTAAACCCTAGTCCATGGAGGCACCAAAGCCAGGATTTTGGCAATCAGATCAACCAAGGTGGAGGGAGGGTAGCTCCTGTAACGTCCAGTCTTCCACAACTCATAGAGACCAGTGCCTCTTATCACCAATGTGGGGTATATTTTGAGGCCATCGGTACGGAATGACGGGTTCTCAAAGAACTCAATGAATTGTTCCACATCACGCTCGAAGTCTACATTCGGCAGATCAGGCATCATGTGTGCTACAATCTAGAGAGAAAAAATAAAGTTGATAAAATAAATAATGCTTTAAGTATTTGGGTAGCGCAGGGCCTGACAGTACAGTGAATAATCTTTTGTTTCCCCAAAAAGGCATTAGGCAATTGTATTTATCATTTACAATTGGAGTTGAAGATCTGATTTGAGATAACAAAGTTATCTATTAAAGTAAAACTAATTATTTCAGTATTACCTTGTATCCTGCATCTTTAGCCAAGTTAAAGTTCTCACAGACGGCTTTAACAGTGTGGCCTCTGTTTGTGTCCCTTGCTATGTCTTCATACACAGATTGCACACCAATTTCCAACCTTAAATATTAAAGGACTAATATATCCATATCTTAACGAATAACTAAACATTCTTCAAATGGCAAAAGTCTCTGAAGGCAACAAGGTAGATTATTTGCCAAATTAGGTGTTCCACATTGTGTAAACCTGCATCACATTATTTCTGATACAGTTCACACCAGATGGCTGATTATAAAATCATAAGTCAAATCATTCTGCAGTGTGTAAATATTGTGTTGTTGAACCTATGTAATTGACAATAATGTAGAAAAAAATCTAAAATAGAAAATCCATGTGATGCAATAAAAATTAAAATTGTAAACTATGGTTGTTGTGTTGGTATCATTTTTTTTTCTCACATACCTGGTGCATCCATAGTTAAGCATGTCGCTCATATGCCTTTGCAGACAATAATCTGGTCTGGTTTCTATTGTGATGCCAATGCACTTAGTCTTAGCCTTTTCAGAGTACTTCACCGCCTCAGCTACACAGGTTGATGTGTGACCAGAGAGAGCATCATGCAAGTTCCTAAAACAAAATGTATTGATAACAATATTGTGTTAGCAGCACACATGTTGCATTTAAAACTATGAGATTTGTGTAGGCCAAAGTCAAAGTGCTGCATCCGCATAGAATAACTTCTATGTAATTTAATTATTTTTTGTATTCATTTATATCAGTCCAACATTATTAATTGTTTTATGTAGAAAGTATTTCGTACTTTTCCTTTAATCTCCCTTATTTGATAAAACATAAATAAAAAATATATAAGACCATGACTTCAAAATATGGCATAAAAATCACTTACCTTATAAAATAGTCCCTATAATCCTCAGGCAGGCTCATAAATGTGCCGCCCATCACAATAAATTCGACCTTATCCACACTATGGCCTAGTTGTTTCAACTGTTCAACTCTATGACGTGTCTGCAAATACGGATTGTATCGGGCACGAATAGCCCTCATAGAGGTTGGTTCATACCCTGTGTAGCTCTGAGTAGAGTATTCAAAATCAGAGTCTGGCCCACCAGGACAGTACACGCAGATATTTCCCGTGAAATTAATGTGCGGGCAGCGGTGAGGCTTGCACATAACAGCCACTACAGCGATACCCGAAGCAGTACGAATAGGCTTAGCCTTCAACTTTGGAAGGAGTATCTTCTTAGCTTCCGCCGGGACCGCAGCAATAATATCAACCAGCCTCGGCGACGTACCGAGACTGTATTTGGCCGAAATACGCGTTTTCATCTTGTTGAGGTTAACATCCTTTCCTTGACGATGGGCCATCAACAACTCCTGAATTATCTCAGATATCACCATAACCATCTTCTCCTCTTTAGAGAGGTGCGACATCGGTTTCTTCTTAGTCATTTTGCTGTTGGTTTCCTTTTAATTTTTGTAAAATATTGCACTTGCACCAGATTTAGTGCGACAAATTGAGCGTGTTGTCAAACTATCAAATTTGACAGCTTATAAAAATAATGGGGAAAGGAAACCAAGTCTTTTAAGTGCCTAACAAAAATACGCTAGACATACCATAAATACAACTATACAAGTAATTTGCAGGGACCAATTTTCAAACCTACCTACGTAGTATTAAACATTTAGATTTCCATACTGGTATTATGCAACAGTTCATCTTCAGGAAAATAAAAATAAACTTAATTTTAATTTAGATGACGACTTACTTCACTACGTTCACGGGCGCCCATTCTGTGCTTTGTCTTCTTCTGTAATTTGATGAGAAGTCACATAGCGCAGAGTTTGTGAGTTTCTTGGATGAATCGCCAAAGCGTTGGAAGCCGTAGGGCACGTGACCAGCGAAACCTAAACGTAAACAATTAATTGATTAAAACAAAAACTTACTTTGCTATAAGCCCACTACAACTAACTTTGTTTTGGAATAGATTTAATAACATTACATAAAAATAATGGCATAAAGAAAACTAATACAAGAATATAGAACTAGGTAAACAATAAGTTCCTGCGTAAATTAAGACCAAAAGCCTCCTCCTAGAGCCTCCTCTACAATCAAGAGTACGATTGATAGGGGTTACGCCATATAATCCTGGTGCGTGTGCGTGGACTTTACATCCCTACCATAGAACTTTTTACATATCACTATGATATGCAGGTTTCCTCACAATTTTTTTCCATCACCGTTATAGTGTGTGGTGATTGACTATCAATACACACATGACTCTGAAAAGTCAGAGGTGTGCCCTGGGTTTCGAACCCGCGACCACCTCGAACATGTTGGCCGCGTCTGGTCCGTTACCAACAGGCCACCACGCATGCCCAACGAAGACCAAATAAATATTATATTAATACGTGTTAAATTTACTCACAAATCTCTATTTTAAAACTTACGCACTGATTGTGAAGGATTAAATCCCCATATTTGATTTCTTACAAACGACGAGTGAATTTTAGCATACGACATTTACACAAACACAATTTTTTCCAAATATTAGATAGCGTTTTATTAATATCTTACAATATTAATTAATTTTAAACATTCCCTTATTTATATCGAAATAACGATTTATAAAACCATGAAATTACAGACAAAATGTCAATAAAATAACGTCAAAATTGTAATGCCTATTTATATTAAAAACATCCTAATTTAAAATGTTGGTAGTATGTAACATGAAGGTTGAATAAATAATAAAATAAAATAAAAACCGATTTCTCGGTAATATTAACATTCACACGCAACATTAACACTAATATAGTATTTTCCTCAATACCTTTCTTGATAAACTTGTCGGGGTTGTCGTTTTCCATGAAGTAGGGACTGACGGAATGTGAAGCTGGTGACAGTTTCGGCTCGTCCATAGGCAAATCCCGCAATATACCAGCGCATTCTGGTCTCACCACCAACAGTGGTAGCTTGAATTCCGCAGTTGCAGACTGAATAGAACGAAAGACAGATCAGAAAATGTATAATCAAAGCAACTTTTGCAACTTTAGTATTTGTGTCGAAGTCATTCGAACGCTTCCATCAACACTATTCTCTTTTGTCATTTGTAACTGTTCTGCATTCATTCTTCTTTCTTCATTCGTCTCCATTCACTGCCATCACATTTTCCATTTCATCTGATTCAGTTTTCTAGAGTTTCTAATAAAGTTTCTTCCTTACTCGAATATTTCCTTTCAGCTTTCTTATACTCCAGGTTTCAGTGTCCGATCTTCAACATTTAGTACTTACGAATCTGTCGACCAGGTTCCACGGTTGTCCCTTTGCTGCTTGCAAGTCCACCACTCTCTCCAGCTGGTGTCTGGCTGCTCGCTGGTTTAATTGCGACCTTTGGAACTCTGATAGCGCCTCGGTAGCCGCGACAGTGTATCGTTGTCCGTATTGCCCGTTCAATCGTGGTAGGAAACCTATATTTTCGGTATTAAATGGTGGTAAATAACACAGAAATTAAATTGATTTAACATGTATTTTTCAAGTTTCGCCAAAAAATTAATGGCCTTTGAATACGTCATTCTTATTGGTCAATTGGTTGAATGGGCTTTAACCAATGATGAGCTGGATTGGACTCCCCAACCACGATGAGGATTATTCATACGAGAAAAGAGTCATCCACACGGGATTAAATAATTTCCTGTATTTATGTCAGGAAGTTGGCTGTCACAATATCCTTACATTCATAACCGTTGACATAAGAAAAACAAAACATGATAACAAAATCATCAAAACATGTTGCGTCAATAAAATGTGATAAAAATGTGAATTTAAGATAATAGAATTCACACATTCATGCGAAAAATTTAAATACTCTATCGCAAAATTATGAATCACCGAAAAAATTATAAAGCACCACACGAGTGGCACATTCTTTAAATAAATAAATCTATTTCTAGTCGAAGCTAAGAACAACCATAAAAATTATTCGAAACCTAACGCTAACTAACTAAACTAAGGCGCAACTCTTTAACTATTAGCATTTAAGGAATTAGAATCACCAAGACCAATTAGTTATCCCAATAAATTGTTAAATATCCCGTGTCCCGTTGGTTTGCGCAAGCGCCCAAGTGCAAGCCATCTGATATCTGGACATAACTAGAGCAGATAAAGGACAAGTACCGTTTTATTGTAAGATTACGCGCGTAGCCACAATATTCGAGAATCGCGGACATCTGTTCAACTTATTCTGTCCCACAAGAAACTGACAAGTTTGAGCTTGATCGAAGCCCGCTAAAACGTGCCTAGGACCGTTATTCATCCTGTTTTGAAAGTAGAACGAAAAGGTGCGTTCTCCGTGGAGATGATTAAGAAAACATATTTTTTTTACAAATACCAGCCAGTGCCTAACTGTAGTTAATTTATGCCTAGAAGCTTAAAAATAAAATAATACTAATTACTAATCATCATATTATATAGTAGGTAGGTACTAGGTAATATGGTCAGAGATTGTTAAGTCGTTCAGGTGTTTTATTTTTTCAACACCGTTTTTATAAAGTGAATAACTTTAATAACGTATTTCATAACTTTCAAACGCCTCGTAAGTGTTAAGTGCAGTGATTGCACCCATGACTATTGCTTAAAGATTTTTATTGCGACCTTTCGAGGAATAGTTGTATTAAAGTGTTTAAAAGGCATTACCGGGAACGGTGTCCATTTAAGGCTACACTAGTGAGTCAAAGTAATGTGCATTGGACATTTATTCCCCGTGAGTCGGAGCACACACGACACAGGAAACGCGCGAGCATTGGTCCATTACACCCACAACGCAACCGTTATAATGATCGACAAATCAAGATTATTGCGAAACAAAGCCCTGTGGATAACACCTTTATGTAAATTCAGAACTTGATGCCAACTACCAAATGATTAATGTATCGTCCGACTTATTATTCATTTCGTAGAAACAGTTTATTTCAATATTGTTTAGTGCGATATGTGCACTGGGGTGCGGCGATTTAGAATATTTGGATTGCAATTACATTTAATGACTTCTTAAGTTTGTGGTAGAGTCATACCTTTACTAATATAGCTATTTACCTATGTCTACAAATTGAATAGATCTGCTCGTTAAGGATGGTAACGTATCGTAGAAAACAACATAAAACAATTTCGTTTTTTCAAGGCATTCTTTTTGTCCAGAGTAAATTCTCAATATTCCTAACTTTTCGCCTCTGCATTCCCCAGTTATTTTAAAAACTTCTATGTAATAATGATTTACTATCTTCAACTGCTTGCTATAGACTATAGTATCTAAATATAAATCTTAAATCACGAGTGCCTCTGTGTCTCAGAGAGCACATTCCAGGTTACTTATAAATGTCAATAAACATTGATCAAGTCAAAATCACTGGCTCGAAAAATCCGAGACTGGATCGACCACCCGATCTAAAAACAACAGCCGTTCGAGAAACCTGCACACGTTCTATAAACCTTTTTGTAGAAATGCGGAAAGGCTTCAGCTGGAAATCCATTGCATATCAGTATATAAGCTTGTGCACAATGGAAATCGTAATGTTCGAAAAATTTATTCGGTTTGTTTGGTTATTGGGCATCTTGATTTCAGACGAGTGATCGAATCGAGGCTTAAGTTAAATGTGAGTATTACTTTTCTTGAAGACACGTGCTGTCGAAATATTAATGTGTAAAATGTTTACATTTACTTTATATATTTATTTATACTAGCTGCCCGGCCCAGCTTCGCCTGGTCATTAAAATTTTGACTACTCCACACCGGAAACATCATATTCCTAAACTCAACCTAAGTACCCCTTTTTTTCTCCGTCTTTGTCACATGAAAGGTGATGATCTTAAGTATTTAATTTCATTGACTTTAAAACATGAAATACTAGATATAACAAACAATTTATTAAAAAACAGTTATTTTTGTATAAACTGCCATATTTTTTGTAAAATCTAGCGGAGGGTAGTTAATTATTGTGTTTATCTTGTGTCATTCAGTTTCAAGTGAACGCTTGCAGAAGCAAGACGCGTGCTCCGTTGCCGCGTTAGAGTTCTTGAATAATTTAAATTGTTTTGTGGACAATATAGTGCAAGTGAGGTTAAGTGCTACAACGACCATCGTCCAACCAGCTTCAGAAGCAACATTCCGGTGAGTGATATAAATGTACTGTGTTACTATTATCATCTATCGTTTCATACTTTTCACATGTACATTACCTAGGTTTCATACCATGTCCCAACTGGTTAGTACTAGTTATAATTTAACTTTTCTAAATATATTTAGAGTTGACTGCAGCATGTTTACCACTTGATACTACTTTCAGAATTCAGTGCATTTTTAAAAGTCTTTAACCTTTCCGTCTGCCTGTTTATTTACACATTAACTTTACCACGTATAAAACACTATTCATTTATTATGATCAATAGTTTATTTCTATATCGTGTAATAGGGATGCAATTGACAGTTTATTGTGGCCAAAGTCACCTTTTCCCAACGCATCCACGTGACTATTGTTACATAGAAACATAATTGCTAACAATTATCTCCACAGAAAGAAGAGCTATTGCCTATTTGTCAGGTTTTTCCACACATTACAATAATATTACATTTTGCTGTATTCTTCTGCTCTTTGCAACAGCTTTTTTGTAAATAAACAATGAAATGTTCACTCAATTATGCAATTCTTGGCATGAGCCTTTTCTTGTTCAAGTGTTGAATAGATGGTTTTTTTTTTACAAGTAAGGTTCTGTCTCTCACTTAATTTATATTTGTGCAATTACTATGAAAAATAGTTATTTTTTTGCATACTGTACGATATTTTGAATTATGCCTATGTTACAGCTTCTACAGGTTTTTAAGGGATTTCCGGATAGGGTGGCAAACATTTCCTAAGCTCTACCCAATTATCTTTTATAACGACTATTTAAATAACGTTCTACAAACGGCTAGACCTTACACGAATATTAGGCTATATTTACTTTGATGTAGACACGTTTCATAGACAAACGATTCAAGTATCAATTAGCTACAAAAGAACAAGAGTAGTGCAGGTACAGATAGGACTAACTGACAAATCCTAGTTGAGGTTGAGGGCGCCTGAGAATTACGCATATGATAGATTCCGCGTGGTCTCTCACAAACTACTTTAAATCGGGTTGGTTAACTATATCAGACACTAAAATATGGTGTTCTAAATTAAAATTCCAAATCTTAATTCAGGACTGCGAAAATTTAAGACGAAGAATAAACATAAATATCAATATCTTTACACCTGCCAGTCTACCATTCAATCCAAATTAAAACATACCCGCCAACGGGCTCAAAGGAACATAACCGCAAAATTACATTAACCTAATTGCAATCTAAATAAAAAAGTCTCTAGGATGCGAGACCGTGGACCGGTACGGTGACTCAGAGCCCAAGACGCGCCTGATTCATCGGCATCCAGTTTCATTTCAACATATTTGAGATTCTTACTTATTTCGCTTTCCTTGAGATGTGCGCGAGATTCGGCAACCTCAAGGCTCCATTATTTTCGGCGGATTATGCAAGCCTGTCCAAGTTGAACATTCCTTGGCTTGGAAGGAGGAAATATTTTTGGCTTTAAATAATAGATTAGATAATATGACCTTGAATAAGCATAAGTAACAAAAGCATAGCCCGTAAATAATTTATGGAATCATCTATGAGTCGATGGAAAATATATTATTTCTATTTATGAGACCCCAATACACGGAGTGAATTGTGCGTTGTCATTCTTTTAGAATGGTCAGGAAAGGGATACAAACATTATTATTGTTTCCGGCTTTGGTAATGGGAATGTATTAATTTTATGAATAACATAAATATAATTAAGCGACAGAAAATGGTATAAATATTAAAGAAGGGGAAAAAACACAACTACATTTAAGAACTAAGAAGGCGAAATCAATGAGCAAACATGTAAGTGTAACAAAGGATGATATTGTGAGATGAAGGTCAATGATTGGAAGACTACACTGGCCAAAATAATGTTTCCAAAAAAATAATCATATAGCACGAAGAAATAAATATTTAACTCACTAAAAGGCAATGACTAAGAGTAAATATGGAGTGACTCAAATAATAAATGGTCCACCAATATTTTGAAACAAGGCTAACCTGCAGTCAATTTGTCACAGCCTGAATATCGAGTGACTAATTGTTTATTTAAATATCTTTTTCTTCCTGACACAATGAATGGTGACTGCCTCGGTGGCGAAGTTGTATTACGGTACGGTTACAAAACTGAGGTCTCGGGTTCGAGTCCCGGGTCGGGCAAAGTGATATTGGATTTTTCTATTCATTATCAGCCCGGAGTCAGAAATTTGTGCCCGATATGGCGATAGGTTCGCCCCCTATCACATCGTGGGACTGAGCATACAAGGCGAAATGTGGATGTACTAGTGGCACCTCTGCCTACCCCTTCGGGGATAAAGGCGTGAGTTTATGTATGTTATTGTTAGAGCAAAGAGGTGCTACTGCACAGTGAGTAACCTCATGTCAGTGTGAGACAGGCTGGTTGGTTTTGAATGGTGATTCAAAATGACACGCGAGTCTTCGAATGTGTGAAAAATATTTGAGTAGTCAGTCGTTATTGAAAACTCGGGAGTACATGTTATAAACTATAAATATTTTTCACATTTACATTTTGCTAAGTTCTTACTGTGTAGTGATTAAAGCTTTACCTTATGTACTTCTAACAATTTACATTAAAATGCTATTGTTTAACACTGCTGCGTATTCATTTCAAGGTCTATGAAGAGACCTGATGTAAGTATGCTCTAAAAGTTATGTATGTACAATGAATGGTTAGACTGTGGTTAGACGTAGGTACTCCCATTGCATTTGTGTTGGGTTTTTAGACATGTTTTTGACAATGAATAGTAAGAAAGTTTTTTTTTCTTCGTTAGTTAGTAGAGGTAGTTGACAGACTATGAATCTTGTGGCATGAATACAAGGAAGTGTAAGCATTTATATTATATAGATTTAGTGTCTATGAGATATGACATGTATTGTAGTTAGTATTAAAGACTCTACATTTTAGAAAAATATACGTATTCTATCCATGTTTTAATTGACTAGTCGAGCAAAATTGTGTCAGCCTGATGTAAATTAATAGTGCCTCCACCTATACATATACGACCTTATTCAAATTCATAGATAGATTTAAAACTTATTTTAGTTATCGATTTTTTTTCCCTTCGAACGACTTTGGAATTCAGTTTGAGCGGAGACGATTAAACGTTCGATAACTAAAATAGGTTTAAAATCTGTCTATTAATAAGGCCGATAAAACAAATATTTTGAATGCATTATGGATGCGTATAGCAGAAGACCGGGCTCTGTGGCGTGGACCTTGGGAAAGGCTTATGTCCAGCAGTGGACTGCAACGGACTGATGATGATGTCGTATATAAATCCAACTAAACTAATTATTTCACGATCTAGTTTAAACAAGTATAGTTCAATAACTGGCAAAGAAATAATGTGAACAGCTAAAGCACTGGAAATATTCTAGAGTCTAGACTATCATAGTCTATGAAAGTGTTTCTAAGACCCTCATATCTGATCAGGTCGAAGGACTAGTACAACTGATGAAAGATAATAGCAATTTAGAATTGCAACGCCATGTTTCATCACATACCTTTTAGTTTCGACAAATTGTGCATTTGTCCCAAATATTAAGTGGTTTATGCAATCGTGACTCCATTTGAGTAATCGTTGTTAGCAAGCTTTTTTTTGTGATTGGAGATATGTGGTAGAATTCGCATGCAGTCGATCTATTATTTTTCTGCTTTTAAATATATTTTTGTTGTTTTGTGGCATTCTAAATACGTGTGTTCGATTCTAGTTTCAGACAGTTACAGTTTTCGTATAGGCAGGATTTTTCCAACCTAGCTAAAAATGTTTTGATTGCCTATATTAATTTTGCATTATTTTACAGAAAACGAATACTTTTTGCAGACACATTACTTTCCGTTACTATGATCTCTGGATCCAACTACCATGCCCTTTATACCTGCTACTCTCTCTTCGAGAGTAAGGAACAAACTAAAATCTCCTATAATTAATGCTGTATATTCTGTAGTTACTACCAAACTTTTAGTAAATCGCCTAAGATACAAAAAAAAAACAAGATGCTAAAATAACGTATAAAAGTGACTTGCAAGTTTCATAAAGGCATATGACGTTGACCTTTAATAAATGAACAATAATATCAGCCCCATACATCGTTCTGACCCTTCACTAGTATACAAGTCTTGTGTTGTAGACATCCGAAACTATGAGACTATCGGTCTCGGAAAACCCAGACCCGAAACAAATATTAGATTATATCCACCACATAAACGTTTATCTCGAACCTGCGACCTCTCCCTTACAACTTGCTTTCAAACAACTACGCCAAAGAGGTTGTCATTTAACCTAGACGTTATCCTTTGCTTCACAATGTCGCGTAAGTGGACTACCTTGCTATTAATAGCTGGATTATACACCCAAGGGATAGTAATTGTGCTTCCTCAAACAAATGCAGTTCAGTTGCATACATAACATAGTGGGAGGGCAGATTAATCATAGAAATATATTTTATACTTTAGGCAATAGGAGAGATAATATTTTCTGATATCTCTACCTAATTATGTGATAGTACTAAAGTTCGTCGGATTACAATAGACGGAAACTGTTTATGATTTACAATGTTGTAGTTGTAAATATAAAAAGTAAAACGAGAAAAGTAATTGAGATTGAGTGCATGGGATTATGGTGCAGTAAGCTTATAATTATTTATTTCCTCCAACGAAGGGTACACGACATATCATGAAGACAATGGTGGAGCGTTATTCTAGCTTATTTCACATTGCATTTAAAATAGAATTCGTATATAGCTATAGCGATTTTTACTATTGATCAATGTTATTATACTAAGATCAATAGCCAAAATTGTTCCCCAAAGCATGAAAATAATGCACCAACGAAAAAATCTCCATCCTGGATTCAAATCTAAATCACTCCTGCGCGTAGTGGCAGCGGTAAGGATTGCTTTACTATTTAAACTACTTTGCGCTTTCTCATTACGACAAACTACGGTATTTGACTGCAATTAAGCAGGAAACTCAATACTCATAAAAAATTGGTAAATTAAGATCTCACCCTCATATCCAGGTATCATGGGATGTTTGTACACTGGGTCTCCATTCCGAAACCTCGCGTTCACAACGTCAATGTCAGTTTGTGGCGGGCGAAATATCTGTGTTACAAAATTAAAAGCCTTTAGAATATTTCTTAGTTCTGAAATGCAACTAAAACGTTGTTTGCGGTCGTACAATTGGCAATCTTTCCGCGTTTAAACTCGCGATTGTGATTCTGGCAACATAAAATATTTGTAGAGGCTTAGTATTAATATTTTTTTGGCCAAATAAATTTGCAAAACGCTAACGCACCTGAAATACGCCATGTACGTATCCTAGCACAGGATTAAATAAAGAAAATTAAATTACATCGAACCTAACAACTAATTTTATGAAGAATTAATGTTTAACAGCTCAAACAAAACTCTGAATTATTTCCATGCCGCAAATACCAATCGTATTCGAATCACATACATTTTTAAAGCTAAAATAATCACCTGGAAATCATCAGCGGTCCTGTCAGACAATACCAGTCTCTCAGAGTGTTGCACACTTGGATCCAGAAGGATCTTGTGTGTTGTAGAGCCATAGGTATCGCCGATGCGGTATTTGTACTCCGGACAGTGGCCTGTGTAGCTGTAAATGAAGACGCTAACTAGCTTAATAGTCGGTCAATAATTACAATTACACTGTGGTATTATTGTTGCAAAGTAGAAGACTTAGATTGGATCTACAAACAGTTGCTAAATATTTTTTAATAAACGTACACTTTTTATTTGCCTATAGTTCTGTTGGTTAAGAAAATTTAAGGTTATCGGACGGTACTTCAATTATTATTATTCCCTCCTTGCAAGCTTCGACAATTTTTATAAACCTATCCCAATGAGCACGATTTTTGGTGAATCTACCACTTTCGCGCCAGAACTCTCTTTCATTGGTTTTATTTCATACATCATTATAGCTTTCAAACCTTTAAAGCTTCGTATAATTACAATAACATAGGCATATTACGACTACGTATTGCGCGCGTGCCCAAGTAATTTAGCAGCTAATCTCAAGGGCTGTATAATACAACATTCCTTTGCGTTGTCCTTACTAAAAACATTCCTTTCGTTAAACCAGCTATCAACGAATTAATTTATCACGTCTCGAGGCGGCGAAACCGACGCTGTGCCCTAAAAACTTTATTGTCGTCGTGCCTTACACAATAATCCTTTTTAAATGGAAAAGATACATCAATATAGAATTATTGCTACAGTCCGCACACGTGATTTACCGACCGTTAAATGTTTGAAACAAACCAGTCTTACATCATTTGACATGAATTTTTGCAATGTCGTGAACTTTGCTGTATTATTCGCTAATAATAGAATAGCCTCTGTGGCGCAGTTGGTTAGACGACGGCTGTGAAACGCGAAGCCGCGTATTTAATACCCGTACCGATCAAATGTTTGTGGGATCCAAGTGTGATCCACAGGTATTTTTTTCAGACTTAGGTGTTGTGAGGCCGAAAAGTCTTTTGTAGTTTCTGATACCCACTATAACTACTATGTATGTGACTGTTGGGTATATTTATTTATTCGTATCCACCCAGATGCCATTGAACCCGACGGCGTAAAATCCACGAGAGACCCATGCCAGTGTGTAGCGTTTTAGGTCCAGCCTGTGTACATATATGTGGTTACGAGCATACCTAAATACTTGATTGTTATCAGCTTATCATTCCAGTGGATATATTGGACTGCATTGCACTAACCACCAAGCATAATGTACATTGTAATTACTTTGTCGTGCGTGCGTTTAAAAATATGAATATTTTAATAAACTTTACAATGTACTGTAGTACTTAATCGATGGACACTACAGAAATGCCTTCGATTCAGGCCATGTTGCTTTTGATTTTCTCTTTCTACAGCCCCTATATGGTGTACGCACATTTTTCTTTCTCTGGCTAACAGGTATGCAGCCACTTTCATCGCTTTCAGATATTTCGGTCCCAAGTAGCATCATCAATAACGTGTAATTTGTTTTATTTAAGAATTAAATTATTATAAACATTACGAACCCTGGTATGTAATGAGGTTGTGCTATGCTGACTAAATCCAATGCCATGGCTTAATTTATTAGTGGTACGGGTGAAAAATCAACACATAATTTTAAAATATTAATCCAAAATTCAATAATTTTGATGAACTAATCACTGGTGGTTTGATTAGTTTGTTGTGACATTTATTTATTGTCAATATTTGGTCAAAATAGCCAGTACCTATCCATTTTAAATAAATACAAAATAGTTTGAATATAATTTTTAAACAAATAAATGGATTATGTATTTTACAACATAAAACTAATTATTCAAAATAACGTGAATTAACGATTTCGTTAGGTGTAAACGCTTCAAACTTAAAACAAGTTCTGACCTGTTGAACGAACGATTTCGTAATGCATTCGATCGTCACCGTTCGTTTCATTCGTTTCCGAACCCGCCATATTGAATTCAACTGCCGCGGCGGTTGGACGTGCGGTCCGCGAGGTGCCGCGTAGTGACAGCCAAACAACGATGAAATAACTTTCAGAAACTTTGTGTTGATCAGTGTTATAATATTTATTCACCTTTATCGAACGAAACTATACAGTGCCTTCGTATAAATAACTATTTACAGTACATTTAAGTTATTTAAAACCGATCGAGTGAGTTGAAATGCATGCATTCCACCGAGACTGTTGAACTTTATTTTTTTTTCTTACGGTGTACATTTTGATTTTTATCAGGTAAAATTCAATTTGTAGACATGTGAAATTATGGATATACGATTTTATTTCAAAATCATTGAAGTGTGTGATACAAAATCAGTAGACTGTGTTATCTAAGTTTGCATTATCATTGACGAGGATTGCCGAAACTTTCAAGGTAAGATTAACATGTCCACAACAATCTTCATTTACAGATAAACATTATTTCCTAGTCTAGCTTACGAAATTTTCAGCATAGCACAAGGCAGTACCTATCAAAGACAGCTTATCTTTTAAATCTCAGATCCTTGCGAAAGGAGGTTGATGTTGGCTCTATCTTCTTTGTGAGAGTAACCGTAAAACACAACAAATCTTTGTGTATCGTTTTCTATACGTTTCAACCGAGTTATCAATAAACAAAATTGCAGTGATCAATTAAAACATTTAAAACGGGGAACATTCAAATTAGCGCGAAACCCTCATGAATCACGTACCTACAGTCTACACTGAATGTCGCTTTGTTTCACGTGCCCCTATGCATTTATCGGTTCTACATAAACATGTGACATTGAAATACAGAGGCATAAATTACCTGCATTTATCGTTTTATTGTTATCAAGGAAATACTTGAGTGATTCCAATCGGTCTGATTGCGCGAATGCAATGTAAAATCTAACTGTTTCACACCAAAGATTGCTGACGTCAGAATACTTAGTTTTTAATGCATTTTCTTAAAAGACTAAGGTTTTAGACTTATATTAAACTTGAACTACTCTGTATTTGATCATTAAAGGTAATGAAGTTTACCGTGGAAGCAACATGGTGCTAGGAAAGTGATATCAGAGAAAGGGTAATTTACAATTATGTAATAATACTTGTATCATACGAAGGGCCATAGTCACAATAAAAAAACCCTAATGTTTTCGAATGAGTCTGAATTTTGTCATATCCATATAAACGAAAGCCACGTTAACAAACGGCTCTATTTCTAGTTTATTGTTCATCTTATAAAATTCTCGAAAATATAACTATGCATGCATGGAAAATAATTTCCATAAGCTACATTTCAAAGTGAATTTGAATAACAAATGAATTTCTTGAAACCTACATAACTACAACATGCAAAATATATGCAGCATATATAAACATGTATGTAATCATGTAGTTTTTAAGATTTTACTGATAATAAGGTGTATGATTTTTTTTCAATTTATTCTATTTGAAATCTAAATTCAGCACTTTTATCACTCATCAATTTACTTATTTGCATTCAAGCTCTTTATTTAATAATGTTTACAAATAAAGCGGATGTACACATAAAACCATTCCATTAAAAAATAATATAATGGAATCATTCAATGTTAGTCCTTTCACATTCAAAAATCACCCCAACCAAATGAAATGTAACACGTTGCCAAACAATGAGACAGGACACCCATTCAGACTCGGAGTAAAACGCTTCTAAAGAATCCAGTTTCGTACCGGAGAGAAACAAAACTTCGATACGTCGAGGACATTGTTTGAACTAAACAACAACCAAAGCATTTTACACCTTAGTCATGTGAAATACGGTTAGAAATCATTTTGTACGTATTTAAAAAAAACATTCCTACAAATCCCATTTCTAGAAATCCAGTTGTCTTTGTTTTTAGTCAATGGAAAATGTTTATCTCCCAGTCATAACTTACAGCGCCGCTTTCAACTGAACGTTAGTTTAAAATAAGAACGTTGTCTTGGAGCATTAATTCCGTTAAAGATAAGCGGAGGACCGAGAAGCTCGTTTAAATTATAATTTGTGCTTAAATCACCGAATTACATGTTCACGAACTCGTGAATTACCAGTATATGACGTCCGAATCAACAGCGAACCTCTTTTATTAACCGTAAAGCACACAGTCGTGTGGCGAGGAGGCATTAGGAAGTTTCGGTCGACCAACCGGTTCGTGGATACTTCGTTTGCGATGTGAAAAAAGAAGACCCCTGGCGGTTAATATTCGAGGTCGTAACCCAATTGAGACCAGTCGCAGGTACACCTTTGTAGTACACTTTCTCCGGTGCGTGACGCGTCCAAGCAGACATTTCACCGTGGTACGTGCAGGTGCTGTATCCAAACTCTGCACACTTGATAAATGGCAAAATATTTTATGATTTGCGAATCTCATGATCCAAGTTACACTTTCACTGTAAACGGGGGCGCAAGTGTTTGCCGTCATAATTGCACTGATGTGTCATGCGTATCTGAACGCGATAAAAACGAAGCTGAATCTTCATACGCTTGCGAATTACATTTTTCACCAATTTCACAAGCTGACGTGAATGTATCTGCGAGGTAATTAGCATTAGAAGAAGGCGCTGGCTAATAAGTGGGTATTGGGAACGAAATTCTAGAATACGAGCCGCGACGAGTGTGCATTGGCACGGCAAACTTCTGTTAAATATCATTGACCTCAAGCCGTAACATGTCTCTGAACTGCTTACAAATGCCTTTTCTAATATCTTTGTATTTCCACGTTTTTAATACATAGATTCTCTACTTGGCTAATATCCGAAAGATGTTGGGTAAATATGATCGCTTATTAGAACGTATAGTGGTAATTTGTTTAGAGTCAACATAATATGTCAATGCTTTTAAATTTACCTAGGTACATGATTACAGCGCTTTGAAACAATTTTAATGCACTTTGTACGATTAGATAACGATATTCAATTCACAATTTTGTGATTCCTTTAATAAGAATTTCTGCAAGGCTTTATTAAGTCTTATTTGTTGATACAGCCATTTCATATTGAATACTCTGAAGTTTAAAAACTGCATATTATATGCAATGATCTCGACACAACATGTGCCGGCAGCTAGTTATTCGCTCGATTTACGTAACGATTTGTCGGGTCAATTATGCATGTGTAAAAAATACATTTCCTTATGTATTCGTCACAATTCGTTAGCAAACAATTATCGAAACAGATGACGAAAAACTGACATCATACTTTTGAAATAATATACAACTCACGAAGCATCGGCCACGGTGACCGCTTGTTTCAGAAAAAAATGCAGTTTTTTACACGTTTTCGTGACTCAATCATTATGTAGTGATTTTTGTAAATATTAACATTCTTGTTTTTATAAAGTTTAACAACTAATTTAGGTATTTTGTGCTAGAATTAATATCTTGTGGAATTCACATCGTTTTTGTCGTGAAATCCCTAATTCCAGCTGCACGAAATAAAATGTTTAAGCAAACTGGTACATAGCGTGACAGATGCTCTTTGAGACCATGACGCGGAATCCTTTATCGGTTATCTTTATTAACTATTTGCTTTACAAAAGTATAATTACTGCATTTGAGCTAATGAGGTTGTTGGAATTGAGAATTAAATATTGTTCCGAGTATGTTTCTATTATTATTGGTAGTCTATCACCACGCACTATAACGGTGAAGGAAAACAGCAGACCATGGCGATTTTGTCAGAATTTCTATGGTATGTAAAGTCCGCCAACCCGCACTAGGCCAGCGTGGTGGACTATATGGCCTAACCATTCTCAATCGTACCCACGATAGTCGAGTAGGCCTGTGCCCTGCAGTGAGACGTTTATGTGCTGATACAGTATGTTCCTAATAATACTTTACAAAAAACTTAGCAACAAAAAGCGATAGAATTGAGATAGATAAGTGAACGAAAGAACTTTAATGATAAGATTCTATAATCTGTCAAAACTAAACCCCAAAAACAAGTTACTACACGCTAAAAGCGATAAAACTGAGTTCCTTGCCACTCCGAACTCAATGCCTAATTGCCCTTTCATACCATCCTGAATGAGCCGCTGAGACAATAGCCACCGGAAATCAATTGTCCTCAGTACCATCTTTTACAATACTTATCTTGCATTTTATCTTTCTTAGAAATCAACACAACGTGCGATATTTCTCGGCCACTTATCATAGCCGGGATGATAATGCAAGAATTTAACACTGAAGCTAAAGTGTTTCTAATGACCATTTCTAGACGGCTTTTAGCGGTTGTTAAGCCGTTTCACACGTTATTTACAAGCGAAAATTGTTTGTAAAAATATTTGCATTCGATCATCTAGGAAGAGGAAGGGAAATCGGTGATGGTTTAAGTTTTTATGGCGAATAATTTTACAAGTAAATGGTCAAATTATAGCCCAAAAGTTGCTTTGTTCTCAATTTGCATTAAAACCAAAAATCATAGGCTTAGCTTAAAGCGTGTGGAGATTATACCAGCAATCATAAATTACTAGGAATGTAGTGTAACAACGTGTAGTAGCTACGAACTATATATGAACATATTTGGGTACATACCGTCGTTAGTGAGAAAACTTAAAAGATAGTCAGGAAATCGTCGCCAGGAACGAAATATTTAAGTAAGTAGAGCTCATGTTTAAACCAGTATTCATGAAGCCTTTACCTGTATCCAAAATATCCATATATAAATAATATTATCTGCCCACATACGTCCCACTGCGGTGCACAGACCTCATTTTCGGTTGACAGGGCTTTAGATATTAACCTATCGCACTAGCCCAGTACGAAAGACTTAAAATACCTATTAAATACTTGCTTAAATATGTCTCCTCACGATTCGTTCTCTATTTCAGTGTTTTTCAATCTAATGCTATTGGCCCCAATCAACTCCAAATATTTTTTTACGAAACATCAGTCCGAATTATCATAACTCGCTTTAACTGTGAAGGACATTAATATGAGGAAACCCGGATGTTGTAATAGTCTCATTAATAGATTTGCCATCACCACTGTTGTCACTTCTATGATAACTGAATATAAGTGTCAACGACCTTAGCTATTTCGACTTCCCAAGACCTATTCAGAATGAATACTTTCTCATGTTAATAAAAGTTAATGAAGTAAGTGTTTTATGTAAATAAAAATCGACCGAGCTAATGGTGTTTTTATGGAACACGTATGGACGGATATTAAAACTTCAATTATCATATTTTAGTTCGAAGAGACTAAAAGCTAACATTAGCAAGAGATTATTGTGGACTTATCCAGACTCAAAAGTCAACGCGAATGCAATAAAGATGGTCAACTTTCATGCCTTTTAACCATAGCCAAGTGAAAAAACCCTTTATAACTCTAAAATCAATTGTAACCTGAATAACTTGAACTACAAAAGCAATAGATTATTTTTTATAACCAGACCATTCGTCTGTATCCATTTTTCCGTGAATTATTTTTGTATGCTTGTACATAATTTACTTTCTTTATCAAAACGTTCTGTTTTCATTCTCAGTATGTTATAGGTATTTCAATATTCTACTTACATCCGTATTGCATGGCCGAGTAATCAAACATTCTACGCAAATGTGAAATAATCACATGGTTTTGTATTACAAACTATAATGTTTCAATGACTCCTGGCAACCAACTTGAGTTATACGTAGGTACGTCTATAGTCCTACGGTCGTAATTAGGGCCAAGAGCGCTTTGCGATCAAACTAATAGTTTACATTCCAATTTTCATACCTCAATTTTTGTTTCTTTTAGTTAGAAAAACGTACAAATTGCCGGTGTGATGGTTTAAGTGTCAATTCCTATGGCGAAGGAATGCCGTAATTGTCACGTTGATGGAACGGCGATGAAATATGCGGCATCAATTACACTTGCTGTCGTTTTTGTTTTGCTCATAGATGAGTGATAAATTATTTCTTTTCTTTTTCTACACCTAAAAATTCTTGCGTAGTAACTGGCTGGCAAGAAAAATAATTGTTAAGTGATGGAATCATTTACAATTAAGGTCTGTCAAAGAATAGTGTAATCAAATCGTGATCGAATATATGCGTGTTACGTACGTGGCGCAACAGGAAACGTTACATATTGAATGCTAATTCACTTAAATAACATTGGACAAAATCGCAGCGAAACTAGATTAGAAAGAAATTTCTATTAACAAATCGATTTCGAAAGGAAAGTTTTATAGTTCAGTATCAATAGATAAGTTCGATCAAAATACGTTGCGCAACGAAGAAAATACCAAGGCCAATGGTAAAATTCAACTTCAGTGTCGACACTCGACTTAGGAATGCGAAAGACATGTGTGTATAGTACCTTAGTGGGTACACTCACGGTCTGAACGATCACGATCTGGATTCGATCAGTTGCGAAATGACCTCTCGAGTATGACCCCGCCTTGAGCTTTTTATACCCCGTATAGGCAGGCTTGTTACAGCTACGTACATCATTGTTGAGATATGATCTTGAGACGTATAAGGATTTGATTGGTATGATTACCGAGTTTGTGGACTTTATACGACTTATTCTTTTCAGTTAGTTGTCTTTGAAGGTTTGTAAAGAATTTCAACGAGATTTTTTTGGAATCGGTGTTATAAAATTATGAATAATAATTTTGATCAATGTACAGTTGTAAGTAAAATGAAAATAATAATTTTTAGTTCACATCGTGGTCTTATCGCCAAAAGTGATATCTCTCAGACTAAATGTAATTATTTCCCAAAATAAATAAGTTACCAAACATGCAGATTGTTATAATGTAAGTTAAAATGTAGAGTTTTAAAATCAACATTAAAAACTTGATTTAGTTCTCACGATGTCGAGACCATTGCAAGAAGTAAAGACAAAGTCACAAACGAAAGTGAGTCTTCAACAATCTTTGAACTTTGAACTCGATTTTGAATAAATATATTGTCAATATAAGACACCACTTCTGGTATATTTACATTGAAACAACAGGGAGAACCAGTATATCGTAAAATTTCTAATGTGTTTGTTTTGGGTTTTAGCATTAACATAATTTAAATTTCGTATTCACGTAAATATAGATTAGAAGACGATAGTCTTATGTTTTGCTAGAAAGATACTGTCTAAAACGCTTTCCAACTTGTTTGGTCACAAGACAATCAAATCAAAAGCTTTCAAGAAACTCAAATCAAAATAATTAATTACTAAATGAAGCCTATTAATATTGCAGAAGAAAGCAATAGTTACATAATGCTTAATTATTATAAAAGCGTGAATTACAGTCGATTATGTTGAAATATTTGACGCCCGATCAAATGTGATGGATTTATGAACTCAAACATTAATTAATAGCGTCTCTAATTAATTATAATCAGTTAATTTGTATACAGTATACATATTTTGGAAATAAATCATTAGTTACGTCAATCAACATAAGGCACGAAAACTAATTAAAACGTATTCTTATGTAGAATTAGCTAACTGGTTTCGTTGATTTATTTTTGTAGGAAAATATTTTTCTGAAGAATTTCGTTAACGTTGATACATGTAAGGTGAAACACAAGGACAAATTCTTTGTGTGTTAAAGGTTATGATAAAAAAGTCAAAAGGACTTAATTATAGGCCACTTATATAAAATGACTTCAAAAAACGACCTCCGGTTGAAAGACAGCTGAGGATTAAGAGATTTATAAAGGAAAATATGCCTGATTGGCGTGCTCTTGAATGGTCTGAGAGTATGATTCAACTTAAGTTATGAATTCCGTGTCCTTTTGTTTAAAAAAAGTTGCGACGCTGTATAGAATTCAATTAACTTGTAAACATTGTTGTTAACTTAAAACATCTATAATTTGCGGCCTTTATAGATTTTGTTATTTGAATTTAATATAAGGATAACTTCTATTGAAAGCATTCTATTTTACCTGGTACGTAAAGAATTTTAAAAATAAATTTCACAATATTCATCGACAAATTCATGAAGTCATGCAAGTATTCCGGCATTATAATTTGTTTAATATATTTACCTGCGTGTGGCTCACGAGTGAAAAGCCTTGGCCCACCCATTCAGACAGGCCGTACGGTAATCTAATTAACTGGCGACATAAGAAGCTTAGCAAATGCTCACTGTAAACATTACTAGGCACGGGAGAAAATACTATTAGATAAATACGGATAACAAAGTAGGTAAGTTTTACACTTATACAATGATAAAGTTAGTCGTTCTTATATTTTCCTTGTGAATTAAGTTTTTTGGATTTTCCAATCGTCGTCCCTTGGGCAATATAAAATCTATAAGAATAAATACTCGCATAAAGAACGTATAAAATTATAAGTCATCAATGATTGTAATTATCATGATAAAATCAATGCTAATTCTTAAAGGTGCATCTATTGTAATATAACTCATATGATTTATCAGACCTTTTCACATGACAATGATTCAGCGTTTGTATTGGCTCCGCAGATGACTTAAGACATTTTGTCCCCTTTTATAAAACTTTGAATACATTATTCTTAAAAAGGTTTTGAATGTGTCACGTCTGTTGCCTAGGTTTGGAATGAAATTTATTTATTTTCTATTCATCTGTTCTCATTATCCTCTTCCTATATGCGTAACGTTATACAAAATATTTACTGAAGTAATTAAAACTAGATCTCTACTAAAGCCATGTGTTTTATATATACACAACATATACACAATTTTAAACTTAAGCGTACTTACTTTTTTAACACAATGGCATTCAATAACATTTCAACTACTTGACTTTTCGAAAGCTTTTGACCGGCGCCATTTTGAAACTTCAAGTGGTCCTACTCCAAACTATAAGTTAGTGAAGAACCGTGTAGACTTTTTGCTTTCGATTTGTAGTGAGATATGCCGGAATCTCGAAAGGGAACGTCGATAAAAAATATATTCAATGGGACGAGTATAAAAAATGCTGATTAGTTTCAAGTTAAGATAAAATTTACCATATGTTAGAGAACTTCAACGCAACGTTTAAAGCTATTTAGAATTCTGTTCAATATTATTAAAAAAAACGTTTATAAGATCTTTGTTTTTTTTATTGAATATGGAAAGACTGAACGAATATAAGTTTATTATAAATAAATACATCCTCAAATATTTTTTTTATAATCCATACCTAGACAACACAAGTCGCATCAACATAAAGTATAAAACGTAAATTAAAACACATGTATTTACGATATGATAATATTTTCATACCTAAATCCAATCCTGAGTATACAGCCTAGCCTCCCATAAGTTATCGCCATAAATCATTGTATGGAGATAAATTTATCTCTGTCTCAATATTACTGTACACCGCGGAAATCAACTTGATTGTGTGCCTAACGAGGTGTATTGATATTATTTATAAAAATTATACAAGATAACCATTTAATTGAAAATGTGTTTGGAGGCAAATGTTTGTGTGATTAATATTTATTTTGGATTTTATTATTGACCAGGATAGGTAGGTTTACAGTTTGTAAATTAGGACTAAATTCATAAACAAATGATGATATAATTTTAATTGGCATTTTTTTTTTATTATTTTTTTTATATTAGTCTGATTTTTTCATAATTTGATCCTAGTTATTTATTTCCCCAGCTTAGATATTATTAAAAATAACAAAAAAAATCTTCGTAAACCTTTACGTTTTTGTTGTTTTATAAAGCATAACTTTGCTGCTTATTTATTAATCGTTGAAGGCATAGTCTAGCTCGTTGGTACAAAGGACGTGGCGAATGACGTCACAGCGGCTGTGTCAACTATATTTTTGCGCAGCCCCGACGGCAGTTGTTGATTTAACAAATTCTTATCGTTATTGTTTTGAATGGTGTTAAAGAGGCAACAATGAGTGCGGGAAGCGGGAATTTAAAATAAATTTGTTTTGTAAAATAATGTATATTTAGTAAAGAAGCGTGTGGTGACAATTTTAAAGCTGAAAATAAGGTTAGTTGAAATTATTTGAATAAGGCCTTTAGAGTTTATCACAAAGAAAACATTTGTTTTCAAAATACTTTAGATTTGCATAGCAATATTGTCCTCGCTCCAAAATGATGCCTTAAAAAATAATAATTTGTTACAAAATGGCATTCTAGTCCACTATTTGACATTTAAAATCGTTTCATTATGTTTCTATTTTCGACACACGATTATTCGTCGGACCACTAATTTGTTTTTTAATGTTATTGCTCTATTAATTAAGTATTGATTCGCTTCGATGAATCGGCTGTTTCTCTATTATGTTTCACGCCTTATTCTATGAAGGAGTAGAATGCATAGTCATTTTGTCAGAGGTATTCTCATTATGGTATGACAGAACATTTCTACTATGACACTGTCAACATAAGTATTTTTTTTTATCAGCCCGGAGTCAGGAATTTGTGCCCAAAATGGCGATAGGCTCGCCCCCTATCACATCATGGGACGGAACATATAAGGCGAAATGTGGGTGTCCTGGTGGCGCCTCTGCCTACCCCTTCTGGGATAAAGACGTGAGTTTATGTATGTATGTATGTCTATCAAGCGTAAAAATCCCTCTAATTTACTAATATTTGGAGTCTAATTACATGTATTAAAAAAAGTTTAAATCACTAACTACCTTCCTATACAATCGGATCGTTTTCAAGCCTAGTCGAGGATAGTGCATAGTTGCAACTTAGTATCAAAACTAGGCGATAGTCAATGCTCATAGAATGTTAATGGCGTCCCGAGAGCGGGTGGAATGTCAACACAGAACACCATAAAGGTAACAACGCCTGACCCGTTTCCACATGTATGGATATCCGGTTGGCTTGAACGCAAGAATAACGCTCGCCGGGACGAAATTGGACATTGGTGTCGAGAAGTTTTTAAACCAATGGTAATACGTTATCAACCCAAACCTTATACATGCAAGCTAGATTTTTGGTCAATGGTATCTAAATTTTACTGTTTGGGTTTAGTTTGAGAAAAAATAATATTTTTTCGAAAATGTCTTAGCGTTCAGCTCGGAGGTCTCTGTACATGATTTTCAGAACTAAAAATTCATAAATTGTAAATACATATGTTCATTTTTTAAGCTTACTTCGCTTATGTAAGCCCACATCGTAGTTAGTAAATGAAAGGAAATTGTCAACAATGATAAGTGAGCACTTATAACTTATGACACAAGACGTAATCACCAATTATTATGTCTGGGAAACACTGCGATGTACCGTACTCGCATTAGCAAGAATAGGTAGGTAGTTTTGCAAGGTTCTATCGTTTCTATATAACAAGAAAATAGGTCATTAAGTCAACGTCCTGCATATATTAACTCACAAGAAAAACAGTAAAGTTAAAATGCATTTAACCCTTTGAAAACCACAAAACCTTACGGTACTTCATTGTAATATTGAATTTAGGGCCATTCTGGCTCAGTTCCCAAGGAAGCCGTTGTGTCCGCGCTTAGTTTGAAAGAAAGGTTCTCTAAAGTCCATTATTTTTAATAACTGACAAAGACGTGTGACAACAAGTATGATTGATTGAGTCGACTTTGTGATGCAATGTTCTTTTTGTGTGTTTCAATGCTTTGTGTGATGTATTAGGACGTGGCTATGAATATTTTTATCTGTAATCTGTATTGGTTATTTAACTGGACAGCCTCCGTGGCGTAGTTGGTTAGTCGCCGGCTGTGAAACAAGAGGCCGCGGGTTCGATCCCCGCACCGAAACAAATGTTTGTGTGATCCACAGCCTCCACAGGTATTTGTTTCGGGTCTGAGATTTTGTGAGACTGAAAAGTCCGTAGTTCCTAATACCCACGACACAAGACTAGATCTTAGTGTGGGGTCAGGACTATGTATGTGACTGGTGGGGGGTATTTATTTATTTATTAACTAAGGGGATATTAAGCTACATAGTATTGGTAATGAAAGAAGGAGTTAAGTTGCTACTCGCTTGTGTTAGCACTGAATGCTCAATCATCATACTTAGATTTTCGTAACCTATTTTAAATTTCACATTTTTTTATTTAAAGCATGAACAAAATGGCTATTCCCCTAAAAATCTAATAAAAACTTTTAAGATTTATGCTTTCCATATTTTTCATTTATGGACATAGAATCTAAATTCTTTCAATAATTAACCTCTTCAAAATTGAAGCTCAAATCAATCAATAAAAATATACAGAACCAAATACGGCCCTTTTCACAAGCCGTTTCACCAAGTTGTACTTTTGGTCTATCTCGCTTCAAACTTCGAGAAACTTCAATACAATAACATTTTATGAGCCAACATATTGTACAATACAACCTGAATATTACTCGACAATACGAATATCGAAACTTTCATGTAATAAACGATAAATCAAAAATCGAATCTATAAGTAAAAAGTTCACTAATAAATATCACTTTCAAAAACCATTTGAGTTAATAAATAGTTGCGGATGTTATCGGCAAGTTTGAGTATTGCTTACATCTCAACGCGTTACTTAATAGGAAACGGAATCGAAAGTTAATACGTTTTTGTATTCTCTTGAAACGCTAAAATGGTTAGTGTTCATAAGTTTTTTATTTTTCAGGCAATGTTATACTTTCAAGTATTGATTTTTGTACTTCCTACTTACTGAAAACGGAACTGAAAGTATGTAGCAATTAAGTTTACGATTACCTTAAATTTATTAAACCACTCATAAAACAGAAGTTTGAGAAGAGAACAGTATGAAAGAGTTTGGAACCACGTCATAAACAATACATAGTACTTTTACTTCTTTTTCATAAGTTTTGGAACGTATAAAAACCTATTTCGATAGCGTGCCCATTTTTAACCGACTTCAAAAAAGGAGGAGGTTCTTAATTCGTCGGAATGTCTTTTTATGTTTGTTCACCGATTACTCGACAACGCCTAAACCGATTTGGATTTTTTTTTTGTTTCAAAGCGCATACTTCATTTATAAACAGCACAAATTCTTTACATATTGCTCTCAATTGGCATCATTGTCACATCCGCATAATTCGACATATCATATATCTCAACGAACTCGTGACGGAATCATTCATAGGATTAGTTGAAGCACATTATCCCAGTGTCGTGACATCTGCGCCACTAATCTCGGACGCGTCGATCTCCCACGAATACATGACGCCAGATAAATACAACACCGTCATCTCATTAGAATAACAAATAAATCCTTATGGGATAGCCTCTGCAGCTCATTACGGGGATGTGTCAGAAACTTATCGGTGTATTTTGAGGGGTTTAACAGTCTAACAACTTAGTTCGCTAACGTTCAGCGGAACAAAGGGTGAGATCCAGATAATAAGTAATTTTAAAACACTGCGGTGATTTGAGTGAGAGGCAACCGATTTGGTTTCCAGAGTCTAGTAGGTAAAAACATCTGAAACCTGATATTAGGATTATTTTTCAAGTAACTGAAAAATATATAACACGATTAAGGCCGCGTTTCCACTGACGCGGAGCTGGGCGGAGAGGAGCTTAGCGGTGCACAAATTGACCAATGACTATGCTTGAAATATCCGCTACGCTTCAATGGAAACACTACGAGCGGGGTGGAGCAGAGCTGAGCGGATATTCATACATCGAGGCGGTGCAGTGCGGAGGACAGCGAGCATTGGGGTACAGAGCGGAGGACAGCGGGGCGGTACGGAGCGGTGCGGAGCGGGACTTTGCAAGCCTTTCTTCACTTGAAATCGATCTCCTGCAATTAGTATCCTTCTTCTGTATATATGGTTTAAGATGACAATGTAATTCATAGAAAAGTTTTCTTGATACTCTATACGAAGTTTCGAACATTTCGTCATCACACGTCTGAAAAAAAGTTGAAAATTCTCCATGCACAGAATGGTACTTTATATGTTGTCGAATCCAGAATCTATGTTTTCTCTTCGAATCCAAAAAAGTCGCAACAGTCAATGCTACTTCATCTGATTCGTTATCTTCGTCTTCAAGTAGAGAAAGATATAAAATGATTGCTTTTTTCTTTTTAAGCGACAACATGATGTATGGTCTTTCCGAGAGATTGAGTGTAACTAAGTGCAAAAATGCGCGATTCCAAAAGTATGGTCCACTCCGCTCTGCTCCGCTCACTGACCACTCACCGCTCTTCATCGCTCCTCTCCGCCCAGCTCCGCTTCAGTGGAAACACTGACCACTTTTCACCGCTCTTCTCCGCTCCTCTCCGCCCAGCTCCGCGTCAGTGGAAACGCAGCCTAAATGTTGACACTATTACACGACGGACGTTCGAGTGAGAAGTACTTATATAGAAGTAGTACATCCACTTGTTCTCAATATTACAATATAATATTGTTATCTTAACAATACCAATTGCTGGAATCTCCCCTAGTGCGCACTTTTTTCTTTCCCGCTCACCACTGTATCATTCACCTCCGCTAACGTCTATACTGTCTTGTCTTTTCAAAGTTCCTCGTTTAATAAGAGGGTTGTAAACCAAGCTGTCAGTCTATAGGTGAATATACAGGTGACACAAGATGCACAGTGATGTCATAAATAATGTTTGGATTGCGTCATTCTAGTCGTAATTGCCGGCTTAAGCACTTTATCTAGAAATAAATGATAATGTCGAGTAGAGTTTGAAGATTTTATGTGTATATGACTGAATTGCCATAATTGTGCACGTCAGATTTTATGAGTTAACAACTTTAATTATTATGCAATTGCAAGGAAATAAATAAAATTATGAGTTGTCTTGTTTGGTTATCAGCATTTACAGTTCTATAAATTTGGTTGTATGGGGTTGAATTTCGTAATGAATAGAAGCTTATGTTTTTCACTAAGCTCCAGGTTGTCCCTTTACCCAATCATCCAAATCTATTCTTAATTTGCATTACAACACAACTGGCAAACACACATCCAAGTCTTACTAGCTTACATTATACTTTTTTCAACTATTACTAAACAATAGCAATTATAAATGATTCATCCTCCAAAGGCCCGGCAGGCGTGGTAATATATCTGGCAGTATCATTAATATCACAGCTTTTGTACGGCAACAAAAAATGGCAACTCCCGCATAGAACCCGAGATAACAATACGTGTATGGGACGTAAGGTGCAATATTAGAAACTTGGAATGTCCCAAATGAGGTAAAATTGAAAATATTCGTGGAATGCCATGCTTAACAGGTAGTCAGTGGCAAGATTTTATGTGATGTTAGTGATACAAATATATTTTAAAGCAAAAATTGTTATACGTGCGATTTAAAGAATTTAAACACATAATACTTTAATGAAACATAACATTCAAACTCCTTAATCCAATAAAGTTTAATGTTCAAAAGATATCGAACTTTGTCGCTATTCAGGGATTCAATCGGAAAAGCACAAACCAAAATCTTCTGCATAATATGAAAAAAATACTTTACGCTCATCAGTTATGGGTTGGGAGCTTATGTAAGTTGACAATTAAGACAGGCCTATAAATACACTTGCATTTCACACACGAATAACCCATTAGTAATTGGATTATTTATTTTCTCATAAACAGCGACCAGCTCGTTCTTAAATTGATCGCACTGATCCCTCAGTAAGTTAACCATATCGCATAACAAAAAACAAGTTAACAGTCAGAATTCTCGAGTCATAAGTCAAAATGGACTTGAGTTGACAAGAATAGGGAGTGACAGTTTACTGTGTTCTGCCAACCGTGTCTCCCAGACGATGGACGTGGTTATAAAATTACTGAACAACTCGGTAATTTTGTATTCTTTGCATATTATTTTTCCAATTATAGGGAATGCGATATAAGTGTTTAGTACAAAGAGAGAAATGAACAATATGTGAGTGTAATTTACAATGCACGATGCAAATGCTCGAAGCAATCGAAATTTTTGATGAACACAATAGACTAAAGTACATAATACATAGTAGTTTACATGCAAGTGAAAGAGGCGGTGGAGGGGAGGTTTTAAATAGAAAAAGTAAAATTGTGCCCCCTACACATGAATTTTACACGTGTAGGTAAAGTTAAGTTAAGGTATCAAGAAAAGATCTACGAATAAAATACAAATCAATAATTATTTGACACAATGCTGTCTAATTATTTTGATAATAATAGAATTAGTGATAAATAAACAAGATAATAATATATATCCGTAGAACGTTGACCTTGAAAGATTAAGCAAACAAGACGCTGATTGAAATTTTAATAACCCGCACTAATTTAATATGTCTTGTCACTACGCTAACTTATCAAGATTAAGCGGCAATTACAAAATTAAAAAGCAACCCGCACCTTTGTCTCGACGAGTCCTTGAGCCGTAAATTAATACCCCAATCCATATCAACCTAAAATGGTATTAAACGTGATTGTGCTAAACGTTTTACTGGTTGGTCAAAGCCAACGCGGTACGGCAGCTGGCTCAAACAAATCAACCGTCGAAATAATTACCAGATTAATCTTAATATGGCAAGTCGTGACTGGCTTTGGCTCAAGGTGCTTGGCTATCGAACGGTTTTTGACAATGTCCAGGACTCAAGGGTATGATCGTGTTCTTTTGAGAGCAACGTGTTGCTCGTGACCTAGGCATTTGGACCTCCATGTAGCAAATAAGCTTATTGTTGCTACGGTCTTTGTCTGCGATGGATTCGCTGATCCGTAAACTGACAGGTATATTTATTTAGTGCCCTCTATAGTCTTGGCTATTTTTAAGTAATATTTTTGTTAAGTAACCCTTTCAGGATGTCGATAAAATTTAACCAACATTCAACAAGTATCGTATGAGTTAATAGTAATATTTATGGCAAATGAACAAGTGGTTCACTAAATGTTAACACTAAAGTGGCTACAGCCTTCTTGAACTCCTGCGGTAACGTCAGTACCTTGTCATTTATAGATCAAGATAGGAAAAGCTAGAGATTTCTATTAGATACTGCCATAGCTGTACTACTGCTCATTGACCAAATTAAGTCACAACCCATGATGTTGTACCGAGTCTCAATCCGTCAACAATCAGACAAACTTTCAACATCTTTATATCTGTATGCAGTTGTCGTGAAATGGCATGGCTCGATTTGGCCCGTATTGTCAGATCTTTGTCGCGTATCGGTCGTGAAAGATCGATCGGTTCCGATGAACAACAACCGAAACACGACTGTGACCGATAATTGAATCGTCCGTGAATATTTTGGCATTCTTTTAAGCGATCGCGTCTTAATTTTATTTTGTTTCGCTATACTGAGTTTATAGACCACGATCTAGATAAAAGAAAGAATTTAATTTTGGCATCGCTACTTATTGGTACAACCTAAAATAATTAAAAAAGGCAAATATCACATTATTTAATATCAGTTTCAATAATTGAAGCAAGACGATTTATAATCTCAGCTAATATAGGTAATAAGAATATCATAAGCGATGTCTCCTTCAGTTACCACGAAAATGAAAATAATGCCGAACCCGAGCGAAAATACAGACAGACCAAACCGTCCGCGGGTAATACCAAGTTTTTATAATGCAAACATTAATACGCACCACTCGCAGTAAACCCGCCATAAATCACAATGAAACCCCGTACCATTTTTTGCAAGATCTTTATCCTGACTGAACCGAACCGCACACGACGGCCGGCTAAATATCAACCAACTTGTGTTTGCGGCTTGTGAAGATATCATTGTCTGCAGAATAGAAGTACTGCTTATTGTCTAGTTATTTATCTTGGACAAATGTAATTTTGTAATGAGGTCTGGAATGGAGTTTGAAGAAAAAGTTCAATGGAGCCTGTTTTTGAGAGCTGCGCAAGTATTCGACACTTATAAAGTAAAGAGTAATAAGATTTACTCAATGACTTAGTTATTGCTAGATAAATTAAGTCGTTTCGACATAAAGGTACATTTTAAACAGGCGCATAATGTTTATCCAACCGTATACTCAATTAAACGCATTGATTCAATTGCATTTTATACTTTTTCATTTTACTTAGTGTTATTTTGGCCGGTGATAGGTTTCAACCTTCTGCATTTCACCTGGTCTTTAGTATCCTCTGTTGTTAAGCTATTGTCTCACATATTTGAGAAAATCAAGTAGTCTATTTGACCGACTTCGGTGTCTTACGCCGCTTATCTTGAAGCTCATACATGTTTGTTCCTTCAAAACAAGTAATATAATTAAATCTTCTAGTTTGGATGTTTTGGTTCACAAAAATCTACACGAAAAATACTTGGTAATGATTGTTAAGTAAAAAGTTTTAAATGAACTTTTATTGTATTTTAGAAATCCTGATAAAAGCAACCAATCTCTACATCAACAAAACACATGCATACGTAAACCCACCGCACAGCAGATATACAGGTTTTTATAACGTGTTTGTTACAATAGGCACGATAGCCACCGCTTTCAGTAAACTGTGGGCCCAATATGAAACGGTACCGTACCTTAGTACTGGTAACGGTAAGCCGGCCGACTCGTTACCGTAAGGAGATAGGCGCAATCAATCGACCGAACAGTGAATGTAGTAATCCAATCTCGAGTGAATCACCGAATTATATAGTTAGAAGTTGCTTTCATAATGGCTATGAGAATTTTAAATATTTTGATGGAGCTGGATGAAATATTGGATAGGATTTCTGGTACTCCTATTATTGGTCAAGGGTGAGTTTTTCAATCCAAAATTTACTAAGAGTCTTGATTTTTAATTGTAAAATTATTAAACAAATTTTACTGCAACACTTATATGTACAAAGATTAGATTTGACCTCTTGTAGGAAAAAGGATTAGGAAGAGAGAAGAAGTAAGGTAGTTTTAAATATTTGTAATAGTTTAATTTCTATGTCATGTGTTTTAGGTTTTCATTGCATGAAAACAAATTCTTTGGCCAACCTCTAAACTCACTAATATTAACCTCAAAGGTGATTCACACTCAAGTCATGTTTAAACACATGTTTCCAAATAGGAAACACTTGAACATTTGAAAAGTCCTTAAATGCGTCCTGTTGTAAATCCGGCTATGACTTGCCTGTTTACCTTTAAGTACATGGGAGCGGCCACCGGCCTTGCAAAAATCCGATGTGTAGGCGTAAGTATAACATAACCACGGAACGCAGTCCCTTTTATCAAAAGATCGGTTGCGTTATGTGGGCGATATTTTGGGCCTCAAACACATGCCGCTCTTGAAAGGACGTTGTTTTAAATTTGTTTTGGAATTATCCGTATAAGGCCAGATAGCGTATTATGGTTTATGGATTTTATATACCTAGGTAATATAATAAATAGTAATCTGTGCCTTAAAGCAAAGTTATAGGAATAAGCTAAATCTGTTGATCGTAAGCTTCGATCGTAAGACTTAAATTAGAAATGTCAGCTGTCTCTTGTTCTCCAAACGAGAGAGAGCTCCAAAAGTAATCAATGTGTAAATTATTTTCTACTTCCTTGAACCCACAGAAACTTAATTGTCTGTACATTCCAAACGCGGAAACTGAAATTTCAATTTCAAAATTCACCGTTTCTAAAGCAATTGGCATTTAATAAATCTATCCGAGCACAATGTAAATGTTATAAAATATGAATTGCGAATGGTCAACACACTTAATTCTGTATATTCAAATATTAATGCAAAAACGTGTTTGGATATTCGCTGGCCGGCCGCGGCATAACGACTGAATCAATTAAGTCGAAAACTGGAAGGACCGAGTATGTAAACCGTAATCTCGATTTAAATTAATCGTTTACGTGTCTGATATTAAATATTAACCGAATTTCGCCCACGTTGCTTTACGAATAATTATATACATAGTGAGAAAGATTTTCAAGGTTTGTTATTTCAATTTGTTTTATTATAAATTGTGCGCAAAACCACAGAAGCCATAATGTTTTATTATTTAATAGATTTGTGCCATCTGATCATCATCTGTGCCGTGTTGATCTGAGGTTATGAATATGGATCTACATACAAATATAGATTACGAAATTATTGGCTCCACTGTATATTTATCGTTATCATCTTCAGCCACAGGAAGTCCATTGCTCTCTGTTGCATATGTATATCTTAACTATATGTCTAAACATAATTTGAATCGGTCACCGTCAGCCTGTTACGAGGCCACATTTCAAACACGGATCCTATTACGGAACTAGATGTAATGCTGTTACGAGAGCAATAATAAGCTGTCTCCGTGAACATCTGGCTCAAGCAGCTAATAACACGCTAGCAATCGAGCTAAGGGTGAATACGCATGAAATAGATGGTGTTACATTTGTACGAGGAAAAGGCTTCGGGCTACTAACTATATTGGAACTTGTTCATAATCTTACCGCAATTGGTTTTGAAGTAGGCGTAGGGAATCTGAATCTGCTTGAATTATAATTGGAAATGTATATTTAATTGGATAAAGTAATTTAAAGGAGATGATTGGAATTAAATTAATGTTAAATGATTGGAGTTCGCAATAAAACCAAATATTTTTTCGAGTATAAACTTTACACCATTTAATTTTTACTAAGAAGTCAATAAAAGTGGAAAGCATCTTCCGAAATGTCCACATACCGAAGAAGCGAATTTTAATAATAGCAATTAATGTTTACGACCGAAAATTAGATATTGCGGAAATTGACGACGAAGTGTGTTTTTTTATCATGCACCTGACCTCGGCAAATGGTCGTTGAACTTAATAAGGCTTCGACTCTCGAAGAAAACATCACGTAGACCGAACGGCGCTACTTCACGCATCGACGAAATATAAATTTAAAAAGTAATTGATAAAAAAAATAGTTAACCGGAACATTGCTCCCGATGTTATTCGGGTTTTTGTCTCAACCCCAACGCCCCTTTGTGGTCTTGGATGTTGTAATCAAGTTCACACATTTACAATTAGATGTTACATCTGTACGCAAGTATTTTGCTGTCTATATTATTAAGATAATTTCTTATACAACAGAGTCCATGAACCCCAAATAAAGTAGTAAGCATATATTGATATAATGATTTAGTCATATAATAATACGATACCTAACTTCGATTCAGTTTTAAATGATGTACCAAACTTTCAAGATTCACATAAATATAACGAAACATGTTTTTTAGAAGCCATTATAGAAAGCAAACTCTAACCAATTGCAAAACTGCTGTTTCATATTCGCAGCAATCTAACATGTACTGATATTGCTGATTAAAAAAATATCCTTTTATGCAATACGTTTTATAACACACAATAAATCTAACACCTTATCAAGGCGCGACTCGGTTTTAGTAACAATCTTGTGTTTACAGTAATCATGGCTTACCAGTAGTTAAGTAATTTCAAATTTTATAGAGAATAATTTACAATTTGCAACGGCACGTTTTGTTAATTACTTTCGTTTAGACTAACGGTCCTCTGAGACTAATAATTCGAAATTAATTGCCTCGCTTCTTTGGATATTGTTGGACGTTGAGTACATGAAATGGTCGTTTGAATTTTATTTGGATTGCGCACCTACTTTATTTAATTGCGTTAGACTACTTTGATTGCTAATAAACTAGATATTAACAGTCGATTTGCGTGAATGGACTGGCTTCTAAACTACTAATGATTGCTTCGTCATTTATAATGATCGGCCAGGCTTTATTAACATACAAAACAAATTTTAATAACGCTGGTAATTATGATCCTAAAATGCCCCATTACGCTCAATTTGCAACCTCCATCTTTATAAATCGACCCATTTGGTAAATTAAATTCAATGCCAAGTAAAATGATATCTCAATTGTAGTCAGTTTTGATCATGTTAGATACAAACCAATAGATACCCCAATGGTTATAAATCTAACAAATGAATACAAGCTCTTAAAGCTAAAGTTCTCGAAGGTAAATCTGCTAGTCACACCGTTACAACGAATTTTGGATTTTCTTGCGCAGATTCGCGTGTTAGGATATCATTAATTTGTATTTGCGTGCTGTTCCGACCGATTGGTCACAATCTCGACTGGTCGCACCGCGGAGCCACATCGTAGGAAACACACGTGTACTGAATCTGCATGTTCTGTTACTTTTTACGGTAGTGCGGCTAAGGTATTTGGAACGTGATTTGCTTGGTTACGTTTGTCAATTGATATGTTGTTCCGATATTTTATTTTGTTACATAAATGCATAGATTTAGGGTATTGATTTTAAACGAAATATATCTTTGTGTAGTAGAGTCCTCCCGTACAATCTTTGCAAACGTATTTATGCTGAAACATATATTCAGTTAATTATTGCTTTTAATTTATGCAGCGTCTACATTGTCAAGTTTGTCTCGCTTTTAGAGTGATTGGTAGGAACCATTTTTATAGATTCTTTTAAAATTAGATAGACTTGACCCATCTTGTCTTTATTATAGGAAGCAGTCAAAGGTGTATTAGCAAAGGTAAAACTCATAAACCTTATAATAGGTCGACCATGCAAATGGACATCCTGCTAACAAATTACGCGGCAGTCGACCACTTCCTCGATAGCATCGCCTTGCTAATCACTTATAGATTCCATATGATCGCGTGCGCATATTGTTTTCCTATTGGGAAAGTGGGACATTATCATATTTATACAAACGTTGCTTCCAGAAATGCGCCAGTTTGACTTATGACCGTGTTTGTGACGTGTTATCAGTGTTTAAGTTTTTGTTTTTGTCTCTTATCGAGTCTAGCTTAGATTTGATAGAGATTGAATGTAGTCACTGAATGTGGATTAAAGATAGTGATTTGAGGTCAGTTCAGATTTCATTGGTTTTAGTATATTCTGTTCCACCAGATGTAAGAGTTCTGAATTCTGATAGTTACATATACAGTACTAACAACAAATAATATAATATGTTACATAATATTTCATGAGTGTAATACAAAAGAACAAAATAGTACTTATTTAATGAGAATTTAAACAAAACATTTATTGACCTAAATACTAACGGCTTTATTCATTGACAGATTTAAAACCTTTTTTAGCTATCGAATGTTTTGTCCCTTTCGAACGACTTTAGAATTCAGTTTGAGCGAAGAAGACAAAACATTCGATAACTAAAATAGGTTATAATATGTCTATGAATAAGGCTGTTAATCTAGCCAGTAGCTCGTATTAATAAGGCATAGACTGACTTTCTATAAATGTAATAAGTTATTTTACAGAAAGCAATGTAAATAAAATAACTTGTTACTTTCAACTGTAACACACCTTCAGCAAATAAAACAAATGATCTTTCGATTACTCTAGAATTATGTAACTGTAGATACTTGAAATCCCATTTCATCTGGAATGGAGATAAGATTGCCGATAACAATCAGACGTCGTAGAGAGCTGTCAATCAGGCACGTGATAAAGGTGTTATGCTCTCGGTGTATTACTGGGTCAATCGATTATTGCTATGTGAAAGAAAACCTTCTAGAACTGTATGTAAGTCTATATTACGTGGGAGTAGATAAATAAATAAATTCACCCAACAGTCACATACATAGGCCTGACCGCACAAGATCGAGTCTTGTGTCGTGGGTATCAGGAACTACGAGGGACTTTTCTGTCTCACAGACACCCAGACCCGAACAAATACTTGTGGAAACAAATACTAGGGATACCGAGGTTCGTAGCAGTTTTTGTCATCAATCACTTTATCGAAATTGAGCATTCTAAGGTAATACTTTAGCGGTATTTTCATTGAGTCAAACTACAACTGAAGGATTAAATACTCCAACCAAGCGACATAGTTTTTTTATCTAACATCTTTACACTACGTGAGAAATAAAAACTATTTACTATTACGTTCTTGGTAAAGATTAAAATCATGGTGTTTTATTTTGTACTTTAAATTAAAATTAAGTGAAGAAGTCTACAGTTTGTATTATTCGGTCAGGTTTTTGGGAATGTAATGTGTGTTTGTAGAATACTTTTCCTTTTTTATAAGCTTTTGCATGGACATAGCTTGTTAGAACTATGTAAATGTATTTAAAATTGTTCCCACAGTGCGGAGTGCTGAGTCCGCCATTGTCACAAGACTCACATAATAATAGACAGGGTTGCCATCACTCTTTGTATCTATTATAATATTTATTTTGTACACTATTGTTTAGTATTCTTTGCTAAAATACATAATTAATTTATAACTTTGATATAGGTTAGACAAGAAATCAATATCTTGTTAAGATTAAGGACAAACATTCTATTTTGTTTAAATATCGTACCAGAGTCCAGAACTCTCAATTAGCTACTCCACTCGCCACATATTTCCGATTAAGGCCCATGTCATTGTTCATACTCGTATTATGTATTTGTATTAACCGTATTATGTAGCTTATCGATAAAACACTTAACGAGACAATAACTACTTCAATTTATCGGCGAAACATCCCTACAACAATTTATTTTCTTAACGAGAACGAAAATATTTCACGGAAATCTTGTTCTGGAAATTTAATCGGTCTAAGTTAGTGATTTGCTGTCATGCGTCCCTCGGTTAGTGTAACGTACACATAAGTTTACATTAGTGTAACGTACGTAAGAATAATCCTTAAATATTATTGCATCCTTTATTTAGAGTAAGTAGTTTTTTGTTTGCTGCTCCTGTGCTTCAAATACATAGGTATTTGTCAGTCGTCGTCTGACCTCTGGGGTGTGGCCTAGGCCAAAGACAAAACGCTGGCCTGATACAGATTTGTAACCTCCTTATCACAACTCCACATTTACAGAATAATACCCTGTCTCAAAAAAAAACAACAATAAATTCTTCATACAATCATCAAAATAATTATGAAGCAAATTGGTCCAAAATTACTTAAAATGCAATTTCTGCCTCACATCCCTAAGTGAAGTCAATATATCTCGCTTTAATTACTTCTGCAACAATACACACATTCTCATACATTTGTAGGAGTGCGTTTTACACACGGTTTTCTTTGTTCCACGAAGGACGCGCATTATGTTTCTCGAATGGACGCCCGTTTATGACTAATGCTAATCGAGAAATAGCTTTGGCGCATGAATAACTTTTATTGTACCCTACTGTTGAATGCTATTGTGTTTCAGGGCTCGTGGGTCAGTAGACCACTGCTTTTAACGTATATAAACTTATGTAGAACTATTGCTTTTATTACAAATTCTTAATATAAGCTATTGAAGACAACGCCCCTGCTCTATGATATAAAATAATTAATACATTTTACATTTCCAAAATAAATAAAAGTTTTAAATATCAATGCATTTATAACCTTTGGAAGGAAGTGATTATCTTTACCGTCATGTTCATTTATTAAAAATCGATAATCCTTTACTGAATTAATCAATACCTCCAAAGCAGTTCCGGAACAAGACTATATGAAATATCACGCCACATGTCGTCTGATCACACGAACAAAAGCCATTTAAAAATCACAAACCAGTCGCCATATTGTATCGGACGGCTCCGATCGAAAGAAAGCCGCTGCGATTCAAATTAGAAAGGTTTAACAAAGATTTGCAACGTGCCTAACGTCGGGTGATAGTAAACTCGATTCACTATCCACGCTCGCAACAATGTGCTGCGTTTTTTATTACGTGTTGGGTAATCATGGTCATCGGCCGGTAGTCGTTTTGATTCGAGTTTTAAAGGTAATTGCATAACTGTTATCTGTACTTACGAATGAGCATACCAGTAACTCCGAATGAATAACACCTTTATTTTGAACAATATAGGGACGAAGTTTCTTTGCTTGTTGAAAAGGGAGGAAAGCGCTCAACAATGCAAAGTGGTGTTTAACATTCCACAAAGAGATCTAAATTCGAAACTGGCGTATTTACTGTAAAGGCTACTGTTTTATATGGCGTCCGTGCACCGGCATGCTAGTTGGTTACGATTTTCTAGGTAGGATAATGCATAATAGTTAGTTTGTTTTGTTATTTAAGTCTTCTTTCAAGAGATTCAATGTTGGTAACTTTATTTAGCGTCTACGTTGTCCTCTAGAGTCGCTGCGAAAAAAAATTAGGAATTTAACCAGATTAAACAGACAGCCAGACAGGTTTAGAAGCCACATTACAAATTACCCTTTCAGGACCTTTTTATAAAAATATTTGCTAAGAAAAATCGCCTACCTCAATGTAAAGATCAAATAGATTCATAAAGTATTTCAGCGCAATATCGCGCCTGGTGGTTATGTTTTTGTTGACGTCGTAATTGACTATTTTCCTTAATTAATTATTATTACAATCTATTTCCATATAAATATATCAGATATAAAAAATCATAGCTTGGAAAATGAAGAATTGTTACGGCCTATCGGAGAGACACAATCTGTACGAGCGAAATAATTACTCCATGGCAAAATAATAAAGACCTCGCCATAGCAAGCGCTGCACGCAAGGCATTCAGTATCATAAAGTATATCTTTGGTAGTTTCAAACCATCTATCAATAAAGTGATCTTATCTGTATCGCCTCGTCCTTGGATTTCAACACTTAATGTATCGACTGGTTTAAATTGGTTCATCGCTATAAGCCATTCACGATCTGGCTATCTTTTGTTGCTTTTTGCATCTATTCATTTATCGCAAAATTAATTTTATTTAGCGTTCTAATTAGTTCTCAGGTAGCTGTTGCTTTTGGAATGTGCCTCGGGCTTCCGTTCTCATTTGTAATAAATATTGGCTTTTGCTTTTTGTATTATTGCGTTAGTCAGTTTTAGTGATAAGTGACTCTAGTATATTTAATCCACACACTGGATTCAACAAATTTAATTGAGATTGAACTAGTAGATAATAGTGTTTTTGTTCGCAAATATCCAGATACATATTAAGAAATTCTTAAATTACTAAAGACTTTTCATGGTTCTGTAAATTTTGTTGGTAGACAATAGACATCTATAATTTGTGTACCTACTCATAAAGGTAGAGCGCGTTATATCATAAACTATTATTTATATAATTAAAAACAATTAAAATACCTACCAGTTCTGAGCGGTTTAAACATCACCTCTATTTTCTAATCCTAATTTACAACAGGATATCGAAGTACATAAACGTTTTCATTACAGATTGCTTATATCACGATTACAGTTTTTATATATTTATTTCTTTAATTGCTTCCGTGACTGCGTGTGTGCGGTAGTTATCGCAAATAGAAATTATTACATTGGTCATGTGCATAATTTCTATAACGTTTAGTAGTCATAACACTGTTAATCAATTCAGAAGGTAAATTGCACGTATAGTGAGCAACTATTGCTCAAGAAGTATATAATTGCAACAAACGGCTTGTGAGTCATGTTGGTTATTAGTTCGTTTACTTAGATTTGAACATAGTTTTGTTTACTGTGTTTGTGGCACTGAGAGAATCCAGCTGTGAAATGGGACAAATATTTCTGGTGTGAATGTTGTGGGACCCGAAATAATATAAATTCTGCTACCCGTGATGCAGGCATTATACGAAATAAAAAAAATATAAATTGATACTTAGTCTTTATTACTTCACAAAGTATATCCCAAGTAACGGAATTGTGAAGTTGGAAGCATTGGCCACGTTATGTTCAACCTCCCACGCAAGTCTTGCCGCCTCGCTGTCCAATATACTCGTAGTTCTAGACATGATAATTAGCGTATCTACCGCCTTATCAGACTTCGACTGTGAAGTCTATATTATTTTATATCGTAGAAATGATTTTAATGCTTTATCCTCTAACATACAGTTTTAAATAACGTTAAAAGCTATTTTGCCAGCGAGTTTCAGTCTAGTTCTAGATTATACACCTCTCATATTACAATTACAATCAATTACAATTACGTAAAGTTTTATTATGGCCTTCATAAATTCCAATGCTTTTATTGACATCACGAACCTCCTCAACTCTTGCTTTATTATCAATTCATATAACTAACCAACCATTTCTTTTCAGGCTAAAAATTGAACCACTAACCAGACTCGACACAATCTCACCGGGCTGTCACTGACGCCCGCACAGGGGTGTATTACGGCACCTGTGTGATGTGCCGGCAACATCGCATGGCAGTGCATGTGGACGTCACTTGAGACCGGCTGAACCGAAAGCGATGAAGTTCTCGACGGGATCGAGCTCGAGCAGCCTGGCGAGCGACTCGCTGTCGAGGAAGTCCACCCTGTGTATATATACCGAGGTGGATCTTCCAACGGTGCCGCCGCCTTGTGAAAGGGTATGTTTATCTTTATATAAAGCCATTTTTATTAAGAAAACCCATTAAGATTACTCTGGACAGAAACTAAAGGGAGTAGACGTTCAATAGCCAAAAAATAGCATTCTTAGTAGCTCTAAATGAATAGGAACAACTTAATCCCATATTATGTAATTAATGTTTGAGAATGGGAAATTGCTATCGTGGTGACCATTTTTGCTTTAAGATCAAACTTTGTTAAAATGTTATTGTTAGTCATTAATGTGATGCTATTTAACTGCGTTATAAAATAATCTTACAAATCAGTTCAATAAAAAACCGTCACAAATGAAGTATACAAGTATTTTTTTTTTTTTTTTTTTTTTTTTTTTTTTTTTTTTTTTTTTTTGGCGGTACTTGTTTCGTGCGTGTCGTTTTTCGAATCGTCTTGAGATAAATTTAAATTTATATAAATATTATATGATATTTTAAAGTGAATTGTATGTATAATTAAAGTCAAATATCAGTACCTGCCGGTGACTATCTTTTTCTGACAAAGGAAACAACAATCAGGTTTTTCTGACACTTTTTATTTACCTCTAACTCACATGGAGTCAATCAAGGAATCCCTGTCACAGCTCAGTTCTATGTTTAACGACAAATTTACTGAGTTTGAGGAAAGGCAAAAGAGATTGACTTCTCCTACATCTAACACTGTATCAAACCTGGAAAATGAATTTAATACTTTTAAAAAGTTCACACTGCAAGCTCTCCGCACACTACAAACACAACTGGACCTACTTTCGTGCGACAATGACCGTCTTGAGATGCACACACGCAGGAAAATTCTGCTTCTGCATGGAGTCCCCGAAGAACCTAGGGAAGACACATCTAGAATCATTGTCCATGCTCTCGTACAAAGATATAAGTTGTGTAATTTTGATGTAACGGGGATTGCCCGCTGTCACAGAATGGGCAGAACACATGCTGATAGACCTAGGCCCATACTATTTAAGCTCTGTGATCAAGCATTGCGCAGCAAAATCTGGGCTGCCAAGGCAAAACTTAAGGGCTCTGGCATAACCTTGTCAGAATTCCTGACTAAGACACGACACGATGCTTTTATGGCGGCGCGGGAGCGTTTTGGTGTCACAAAATGCTGGACGCGCGATGGCTTCGTCTTCGTGTTGAGTTCCGACGGTACGCGGCACCGTTTCACAACCGTTGCTGAGTTGGATGGCCTTGTGACGCAGATTGTACCCAGTGCTTCAACCCAGAAGAAGGTACAAGGCACTGCAAAAGATCCACCCGCTACAATTAAGCCAAGGCGTGCAGCGGCAGCTTCCAGGAAATAACTGATACGTGTTGCTTTCATTGTACACTTTTTACTGTAACCTTATTTCTACTTACTACCCCTTTCTATGTGTTATTGGACTGATTTATTTAATATTAAACTGTGAGTATAATTCAATTCAATTTTTAAAAATTTGATGTGAGTACATTTTTGTTTACATTTTCTGCTGATGTAAAACTGACAGCTAAAGTCTAACTGTCACTGAATGAATTAGACTGCGTTTAGATATTGCATGTTATTTTAATGTATAGTTAGTTAGCTCATATTATAATTTTGTTATTCAATTATCTTTTTTATTTCGTGTTATTTTACTACAATAATATCTTGCATTATTGTTTTTACATTATGTTTTAATTATTTTTTTACTAAAACATGTTTTTTTTTTTTTTTTGTATTACTGTTAATGCTTTGTTGTTTTATATTTTGATTGTTAAGGGGTAGTAATAATATTATTTTTATCTTTCTAGTATTTAATTTTGTTAGCTGTGGTTTTTCATAGTATTTTAGTTTAAAATTTGATTTTTCTCTTATCGGAAACCGGCAGGGTGAGTAGATATAATTTATCTTATTATTTGTAATAATAACTATTATTAAGTGTAATTTTTAGGTTTATTATTATTATTATTTTTAAAAATATTATTTGATTTTATGGTTTTTAATGATTAATTTATTTGATACGAGTGATAGTAGTAATTTTTTATCTTGCTCTTCAAATAGTGATTGTAACAGCGAAGATAGCTTTGCGAGTATCCCTACACTTTCTGAAACGTTGGATTCATATTTCTCTGATGTGCCTAAGAATCTGAATGTAGTTCACATTAATGCGCAGAGCATTCCGGCTCATTTTTCAGATATGCTGGTTTCGTTTGACATAAAAAACATCCATGCTATATTAGTCTCCGAGTCTTGGCTTAAACCTTGTTTACCCTCTGTATCCTATACTTTGCCTGGCTTTAACCTTATTCGAAATGACAGGATTGGTAGCGGTGGTGGTGGAGTAGCTATCTACTTACGCGCACACATTCCCTTTTCTGTAATAAGCGCCTCCACCCAACCACCTCAACCTAATGCCGGCGAACATCTTTTTATTGAAGTCGTTTTAGGCCATACCAAAGTTCTTCTCGGAGTCTATTATAGCCCTTCCATGCGAGTGAATTATTTTTCTTCTCTCGAAAAGATTTTAGAAAATCTAACTCCCACTTATAGTCATAATATAATTATGGGTGACTTTAATACTTGCCTCCTTAAGCAAGATTATCGTTCTTCTTCTCTAGAAAGCATTGTGAAATCGAGCAACATGCATATACTTTCTCTTAGTGCTACTCATCATTTTCCAAACTCGACTCCTTCTCTCCTTGACCTCATCATTGTTTCATCACTAGAGCATGTGGCCAAGTATGGCCAGTGCCTAGCTGATTGCTTTTCTTACCATAATTTAATTTTTCTATCCTATAAACTTCGGCCTCCTAAATGTAAACCTACAGTTATTCTGCAACGCAATTTTGGTGGTATGAACGAAGAAAATTTCTTAAAGGATGCTAAAGCTATCGATTGGGCACCTGTGATGACGGCTAACTCAATCAATGAACAAGTTGAAATTTTTAACTCGACAATTATTCAATTGTATAACGTTCATGCTCCTTTAAGAGCTATTAAAATAAAACACGTACCTGCTCCCTGGATTACTAAAGAAATTAAAGACCTCCAGCGGAAAAAGTCTGCAGCCAAAAGCAGGTATAAGTTGCATCCAACAGAGACAAACAAGGCACGTTACACAAAAGTAAGAAATCACTGCAATATGGTGTGTAGGGACGCTCAACGACGCCATATTCATAATTCCGTTCAAGTTGAAGATCCGGCTAAAGTCTGGAAGTTTCTCAGGTCATTAGGAGTTGGTAAATCTCGTCAAGAGACTATTCCAAACAATTTAGACATTAATCTGTTAAACCAGCACTTTTCTTGTACTTCCCATATTGATGATGCAATCAAAGCTTCCACTATTAATTATCTTTCACAGATTTCTGCTCCTGACCTTTCCGCATTTGTCTTTCGTCAATTCACTGCTTGTGATGTTCGGAGGAGCATCATCTCAATTGCATCTAATGCAGTTGGGATGGATAGCATCAGCCGCAATATGCTTCTTCCCATCCTTGACTCTGTTCTTCCTGTCCTTTGTCATATACTTAACTTTTCCATCTCCAATGCTGTGTTTCCTTGTTCTTGGAAGGAAGCTCAGGTTATTCCTTTACCAAAAAAACCTAACCCTAAATCTTTTTCGGAATATCGTCCAATATCCATTCTTCCTTTTCTTTCAAAAGTCCTCGAGCGTCTGGTCTATAACCAGTTAAGCTCGTTCCTCGTCAAACATGATCTCCTCAATCCCCTTCAATCCGGCTTCCGTCCTGGGCACAGCACAGTTACTGCACTTGTCAACATCACCGACGACATTCGTTTGGGGATGGAAAACAGTCAGTTAACTGTGCTAACGCTCCTAGACTTTAGCAATGCATTTAACACGGTTGATTTTGACATTCTTTTAGCTATACTTCGCTCCTTGAACATATCTCCAAGTGTGATTGAATGGTTTCATAGTTACCTGTTTGGTCGCCGTCAGTGTGTCCGTCTAGGGGAAACGATTTCTCCATGGTGTAACACATCTGCCGGTGTTCCTCAGGGTGGCGTCTTGTCTCCCCTACTTTTTTCAGTTTTTATAAATTCAATTTCCTGTAATATTTCTTCTTCCTACCACCTATATGCAGATGACCTACAACTCTACTGTCAATCTCCGCTCAATCAGCTGAATGATGCTATTCGTCATATGAATAGCGACCTTCATGCTATATCGGAGTGGAGTAAAGCATATGGCCTTAAACTAAATCCGGCTAAAACGCAAGCCATTATTATAGGGAGCCAAAGAACCATCTGTAAGGTCGGCTGGTCTCTTCTGCCTCACGTGGTGCTAGACGGGGTTATAGTCCCGTTTAGTGACACCGTGAAAAACCTTGGTGTCATTTTCGATCGCAGACTATCTTGGGACCCTCAAATAATGGCGGTTAGTCGTAAAATGTTTGCCTCTGCCGGTTCGTTGCGTAGGTTGCGCAATTTTCTTCCGACTACCACTAAGATTTCGCTTGCACAAGCTCTCTTGCTTCCTATTCTTGACTATGCCGATGCCAGCTATCTCGATCTTACCGAGGCCCAGCTAGATAAGCTTGAGCGCCTTCAAAATTTTTGTATCAGGTTTATATTTGGATTGCGCAAATATGACCATGTTTCTGAATATCGTAATAAGCTCAAGTGGCTTCCTATACGCCGTCGCCGGAATGTTCACATCCTGTCTCTTCTCTACAGTGTTCTGTTTAATCCCTCATCTCCGCGCTACCTTCAGGAACGTTTCAGTTTCCTACATACTGCTAATTCACATTCTCTCAGGTCATCAGAAAATCTGATATTGCAGTTTCCAGCACATAGGACGTCGTTTTATGACCGTTCCTTTACTGTCGAGGCAGTGCGGCTATGGAACGCTTTGCCTCTAACAATTAAGCGATCGTCCACGCTGGAAACATTTAAATCAAGGGTGAAAGCCCTCTATCTTTCACAATAGATACATTATTGTCACACACTATTGTCATTATAGCAAGTATGGATATCTAAACTTATATAAATATTTATGTATTATATGTATTATATTGTATGTAAGTTTATAATACCTTGTATATATTATTATTTTATTGGTATTTATATATTTATATTACATGTAAGTTTATTGTTAATATATAAGCACCGTCCATAACTATTGGATTTTTCCTCTCCCAACCGGTTGTCTGGAAGAGATCGCTTTAAGCGATAAGACCGCCAGTTATATCACCATTTTTTTTTTTTTGTTATTGTTATGATTATTGTAAGTTTTTTTTTCTATTGTTCTATTTTAATTGTTGTCATGTTTAAGTTACATGGTGTTATAATAAAGAGTTTATTATTATTATTATTATTATACAAAAGGTAGAGACTACATTAAAGCAATGATGTGTGTACTCTAAAGCGCAAAAGCGACGTAATTTGTTATCGATTGAATTTACAACATAAAGCACCCATAAAAATGCAAAGTTTTTACGCAAGTTGACCGGACCGACATCCAGGACATCGTAAAGTTAAGCTGGTTTAACTTAATACGTTACAAAACGCATTCCTCTCCACCTCGCAATACATTTCAATATAAACTACTTTAAATATCACAGAATGTCTGTCCGTTTGTCACTAAATCACCAATGGCTACACCGATAAAGGTTTTTACAAATAACAATAATTGTAATCGCGCAAAAAAATCGGTCAACGACCCATTGTCTCGAGACGGTAAATTTAAAAAATGTCTCTCAAATCCAAACAAAGCAAAAACACAATATATGACAGGTTGTAAAATGCCAGTTTATCACGCTATTAAAGTCAATTAACCGTTAAATTACAACCAGTGTCGGTCCAATGAAATGGCTCTTGAAACACCGAAGACCCCTCGAGCTTTTACTTTTTAACATACTAGTCGGATACATTGTAGGATTATTGCCCGATAGCCATAAAGCGAAAGCGTCATCTGATAAGGCGATTCAACCTTAAAATCACGACAGGCAAATTGCTTTCGGTTTTTCACGAGCTGGGTATAGCACATTAACTTTCGGTTTCGTGCGATAATAACGATAAACCATTAACAAAAACAATGAAAAAGCGTTGCGTCCGGGTTCGAGTGTATGGAGAAAGTAGCGTGTCATCTCTGGTTCGGTGAGCCTTGCGATTATTTTGCCTTGAAAATTTTTCTTTGGTCCACTCCTCACTTCTTTAGTCTTGCAACACTCATTTGCATCTTTAAAACGTTGGCCTTTGACCGTGTTACTTTCTGCGGCAGTCTCGATTCCTTCTCGGTCAACACGTCTCGAGAATAAATTTGTACGCGCGTGCAAATTGTTTGAGTAAATAGTAAGATCGATGACGTGACTTTTACAAAGATTATGTACACTTACGTTCGTGAAACTTTTGCCGGCACGTAATCGAACATAAATCTTCTCAATCGGACACTAATTATCTCATAATTCATGTTGCGCAACCGTCGACCTTGATAGTTTTCGAACGTTTCACCTTCTTGATTTATGGATTCGAGTTTTTGTGTTACAAGAGGATTTAAAATAAGCCGTTGATTGATGAGAGCGGCGTCCTCATGGTGGTTGGCCAAGACGTGATTGTTGCGTATTTTATTGCACTTCGGGACATTGTTTGCCGGATCTTCATGCGGTGCCTCAAGGCCGTTATTGTTTTGACTATCGCACATGACGATCTACCGTTATGGCTGATGCACTTTCACGCTTCTAATAAATACAATGCAATTATTTCCACACAAACGTACATAACTTCTGAACAATGAAATCGTGTTATAAATTCTGCAACATCTTGGCTTAGTTTTTAGAATTACTTCACTGCTAATGACATTTTCTTGGAAGATTGTTGATTTTTATTCATATTTTTTTAATGGAACTACAAACCTTCTTTAGTTTCGTAGAATTTATTTACAAACAATCTCATTAAGGATCTGTATTAACTGTGCCTTTTTTGCTGTCTTTGTTTTACTGGTAATCAAAATCATGTAGTTACATTAATTGTATTCAAATTACAGAAAAAATTGGTGAAAAAACAGTTATTAACAAATAAGACATGTCTTTATTTAGAATATCCGTCATTGTTTTTCTTATCAAAGACGTGTTGTTTCTATCCGCTATCAACGCTAAATACACAATAAACTTCGTTATCGTCGGCAAATGTTTGCGCAGCCACTTTTTATTCTCCATCGACACGTAACACAGTGGTCGAGATTTCAATTATTACATACGACAAACGAATGACGAGCAACTTTCGCCTTCAAATCCCGTAGGTGTTCAATCATCGGATCAGCGAACTATTAATACATAGCCATTGTTCTGTCGGCTAATGAACTTTTACCAACGAATTATATGAAAGTGAATTTCTTAATGGTCGCGTTTAGAAAACCGATCGGTTGTAAACGGACATTATAGAGTAAGATCCCAGGGCCCCCAGACGTTACTTATTTTCTCATAAAAAATATAAATGGGATAAAGTAGTGTTAGTACGTACTTTGAGTGTGTGCATACCTGCTAGCTTGGGTCGACGGCCAATTCATAGGTACCAGGTGCTAAAGGTAGATAAATACAGTACTGATTTTTCTTAAATTCTCAGTGCTGATTTTTACATATGTTTTAGATAATTTTGTTAAAAATTAATAATCATTATTGCCAGACACTTTCCATCGGCGCTTACCCATAACAGACGCTTTAAAGCTTCAAAAAAAAAATAACTTATTTTTACTTATAATCTCACTCTTGATTTTTATATATGATACTTAGGGAACTATTTGAACACCCCTGGTAAGCAGCCAGACCAATTGGAGGGGTCAAACATCCCCCCAGACACACATAAAGTGTCGCTATGTGTATAAGCGCGAGGTCATTATTGAAGTGAAACTTCTTTATCGGGGTTGGAAAATTTTTTGCGTTACGCGCCATCTTTATTTCTAAGTCACATTTTTGCGTTACGCGCCATCTTTATTGAAGTGAAACTTCTTTAACGGGGTTGGAAATTTTTTTGCGTTACGCGCCATCTTTATTTCTAAGTCACATTTTTGCGTTACGCGCCATCTTTATTTATTTAGTAAATTAGTAATACTTAGTAGTAATCCTGTGTATTGTAACTGTATTTAGTACGAATCCCACACTAGTGTATCATCCCACATTTGGACATAATACAGAACACATTCTGTACCCACTTCAGTAAGCCACACCCCCAACCGTTTCCAAGCCCCACCCAAAATTTTAAGTCCCACCCACTTTTTTGTAATTTGATCCTTTCCCCCCTCTGGCCTTCCCCCACCCTAAATCCAAAACAGTGCCCAATAGCCTCCCCACGAAACCTCCCCCCCCCCGCTTACCCCCACCCTAAAAATTTTACCTCACCCCCCCTACTCATATCTCAGGCATTATCCATCGTAGACCCACCGACCTTGGGTTCATTGGAACCGGCTCGGTGAGGGCTACAATCCTGCCCCAACAGAATTCCCGAATTCCCCCTCCACAACTTTCCCCACCCAAAAATATTTTAAGGTGCCCAATAGCCTCCCCACGAAACCTAACCCCCCCCCCCCCGCCCCTACCCCCACCTAAAATTTTTACCTCACCCCCCCTATTCCTATCTCTGCCAATATCCATCGTAGACCCATCGACCCTGGGTTCATTAGAACCGGCTCGGTGAGGCCTACAATCCTGCCCCAACAGAATTCCCGAATTCCCCCTCCACAACTTTCCCCACCCAAAAATATTTTAAGGTGCCCAATAGCCCCCCCACGAAACCTATCCCCCCCCCCGCCCCCACCTAAAATTTTTACCTAACCCCCCCTAAACCTATCTCAGCCAATAAAGGTCGCGGACCCACCGAGCTTGGTATCCTCGGAACCGTCTCGGTGAGGGCTACAAATTGGCCCCGATAGAAATCCCAAATTCCCTCAAAAATTTCCCCCCTCCTAAACTTAAACTTTATTTAATTTAGCTTTATTTTACCAATTCTGTAAATTTGTAAATAGTAGATCATTTTTCGAAAAATGATGTCATAAAGAAGTTTCACTTCTTACGTGTGTACACTAATACACACACACATTTTTTTTGTACGCTTGAGTGTGAGAGAGATATCTATTTATCGATATCTTTCTTATACTTATTGTCGTCTCTAGGCTACTCTATTCAGTGCATCTGTGATTTTATTTACAACGTGTTGAAATAAAAGAAAGAATCGCTTCAAGAAGAATCAGGTATTATACTTTAACTTTGAATAATTGATATAACCGTGTAACTCTTAGATTCTTAATTATGTTATGTTTTGTGACTGCCTCGGTGGCGTAGTTGTATTACCGTACGGTTACAAAGCTGAGGTCTCGGGTTCGAGTCCCGGGTCGGGCAAAATGATATTAGATTTTTCTATTCATAATCAACCCGGAGTCAGGAATTTGTGCCCGATATGGCGATAGGCTCGCCCCCTATCACATCGTGGGACGGAACATGCAAGGCGAAATGTGGGTGTCCTGGTGGCGCCTCTGCCTACCCCTTCGGGGATAAAGGCGTGATGTATGTGTGTACAAATAATCCGAAAGAAGAAAGACATGTATAGCTTTGTGTAATTTTAAGATTTAATATACATGAATTTTTTAAATAGTAGTATTCAATTTTACTCGATGATAAGATATTAAACATAGGTTAAAGAAACTTATATTTATTATTTATAACATTTTCTCAACTCAGATCACTTTAAAATACCTTGTTATCTTCAGGTTCGATTTTATTTTGTATGTAACGTATTTTAAATCTCTCTTGATTATATCGAACAGAGCAGAATTTTAGAAGGTATCGTTGTTCCATTGTGTTTACAATATTGATTCTGATAATAGTGCATTACACACCACTGATAATTTTCTTCTTAAATCTCAATCATTTTTATTACTTCTCTAACGGCACATAGATATCTCTCTCACACTCAAGCGTACAAATAATGACCTCGCGCTTATACACATAGCGACACTTTATGTGTGTCTGGGGGGATGTTTGACCCCTCCAATTGGTCTGGCTGCTGACCAGGGCTGTTCAAATAGTTCCCTAAGTATCATATATAAAAATCAAGAGTGAGAATATAAGTAAAAATAAGTTTTTTTTTTGAAGTTTTAAAGCGTCTGGTAAGGGTAAGCGCCGATGGAAAGTGTCTGGCAATAATGATTATTAATTTTTAACAAAATTATCTAAAACATATGTAAAAATCAGCACTGAGAATTTAAGAAAAATCAGTACTGTATTTATCTACCTTTAGCACCTGGTACCTATGAATTGGCCGTCGACCCAAGCTAGCAGGTATGCACACACTCAAAGTACGTACTAACACTACTTTATCCCATTTATATTTTTTATGAGAAAATAAGTAACGTCTGGGGGCCCTGGGATCTTGGACCATTATCTTTATTGATGACTCTAGTCCGCGCCACGGCCTCATTGACAACGATTAAAACGAAGCGACAGCCGGCAATTCTCGTTTCGTGTCGACTCAATTTATCGTATGTTATTTAGGAAGTTAATCTCTATATATCAATCAATTATATCCGTTTTCTCTTTGTATTAATATAGGTAGGCCGATTGATTTGAAACTATTTTATAGGCGGTTAATATAACATAATATATTTTACCAGCTGATCGTTCAGTAAACGTAGACGGTACACGAGATCTCATATTCGTTTGCTTTCTTGATCAATCTTCTTTGTAAAGGTATTTCGATGAGAGAAATTCAGTATTTCCTGGAATTGCAGTATCTACAATAGCTTTCGTTTTAAAACCAGCTGTGTTGAGTCGATAATGCCTATTTGTAATACAAGGATTCTATGACTGTATTTTATTTTAATAAAATTATTTTGTAACCAAAAATAACTATGAATACGTTTGTGTTTCGCCATGCGTTACAATACGGGATTTTGCATTTGTTTTTTCACGGTTCTTAATTTGGTCTGTGGCAACGTGAAAATCTTTCCTCGACCTATCGCGCCGCTTGTTCAACGGAGTGTGCATGCACGCTCCTTTTATTTTTACAGTAATACGATACGAACTATTTTGCCGGCCTTATGTGAATTGCGGTTATGGTTCACCACATTGTGCTATTGTGTCGGCATCGTCGTGCTTATGTGCGGTCTATACTGTACAATTTTGATGCAAATGTTGAACTTATTTGGGTTATGTGTTCTAGTTTATCTTGTTTGTCTCCGTTGTCACCAATCTTACCTGATACAGTTTCGTGGTGTGGTTTTATGTGTTACTTTTGTGTGCTAAATTGCTAATTATGTACCCTTATACCGCAATGTGGTTGGAGTATCACATTTCTGTCAGTATTTGGAGCAATGATTTTGTAGTTGGTAATTTGATGTTTGCCTAAGAATGTGTAGTCTTAACGACTAATAAATTATCATAAATTTTTATATCTTCATCTTTAATTACATTATTAAATACATGATCTTTAATTAATTTGGTATATGTAATATGTATGTTTACAAAATTGGAATGATTCATAATTTGATAATAGCATTAAAATTGCTACTTTTATATTGATGTGTACTAATGCTAGTTGAGACAAAGGAATTTTATCGATTTAACATATTATCACATACTCAGATAAATTGATTAGATAGCCGTAAAATGCGGATATTTAGATTGAATAGAAATTTCTGGTATTTTGTTATCGGTAATTGTTTCCATTCTCGAATTATATGGATTTGTCAAGTCTTTATTATTTACGTTGTTTTTATCATTTGTTTGCAAAATCGATGTAGATTATGTATTTAAAATCGGTCTATCTGTAATCGCCTTTTAAACGATACATTCCTTTATTGTAGTCTCTCTCTTCCAAGCTAGGAATCCCATTTGGTGATGGGGTCAGCTTTCTTCGTTTTTCTTCTTTTCAAATTCCTTTATTGTATGCTCAGTTTAAAACTTTTCAATACAAAACTGGACGTCAACTGGTTTATGAAAGGAAGAACACATCAAGCCTTCAAAGCTCTCCAACCTTTACGTCACGAAGGATAGATTGATACGTTCCCGCCAAACCTTATATAGCCGTGTCCATCAATTATAACACTCATTACAACAGAAACTGAATGGTGACCAACATTCCGATCCCACGTCCCTTCTTAAGTAAAAGAGCAATTTTTCTCAACCACACCGCTGGACGAGTAATTTCGTTTAAATGTTCAACACCGATCGCGGAGCCGTCCACACCTGGCGAACAGGAATGTGTGCATTCCTCATTGTAATCTCTAATTCTGTGCGTCTTCTTATTATTTTAATGGGCGTTTGGTTATGGATGGTTGTATCGAAGTAAAGATATTTTTGAAAGAAATTGAATGGATATTAAAATATTTATTCAGGTTTTGGATGCATTACAAATGTTATCTACAAAACTAGCTGCCTAATATAGTGGGTCTTTCACATTTCTATTTATAAACAAATTGCGGCCATTGTAAAAAAAAAAAACTAGGAATTTTTAAAAAGTATGATGCACTTGAAATCGAGTTGTTCCTAACAAGAACTGAAAACGTAAATATACAAACCTCTTTCAACAACACACATTTATGTAAATGATTATCACTAGGATAAGCAATAAATCATATAAATTGAATAAACAACGTTGATATTACTATCGCGTGATTTTCCTCGCGTTGCGCGCAGTCTCGTGTTTTTGCAACTCTCGTCTCTCGTCACATTCACTTCATTGGCGTAACACTGGAAATTCTACAAACATATTGTGTATTTTCTTTCATTGTATACCGTTTCCCATAGATATCGCGCGGCACAGTTGCTAAGCCGCAGATAAACTTGTGTACAAGTTAATGAGCGTTTAACCTAAAATTATACTTCACAAAGGCGGTGACAGCAATTAATTACCATGTTAATATGAAAGAGCATGGATCCAATAGTTCATGAGAAAGGCAAATTTATTATTGCTCCATAGAAATATGGATTTCGATAAACCATAGGTGGCTTTTACAGAAGAAAGATATCCATAAAAATAGCCTACTTGACACATACATAAATTCACGCTTTTTTCTCTAAAAGGTATAACCAAGACACCCACATTTCGCCTTGCGTATTCCGTCCCACGATGTGATAGGGGGCGAGCCTATCGCCTACATGCATTTATAAAAATCCACGTCTCGTGCTTTAAAACCCTACAAAAGAGGCTAATGGTTGTCTCGTTTCCCATGAACTTTGTGAAAGCATAATTGCAGAATGAATAACATTGACCATACGTAGTCGACCTCGTAAAAGAGGTTTCACGTGCTAAGTACCGAATTTACACGTTAATCTGTGTTTACCTTATTATGTATTTAGTCGTGTTTAGCAAAACATTTGCGATGGATCTTCTACTAATGAAATTCGTATAAATATTAGTTAAAAATTAGGGTTATATAATTTGAATGAATTTGTACTTAAAACGTTAAGGTTGTATAACTTGATTATGTATATTCTGAATACGAACATATGATGAAGAAAAGATGATTCTACGTAATCGTAAGCGCAATATGTAATATGGTTTTAAAGAGGTAACCATTACTCTAACATTTGTGAATCATCAAAAATTCCCAATCATTACCAAACATTGAAATCGGAGACAGACCATCCAGGTTTAAGTATAAATCATAATAAACAAATATGCACCTTTAAAAATTATTTTATAGACATGTTTAGTATTGTAAAATTAAAAGTAATAATAGAGTGATCATCAATCATTAAGATAAATACACCCAACAGTCACATACATAGTCCTGACCCCACACTCAGATCGAGTCAAGAGAGACTTTTCGGTCTCACAAACACCCACACCAGAAACAAATACTTGTGGTTCACACAAAAATTTGTCTCGGTGCAGTAATCAAATCCGCGGCCTCTCGTTTCACAGCCGGCGTCTAACCAACTGCGCCACGGAGGCTTTCGTAATATGTACCTACTCCTATCAGCAGCTTTTCTTGAAGCGATAAATCACACCCAACAATCAAATCTGTCAACCCAATAAATGTGTCAATTAGAAATTTGATCACACACCAACCAATATTTGATCAATCTCGAGTTTCGGTTGCGAGTACACGAAAATGTTCTTATTCCCGCAATGTTTATCGATACTTTCATCTCGCGACCTCTCATTACACTTGTACATCGCACTTGTGATGCGATTATCACGAGGTATATGCTATTGAACACTTTCTCCACAGCGAAGATTATCTTTTGTTTACTCTTCAATGTTTACGCTTTTTTAATCGTGCGAGTTTTTTTCAGTAGTAAAATAGTAACTCTAATCTGTTATTTTAATGATGTGGTTAGTCCATTTAAATGTGGCATTTGTATCAGCCGTATACGTCCCACTGCAGGCCACGGGCCTCTTCTACTATTGATAATACGATTGTGAGGGGTTAGGCCGTATAGTCCACCACGCTGGCCTAGTGGTTGGTGGACTTCTGATAGGTCAAAAAATATTGTATATTAAGTGATGTTTTGAATCCTTCCTCTTTTGCGTATATCTGGCTTATGGGTTTAAGGAAAAAACTTTCGATTGTCTGACTTTCATTTTTCAAAAAAAACTGACTAATAGCAAACAAATCATGTTTTCGTAAGTCAATAACTTTACGTTTAATTGTTCAAATTACTAAATAAAACATGAGCAAACAGCGGTTCCGATCTTAAATACCGCACCATCTTGCCGAAAAAGCCAATTTGCAAACCGCCAAGCCAATCATTTATAAATTAATATACACACCCAATAGATAGATATATAGGTCACAGTAAGATACCAAGTCTTGTATCGTATCAGGAACTACGAGAGGATGTCTCTACACAGACCCGAAACAAATGTACGTATACCTACATTTCCTAATGCGTGTACTGTGTTAGACACATCGTATTAGTCCCGCAGTGCCAGTCTTTCCGGTACATAAATAACTGCCTCTCACAGCTGTATTTTGTATGCAAATTATCGTAAATGACATGTATTACTTCTGTGGTCCAATTCCTTCCTAGACACTTGAAAGCTTGGGCTGAATTTCTAGCTTGCATGCTATTTTTATGGGTCAATTGTTGATCGATTGTTGTAAGCCATGATTTCTAAGTTAAACATGTAAATGTATAACAATTAAATGAATTTAGTTCCCATTATGGCATTATAAAAGTAGGTACACAAATAGAATGGAATGTAAAAATTCCACATGAGGTTGCCTCGAAAGAGGCTATTTGGAGAAGAGCTATACACCTTTGGAAGATGTTATAGAAAAGACACACCAGTTTCAAGTAAGATTTTAGTATAAAAGTAACAGATTTCTATGACATACAACTCACCTCTAGTTCCACCTTTTACCTACACATACGTGCCTACAAACACGTGATCGTAAACACCTCATTAAAGCAAGTCAACTTAATTTTATTACTTTACTTACAGAATGCACAATCTTTCCTCGAGTTATCACTATCACACTGTTTAAACTGTACTGTATCAGACCATATACATACGTCCCACTGCATACTGCTCAATGCTCAGAAACGGCCTCCCTTACAATCGAGATTACGATTGAGTGGGGTTAGGCCGTGCAGTCCACCATGCTGGCCTAGTGCGCGTTGGCGGACTTTGCATACCATAGAAATTCATACATGATGCTATAGTGTGCACTGTGCAGGTTCCATCACGATGTTTTCCTTCACCGTGATTGACAGCTATCAATACACACATGACTCGGAAAAGTCAGATGTGTGCCCTGGGATTTGAACCCGCAACTACCGTAAACATGTTGACAGCCGCGTCTGGTTCCCAACAGGTCACCACGCACTTTTCTATCGCTGTTTAAACTGTTTTTTTTTTATTTCACAACACTGCTTGCATTGTATTACAATGTATTAAGAAACGTGCTCCGTAGCCCAGATCTATCTTGTTTCGAGGCAATTTCATGCGAATTTGCATACGCGTTTACTTAGCGTGCGGACCAATAAAAGATAAAGACTTTGATGTAAGGCGTATAGCCATTTACGCACTTAGAAAGTAGATCCTGGTTGTAGGAATGCGTGCATCTCTCTTACATATTCTTGATTTGATATAAGACTTGGTTAAAGCTGAAATAAAGATTAAATATGCTCTATTTAGATTGTATTTACCCCTACAATTACATATAATTTTTGCTGACTTATAATTTGATAGTTTTAAAAAGCTCAAAAGAATTGTACAGCAACAAAAACATTATTTAATAAGTCTCAATATTTTTGGGTTCGTTCATAACCTTGTGATTTAGTAAAAAAAGAATCCTTGTAATTACATTTAAACTCAAAATTTACCCAATTTACCCACAAAATATCAAAGTCAGCCGAGTTTAGTAAAGCACCAGCATTTAGTAATTAGTCACGGCGCATGCTCCGAGTATTAGATCTGAACTGGTTAAGTAATTTGGATGTTTGAGCTCAAACAAAAAATCCCGTTCCGTCACGTCTCGCGGCCCGCCTGGCGTTATATTTGGATAAACAGGTACAGATGTATTGTATTCAAGTTTATTGTTCTAGCAGAGTCTGTGATTGACTAAACAGCTCTGGATAACAATTATAATTAGAGAAATATTCTCTTATAATTTTGTTGCATAAATCCGATATACGAACGGCGTGGATTATAAATATCCACAGCCGAATATAGAAGTTGGTAAAAATATTAAAAATACCTAAAGTGCTAGCAACACTATTACTTCACAATGGTTCTCTAAGAAGTAAGAGCCATTGTCTAATATCTAATATCAACCTCTTTTAAATCGGTTCTTTTGGCTTTTTCTGCTTAAATAAGACTAGCTCTCCTAAAATTCCTGCATAAGAATTTCTGGGACGCTAGGTCAATGTTATCTATTGTGAGGTCTTTTGTGCTATCACAATGCGGTTATCCGCATTCCATTTAAATCGGGATCAGGATTTTTGTAACATTAATTATCCTTTGATAATACTCAACAGATGGTAGGAACAAACAAAACGTTTTGTATCGTAGTTATTTTAAATTAGAAGTGATCATTGGGACCAATTAATTTTATTGTTGTTACTATCAAACACTGGTTCACTCGTTTTGCAGTCGTTTTTCACTCTACTCCACGGAGGCTGTTTCTATAGCGCAGCTAGACATCCCCTTTAAAACAAACTTACCTCACAATCGAGCTGAACATTACTTTTAAATTCCATTCATAACTGACTTCGTTAAAACTCTTCAATAGTCCATTAAACCATTGTAAGCTCTCTCATAATTTCTCGTACACAAAGTCTAGCCGGATCTGGGCCCTGAAACCTACATACCCGCTGAGCTAAGAAGGCCGCTGTCTCCACGCGTGGCTGTCGGAAATCATATTCATAAAGATTGTTCGCCATTGACGTTGTGATGAAATGTCCATCTTATTTTACGCTCGAGAAACTCGCTGCGGCTTGTTGGGTGCGCAGTTCGATTGTCAGCGAGGTTCAGCGGAGCGTTAATTGTGACAAGTGAACATAATGACAATTTGGTTTAATTTTTTTTAAGGTGTGTTGGATTCGTTTTATGATTCAGTATTATCTAGTTTTGGGGTTTAAATATTAACATGTTTATGCCAGCAGTGCAAGAGGTCAGTCACAGGGCAGCACTTAGAATATTGACTAATGAGAGACCATCCCCCAACGATCGATGCAATTGTTGCCGCCTGCAAAGTAAAGATCTGTTAAAAATAACGATGTATAATTTTTAAAGAAAGTAAAACGGAATAAATATAAGCTCCTGGGTCACGCTTAAATTGATACCAAATTCCTTGCTCCATTACTCCACAAAGCCATGCGACCACGCCGTCAAACCTACACGAATCGTTACAAAAAGAAAAAAAAATCACAGCATGGCTTTGACCCACATACATCGGCCATTTACACCTAGCGTTACGTAACAAAATACCACAATAATAGGGCCATAATCCAATAAAACTAAATCCCCGCTCACAGTGAAACCCCACAGCAACAGCAGGCGCTACTTACTTTTTTTTTCTAAGTGAGGGTAAAGTATGCGGTCTGGTTACATTTTTTCGTAGAATTGATTTCTAATGCACAAAACTCGTTTTCTTATGTTTTTATGCACATGTGTTGGAGTTAAATTATGATATTTATATACTTATAGACACTTAGCGCGGTAGCCGACGAGATAATTGAGATTTTATTGCACTTGCATGTGGAATGAGACTGGGCTTTATAGTGTAGGCGGATGGAGGAGAAATTTTATAATAGAATTGACACTATGAAAATTATAGTGAATAATTGATAATTCGGTACAAAACGCTCATTGATAACTTTTGGAATTTATGTATTCCTAGTAATTTGTCGATCACTTTGACAATAAAGTAAATAATATCTTAAGGAAATCTGCAAATCTGACAGGTCTTCGGAAGAATTTCCAAGAAATGTCAATTACTCGTTCCTAAGGCTCTAGACAGACGGACTGCATTTCAACTGCAAATTTGCAGTTCGGATGCAGTTTGAATGCAGTTGACACGACTGCAATAGAACTGCAAACCAACCGTGCGGTCCAATTGCAGTCGGCGTGCAGTCGTGTGAACTGTGCACCGACTGCATTCAAACTGCATCCGAACTGCACCATACTCACCCGCCCGCACTACTTTACTTGATTCTATGCGCGGGGGGCGGAGCGTTAAAGTAGTGCGGGCGGGTGGGTATGGTGCAGTTCGGATGCAGTCGGTGTGCAGTTCACACGACTGCACGCCGACTGCAATTGGACCGCACGGTTGGTTTGCAGTTCTATTGCACTCGTGTCAACTGCATTCAAACTGCATCCGAACTGCAAATTTGCAGTTGAAATGCAGTCCGTCTGTCTAGAGCCTTAGTCACCGTCCGTCGTGCAGTTAGATGTAAACAGTCAATCGCTGAGGAGGAAAGGAGGAAGGAAGGAAAAGGAAGGAGAAATCTATGAGATATGGGTAGATATTAGTATTATTACCGTTCTCTCATCACGGTTCCAATAACCCAATAATATAGCAAATAATATAGCTACCATCGAAACAATAAAATAATAATCACCAATTAAATTCAACATTTAATTAACAAACGAAACTAGAACACGCGAAACAGCAGTAAGCGGCAGCTTTCTGTGTCAATAGGTTTATTTGGAGTCTAATTTTATGCCGTGGTGTAACAAGTAATTTGTGACGTAAACCGATGCAGATGGAAAACACGATTAAATTTATTGAAAATACTTCCTTGTGTTCGTGTGCAATCGGTTTATTCAATTTTGTGTATTTTGCTGTAAAATTATAAGTCAAATTATTCTGTATCATGGAAAATAAAATAATGTAGCATTGACTCTATGTAAGGGTTCGAAAGACAGGCAAAAGAAGTATATTATTGGTTATTTTGTTCTGGTCGAAATGTAAATCTACTGCAAAATATGAACATTTGGGTTAAATTTCCAGGTAGAGTTGTTATTTTAAATAAGTTTTGGAAAATCTCAGATCCTACGACTCCCCCGACTTCCAATTAAACAAGAACAAATTTCTACAAAACACTTCAAACAATCTTTGTTTTCCAATTTACATTACGCGCTTGGTTACCAAGTTGTATCGCGTGAGAAATTAAATGGAATAGTTGCAGAACATAATACATAAATGTTCCACAATCATAAATCATAATAAAGTCGTTTCACATCGCTGGGTCGCGGGTTCAAGTCCCCGCGCGGACCTATTGCAATAGTTACGGTAAATGAAAATATCGTGAGCAAGGGTCATTGTAATCTATTTTATGATAACTGCGTAAATCTTTTCCGACATGCAAAGGGCAACACTAGAGTTGCAAAGATCAACACGAGTATTTTAAATAACCTACTGTTTCTTGAATAATGCTCCTTTTGACGGTATTTTTGGCACAGAACGTGAGAATTGAGCTTTGCAACCTGTGATCAAAATGGATGAACTAAAAATAGATGATGATCAAAAAAAATGTTCAAAATCAGACGGTGTACCATTAATAATTGTCTCTCCTAACTCATCATCATAATCTTCTTCAGACACAAAAAGTCTACTGCTAAATGCAAGCTTCCTCCAAAGATTTTCACAACGATCTGTCGGAAGCCGCCTGCATTCAAAGATTCCTGCAACTTTTATAAGATACCTTGTGGCTTGTAGATATACGTCCAAACCTTTTGACTCCAAAATGAATATGATTCCAAGTCTAGCTCTGTTTTGATATACAAATACCTACCAATGGATTGCTCTACACCAGTGTTTCCCAAACATTGTTCTGCCGTGGCCCGGTAATTAGCAACTGCGCCTTCGTGACCCACTTAATACTTTTAAACATAAAATAGTACATATTCATTAAAAGTAAAAAAAAGCCAAGTATGAAGCTGCTGCTTATTTTTTACTAAAGAATCCAAGTTCGAGAAAAAGGACGAAAGTTGTATCCTAAGGGAATGTTGCGACCGGGTATTTTATTTTGATAGCTCCGTACTGGGTCGCGACCCGGCCAATGGGAAACGATACGCGACTACAACTATACTTATAAGAAATAAGAGTAATCTATCCCGATTGCTAACTAAGCAACTAATCCACACCTTTCTACTTATTAATAAGCGCTCGGTTTTTATTGAAAGCTTTCTTAAAAGCAAGAGTGTTGTGTTATCTATCTGACAACGAACTGGTACGCACGACATTTTTGTATAAATTTATTTTACCCTCGCACGGAATGTAGAAAATAAAACTTGTCAGAGATTGGTATGTTGTATTAATGTAGTGGATAATTTATATTTTTTAGGTTTAATTGCCAATGAAAGTTTCGCTTTTTGTACTTAAGCATTCTGAGGAAAGGGTCTCGTAATAATTTAAGTTTTAGTAAGAGTCAGATGCCGAAGGAAATGGAGTAAGTATACATTCAACATTACGCAACTGAATTAAACAAGTATTCAATATTCACTCAGAAATTTGTAAACGATTGCTCGTCTCGTTACGTACATGATAATGTATCTAAAGTCCTGACATTAGTTTTTCTATATTACGTGTATAAATTCACATGTTTAATCTGTTTGTCATAATAAATAGCATATTCGAAATATCTATTAGCATTATTAGATCTTGGTTTACTCAAGAAAATTTCGAAATTATCGGTCACTTAAAGTCCATATACAATTCAGGTAAGAATTATAGCGTTAAACCTCCCATGAACAGCTCAATAGCTTATTGAATTCAGTGAAAACCATCGAATGAAAGTTACATTGAGAAACCGAGTGAAACATGCTGAGATTAATGCGACTGTCTGTTTGTCTATGAGTCAACTTGTCTACTTTGTTTAAAGTTCCTGCTAATTATATACTGGCGTTTTACTGTACACAAAAATAAACTGCATAAATTGTGAGAACTTGGTGTATGGATGAATGGAAGGGTTTTAAAGGAAAGCCTTAGGAGAAAGTATGTCGATATAATTAACGAACTTCTCCGCAAAGACCGAGTCATGAGTATACATAAAAAGATGTATGAATGAAAAAATAAAGAGTTGTGTTAAGTTTTTATCTTATGATTTCGATAATCTTTTCCTACCCTAATAGGATAGAACGGTATATACATATGTCATTTTTACTAAATTCTTTATTTCAATCTCTGTAAGCAACATTTATAAAGCATGCTAAGACTGAATGACCTTATAGATTAAAAGCCTCTAAAGTCATTAAATAAAGAGAAAAAAATCTCTTTAAGCGTATGTTGCCCCTTTCTTACTCACGTATCGGTCCTACCCCAGGAGTGTCACGAACGAATTTGTAATTCTACATACTTATCCGTCTGTAGTCGTTTTCGACTGCTTAGTTCTATGAAACGAGAGTACTTTCACAATTAGACTGGTTAAGGAGGTTGTAGACAATACATCGAAACTGTCACCTACAGTCTCGACATTGTCAGTTTCAATTGAGTTGAAACAGGTTGATTGGTCTCTGTAGCGTGGGTTGAATCTTAAGCCGCCTGTGTATTGTTTGTTTACTTATGTTAATTTGAAGATAGAGGTCGCACTGATTGCAGTGTTAAGTTTATAGAATGTATAAAAAACATCCTAATTTGATATTTAACACTTATATGTTTAAACGCAATGTGAATTCCTTCAGAATTGTTTTTGTCTTGTGTGAATTTTCTTGAAGTGTTCTTTACTTTAGCTGAAGCAATAAGAGTCTTTTTACGGCTTTTGAAATTTCTCGAGTCCATATCTCTTCCAGTAAAGAAGTATAACACTTGAACGTTACGGGAGTAATTCTTAATTTCATCTTGAATGTAACCACTAAGATACGAGAGTAATATCATATTTTAATTAGTTTTACACCCATTTCTACCTTCAGTAGTTTTATTACACGATTTTACTCTCCTCTCTTCAGAATAAATGCCAATATAATTCCATACAGCACATAATTATATAAAAGCGAAGTAACATCTGCAGCGAATGCAGATAGCATCGAGTGCAATTTCCCGCGTCTTGCGCTGCTGGCCTGTTGTGCAAACTCAACATTGCGGCTCACGCACTGTAACGCACGTCCGGTCCACGGATGTACGATAAGTATATTGGTACTATGTGATAGCAGTTTATGTACTAAAGCATACGATATGGAATGAGGTGTTAAAATAACAGATCTTTCAGTGAGAAGTATGTGATGTCAGCCAACACGTAGTATATGTCGAAAACAAATTTTTGGACGCCATAATTGGTCTCGGTGCGTGTCTGTGTTAGCAGGCTTCTTAACCAATTGCGACACGGATGATATTCCTTAAATAACACCATGGGTAAGAAATATATTTCGTTGCACTTATAACATTAGTTATTTATTAGACTACATTGAATCAGTTACCTAAACTAAACAGGATATTAATAAAACCCACTCAGCTCTTTATCATTATAATCCTGCCGATAACCCCACTTTTACCTTTATCGCCAATGGAAAATACCTATTTAATTGTATACTCTATGTTGCTAAGTAACAATCGATCGTGTACTCCAAGTACTCAATATCGAAGTTAACCCTCGTTCGTGAGTCACGCGGTCTTCATAACCCTCCAGTGTTAACAAGCTCCGTTAACGCCTGCATACTACACGCACGGTTGGTCGATTGTGCCATTATGTTTTTGTACTGGTTGCCACGCGTCCGTTTATGCTTTCGTTGAATTTTTATTAGATTGCTAGTTAGGGTTAGGTCACGTTTGTTTCTAGGGCTAGGCTAACGGTTCTCCATTGTTATTATCTTCAGTACAAAGTCCAATATTGAATATTAACCATCCCTAAAGCTTTCCCATATGCCTTCAATGAATTCCTGTCTCTGTATAAGTCATATATGTACTTGTCAGCAAATGATCACAACCGCGTATCATCTCCTACAAACCTAAAAAGTCGCATCACAGTCGATCGTGTTGCTGCTATCTAAGGAATAAAATATATTATTTTTATTAAATATTTTTATATGGTATCTCTTTTTAAATACTCTGCTAAGCCAAGGCAACAAAATTCTGCTTAGAACATGCTTAAAGAGATAAATATAGATCTATCTTGGAAATAGTAGTTTCAGTCATGTAATTATAAGATCATTCATATTTCATACTATTTTTACAGGAAAACGTTGAAATACGTTTATGTATAAAAAGCATATGAATGTGTTTAAGGTGCGACATAAAAATTTTAAGTGCGAATTAAAAAGTTTTTACAAATTAGCTTCTTATCTCACCGCCGCCAAAGAACCGCTCATATAAAAACGAAAGGGCTTGCTTATCCGATACTTAATGGTTACCAAAGTATAAATTATACACTCCCTAAAACCACGAATAAGATAACATGGCACCTGGTCGATATGGTAATGCACTAAACCCATAATTTTCGTGTTATACTCCTTTTGTAAGGGTCACCTGGTCCCATTTCTACGTCTTCCCAGCTGTTGCTTAAAAGGGTATAAATAAGTAATTAAATAATTATTCACTGTACTTCCTCATGTTATTGTGCATTTTATGCATATTTTTCTTTGGCATTATAATAAAAACTGTCATGGTTTTTTTTAGAGCAGATGGTTTTGCAAAAGGACGTTAGGAGGTTGACGACTTTACTGTATGAATGGGGGCGTGTCTTAAAAGAGTATCATTTTTTTCTCTAGAGGTGATCATGATTTCATTCATAATTATTTTGATAACTTTCTTTGTTACCTTTAGGCTTAGATTTTCTAATGCTCTTGTTCTTTTGGCGCAATTAACTTAACACTCATTATTGGTTATAGGTCTTTGCCTATTACGTACGAAATCTTGGGATTTGCCTACTAGAATGCATTTATTTCGTATATTGAATCTATTAATCAGAAAGTTAAACTTAAGAAACACAGCTATGGCCATTAACAAAAGCTTTCATTTTCTTCCTACTGAACAAGTAAGGGTGGCAGCTAACCTACACATTTTTTACTACCAACCTTTTTTCTCGGAGATTATCGGTTGCGATGGGCGACCGCGCGTGCCGCGTGACCTTTTATTTTTTGCGCCATCTACCGTCAGTCGGGCGGATTTAATTAACATTCCGCCGCTGGCCACTGGCGCCTGCTCCCCGTCTAACGTCTTACCTACATGATATAATCTGTTATTAAATAAATACGCGAGTTTTACGTAGGATAATGACGATGGACTATCTAAATAAAATAAGCGTGATTAAAAGAGTAGTGGACTGTATTTTCTGTATCAATTGGGTAGTTTTTACTCCGGATTAAAAATAACTTTTATTATTTTATTAGTCGAACGAGATGTTGTAGATTGGACAGAGAAAATGCTGTTACCTACAACGACATGCTTGTATCATCAGAGTTTACGCGTAATAAATATAATATTGAACGTTTTTACGCCACTTAGCGGAAGGAAAAAACTGATTGTACTGTGGATATTTTTCAATTATCACTTTTGCAAATTCTGCGAACAAAATATCGTTTAAAAAGAAGGTAAAATTATGTTAATTTAGAGGATTTTTGCTTCAGTCAGTACAATTAAATAATTTTCTAGTTTATTTACTAGGTAAATAAAACGGTACAATTTTATTTGATATTTTATTTAATTTACAAAAATACCTCATTGAAATTAAGAATTTTGTTTTTAGTTGGCAATGTCATTGGTGTCATGAATGACCTTTATTAAAGGATACTAACATGTAAAACTATGGAAAATACATTATTAGCGAGCCCGCATCATCAACATAAATATTTTGCGCTATAATATTTTACGAGGCATGACTCACCCGATAACACGTAGGTTGTGCAGTAGCTGATTTTTGATAACGTAGGTTTATCGAGAAACACCCAGTTTTAGTACTAGCGTTACAAAAACATATGTCCTGTGCTAAGGTTGAATAAAGTGGCTCTTTCAGCATAGTAACATCTCATTGTAATCAAACATGATGTTTTGTTATTTTGGGAGCTAGTTAGTTTATCGTGAATACATTCCTTGCTTTACCATTCTTTTAACATTTATGCTCAAAGTTCCAACAACGAAGTATCATTTTAGGGCCGGCGATGGTTATTTTTCATTAGGTCAGTCGTTTGCCCCTTTGACGGTATTGTGACAGAAAAATAATAATAAATAATTTACATTAGTTGATACGGCCTGCATGCACGAACCATTTCTCAATTCAAGGTTTAGTATGTGGAGTGCATACTAAACCTTGACCAAGCCATATTCAGATCGAGTTATCAACCAATGTAAATGAGCCATTAAGTTTGTAAATTTTATCACCGTAATATAGCAGATGTAAGATGTAACCAAGTCAATCAAACAAGGATAATAAACATAAATTAAGCAAATAAGACAAAAAATAGACCGGTCCACATTCAAGATTTATTGCTAGAAAATGTCAAACACAAAACACGCCAAATAGCATCATTAAAACAAAACGATTGAACGTCATTACGCTTTCGATCCATAGTCATATCCAAATGTCATTGTTCACACGAAAAGGTTGCCATTATATTAATCTGAAACATTGCGTCATACAAATTGCTCTGTTTTATAATAAAATGGCCACAGTAATGTTGCAGATGTTATGTAAGTTAATGCAAGAGCAATGATGGATCGTTTAGGGCTTGGTGTGAAGTAATCTTTACTCATAATATGGTATTGTAATGACGATCTAGTTGCGAAGATGCGTATGACATAAGGGTATTAGATACTTGTATGACAAAGTGATTATAATTCCTTTTAATCGTAATTATTGTAGAGCTGTTCAGATACAGTATCAACTGACGAAGAGTTTTGTTAACCAAACCTTTGACCAAACCTTGTTTTTAAACCTTGTACTTGGTGGTGGATTTGAATATCCTACAACCAGTAATCGAATGAAAGAATTAGAACGACTCCCCTTAGCTTCAATGCAATACCCACTCGAAATCCCCTTACTGATGTTGGTATAGATTTCCAAAGTAGTAATTTGCTCCGCATCTAAACCACAGTAGATGCAGCGACCGTGAAAAGACCGTTTCATTCATCATTTATTTCGATCAACTTAGATATAACAAGATGTTCAATGATTTATAACTAGCGTGCAACAATAAATTTATTCTCATCATTAATTCCTTCTATCGAATATCGATTACCATCTCGATGCATCGAAAACAGGTCAATGCCATTAATCGATAATCGCACACTTTCCATGATCGTTCGCAGTTCGTCATTATTTCTATAAAAAATTGCTACACATTTTATGATAATGTTTCTCGGTGCTTTGCCGTTGGGAAAGTTATACGTTCTCGTTGGATCTGGGTCAATGTTGTTAGTTTACAAGTTAAGAAATTCCATTTAAGTACGTCAAGTAATTGCTGATTAATTTGCGGACAGAAAAATGCGTGACATTGTCAACGAGAAAGTGGTCTGTTTGCTATTTCGGTGTAGATAAACTTACTTCGGTGTAGTTGAACTGATTTTGAAGGAAATTTTAAACTGATAACTATATTAAAATTGCGTAAAATCCAAGCATACAAAAGGCTATGGATTAAAGCGTGGTAAATGTTATTTTCCGGTCCATAATGTTTATTTTTAAAGTGAGTTGTTTTAAAGTTCCGGCCTCAATATTTAAATAATAAATCATGAACTATTTTATGATTGGTTTTCACTATCAATTTGGGCCACGATGTTCGCGATATTATTGCATATATTCGAGATTATTATTCAGATAAAAATAGCAAATCTGTACCAAATAAATCACAGGTCATGTTTATTTTTATTATCTTATCTTACGACGACCTTGAAATTTTTACAGGAAAAATATTTCCACGCAAATATTTCTCGCATAATGGAAATAAATAGACATCTTTAGATAACAGTTTTGTAAATGTCAAATTCAGGAAATTCAAACCAATAAAATTACCAAAAAGATGCGCCCAACGTGGGGCTCGAACCCACGACCCTGAGATTAAGAGTCTCATGCTCTACCGACTGAGCTAGCCGGGCTTGTGAGACGCATTCGAAATAAGAGGTTGAGTTCTTCATTGTATACATATTTATATAATACATATGTATATATAATTTGGTCTGTGGGTTGCCTTGTCCGAACCGGTCGATGCGTGGGTGGTGCGAAAGTTGTACTCAAGGTTATTCTGCTTTCTTTATAAGTTATATCGTTTAATTAGTGTTAAATATCGTGTGAGAGATTTTTGACTCATAAATTACTTGGCTTATTAAACCTCTTTGACAGTGAAAATTACTGTTACAAAATTTTTACACTTTCACAACATTTTAAAGAGATTTACAAATATTTTGACAAAATTACGTGACTTATAATAATTATTATACCTACCTAATTTAATTATTTTTTCGTGCTATCAACGTTGATAGATATATGGAGTACAAAAAGGGCATAGTTTATCAAAGTCAAAAACCGTAAAATATGCGTTTATCAGTTTATTTACTCGTGCAAGAATAAATTGTGCGATTGACGTAGTACAACGGAATAGACCTGCGGACAATGTGAACAACGATTTAGATCTCGTCTTATGTACCTAACCAATCTTATTAATATTTACTTTTATTAAAGTGTGTGCGCAGGAGTTCATAATTTTGCATTAAGTCCGTCAGAACCAGGTCGTAATATTATTACAAAAGATATTACAATAATTTTATATGCATAATAGGCGAAACAATACATATTGTTATTGTTTATCATTTTTCTAAACACGAAGCTTTCACATGATTAAGTAATTATACCTAAAGATTGATAATATCGATATAACAGACCAAATAACATCATAGCCGAAAACTTTGCATAACCAGTATTTATGGACATAATTTTACCAACACTCACGTGGGATAATGTAAAAGACATGAATAAACCCAACATGAATACAATGCAATACAGTTCCTTCCGGCACTGCCGCCTCAGCGAGTCATTAATATTGACGGCCCTGACCAAGTCCATCGGTGAGTCAGTGGTAATGACACCGGCTGACCACAAGGCCGAGCCAAATGTCGAGTGAAGTAAAGCCTGTTAATGTGATATCATGTTGCGGGGCAATAAATAAATAAATACACCCATCAGTCACATACATAGTCCTGACATCACAGGTCGAGTCTTGTGTCGCGGGTATCAGAAACTACGAGAGACTTTTCGGCCTCACAAACACCCAGTCCCGAAACAGAAACCTGTGGATCACACAAATATTTGTTTCGGTGCGGGGATCGAACCCGCGGCCTCCCGTTTCACAGGCGGCGTCTAACCAACTGCGCCACGGAGGCTGTCTTAAATAAATAATAAATACACCCAAGTCACATACATAGTCCTGACATACCACTAAGGTCGAGTCTTGTGTCGCGAGTACTAGAAACTGCGAGTTTTCGGTACTCAAACTGATGGTAAGAGACAAACTACGGCTCCCAAGCAATAGTCAAGGTTTAGACTTTTCAAAAGGCACTTTCTGAGTTTCTCAAAAAATATATTGTACCAATTGGGGAAATATTGAATGTAACGTTGAAAAGGCTTGGGTCTTCTGCTATATGGTGGCAGACAGATTTGACTAAATAATTAATAAAAATAAGGCCAGGATTTTCAAATGGATTTTACTACCATTGCATAATAGGAACTATAATGTACTAAATATTACATTTTACTAAATAAAATTACTCACACTTGGTTTGTTATCTATTTTATTGCGTTTTGCCAACTTAAATTAACTAAGTCGGTTCGTGAATTGATGTTACGCGTTGCGCCTAAATATCAGCAATTACTTTGTGTCAGTTCCGTTTTTGCTATTGTTACATAACAACTCATCAAAACGGTTCCCAGGTCAGTGAAAGCAGCGTTTAGTCGGTCAATCAAAACAATGAGCCGTTGTCAAATATCAACCAGACACGATCTGTTTCGTAAGGAAATCAGTTGTTAATAATGTTAAAGTTGTTTAGTTATTGGTCAAGTCCGGTTTAAATCACAAGTTGATTAAATATTTTTTCTATCTACATAATATTTAATCGACTGTCGATAATTTTGATGTATGACAGACGATAAGGGTTCTTATGATGTGCATAAATGTACATGATCTATTTGTTACGTAAACGTGAGAACAAGATAGAAAAAAAGACACTCTTTATAATATTATAACTTTATATTAAATTTGATCTTAACAAGTTTTCAATAAGACATTAGGCAGATCATTGTTCAACCTATCGTTATTACAATAAATCATTTATAAATAGAAATCATTAACAATAATTAATAAGCTCAAGTCTTTATTACCGGAAACGAGCTGCACGACATCCGTCAACTCAATCTGCATTCGACAAAGCGTGCATTACAAACCCTTAATGGAATTGAATACCCATATAATAAAAGAATAATGTGCGATCAAAACAATTGCCAACCGTTGGAAAACAAAGACCCCTATGAAGCAATTATAGGGGCTGGCAACGGGCGGTTAGGAACCTATAGGGGGTAATGATAAAATACTGGAAAGGTGTAAAAATATTAAGGTGTTAAGGGCATTCGGTGTTGTTTTTCTAATGTATGTAAGCTATTTGACAGCCTCCGTGGCGCAGTTGGTTAGACGCCGGCTGTGAAACGAGAGGCCGCGGGTTCGATCCCCACACCGAAACAAATATTTGTGTGAACCACAGGTGTTTGTTTCGGGTCTGGGTGTTTGTGAGACCGAAAAATCTCTCGTAGTTCATGATACCCACGACACAAGACTCGATCTTAGTGTGGGGTCGGGACTATGTATGTGACTGTTAGGTGTATTTATTTATTTATTGAAGCGTATGACATGAATTTGCAATGCTTCAATGGGTATATTACTATTGGTATTTAAAGGTGAACTAATAAATTAACCAACTTATATATCTGTCCCCCTATCTATTCAGTGCAAGTTTTTTTCTTCATGAAAGTTATTGGCTTTGGATTACGGTCGTCCATCTTCCTCATCCAATCGAATACGTTGAATCTCAGGTCGCGTAAACTGTAATTAGGATTTTTATTAATCCAACCTGCATTAGGTCTACCAAGATACACTACTGCAATCAATTTAGACTAATTTTGTTATCAGTATTATTAATAGTAATTAAGCAAATGTACACAATGTAAATAAACTAGAACTGAGTTAGAATGGGCTCGCCCCCTATCACATCATGGGACGGAACATACAAGGCGAAATATGGGTGTCCTGGTGGCGCCTACCCCTTCTGGATAAAGGCGTGAGTTTATGTATGTATGCATGAGTTAGAATAAGCGCGGAGATCGACTAAACACTAAACAGGGCGAAATCGTAGCCAAGGTGATCTAGTTTCTGCGGCAAGTCGAAACTAATTTGATTCGCTGTTATTTTATTTGCCATAGCGGCTTAACGGCTATTTTCTGCGTAAATATAATTCAATGAAACTTAATTTATCGACCTTCTTGGCTGTTCAGAAAAAAAAGACCGAGTAATTTCGTATTAATTTACAGGGATTCTTCAATTTGGATTAAGGAATAAAAATAGAATTTTATTTCGATATCATATAGTAGATTATTACATGTCACAATCCACTTCATCTTCCAAAAAACATCCTGTTGAGTTTCTTCAATAGGCTCTGCTTTTTGAAGTCAGCAAATAAACGTAATATACCCTCAATTTTGGGCCAGTAAGAAAATATAAGCTACTCATTTTCCTCAATTACACCAATATGGACTCCAGATGAAATATCAGCCCATGTTTCAACATCAGATCCTTCTTATTCATACATACATAAACTCACGCGTTTATCCCAGAAGGGGTAGGCCAAGGCGCCACCAGGACACCCACATTTCGCCTTGTATGTTCCGTCCCATGATGCGATAAAGGGCGAGCCTATCGCCATATCGGGCACAAATTCCTGACTCCGGGCTGATAATGAATAGAAAAATCCAATATCACTTTGCTCGACCCAGGATCCGAACCCGACACCTCAGCTTTGCGATCGTACCGTAGTACAACTACGCCACCGAGGCAGTCCATTAGGCAGGCTCCTAATTTAAAGGGAACATAAAACCGCAGTATTACATAACGAGCCGTTATTAGGATGCGTGCAATGTTACCATTTAATTAATACGACAGTTTAATTGTACGAACAAACTCATCACGTTGGTTAGTAGAGGGCGAGACGCGTGGGTAGCGGAAATGGACAGTTAGGCTCAGTTGCACAAACTAAGTTTGCCCATAACTTTGACTTTAACAATGTCATCGCCATACATTTACATGACTTTTTTGACATTGCTAATGTATGGGATTGACGTTTTCAAAGTCAAAGGTATGGGTAAAGTTAGTTTGTGCAATTGGTCCTTAGACTACTAATTTATTGATGAGACGGTGAGAATAACTATCTCAGATGTTGTGAGAGGTAATATAAACATTATAGATATGTTGAAGAGATATCGATTAGTTGAGAAGAAATGAGACTTGTAAAGGAGTTTTTTAAAGATTGTGAGTTAAAGAACATGGTGATAGTTTTTTTTAAGCGGGATAATCTAAAGGACATGTACTAATAAAACCTGGCATTATTGAAAATAATATTTGAAAACCTTATAAAACGTTGCATGAGAGTTTAAATAAATGAATCTATAAATGCGTAATCAAACTATTATTATAGTAAAAAACGTAATCAAAGCCACATATTACATGTAAAACAATTCTGACCGCAGTAAAGCCTTGGTGTAGGATTTCAAGAAAACATTTATCACTTATTATTTGTGGCGCCGTCTCCGATTCCACAAGCTCAGTAATATTATTTATTAATGCGTTTGTCTGTTTATAATTTTTTTATAATTAAATTGATGTGGCTGGATTTTTCCACAGAAAATATGAAGTTACTATAGAGTTCTTTTCGTCTTAAATAGCAGCGAATGGCGCGCAAAGGTTGAGTAACTAACTTTGTTTTATTTTATAACATACAACGCCAATTTATAAATTGTATTAAAAAATATTAACGCATGTAACTTCATAAATTTATTATTTATTGCTTTATCGATCGTACGGTACTTTTCATGACAAATATCACCGCTTTGCTTGAAAAATACAAAGAACAATAAATATTCAAGAGAATTGTCGATTTCCTAAACGCATCTATGGATTGCGTTACACTAATAAAACATGCTCCAAATACATATTTATGCAGTTTACAACAGCCAAACAAGGGAGACTTAACACAGAAATCTGACATATAATAAAAATCCAAAATAGGTTTCAAACTGCCATCAGCGTCCCACGTAGACAAAAGTTTTTACATAACAAAACAAAATGCCAGACATTTACAAATAACCAACGGTGACCTCAATCCGATGATTTAAGCCGCTCTCGTTCACTAATATTGTAAATCTTTGGACTCTGTAGGGTCTTGCCTATGCACCGTTAGGTCGTGGCATATTTTGACACAGTCAAAGTTATGATGGTAATATCAGATACAATAAAAAACATTTTTTTGGGGCTTGGCCACTAAGCTATATTCAATGATATATGAAATATTTTAGTACATTATCCTATTATATTAACAATGATTATTATAGATGCAAATATTACCATACATACATACATAAACTCACGCTTTTTTCCCAGAAGGGGTAGGCAGAGGCGCCACTAGGACACCCACATTTCGCCTTGTATGTTCCGTCCCATGATGTAATAGGGGGCGAGCCTATCGCCACATCGGGAAAAAATTCCTGACTCCGGGCTGATATTGAATAGAAAAATCCAATATCACTTTGCCCGACTCGGGATTCAAACCCGGGACCTTAGCTTAGCAATCATACCGTAGTACAACAAGATTACCAATTTTGTAATGTAGTAGTTTTCATTCTATGTTTGTAATTACATTTTCTGAAATTGCCAGCAAAAAGCAATACATTCCCGTGGTACTTCAAGAAACACGCGATGGCTGCCTTCTATTTCAATACTAAAATGTTACCCATAAACTGCCTCGGGAAGAAATACAAATATAAACATTATCTAACCACCATACTTAACTGCAGCCACATGAACCCAAGTCGTCCTCGCCTTACTAAAAAGGTTATAATTACCAGCTCCAACACACCAACCATAAATAAGAAAGCATTAAACACGATTCGATACCCAAAGATAGTAATACCATTGGAACTTATAAATCAAACGAGAAATTGAATAGCCCGGAAGATTGAATTCACGATAACCTCAGTTGGATAGAAATGGACTCGGATAAATTGTCGCCAGTTGCACTTCATGCCGTGTAAAAATTTGATCTACCAATTTGATTTTGAGTACAAATAGAGCTTTCGAATCTATTATTTTAGATGAATGTCTCACAAGAAGTGGCGAGAAATACAATGGTCCCTAAATGGCGTGGTGGTCACTTTCGATTTTCCCCGTTTCACGTTTTGACGTGGGCGAATGTTTGTATAATTGCAGACTCGCTTCGAACGGTTTTGTTCTTAGTGTCAAGAATGTATTTGTTGTCACCGCAAGTATTTTGTTGTCAATGGCATAAAGTGCATTTGCGCAAACGCGAGTTTGCACCAGTCTCGAATCGATAATTGTGACGAAGCTTGCGCAGTTTTTTACCCAAACACGTTCGAGTATACTGGTGCAAACTCAGACTTGCACAGTTGTATCATTATATTATATTTCGTCGTTTCATTCTTCAGATATTTTTAACTAAGTAGTCCCCTTTCCTTTATGTGGCAACCATTAGACCAACACCATAAAAATAAAAGACGATCTATCGTTTATATTTCCAACCTCATTCTGAACCATGTCCTAGACCAACAATCGAACTACATACGCGACCAAGTTATAAATAAACAGTAGCTATTGTTTCTGTCACTTCCTCGTCGTTATCACGAGTCGATGACCGCTCGCTTCCTACAAGAACTACCAGATTAATTAGTGGCCGTGTTTGTTTCTATTATTCGGCTCTAGTTAAATACTATTATCATATAGCCTGGTTGTGTAAGAAGTTTAGTAAATGTGATTCGTAAGAGCGTAATAAGGTTAATCAGTATAGCATAATTAACTTGCAGTGTAAATGTGGTTAAACCAAGTTGGTTTTATTCTTACAGAATTTCTTTGCTATTATCCCTATTAATTTCTGGTGCCATGGATTATACATGCACCTTATTGTTAGGTCTTACAGTGGACTTTCTGTTGCTAACGACGATACTAAATACAATAATACCATAGAACATCTGACTCATCTACCCGTACTATCTAAACCACAAATATGACCTTAAAACCAAACTGATAAACGTAAAAATTCCCAAACGTCAATCGATAAAATAGCTGTATTACCATAATGTTATCAGCGTACCGTTAGAGCTCACGGGCGTTATCGCTAACAAGTAGCTGTATTACTAATACAATATAGCAGGGCATTATCGCTCTCGGCACGTGTTCAAACATTCACTCGCCTTTTGTATGGTAAACACTTCAGACTAGGCTGTTTCGAAATAGTTGTATACATGATTATTTCATGAAAACTTGAGTTAGGCCTTTTTGTGTTAACGTGGGAAAGACAACTCCTTTGCCAGTTTCATTGTTTTCAGTTTTGTTTCTCGGTCTGCTTTGAAGGAAAGCGTATTATTGTGTATGATTAATTTTGTTTTGGGTTTAAAATATTCCTAAAATGTCGTAGGAGTTTCAGTAGTTGCAGATGCGTTAAAATGAAAATATCAAAATTCGATAACATCAAAAATAAATAATCTTTGAAGACTGTCAATATGTAAAACCTCTTAACTAGTAAAGTGCAGATCAAAACTTAAGTAATTTGAATGCTTACTGTAAATAATTTACACAAACAACACCAATTAATTCCAACGTTCAATGTCCAAAGGTCTATGTTTTCATATCGTAAGCAAACATTGTTTACTAATTGTCATATGATTGCGATGCACTTATGCTTATCAATAAGATACGCCGCGACGTAAACAATAAAACAAATGTTTTTCCAAGCTAATATTGCCGAGAAAGAAAATATTTTTAAGGAAATGCTCGCTTTACCACATAATGTGCAATTAATTTGTAATGATAACAACATGTTTGTTATTCCTTTTGCAATCAATCGACATTAAAGATGCCGCGTTAGTTATTTTTTTTACAACTGATACACTTGTTAACCGCTGACCCAGTTGCTCAACTATTGCGCCGCGGACTTGGTTTGAAAGAAACATTGTCATCATTATAACGATAGCGATCATTAAGAAATATTTATTCATCAACCGAAGACGCATCGTCATTGGAGACATTAAGTCCTTTTCAATCGTGCATCAATCGTTCTTGACATTTGATTTATATCTTGTAAGGCGACTTTTCAAGTCCAAATGTCAACATTTCTATTAATTATTTTTTCAATGGACTCTATTTTAATATTTTGTTTTTTATTGATTTCAGATGGACAGCAGCTCCGAAGCGATGGAGCTCCGACGCGAGCTCGATGCTGTGAGGAATGCTCTTCAGCAACAGTCGGAGTCCGTCCTAAAACAGCGGCATCAACTCGTGGAAGCTAATCAGGCGCTCGCGGCTCGGGATAAACAAACAGCTCAAGAGAGGCGGCTCAGGCAAGACCAGCTGGCATTAGTACTACGTTCACTAGTTTTACTAGAATCCCGCCTAACCAGGGAACAGAAGCAAATACACGTCGCTTTACAACAAAAGGAGAAAATAATTAAATCACAACAAGAGGAAATAGCAAAGCTCAAAGCCCGCAAGTCTTACTGCAGCAATTGTCAACAATTACTCGGGTTTACGAGTGAACAAACCAACATTGAGACTGACCCGGAATTCCAGAGTTTAGAGAGTACAGATTCGAGGTTCCAGAACACATTTGTGAGAAGTTGTAGTTATCGTGAAAGAAATTCGCCACCGGTTTTCCAAAAAAATACTAGGTTAAGTAAGAGCTTCCAATTGCCGAAGTCTGATGTAGTGTATGGTAATTCGAGTTCTAGTGAAGAAGGCAACAACGCAAGCCTTAGCAGCAAGGGTACGTTTATAAAGAATAAACAAGCGTTTGTGAGAAGGGATGTGTTCAGGAGGTCAAGAAAATATTCTGGGCGGAAGAATAACAATAAATACGGAGACAATCTTCAGAAGAACTATAACAACCAGCTCAATAACAGCAGCAGCGCTGAAGAATGCTTAAGCATGAGCTACCAAGTAAATCAAGATGACAACGATGTAACTGCAAGTCAAATAGCAAATGATATCAGAAGAGCCTCTTTGAAAATTGATCAACTTATCGGCGAAGCTGCTAAAAAAGAACAAGAGAAAAATACTAGCGACTCCGAAAAAACATACTCGGTTAAAATGGAAAGGATACACGGTATTAAAAGACAGGCTTCAGACGAAATAAAGGCAAACAGACAACTATTCTTGAATAACGTTCTTAATGAAGAGAACCCAGAGAAGCCTTGGTACTGCAACGTAAGTGATCAGGAACAAGAAACTGATTGTTTGGAGCAAAGCATGTCTCTGAGCAACAAGTCAAAGTCCGCCGATGACCTGCTGAGTGTCGGCTACAATGATAGTTTACCAATCACTGTAGTAGTATCTGCAAAAAATGAAGTGTTATGTAATAACTTGTTAAAGAACAACAATGAAATGTTTCACTCAGGATATGATGATAAAAATAATAATATAGAGTCGAGTTTAAGCAAGCAAGCCGCTAATGCAGAAATTAATGAGAATTGGTACGCGAGCACAAGTGATGCTGATGAGTGTCCCACCAATGAAATATACAAGAATAATCCAGTATTGGAGTGCGTGAATCAAATATTACTACAAAATTCATTAGATGACAGCAGCAACGATAATTCCAAGTCAAGTGAAACGCCTAGCCCGAAGGCAACAACTAAACGCGTTCAGTTTTCAACATTAAACAGTATTTCTTATGACGATAAAATGAGGCCCAACAATACTCAGTCACTACCAAGACCCGACAAAAGACTTAACAAAATCGTCAAGTTCAGTTTAGAGACTGCTTCTGAACATTCCTATGAAGTACCAAATACTGCACAAGGGTTTCAGTACGAGGTGCAAAGCATTTATAGCAATGAGTACGAGCCTATCATTACTAAGTCAACTGAAACTGCTAAACCTGTGCCACTGCCACGCTCAATGCACACAAATGATAAATGCAATGTGCCCAAGGTTAAGGGCTCAATAGTGAAGAACATCGCTGCCAACATAGAAAATCGGAACAATAATAGCTTGTTGGAAAAGAATGTTGATAGCGACTCCGCCACGATGAAGATTTTCAATAAAAGAAAAGTGCCACGAACTCCTCCTGCACTGCCGCCTAAACCAAAGAATCTTTCAGCTAAATGGAAGGCTGAAAACGCCGTCAAACAGACGACAGAACCGTTAGACTCTGAAGCCGTTGCGGCTATTCAACGGGTTGCAGACGTTAAGATGAGAAAAGTGGGACAAGTGGCAACTGTCAACAATGTAGAACCGGACTACTGCTCCATTTCAGAGATAAATGTTCCAGTAGTCAGCACGTGCAAAAGAGAGTTGCTGCTCACACAGCCAACGGTGGAGATCCACAACGAACAGTACCCGGTGCATGCGATAAGCCAGAGAAATAGCGTTGCTAAAGTAGTGTCTTTACCACGCATTCAAAACAAAATTAGCGATAAAGATATACCTAAACTTCCGCAAGTCACAGAAATTATCATTCCAGATGAAGATGAAAAAACGAATGAAGAACAAATCGCTACATTCCATAAAACTACAGACAGTTATCTAAGTAACTTTACCATGCACCCACTGCAACCGAAATTGGACCCTCGAGCTTCGATTCAAATGGGAAATACAGTTTCTTCTATTTTGTCTGAGATTAATAAGGGCGGAAAGATAGGCGGAAAACAGATAAATTTGACTGAACTAGACCACCAGTTCAATCGTGGAACTGACAAAATTCAGCCAAGCGCTGAGCTACACAAGGCTGAATATTTTGAAGACATAGACAAATTCGATTTGTCACAAAATTTTGAAGAATTCAAGATAGACGATGAACTCGGCAGTATTATCGCTGAGGAATATCGCATAAGCTCTGGTAGCAGCGATGGTTCTATGTCAGATGTTGTGACTGAACACGTTACGAATGTAACTGATAAGGAAAAACAGCACAATATCAGAAACAATGATGAAATGAAAGATATAACCTTTGAAAATGAGAGTTCATCGAACAAAAGCTCGTTAAAGAATGCTAAATTGTCAAACAAACCTGATCTCCTTTCGAATATAGAAAACTTAGAGACTGAATCGGTGAGAAATTCAGACATTGAGTCGAGCAACTCGTCCGGGAGTAACAGTGGCTCATACAACACAGTTAAATGTGAGCCTAGAATGGTTTTAAACAACCAAGAAAAATCAGCGCCTAAAATGAAAGGGTCATTTGATTTTTTCCTGGAGAGTTCTGGCCTCAGCTCAAAATCCATTTTTTCACCGAATAAGAACTATCTTATGAGACCACCGAGCGCAAACCACAAAAATGTCTTAAAACCTAAGGATGTTAAGATGAGAGTCAAGAATCCTATAACAACGAACAAACTCAACGAAAAATCAATGACGACTGCTATTAAATACTTCGAACCTTATGTTTAAGTATCTACGGTGTATAATTGCATAATGTTTTGTGAATGCAATTTTTAAATTTTATTTATTGTAACATAATAAAACTTGCCGGCATAATAATTATGTATTCTTGTATTTATATTGATGTACATATTCGATTATACCTAGTTATTTTTAATTAAAAAATATTTAATGTTCAATATAGTTGTTTTATTATCTTAATCACTGTACAAAATATGTCTTAAAATAAATATTAATAGTATTTTACAAATATATACAATAGATATTAAAATAGAGGACATAGTTAGCTAGTAGCCTTTTTACATCGGTCAAGGTATGTGACTGCACTTTTCTTAAGCTGTTTGAATACGTTCTTTCCACTCAACTTCGAAAGTAATGACGAAGTAGAACCAGCAATTTCATTTCCAATTTCATCTTCACTTTCTTCAACATTATTTATTGAAGTATCTTCACAATTCAAATCATACTCATCAAAACTAGGTAGTCTTGACGAAGATATTTCACCGAAAGAATCACATTTCTTGATATTAACCTTTCGTTGTATTCTTGGCTCCCCCATCCGGGAGTAAGGTTTTGGTCTCGGCCTTCTAGTCTTCAAAAATTCTTCCGATGAAAATGTTGCCGTAGGCCTGTCGATTACAGCAGGCTCGCAAATTGTTGAGTCTTCTGAAGTGTCTAGATCAACTGGTGTACCCCACTTCCTATCAAGGGCGCGGAACGCAACTGACAAATGCAAATGTAGCTCCATTGTTGATACAATATTGTAATACGTTCAATACAAAAGCTGGATTGCTTATGATAATTTAATTAAACCGTAGTCCTTTTTAAACAAATCTGGATATCCCCACCACCCAAAATGAATTAATTAATGAGGACTTTAATTGAATATCGATTTATTAATGTGGTAATCAATCCGTATGTAATTGTTTCCTGTTACTAAAAGGGTTTAATTAAGGACTTTAGTAATGTGCAATTATAAAATGTGTATGGTAGTCAAATGACTCATATTTAATTACTATTTGCTAATTACAAATGATACTAATTGTTGTTTCAATAAATATATTAATTATACGTTAATTACGATTTCACAATAGTAGCTAAACAACTTAATAAAACAATTTAGTTAGAAATAAATCACGCATAGCTGTTTGAAATGGGCAAGTACCTACTATCAAATTAAATTGATTAATGTAGGCATATATAAATTTCGACAATTTGCAATATTTTGTTCGCCTAGAATTTACATGAAATACCTATGTAAATAGGGAAAGAATGAACTCTATCGGATGTATCGACGAAGAAGTCGTTCCTTATTGTTTCATTTAAATATATTCAAAGAAGCAAGGTAGGTACAATACTATTTAATTTTCAAAATATCCTTTTGTTTTTCGAAATATCTGGATCGTTATGATCAAACTGGTTATGTACATATGTGACTGGTGGGTGTATTTATAAGTGTGTAAAAACCGTAAACATTGCGTTGTAAAAACTTTGCATAGTTAATTCCTATGCTACTGTGTAACATTGGTATCGATGATGCTACTATAATATTAAAAATCGAAAATAGCATAATTTATGCAAACTATATTATGTTATCCATTTTTTTTATTGGACACAAGAAAATAAATCTTAAGAGATAAAACAATATATAAAGCACAGATGACAGCCTTATCGTTATAGGGGATTTCTTACAAACAACCTTTGGTTGGATAAACGAAAAGTAAAAGAAAAGAGGTCAGTCTACACTCTAGAATCTAGATTATAATAGCTTCTTACAATCTTGCCAATTTTTATAGTGTAAATCAAACGACAGTGTAGTACATTGTACACATACAAGCAGCCTCTTTGGCGCAATTGGTTAGACGCCGGCTGTGAAAAGAGAGGCCGCGGGTTTGATTCCCGCACCTTGATAAATGTTAGTGAGATCTGTAAGTAGGTATTTGTTTCGAGTCTGGGTTACTCTCCGACACGACGACGAGTATTCGAGCGCCGTACGCAAAACTTTACGAATGTGCCTAAATGCTCTACAACATTTTCGAATCCTCTATCTTACGTCGTAACCATAGGGTAAAGTTTGGAGTGAATGATAAGTTTCATAGAGAATAATATAGATGTTTAGCTGTGGAAAAAAAATTACTTGTACGTAGTCGTCGAATGGTCGAACATTCAAACATCGTGTCGGAGACTAGAATAACCCGCTGGTTGTTTAAGGGCAAGAACAGTCTTTTGTAGTTTGAAACCCATGTAAAGATTTTATCTAACTGTGGGGTCAGGACTTTGTGTGTCTGTTGAGTGTATTAATTTTCTGATACCATTATGTGATGGTATTCTATACTAAAATGTAATAATAATAACCCATGTGTTATTATTATTACATTTTAGTATACTTGTAAATAATTTTTTCTCTAAATGAAATTAGTAATTGCAGTGGTCGTTTTGTACTGTTTTGTGTCTGTTGCATCATAAGGAAATAATGAAAATACAAGTTTACTTGGTATAATCTATTTATTTACATCATGGCATAGATCCTTTCTTCTTTTTCTTTCTCTTCTGTGGCTTATCATCTTTTTTCAAGTCTTTTTTCTGCACCTGAAACATTAATACAACTTTATTAATATTAAATTCTTTTCACAATTTGACAAACATTGACAGTCAACTTGTAAAATATAAAATAGAACTAGAGCATTTATTACATTACACAATTTTCTATAATATATATGAATGAAAATAATAAATTTGATTCATTTATATGAATTTTTAAGCATCCAGTTGCTGTCGGCCCTCTTGTGCAAGTCGTCCCGCCATCTGGCCAAAGGATGTCCCACACTACATTTGCTAAGATGCAGAAAGCAGCAGACCGGGCTCTATGACATACCTTGGAAAAGGCCTATGTCCAGCAGTGGACTTCAACAGGCTGATGATGATGATGATGATGATATGAATTTTTATAAACTGTTACCACTTTTAACTAACTCATATTAATTAGTTTTTCCTACCCAGGATTTAAATATAGTTCATAAATCTGGTGCAACTAGACTTGATTAGGGCATTCATGTGATACTTAACAAAATGTGTTTATACCTTTCCATATCCAGTTAACAAATGTCCAACATCATTGTTGACTCCTTTCTTTTTCTTCTTTTTGCCTACTGTTTGCATCACAGTCTTGGATGCCATCAACTGCTTTTGTTCTTGTTCCATAATTTTTTCTTGTTTCCTCTTTTGCATCAGCTCTTTGTAATTGATGTACTGGCCTTTGGGGGGCTTTGCACCTGAAAATTGACAAAAATAGAATTAGTAAGAGGAAATATATGTTTATTATATTCATTTCAAAATATAAAGAACTATAAATGTGATCCAAAGAAGACTTGTAGGCACAAAGTTATCCATTGGCTGTCAATTTTACAGATAAATACATCCAAAAATTAAATAAATAAATAAAATACACCCAACAGTCACATACATAGTCCTAACCCCACACGAAGACCGAGTCTTGTGTCGTGGGTATCAAAAGCTACGAGAGACTTTTTCGGTCTCACAAACACCCAGACCCGAAACAAATAACTGTGGATCACACAAATATTTGTTTTGGTGCGGGGATCGAACCCGCGGCCTCTCGTTTCACAGGCGGCGTCTAACCAACTGCGCCACGGAGGCTGTCTGAACATCTTATATGATTATTAATTATGATTTGATTGCAAAGTTTACAATGCAGTGGGGTATTGAAACATCTGCTGGCAAAGTATTCTAGTCATGTTAAATGTTGAAGGCTCATTGAATTATAGTTAGGCATGACCAATAAATATAGCTGGTCGTATTAGAATTTTTTATGCAGATAATCATTAAAATAAAATTCATAAATAAATTCCTAACCTAAACTAACAGCAAGTGCAATTTTCGCTTCCTCCTTCTTAGTGGCGTCAAATCCAGACATTCCGAACTTAACCACTTCATGCCTTATCTTCTTTAAATCTACATCTTTCTTTAAATATTGCTGCCCTTCTGGTTTGGGGTCCCTTTGATCATTTTCATTTGGCTCTTTTTTCTTCGCTTTGTGTGCCTCAAATTTCACAAACTTGAAGTTGCTTTCTGCGTTTTTTAGAGCAAGTGCAGCTTTTGTCACAATTAACGACATTTTATATGTTCTTAATTAACTTGAATTGAGTTTAAAATCGTAAAAACGTGAAAATCACACACGGCAAAATAATGTTGTTGATTGTCAAACATGGTCAAACATAGTTGTCAAAAATATACATGCAGATTATAAAAAACAGGCAGTAAAAACCACAGAATACAATAAAATCGACTATTAAAATATCAACTAATTTAGTCAAATTAAATCGAATAGGGGCGTTTCGATAATATGTATTCCTATCCTGGTAATATATTTTTGTGATCAATCTGTAAATAGCCGTAAAGACTATTTATTAACTCCCAACGACAGTCAATTATAGTAATCGATTTCGCAAAGTATGACGATTTTCAAGTACACAGCACAGACATAGAGTAAGTAATCACTACGTTCTACCTATATGGATGCCAGCGTGACAGTTATTTGTTGTATGTACTATGCAATGATTAAAGAATATAAGAATCATTGGTACTATGCTATGGATACTTAAAGACTTCACACATTACTTTTTATTATACTTTTGTATTCGACTATTTCATGTAGGACTGTTGATATTTTTTAAAATATCGGATTTTCGATATATCGATATTTTCAAATATATCAATATCGGAGTTTGATATATCGAAAAATAATATCGATATTTCGATATATCGATATTTTTTATTTATTGGCTGTTTTAAAAACATATTCGTACAGATTGGCAAAAAAATGTAAAAATAAATGGAGGCGCCACTGAGCTGTTTATATGGCATCCCCGTATAGTTCAGTTTTTAGTTTTGATACTAAGTTTAAAATAAGATAAAAACATTCAATTAAATATAATTCAATCAAATTAAATTATTTAGTAGCGGATAATGAACTAAAATGTTAACTTGAATAGTCACTATAAAAACGTATAAAGATCGAACTCGATCGAAAATCGACTCTTGATTTTAATTTAAGACTGAATGTTGGTAGGTTTATATAAAATGATTATATAAAATATTACTTTAATTATTTGGGTGTTATGTTTACAGTTTGTCATACGAGTTATGATAAAGGTGTGTTTGTCTTATAAAAAAATAAACCAACATTTATTCATTTTGTTAGTTTATTTAGAACTTTAGTAACAACATTGTAATTTTCAGATAAAACATTTCTCAGTGTGTCTTTTAGTCTGTGCAACTCTTCTAAATATTCGATATCCGAACAGATCGATTCAGAACTTTTCTCAGAATAAGTTTTCGACTTCCATTGAAATTCAGTTTGTCCCTTGCCACCGGAAAAATATCGCAATTTTAGGACCTGAAAATAAAGTAAAAACTTAGTTATAGAAAATATTTATATGTATCCAACAACATAGCAATTGAATACAAAGTTATTATTCCTCTATATTTTAAATCTTAGGTTTTTTACATGTTTTTATATTTAAAAAAACTAAGATTATAAATACCAAATGCATATAAAAATATTATTATTGTAAACTATAATATACAAGAAAGATTACAACTTCAAGCTAAATTACATTAAAGTAGTACCTGTTTTCTCACTGTGTAGAGGAACTGAACTTTTTGCCTGATGGCGCATAAATCAAAGTTTCTTTTTCGGACGACCTTGTTTATGTTTTCCAGGTGTGGATAATACACCCTTATTTAGTTGCTCTTCACGAGCAATTTTTCTAACAGTATTGACGGATTAACCTGAAAATTATGTAGAAATTAACACATCATTGATTAAAAAGAATTATCAGCCTCTGTAGCGCAATTGATTATACGCCGGCTGTGAAACGCGAGGTCACGGATTCGATCCCGAGCACCGAGATTTTTTTTTGTGTAATCCACAGGCATTTGTTTCGGGTCTGGGTGTTTGTGAGACGAAAATATGACGTAGTTTCTGACGCCCACAACAGAACACAAGATTCGATCTTAGTGTGGGGTCAGGACTATGTATGTGACTGTTGGGTGTATTTACTATTATTAAGATAAAAACCTCCACTTTTTAAATCAGAAATAGTGTTCAAAGATATAACTAATTATTGGTGAATCAAGCAAAAAAGTATCAAGTTGTGGTAGTCAATCTCTAAACTGATTCTATCACTTGAATGTAAACATAACCTAAAGGCTTGATAATAATATTGCTAATTATGAGAGAATACGTAGAACAAGAATTAAAAACCACTCTATATCCATAGAATAATATAAGATTAACTGAAATATAACAAAATAAACTTCCACTTACCAGTCATATCGGCGGTTCTTTGGTAAATATCATCGAGGTCCGATAAACTTGTTTTTGCTTAATATTCTGCAAGATAGCGTGAGTAAACTTTATAAATAATTTCCCTTGCGGAACTCCTAATAGTTTTATTCATTTTGTATCACTAGTCGCTTCAAATAAAGGTTCTCACTGCAAGTATTTGACTAAAAACGAAAACTTCAGCGCGGAATCCAATGAAAATACACAAATGTCAAAGATGTTACAATGTAGCCAGGTGAAATAAAGGATTAGTTCCATTTTTACACTTTCTTGCCAAGCTTTAAGTCGGCTCAAAAATAATTTACACAGTCAATTTATTCAGTATATTTATTAAACAAATTAAATTAAAAATGTAAGAAAATCTAAGGTTCTCTAATTATTGTTCAATTTTAATAAAACAATTATGCGTACCAATATTTCTCAGTAAGAGTTTTTAAAAATACTCGTTGTTTTATGTGTTCAGCGGTTTGACTAATACGATTATTAGGCACTGAAAGATTGATTGTAGAAGCAATTCGTTCAGATGCTACAGATGTAGCAGAAGAAATCAAATATTTAACAGCTATTTCTAATAGCACAGGAGTGAAATGTCTACTATCAATCCAAAATTTTAGTGCATTTGATGATCTTGAAATATTTGGCTGATCTATAAATATTTGTTGATCTATAAATCTTGAAATATTTTTAACGTCGCTGATTGCTAATCGCAGACCATAGATTATAGACAAAGTAGAGATGCTAAAGCTCTATCAATAACGCTGACAGTGACAAATGATAATTTATAACAACAGTGGGTAAATTAAATAATTGGCGAAAAAAATAAAACTTATAAAAAAAATATCGAGTGTCGATATTTACATTTCAATATCGAACTATCGATATATCGTCCAAAAAAGTATTAGTAATAAATATCGATATTTATTAATAATAATATCGATATTTCGATATATCGATATTTTATCAACAGTCCTAATTTCATGTATCAATTCTTTAACTAGCCACAACTATTACACTATGTTGTCAAAACTCAAATGTCAATTTTTATTTCGATAATCGCTATTGCTTCAATTTGCTTCGCTTCCTTGTCCTATGCGAAATGTTATTCTATTATTAGTGAGCTTTTTTGTTTATTTTCCCTTTTGATATTTCTCGCACCTGCTGCGGTCGCGTCTTCACTAAAAATAATGTAACCGATATTGTGATGTTTAATTTTGGAACGGCAGGTGGCGAAGGCGAACAACATTTCGGCTAGCCTAGGTGTTGCAGTCTGACATTCCTTATTCATAACTTTTTTAAAAGTATTATTTTCTGTAATTTATAGAAATGAAGAACAGGGTTAGGAAAAGCAATTCTACTATAAAATCCGGTGATTTATTGCTGTCGGAACAACCCTTTGCGTTCGTATTATCGTCGAAGGAACAAGGGAACCGGTGCGATAATTGTTTACAAAAGTAAGTGAACTACGAAAAAAAATAACAGTATTAATTAACGCTTTCATTTTATTTTTATTACTCTACTTTAACTATAAAAATTAAAAGCAATACAAAAATTAAAAAAATAACTATATATATGATTTAATTCCTATCATAGAATTTCCAAGTAAATTTACATTGGGTTTATTTCTATAAGAAAAAATCTTATAAAAATCTTAGTGTCAGAAAAAGAAAAAGTGATTACATAATTGATTAAGAACTGTTTCAACTTATCTGTATAACATTATTTTATAATCAAGACCTTATAGAAAGCTTTTAATTAAATAAGTACTTAAATAAATAGATAAATAAATAGTTTGTGCTAGCCTGCTTGGAAAAGAAAGTGTAAAATAAGTAATTATCATAGTTCTTCCAAATCCAACTAGGACATATAAATAAGGGTTGAAAGCCCTATTGTTTCTAGAGGATACATGTGTTTTTTAAAGGGAAGTATATAGTAATAATAATTTATTTAGCAAAAGAAAATAACAAAATATTTTTTTTTCCTAAACACTAGAGGCCACTTATAATTATTAACTTTAAGTATGGATTAAATATGGATTATTACACTTGGATTTATTAGTTTGTTTTCTCATCTTAGTATTTTTCTTACAATTAATATATTAAAAAAACCTTTTTTTACTTAGTAGTGGCATTTCAATAGTTTTTTTATAACTCATCCTTTGAATTTATAATGCAGGGACTAACCACTCACACTATATATTAATGTTGATTGATATGAAGTACATCAATAGATCTTAATAACCAAAATTGTATATGCAGTATTAAATTACATCTCCTTAATATATACTTATTAATCCTGACAATCCATTCAGATCTCGTAAAATAAAAGATCAAAAAATGAAAATATTTATTGTCAAGTATTTTTCCCTAACCAAATACAAGTAAATCAAAAGCAATTTTTTTTCTATTTCTTTGAATAATGTTCTTGACAGGTATTGATTTACAATCGAAAGTAACATTGAGCTTGGACATGTGACAGTGAGTCATTGCCTGACCTTTTCAGGGGCAGAGTGCTAAAATGTTCTGGATGCCAGTTCGTTCACTATTGTGGCCGGTCATGCCAAAAAGACGCTTGGGCTGACCATAAGGTGAGTACAACTAATTATAACTTATTATTTATAGATTATAGAGATTTGTTACAACAAGAAGTCTGTCTTCTTGGAGTCCTCATAATACAATATTAACAATTGATATAAAATATATGTTGAAGTGTAATTTGAGGAGTTTTAATAGCCAACTATTTAAGAAATGTTGACCTAGCTAATGATAGGTATAATTATCAGTACAGGTAGAATAATCCTAAATTTTACAGAGATTTTCAACTGAAAAACTTATAACTAACATCAATCAAGCATGAGGAATAGGGTATTTGACTCATTTTTTTTTATTGGATTAATCAAAAAGTATCCATATCTGAAATCTAGCAAACAAAGAATTTTCTAAATCCATTCAGAATTAAAAAAGTTAGAAACTTTTAAAATCTAGTAGTGGGGGTAATAGAAAAGGGATGCAAAACAAAGTAAGTGACGTCACTGTGCATTATAGTGCATAATAGCGTGCGGGTGTGAAAGAGACGGTAAGATGTCCCCACTACGTCCCCACTCTTTCATTTAAAATATTAATATTTGCCTCATGTTACAAGCTACTTTATCACTGTTTTCACAAAACTGTTTTGTTTTAATGGCGCTTCTGTTTGTCTGCAAAATAATACAAAAATTCGATTATAGTCAAATACCCAATTGTTGACTTCCATAGTCTCATGAAATACATACATATGTACATAAACTCACGCCTTTTTCCTAGAAGGGCTAGGCAGAGGTGTTACCAAGACAACCACATTTCGCCTTTTATGTATGTTCCATCCCACGATGTGATAGAGGGCGAGTCTATCGCCATATCGGGCACAAATTCCTGACTCCGGGCTGATAATGAATAGAAAAATCCAATATCACTGCCCGACCCGGGATTCGAACCCGAGACCTCAGCTTTGTAATCGTACCGTTGTACAACCACACCACCGAGGCAGTCTCATTAAATAAATATAAAATGTACGCAAACAGAAACGCGGACCAACGCATACAAATAAAACACGCGTGTTCGACAATTAGTAACATAAACGTAAACAAATGAACACTTAACATTAACATCTGTTAATTTTATCCCCCGTTGCAATTCATAAAATAGTTGTTACTCTTTAGCAGATAACATTATTTTGGCAACATTCCTGACTTCGTCGCGAAGTGCGTGAACATTATGCAATGTATTTTTGTCACTACAACCGTGCGATCTAATTAAAGACGCTGCTGATTTAGAAACAGGAAACGTTAAAATAATGTCAATGGGTAATTTTCTTCGCACTTTTTGATTAGATTTCAGAAATGTTGGCTTGGTAGAAATAGAACTCATTGATAAATTTGTATTAATTTATAAAATAAATAAATACGCCCAACAGTCACATACATAGTTCTGACCCCACATTAAGATCGAATCTTCCGCTGTGGGTATCAGAAACTACGGGAGTTTTCGGTCTCGCAAATACCCAAAACAAATAGGTACCTGTGAGTCACACATTTATATTTGTCTCGGCCTATGCCTCTCGTTTCACAGCCGGCGTCTAACCACTGCACCACGGGGCTGTTATTTGTTTATCCTTAATTTGCCAAATTGATGAAAAAATAAGTACTATCTAATTACTTAATCTCTTTATATCGTCGGCCTCCGTGGCGCAGTTGGTTAGACGCCGGCTGTGAAACGAGAGGCCGCGGGTTCGATCCCCGCACCGAGACAAATGTTTGCGTGAACCACAAATATTTGTTTAGGTCTGGGTGTTTGTGAGACCGAAAAGTCTCCCGTAGTTCTTGATACCCACGACACAAGACTTGATCTTAGTGTGGGGTCAGGATTATGTATGTGACTGTTGGGTAAATTAATTAATTTATTATTATCTTCTTGGCTAAATTAATACAATTATGCTTAGAAAACAAATAAAGTTTTCTCATTTGTTAAGTTTCTGAAAAACATACGGATATAGTTAGATTTGGTATTTAGCTGGTTTTATAAAGATATTTGTGAACTTTAGCCAAAATATGATTGAATGATAAATGTAATTGTTTTCAATTCGTTTCTTGGGTGAATGCCATAAGTAATACATCAATGGTCCATTACATTTCCCGTTATACCGTGCATTAGTGGTGTGTAACGCGCTATTTTAAAAGTTAAGTGTTTTGCGTCAATGCACATTTTGAAATAGATCCGGTGTACTGTTTTATCGTCTATTAATGAAATTCAGTGCTAACGATCTTTTCGTTTTGTTTTCATTCCATTTGATGTCGAATCGATCCATCCGGTTTTTGATCTCTGTTTACAAAAATTAAAGAATTATTTGAAACTTTTTCTATTGATTTATTTTTGTCCAGAAAAAGATCATACGTTTTCTTTTTCATTGTGTTTTCAGATATTTTTATTAGATTTAAAATACTCATGTTACAATTTTTATTGGCTTAGTCGTTTTCTTCCAGTTTTCACATTTTTAAACTGTACCAAACAGACCATTGGCTTGGGTGTAGTTATTTTTGTGAAGTAGGACAAATATTACATTTTTGCCAAGACTATAAATAAGCGTTGTAAATTTTCATAATCTTTCAGTGGGAATGCGCAAACTTAAAGAGGATCGCACCCAAAGTGATACCAGATGGGGCCCGTATGCTGGCGAAGGTGATAAACCGCCTAAATCGTGGAGATGGGCACTCTCATCGCGCGTTCTATTCGGCGACATCGTTCAGGATGTGGAAGGATTTGATGTCACGTAAGTTCTCTCTCGATTTTCAGATACAGGACTGTGTCCAGCGTCTTCCTGCAACCTTTGCTACCTTATTACTTTTATGGCAGATCGGAGGCGCCGACATAATCTAGCTCCTAGCTATTCTGCAAACTAAGTCAGGGCATCCAAAACATCTCGCCCTAGAGCGCCAATACTTCTAAAGCCGGCACTCTCCCTCTCCTTTTCTTTCCATCGTCAAAAACCAGCAATGGATCAACTATATTTTAGCATTTGTGTTGCTCATGGTCCAGTATAGCTACAAATTTTTGATTACACTACAGACTATTCTGACCTCAAAGCAGACAAGAAGAGAATGGATCACTTTACGTCTCTGTGCGGTGTGCTGTACGAATTTCTGAAAGATATATCACTGCCAAACACTGTCGAAATGATGGGACTGTACGGACGGGTGAGATTATTTTTATTTTCAACGAAATACATATTATTAGTAAAAATATTTGTAGCAAGCTCTGCCAAATGTGCTTGTTGCATTTATATATTTTTTTAAACTACTATACTTGTTTATGCAAGCTGCAATTCTCGTAATTCTTCAGTTAAAAGGTAGTTTATCAGCCAGTAAATAGCTTGTTTGTTTTTGTCCTCTGCTATAAAAGAGAAAACGTCTTCATTGACCCGTTGGTATTCAAATTCGCTAAAAATATTTTCCTGCAGCACTAAAATTTTTCAAACATTACATGTTATTTCTCTAGCAATTTTATCTATCTGTTTCCAGATGGTAATTAACAGTTTCATGATTCTCGATTCGGATATGAACTCTGTCGGAACGGGGATATATTTGGCTTCGTCGATTGTCGACCACAGCTGTGATCCCAATGCCGTGGTCTCGTTTGATGGGAAGACTATTAATATCAGAGCCATTCAAGACATGCCTACTTTGGATTGGAAGCAGGTAAATAGTTTTCACTGAATAAGTCCTTAATTCTTTAAAAATATGGATAATTATATCTTCTTACTTTCTTATCCTATCCTTGATATTCCTTCTTGAAAGACAACCCCAGTGGTAAATATCCATTACACTAATGATCAACTAATGTAAGATAAAAAAAGTTAGATATGATTAGTCTATGATTGTAGGATCAATCTTTTCATATAATTTAGATCAAATTATGTTTACGAATTTTATTCGCACAAGTGATTCAAACCTAGGAATTCAAGTCTTATTGATCACTTTATACCGTGTACTAATAATTATTATCAATTTCCAGATCCGTATCTCCTACATAGACCTGATGAAGACTCCGTACGAGAGACAGACGGAGTTACTGCAGAACTACTATTTCCTTTGCCAGTGTCACAGGTGCATGGGTAAATGCTTTGGATGTGCATACTAATGAGCATGGTCTTCCGATCTGTGTGTTCGTCCACGCTATATGCATCGCTTGATGGGGACAAACGATTGATATTTTAGAGCATTTAATAATAAGTTTTAAGCAATGCAGCCGTCATCATATTGAAGTCTGTAAAGAGTGTAGTCTTTCGTTGATATTTCATCTATTGGTATCGCATTTACCATATTGTAATTCAAATGTAGTCAATTTGTTAAGTTATAAAAGTACCCTCGTAAAATCTAATTGTTTTGCTACTAATCAATCTGTGTTATTACATGGATGTTGGATTAGTTATTAATTCTAACCATCTTTGTGATTTCAATCCCATACTTCAATAACATATTTTGAATAACAAATAATGTATTGATGAAACTGAAAAACTATATGTTACGTTTCTATTTAATCCTCTTTTTAATTTTCTATCTATTCATTTCAATTCACATACCAAACAACAATCGTTTGTCCACTGCAGTAGGTACTTAGAAGCATAACCGGCATTCTATCTTCTGTCTATATCTAACAGCCTGAAGCGCTTGAGAAAACATACTTCACATATCTCTTTAAACAACTATTAAATTTACACCAAATTCTAGATGAGACTCAAGTGAAGTATGTGCACGCTGCAAAATGTCTGAACTCAGACTGCAATAGCCCAGTCAACATTCCATGGAAAGAAGACTTGGAATTAGTCAGAAAACCAGAAACAATTAAAGAAATATGCGATGATCACAAAGCTGAGAATGGAGAATTCAGTAAAGAGATCACAGAATCAATTAATAAAGAACTCAACGGTTCTGATTCAATAAGTTGTCAGGAATGTGGGACAAAGTTTACTGAAAATCACATACAAAATTTTGTCAAGACTATGGAGTTTACACTTGAACATTTGAAAAATATGGAAGGTGCGTCAGTGTCTTGTATCCTTTTCTAACTTTCAATTAATTCACTGCCTTCAAAATATATATTATAGCTATACACTCCTAATTTCGCCTTCACTATTGAAAAATGAGAATTTAATTCTAGAACTTTCAATACAATAATCAAATGACAAAATCTATTTGAGCATAATTGTATATTCTAACGGCCTTATTCATAGACAGTTTTAAAACCCATTTTAGTTATCTAATGTTTTGTCTTATTCGCTCAAACTGAATTCAAAAGTCGTTTGAAAGGGACAAAACATTCGATAACTAAAATAAGTTTTAAAACTGTCTATGAATAAGGCCGTAAATATATTAATCCATTGTTTGAATAACTTGTAACATTTCATGGTTATCAAATATTAGTTTTATTGAGTGTTATTGAAGCTGCTATAGAAGCAATAGAAAGGTTCGGGACTCGGCAGTTGCAGCCGTGCTGAGGGTTATGCGTCGGCAGATGGATAAATGACAACATTGGCAAAATTCAGTAAGAAGTGATTGATGAAGTCTTGATTGTTTTAATTTCACTGATACTTTAATTTCCCAATGTTTTTTGCTTATCTGTTTTTGTTTAACATTGACAAAAATTGACCATGTGATGGTAAATGATTAACATTCTCTATGAACACCCCGGACATTGTAATTGAACGTTTATGGACGCTCTTTGTAAATTGAGGAATAGAGAATAATTGAGGGTTAATATTATCTTGCTAACTGAAAAAAAAAAAACAGCAAACTGTTTATTTCATAAATGTTTTCTTATAGGCTGGTCTAACTATTACTGGCTCTACTGAAAAAGTTGGCCAAAATTTATTTATTTATTGTCCATTCTATTTGAACAGCCTCCGTGGTGCAGTTGGTTATACGTTGGCTGTGTAACGAGATGCGGCGGGTTCGACCCCGCACAGAAACAAATGTCTGTGAAGCCCACAAATATTTGTGTGAACCACAGGTGTTTGTTTCGGCTCTGGATGTTTTTTGAGACCGAAAAGGCTCTCGTAGTTTCTGATACCTACGACACAAAACTCAAGATCTTAACGTGGGGTCAGGACTATGTATGTGACTGTTGGGTGTATTTATTTTATTCTGTTCCACCCCCAATAACCTTAACCGCAACACAGACGTAGATGTTTGCAAGTACTGCCTGGACCGCCATGAAGGCGTGGTGCATCCACTAAACGTGATGCATGCGCAGACGCTGGACCACGCGTTCGACGCGCTCATAAATATGCAGCTGTGGGACAGAGCGTGCCTTTATGCCGACAAACTGATTCCATGTTTCAGGTGAGTTTATTAATTTATAGCCCTAAAACCCAACGTAAAATGCCATAAGAGTGACTTTCGTAGGAACCCTTAAGCATTGATGATTTGAATATTTACACTATTTTCAATTCCAAGCATGGATGATAACCAAAGATACCTGATCAATAACAATACTTCATTCTTATTTAAATACGTTCTGCGCGCGTAGCACAATAGCTAAAAGAAATGGAAAGCAACCACATTTGGTGCTTCAACAATCTATACTTAGCGCCCCCTCTCCCGCGCTCCACCCCTCCATGAAAAACTCTAAGTTTCATAAGATAAATATGAACTACTTCATTCAAGGATGTTCGATGTTTCATGGATTACCAGTTACGTGCTGCCTGCACAGCTCACTATTTTTTCTTATAACCACATTGTAATAATGGTTTTGTTCCATTCCAGATTTTATTATGGTCAAAGAAATCCTCTATTGGGACTCTTGCATTTGAAGTATGGAAAGATTTTACTGTACAAAATGGACTTGGAGAAAGCACTGGATCAATTGAAGAGTGCTGAGAAAATTCTAAAGATGACCCACGGCGACTCCCATCCCTTGTACAGGGAACAGCTATTGCCGTTACTCCATCAAGCCATGGTTGAATCTTCCTGAATTTCAGTTGTGCCTATTTTAAAGTCAATTAATTTTTAAGTCACAAGGCTGTGTGTGCAATAAATTGGATTAAGTTTATTTGTAGTTGTAAGTTTTCAGAATAAATCTAAATAAATTTGTATTGTTGTTTTTAATATGCTTATTGTTTTTCCTTTGCTTCTTTGAAGCTTGAAATTAAATATTGTATTTCGAAATTTCATTGTTCAGAAAATTCCTCTTATAATTTTGCAGACAAATTATAGGGACCAAGATTGTGATTTAATAAAAGGTTAGGCGGCAAGGCTATACTAATCTGAAAGGGAAAGTACTCATCATAATTAACAACTTTTATTATGGAATATGAAATGTTCCTTTTTTTGGGGATTCTAGGGTTGGCTCCACAGTAAAAGTGATTTATTATTATGAGTATAGCATTCCCTTTCCACTTTGTATACCCATATTTACAAATACATATACGAGTATTGCAAATATTAAGTATTTTTTATCAGTCTTACTTGGTACTAAGTTATAAGAATTGTCTGTCTGTCAGGGATTGGGTCTATATTACTATCATGTCTAGATAAAATTCTCTGTAAAAAAGAAATGTTTCATAAACCAATAAAGAGTCTGTCAGTGCTAATAAAAAGTTTATTTGTCTGTTCTTCACAGTAAAGTCTGTAAGTAAATAAATCCTTTATTTATAAAGCAATTAATTGCCATTGTACTAAATATTATACCTTGCTTTTTTAGGCGGAGCTTCTGCATCTGCCTCTATTACTTTCATGCGGACACCGCATATCTCTGCTCCGTGTAGTGCTGCAATAGCACTGTCAGCCGCTTGGGCTGTAGCGTAATACGCATACCCTATTGTCTTGTTAGGCAGCGTGTAAACGTTAATGAGGTCACCAAAACGACAAAAAATATCTCGTAATGCGGTCGGGGGAGGAGGTTGGGGCTTGCAAATTAAAAAACATCGCTTAGCTGTAGGCATATTAATATCAGCCAAGGGTTTTGGGGGAGGTAACTGCACACTGCAGTAATTCAAGTCATTACTATCTGGGATGTTATCTTCTGTGACTCCAGCAGTTGCTGTTTTTATTAATTTAGAAGCTTCTGCTATAGCCTGGGCTAACTGAGCCAAGTCTGGAGTAGCCGAGTTGGAAGTAGACTGTATAGCTTTTTGTAAGTTATTTACTACATGGGGTATTTTCATGAAATTCTTTTCATGTGGATCAAAATTAGAATTGTCAGGCTTAACAAAGATCTTAAGCCCTGGTGGGTATTCAAAAAGATTTAATTTCTCCACTGCATATGCAGCACATATGGGATTGGAGTATGTAGCTGTGCCCAAACCAACATTTTGTAGCAAGTCTACATGGTGGTGACATTTCACCATGCCAGGCACAAGGTCAAACAATGTTTCAACATTCATCCTATTAAGTTGAGGGCAGCACATGAACTTGACCCTTGTGTAACGGCCTGGACGGACATTCATAATGGACAGCAATGATGTTCTATTATTTGATGACTCGGCTAAAGACTGCACATTTGATACAAAGGCGGTCTCTGGTTTCCTAACACCCTTTGGGATAGCAAATATGGCTCTATACTTCCTATCACATTCCTCGTAAGCTTTTGCTGCTTCCGAGAACTTTTTAAACTTAACATACGCAAAACCTTTCGATTGGCCAGTAACGCGGTCTCTTTGTATCTGTATGGCTTGTATGTAGCCGAATTTTTCAAACCCTGCCTGAATATCGTCCTCTGTTGCCACTTGAGGTATAGTTATGAAGAGACGTCTATACATATCATCATCGTCTAACTGTACCTCTGATTTATTACACGCCACCTTTACTTTTAAAGGTCGGCTTGTTTTAGGCAAGCCTTTGTTGTTCATTTCTTCCAAAGCATGTGCTGCTTCAGATGTTTTAGAGAACTTTATATAAGCGACGCCTTTGGGGGTCCCAGTTTTGTGGTCACGGGGCATCCGAATTTCCTCTATTTTTCCAAATTTTGCAAATGCGGATTGTAAGTCGTCTTCTACGACGTGTTTCTCGCATACGACAAACAAACGGGAGTAAATTGGTAAGTCCTCAGCATCGTCGCGTCTTCCTTTATGTTCCATCGCTAATTATAATTAATTAATTCCTCGTATCTGCTTGTAAAATAGATAAAAGTCAAGTATATTCAGTTGAATTTTTCCATCTCTCGAATGTCGAGCTAAACTTTCAAGTCAACTGTCAAAACAAGTCGTTCACTGACATTTCACTTGACACGCACCAAGAAAAAAACAAAGACTGAAGAAGATTTTAGACAATTTAGAGAATTTCGAGTTGCAGACAGATTTTGAGTAAACATAATACGTTATTTAAAAAGTTATGGCATTTAAACGGGAACTCGTCTGAAACCAAATCCAAAGATGTTTTATCGTTAAAATAAAAGTTATACAAGAATGCCCCATTCGCTATTTATTAGGTACTATAAGGGTTTTTAAAATTATTCCGAATTTCGGAGGAATGTAATCAGGAGTATAATATAATCAGAGTACTTTATATTTAAAAATATATTTTTTCTATAAAAAATTGTGTATTTAGTAAGAATGATGCCTGAAGCAGTATATGTCGGACTTCCTTTGGCCATTCATTGAAAAGCAAATTAATTTGAAAATAATGTTGTGACGGTTGGTGTGCCAGTTTTTGCAATGGCAATCCTTGTTTAGGGATGTAATATGACCCAAGTTACACGAATCAAATGCATTGAACGATTATAAAAATCGATTGTTACAAACAGTTTTTACAACTCACTGTGTTGTATTGGAATGTATTGTATCAGCCCATATACGTCCCATTCCAGGGCACGAGCCTCCTTTATAACCGAGAGTACGAATAAGTGGGGTTAGGCCATATAGTGGCACGACGCGACGCGACACTGGCCTAGTGTGGATTAGCGGATTTTAAATAGCATAGAAAATATTAAAACTCGCTATGTTATGCTGGTTTCATCACGATGCTTTTCTTTACGGTTATAGTGCGTGCTGATTGACTATTAATACACACATGATTCTGAAAAGTCATCTGAACAATTGGGTACTATAGTAATTTATTTTGTACTTTAATTTTGGAAATATTATATAGTTACTGTAAAAAGGAGCTGTAGATTTAAAAGCTATAAATGTTTAAAACGTGTGTAACAAATAATTCAAAACGTGAGTAATTCATTTTAAAATGTGTAATAAATTAAACAGATGTACAACACATGTGGTTCAAGTCCTGATTTTTATATGGTGAATTATAGTTTTTCATAGGTCTATCGAAGGGTCTATGCGATGAAAATGTGACTGTTATTACTCTAGTCAAGATTACCTCTTGATAATTTCTGCAAGAAAATGTATCTATTTTTAATATTATTGCCCTACTTTTATTACTATTTATGTAAGTCCTATTAACCTATTTAATTGCATAAGTAATACAAAATTTAAAAAAATCTTATAATAATTTTGTAACACCAAATAGAACATAATTATTCGTAATTAAAATAGAAAGGAAGCATTTGTATAAAAATATAAATAGATAGTTAAGGGGATTAATCGATTGTCTTAAATCGATATAATCGGAACGTGTACACAACTCTACTCCTACTATTTACGCGACAACGAACAAGCTCGAAAAATCCATATTTCTGCTATAAAATTACGAATTATTGGCTTTTTGATTGATATATGTATAGATAACACCTTAATATTAGTGACTGTGTATCGTTTTGGACTTAAACACCTTTCGTATGCAATGTAGGATTGATATGCCGTGTTATCGTACAAACGTTACCAGTGGTCCACAATGTATATCCAGAAGTCCGTGTCGGTTGTAGTCAAATGGTACTTAGCACTCGGCCTGTACAGTACACTTTTCCGTTCGATGTTGTTTATTTTGTGCCGGAACAGTGACAAACACTCGTAGATCCACCCGCATGTGTAGAGTATAGGAAATAGGACAGTTTCATTTTTGTGTCGAGTGTCGAGGACAGACCGTGAAAATGTTTGATATGCGTTATAAGGATCGGTTGTTGGGACAATGCAGCTCTGTATGGAGGAGGCCAGTGCTGGTGCCCACCTTGGAGTCTACTTCTGGAGACAGGTTCGTCGCTTGGCGAGGGGATAATGATTGGCAAAAGAGCTACCAAGGTAAGTTTCAGATACACTTTTAGTGGTTTCAATGCAAATGTGAGTTTTAAATATTGCAGGATTAAGGTAGTATCTGTATAGAATTAGTGATTTTAGGCTTAGGTTTTGGAAATTCTACAGTTATATTCAAGTATTTAATTAATTTAAAAAGAAGGTATTTGTGAAATTTTCCAACAACTACCATCTCATTAAATTATTCATGGATTAGATAAATAGAAGCCTATAAAAAAGCAATATGTACCTAGTGCTTACGAAATTACAAAATAACATCATAATTATTTGACATTTAATAACTTGAATATTTAAAAAAAAGTAATGTAACTAAAAGTTATTGTTTGAATTTCATTGCTTTGAATTATTACTGAGTGGTGTATTTTTCATTTAAGGAAAATTTCATTTATAAATTATACATACAATTTACCTCTTTCAATGTAAAATCTTAATTTATACATTGATATTCCAATTTATATATTTTATTTCAATTATGGAGGTATTTTATACATTTAAGTCTTGTGAGAATTTAGCACACTACCTCTACTAAGTTTTGTTACAACTATTTGTTTTATGGTCTGAATTCAAAATTTGTGACAAAATTTAAACAAACTTAATATTAGTTAAGTATCAATATTTTTTAATCTTATGCATTTTATCAATTATAATAATAGTAATTTTAAAAAATGCTGTTAGGTATACAAAATATCTTTATCAGATAAAACTGCACTGGACATACTATAGGAAAACCCTAGAAATCAATGCATTGCCTACATTATTCTTATTTAAAAACACATTCTACATGTAACTATTTACACTCGTATGTTACAAAATATGATATTAACACTTATATGTATGAATACATATACAATTATTCTTCTATATTTCTTTTGTTTAACTTATTTGGTAGTTGAAAATTATTGAATAGTTTTTACACGTTACCTGTGACACATATTTATGGTTGTGATACGTGTTCATCAATATGCCAGGTGAGATACATTAGATATACATATATAGATTGAGTATCGAGATATATAGTAGTATGCCCAAGCAAGTGCGGATAGTTTATTTCATTGGTGTTGCTGTGATTTTTTTAATATTTGACCCACTTGGCAAAGGAGTAGCTATCAGCCCATTAGGAATATTTGGAGTTTAATTGAAAAAGGTAATTGTTTACTATTAGTTATTATCATTGTATTGGAGTCCACTTTTGGGTATTGGCATATATCATTATGTATATTATCCGTTATGCACAATCTGTGGCTAATTATTTAAGATAACATTGAACGGGAAATTCAGTTGACAAATTGACAAATTAACAAATTACTTGTAAATTGTTACACATATTCTTGAAATATTAAACCTCAGATAATAATTACATTATGCAGGAGGAAGTATAATAATAAGTTATTTGTCATAATGCCTAAACAGTAAAATGGGATTTCGAGGATAATTTATTGTTCTTATCAAATCATGATCTTTTTATGGTTAATTTAACTGTGATAGTTATCAATAAACTTTGGTTTTGTCAAGACATATTATTATTGTGACAATATTCATTTATATTTGTTATGTTACCAGTGTTGTATTTATTTTTAATTGTAATGTAATAATAATTTTGAAATTATTTCTAATGACCATGTTTTAGTTTAATGATGTTGTTTTTCCACCATCCTACACACAATAGACAAAAAAACATGCTATTTTCTCCTGTTAAACCAACTTTTAAAGTATGGACATTCTGAAACCACATTTACAAGGTGATCAAAAATGCCATGGTTATTGTCACAACAATAAAAACTTTTAATGGGATTTGATGAATATCATTTATATAATAACCGGGTATATTTGATCCATCCCATCTTGTAGCTATTTGATATACATACTCCTTGGCATTAATGACAATCATTGGTACACAACAAAGGACACAGCAGGATCTTGCCAAAATACTCAATTTGGTGTTATTGCCTGCGTTTCTTTTGCAGGGGCCCCCATGCTGAGCTTAAAATATGTACATAGGTTATTTTCTATTCAAAGGTTTTGAAAATCAATATTGAGTGAGTTTCCATTAATTTTATATGCCACCCTGTCAGGATTAACATTTAAATAGTATCTTATTATAGCTAATGTGATTTATAAGTAAAGTTAGGTATTCGGGTGAGTGTCTCGTTAAAACTGGAATTGATTTGGCAAACTTCTTATTGATCTATTGATACTGTATTATTACTTATATTAGTTATGCTCACCATTAGAGTGTCACATATAGTAAACTACATTACAGTATTAGAAATTAAGGTAATTGAACTCTCAACTCCCAGTCAATCTTGAAGTCTAACAACAATCTGACCATCCAATATTATTCCGATGCCTTTTACAGTTATCACTGTAGGATTTTTTAATTATCCTATTGTTTATATATAACAATTATGTATTGAAGTCTTTGTTTTTTTAATTTCCAAATCTTTATATGTACTGTATTTAATTCTGTATTGGAGTCTTATGGTACTTTAAATAGAGCATACCTATGAAACATAGCTGAGTCACTTACACATAAAATATTTTTTGACACAGAAATTCGATGATTTTATAGAATAACCAAGGTTTATTTGTAACAAAAAGGCACTTACACATTTACCTAACGATGCTAAATGCCGACGACACAATCGGATGTGTCCCTAATTGCTTTTCTTTTATTCGGACGGAAATCCTCTCGAAATCTATTGACATCGTTCAATTTGTCTGGGTTATCGAAAATATAATTCCCCCAATTTTGTTTTCTCACATTATTGGTTCTTAACATCTGAGTCATTTAAATGTTTTGTACGATGATGAAATTTGATGGAATCCGATGTCGAATTGTTTGTTAATAAGTTTATTTGGCAGTCAAATCCGTAAGTGACAATGTCCAATTTACTTGATTTATGCGGTAAGGCGTGATGAAGGGACGTGAAATTATTTTGACAAAGGTATTTACGATTATATATTTTGGGACGTTAGGCGCTCAATAATGTGATATGGGTACATTAAACTCAATTTTAAGTTCAATTTGTTTGGGTACCCTCTTACTTCTCGAAATTATTAATGTTTTGCGAAGTAACTGTCGTCAGATCATGTAGCTTCAGTACTTATTAACATTGATTAAAATCAATGTAAATTTACACACATAAACTCACTCAGCTTTTTCCCAAAAGTGGTAGGCAGAGGTAATACTAGGACACCCCCATTTCGCCTTATGTATTCCATTCCACGATGTGATTGGGGGCGAGTCTATCGCCATATCGGGCACAAATTCCTGACTCGGGTCTGAATATTACTAATTTTACTATGACCGACCCTGCCCTGTACTCGAACCCCTAGACCACAGCGTTGTAATCTTACCTTAATACAACTGCGCTACCGAGATTAGATAAAATACATTTAGTTAAAATATATTATTTTTTTAATAGCCCAAGACATGATGTCACTGTTTTTGTCTTGACATTCGCCAAAGTGACAAAGACATGGAATAAATTAGCTTTGCGAGGAAGCTCTAAATATAAAATCTATCAGAAAATGTCATCATATTCCGTTTTGTATTCCATCCGCCGGCATCCAAAATATATGATCCGGATGACGCCATTCAGTCTACAGGATATTAAAATTGCGATATCGATTTTTTCAAAATTAAATTCAACATTCAGTTATAATTCCAGGCGTATGTGGAATAGTCAGGCTTTCGCCTAAGAACTCAAAAATACTTTCCTTCAAATCATCGCCTATAGAATCTTCCGAACGGTGCTGAAGCTAACATTCGGTATTCACGTCAGGAAGTTCAATTAGAGATTTTCGGTTTGAATGAATTTCACATTAAGTCTGGGTTGTCTCCTATCATATCTTTAGACGGAAGTAAGTTTGACGAAGAATGGTTGGTATTATAGGTGCTAGTGGCAGCACTTCAGGCTACCATAGCAGGGATAGCATGAGCTTAGTATTTTTTCAAATCGATAAATAATACATCCAACAGTCAACGAATAGTCCTGATTCAACACAGAGATTCAATTCTTGTGCCGTAGGTATCTGTAACTACGAGACTTGTCAGTCTAACGAACACCCAGATGCCTTTCTACCGTCCTTCCGACAACATCTTCAATATTGTGATTTGAGGAAACGAAGTCCGCCCGTCTAGTCTCATCTACATAGAGTACAGACCGCAGTCTCATTACGTTTTATGTGTTGGTACAAAAAGCATTTCGCTCGCTTTGTTCAGTCATGGTCCAGGGGTTCGTTCACGTGTGAACGTAACGTTCGCGCGCTTCTCAAGGCCAAGATATTGCCGATGTACTAGATGTAGTGGAGCAACGTGATTTTCATGAATTTATTTAAATTAGGTTGTGGATGTAGTTGACTAAAATTTCGCGTTAGTTTTCAAATTATGGAAATAAAGACACATATTCCTGACCACACACTAAGATTGAGTCTTGTGTCGTGCCGCGTGCGTATTAGAAACTACGAGAGACTTTTCAGTCTCACAAACACCCAGACCCGAAACAAATACCTGTGAGATTTGTTGTGTGAGAATGTTTAGGACTAAATAAGCAAATGCCTTGCAAATATGAATGTGTAAAGTAGTTAAAATATACGTAACTATTGGCTTTTAGTCCTTGCGGCATAAGGTATCAATGCAACATTAAATTTTCGACTACGGAACAAAATACGACACATTTTTAGGTTTTAAAAATATAATTATTGATTTCCCATCCTTGACAGGCTCCGCAGCGTGGGCGAGAAGCCAAGCTGCGAAATGAATGGCCATTAGATCGATCCTCGTACTAAGGCAATTTTTTTATATGATTAACGATTATTTGTTTCAGTATTTTCTGATGCCACGGTGTCATATCATATTTATGCAATTAATTTAAAACTTTTATTAATTTTGTTATTAGATTACGTCCTACTGTTGATCCAGGCTTATAGAAGTTTTATTGGCGGGTGTTAAGGCGGTATAGTCTCTACTCTCTACACATTATGTGTGATTGTATCGGGCCTGTGTTTGTAACTGTACCATTTTTTCTTCAATTTGCTACAGATTTGATGTGTTCAATTTTCTTCACTGTTGGCGACACGTGTTTCCGACAATACGTTCAACCATGTGGACTGTGACACAACGGTACATAACAAATGGTAGCAGACTTCCACATAACTGAACACGAGGCTATTTCACACTCGACGGGCTGTAAACAGTTTACAGTGACAATGCACGCTCCGTGCGGATTTGTAGACGGAATTCATCTGTAGCCAATGCATAGATTGAATGAATGCTTTAGTTTGAACTATGTTTGAACTAACCTGGGTTTTGAAGCATGCAGCGAATTCAAAAATTTAGTTACGTTAGATTGTTCCGGATTCCTGCTCCACAATTTCGAAGAGTATTTGATTACTTACCTATACAAGGTCTTGCACCTGGTTGGAGCTTCGCCTTATAATATGATTGATTTCGCATAGGTTTTAATCCACCACTAGGCTCACTTAACGCTTAAGCGTAAAGCTGAATTTTAATTAATTCTCCAATTTATTGTCCGTATATTCAAGCCACATTCAAAGTTTCTTACTGCAATTATTGTTAACTTGAACTAACGGAACCAACGGATTAAACTGCTCTTCAAAGTACGGAACCGTAATAGATTTTTGCTATCCACCACTGCTATCAAGAAAATTCGTTTAGCAAATACAAATCCCAGTTTCCAATCGTGGTTTATGCGTCCGCCATCTATATTCTCAGGGGTAGCGTGGGTGGTGTGCAACATTATATCTCCACACGTATAGAGTTACGGGCAGGGAAGTGTGCTCACTGATTACTATTCCATATTCATGCCTCTCCACTGGCGTAAACACTAGTTTTTATTGCGCTATTTCAGTGTTAGAATATATTGCTGTTATTTGCATTGCAACACATGGTAAAGTGAACTTTTTATTTACTGTCTGTGGTGTTGTGCGCCAAGGACTGATAATGTAATGTAATGTATGATAATAAATAGATGACAATGTTTGTATTTTATTTAATTTCGGATCAACAATGTAAGGATACGTGGAATATTGCATTAAATTCTCCAGTATTTTCTTCTATGCATTTAACTGTTCTCATAATTTTTAGCAAATCGTCTATTTCCAGGATCATATTTTATTAGTTCCTGAATAAAAGTGACTAATTTCTATACCTTTTTTAATCGAACATATAGTTAATTTCAACATTTCCATGTTGTAAGTGGTTTTGTGGTTTACACTAGGACGTACGTTCGATAATGTGCAGTAACTTTTAGCCGCAACTTCCTATAGTTACGTGAGAAATTAGTAGGAAAAAATCATTTGATATAAAATAATTAATAGATAAAAGAGTTTTGAGGTATAAAAAGATGAAAATATGACGTGAAGGTCAGAAAATACTGGTGATTGTCGTATGTGTAAAGAAATTACATTAAAATACAGAAATTACAGATTGGTTGTTCGATTGGAAAATAATTTCAATAAGTTTATTATTTGTTACGCAATATATATGTATTAACAATAAGTATTAAAATACCACCTGGCAATCTACTTTCAAAGCTTTGTTGTGCCTTTAAAAATAGATCTAATAACAATCTTTAATAACACAAGTAATAATGATGCAAAAAAACCACCTGCCGAATCGCAGTACCAATCAGAAGTCGATGTACGTAACTTATTGTCTTTTTTCTCGTGCTACCGCCTAATAGATCGTAATGACAATGATTAGAGCGAAATTTCGTATCTGCACGTAATTACCGGTTGTTAGACGTGATCTCGACTTTTGGTTTTATTATTTTCTAGGAGTTAATTCTACGGTTTTATATATATGGATCTATTTATAAACTGGCTTCGGTAAATTCACAATTTTAATAGAATTTGGTAATACGTTTTCTTCGAATTGGAATCTTCATGTTGAATGGGTAGTATTGAAATTTAAACTGGTTTGAAAAAGAGGAACGCTAGAGTTTCTTGCCCGTTCTTCTCTGGCGAAAACAGCCTTGTCAACCGGGTGGTAGAGACAAAAAGTGGCTGAATCTAAATAGTATGTAACATTTTACAGATTCAATAAAGTATTTTCATTTCATTTAATAAATTCAAATGTTTTTGCAGTATCCGGTAAATAGGATTTTTAGATAGAACGTATGTAGAACTATGAAGTATGAAATGTGATCCAATTAATCCTACTCCGTTGAGTTTAATCATGAATTGCAACAATGTTAAAGAAAAATAAAAGCGTAATGGATATTATTTATTGATTACGATTGATTGCAGCAAGACATTCACGCGTTGATATTGCGAAACAAGTAACAATAACAATTATAACATTTTATAATTGAACATATGTACATTGCTGTTACTTAAAATAAATTTACCCTTAAAACATTTCCTCACTAGGATATGTCTCCTAGCTTCTTATGTTTCGTGGAGTTACAAATACGTATTTAAAATGTTCAGAACCGGTACAAGTATTTGAATCAGAAAGACATACAAATATTAGTTCTTACAAAGACAAAATCGAAAATATTTTGTAGGAGTGAGATAGTTTCTCTGCAGCAATCGGGAGTCAATTGCTATTTTTGCGCCCATAAATAGGTTAAAAACCTCTTTTGTGCAATCCAAGAATATCATTTTATTTATCCATCATCTATATTATTAATTTGAATAAAATTAGAGATTTATGACCATCTGAATCGCTATCAATATTGAATTCATAGTTTTTTGTAAAAGTTAGTAACTATGTCGCGTGCTTTTGTCATTATATTATTAGCCTTTATAGTTCTTATGTTGGGTACATCACTTCTCTTTGGAGGGATATAAGTAATAATTCAACACACTAAGTTTTGTTTAGATGTTTGCGTTGAACTTTAACCTTCAACACCAGTTTTGATAGATCAGTTAGCTGTCTACTAACCTCCCACATACCCTATAAATATTTAAGTATTTTCTTCGTAAACATTATCCCGGCAGTTAGCAGCTTTGAACGTTATCCAATTAATAGATATTTTCCGATAAACTCTTAATTGAATGAAGTCTAATAGGTTTTTAATTGGCTCCACCTACGCACACTTTATTTATATTGCAGTTGCCAAGATTGAATTAACTATATCACGTCACTGGCACTACTGGCTGTTTAAAATTAAGCGTTTTTCATGTATAGAAGAAAATCTAAGACGGGATGTTTCATGTCGGTTAAATAAGTATTCTTTCATGCCAGGCGCTTGTTTCCTAATGCAATTAAGAACTTTATATATACCAAATACCTACTTTGTCATCAGGTAATTTCACCTATATGACGTGTATATTATGGAGCTTACAAAATCAAACAATATGGTGAAACATTGAAATTTCAGTGGATGCATTGATACACTTCTACGCCGATACCGATGCATATTTGATCAAAGTAAATCCATGTGCACTATACTCAAGCATAATGTTAATGTAGACTCAACGTATTTAGTACTTTAGATGGAATAACATATAATTTTAATTGATAATATTAGTCTATTGCGATTGCTAAACCCGGAAAATGATCATATCCGCGCTTCAGCAACACGAGAAAACGAATAGAATGCAAGGTTTGAAGTAGGCAGTCTTAGTTTTAGTATATTAAAGTTTAGTATCTTAGTATTTTACCCAACAGAATAGCAAACAGGCGTTCTAATATCCATGAAGGCTCAGTGCAACGGTGCCTAGCGACAAAATCTATAACTATCTGTCCCTCTCGCACCCGTAGGAAGCGCGCTGTCAGACCAGGAAGACGAATCGTGTAACGGGAACTAACTGGAACTATTGCACAGCCGCCCATTAATTCTCTAGCCCTTTTGAATTATGTTTTAGCTAGCGAAATATTAAATCTGAAAGTGGAAATTTTTTATGGAGTACCTTAAGGTTTGTGTGCTATGAAATCTAGCGCTGGTGTGTTATTTATGTTTCACATGCATATTGATTCTTTATGGTCGGACTTCTAAAGTGGAGTTGATGTATTGAACACTTCAGCTGTAAATAGGGATAGCTAATACATTTAATTGGGATTGCATCAGTGTTTGATATTTGTCTAGTTTGCGTATAATATCTGTTGATCTTAGAATTAAATCCATTGCATTTGCGAGTAAACAACTTTATTTCGAGTTTGGCAACATTAGGTCTGAAATGTTTCATAGCTCCTAATATACACGACATTACACACGTATCTTATTTTAGGATCAGGTCTATGCGGGTTCCTGTTGGTTTGTATTTATTTAATCTATCCTTTTAAAATACACAACAGGTAGGTGTTTAATGCTTCTGTCAGGATTCCTAACACGAGATTTGTACTCTCTTATCTGCATCTGGAGTAGATCCGTATCACATTGGAAGACGAATTAATGATGTGACAACGTGAGGTTGCAATCATTAGCGGTGTTTGGAGTGCTGAGATTTTTTAACGTTTCTGAATTTGCCGAATTGCAACAGGCGGGTAGTTTGATCAAAAATAATTGCTTCAAATAATGCGAGGTATAAAAGTTAGCCTTAAAATGCGTATAAGGTGCAATTCGTATTATACATATTTTGTTGTTCATCTATTCCTAACCCAAAAATATTTTTGTAATTACCATCTTAATTAAATAAATTCTCATAATTTTATGTCCTGAATTGTATTTACGCTGCTTCCATTTAATGACGGATCCCGTTACCTCCATTATGAATGCCCTGCCGACTAGGGATTGCAATCCCGCAAAACGGGATCCCGCAATCCCGCGGGATCCCGCTGCATTTATTGGTCTGCCGGATCCCGCACCTTCAAAACGCGGATCCCGCAAATATTTGAAAATTGGCGCTAAAACTTTCGTGAAGTTTCGCGTAAAATCACGAGTGGCGCGCGCGTGACTTTGCCGCTCCTCGCAAAGGAGCGACGACTAGAGGGTGCCTCAAGCAAACATGTAGCTAGTTTTCAGCATTTTGAGCATCAGGATATATTTGCAGTTCACTCAGAAGCAGGCTCATCTCCGAGCCTGCTTTCTTTCTTTCTGCATTTGTTTTTTACGAGCGTATTTTCATAAGTTATCACCATAGGTTACTCATAGTAGTAATAGCATCTAGATTGTGATTGTATTATGTATTAGTCATTATAATAATTATAGGGTATAGGTCATTATAGGGTATATCAAGACCGCGACCGAAAACGAAGCCAGGTGGTAGTATTAGTGACTTCAGACACAAAGCAAGTAAAAATTTCGCAAAACAAAATCGACAACTATTTTTTGTAATTTTTTACTTTTCGTCGTATTTGGGTGATAAAATACATAGTTTTCCTAAAATAATGATGTACATAGACCTCTTTATTTTTAAACACTCGATGGTACGTAAGGGTTTAAATTATTATTTTCGCAAAAATTAGGTATTTACCACCCAAACAAGACGATTTTTAAATAATTAAAAAAAAAATGTCGATGTTTTGGTGAAATTTTTATTTGCATCGTGTTTATAACCACTAAAACTACCACCTGGCTTCGTTTTCGGTCGCAGTCTTGATATACCCGGTATAAATGAGACTGAATTAAAAATATTATAAAACTGTTATTATTAGAATAGAAATAAAGGCAAATTTAAGTTTTTAATGGTTGATTGAAGACAGATTTCCTGAACTTAATTATTTTTATTTTATTAGGAAAGAAATTATTTCATGTTGCATAATGTAAGACATTTTGAATAAAAGTTTAAAGAAAACCTAGAGTTTCATTTAATTCGGTTTTATAATATAATACCAATAATGCGGGATCCCGCGGGATCCGCGCGGGATCGATCGGTCCCGCATATCGATCCCGCGGGATTGAATGAGCTGCGGGATTGCAATCCCTACTGCCGACAATTGTACAAGAGAAATTAGAAAGTTCTTTACGGGTAATCAATTCAAAATATTAGAGCACGTTTCCATAAAACCGTATCTAAACTGGCTGTGACGTCACGCGTTCAAATTCGTTCACGCGGTGTTCCCTGTCCATTGTAAACCTGGTAATTATCATTTACTACCGAGTTGTGCAACATCAACTAATTATAAACGAAGGTCAACGTCCATGGAGGCTTTTCGAACAATTAGTTTAGTTTTTCTAGCAAAATTAAAAACACCATTAAATCATGACCGGCCCGTGTAAATGACTGTGTTTTATTTGTAATTCGTGGAGGCGCGTTACGCTCCGCCGCCCGAATGATGGCGTGATCATACCGAGTTACATTAATGGTAATGAAAAGGTTTTATACTAGTCGAGCGAATCTAGTTTGCTGTAGACGCTTTTCGCTCAGCCCTCGTGTGCAATGCGCGTGCTACGATTTTTTATATAGCCGTAAAGAGTTTTATGGATAAGATAGTTACACGCAAATGTACCCACGGCGGAGGAAGTGAAGTGTACGAGAATATCTCTATTTATATCGGTTTAGTAGAAGGCGACTGTGTTGCTTCGAATTTCATGCTCGGGGCAACCAATGCATTTAATATGAAATTGTTGATTGATTCGACTAGATTGCTAGGCATTTAACTTAAAGTCAAAAGAACTATAAAGTCTGATCATGGAGCATAATTTGATTCGGCATTCGTTGCAATTTTGTTTTTAAGGAGTAAAATTGAGAGCATGTTATTTTGATCGCATTTGGTATTGTATTTGTTACATCCAGTTTCGATGCTACTTATTAGTAGATAAGAAACAATAGTTACATCGACTCATAAAGCCCTTAAGCAATTTAAACATTCTCTTCCTGATATCTGACACGCAATCTGGTCATGCTCTCGCGTTGATTAGCTCGGCTAGTTATAGCGTAATCTTTATAGGAAAATGCTTCATCAAAACCTTAAATCGGTTGAAATTTTTATTAAAATCTAAAGGTTCAATAATCTTTGCTTTTTCTCACGTGGTTATTTATATTTTCCCATTTTTAAAGGCTGGCAACGTTACTGCAGTCCTGCATGTATTGTGAGTTGTGACGCAATGGGCCGTTGTGATCAGTTACTATCAAAATGGGCGTTTCCTCATTTATCGCACTATGGTCCTATAAAAAATTAAATAGCTAATGAAAATTGGTTTAATGAATTAAAACCTCACACGAAAAGCGTGTATTGGAATCATTATTTAGATCAGTTAATTTTAACTGTGCCATGGAAAAACATAGAACGTCAAAGTCTGATAAGAAATCTTTACTGTTATTATATTTACTTTGAAGTCCTTGTACATTTTATTGGGGTTACATTAAATCGTATATAATTGTTCTGATACGTATAGTTTAATAATAAATAATAATGCATGGTAACATCCTAATACGAACTAAAAATAGCTTTATAGCCGTGTCGCTTACTCCGTTTTGAATTTGAATAAATACCCCGGAGTTATATTAATGGATCAAAATGTTTTATTCTAAGAATAGCACTACTTAATTACTTCTCCTTTTACTGTTTTTAAGTGTTATTGAAATTAGTTTTATTGAGAATCTTTATACTGACGTCATATTTTAATCACCATCCTCTAATATTTTTTATCTAGATTCTAGATGATTCCGTTTTTTTCGTATGTTATGAAATATATCTTTGCCAGTGGAGAAATTAAAAACCATTTTAGCTCTATTTTATTAAAATATAAAATCTCTGGCAATTTTAACATGACGATTTCAGTGATGGAAAGATAGCAGATATAATTTTTAAGTCATAATACTGATAGGGATTAATAATTATCAGTCAACGACTGTAATATTTTAATTTTAAAAAATAAAGAAATATTCGGTAACACAAATTAAATTATTTTTACTGTAACGTTTTCAAGCCGTCAAAAATTTTAATGACTTGTTAATCATTTTTTGGGTATTTAATCAATTTAAAAGTACATACAACAATGTTAGAACGTAAGTGCCCGAATGCTAATTTTCGCTTGTAAGGTCGCCTCGAACAATTGAGCGAGTCCTTCCAAAGGACGCGTGTCAAGCGGCGCGCATCCTGCGCGGGCGTCGGTTAATCGTGTTTACCACTTCAACTATTCGCTTCACACATTGTTTGTAAACTATCGTTTGAACTACGCACGTTGGTAATTTGCTTTTGTGCGTGGAGAGGTTTTGTTTTTTTAAGATGGGTAGTCTTGTTAAGGATCTGTGTGATCACCAACATCATTATTAAACACAGGAAGCCGATTTTTGAACACAGGCGTCGCAAAGGTGTCTGCTACCGTACATAAACGTCCAAAATATGAGTATTTTAGATGCGTGATTTTAAGGTAGCACTTTATACAGCTACTGATTTTGCTTACTTTACTTCTTGGTATTTTGTTGAAAATGTTTGCGTTAATTTTTGATATACATTTATTACTTTTACAAGGGTCAAAGTGGTTACGTAAGCCGAAACATTTGCCGAAATTCTGGTGTCTGAATTCAAGGAATTTTAATTTTAGTGCGTGGAATTTCAAATTCCCGTGCAGATCTATTTACTGATGCGATTCGGAATGTTCTTAACAGTTTTTATATTAGGTTTAAGGCATTTGAACTCAAAGAGTAAAAAATGTGCCCACCACCGATTTACTTAGCCAGGTTTATTCATTTATCAACATTTATCTAGTCTTTTTTCCTCCAACAGGTTCAATGAACTTTGACATTTTAATGTATAAATCAAGCATACTTCCTAAACACATGAAATCCTTTCTGCATTAAGCGCCTTTGATTTTTTGTTCCACATCCTGTGCCATTATTTCACACTTCTATGCCCTTTACTTCAACTCTATTTAATAATTAACTTTTTTCCTTTACCGGCAAATCGCGTGAGCAAACCTTGCGATTGCTAATTAAACTTAGTTTTTCTTTTAATCCATTATTATTGTGCAATATGGTGCAGTTATGGACTATGGTTTGTGCCAATCGGACCTTTAAATTTCCATGTTTGGATTGCGGCAATCGCGTGTCGAAGGGATCACGGAGCGGGTCGTTCACACTGGTACTTGTGATAGGGCATTAGCATCCATTAATATACATTAAAATCACTCGGCTGAAACTATGATGCAATTCTCCAGCCTAAGGTGCTTTTAGAAAGTCATTATCGTCGTCATGTAAGCGTTCTAATTGAGAACCCGTGGCTCTAATGCTCATAATCCTGTTATTTTTTATTGTTGTTTACCGTTTACTAGTTTCCGTCTATTATTACTACTGAATTACGCTTTGTTGGAATCAGACTTATCATGCTTTGTATAATATTGCTGTTCAAAAAATCTTCCGCTATTAGATGTCTTGAAGGCCCTGTCAGTTTCGGTCAGTATGTTTGTCAAAACCAATCAGTAGGAATGAGTAGTCAAAATATTTCAACTTAATAAGGTTATAAAAATAATGGAGTTAATTAATTTCAACATTACACATTCAGGACGGCTTCCTTTTATGGTACATAGAAGTCCCATAGAGATTCCCATACGCATCGGCTGCGGTGCGTTTGATGACAGGCACGTGGCTTCTAAATAGCTTTCTATTTTGGCACGGATTTTTCTCTTCCCAGCGGCGTGAAGTTAAAAATCTCTGGACCGTGAATGATAAATACAGAAGGGACATTGCCCTCTGTACTATAAATAAATATCTACATAGGGCCAGTTGCCTGTGTTCCCTCTTCCGCGACGGATCATGTCTACTAGTTTATACACACTTTGCAGATAACCCGATGCCAGTACATGTTCCATTACTTACTCGTTTGCATTTCAAACGTTTTTTCTTAATTGCTCATCACACTTCCAGTATAAACAATTAAAATATATGAATTTATCTATTTTGGGTATCATTTTTGATGTATTGGAATAATAAGCAATTAACGTTTTTATATTGTATCATTAGCTAAATTGTCGACCTGTTTTAATAAGTTCTTCAGTTTTGCGATTGCATTTATATTCGTTTATTTTTTGTTTAAAGTTTATAGCTTTTATTATTTACTAGCGGCGCGGCCCGGTTTTGCCTGGCAACAATAATTATTTTTTAAATTAAACTTTGATTTCTATTACCGCCCAGGTTCTCATACCGCTATCACTATTAGCAAGTCATGTCAGTATATCCAATGAATTCGAGAAAGGAATTCGTTTTTATAGAAACTTCCAACGCTTTTGCATCCACGCCATCTATTATATGTTCATTGTACTATGGCAGAAACTTTCACGCACCTCCAGTACAGAGTTTCAAATAATAATAAAGTGAACGCATTCAAGATGTAAGTACGTACAAACCATGAACATTAGTTTTGACACATACTAATATTTGTGTTAAACGATTTCCTTCTCATGCAATTTAAAGTAGACTTCCCAAATGGTGCATAAGCGGACGTCGTTAGCATATCCTACTATTAGCAATGTTAATATGGAGTCCATTACACCAATGACAGGATCTCAGGGTCAAGTGGCGTTGGAGTCAATTATTGATCGTTGATTTTTGTCGTATGCATTATTCACTTTATTGTTGAGTTGCATCGATGACTTTGATCCTTCGTAAGGCGGATACCTTGCGTGTTTTTGTTTCTTTTTCTTTAAAGGTGGGTATAAGTTCATAGGTTTTAGGATAATTAAAATGTTTTGTGTTTGTGTGTATTGATTAGGAATTTTTGTCCGTGAAAAAACATCACGTTCTGGTTGATACAAAAATATAGGTCTAGCTGCGTAAATACCAGATCTGACCTCCTAAATGTCACACTCTTAAAAATATAGCAATTCAGCTTATCAATGAATAAATAATGTAATAAAATGCAGTCCGATAGCTTCTGCAACCTGTGCGCTTGCTAGGTCCCGATAATGGTCCAGTACTCGAAATATTCGTCCCACTAACATCAGGAACAAATTGCTTTGACTTCTGATAAGCTATCGTAATCAGGTGATTACTACTCGCGAGCAAATGTATGTCGCTAGTACTATGTGACATTGGTAGTTTTACACGTGAATTTGTTTCAGTATTTATAATTTGGAGTAATTGCTGAGGTAGAATGCTTTGGAAAATAACTAAAAATATGACAAGCGTTATTGGTTAATACATTTAAATCAATCAAGTTATCGTTCGCGTGAATTACGAGCAAAAAGTAGGATTTCCCTTGTAAAGTATTTCGTAAATCAATAAGACGAATGAATATTGCCGAAATAGTTGATAAAAAACATTTTTATCGTAACACGTTATTGCCGTTTGTTTTGGGACGTATGGTAAGCCTCTCCAAAATCACAATTTCAGAGTAATTTTGTATGAAAAAATAAGTTCCAGAATGTAAAAAAGAAATAAATTTATAAAAGTAGATGCATTAGCAATTAGAGCATTGAATCACAGCAAAACATTAGAAGTTTTTAAAAGTCATACATTTCACGCTATCAGATGATATTAAGCTATTATATATCATGTAACAAATCCCACAGGAAGCTGGCTAAACGAAGTGGAACCAGCTAAGCCGACGTTGCACTATGATTAACGCCGGATAAGGCATTAAACCTGAATGATAAGTTGCATCTACCAACTCACTGGCCTGTTATATCGGTTATATTACGCCCAGAGCTTGTACGAGCTGTCCTCTAAGTATTTCAAATAACTCACGTCACAACCTTAGTTTTAACAAAATAAAGTCCTTATTTGTATTTCTATTACAATATTGTTTTGCCAAAAATGTAAATCTTCTAAGTGACTCGTGAAAGAAAAGAAACAAATGCAAACGTGATTCCGTTTTTACGAACTATATTAGCGATTTTGTTCAAAAACACCGTTCACGTATTTACTGGGTTTATGCCTAGTGAATGTTAAGTGCTAAAATTGATACAGATAAATTTAAAATGTTTCCCCATTTTTACACGTTTTATCGAATTTCGAATTTTGTGATTCATTCTTGAATTTGGGAGTCTATTGGCGGCATAAGAATTGAATACTATTTGCATTTAATTCTTTCCATAGGTCACCCAAAGTTATCTGATACTTTGTAAAGTCATCTCTAAAGTAGTAGCGTTATATTTAATGTACTGCAAAAAATGCACAGTTGTCGGAATGTTTCATAATCTGACAAATCCGTTTAAGGTTAGAGTAAATAATTGCATTAGACAAGTTGAAGAGCATACGTGCAGGTATATAAATATTAGTTCATTTCGTTTGCATTGGGTAGGCGAGTGCATATTTGCAAGAAAATAACAAATTAACACTCTCGACCACATCGAGTGCAAGTGATATTTTTGCATATTTATCTTGAACCGCGTCGGTAACTTTTGATTTACCATTATGGGTTCTGATATACGCGCTTTTAGCTTTACTTTAGTGTCTAATGGAGATTTTATGATTAATGCTAATCTAAAACTTTTATTGCACTGTCGTTTCATTGACCCCACTGTATTGAGTTCCTGTTTTATTTTTTTGCCACGTTTGTCGCCAGATCATTATACAAATATACGACATTTTATTTTTTGATCGATCTTGAGTTGCGTCTGAGCGGTGCAGACATTATTCACTGATGATGCTATTGCATATTCGGCGACTTGTAGCAACCTGCACGTACACGATTTAGCCGGTGACCAGCCTTCAACCTGCAATCAGCTGAGATGATGATGTCATCCCCGTCTATTACTTAATGTTTGTTTTGCTCACATACCTGCATGCCGATTGTATGGCAAGAAACAACTTTGAATTTAACCTTAAACATTTTGCTCATTCCGGTTCGTGATTTCTGTCAAGCGTGATTTGTCTTGATACTTTTGGTTTGCGAATATCATTTCCCAGATCAGCTGACTATGATTCAGCGGCTGTACGCGCATACTATGGGCTTTCAGAATTACAAATATATTAGCTGTTCTTGGAAGTTCATTGTCCCGATCAGCTGAGTCAACTACCTTTGTTTTTTTTTCCTTTAGGCTTTCGGGACATAATATCCGAACAAAGTTGCAAAAGTGTCCAATATTTTGACTTGAAATCACGTGAACGTATAAAAGCGACATTTGTTAAGGCCCGAATTTTGTTTTGTGTTTGTTTCAAGCAATGCTTTTATATCGTTCCGATAAATCGATTGTCGTCATTCGTATTATTCGGAAATCTTTCCTTGCTGCATCAATCAGTTGTAAAAAGATATCATCATTATAGTATTGCATGTAATATTAAAAAAAATTGCATCTTGTTGATTGCATAATAATTTGCCTTTACTGATGTACAAACAACTGTTGTTTCTACCTAGAAGTAAATTTGACAATTTGAGTTTTCGGGTTTCGGTGAATTTTCCCGAATCTATTTCAGCACATCAATGTTTTATTTTATGTTTCTCTTGTATTTAAAGCAATTAGTAATTTGTTGCCATTTACGAACGACCTTCTCTGTGAAGTAAATCAATATATTTTGTTATTTGAAAGACGTTGCTCAGGAACACATCGGTTATTTTTACCTTAATAATTTTCTACCAAATTCTATAATATAAATCGGGTCTCTAATTAATAAATATTTGATTTATAACAACTCTAATAAGTTTAAACGATGCAATTCTGGTTTAGTAATTTGAAAAATATATCTTTAAACTCTTGATCGCTTTATAATAGCTTTCCATAAGTTTTTATAAATGTGTCTTGTGCGGCGACGGTCCGGCTTTAATCCTGTCCTCGTCAGTTGTGTTCTTTATATCAGCTAATACGACAAATACATATTGTTCAACATTCATCATTCACGTCATCGACTCGCTAGGATTTAGATGCGTTTTTTTCCTTGAATTATATTTATTTTATAACTCATCTCTGCCGAATGCTAGCTCGGTATTCAGTGCTCGTTTTGGACTCTGATCCAATGATATACATTTGATTGTTTTTACGATAAGTACTCGCTTTCAGGTTTTATTTTTCTGTCATGAATATTTATTTGTATTTTTTTTGTAGCCGTAATCTATTATAATTTATTATAATCAAAACGATCCAGGTTTATTAATCTTTATTGTTTTCATTTTACAAGACCTACGATTAGCGTGTCGTGGAGTCAGTAAATAGAAAGCGGATAGAAAGGTCTCGTGGAAAACCACTGAAGCTGTATTGTCATTACAAGTTGCCGCGCAATACTGGTTTGCGGTTCTCTCTACATATAAATGTAAGTAGATGCAGTCTAACTTCAGTTAACATAGCGGTTTTAATGAACGTTCTCGTTAAAGCAGCTCTATAGCGGCTGGCGGCAGTCGCGGCGACAGTGTCACCTTCGCACTGCGGCACTTGAGTTTGAGCTGTTACAAAAGCAAACAATACCTGTATTACTTTGTTTGCTTTCTTATGCTAATAGCACTGGCCTCAATGAGGTGCCTGCAGGCGGTAGCACGTCTACTTAACAATGTCTGTAACTAATTGGACGAAAAAACGTAGTGAACAGAAGCCCAAATAAATTTAAGGTGCGATGACTGGATAATCATACGTTTCAAGTGACATATACAATAACAAATGATCCCTCTCGCAAATATTGTCAGCGGTGCTAGTTTTTTGCGTTTCCAAAACGGATCGCGAGCCATCACAATGTTTTATTGTGAGTTGGCATCGTGATAGATCTAGTTGACGGTGATGTTTCAACCACTGTCACTTGGCATTACGTAAAGCTTAGAACCGGATGACTAATGTACCAGACGTAAGCCCACATTGTTGTTTTTCCGTTTGTAATTGCTACAGTTTTTTGCATTGTCTCCACTCTTGACACCTGAGACGCGGCATAAATCAGTTGTCAAAGCTCAGTACTCGGCCCCAGCGATGGCAGACAATGCTTGGGCGATCAATAGACGTCCACAGTTGTGGCTCATCTGACATCATCCCTGCCTAACGTCGGATGATCTTTGACGTGGTTGAGCATGATTTTATATACCTAGCCACATGTGTGGTGTCCATATTTGTAGATGTCGTGTTTTTTGTCGTATATAAATATTGATTTTTCATCTCATTATAATTCGCTGTTGGTAATGAACGGCAAAAACGTCAACATTCTATTGGTATTAGGTAAAAATTGGACAAAAAAGGTTTTGCATGCAAAAAGCTGTGTTCGCTCACGACCCTAGCCATGTGTTAAGTAACAAGCCACGTTTTTGGTTCAATGCACTCACGAATATTCATTTTACTGAATATCCAGTGCCGTCACGATGAATTTATTTGAATCTAAGCTCATTATTTGCATCGTGTGCACGATTTTCATTTTTGACTTTGATTAAATTATTTCATAGGGGCAATATGTACCATTATGTTGCTGTTCTTAATTGTGCCTTTAATGCAGTCTGTGGCGGAAACGTAATTATATATATTTTATAATGGCCATAGGATTTTATGTGGGCGTTTGCGGCTGACTGGCGGTAATACATCTGAGTCATTGCGTTAGCTAAGGCAGACAATTGCTGGCGGTTCAATGCACCGCATTCAGGTCTTCCGTCTAATTTTCCGTTTTTCACGTTGCCGCAGGTGTCGGTGCAACAGATTATTTTCATTATACAATTGAATGGTGTTGTTTCGACACCGGTGGTATTCCTTCCTGTCAATATTTAAACACGAGGCATTCCATAGCACTTGTTAAATGCGTTCGTGTACCTACCTTGCGGGTTGCATGTTGAATTCTAAGTGTATTTCAAATTGTATGTGTTTGAATGCAAAGTGCGAGTGTAATTTTGCATTCACTTGCATTTGTTCGTCATTTATTGGGTCACTTGCAAGATTACAATAGATTACTTTTACAGTTACACCGGTTGGCGTGTCTTGACGGATACAGTCAAATCTTTTGGTTGCGTGTGAAGTGTATTTAAAGCGAAACGTAATTGATCGTAGCACGTGCTGACAGACGCATCAAATCTATTAATACAGTTCTTACGAAATCTTTTTGAGAGGTTTCTTACGCATCTTGAATATTTGAAATAACTTTCAATAAATATAAAATTAATGATGAATGATGCATCTATTGATGGAAGCCACTATGAACTTGAAGGCCTATGTTTAGCAATGGACTTCCTGCTACTGAAAATTATGGTGATGATGAAACATAAAATGTTAATAGAGACTGAAATGAGACGTCTAATTCATAAAACTGATAAAATCTGCTTTAACTATATGATATTAATTCTACAACATTTGTAGTAAATTTACAGGCTACATTCTCTAATAAAGGCGAATAGTTATATGTATGTATAAGCGCAATAGATACGTGAATTTCGAGCTTGTTGCATCGCTCGCTCCCACCACGGGTGCACTGTGGGTCTTTGTACTTAGATCCTGTTAGTTTGCCCGAGGTGGCCTAGATAAACCTAAGCTGTCTTGCAACTCACGATGCATTTAATCACGTGCATAATCCTATATACCACGCTCTGTGGCTTTGTGAAATGTCTTTGGGAAATTGGCGACGTTGAATATTATCCAATAATGAAAACCAAAGTTTTGCAAGCTAATTTTCTTCATTGTCCATTTGTAAGATTTCAATAAAAAGATCCATATCCATAAATGTTTATAAATGGTTTGGAAATAGAAAACGTCACAATTAATATTATTATGAAAACAAAGTCCTTTTATCATGCGACACAAATGCGTTGTAATTTATGCACAAAAGCGCAAGCTATTTGCATACTTCCATATCTTCAAAGCCAAACACACAATCTTGGTTCGAAGCGAGCCTTTTACGGAAAAGTATTTTTGTTATCGTCACGACGATGAGTCAAAGTGTGATGACTGCGTTCTAAGGCGTCGTGCACGCTGAACATAAAACAATTGGTCGGGTCATCCGATAGTAGAAAGTGGTCGATAAAGTGCATTGTGAGCGTACCACTGTTGACGATAAAAATGCAATAGCGGTTGCCGTTGTTCGTGTGCCCGCTGATAACGTAGCCGGGGTTAAGAAACTTGAACTATCTCCTTGTATGCTCGGTACCTCGAGATGCATTAGAGTCGTTTGCGATGCACTCGCTGCCACCAGTACCGTTATTGGCCTGACACTAGATGAGTCGCGTTTGCATGCGGCTGTCGACTCCGGAATTTTCATATGATATATCTCTTGAATTTGTAAGGAGCCGAGATATGGTGGAATTGCGTACGCCATCTCTTGCGGCTAATGAAAGATGCTCATCTCTGGTTTCATGTTTCCTCATTGCTCGTCGCGTTTAAATTGCATCGCATTTGCTGCAAGAAAGGGAATTATGTTGAGACAGGCATTTAAAATATATTCAACATTTTTGCTATTGCCATCGTTTTAAATTGCTAATGTTTTAAATTAGTGTAATGATTTATAGTTTTGCTTTTTAGGCCATAAAACAATTGTACCTAATTAATTTAATAACAATTCAATGAACTTTTTTTTTAATTCACAGAATGTTTATTGAAGGGATATAAAAGATAGATATAACTAGTATAAATGTTATAATTAGGCGTGTATTGTGTGTGTTTACAAGAAGTGTCTCGTGATGTACATCGCGTTAAGCAGATATATTACTTTCTCGTGACATGTTCGATAAATTCACACGTGACAACAGATATATTTATTAAACTAATATGTAATATTACAAAATTGCATACGTAAGTAGCGTTGTCAATCATAATTGAAGACCCTAGCTGTGCATCTCTTGACGCTAACTGTTGGTGTACCTATGCTCATTAATTTGTTTCGATTGGACAATCACCGCACCCTATTGCATCTTCAAGACCCTCGGGAGGATGATCAGCCTATCTAGCTGTATTAAGATTGAAGGATTGAGGCTCGAATAATTTTCATATTGCCAGGAGATGTTTGTTATCTACATTTATTATGCATTATTAGAAATAGCAAGGTTTAGATGAGTCAAAATAGACGTGTCGCTAGTAATTCTAAAATCACCAAAACAGTATACAGGATGTAAGAGTGAATAATTTGTAAAGAATTTTCCTAACACTTGTAAGTGGCTCATGGTAGGTATTGTACAGGTACGATTCAATAGAATTATGTACTTGAAGTTACGCAACGTGCGCCGACATGACGCAAACGTTTCGAGAACATTGCTCTTCAACATGTCCAATATGCTATTAAATCTATTTAAGACACTTTAGCTATTTACACTTCTGAAATCTAATAAGTGGCGTTGACTTCTTATTGTACAGCGCCAAAAGAAATTTCCGATTGATATCTTCGTGTTTTTGCAATGGCTTTTTTGCATTCGTACATGATTCTATAGCGGTTGCCATGTCAGATACAGTGTTGGAAATTATTATTCATTTACTGAAATTTGATGAATATGATGAAATTATTATTCGTTTAGTATCAATGGACATTCACGTTCTAGTATTGGCATATGTATTTGAAAGGTTTTATGCGTCAAATTTTGCTGTTGTCATGTTGTATGATCCTGAAGCATCGGGTAATCAGGATCCAAGTTTTAACACGAATAAATAAGTTAAATAAAGGGGTACTTAATTCATAAAGTATCCTATCGCTTTCAGAATAATACAATTAAGAACCACGTATGAATTGTTTCAAGTAACTTGTTAAATAATCATAGATAGAATGTACTCCGACAATTCTTTGGATAAGTCACAAAATCGATTTTAAATTTCTGCTCACTAGCTATCGCCACTATATTCACGTTCATTCAATCTAAATAAATGCAGTTAGGGCTACCAACCTACCTACCAACGCATTTATATAGCTGGTAAGAAACCGCACAGAGCTAGACACAAGCGTAGCTGTATCGTGAAATCTAGGTCATGTTATCGAGCTCCATTGCTGCACCTGCCTTGTACAGACTAAATAACCAGCCACGGTAATTAGTTCAGGCTAGTTGCCTTTTTATGTCGGCATGCGAGTGATATACTAGTGGCTGAACGAATTTGGTACCTCTGGGTTTAATGGCTTGGAATGGATGTGGGCGGGAGTTGGGTGTCTAGGATTTTTTGGGTATATATTATTTATTATGGCGTGGGATGACTTAATCCTGGTTATTAAATGACCTCTGATGAAGTATAATCATATTTAATACTTCAATAATCTGGTTTAATAAAGTAAAGGAGTAGCGGATACAATTGTCGCAATTATCCGTTTAGTAGAGTTTCCATCAGTTAACATAATCTTAAAAGGTATTTCAGAATTGATCAATCACAATTTGAGATCACTTAAGGTTATTATGATGATTTTAAAATGAAAGTCTAGATAGGAGTAGTCAGAAACTGAAGATTTCCTACATCGGTGGAAATACAACTTTATTATAAGGAGGACATCGTCGATTATGTCAACATTCAGCAATTATGTGGAAAAAATACTAATCAGGGACAGGAATAACATTGTCATAGAAAACAATTCTGTAAGTCTTAAAGCAGTAAATGAGATTTAAAATTATAAAAATGAGCAGCAGATTTTGTAGACACAAAAAAAGTTCACAAAGAAACCCAAGACGCCATAATGATTTTGAGGGGAGTGGTCTAAAGAATAAGGACCTCTAATTCGTAGGGCGTGACGTCCTGCGTCAGATCTGGCCCAATTAGGACGATCCCTAAGCCAATATATAAATAAATAAATTAGATTAAGTTCCCACTGCTAATCATGAATCTCTTCTTAAATATAGCGGACTTCAATTAGTTAGACTTCATTTGTGATAGATTGAGACGTTCTACAAATTTTCTTGTTTACTTAATCACAAACAGTTGAATAAGCAAACCGAAAACATAGATAAAATTAATCAATTTGTTAAACAAATAGGTATATCTGATGCGTGCCGGTCGCCGGACATACCCAAACATAACGATATCGATCTGTATGTGGTTTGTGGAGTGAACAAACTCACGATGTTGCGATAGCGAGACACGCGCAGGAAAAGTATTTGAAACAATTAATTAGTTTTACATCTCCTTGGTAGATAACATCGGAGATTAAAAAAATTACTTGGTAGTATGTTTTGTATAAACCTGTGCTGGATATCTTTAATGTTTCTTTAGTGGTTGGATGAGGATGATTCAAATCTACCTTGATTTTTTTGCTTCCAAATCGTGAAATAATAAGAGTGTCATAAATGAAATATTATATATATAAAAATATAGAAACATCAAAAAAATTGCATTAATTTCAACCTGATACGATAGGTGAAGTGCTGTTAAGGTAATGAGGACATCGTATGGACAAAACGGCCATAAGTTTTACCATCATTAGAATTAATACCCACTTATGCAAATAGAATGAGAACGTCCTACACCAAAGAATACAATTACCTTTAATTACCATTATTCCATGAAATGTTTAAAAGCAAAGCGCTATTGTTTCAACCGTGACTCAAAACCGGGACGTGGAACGTACACCTTACCTTTTACGTTTTACGATAACGTAAACTCATGACACACTTATGGTGAATTTTCTACTGATAACAGGTTCATTTTAAGTATTTCTTTATCTAGACTTCATTTTCACTACAGCAACGAAGGTAGGTGGCATGCCAGTGTTTGCTTTTATTCTTATCAACTTGTATATTGTTGGCGCAATCAACGCTATCTCTTTATCACTAGAAATTGATATTTTATTTGTGCCCGTGTTTGGAATGTTGGGAGTTGTTGCGCATTGTAAGCCTAATGGTGAAGCAAATAAATATTTGCATGAATCTATTTCTATTATTCCTGCTACCATAAGTTGAAGTAAATTTATCGCTTCTAAGTCGGACACATCACTGTAAAAATATTTCGGCACATACATCGAACTATAAATAGCGTAGCACAAAAACCCAGTGAGCAAGTCGCATAAAAAAACGAGAAATGAACATTATATAACATTATCATTAATTTAGTGATGTATGAATTCAATATTGCAAGCTACACATCAAACCAGATGAACGTAGGTGAAACATGAATTAGGTCGTGCAATTTTAGCCAATTTAGTTCCTAGACACGACAGATCGTGACCTATAACTGCGATGCACTCAGCCCGTCCGTAAATTAATATTCAGATGTCGTGCGGATTTTCCCACGAAATTTTCCCTTCATTGTTGTGCTGCATGTCTATCGCGTGGTACCGTGGGGATCAAGTTTGGGAGAATTCCTTAGAGATCTTATGGATCTAACAAAAATCAATTGAATGATAGTCCGTAAAAGACAACTTGCATCTATAAGAGTTACATGTATCAAAGAGGTAAGCATATATTATGTTTTGGAAATCTTCATATGCAAACTATTTTATATCAATGGTCGATCACGTGGCAACAGTAGCATTGACAATAAAAAAGTTGTACCTTGAGTGTAATATTTTTTTCAGCACGACACAAAAACCTTATGGTTCATAAGATACTTGTGGCATCAGATTGGTCACTCCAACGAAATTTAAATAAATGATCAAATAGGCTGTTAGGTCTTCCAGTAGACTTGAAAAGTATTAATGATTTATTTATTTTCAATGGAATAGATTAACATAATAACAAAAAATGAGTACAACACTCGACTTGTCCAGAGAATTGCATGTGGGCCGGCACGTAGGAGGAGGCCGCGCAACACGGTTGGTTAGACAATTAACCACACACACAAATTCAGGAAAATAGACTCTAACACTTTACAATTCAGCAGTGTTTCGCCTCCGCCAGGATGTCGACAAATTTGGCGATGGACGGAATTAATTACCTCTGTTACCTACCGACGGTTTTGTCACGTCTCACACCAAATATAGGTGCAAGTATAACTTGGCCGACTCCATGTATGGTCAGTAGGAAGGAAGGAGTGTTACTGAACTCAACGTTAGACGTATGGAAACAATTGATGTTTATATTCATTACGAATTTGAAATGCAATTTGGACGCTCGCTTCCGATCGGCTGTTTGGGAAGTGCATCGACCTGTCGGAAGTCGCGTATGGGAATTTTAATACGAGATCGTTGATAATTGTGTGGAGACAAATGGTTTTATTGCTCCTCCACAATATTTGACGACACATAAGTCACAATTTAGAAGTACGAATATACTTCCGGTAGTAGTAGGATATGACGAGCATTGTCAATAAATGACCAGAATTTAAAGTTGGCAGGTTAACATGTTTCGAAAAGATCCCCGATACTATTTGAAGTATTTATTTTTGAGAGTGTTATTTAAAAACTTTAATCCTAAATAAGAACTTAACCGCTTTTAGAATTACAAAGTCAAATGTACAAAAAGGAGTGCTGTTTTATCTAAATTTACTTCCTCCCACTTGTAAGTAAGTATATGAAATATGCATGCTACAGTTTCTTACAAACATCATGATAAATCTGTCAGCTATCAGGTCTGGCATCACGATTCGGCGAAACGTGGGCGTACTGCAGTTTGTTATTATATGCATCCTGTATACCAATTAATCCTTTTACGTAAACCCGCTATTTCTGACTCATTTCTTACCTTTGCCGCATAAGGTTTTATTTCTAAAGTATCTTAAAACAATTCCGACAATTACATCATCATTGACATTAAGAAATGTCGCTTGTTTTGGGTAGGACCCTTTGAAATTTGTAATACTACATTTAGACACTCTTAAATTTTATAGTTCACAAACATGCAAAACAGTCAAAAAGAAGAAGCGATTTGATTTTCTTCAAAATATTGTAACAAACGAAAAGTAATAGAATAATAATTGATAGGAAAGGAAGTCAAATCACAATTTACTGTTTTATTGTTTTATCATCAATTTCTATTGAATTAAGGTAGCCTGTTTCTTCTTAGCCTATTCATTTGAACCTTCTGCGTGCATGATGCGCAGTACAGCGTGGTAAAAGTTTATGCTAATTGTGATTCCTGCCCCTGTGAGAATATATACGACCTTCGAAGTAAATGTAATTCTAATCACAAATAGTAAAATACTATGAATATGGAGGATTCCGGTTACTTGATTTGCGGTCACCGATGTATAATGACGTTCTAAGAAAATTATCTCTGTGTTTGCTACAATATGGTTGTTCACAACTAAATTAATCTTTTCTTCAGAAAATTGCCAATTAACTATCATTGTCTTTTTAACGATGTTAAATTATTTTTTCTCAGTTCTTGTTTCCTTAATTTTAGATTTTGATCTGTTGAATGTCTATCAGAACATACAATTTGGCTTTGAATGTTTCACTACTTCATTTATGATGTAATTTTTACCTTTATCACTTAATTTAATAATCAGATTTTGCATATCATTTTTTTGTAGATTGAAAAATATTTTTTTTTACTGATACTCATATTAACTTCCGCGTTTTTTTTGAACTTATACCAATCTCGAAAGTTCCTAAAGGAATTGAAACTATCGAGATCATCGTTACCGATTTTCCCGTCATGAATCACAACGTATGCGGGATGCATTTAATTTTAGTTTGGCAGTGATTCACGCGAATCAAGTGTATGGTGTATTTTTGCGTTTATCTCCCAGGTTGTTGTAACTTATAGCCACGTGTCTGCGACAGCTTTGACGCTTTGACGCCAGGTCATTAGCCAAGGTGATCCGGTGTTGCACGGCGCGCGTAATAATAATCATATCGTTAGTATGACGCTTTCTTTTTCTGTCATGTCTGTTTGTTGTACAAATTTGGCTTTCGATGATTTTACTTTGTTTACTTTTGCTACTTATTTTTCACTAACTGCTTTCTATTTTTGTAATATGGAAACATATTCATAAAAAAATAAATTCAGAGGTTAAGGTTGCCCTGTGTGATAATAACGTAAATGACATGCTTAATGAGATTTTTACCTACATTAAAAATCCACGCACGGAAACAAAGCCATAACCTAGTCCACGTAATTCCGGTGACATTAATCAAAGGCGTTAAATCACCAGACTGACACAAACTAGACTGTTCAGATGTCACACTTGGAATTATACAAAAGTATTGTCAATTTTTTTTCTGTAGCCATGAGTCACGAGCTGTGGCACGCGCCGGTCGACAGGCCGAGGCACATGTGATATTGACGGCACGTTGAAACATGGTTGTGGGTCAGAACGTCTTTAAAGCCAATAAAACACGTAACAGATAGGCCTTTTTTCGATACGGTAGCTGTTAGACATGCCCGGTTTTTTTTAATCGCCACGAGCCTATATGTCTTAAAAGGCAATAAAATGCGTGATAGATAATCTTTTTTTTCGGTTGAGGATCGTGAATGAAGTACATTTTTGTTTTAAACTAGAGTATTAGATAAGCGTTCATCCAATTTTTTTGTTTTAAATGCATTTTGTAAACATTTTGTTATGTGGTGGTCAGGTTATTCCAAAAAGTTAAAGTAAAGAATTGACTAGCAGAAACCACTGGCAGTTAATTTAGAATATCTGAAAATGTGGAGATATTATTAGAGACCCATAAATACAAATAACAAAATAAATAGATACAGATTCTTTTCCATACAAAAATGGAAAGAAAAGAAAAGTAACCAGTAAGTAGTTTATATTTTCAAATAATGTTTCTGAAGCATTTTTTTGGTTGTACTGATGAAAATAATAACATTACCTATATGAAGTTTGTATCTAAACTGATGATTAAAGAAATTATGGTCTGATGTAATTGATGACCGAAGCTTCATGACGGTGTTAAATCAACATTATACTTGGTTTTTGTTGGACTTTTTCGTCTCATCCGAACCATTGAGTAAAAAATATTTTTTACACATCATTTGTACTCGTATACTAATGGACGAACAGTAGTTGGGTATTCATATGTATAGTTTGCAGGTAAAGTATTTTACCAGTAAATACTTAATATGGAAAATCTAAATTTTATTTATAGTTTCTTCCTGTTTTCCTTACTCAGCTTATTAGGTATAAGTTAATATATAGTAATATATTGAGGATTATATTTCCACTAAAAATCCCAAATAAAATTTGTAATTACTACAGTTCTATTATCTTATTAAAATTGTAAATATTTTCACTTTATATGTTTTTATTATTATTAACCCGAGGGTGATAGGCCACATATTCTCAAAATCTTAGTGCACGGATTAATTTAGCTTTTTACTTATATATTAAGTGATTTAAAAATTGTATTAAACATACTTAATATTTTTTATTACATTTCTTGTGTCACAACCAGACTACTATACTACTAACCATTCCTCGATACATGCGCCGCGCCGTCCTGGTGCATTGCATCGTAAAATCATTTCAACCTGTTTCTTGTATTACCATAATATTCTGTGATAATATTGTGTTTTTTATTGTATTGGATATTCATATCGTCTGATGTCACGATGATTAAATAACAATACTAATATTGCAATGCAATAAACATGTCATTAACCTGGTGATGCGTCGCATGGTTACTGATTGTATCATCAAACCGCATTCTATTTGCATAGATTATTTTTGATTCTAAATATGATCAAATTCAATATTTTGATTTTATTGATCGATTAGATTGGTTAGAGCGTCGTTAGCAATCAATATAATGCCAATGATTGTGGGCTAATGATATTTGACTCGTGGCTGGTCTTCTAAATTCATTTCTTCCTATTCACATGCTTATTGATTTTCGGTTTTTGTTAATCCTTACGGAACATGCTAATTTAGGTCTCCAGTAATGTTTTCTGTATTAAAACTATAAAATGTATTTATTTATTTCCCAAATTTAACTTCTATATCACTATAGTCATGTTATACAACTAAAGACAATTAAAATCATTTATGCATTAAATTGATATATTCGTCACAATAACACTATTTACCAGGTAAATTTAGTGCATCATTATCCTGTGCACATTTAATATATACCTAAAAACAATAACAAAACTTTTATCACCATTGTTTGCGGTTTTCAGTGGTATTCGTTTGTTTTGTTTACTACATTTACTAACTTCAGGTTCAATTCGAATTTCATCTGATTTGAAAAATGTTTAAATATCACCATACATTTTAGAAATATAGCGAAGTTCTCGCTTCATGTTGGTTTCCTGTAAGACAATGGTACTGCCCCGAACGAGCCTGCCCATTCATACCGATTCATGACTGAAAATAGCTTGTCTTTACCACTTCCAAAAATTTCATCATTTTCAGTTACTTTCACAAGCATTAGTTGCTAGATATAATCCGTAAAATATTGCCTGCATTACATCGTGGTTTGGAATTTCTTAGTTTAGGTTTTCTGGCTAGTCTGTTTTTGCAGAAGTGCCCTATCACGACCAATAATAATGATTCAATTTTTGTTCCAGCTGCCACAAGAAGCACAGATAATCAACCAGCAAAGAAACCCCGTAGCGAAGGCGGCAGCGACAATGCCAGTGGCGGTCGTGATCAGGCAGCCTACTACTGCCTCCTTCAGAACGAACTCCTCGGCTACCAGATCGAGGAGGTCAGAAGCCCGTCAGCCACATGTGCTGAAGGCAACAAAGGAGGCATGGGCTCCGTGGCCACTTCATCCAGAGCCTTGCACCCCTACCAACCAGTGTTCAGATATAAGGCGCGTTCAAACAAAGCTGAGGTGAGATTTAAGATTTTTAATTAAAGTTTCAGAATATAAAGACATCTACTGCTGCCTATAAATTTTAATCGTCAACTGTTTTGAGATGACTGTATTGAGAGACAACGTTATTGAAAAATTATAGGCAAGTGTTTAATGTAGTTAAGAAAGCTGGTGATAATAGTAAAGGTATGTTTATTAATGAGAATAAAGAGAGTACAGAAGAAAAAAAAACAGCATATAACCAGGATGTCCTAACTGCTAAAGAACATGATAAGACTTGCATAAATAGTTTATGATCATTAAGTTATCAGAAGCGAACCGATGTGTTTAAGTAGATGCACGGCTTGGATTAGTTTAGCGAGTGAACGCTGGAAAGGCGCCAGACTGTCATCTAATATTCAAGTTTAAAGAACTTATGAATACAGAAGAGGTTTTCCCAGATGGTACTAGAGTTTCTCCGAGGTCCTTTACATTTACAATTTAATATAACATTTAAAATAGGATGTTTTTATCAATACACCGATATTGGTAAAAGATATAAAAATAGAAATTTATTACGTGGTCTGGTCTATTTCGCATCAATTAATTATTTCGTTGTCAATCTTTTACTTTTGAAGTTCACTGCATATAAATTATCTGATACAGCATATTTCGCACGTATGCAACAAAATTCAAGTTGTATTTATAGTTTTTTATCATTTTTGATGGCTATACTTGTCTCCATTATCTTCGGTTGACGCGGGTGGTCAACAAGTTTGGTTTGTTAATTCGCTCATTTGTTCCACTCTCGGCGCATCGATACACTAACGTCGGTGTTATGACAAAATTATGCATATTGATGGGCAAAATTAATTCAAAGGTGTCCAATTCGATTTAATTCGGGTCGACGTATTATAATGATCCTGTAAATACATAAATGATGAGCATAAATGTCTGCGAATGTTTATAACAGTGTTGTGTTGCAACTTGCAATGTATTGTTATGACTTCTGTAATAGATGCTTGGAATTTACTAGTCATTACATGGCGGATGTTTTGTTACAATATTACGTATATTATAGGTAATTTGTTTAATGTACGTTTTCATCCTAAGTTATCTTTCCAATTCTGTCAATTTATCCAAATGCAGAAATTTTGTGAGATCAAATTTATTTAATTTCAGTTGGTTTGTATATTTTCTGGTTTTATTTGACTAATTTTGAAACATGAAAGAATATTTTCGGTGAAAGTCTGCATTATGAGTTCAGCGCGAAGGTATTCAGGAATTTGATGGTTATGTATGCAGTGTGTAATTACGAATCAGTTCGCAAATATGTCTGCGTATTAAAGCAAACCTGATTTTGGTCACACCGAAAGCATTTTTTCTATAGAACTCAACCCTCTGACGCAGGAGGAAAATACTAAATGCGGACATTGATACCACATGTGTAATTGCACAATATTATATAATATTTCATTGGTACCGCAGTTTTACATTGCAACTGTTATAAAATTAACGATAATTATCTATTAAACATGCAACGTTTTAAAATAAGGAAACAGTATACTGCTACTTAATAAAACATTTTGCCACTAAAGCCCGTATTCAGCTCACATAATCGCCATAATATTACGTCCCGAAAAAAAGTTCGGTGTTAATTAAAAGAAACACTCGTACCATCTCGAATTACGGTTGCCATTACAAAACATAAAATACCACAAAACATATAAAAGCTTTGCGCAGTAAATTCTGATCCCACATTTAATTCGCAATGCGTTACAATATAAAAATGCATCTAATTAGCGTCTTTTATCTGATGATTGTAAAAATTAATCAACGCGTTGTATGTACGTACGTCTGTCTAATTGCGTCGGGATGTTTCGGAGTCAATAAAAGGGCACTTTTCGGAAGAATCGCTGTGTAGTTGGTGATACGGCACTGCATTGATTTACGTCTTTATGCAGATTATGAAGGACGATAAATAACCCGGGGTGAATGAATACGGATTGAGTGGCTTTCATGTCAAAAATATTTATGGACGTGCTGTGTTTGATGTGTTTTTTTAACAACCTGACGAGTTGTTTAGTTTTCGATTCGGCGCATTGTCATAATGCGTTTTTATCGAGTTTGCTTTGGTCGCGACAAAAAGTTTATTCCTAAATTTGATGGCCGGGTTTTATTGGTCCCTTTGTGCGAGTGGTTTTAGAACTCACGTTAATGTCATATAATTCAAATGAGCTGATATCACTACAGGTTGATATAGAATTTTATGATACTGTTTTACCAGACAGTTTGGAATAATTTTGATGAAATTAAATTAAGGAAAACGAGTACAATTTGAAATAGCATCTCATGAATGGGTAATGGAAATTCCAGTAACTATTTTCATAGTATTTATTTTTGTACCAGTGTCAAAGTAAGAAGAATTCATCTGATGTTAAGCGCTGCCTAGATAGAACATCAATCAGATGAGAGCTCGTTGTGTCTCATCACCATAATGTTGGTCTGTTCAATTCTTCACGTTTCTTCCAAATGAGGGACCAGGTTAGACGAAAAAAGGTTCTCCAGCTTGACCGTGAGGCAGGTATAAGGACTTATTAAGTATTAGGTCGTAGACCCGTAGCCTAACGGCTGACATGGTAGTAAATACGAAGATGTCATTCCATAGGCCAGCACTCGTGGCTTTGTTACTGAATGGAGAATTATTGAAAAGAGGACTTTAAAAGCAACACCATGCGTAAATATAGAGCCCTCTAATTACACCAATGTTAAAATAAGCAAGTTTGCCACCACAATTATACTTTTTGTTTTCATATTAAACAAATTACCAGCAATCAAATCGAAACTCACAAAAAAGCGTAAAAATATCAACGCTTCGCAAATCTCTTCCTTTTAATTAATGTTATTGTAATTGTTTTGAACCCCGTCTTTAACCCGTTGGCAAATTGATTTTAAAAATGTCGGAATCTAAATTGTCTCATATAATGTGGCCCCAGAAACGTTTTGATGTCGAGTCTCTCGGTAAATGTTCTTTTTAAATTTCAAACTTATTATAATCTAAGTGGAATCGATTTTTATTGTCTGCCTCTCATGTTAGTGAGACAAAATTCGATCGCGGGGCATTTTTAAGGTCCCCACAGAATGAAATGCGTTCTCAGAAGACTTTGTTTCTTGTTTTGGCGCATTACTTTAAAATATGGATTTGTAATTGCATAACTTATTTTTACCCTTTTCGTGTGGGTCCACAATTTAACCTAAATTGCGATATGAATATTTTTAATGGAATTTATATTGTGTTTCACATCTTGTTTTGTGGTTTACGACTTCAATTCTAGAAAAATATTCTTGTAAAATATCAACATTTCTGATGCTTCGTTTAAGCTTGTAAATTTTGTTTGAAGCTGAGTTACTTAGACATAGACTTGTTATTTGTTTTGTTCTTTATTATTTTATTTAGTACCTCGCTTTAATTTTCGTTCTATAGTCTTATTGGTAGCATAGCAGCACGGGTACTGTGTGAGGTCTTAAGAACGAATTTTAAGTGGAGCAAACATATATTTTTTTTTTCAGTATAATATACCAAAAGAATGCACTAGGTAAATCTGGTTGAGCTGAATAAACACTATCTATTCTCATGATTCAGATTTTACGGTAATATATAATTAAATGTACAACTGAAAATAAACATTACACAATGAACTATAAATATAATTCTGAATATATCCTTGTATGAATAAAGCATTGAAATTGTATATTATTTCAAAAATAATGTGTTTGGTATTTATTCTCGTACATTTTGTGTATTTCATAGTAGGGAATACAATACAGTTGATTGGTTTATATGTAGCAATATTAATTAATATTTAAGATAAACGTAGGCATCATATTAAATAAAAATAAACACATATGACCAGTTTAATAGTAATAATGTCTCAGGAATAAATTGTAGCTTCAAACGCAGAGGGTTTAAGAAATGTGTCTTTCACACTGATAGTATAGTATTTTTAATTTAGCGCGCTATTTCTGATAGAATTCGTCGCGTTCCAATAGCTTTGAATATTTTTCTATGCGTGTGAATAATGCAGATATCCCGCAATGTTACATATTTGGAACAAAGCATCAAGTTTACACGACATGGTTCGGTAGCTAATCGCCAAATGTCTGTCCATACATAATTCTCCCGGTATATTTTATTCCCAAATGGTGTTATTTGCAATAAAGCTATCCATTTACGTGTAATCGTCGGCGTGCCTTTGTTTTTGCGCATGCGCACGTTGTCACGGTGAAATCGCTGAATCGCATCGGTGTCTGAGTGTAACAACAATTCCTATATCGTATGACCCGGCGTTCTTGCAAAGATATGAGTGTCAAATAACCAATAATCCGTTTTGGGTGGTTGATTTTTCTTCCGTCTCTTTTTGATTGTCGGAAAAGCGTATAGTGAGAAAGAGATGGCATGTATCGACGATTACACACACCGATTGGATTTCGATACTTGTCAAATTTCGTCCCTCGGTAGCATCGGTCGCTGATTTAAAAGTAAAATTTTCATCGACGCCACAAAGATTGACGGTTATACGTGGCCGACGTTTCTATTAGGGGGTAAATTAGAATATTGGTCATGCGGAATTTTAAGGTGACGGAATGATAAAAGAGTCGTATTTTATTTGTTAGTATTTATTCGGAGATTTACACTTATTATAAACTGTTTCGAGTGATTTCTGTAACTGTTAGCTTGTTTTATTAAAACATACAAAAATATACACTGATTTATTCTCTAAAGAACTGCTCAGTAGGTCAATTATTCATTTGCCTATTATAAACCTTATGGATGGATTTCAATATATTAAATAAGTTGAATTGTAAAAATACACACTGCAAACAATGACCAAAATTAATTGTTTTCCTCTTTCTAATGGCGATAACATGCAAATATTTTTTTGTCCGCGCGGTGCATTGCACTGAATACTCAATTCTAGACCAAATACATTATTCTATAACTAGATCCGTCTGGCGTCCAGGATGTCTATAAAATATGCACACTGTAGTACTTGCACCGCAAAAAACAAACATTAGCATGAAGGAAACGTCCACTGTCCAATGCATGCGCGTCGAGAGTCACAAAATAAATTCCATGTAACTAATTACGAGTTGTAGGGCTGTCGGGCCTTAGAACATTTTTTTTTTTTTTTTTTTTTATTGCCGTATAGGCAGACGAGCTAGCGGCCCGCCTGATGGTAAGCGGCTACCGCTGCCCATAGACCTTCGCAATGCCAGGGGTCCAGCACAACAAAGTCGCTGCCTACCTTAAGGATAGTACTCTCTTTAAGCCTCGTTTGAAGAAGGACAGGTCATAGCGCTCAGAAAACACCGATGCAGGGAGTTCATTCCAGAGCTTGCACGTACGTGGTAAGAAAGAACGCTGGAAACGTACCGTTCGGGAGCGGTACGCTTCCAGGTGGTAGGAATGAACTCTGCTGCGGTGACGGGTGGTGCGATGGTAGAAGGGCGACGTTGGTACCATCTCAAACAATTCCTCGGAGCACTCCCCATGGAACAGACGATAGAACACACAGAGAGACCCGAAGTCTCTCCGCAGTCCTAACGGTTCCAATTTGTCCGTAAGATTGGGATCATCGACTATTCGACAAGCTCGTCGCTGTAAGGAGTCAAGTGGGTTGAGCTGGTATTTTGGGGCACCTGCCCAGAGGTGAGAGCAGTACTCCACGTGGGGCCGGATTTGGGCTTTGTAAAGCGTCAATCTATGACCCGACGTGAAGTACCGCTTGTATAAGTATAATATTTGGTATAGACTATTCTAGATATACTTTTTGATGTTATAAGTTGGCCACCTTCCTTATGGTCGCCATGTTTAAGTGTGTTTGCGCAAACGCGAGTTTGCACCAGTCTCGAATCGAAAATTAGACCGAAGTTTGCGCAGTTATTTGCACACACACGTTCCATTATACTAGAGCACAGTCAAACTTGCAAAGTTATAATGTTACGTGTGTGGCGGCTATTATAGTATTAACGAGGGCCGCTAGATCTTGGTTTAAAGGAGTTCCAATGGCAGCTGTGGCGGTGTGAGAGTCTCCAACTGATTTGGTATGGACATTTTGAGTAGGCCAGCTTTACCAGGGACTAGAGCCGGTGTCGATCCTGGCTCTTAGGAGATGTAATGGCGGGTATGCGGTTAGAATAGTCTCTAACCGGTGCGTCACGAAAAAGGAGTGACATGACAGAAAATAAACGGATAGTGAAGCTGTACGGATGTTTCACGGTTGCAGAACGTAAAGGTTAGTCTTTTACATTGCTGTAGAAAACCTAACAGAGGAACCCTAAAGCTGCCAGACCTACGTGGCTGCCATATTCTCCCTATTCCAGTATGCAATGTTTTATAATTTAATTTCTAGTACACACACCTGAGTCGATAAAAGCTTGTTCGACAACCCTAACTGCATGTAATCAGAGCCAAAAAAACCTCTAAATACACGGCATACTAATGAGATGTATTATATGAGTTTACGCGGTAAAATTAAGAAATTCATCATCGACTATGTATGGATGATGTATGTGCATACATTAGTGTAATTTTGATGGATCGCCACACTTGCTCGTTATTAATTAGCTTAGTATTGTTTAATTGGCAAAGGTTTTGTCAGAATATGATTGTAAAGAGAACGATAATGTAAAAAATACCAAGTAAGGAGTTCTCGTAACCAATTAGTATGGAGTAAGAGGGTGATTTCAGTTCAAGAAGTTGAAGAGCTATTATTGTAGTGTGAAAAATGATGTTCTTCAGTCTCTGGCTACCCAATATGTAAAAGACATCTTTAGTAATGTGCTATAGTGATAGAACATGAGCACAAACTTATATAAAGTATGGAGGATATATATTTTGAGCATTGTAAGGACAGGTGTCGTTCGGTAGAGCACAGCGCATGAATGTATGACTTTTGTACTCGTGTGTATTCATAATTATAATAGCCTTCTTTAAAGGTGAAAGAAGATATAAGGAAATACCAAATTGGGCTATGGTGGACTAAGACTTAACCATGATAATCCTATGCTCTATAGTAGAATAGTTTTATTAAAGAACTAATCATACTAAGAAAAGCTGGTCGATTTTAATCAATAATAACAAAGCATTCTTCAGTGTTCAGGGAAAAAACATAAGCATAAGTAAGGGAAAATCATAAGTACCCAGTACATACGTACCGTCTGGTACATGCTCGTCGCTGAATGACAGGTATTGAAACTGACCTTGTAGCGTGCCCGTTGCTAGGCAACCAATCGATCGGTGAAACGCTGAAACTGTAAACCGTCGACAGACTAGGGAAAATGTACGGGGAGCAAATGTGTAGGTCGTAGACAGGTATATATTCGTTATTTTGTGTATGTAAATGTTTTTGGGTTAGTAATATTTAATAAAAAGAGGAATGAAAAGTAAAAAAAATAAAAATATTTCAACTTTATTTCCGAAAGAAGCTATTATTTTATATTCTATAAAAAATGGGACGTTATAACAACACTCTTTTTCCTTGCTTGAATACAACAGAATGATTTAAAATGAAATCGCCAGCTCTGAAAAACACATGTAAACGTAAGCATCGGTACGTTTTGTGTGTCAATTATCGCGGGCCCGACGTTTAGCACGTCAGTGACAATGAGGATATGCTAATCAACACGGTAACCAACGTGTTTTTGCACGCAAACTTTTTGCCATCTTTCTACAAAATGCAAATTGGTACTTTTTAAATATTTATCCTTTTGCATGCGCGTCGTTTTTTTTTCCATCCATCACATTAGATGTACAATGGCATTGTATATTTTTTCATGCCAACCATTCCTGTCCAGTCTGACATCACTCAGCGACAACGACCCAATATAATAAATTATTGAAATCATCACATCGGATTTGCAAATGTGCATTTAAAGTGCTGCGTTTTATGACTCGAATCTGAATGTGTGTAATCAAGCACATGTTGGCTCCAATGTTCAGCCAATGCCGATATAGAAAATACCATTGGTTCCAATGTTGGTCAATGTTGGGCGAGTGTTCTTAAGCCCGTTTGTTTACAACGAATGTTGTTCCGATATCGCAGATGGCTGTTGAAATTGATTTTGCAAGTGTGAATTGCTCTTAATGGTAACGGGAGGTGCAGTCTTCGAGCGCGGAGAAATTCTTAGAAATTTCTTGTTGCTCATAATCTTGTAAGAGTACTGCTTTCATTGCCATTTTCCAATTCATTCTTGTATGAAAAACACTAGAAGTTGATTTAAAAAGTATATAAAAAAGAACTTATATTTGACGTTGCTTTACCGTAATACATAGAACAGTCTAATACTAGAGTTGAATCAAATTACATTTTTTGCGGTTTCGTCGCCAATTATGTGCGTTGTAAAAACTTATGGAAAATATTTAACTATTGTCAGAGTTGGGTTGTACAATAAAACTACTGTTGGTCTCATTCGACAAGCTAATTTAGTTATTTGAGTGTAGATAAAAATATGTAGACAATAGACACTTTTCTGAAACACAAGACATCAGAATTAAATTAAAAACCCACATACATTATAAGTATTCACTAAAGTAATAAAAACGCCGTTCCGTGTGAAAACACACGTTATATTTTTCGCAAACCCCGACGGATATCTAAATGACTTGTTTACTCATAACACTTAACAATTTCACACTAATGCACTGCAAACTCGTATATAAAACATATAAAAGCACATAGAGTTTTTTTATCGTCCAAAACCTGCCGCCATTTGCGTGCATTAGTCGCCTGTCAGCCACCGCCTGATGATGTTCGCGGGTGAAGCCTCGACCTCGCTGTCAGCAACTAAAAAAAAAACTAAAATCACGAGATGAATTTGGTCGAGTTTTAGTGGAATGGGGAATGTTGCTTGTAAATTTGATTTGGGTGATACAGGTTCTCATAGTGTTTGAATTTAGAACCCTGGTAGTAAAGATAGCTTGATAGATCTTAGGGAGAAAGTGGGGAATCCTTGAAATGATCGGTGTGACTATCTTATCTATTTTGTATTATACATTTCTAAATTGGTTAAACAGAAACAATCCCCTGCCTAGTAGTGCTCGTAATATGTAAGCTAATTTAAAATGATCTGGTACAATCAATATTCTCTTGTCCTCCAGCATTAAGGTCTCAAACATTATTATCACCTATAATAGCGTTTGTAAAATTGAATTGATATTTACTATGATTACTTTTAAATAATCTTCTCTGAGGTTGCATTTATGAAAATGATATATCAAATTTAGCACAATACCTTGGCTAGGCATTCAATTGTCATTTTACCACTATTTTATAATTATAGTCAAAACAACACTCCACCTAAACGGAAAGTAGGTGTCGCCAATCGAAGTTCGTCGGCCACTTTGGCTTGCGAGACCCCGGCACACGAGCCCATACAAATCAGACATGACATAGACAATAAAAAACTATTCATGTAATTCTAAATCTGTTTTGACGGCACCACCCACTGGATTACGTGCATTAATGCATTGAATACCAATTTTGTGCGAATGTTGTAAAAAATGCATTGTGGCGTGATTCGATTCTCAGTGCGTCACCGAATAAATCTCCTCGGTTCGTGTACTCGCCGATATTTTCCCAAAAAGATGTTGTTTTTTGCCTTAATGTATTGGATATGGCTTACAGTGTGTCGTTATTGCTTCTCGCTAGCTAATGCGATTGCGAATTGATATCCTCATATGCGTCTGTGTGTGGATAATTGGAAACCATTTCGTTTAGTACACATCGTTTCTCGAAATCACGCATGTCGTATTTCTGTGTTTTATTACCACTTAGTTCCTGCTCGAATAAAAAATAGATAATTATGGTCGTCCGAAAATGATGATTTAATTTGACCATTTCGAATACGTTCTTAAATTACATTCATTAGAAATAATTACGTAATGTTGCATTACGAGTGTTTTTTATGCATTTTTGTGGAGATATTAATCATTCTCCAGGCATACTAGGCACATGCACGAGATTGAATTGATACAGGTAGTTACAAACACAATACAAAAAATAAGGAAAGTAAAAAATACGCTTATCCAGCGCCGAATTGCCCCCACTTTGCATAGAAACAGCGCTGAAAAAAAAACTAATCACGATGCAATTTTGACCAGTTTTAGAAATAAAACAAATTTTATGAATATTGCAATGGATTCATCAATATCAACGATTATTAGTCATAATTTCGAGTTGAATACACGTGCAATTATGTACGAGAACGGAGAAAACAATCGAGCAGGCGCATCGAATCGCAGCGTCACGGAGCCATCGCGCTGGGAGTCAAGTCCTTGAACGGATAAGATACTAGTCGCTAGACGTTTTGCAATTTACAAATTTTGCGGCCGCGCATTACAATGATGCGTGCGATGTGCGGGTTCATCGGTCCGATTCTATCGCCTCGATGATGATTTTTTCCACAGCCACCGCTAACACCCGGGACTTGTCCGTGATTGAAATTTTCAACGCACGAAACTCGACATCGTATTTTTGCACCGATGCAAAAAGTAGTTGCCAGAATTGTATTTGCTATTTTTATTATTTTATCACTGTCGACGTGTGTAAATATTTAGTGGATTTGCTTTGTGAAATAACTCTTCGAAAAATTCTATGGAATGTTTGGCGTCTTATAGTTAATGTAAAACCAAACATGAGAGAGAATTCGGAAAGGTTAAATATTATTATTCCATTAGTATCCGGGTGCGCGCACGATAGTTAGGTATGAGTATTCAAATAGTCATCGGAAGACGTAACAAATCAAAGTAGGTACAATCTTCAATAATAAAACCATACGCGAGATCAATTAGCCTCAACATAATGATTGCAGCAAGCCACTAATTATTTAAAAACGCTCGAACACATTAGAGCTTCTAGCATTCGCGAGGTAATAGTTTCAAATGGGCAGTGATAAAAACGTTTCTATGTAATAACATCGAAGCTGTTGCGCATTTGTACATCAAATACTTATTATAATCAAGGTTTTTTGTGCCAGAGACATGGGTTAGATTAGAAATAAGAGTCTAGACTTGGGTCATTGGCAGGGGATGATTCGTAACTTTTGGCCGGTCGTACGAGTTTGTATGAATGCATTTTTTTCATTAAACTTTTTATCTAGTTGCATGAAATCGTTTCTTTGTAGTTGTTTTTGGGCACACGTCGGCCGGCTGCCGGTGGTACAATCTAGATCATGTCGTAGATTGTCCCCCGTATTGCTGCAAAGTCACGTTTCTGGATCATTGTGTTGTTGTTCTTTTAATTTTCTAAGCCTATCGATATAATTTCTCGTTAATTATAATACTTTTTTGTTACCGCCTCACAGATATAGATACTTGGTAGCCTTGATTTTTTTCATGACACCTACGAGCCCGAGTATTTTTTAAATCATAGTTACTAAAGCATTGATTGACAGCAACAACACGCTAATCACAATGCAGATGTCCAAAACGTTATCTGATACTGGACAATGTGGGCTTTCCAAATACGCAGTGCCGATGACTGACAAATCGCACGAGCTCGCGATTCATTACAATAGAATGCGATGTTGCTCGTCTAGGTATCGTAGTATACTTGTAAACCTAGCCTTCGTCTGTATTAGGCATTGTGTTAGATTGCCATTGTTCGTGGCATCGTCGAAAAAAACAGGTACAACTTTTAGATTGCAACAGAAATATAAAATTTAATAACCACCACAATTCGAGAGTTTTACAACTGCAAAAAACAAAACAGTCGGACGTTTATGTTTTCTAAACACGTTTTGCATTATATATAAAAGGACCAGTCATACGTTTCTGGCTAATGGTTTGGGCAAAAGCGGCTCCCGTGGCATCATCAGCCATCGAACCGGTCACCAGAAGTGCTCATCCGTGTTCGCTCGACGGCGTATTTGCTGAATCAACAACGTCTACCGGTACGTAACGCGAGGGTATTTCGCGAGAGGCCTCTATTTAACCTCATTTTTTTTCGTTTACACAAGTCCTTCTTTGCAGAGGCTTTTTGCCATCGAGGCCCGGTAGGGTTACGCTTGTTGACATTACAAAGTAAATTGATTTCGCAATAAATTTGTATGAGCTCTTCAAGACTATAAGTGCGTCAAAGCAAACATAACTTCAGAAACGAACATGAAAATACTTAGTTTATTTCAAGAGGCGTGAAAGTTAAGTTTCTCTTGAGTTGGTTCATCTCGGTGCATATTTAGGACAGTCGACGGTCGAAAAAATGTTCTGTTTAAAGCCGGAGCGACCGTGAAAATTGTAAAAGCCATTGATGTCACAAGATCGCTACTAGGTAGTTTTTTAATCGCATTCCAAAAAGCGTTAAAAATAATGAACGGTACTTGTTACGTTGCGCAATAACTACAACACTTTGAAAAGCTTTTATAACGGAGTCTTTTGAAATAGTCCCTCGGCATTTTAAAGCGAGTCAATATTTCAGCAATTTGTATGCAACGCATCATATTGCGCTGAAGATTTAGCTTGAGAGCGTCTGCATTGGTTTATTATTTGTTTTATTGCATATGAAGACGTGACGCGCGTACGGAACCACTCAGGTCAGTAGTTCTGTCGTTCATTTATAGTACCAATCAATCTGCTATCTGCGATCTAGTCACTACCTGCTGGATTTTTTGGTTTTTATGCGTCTGCTGTTCGGGGTTAACAAACTTACATTCTGATTGCTCATTCATCTTACATCATTGTGGTTTGGGATAGATCGAAATTTTCTTTTTTTTCTCTGTTATCGCAATTCTTTTTAATATCATTAGTATGAAATATATATTGCATTATTCGTGTTGAATCATACCATTTTTTTCTATTAGCTCGCCCGGTCGTTTTGTGCTCGACATTCGGACGGCGACATCATTGTATCTTTTGTAGTATCTCGACATAGATTGAAGTTCAATTGCATCTCTATTGTAGCAGGTTTTTGTCTATTTGCTTTGAATAAGCCAATTGCGGACCGAGGAAGTAGACAATTTGGTTCGTTCGCAGCGCTGTCTTCGACCGCGAACGTGGAGTTGTTTGATACTATCTGTCACGCCATGTTTAAGTTGAAAATAATTAGCTTAAAGTTTTCCCAGATTATTTTCGCATTCGTTTGTGCGGAGACGAGGATGTGGACTTTTATTTTTTAACAAAGCCCAAGCAATGTCGCTGGGTATCGTGAATATCTACGTAGTAGTCAAGTAAACGTCTATTTATTACTGCATGACGTGACGTTAGTGTAACGTGACTGAAAGAAAAAGGTTGCCACAAACCATTTTTTGATTGCGTAAAAACGTAGTTCTCGTAATCAAAACGGCATTAGTTAGACTAAAGTTGATGCAGATTTGCTATGTAATAGATGTGTAACTTATTTTTAATGTATGGCTTATTTTGTCACGCATTGGTATAATGCTTCATAAATCTATGTTCACATTTATTTGGTGGAAACGAAAAATTGACTTAGGTCCGGGACTTACTTACATTATGATTAACTGTAATTTCTAAATGTCATACCTGTAACTTGTTCCTCTTCTTTTACTTTTCCAAGAATTGGTAATAGAATTGGCATAACGTGATATTAGACCTGGTAATTTTAAGCCTTACCTCTCCTTTAAAATATTTTATAGCTCAAAGTGGTAAGGATATGAAATAATATATCCTAATCATTATGCTTTACATGTGAAACTTTGCATTTTGTCACTTGTTTGTAGCTTTGGTTGAAGAAATAAACACATAAAATTTTAATTTATCTTTATGTGTATGAATACTGGTATTTACATATTGCATGTCTGGGTACACATCTAAAATCGTGGGAACAGACACGTTATAAAGATTAGTAGCATTGTTAGAGGTATTGCACTTTTTTATTAGGTACTCATCACATCTGACAAGACTGAAATGTTTTTGGCTTTCTTTTTCAAACACTCTAAATTAGATATAAGTATTGGGCTAGTTGTCCGTGGGATCAATGCAATTCCTGTACACGTCAAGTCTTCATTTCCGTGAAGAAGAAAGACTTGTTTGCGTGATGGGGTTTCACGGAATAATGTCGCAGAGAAAAGCTAGATGGATCCAAATGTAAAGCAGTCATACATATTTAGAGCGATGTCTGCTGCATGCATCCCATTTGGTAAACGTGGTAGGAGTTTATGCGTTGGTAGCGAGGTCGTTGAAACGCGATGTGTATCTCGGCTGCAGTCTAGACTAAAATATGATGTCAACCCGTGGTCTCACTAAAAATAGCCCACCTTTCCCCGTGGCACCGAGATCTTGATGCTAATTGTCAACGTTGTGTTTATTCATACGTATCGTACATACTTGACTTACCTGTTTGTCTTCCAAACCAGTTGCAAGTGGCTGCAGGCGATTAGCTATGTTACGTAACATAAATAATATGCATTTTGTTTCAAACGCCAAGGCCACTGTGTCGATGACCACCGGGGGCGGGGCACCGTAAGTCAATATCTCCTTAAGTGGCAGTCGCGAATTAATCACCGTGCATGTGTGTATGCACTTTCATTCTTATTTCAGCTGTTCCGTTACATCCATTCATTCACGAGCCAGCAGCTCGTGAAAGAATCGTTTCTATATTGGTGATTTTTTGTGGCGTGTCGTCGCTTTTATGTATCAATGATTGAGGTGCAGCAGAAGCGGGACGTTCCAACGGTGTCGCGGTATCTTGTAGTACTACGTGTAAATCTTTCGTTTATCAGCGATATTTATTGTGAGTGCGTTTGAGTTGAACATTCGTGTTTATTGTTTCGGTGTGTTCTGTGCGCATCCTTATGTTTTCGACTGGTGTAGGCGTCGCAACCCAGTTGTGTACCTCGTTGAATTAAAGTAAAATGTTTCCGAGCGAAACATGGCGTGTCCTTTTGTTGGTGTTTCCTTTAACTTTAATATGGCTCCGCTCTCGCTGTGAAACTACCAATATTTTTCGCCCACGCTGCCAAATTCTATGGTGCAACAATAAAAGGATTATTATCAGACCCAAAACACATATGGTAATAGCGACCCACGTTGTGTCTCACGAAATTTGGCTCGCTTTATGAAGGTGTTATTCATCTAGATTACTTAGGATTCGTAATAAAAGCGAGGTTCACGGACGTAAAATTGCCACGGGTTTACAAGAATCCTGCACTTTTTGCATTAAATTACTAAGAATTATACGCGACTTTGTCGGTGCGAAAATTAACATTAAAAATTTCAACGTCTCGTCAACTTTGACGGCAATAAACAAACAAATGCGGCTTTTATGTCCGCCTGTATAAATAATTGTACATCATAAATGCTCTTGACTAATTATTTTGGACATGGCTTATTAATATAACTGTAAGTGTAGTCGGAGAGTGACATTTTTCTCTTAAAAAGTAATTATGCGACCGAGTAAATTTCGGACATTGCGTAATTTTGGAGCAGGTCTTTAATTTCGTCTATTGTTTTCCGCATTGAAATAGGGACCATAAAGATTGTTCCAATGATTAATTGAAAGCATTACGCAAAAAGTTCACAGACAATTAGGGACGCTATCAAAAGTACACCATGAGTTTATTCCGTTTTTTAAGTGTTTTTTTTCCGCGCGTTTAGCACAAAAGGCTTCGGGTGGGCGAACTCTTCAAGGACTAGTTAGTTATGCTTCAGGAGGTTTTAGATACGTTTCCTAGTTGTATACTCATTTAGTCGACTCCCACTATGCCAAACTCACAATTATTTACCTGCGTCCGTGTCGAAAGTACTCGTTAAAAAAACTCTGCATTATCTAATTTGAATAATTTTATGTTCCGAGTCTAGGTATTTGTGAGATTTTTGAACCTGCAATAATAAAGTCTAGATAGTTTTTTCTGTCAAGCTCATAACTTTTTTGTGTGTGTTCGTCATGCTTGATTTACGAAGCTTTTGCCTCTCGCGGCGATTGTTTCCAATGCGTTTTTATTTTTATCTATTAGGTTTTATTCATTTTTTTACAGTAACAGAGATTAGTAATCATCAAAATATATTGTTTGCCACTAGTGTGTGGTGTTGAAATTAGCGGATTCAATTTGTCTATAGTTTTTGCAGCATCATCATTTTGTATTTTTAACATTCGTTATTCTTGTGTTTTATAATCATCGTGGAACTTAATGACTGCTGCATCATTTGTTAATTTAACACCACGCGTCGCATATATTTTGTTGATGTTTATTAATTTGTTCATATTTCCTGCGCGTTTCACGATATTTAATCGCGCTGTGTTTTGTTGTTGGCAATTTGGTTCCAAATGACTTGGCGGTTTTTGCTTGCTTAGACACAAATCTTTGTCTATTGTTGTGCTAGTGGTTATTTTAATGAGTCGCTCGCAGTTGTAATAATGAGGTTGGCTTCAATGTTGTTTATGTTGTCTGTGCTTTTGACAACTATTGATGCTATTACTTAATTATGTCTTTAAATACAAACACGTGTATAGTAATTGAAGGTGTTCGCTGTTTTGATTGAAGCATGTGCTGCGTTTGTCGTGCCACACAACCACTTCTACATCGAGAGCACGTTTTTGTGTTTGTTTGCTGATCGATCAATACATTTTTTACATGCAAATAGCACACGTTTTAGATCGCATATAAGTTTCTTTTATTTTCTTTAATGTATCAAGTTCCGGCGTGTTGTTTTATCAAATAAGAATTTATAATGTTAACGATTCTATCTCAAGAACACTGACCCATTGAGTAGCCTTCAGTTTAGTGCTTCATTAAGCACATGTGTTTTTGCTAGCCCTGTCTGTGACAGCCCTAAGTGCAGCAAGTTGTCAAGAGCGTAATCGTAAATCACAAACTAGTCTTGCGTCCATAAAGTGCTCATTTACTTGCAAGTGCGCAAGCACATGCAAATGTGTTTTTTTTTTTAATTTATGCTACTTCAGAGGGGCAAAGACATTTCGGCTGTACACTCATTGCCAGTGCTGCTATTATTATCAAAACTAAGATTTCCATCTGCTACTATAGTAGTATTAGGTTTTTTGTGTTGTATCACACGCGACCATACTTCAAGTGGATTTATCGACGCGTCGGTGTTTTAGGTGCACTCTAAATCTTTTAAAAGTTTTGTTAATGTCGAATTTTACGGTGCATGATGTTTGTGGGAATTGTAAATGTTTGCCGCTCTGGGAATTTCTCAGGAAAATATGTAACAATGGAATCGTTTGTAATGTAGAATAAAGAAAACAGGTTCTGAAATATAGCATGCTTGTTTATGTAATGTCACTTTTTTACTAAATTTTAAATATACAGTATTCATGCTATTTTTACATTGTTGTGTATTAATGATGTCAAGTTTTTATTCTAATTATTAAAATGCTGGTATCAAATTACTGAAATGTACAATGTCTTATACAATGCTATTCCTTAAAACTCAAACAGAACTCAAGACAATAGAATATAGGTTAGTTCTTTTATTATTGTTGCATTCTTAACCTCTTTTTCTATCTTTCCAGGAGAACATTGACCCATCACCATACAGCCTATCACCGATATCAGCAAAGTCGGAGAAGCTGTTACGGTCTCCGCGCAAAGCCACCAGGAAGATATCGCGGATCCCCTTCAAAGTTTTGGACGCGCCGGAGTTGCAGGACGACTTCTATCTGAACCTGGTGGACTGGTCTGCCCAGAATGTGCTCAGCGTTGGCCTCGGCAGCTGCGTTTATTTGTGGAGCGCGTGTACTAGCCAAGTAAGTGGATTATTCCTTCATCCTTCATCTTTAGAGGGTTTTTAAGATACCATTGTTATTTTGTATTCTTCTGCTGGGATTTTGAATGCAGATCAACTGAAATACTGTTAAGGATTGCAATTATTGTTGGAAATGGCCGCCCTTGTTCAGTTAACCTTCTGTTGTGACTGTTGGTGCCTGGATCCGCCTCTACTCAATTTTCAACGCGCAGCATGATCTTTGAACACGTTAGAGTGATTTGAAGATTTTTGCACATCTTACTAGACTGCAGCTTTGTATTAAATGATCAGTGATATTAAACTCCTTATATAGAATACAGTTTAGATGGACTACGACATTTTACCCCTATTCGAATAAGTCCAGTTCTTCGTTATTCGTATTTACAGGAGATTGAAAAGAATTATCCTAATGTTTGGTTCTTGTGTTCCGCAGGTAACAAGACTATGCGACTTATCGTCAGAGGGTAATGCAGTGACGTCGGTGGCGTGGAGCGAGCGCGGCCACCTGGTCGCCGTGGGCACGCAGAAGGGACACATCAGCGTGTGGGATGTAGCTGTTAATAAAGAGGTAGGTTTGATGCTTTTACATGGGCGTAAGAAGGCGTAATCAAGCAATTATGAACCTAATGGAAGGTGAGTAGTTGGAATTGTGTCGTCTGCCTCAGGAGGAAGATTTGAATTCATACATGAGAGGTGAGAATGTGAAAGAGTGGTTATTGGATCCCAGAGGATGACCGAAAGAAATGCTACAGAAGTCTTATACATCGATTTACAGGAGAATCTGTGATTATCCTGGCTGCGACCATCCTTTTAACTGTAATAAAGACTGGCAAAACCATCTCTCTCCTCCTACTTTGTCATAATGTTCACAAAATGTTACTTTTTTTGCTGATGGCTCTTTTTAAACCTAGTCTTCATTTGTTCCTCAGGTATCAAAGCTCCAAGGCCACATTGCACGTGTCGGCGCCCTGGCGTGGAACGGCGATATTCTAAGCTCTGGATCAAGAGACAGACATATTCGCCAGAGAGATACGAGAACACCACGTAAGTACCAACGTAGATCAATATTTTGTCGACAAAAATCCATCTTAGGACCTATCGTAAAGGTAAAAGTGTCCAGAAAAAAATGGAGATTTTCATAAAGATTTGCGAAAATATGTGAAGTCTACCAACATAAAATTAAGAAAGTGTAGATTTATTTCTTACTAAACCCTCTGTATGTTAAAGAAGGCTTGTACTTAGAAACGATTGTTTACCCCTTAGAGGTGATTTTTCTTCACCAAATTGTAATCTTCATACTGATCGTCTTTATACACGCAGTAAGTGGAGTTAAATTGAAAATTGTCTATGTTATTAAATAAATTATATGTATTTTTTCAGCGGTGCAGATGGCGCGAGTGCTGCAGGGGCATAGACAAGAGGTGTGCGGTCTCAAGTGGTCACCTGATGGTCAGTCTTTAGCGTCAGGAGGCAACGACAACAAACTCTTTGTCTGGTCTATGGTGAGAGCATATTCTTTTAACTATGATCGTTAAATGTGATGTATTGTTTTAGATGTGTTGTAGGGTAGTTTCCTATGTTTGTAGTAGAAACATTATAGTATAAACAAGAATAATCGTTTCTTATCTGGATGGCATTGCATAATATGACTGAATCACCTACCCTATTTGACTTTCTCAATAGGTACAATAATTATCTTCTACTAAATATAAACAATTTATTAATTATCGCGGACGAACCAAGGTTCTTTCTCCTTGATAAACACAGGCAAATAACATACGCTTGCTAATCTCGAGTTTATTTTGGACACGATAAATATGACATCGGTAACGTTCACACGAATAAACTGCACCAAAATGTTGCCTATAAAGCCTCCATGACGATATCGGGGTTAGGGCTCCCATCTAATCAAAACAATTTATTTTGCATATATGGCTGCGTCTTAACATATCAAGCCGGATAAAATCAAATTAAATTTATCTACATTTACGATCGAGACTTTAATTAATTTTATTTATGGTAACTTTTAAGGTTTTACGTAGGAGTAGAAAATCTTTGTAATATTTTTTGGCATAGTACAGAAAACAGCCATTTTGAGTATAAAATATATTTGATATAACTACACGGGTTTGTTATGTATTCGTAATTTTTTTTTTCGTTTGCCTTTACAAAAACTTAAGGAAACCTGGATAAAATCTTAAAGATTTTTTATTATCATTTCAAACTACTAAGCCAGCGTATGATCTAAATGTCTCCCAATTATGGAGGAAACCTGTTCCCAGCGATAGAAAATATTCTGAGCTCGATATTATTTATTAAATTGAGTATGGCAACCCTACTTAGGTTGTGTCCTGTGAGAATTTGACAAAACCCTCGGTATCGCACCAAACGTTCGATTTTGTGGTATCGATAAAACATCCTGTTTTTACTGTGGGAAAGATCTTTATGCGGATTTTATGTGTTGTCATTACCCCGTGTTATATTGGCCGTTTCAAAGGTATCGAGGTGTTGCCAAATTAAATGACTCAAAAGGGTTGTTTGTTTGTATAGAATTTGCGTGTATTTAATTTTGCAGGGTTATAATATTGATGTGTTAATGTGATTGCATTTTTGCTTTTGATTTTTGTTTATTTGAAAATTATGTCGATGTTGAGTGTGTATTGCTAAAAATATTACGTTTGAAATGCGGAATCTTTCCGTGCACTTCCTTAAATGTCCAAAAGAATTTTGTTTGGATGAAATATTTCAATTTTACTTAAATTACTTTACCTGATCAGTCATGCTACGTTAGGTATTGCAACAATATTTTTTTTTTATTATACTTTGTAGTCGTTTTACAATAAGCTATACAAAAATGTATTAAAATATATTTTTAATATTTACTATAAAATCAGACCTGGTAACTCATCGCGTTTTTTAATAGCCTATCCGGACTCGGTAATCTTTCCACATCTTGCGAGTTTGGTGCTCGGGTTTTATGGGACATCTTAATACTATTTTTCTGACACGATACAGTAAATACATCTGATGGTGGGTGCAGTACAGTCGAGAGAGAGATTACGTGAGATGGCCCTACAATATGCCGGTTATCGCAATTACTTCGGCGTAGATAATAATAATAAGTACACCCAACAGTCACATACATAGTCCTGACCCCACAGTAAGATCGAATCTTGTGTTTTGGGTATCAGGAACTACGAGAGACTTTTTGGTCTCACAAACACCCAGGATCTGTGCCCCTAGCCGGAACATTTTGCAGTATCGTATAGTAATTCACGTATAGTAAAGTAAACGTTTCCCGCTGCAAAATTTTAGTTCCAAATACGCTCACAATGGCGCTGTTTAAATTCCCATACAAAATTTTACTATAACTATTCTATTACGATACTGCAAAATGTTCCGGCTAGGGGCACAGATTAAGTGTGCCTAAGTAACTAATGTGTATGTCCACAGCACTCCACGTCGCCGGTGCAGACGTACTCGTCGCACGTGGCGGCGGTGAAGGCGATCGCGTGGTCGCCGCACCAGCACGGGCTGCTGGCGTCGGGCGGCGGCACGGCGGACCGCTGCATCCGCTTCTGGAACACGCTCACCTCGCAGCCCATGACCTACGTCGACACCGGTAATGTGCACATGCTATATGCATATATATATTATTTTATTTATATGGAAAATATACAATATTTTCACTTTTATAAACTAGATAACATCAACGGTCCTTCGTAAACTATCGAAACTGTTAATTCGCTACTTTACACCAATAACATTGAAAGTGGTAAATTCGATCTTTTATTATTATTGTTATTTTATGCACTTTATTTTATTCGACTGAGAAATGCTTGAATTTATAAAGTTTGTATATATTTTATTATAAATAATTATAAATCTTTATCCCTTGTGTGTGCAATAAAACAAAAATGTATTTTTTTCAGTTTCGATATTTTACGTAGGGACTTTATTGATTTATGTATTTTTCATGTAAAATACATAAATCAATAAAGTTTCCAATTATACATAGCCGTTCTGCAGTTACAGTAGATGATAAAAGTTATTAATAATTAACATGAATATTTTAATTATTAAAATAATATAAGACAAATGATTATATTGTCATAGCCTCATCTTGATATCCTCAACCTGGACTAGAATAAACACTTACTTCTCTTCTCTTTCCCCATTCTTTTTCATTTATCGAAACATTTTTACTACATAACCTATTTACTATACATACAACAATCATGTTATCTTCTTTTATAAAGCGTGATATAATCGAAATATGGATCCTTATGGATCTATCAGAATTATTGAATGTATGCTTTTACAATAACTGGGAATATAAATTTCTATTTAACGAACACATTGTATTTACCAATATTTGTTAACAAATTCTACAACTGGTATTTTTTTTGTTTTCAGGATCACAAGTATGCAATTTGGCATGGTCGAAACATTCGAGCGAGTTGGTCTCCACACATGGATATTCACAGAATCAAATATTAGTATGGAAATACCCTTCGCTGACTCAGGTAAGCTCATCAATTTTTAAATTATTATTAAGTAGCTAATTGCCCTTTGGAATTTCGCGGTAGCATCTTCTGAGAAACTTACACACCAATTTTCGTTCCATATATGACTAATTTCTGTGCAATTTTTCACGTTAAAATTGCAGCCCTTAAGGTATAATGTTTTTAAAAGATAACTTTATAACTATCTACGGGACCTGTTACAATTATATCAAGTACATTATTAATCACAATCACATTTTCTAAGATCATTTTTCTCATGCTCAAACTCCATGACACTAATAAAGATTGTAACCTGTACCTACAATATATTAACATACATTACATTACATTAAAATTTCAATAAAAAATATTTTACATATTTTGAATTTTTGTCCTCAGGTGGCGAAACTAACAGGCCACTCATACAGAGTACTGTACCTGGCTCTATCCCCGGACGGCGAAGCCATCGTAACGGGCGCGGGGGATGAAACCCTTCGCTTCTGGAACGTGTTCTCAAAGACACCCTCACACAAGGAGAACAAAAGCGTGCTCAACCTCTACACCGCGCTCAGATAAACAGTGATATAGACGCTACACGCGAGTTAAATTTAAGTGATTGTGAATATGAAGTTGAAAATCTAGTGTCGAAAGTGGTGATAAGGATTTGTATGGTATAGGGGCTACATAATGAGCTATTTGTATGTAGCATGTAATGTATAACATCGTGCTGAATACAAATTTTGATTAAAAATCATGTTGCATATGTATACTGTATCACCATATTACTCCAATAAAATGATAAATGCCATATTTCATTGCAAGTAATATGGTAATGTAACAACATCTATAACATGCAACTTTATCAATGCAAAGTTGCAATGTAACTTTGTAATGCATGCAACATGCAATTGTTACAAAGTTGTGTTGCGTGCAACAGGCTATTGTAACAATATCGTGTTGCATGTAGCATGGTACTGTAGCGGCGTTACGTTGCATGCAACATTTTGTATGAGGTGTATATTTTGTATCTGAATCCCCACCGTGAATCCGATTTACGTCTTATGAATATAATCATAGTCTGTATTACATCGTTTATGGCTAACAGTAAGCATCAAGCTTTCTAAGAGCAGTAGTATGAATTTTCGTAGTCAAAATAATTGTATCATGTTTATTAGGTTATCTATGTAAACTATTTTATAGCGATCTTATTTGGTGTAGTGTTTTGTAAATAATGACACTAGATTTTCGACTTCCCAAACGAGTGATTTCAAGGACTTTGTATCAAATTATTTATTTTCTTTAAAAGTAATTTTATATAGTTCTTTAATACTCAGTTTTACGTTCGTTTGAAGGGGTTTATTTTGGAAAAGATTGATGTCGATGGCTTGTCGTCAATGAGCATGAAACTTCAAACTTGAGAGAAATTTGGATTGTTTTATAAGTTGATGTTTTGGTGATTTATATTTTAATTTAATTGCCTTATTGCTCTAGTGGAAATGTTTAGTGGCTATAAAAATAGTGTTGGCTTCATTTCTACAGTAATTAAATACTTTGTGTGAATTTTGCTCACATTTGAAATATTTTAATTGTTTGAATGAATACTTACTACACTACTAAAATGAAGGTGTAATTTTTTCTCCCTTATATGGGAAAAAGTGCCCTATTTTTTACTAACAATTGTAACCATATTAACATGTATTTGAATAAATTATTTTAAATATAAAAGAAAAGAGAAAAAGAAGTTATAAATTGAAACCATACTAATGAAGTTAAGAGCCCATAAGATCTGCTACTAGACCAATGACGCGTACCATTAATTATATTAAAATAAATCACCAGAACACACGAGAAATCATGTTATTTCGATTATGTACACTAGTTTGTGTATTTCTGTATACATGATTGTTTATATTGTATTTAGATGTTTTAAATTAACATGTGTATATATTTTGTTTACATTATGTACAGTTGGGCGGAAATAAAAATACACAGTTGTGTATTTTTGATAACTAGTCCCGTTTAAATAATGTTTTGTTGTCAAAGTACATTACATGCTGATTTTTCTTACATTACAAATTAAACTTTCAATTTGGTTTGTAATTTTGTACTCTGCTAAATCTGATATTCGTTGTGTGAAAATTCAAAAACCTTGCGTACTTGAGAAACAATTTCATAAGTATGTGAAGTGTACAACACTACTTGAAGTCAGTGGCTTTTATGGAAATTCAAACTCTCTAAATTTTAAAAGTGATCTAGGCTCACCAGATTAATTTCAGAACCATAACCTGTAGTATGTATGTAACATTTCTATTAAATATTTTTCTTATATACAACTCGGTAATTCAGTGTGTAGAACGAGCGTGTAATCAGCGTGTAGTGTCCTTTATTTTGCTATATTGTTGTGAAATATGTATTTTTGACTGAAATTGTTTTAGACGAGATTTTGATTTTTTAACTGGTTTCTTCCAAAATGTTTCGGTCGCGCAATATTAGCATATAAAGTGTTGTGACTAACGGTTTAATTTTTTGTCTGTTTCAGCGATATCCAGATAAAATGGAGACTAAAATTATGTTTGTAAGGTGAAATCAAGTAGCAGTATAGGGTAAAAGAAAAAATGAATGAAATTTGACTTAATTGTGCCCGAATTGACAAAGATTAGTTCGATAAATAAATTACGAAGAAAGTGTACGTAATTAGGCAATGGGATATATCTTGCCACCTACTAGAGTAAATACTTAAAACAAATAAATGTATTGGAATGTATAGTTTTTTCGAAGACTTGTTAGAGATGGCTCGATGTAATCTTAAAAATGGTTATACCATTATTGATTTGAATTAATTTATCAAAATTCCTATTCAAGTAGCGAGTAAATGCAAGCATAATATATAAATTATGTATTATTTAATTAATATTTGGTTCTGAAAGCAATTTTCGAGGCATCTTTCCACAATCTTCTGTAGTACGTGCAATGTAATTAAATATTAATAAGTATAGTTGTAAAATATTCTGTGATTACAATCACTTATAACCAACGTTTAGAGCGAGACAGAGTCGCAATAAGGCGAATGTACGAGCATTCACACGCGCACAAACTATTGTATTATTTGTAAAGGTGATGTCTGCGAGATGGGTTGACGCGACAGTCTTACTTGAATTAAGTTAATGTATAAATTAGTTTTAAATTATTAATCCAAGTGGGACTAGAGAATGAAACGGTGAAGGAAAACATCGTGAGGAAACCTGCATACCATATAATAAATTCTATGGTATGAGAAATTTGCCAACCTGCAATAGGCCAGCGTGGCGGATTATGGCCTAAGCCCTCTAGAGAAGTACCATGATCAGTAGGCCATTGTGGGCTGCATAGGAAAATTCGCGTCAAACCATCGGCTGTAGACGATGCCTGGTGATTGTACCAAAAATTAAATTGCGCGTGTGATTAAATTATTTACTAATTGTTAGAACTCTGGTCGTCTATATTATATTAAACTTATTCAGCTATTAATACAAGGTATTCATGTCAAAGTAACTTGCATTGGTTGCTATGTTTATTCATAATGACTTTGAAAAAATTTAATAATATTTTTTAAATGTACTAAATGGTTTTGGGTCTAAATAATAATAGTGATGGGGTTTTTAAATCAAATATCCATATAAATATTCATGATATAAGAATTTTTTACATAAGTGAGTTAATTTAGCGCTGAAAATCAAATTTTTATTTCAGTGCAGTGGGGATTGTCATAATTGCTATATGTGGGATTAAAAGTATGCTTTTTGCTTTTAATATTAGTGGAACTCATAATGACATACGTAGCTACCAATGCAACATCGCCGACGCTTATATCCATTTAATAAGATAAATCGTCAGTTATATACGTGTAAATATATAGATAAACTTAGTAAAATTGACATGAAATGTAAAATACCCTCTCATAATCTAAGCTTTTGTAATCATGCAGTATAAACCGCAATATTATGTACGTAATTGGTATATTTTGTATAGCTACAATGAAACATTATAAATGCCTGTATGATCTCAAAGACTATATTATTAGAAGTAAATTAGTTAAGATTATGTCTTTCATCAAGTAATGCCAAAATAAATAAATATGGTGAAATAGATCATAAAAAATATTTGTGTTAATTTTCGTGGGGCCATACATTGTTGTTCCAAACTATTTTCTACTCTTTAACTGTTTTTATTTTCTATTTTTCTATAAAAATTTCTAAACGTAGCTCCTTAGTATTTTCGATCTTTAGTCTAACAAATTTATTTATGTATGAGCTGTTAGTTTATTAGAATATATGAGAGTAATATATAAAAACTGTAGAAATAGACTGAATTAGGTGTGTTAATATTTTCTAGGATTTTATTCGTTAGATATGCCTCTGGGCTTTGTAATTATTCTGTGCAATTATTCAAAATAGATTATTCAAATTAAGTTCGTATGTTTTTGATTGTATTAAAATATTTTTTTTTTGTATTAAAAAGTAACTTTTTTGCAATACCAGGCATACCTAACGAGTTGAATTTGTAACAGACGTATATTATATTTTAGAAATAAAGTGTTTGTGTGATGTATAAATTGCAGTTTTATTTTGGACTTATTTCCTTCATTTAACTTCTCAGCATGTATATTATGTAGTACAGTTATTTAAATCTTAATCTTCATTTAATCTATTATAATTTGAATACACCCAACATACCACTTCCACAAACAACGATATGTAAACTTTTCTGTTCTACAACAATTAGACTTTAAACATGTTTTTTAAACTTTAAAACTTTAAATATGTTGAACGTAACTGCCTCGGTGGCGTAGTTGTACTACGGTACGACTACAAAGCTGAGGTCTCGGGTTCGAAGCCCGGGTTGGGCAAAGTGATATTGGGTTTTTCTATTCATTATTAGCCCGGAGTCAGGAGTTTGTGCCCGATATGGCGATAGGCTCGCCCCCCATCACATCATTGGACGGAACATACCAAACAAGGCGAAATGTGGGTGCCCTAGTAACACCTCTGCCTACCCCTTCTGGGAAAAAGGCGTGAGTTTATAAATAAGCCCACGTTTTCCTGAAGGTTTAGCTGGAAATAAGCACTACTAGTGCCACCCATAGTGTATTTCCTTCTTAGGAATAATGAAATCAAATGATACACTGGTGTCTATCGAGAATATATTGCTAACGAATTGAGTATACTTTATCCTGCCCTGTTTTTGTGCTCCCTATTTCATTTTATGACATTTTCTTTAGGGATGGCAACTATATCGAATAAACATACGACATATCTTTGTGAATATGTACTATATTCGATTTTAAAAATCAACAAATTAATTCTTCTTAACATCTGGGTTACAACAATTTTGTGTCAAAATAAACCAATTTGAACGTGAAATAATACCTAAAGATGTAATAATATTAAACCAAATTCAAAACTTTGCTCCTCTGTTCTATTTTTTATACAACGACGGATAAAAATGTTTTTGATAACGATAGTTTACGGGCTGGAAAGTGTGACATGCTATTTTGTACGCAAAAGCGCACTACGCCTGAAGGATAAACGTCACTAATAATTGGGTATTCTACCCATTTTCAAAAAGTCTTTTAAGTTGTTCCTAAGATTAAGACAAACTATTTAAAAAAATATCAAATTTTTATTCGCTCGGCAAGTCCAATAAAAAACCTTTTAAAATTTAAATTTTAAATTTATGCGCGCAAATATGTGAAAACGCTAGGCGCCATGTTCCCTTAAAATGATACGTCACTCAACCAGTAAACAACCTGTGTTTGTATGAGCTCTTGGACACCGGAGGGGGTATTCTACTTACGGAATGACGTAGAATCGTTATCCATCATGGCGGCAGCCGTTTCACATATTTTTAGGACAGATAAAAAAATTGAAATTTTCAAAACGAATTATAAAATTTATTCCTTGGAAATAAAAACTCAAATTAGCATATACTTATTGCTTAATGCTCTACTATATACATTTATAGTTCTTAGATTTTTCTTTCTTATAGTAAAATACCCAATTAAGCCCGAATGAAACTGTATTGCGTAAATACAAGTAAAATTCAATAGCATAGATTTTATATTCTGAAAATTGAATTTCCTGTGTAAAACCTCAGCGTGACGGCTGTTGGTTGTGATAATTAATTTGTGCGACCTATTTATTTCAACTTTTTGAAAACATTAATTAATTTTATTCATTACGAATGCAATTGCGGTAGACTGATATGTTGGTAATTTTACTATCGAATCTGTAATGAGTAATGATAGTATTTTTATTTCCTTTTTCTTCAGTAACAGGAAGCAGACTGCTAAATAAGGAACTCCCCCAAACATCTTCAAAATGGTCTGTAGGAAGGGCCTGCATCCAGCAACTTTCTGAATTAAGTACCTAAAATTGTAGTTTAAAGCCGTATAGCCGGTGTTTCTTTACCAACTATGGAACTTAAAAAAGAAATATCTATATCTAAAGCTATTTTAATCCTCATGAAAATCCTCACGAAAATACTGAACTGTTTCTTTAATCCAAAAGACTGCCCAGCCTTTTCCGATTATCCGCCTAATCTGTTTAACATAATCGCCTGAATCTGCGTGAGATCTTCAGCTGTCTAAAGTATTTATTTTTCGTCTACATTCATAATTTCTATAAAGAATTAAATAATGGCATTGTTTTGTATAATTCTTTTTGTTCATGTTTATCTATTTTAGTATTTTTAGGCTACAGCAGGGAAACTAGCTTGTATAATATGGAGCAAGGCTGATACCGAGCTTACAGAAAAAGTGAGCGAGGTTAAACATTAATTAGATAATCTATTTCATCCTTCCGCGCCCTCAAGTGTAATGTTGTTGTTGTCAATCTTTTTGATGTGTTGTAGTCTTGAAGTTTAGGTCGTATATTTTCGAAAATACTGCAGAACAAAAAGCTCATTTTTTGATTAGCTGATAGGAGACGTGCGTTACTTAATAATATACAAGTACTTAATATTCTTTAGTAGTATCGATTCCTCTGGTTGGATTATGATAATTTCTACTTTGAAAAGAAACTCGAATTATGGTCTTCGTAAACCAAATACAGTGTAATAATAGAAGACTCCGTCTTTTTGACATTTAATTATAGTTTAAATTATTAACAGTACACACTATCAGTGTGTCAATGTAGTATTCAAGTGTGGCAAGCTCAATGATATTTGGAACCTCGCTGCTAAGACAAAAGGTAAATAAGGGTCAATATAGTTACGAACGATCGGTGGATGTAACCAATTTTTAAATGAAACATATATTTATAAATGCTTTTTTAAGCATGAATATTTATTTATTTATCCCCAAAGAGCAGGTACGACGGGCATTTTAGCTCTCGGCAACAATGATTTGTGATGACTCCAATATTTGCTCTGACTTTTTGGTAGTGACATAACATGCATCGATGGCGGCGGGTTTTCACATTGGCCTGCAAGTTGGAAATCTATAATTACTTCGGCAGCTGTCAAAACTAAAGGCTTTAGGCGTTCCTTAACCAAATCGTCCAATAAGAAGTTTATTTCTTGCTGGTTTTTGGCTATGTCGTCGAGCTCTGGTGCAAGGAGTTCGAAGATTTCTGCTAATTGCCCCATCTTCAGCAGGTGTTTTGCTTGTTCCTTGTATTCGTCGGGTGAATAAACGAGCACTCCGGCAACCATTTTATCGCACTGCCTCGGGTCAGTATTGTCAGTTCCACATATTTCCGCGATAAGGTTGCGAATCTGAAAGAAAGTGGAATATAGCTACCTACTTTTCTCTTAAGGTTTTTCAACACTGGTCTTTCTACATAGGAGGGAAAGTTAAAGAAAAAGGGCGTGAAAAAACGGGTATTGGATCTTTGGCAATTTCACTCAATCAATGAAGTATGACAACAAAACCTCAATCATGATAGTATTCTTTGAAACGGTGGTGCCACCTTAGTCGAGCTGGACCATTACTACCAACTTCCAGTTTTCCACTTTATTTAAATGATTATCTATTCCAATAAGCACCTATTTGTTTACCCAGGTATTATACATGTTTTCTTTTATATTGAATGAAATAATTTAATCTTTTAAAATTCTAAAATACTTAAGTATGCCGACTTTTTTTTGAGCTCTGTGCCAGCTGCACGACTTTAAGCTGTAATAGAGCATCACGCTACGAACTACACGGGTAAAACAGCGGGGCGGATTATGGCTGGTTTGTTAAATATTTTATGTTTCAGCCCATAGTCGCCAGTTGTTGAACACGGGCCTCTCAACAATCAAGACTTCAGTTGCAAGGGCTTAGGCCATAATTGCCCACGCTGGCGTAATGAGGGTGTTAGAGTTCCACACTTGACATGCTATAATAATGTGATAAATACATACGTCCGCGGTTGTACTTTTAGCCAAATTAATGTAAAAGTTTATTTGCTTGGCTGGGATCTGGGGATCATTCCAGGCCATTGACACATATTCATCAAACATTGCCATGTAATATCGATCGTACATCACTGGGTCTGGGCTGAAAATTCACATCTTGTTGATTATTATCATAGTTATAAGAGCTTATATGTCAATTTTTGAAATTATAATCATCTGCCCTTTAGGGCAGACTTATAAGTCTGCTGCTGAACATAAGCCTAAAAGAATTGGTTTTCGGCGACAGTTATCAGATTCCATGTCTATTTCATTTCGCTTTCTTTCCTTATTATTGCTGCGGTAATATTGAGACATTTAAAATATTGCTTCTATCAGATTCTTTACGGAAATCTTCAGGATCACGTTCAGCAGTGGACTTCTTATAGCAGAACACTAAATTTAGAAATGTTACGTATTTCGCCCACCCCTTTATACATCTGAAACTTGGTTTCAACGCTATAATATATCGTGAAGGTAGACTTTACATGCCACAGTGAAATTTAAAGACCTCCTTTTCATGTTAATAGCTTTATAAGGATACTTACTGGCAAGTGCTAGCAACGACTTCTGTGATATGGTAAATCATTCCAATCAGTAACATGTAATGCCTCCGAGGGTCGTGCAGGGCCGGTTTCCCAATAAAAGTACTGTAAAATAAATATTAACCATTAGTACAGTTACATACAAATATGACATTATGTCCTTTATCTATTTTTAAAGGCAACGGACTTACGATTTCAATTTAAATATGAGGTGTTTACGAGCGACGGATATCCTTGCTTGGAGGACAAATGCCTTAAAAAGTCCAATCGAAACCATTTGTCTCTGTATCCTTATATAAATGTACACGCCAATAAAACCACATCTCTTAAGAAATATTAAGAATCTTACGTGTGCGCCAACAGTCCATTTTCCATCCGTTCTACCAAGTTCCTTGTTCTGTAGTACGGAGGCACGACGTATGCTTGATCATGGCCTTGCTTGGGTAATGGAAGCTGATGTAGGGGCAGAGGGCTGTTAGAGCCTGGGCTGGCATGGGGGTATTTGAGAAGAGGATGTCTGACAAGCGGATGGTTGACAAGCGAGTGGCTGATAGGCGAGTGTCTCAAAGCCCCGTGGCTGACGAGCGAGTGGCTTGGGTGAGTCACGGGTAACCTGAAGCCCGGGTCGTGTGAAGTGCAGGCGTTTGCAGCCCACGCTAAGCCCAATACCAGCAGAATCTTGAACATGATGTCTGAAATATAAAGGTTTATTTAAACGCTCCGATAAAACTCAGACCCGAACCAAATATTTGCAGATTTTTTTTCAACTAAAAATTAAAGCGATTATATGAAGAATGTGATAAAACACATGATTTTTTGGGTTGTTAAAACATATAAAAATAAGAAGTTCTTACCTATTAGCCTGGAATGATGGATTTGAACATTACAGGCAGTATTTATATTAAAAAAATCAAATGAGAAAAATCAATTTTCTTGACAAGCAGTGATCGTCAACAAGTGATCGGTATTTATTGTACTAAATAGATCCATATTTGCTTTTGGGTTTCATTCTTTACCGGAAGTCATGACTTATATTAGGCGTCGTGAATCTATGTAGTACCAGTCACAGACTTACGTATATATATATAATAATACTCAAACCTTAGCGATCTGTATAAATATTCCACGTACAAATTCTAACTTTGTTGTCTTAATTAATCTATATTTATTTCCTTTTTTTATTCAATAGGTCCGACAAACGAGCGAATAAGTCACCTGATTGGAAATGATCACTGCTGTCCTTGAAAATCCATGGATATGTTGTCGGACCATCAAATTGGGAGGGGAGCGGGAAGGAAAAAGGATGGAAAGGGAACTGGACATTCGGCAATTTCACTCACCATACGAAACGCGACAGCAAAGTTGTCGCTTCACGTCAGTTTCCTATGCGACAGTGGTGCCGTCCCGGATGAGCCTGCCCATTCATGCTGAATCAAGACTGACAACTGCATGGCTCTACCACTTCCAAAATAATATAGACTATAAGGTAAAATAGCTACCATTAATATCACAAGTGATAGTATTCTTTTATAAAATGAAACATAGAACATTATAAATGCTTCAGTATTTATTTAAGCAATCCTCCTCAAACACCAGACATGACTTTCATTATGCCTATCTTATCCAAAGGAGACATGTATTTGTGCTGTTTCGAATATTTGCCTGGTTTGTAAGAGTACGGTAAAATTGGCACAAGTTTTGGTGGACCATGGCAGGTCTTGTCACCGTCCAGTGCTAAAATAACTTCAACAGCAGTCAAAACAAGAGGTTTCAAGCGTTTCTTCGTACTCAAATCTAGCAAATAAGACATTTCCTGTTGGTTGGCGGCTACATCTTCAAATTCAGTCGAGACTTCGTCGAACAGTTTTGCCAGATCTCCAAGTTTAAGCAGGAGTTTCGCTTGTTTCTTGTGGTCAATTGATCCCCAGCTGAGTACATCGTTGACGACAGCATTGCATTCGGCCGGATCATCATAATCATTCCCACACAGATCGAAGATAACGTCTCGTACCTGTAAGTAAAAATCAGTTGTAGAAAATGCCTATTTGTTGTGTTTTTTACAAAATATATTTTAATAAGGAAGTTCGGAATCTGATATTCAATCTGAAGGTATCAATGCCCCACTAGTCACGGAGAGTGATTATTTGTCGGGTAGCTATGAAAAAGTTATTTACCGAGCTTTTCGTCATTAGGATATTCCTGCCCAATACAGGTGTATCTATCTATCTATATCAGCCCATATACGTCCCACTGGGCACGGGCCTGTGTAGCTATAAGGTACCTAGTAATATAATAATATCTATGTGGAAATTTGCATCATTATAAAAAGGTTATTCACTAACAATTTTGCAATTTAATTTATTAATGATTTAAGTAAATAAGTGGTTTGGAAGCGTATCATGATTGTATTTCGACCATAAAACCTATATTAAGTAAGTGTATACATACGCCTGCGGTTTTTTCCTTGGCATCAGAAATCAGTGCATTAATTTTGGCGGCGGCAATATTTGGATCATTCAAAGCTGTTGATAAATATTCTTCTATCAGCGTCATGTAGTCTTCTTCGTATTTCTCTGCGTCTGGGCTGTAAATGTAGATTTTGTTGCCACATATCATAGACTATCTACTCTATACTCTTTTTTTAATATCAAATTACGTGTTATGTTTGCGTAACGTTGCGTGTTTTACACCTTCGTGGTCACTAGCATCCCCTGAACAGAGGGGTCCACTAATTTCTATCTCAGCAGTAGTACCAGTCTATAGAAATGTTTGCAGGCTTACGTATTTCTTACTTTTGATATTTCGGGCTCCTTAAAGTAAGGCGTGAAGAAACAGTTTAACAGTCTAGTATGATTAAGTAGAATAGTCTGCTGCCTGAGCAAACTCTATCTAAATACACCGATTTGCCATCAAAAGCAGTGAAACTACATTACAAATAAAAGTCTAATAGTTAGGCTTTATGACATTAATTAGAATTTCTAGCTTCATAAAGTTACTTACTGGCATGTATCAGAAATGACATCAATAATATGGTACACCACCCCCAACAATGCGAGGTAATGACGACGAGGATCTTTTAGCGGCGGCTTGCTGTGGAAACTACTGTGGAATAGAAATTAATAATAACATCAGAAAAGCATGGAGGTGTAGAATCAAAGATACATATCTTCAACTGGCTGTGCATTAACTCCCTGGGATTTTAATTATGTCACCTTGCTTCAAAATGAGAAGAATTGCTTCAAGAAGGTAAAAAGTAAGGAATGTGGCAATTGCTGGGCTCCGGCAATCTCGATCATTGAATGAAAAAGCTGTTACTTTAGTATGGTTTGCTGTGGATATATTAGCGGTTGTCATTGCTGTCAATGAATTATAGCAAAACTCAAAATAAATGGTTTTCAGATCCAAGCTTTTGTTTCGCGAGACATCACTCAAAAACAACTTATTATAGTTAGGTATATAAAAAGGCTGCTGTTAGACCCTCAAGAATACGTTACAATTAGAGTATTATAAATGAGAATATAAAAAAGTACTTACGTATACGACATTATTAATTCCTCCATCTGTTCCACCAACTTCTCCGTTTCATAGTACCGAGGGGTTTGGGGATCATTGGGGTAATGATGCTTGGTTTGATGCAATTTATGAAGGTTTAATGGCTTCACGGCGACTGGGCTGATGACGCCATGTCTGACAGGAGATCTGAAGACAACTCGATCTTGCCAGCTAGACTTCGACCAGCAGCTTGCAGACCATGCTAAGCACAATACCAGTGATGCTTTGAACATGGCGCCTGAAGAACGAGGTTAGTGTAAGACACTCAACAAGTTTACAAAGGTGTAGAAACATTTTACAGATTCGGATGTATAATCAGTTAGAGATATTAATAAAGAAACCAAGTTGGCTTCGTTTTACAGTAATATGATAATAGTATGTGTTCAAAGAGTAATTGAATTTTCGTAAGGCATCTCACAGATGATGGAAGGAATTATAAAATATTTAGTTAACACTCGTAAGTATATGAATAAGGAAACCATGTTTTCATGCAAATTCCCAATATTGAATAAACAAATAAATATAAACATATACCAGGTTTTTATATGCGAAACACTTACCCGATTTGCCTCGAATGATGGTGTTGAAAAATTCGCCTATATTTATATAAAATTTCTTCAATTAAGCAATGTTTTCTTTAAACAAGCAGCGTTAACATCTAGGCGTAACAAATCAAAATTAATAGTAGTATTACTTCAGTTTAATTGGTACCATTTATTTTATATTTTTGTTGAGGGTTTACTTCAATAATAATATTTTTCGAGGACCTTAATGCTCTATATGGTTTTTAGTTTTATGGTTTTCATAGAGTCTTGTATTATTTTGTAGAAGCTATAGTATCAATCAGACTGCCTCGGTGGCGTAGTTGTATTACGGTACGGTTACAAAGCTAAGGTCTCGGGTTCGAGTCCCGGGTCGGGCAAAGTGATATTGGATTTTTCTATTCATTATCAGCCCGGAGTTAGGAATTTGTGCCCGATATGGCAATAGGCTCGCTTCCTATCACATCATGAGACGGAACATACAAGGCGAAATGTGGGTGCCCTGGTGGCGCCTTTGCCTACCCCTTCGTGGATAAAGGCTTGAGTTTTTGTATGTTACATACATCAATAAGTATCAATAAGTCAGCTCAATCGAAGTGGTAAAACTGTCTCTTAACGACGTGAAGCAGCAGCATTACGGTTATCTTTCATTGGGTGAGTGAGAATACCAAAACTCTATGGCAGGTATTCATATCCGCCTGGTTAGCGACCATAGTCCACGATGACGAAGAACCATTGACGGTGAACTGCAGCTCGATGCTGTTTCTGGACTACATTGTATATACGGTCACTGTCACCTGTAGAGTGACCGCCGTACCAGCGCGGCATATGAAAAGGTCGCCGATACCTTGTTGTGGTTCGCTTTTCAATAATGCGCGTATACCACCGCCAACAAAATTGGCTTTAAAAACCACCTAATATTGCACCAGACATCAAAAGAGCAATACCCAACACATTATCTCTCTCCCTTCAGCCGGATGTCCACTGCTGGATATAGGCAAGAACGCAGAAGAAGAAGATCGGTTAGGGGCAGCCTGAATCCAGCTTTACTGCAATCTTAGCTAATACATTACTTTTGATATTTTGACAGCCTCCGTGGCGCAGTTGGTCAGACGCCGCCTGTGAAACGAGAGGCCGCGGGTTCGATCCCGCACCGAAACAAATGTTTGTGTGATCCACAGGTACATATTTGTTTCGGGTCTGGGTGTTTGTGAGACCGAAAAGTCTCTTGTGATTTCTGATACCCACGACACAAGACTCGATCTTAGTGTGGGGTCAGGACTATGTATGTGACTGTTGGGTGTATTTATTTGTTAAATACGCCTGTTTAGTCACCATGAGCAAATGGATCGGCATCGTGATCAAATTAGTTTAAAAAAAAGTTTTGTTTTCTCCTCTTACAATTCGTTAATATGTTTAAATGGAAGGTTAGAAACAAGAGTTATAAATATTTATATAATATTTATTTTATTAATAGTTCGACTGTTACCAAACCCCTGCAATTTCTTGGTCCATTTCTTTATAGTTTATATTATTGTGATACGAGTGTGTTTACGGCAATTTAATATTTCTATTACTGCTGAATATGTTTTATTCGTCATGCATAATTTACACAAGAGTTTGTTATAAATAATTTTATGATGTTTCACGGTGGCTCAATGTCGTCCTAGGATCGTTTTGGTGTTGAGTTTTGATTCTAAGATTCGTTGAACTTAGGACTAAATTCTGGAAATCATGGCTTGAACAAGAAGGTTTCAATTCCTGACGTTGGTAAGAAATAAACTTTTTTTAGGAATTCATAAAGAAATGTTTATTAAAAAGTAAAATATTATTGTTTATAAAATGAGAATAAAAAAAGGCATTTTTTAAATAAAAGTACAAATATATTCACTTCAATCTAACATCCCCACATAATGTTTGATCGATTTTGATTCTGTCCGCGGCAGCTGCGATAAGATCTTTAAGGTCGTCCATATGATTGATCAAGTAAGCTACTTCTTTATAACCATTTGCCACTGGGATCAGCTGTGCGTCTAAAAGCTGTTCAGCCATATCACCTCCTTTAAGGAGGACGTGAGCCGAGTGCTGGTACCTCTGAGGATCTCCTTCCACTATTTGGTCTACGATTTGGTCGCAGATTGGATACCTCATCGTCTTAGGGCACATTGTGTCTATGAGTGTTCGTATCTGAAAAATAAATATGTATTTTCATTTCATTTTTCGTTATATATGTCGTAATCCTATTGCTATTTCGAGCCTGAACAACGCGAATAATGCATGAATGGATGGATATATTATAACTGTGTAGTTGTGTACATACTGCAAGATAATTTGTATATAATAATTATTATATATATATTTCTACCCTAATGCTAATCCTATCGAGATATATTAAATTGAAGATAAATAAAGTCTTTCAAGTTAAAAATGTTTGTCAAGTGGATAATCCAACACGATCATTGAATTTAGGACCACAAGATTCAAATATTAATTACCATTTCTATTTGGTCATCAAAAATCTTCAGCTTCTGTTCTACAGAATTGATGACGTACTGAACTTCTGTTAGTCCTTTAGCGATGCTGCTTGGCAACAAGTCGATGTAAACTTCTTCGTAAACAGCTCTGAAAAAAGAAAATTTTAACGTTAAGTAACCAAACTACGAGTATAATTTGTTCATTGGCATTTGTAGTAAGAAAAGATCCTGAAATTGAGTGGTGATAGTTTGGATAGTTCATAGAAACTAAAGATATTATTTAGTGCAACGCATTCGGGGCCTATGTCCAACAGTAGACTGCTTTCGGCTGGTAATTATGGTAAAATTTTAAAGAATGTTTGTCCAGCCCATATATCTTCCACAGCTGGGCACGGGCTGCCTCTACTATCGACAAATTGATTAAGAGTGCTCTACTATAGTCCAACAGGCTGGCCTAGTGCTGATTGGCGATTGGACAAGAATATTTGTGGTTGGATATATACAATACTAATGTAATACAAATACAACTTACGAGCAATTCCAAGCCAAGGCATAGCCCACCTCTATAAAATGGTTCACCATAACAGCATAATGTCTTCTTGGATCTGTGATGTCGGGAACTTCTTGTTTCATCGATCTGAAATAAGCTAGCTTTACTACTAGTTTTTTTTATCTAGTCAATATTCTATAAGGTCGTGTCCTAGATCGACCCAATTCTGGTCATTTTCAAAATTAAGTTTTGGCTCGACTTTTTCAAAACATATGAAGTGTTTAAATTACGGTAGGATATTCATTTATTTCGGATATCGACCACTGCACATAATAGAGTTAAACCTGTGTTACTGACACACACAAGTATGTCGCGTTTCAGTTTCGGGTTCTACTTGTGAATTTATGGATTAAAAATAAAATCTCCATTGCATTTAGTGACTATTTGAATCTAACACTACGCTTTTTCATTCAAGAGTTTAAAATCACCGAAACGTTTTGAGACACTAGCAATGTTGACACATAAATTACACACGACAGCCTCCGCGGCGCAGTTGGTTGGACACCGGCTGTGAAACGAAATGCCGCGGGTTCGATCCCCGCACGAATCAAATGTTTGTGTGAAAGACAAGTATTTGTTTCGGGTATGGGTATTTGTGAGACCGTAAAGTCCCTCGTAGTTCCTGATACCCACGACACAAGACTCGATCTTAATGTGCGGTCAGGATTTTGTATGTGACTGTTGGGTGTATTTATTTATAAATGACTCATAAACATAATTGTATTACAAACTTACAATATCATATCTCGTAGTAGCTTCTCGGCATCTTGGATCAATTGTACCGCAGCAGAGTACTCGGTATTTCTAGTCTCTGCATTCACGAAAACCAGGAGTGTCAATAATACGAGTCCAGGCATCATTATTGCTTGAAAACGGGTCGAATTTTTAACTTATTTCGTCTTAGTAGTACCTACACTTCTGGCTTGTTATGATGAAATTTCTGATAAGTTGATGCGACTGTTGCAAGACTTGTCCGTTAATTTTGACCTGCTTCTGTTGAAATATAGTGACGTAATAACAGTTATGTAGTACACCAATTTTTTATATTTTTTTTATTGCAAAGAATACGAGACGAGCCTGCCATTCGCCTGATGGTAAGCGATACGACCGCTCATGGATAGTAGCAAAACCAAACAACACCATGAGTTACAAGGCAATGCTTGGCATTCCACTGCGCTCGCCATCCTGAGACATAAGATGTTAAGTCTCGATATGTCCAGTAGTTACTCTGGCTACAATGTCCTTCAAACCGGAACACAACAGTGCATTTACACTGCTGTTTGGTGGGAGAAATAGACATTGCGGTGGTACCTACCCAGGCGGCCTCTCACATATGAGAGACCTTCCACCAGTTTATCCTGAAGTCACACACGTAAGCGCTGCTACATAAAAACCCTATGATTTTAGGTAAAATTATAGAAATAAAATACACTACTCACAAAAATTAAAGGATATTTTTTTTGATCAATTTTTTTTGGTGTTTTTTGAGAGTCTGTATCTTGGAGAAAATTGATTGTTAAGAAATTTGGAAACTAAAACTTGGAAGCTTGAAATGTCTATTTTGCAGATCTGTGCTCTATTTCTTGATTCCTCGCTAAGTTGATAAGCAATCGTAAGAAAACCAACGAGAAAAAAAAAAAACCAATAATTTTGTAGATTTCAAAATCGTGTATTTACATGGGTAGTATTTTTTGGTGACATCATTATAAAATTCCCGTAGATAATTTAATTGCCTTTAATTTGATATACCAGAAACTTCCGTGACATGATTTGGAGCTGACTTATGGTAAATTAAAGTAAAAATGGCCTATCACACTTTGACATTGGATTACTCCATTAATATCAATCATGGGGAAAACAAAATCAGAATTGTAGTAACTTCAAAACATGTTCTATAAGATGGTATTAAAGTCTTATGATAATGAATAGTATTTCTAAGTAAAATTGTTGACTGAAAAAAAGGTAAAAAAACGGTTATTTATGGATATTCGGAAAACACTGCATATCTTTGGATAAAAGAAACAAACCAAGGATATCGTCGGTAACTTTTCAACCTTAAAGTATTCTAAAGACCCTCTGAAAATTTCAAACTGCTCCGATTTGATTATCTTAGTGTTCAGAAGGTTTGAACTTACTGTATTCGTCAAAATTGTCGTAATAAGCATTTTTCGTGTGTGATCGATTTTTGTCACTTCAGAATGCTTTTTTTGGTGATTATCCATATTCTTTTAATCAAATAATTTTTTCTAACGTTTTCGCTACTCTCCGCAATTGTAAAAAAAATACTGGCACTGTTTTACTATAAATCCGACCACGCAACCTCCCCGTAGTACGCTTTGGATAACGCTAATGCCGGCGGTAAAACAGTGCCAGTCTTTTTTTTACAATTGCGGAGAATAGTGAAAACGTTAGAAAAAAGGATTTGATTAAAAGAATATGGATAATCCCTAAAAAAAATATTCTCAAGTTACAAAACCATTAGCATGCGAAAAATGCTCATTACGACGACTTTCCTGAATACAGTAAGTTTAAACCTTCCGAACACTAAGATAATCAAATCGGAGCAGTTTGAAATTTTCAGAGTGTCTTTAGAATACTTTAAGGTTGAAAAGTTACCGACAATATCTTTGGTTTGTTTCTTTTATCCAAAGATATGCAGTGTTTTCCGAATATCCATAAATAACCGTTTTTTTACCTTTTTTTCAGTCAACAATTTTACTTAGAAATACTATTCATTATCATAAGACTTTAATACCATCTTATAGAACATGTTTTGAAGTTACTAAAATTCTGATTTTGTTTTCCCCATGATTGATATTCATGGAGTAATCCAATGTCAAAGTGTGATAGGCCATTTTTACTTTAATTTACCATAAGTCAGCTCCAAATCATGTCACGGAGATTTCTGGTATATCAAATTAAAGGCAACTAAATTATCTACGGGAATTTTATAATGATGTCACCAAAAAAATACTACCCATGTAAATGCACGGTTTTGAAATCCAGAAAAAATTTGGATTTTTTTTCTCGTTGGTTTTCTTACGATTGCTTATCAACTTAGCGAGGAATCAAGAAATAGAGCACAGATCTGCAAAATAGACATTTCAAGCTTCCAAGTTTTAGTTTCCGAATTTCTTAACAATCAATTTTCTCCAAGATACAGACTCTCAAAAAACACCAAAAAAAATTGATTAAAAAAAATATCCTTTAATTTTTGTGCGTAGTATATATTTGTTATATGAAATATGTTAAGAATATGATATTATTACAAAAATAAGAGCAAAATATACTGGTTTCTTAGATTTACGCGAATGTTACACATTGAAATAAAACGAATTTTTACGGATTTTATCGCGATTTGGTTTAATTTTTACATTTTTAACTTCCCGACGTTTCGATTGCTTTGCAGCTTTCGTGGTCACGGGGCGGACTGAGGTAATAGTCATCCGCTCAGTGACTGTTACAATTAAACTACCCTTAATTTCTAATTATATATATATTTTTTAAAATTATTTTTTTAATTTAATATTTACCACAGGTGGACGGACGACCTGGTTAAGGTTGTAGGAAGTCGCTGGATGCAGGCCGCTTCCAACAGATCGATGTGGAGTTCCTTGGAGGCCTATGTTCAGCAGTTGACTTCCTGTGGCTGAATAGATAAATAGATAGATAGAATTAACCAAACAAGAGTATATCCACTTACCATTACATTCTGTTCCTAATGTTCTTTCAGTAAGTCATCGCGTTAATATATACACATGTATTCATTCAGATATCATTCACAATCAGTCATAGTAAATAATACACGTCACAAGTAATTATGTATACGTGCTAATTACATATTATCAGATAATCATATAAGATGTTCAGGCAACCTCCGTGGCGCAGTTGGTTAGAACGCCGCCTGTGAAACGAGAGGCCGCGGGTTCGATCCCCGCACCAGATCAAATATTTGTGTGAACCACAGGTATTTGTTTCGGGTCTGGGTGTTTGTGAGATCGAAAAGTCTCTCGTAGTTCCTGATACCCACGACACAAGACTCGATCTTAGTGTGGGGTCAGGACTCAGGACTATGTATGTGATTGTTGGGTTTATTTATTAATTTATGTTAGTTCTATTTCAGTATTTAAGTTGCCTCGTTAGCGTATTTGTACTACGGTATGGTTACAAAGCTGAGGTCTCGGGTTCGAATCCCGAGGCGGGCAATGTGATATTGGATTTTTCTATACATTATCAGCCCAGAGTCAGGAATTTGCGCCCGATATGGCGATAGGCTCGCCCGCTATCACATCGTGGGTCGGAACATACAAGGCGAAATTTGGGTGTCCTAACGGCCCCTCTGCCCACCCCTACAGGAATAAAAGCGTGAGTTTATGTATGCAGTACTTAAGCTATATATTTATTTTGGTAAAGAGGACGGATCATTTAAATTACTTTTTTATACTCGGCGTACCTATTCAATAGGTAAGTAGCAGTGGCGTAGGTTGATTTTTTTCAAAAGGAAGCCAAAGTCGCGTAATTTGATTAAATTAAAATTTGTTTGATCTCGTATAAAAGGCAGCTGATTGGACTTTTGGTCGTTGGTTAATTTAAAGTACTGTATCAAAACATAGTCAGAGCATCCTGGGTACTTTAAAATCGAGAGTATGATTGAGATACTATTCTTATTTTTGACAACAGTTCATTGGGTGCCAGAAGATCGTGACAATCTGTAGTGAAACCTTTTTCATTTTCTATTGTTATTTGTCAATTTTACAACTTGATGTGACGATGCCTGATTAATAAATAGTAAATATAAATACACCCAACAGTCACATACATAGTCCTGATTCCACATTAAGATCGAGTCTTGTGTCGTGGGTATCAGAAGCTACGGAGAGACTTTTCGGTCTCACAAACACCCAGACCCGAAACAAATACCTGTGGATCACACAAATATTTGTCTCGGTGCGGGGATCGAACCCGCGGCCTCTCGTTTCACAGCCGGCGTCTAACCAACTGCGCCACGGAGGCTCCCGATGATTATGTGAGTTATTCCAATTTTGTTTAAGAAGGTGTAGTACCAGACCTTGGTTTTAAGGATTTTCTTATAAATAACTATGACTACTTAAAACTTCTAATTGGGAAATTTGAATTTCTAATTTTATTAATGATTAAAATTACAACATTTCTTACTTCAAACATCTTTATTGCGCTTATTTTGTTTCAAGGTTACAGATCCCACATAAGATATGACACTAGTTTAATAGCAGGCTGAAGTTCATCCACGTTTGCGATTAAGTATTCAATTACTCTGTATTCTTTAGCAACGGTGACCCAATCCTGTTTAAGTAGTATAGTGGCAACTTGGCCACAATAAATCAGGCATTCAGATGCAAATTCGTGTTCGTCAGGGTCGTTCAAAACCATCTGGTGTACAAGTTGGTCACACTCTTCTTTCGGCTGTCCGTCAGTGCATTGAGCGTCGATGAGTTTTTGTATCTGGAAAGGAGTAATACACAACTTACACTTAATCCAAGACTAAAAGTAATATGCTTAATTTAAATGCTTAATGCTTCGGCTTAAGCACAAGTATTTTGAAGTTAAATTGATCTTGCAGTGCAGAATATGGTATCATTACAGTCTATCAAGTATGTCCTAAGATACAAGATACTGTCCTTTTGAGTTATTATACATACAGATATTTATATTTTACCCGTAGGAAGCATAGTTAGTAGTCTGTGACGAGAAACATCTGGCTACTGAGCTGCGTAATGTCAAGTAAGTACTGCGAACAAGTTTCTAATTCCACGTCGCCGACACAAAGATAAAAATAATAATAGCAATAAAATCTGAAAATAGTTTTATTTTAATGTAGAAACGGATATTACAATTTTTTATTTATTTTATTAATTTCTAAATGTTATTAATTTACTATTTAGGCTGTACGAAGAACGCCGAGACAGCTAGTAAATGATGTATATATTTACAAATAAATATTTAGCATAAGATATCTCCATATCTTTGTTTATTGAAACAAATAATGTATTAACAATAATAAAAAATACCACCTTCAAGAACTTTTTGTTAAAGATGAAAGAAAGAAAGAAAGAAAGGTATATTAAAGATATTATGTTAAAGATCGACAGGTTATTGACGCCGGCAGACAATCCACTTTTGATATAAATAATTATTATAAATATACATACGTGCTTTCTGAAGCTTGCCGTTTCTTCAATATATGCCAATGCATCATAAACGCCATAAGTCACGTCGGAATATCCTTTCGCAATGTCTCCCGGTAAAGATTCCATGTAAATCTCTTTGAAAGTCTGAGGATCTCTCAAATTCTTCTTACTTTTTTCATGTCATATGAAAATAATTAGTAAATATTTTAATACAGAGGAAAACAGCGTTTGGAAATCCATAAAACGTAACGTTAAAAATATATCTTTTATGCTAGTATCAGAATTTTCAAAGAACCAGAACCATCAAAAGTGTCCGGATGCCAAGGAAACATCTTTTGATAGTTGCCTTGACAACATGTATAAAATTCAGCTTTTATACTATATAGCTGGCAAAACGATTTATTACGGTATCTTCAAACTTTAAATTAATGTAATGTAATGCTGTCGTAAAAAGTAGGGGAGTCCAGAGACGAAAGTAACGCGGGACGAAAGGAAACCGTAGCCTTAGCACGAAAAACTATCGAATGCGTAATGTAAACGAATCGAGGGCTCGATACGATAACCAGAGTACGACGGTAGTCCGTAGCACGAAGCACATTCCGTCGTTTATATAATTCAAGTTTTGTTTACGTTACTTCTCGATTACGATACGAAAGTAAGATAAAATCATTCGTGCTCGCAAAATTAGTTCCTTTTACGCACGATAGAGGCGCTGAAGAAATCTCATACAAAATTTCTCGATTAGCTGTATGAAAACATGATGTTAATTGATACTCGAAAGACAATTTATCATGTATCAATGTATCATGAGCAATAATTATTGTTTAGTAATCTAATAAGGTCTGGGAGATATTACAAGAAAATTGAAAATTGTTACACTCGTCTTTGGGCTCTCCTACACCACGAATAAGAAGTTGGTGCATAATAAGCGCCATTAACAGCCTCTGTGGCGCAGTTGGTTAGACGCCGGCTGTTAAACGAGAGGCCGCGGGTTCGATCCCCGCACCGAAACAAATATTTGTGTGAACCACAGGTATTTGTTTCGGGTCTGGGTGTTTGTGAGACCAAAAAGTCTCTCGTAGTTCCTGATACCCACGACACAAGACTCGATCTTAGTGTGCGGTCAGGACTATGTATGTGACTGTTGGGTGTATTTATTTATTTTATTTATTTATTTATTTACACGGGGATAGTTTCTCGCGGCGAGAATCGTATGCCATTACCGCGTGACTTAACCGCCATGCATTATCGTGTTTTGACCAATGTTTACACGATGCAACTTTTTTATATCCTTACGATAATCGTATCTTCGAGGCGAGAAACTGTCCGTGTAAATGAGGCTTGAGTTGTGAAATAAAACAAAACATACGCACTCGGGGTCATCAGATATTATCCAAGAAACAGTTATAATGTGGTGCATCATGACAGAGTAATGCCTTCGTGGGTCTGTGAGATCCGGAGATGTTTTCTTGTACAGAGATCTACAAACAAATATATTTTAAATTAGCCGCCAAAGTAACTCAACGGGTCTGTGGCCCTAGCCGGAATATTTTGAAGTTTCGTATAGTAATACTCGTATAGTATCGTAAACGTTTCCCGCTGTCATATTTTAGTTCCAAATACGCTCACAATGGCGCTGTTTAAATTCCCATACAAAATTTTACTATTCTATTACGATACTGCAAAATCTTCCGGCTAAGGACAATGGTGGCATTCTGTTCAGTCCACATACGCGATGGCTTTCACTTGCCAGTCGATACGACGACCACTTATCGACAGTAGCAAAACCAAACAACACCATGAGTTACAAAGCAATGCCTGGCATTTTACTGCGCTCGCCAATAAAACTTAAGTATGACGTTTAATTTACGTATTGAAATATAACGAGTACTTCAAACAAATATATTTACACTAATTGTTCATCAATTTGTGCAAACAGAGTGTCCACGGCTAGTGCATAGTCTTTGTAAGGGGGCGTCTGCTCGGCGCCCGCGAGTGCCACAATATAGAGAATTGCAAACATCATTTTATCCTGAAAAAAAGGAATAGGTACATTTAATTGAAGTATGTTGTAGCCCATTCACCCCTGAATTCATGGACTCATGTGAAATGATAGTAAATTACAGCAAGGTTATTTTGCAATGACTGCATTTTTTTTTTAAATTGAAATCAAGAGAACAATACAGATTAACGCGTGGAGGATTTTTTTTAAAACATAATGAGCCATTGATTTTCATTTCACAATATCCTAATAATGGTAAGATTATACTCAACACCTACTGTAAACACGATCTCAGGTCAGATTCAGCCGTGCGTTGTTTGCAAAAAATCTTATCGGTGTAGTTTCATTATCATAATCATTATCAGCCCGTTGCAGTCCACTGCTGGACATAGGCCTCTCCCAAGGTACGCCACAGGGCCCGGTCTGCTGCTTTACGCATCCAGTCGTTGCCGGCCCTCTTAGGCAAGTCGGTGTAATTTATGAATGTGTTTATTGCGTTCGTATGTATTGTCTAACGGCCTTATTCATAGAGAGATATATAACCTATTTTAGTTATAGAATGTTTCGTCTTCTTCGCTGAAACTGAATGCTAGAGTCATTCGAAAGGGATAAAACATCAATAACTACGAGTAGAATAGGTTTTAAATCTTTCTATGAATAATGCTGTTAGTATTTTGTTTTGTGAGTATAAGAATGACTGAATGTTAAGAAAATATATATTTTACCCATGAACTATATTCATGATTTTGAACCTACTGTAAGAATTTGAATACTTTACGAAAATTAACCCTGTATAATATAAAGTTTACAAGCAGTTCTAAAGTAAAGGCGCTAGCGTAGTGGAGCGAGACCTAACCTCTTCTTCTGAATTCTTCTCTTTTCTCTTTTCTCAATTAGGATGTTAGAAGGACATATGGGTTAGGACATATAAGTATTCAGTCTTTTTTAGTGGCATTAACACCATCAGAAATACTGCAGTCGACTTATGCAACCACTTTTGAGGAGACCGAGCGTGAGGTATGAAAATAAGATTTATTATTTTAAATAAGTATTTTAATTTGTTTCAAATAATGAATGTAACGTTTTTTACTTACCAATATTATGATTACGCAGGCAACAGCAATTCTTTAATATTTATATACATTTCTCTTTCGATAATATTCACAATTCGTTACAAGTTGTTAGGCACGCAGATATAAAATTAAAATAAAATTAATTGGTATATTAGCTTGTCATTTGACGGCGTTAGTCATAGACAGTTTTAAAACATATTTTAGTTATCGAATGTTTTGTCTTCTTAGTAGGAGGGTTGCGCAATTTCGAATTGAATTTATCATTGCAAATACTCGTAATAAAGACCTACTAAAGATTGCAGGAAGTAGTAAATACATAAATAAATACACCCAACAGTCACATATATAGTCCTGACCCCACACTAAGATCGAGTCTTGTGTCGTGGGTATCAGGAACTACGAGAGACTTTTCGGTCTCACAAACACCCAGATCCGAAACAAATACCTGTGGATCACACAAATATTTGTTTCGGTGCGGGGATCCAACCCGCGGTCTCTCGTTTCACAGCCGGAGTCTAACCAACTGCGCCACGGAGGCTGTCGCTGTAGTGCATAATATACGTTAATAATATACGCATCGAACTGTTGGAAGCGGCATCCTATTGTGGTTTTTAAATTCAGACTATAGTCTGAAGACTCCACATAGAAAATAAATCAAGGGTAATATGTACCGTTTTCTTATTTCTCAATAAAAAAGTGGAGCCCACTCCATCAAGTTAAAATAAATTTGTGACTGATCGATGTGTGTACATGGAAGATGTATTATGAGAAACACTATTTTGGGGAGGTCTGTATTAACGTAATAGAACCCAAAACGATGATTGTTAGATTTTTGTCTGTTTGTCTTTGCAGTTGTGCTCGCCAATCTCAGAAACGGCTTAACGGATTTAGATTAAATTTGGTTTGGAGGTAGCTGACTTCCTGGATTAACACATAGGTTACTATCCATAGGTTCCACAGAGGTTCCCGTGGGATGAGCAAGGAATTCAAATTTGTATACATATTTGTAACTTTTTTAAACTCGAAAGCGACGGAATGGGACAGGGGACGACAGGATTACATGCCTTGAGTCATTGCACAGAATGAGACGGGACAGAGTGGGATGTAATGGAAAGGGACGGGAAAAGCAGTAGAGGATGGCAGTCACAATGAGTTTAAGAAACATTCAATACTTCATAAGCTTTTATTGCTTTAATTTAACACCAAGTCACACTGACCAAGGCCGCCTTATTTATACGTTTATATTTCTCTATCGAGTCGAATAAAATCTACGACACTGCCAATAATACCCAATAGGTTATTCTTATTTACAAGCAAGTATTCCACTTCTTCGTATTTTTCAGCAACGGGGACCAAATTTTTGTTAAGTAGTGTTCCAGCAGCTTGACCAATAAAATTCATGATCATTGATTCGATATGATATCTGTCATCATCGCCATCGATAACTTCGGATATAACCTGGTCGCACACTTCGTATTTCTCGTCTGGAGGGCACAGAGTCTTCAAGAGCGATCGGATCTAAAAACAGGGGATTTATCTTAATAAACTGGGTGACATAGACATATTAGCGACTTTAACTGATGTGATATTGGATTTTTCTATTCATTATCAGCCCGGAGTCAGAAATTTGTGCCCGATATGGCGATAGGCTCGCCCCCTATCACATCGTGGGACGGAACATACAAGGCGAAATGTGGGTGTCCTGGTGGCGCCTCTGCCTACCCCTTCGGGGATAAAGGCGTGAGTTTATGTATGTATGTTAACTAATGACTAGCCTAATCAACGGTTTACTTGAAGATGGTGAACGAGGCGCTGAGCATCATAGATTTAAAACATACTTACTTTCCTTGTATCGTCAGTTACTGATTTAATGGCATTTGTGGTTTGGTCTATAACACTTTGCACGTTATTTAATGCATAAGCAATATTCCCTGGCAGCAATCTTATGTAAGCCTCATCATAATCAGAACTGGAAATAACATGACAACATTAAGTTCCGGTTTTTGTCAATCAACAGAGCAATGCAAGAGGAAGGTTCATATTATGTAAAATACATGCTTATTATGGTAGAAACAAACCGATAATTTCAAATTTTTAAATTTGATGTCGAAAGTATATTTTTGTGCGCTTACATTGCAAACGCCGGCTAAACCTTAGGAAATAGATCAAAAAAATGTAGTATGGAATTGTACATCTCAAAAATATCTACAAAATTGTCAAAGAAAAGTCAAGATCTCCAAAAACGGTTGCCCCGTACAAAAGTATCTGCACCCGGGCGAAGCCGGGCCGGGCCGCTAGTCTTTTATAGAATCTATTCGACTTTGCCTGCTAGTACTTCTAAGCTCAAACGAAAAAAAAACGAGTTTGATAATTAAATATTTTTTGACTTACATTGTTGTATTTACGATTTCGTTAGCCACCATTGCAATGTGGGTTACCAGGACAGCATAATGTCTTCTTGGGTCCGTGATGTCCGGAATATTGCCATCCATAGACCTACAAGCATATATTTTAAATACTCTTAAATAGATAAAATCAGTGTATTTATGCTGACCTTTTTATAGATTGGAAATAAAATGATTGAGTTTAAAAATCATGGTAATTGTTAAAAATATTTAAAATTATTTACAAAATTTGTTGTTTAAGTTGGTCTTCCGCGGCGTCGATGGCGTCGGCATATTCCGCGTAGTTATCTATAAACAAGTCTGCATGCGCGAGCGCGAACAGCGACAACACCAATATTCCACCAAACATTTTACCTGAAAAATTAGATGTTGATAGTATTTGGGACCTTACATAGCCTTTTGCCATCAAAAAGTTTATTGCCTTACTAATTATGAGATTAACTTTGAGAGACCTGGTTGTAGGGGGTAGTTATATTTGAGAACGTTGTTAGTAATCTAAAGACTTTAAATTAAACTAAAATCCAGTTTCACAAAGATACTTACTACAATGCAGGAAACTCGCGATATTGAGTAAATGATGAATAAAGTTCGAGATGAATTGGACTTTTCGAAATGTAACTCGATAATTTTGAAGACCTTAAGTAATTTTCTAAATGTTCTAAAGCGTTATAAGTAATAAATGTAGAGTTTAGTACTTACCAATGCAATGGTGCGACGAGGCAGGCAACGGTCAGTCTTTATACTCGTTTGAATTTGATTCCATTATCAATTAGTCACAACAAATTGATCAATTGCAGAGGTTGATAATTTATAGAAATAAAATATAAAACACTACCTATATATATATTAAATATTTATTACTGCTAGCGGTCCGACCCGGCTTCACCCGGGTATAGGTCAACATCAGAAACATTTATTTGCGTACTGTTTTTTATATAAGCGTGACTGCCAGCTTTAATACTTCTTTTCCCGTCCTGTTCCGGTACATCTCGTCCTGTCCCGTCTTATTCTGTTCCATGACTCAAGGCGTGAAATCCTGTCCTCTCATGACCCATTTCGTATGCCCTATATTCAATCTCATTCCTTCCCTTTGAGTTTGAAAAAGTAGCATATATACATATTTGAATTCCTTGCTCATCCCACGGAAACACTAAAATTTTCAATTAAGTACTACTTATATGAGTTAAACTAGGCTATCAGCTACCTCCGTACTAAATTCATTAAAATTGGTCCAGCTGTTTAAGCGGGAAGATTCTTTGCCAATTCCACGGGATCACTATTTATCGGGATAAAAAGAAGCCTATGTGTTAATCCAGGGTATACGCTACTTACATACACAATTTGATCAAGATTGGTCCCGTCGTTTGAGAGTAAAAAAGTACCAAACACACAAACTTTCGCTAAAAATATTTGTAGGAAGGAAGTAGGATATAGGTGCAATTTATTTAATACTTTTTTTCGTATTCAGGATCACAAAATCGATAAACGATTTTTTATTTTCGGTTGTTGTAAATTGACTGTTAACGCGGTACCAAGTTCGCCGGGACAGCTATATAATAAATTAGATAGCTAATAAAGTAAATATATTACGTATATTTCAGAAAATAAATAATAAATGAACAAATACACTCAACAGTCACATACATAGTCCTGACCCCACAATAATATCGAGTCATGTGTCGTGGGTGTAAGAAATTAGGAGAGACTTTTCGGTTTCACAAACACCCAGACCCGAAACAAATACAATAATGTGGTTCACACAAATATTTGTTTCGGTGCGAGGATCGAACCCGCGGCCTCTCGTTTCACAGGCGGCGTCTAACCAACTGTACCACGGAGACTGTCAATAATATTCAAAATACCTACTATACTGGGTATATTAAGACTGCGAACGAAAACGAAGCCAGGTGGTAGTTAGCGTAGTTACAAACACGATGCAAATAAAAATTTCGCCAAAATAGTGACAGTAATTTTTTTTAGAATTCTTTAAAAATCATCGTGTTTGTGTGGTAAATACCTAGTTTTTGCGAAATTACTAATTTAAACCCTCACGTACCATTGCGTGTTTAAAAATAAAGAAGTGTACATCATTATTTTAGGGAAACTATGTATTTAACACCCAAATACGACGATAAGTAAAAAATTTCAAAAAAAGTTGTCGACTTTTTTTGCGAAATTTTTACTTGCATTGTGTCTGAAGTCACTAATACTACCACCTGGCTTCATTTTCGGTCGCGGTCTTGATATACCCTTTATATAGCTTTTATCTTGATTGTTGCCTCTCATTGTAAAGAAGAACTGTATATTACGAGTAGAAGTGTATTTATCTTGACATCGGCAATCGCAACGCTGTCAGGAAAATTTTGTGTACTGAGTTCGTATGCGGTTCGTAATAACGGTCTTTGAAATAAAAATGTTGACACTGCTGATACATGTTTTGTAATTTGTTGTGTAGAGTGTTAAAACCATCTCAATTCACTCCATTTTCGTTATCGTTATAATTTAAATGACTTTGTACGCAGGCGCGTTTTTTGTATTCCCAGACGACATAGTTTGATTACATAAGGTTAGGTTTTGTTATCGTGTTCAAGGTATTGCTGCGATACATTGCAGTAATATTTAATCTGTGACACTACACGCCTTTTTCAACTTATGCACTCCTGGTTCGGATGCTTATAAAAATTGTGGTGCGCCTGTACCCCAAGGCTCAATTTTGTATAGGTTTCATATTCAGTTCTGTACTTCTAAGAAGTGACGAATATATTTATTCTCTATATAATGCCTCGACTGCCTCGGTGGCGTAGTTGTATTACGGTACGGTTACAAAGCTGAGGTCTCGGGTTCGAGTCCCGGGTCGGGCAAAGTGATATTGGATTTTTCTATTCATTATCAGTCCGAAGTCAGGAATTTGTGCCCGATATGGCGATAGGCTCGCCCCCTATCACATCGTGGGACGGAACATACAAGGCGAAATGTGGGTTCCCTAGTGGCACCTCTGCCTACCCCTTCGGGGATAAAGGCGTGAGTTTATGTATGTATGTATATTTATTCTATGGCTGGTCAGTAAGTGTTTAACCGCAACGGCCCTTCTTCGTATTACGGGATCTAATTTTCTATTAGGACCTATAAGACTTTTTTATCCTTTAAAAGCTTGCCCATCATTTTAAATCCTGATATTTAATTTATATTTTTAAACGTAAATATTGTTAATATAACCTAAGAAATATGAGCGAAAATAGGTAGAGTGAGTGAGTAATAACATTTTTGACAGAAATTATATCGGTACCAGGAAGACATGACGTATAGACCTAGAGCCAGTAGCCGACTTTCGTCATTTTAAAAAACGCTGAAAGTTTGTCTGCGCATGCCTCGGACACAGGCATCACACGATCAGCTATTATGAAGTTCCGATCGTGGTGGCTTTAAAAGTTATCAGCTTTTATGTGTCTGGCAAGATGACAGAACCATCAAAAGTGCCCACGAGGCACGAGCTCTCGGTCTAGTAGCGATGTGCATTGCCACAAAATGTTTTAATAGAGTGCGCTACCGGTGTATTAACAATTCAACCCGCAATGTTTTTAAGCTGTGTGATAGAGGAAGCGCAGAGGTCGCAGGCGCTCGCAGTAACGATTGTTTATACAATACAGTATGTACATATAAATAATAGTTTAAAAAATTAAAAAGAAGACATGCTTTAGCAATAGACCCAAATAAATAGTAAAAATATATATTTATTTGTTCATGAGTTTAAGATAAGAAAATGAAGTAATATGACTAACATTGAACAATGAATATAAATCATTGTGCGTCTACACAAGGTTTCACTTCAAAAATCAAGAATTTCAGCTACCAGGCTACGGTCTACGACTTGTAGGATTTTCTCGTTTATTACAATTATTACAATTGGGAAACTTGGGAATACAAGGGTTTTAAAATACAACACCCGTTACTCCATAATATTCTTTTATTGGTTTAATCTTACAAGACCGACTTACTCTGAGCAAGGCGCTAACCTTTCAACGTTGGTAATAAGCGTTACCAAATCGCTTACAACACTCCCTAAGTCATCCATCCTTGTAAGCAAGTATTGAAAGGCCTCGTATTTATTAGCAACATCAACCAAATGTCTGTTAAGTATCGACGAGGCAGTGGAGCCAGCAGCGGACAAGACCCATGATTCTTCCAAGTATCTCACATTGTCACCTCTAACTATTTCGGTTATAATCTGGTCGCATATGTCGCTGCTCTCGTCTACAGGGCACAGAGAGTTCATGACGGTCCGGAGCTGGAAATAACAGAGAATCTACCTTTATACGGGGTATATCAAGACCGCGACCGAAAACGAAGCCAGGTGGTAGTATTAGTGACTTCAGACACAATGCAAGTAAAAATTTCGCAAAAAAAAATCGACAACTTTTTTCTTGTATTTTTTTAGTTATCGTCGTATTTGGGTGATCATACATAGTTTTCCTAAAATAAACATGTATAATACCTCTTTATTTTTAAACACGAAATTGTACGTAAGGGCTTAAATTAGTATTTTCGCAAAAACTAGGTACTTACCATCCAAACACGACGATTTTTAAAAAAATCTAAAAAAAGATCTGTCACTGTTTTGGCAAAATTTTTATTTGCATCGTGTTTGTAACTACTAAAACTACCACCTGGCCTCGTTTTCGGTCACAGTCTTGATATACCCTGTATATATTCCTACTTTCATTCACATCTGCCCATGAAACAATTTTAGCAGGATTTGTTGTAAAAGTCAACATATTTCACAAGCTGAATTCCCATCGTGTGCTAACATTTAATTGCTAATTCATTTTACTCTGTTAAACCTTTGTTCTTGTGATGTTACCGTGGGTGAATTCAGCGAGAGAAATATTGCTTAATTTAATAGCGAGTGAAAAATTTAAGATATATTCTAGCCCAATCACGACATACTTACTTTCTTTGTGTCTTGATTGACCAATTCAATGGCTGTTGCGGTTTTGTCTACAATTGCTTGTACGTTAGTGAATGCATATATGATACTCTCCGGCAACATTGCAAGGTACGCATCTTTATAAGATGCACTGAAAATAATAACATTAAAACTTCAACCAGATTTTATATTTGGGAAAAGCATTTAGAATATTTTTTTCTTTTAAAGTAATAGGAAGATGTAGTGGAAAATGTCGAGTCGTATTTTATAGAATTGAATCGACTTTACCTGCCACGCCTTCTAAGCTATAACATTTGACTTACCCGCATGTATGTGATAAATAGTCAGCCACTATTGCGATGTGAGTTATCAGGAGAGCGTAATGTCTTCTTGGGTCCGTGATGTCCGGAATATTGCCATCCATAGACCTACAAGCATATATTTTAAATATGTTATATTTATAAAATAAATTTATGCTGAAACTTGTACAGAAATTTAAATTTGCTTCCATACAGATTGTAAAAACAATTTTTTCACGGTAAAAATTCTGAAAATTATATTTACAGTATTTGTTGTTTAAGTTGGTCTTCCAGGGCGTCGATGGCGTTGGCATTTTCCACGTAGGGTTCGATGAACGCGAGCGCGAACGCAAACAGCGACGGCACTAATATTACAACTAACATTTTGCCTGAAAAAAAATCAGCTGTATTAAATAAATTAACAGCCTCCGTGGTGCATAGGTTATACGCAGGCTGTGAAAAGAAAGACCGCGGGTTCGATTCCCGCATCGAGACAAATGTTTGTGAGACCGAAAAGTCTCTCATATTTTCTGTTAACCACGACACGAGACTATATTAGTGTGTGGTCAGGACTCATAAATATTTGACAGTAGTTGTGACCGAATCCGATACATAGTCTCTTCGGTCATCAAAGCACTTCTTGTAATAATTATGTGGAAGCACCTTTGAGAGCACTGATTGTATGGGTTAGGGATATTTTATACCAAGACTTGATATTCTCAGTTAAAGGAACCGAAAAATAATAACATACGTACATATATAAACTAACGCCTTTATCCCAGAAGGGGTAGGCAGAGGCGCCACCAGGTCACCCACATTTCGGCTTGTATGTTCCGTTCCATGATGTGATAGGGGGCGAGCCTATCGCCATATCGGGCACAAATTCCTGACTCTGGGCTGATAATGAATAGAAAAACCCAATATCACTTTACCCAACCCGGGATTCGAACCCCAGACCACAGCTTTGTAGTCGTACCGTAGTACAACTACGCCACCGATGCCGTCGAAAAATAAGTACTCTAATAAAATAAATCCTACATAATTGTTTAGTTTAATAACTAAACCCCGATTTAGTAAAGAAGAACTTTATTATATTTGTAATTATTCCAAAGATTGAAGTAATAAATACTACGTTTATTACTTACCAATGCAATGGTGCGACGAGGCAGGCAACATTCAACAGTGAGTTTTTATACTCGTTTGAATTTTGATTTCATTCACAATTAGTTACAACAAATTGTTAAACTTGCAGAAGTTGATAATCTTTGAAAACTACGGCTTATACAGGGTATATCAAGACCGCAACCGAAAACGAAGCCAGGTGGTAGTATTAGTGACTTCAGACACAATGCAAGTAAAAATTTTGCAAAAAAATCGACACTTTTTTTTGTAATTTTTTACTTATCGTCGTATTTGGGTGATAAATACATCATTTTTCTAAAATAAATATGTATACCTCTTTATTTTTAAAAACGCAATGGTATGTAAGGGTTTAAATTAGTATTTTCGCAAAAACTAGGTATTTACCACCCAAACACGATGATTTTTAAAAAATTCTAAAAATTTATCTGTCTCTGTTTTGGCGAAATATTTATTTGCATCGTGTTTGTAACCACTAAAACTACCACCTGGCTTCGTTTTCGGTCGCAGTCTTGACTCTTGATATACCCGGTATATTTGATGATTTTTCGCATTTCAAGTTAGATCGTGTATCCTACTCCATCGATTTGGTTTAAAACTGTAGTGAGCCGAAGACCCAGCAAAGAATAAAGATAGACCAAGGAAATAGGTCAGTAATAGTGAAGTTTCTAAACCTCTTTGGGGAAATCGAGAGTTTTGTCTTTGGTTAGAGATGAAGTTATCAAGTTTCAAGACGAACTATAGGAAATACATCCTAAAGGACGACATCTGTCTGGTGAGTCAATTAAGCAAATGATTTCTGGTTATTCGTATCTTGCTAGCTGCGAGTACTTGCATAAGTAAAAGTTAGTGGCTAAGATCAAACAGCAGTTAGACGCTCTTTAATATAGACTTGTGACTCCTGAAGTGCTATATTACCATTATGAATAGTAATAGTTATAGATATTGTGTATTTTAGACAATATTGTGTACGCCGATCATGGGAATATTCATTTTTTTATTATTATTTTTCTCATTAGTATTTAAGGGACTTTTACAGTTAATAGAAAATACATGGCAGTCCCATCGTACCTTATAAATAAATATCTACACAACAAATTAAGAGAATTAATATTAAACAAGCAAAACACAAATCTAACATTTCTCAACAACCAATTAAACTAAAACAAATTAAAATACTAAAGAAAACAAAAAGATAATATCGTAAAAATTTTAATCGTTACATTATAAACTTAAAATATTCATTTGAATAATGACATTTATAATAATTAATTGAGCGATCGAATGTACCATGCTGTTGGTCTTAAATAAATAAATAAATAATGAATACCCAATATGTTGCTCGCGTAACATGTGTCACCGAGACTGAAGAAGAATCGATAATATCAATAATTACTTAATAATGCGTGCGTGGTCTGTAATGGACCAGATGCGGCTGAACAGGTTCACGGTGGTCGCGGGTTCAAATCCAGGACACACCTCTGACTTCGGAGTCTATTGTGCATTGACAGTCAATTACCACGCACTGTAAAGATGAACGAAATTATCGTGAGGAAACCTGCATACCATAGCGATTTATAAGAATTTCTACGGTATGTAAAGTCCGCCAACCCGCACCAAGCTAGCGTGGTGGATAATATGGCCTGATAAGTTGATGCAGTTGCTATATAATTAATTATAATATTACTAGCGGCCCGTCCCAGCTTCGCCTGGGTGCATATATCTTTTGATTCCATTCCACATCAGATAGATGTTATTTTTCGTACAAACTCTTGTATACCTAAACCTTTTGAAACCTAAACTCGACGTAGCTATTCTACTGTCCCTTTTTCTTCAAACAATGACCTGTCCGCCTCAATACCCGTCCCGTCCCGTCCCGTCTGTCAAGTCACTGATCCGTCCCGTTCTTTCTCTTCATTATCCATCCGGTCTCATCCCGTGCCTTTATATTTCGTCCTATCCCATCAAATGAAATCTGTCAACTATCCCAGTCCTATACCGTCCCCCTTACTCTATTCTATCCCATCTCTCTAATAATAGTGTGCCTTACGATTTTTTGACATTAAAAACTTTTAAACCCTTTTTTCAACCCCTTTGGAGACAATATAGCCTATGACACTCAGGGATGTTATACCTTTCTAACGGTGAAAGAATTTTTAAAATCGATTTAGTAGTTCCGGAGATTATGATAATGTGTGATTTTAAATGATACTCGCAGGTGAAGAATAGGACATTGTACAAAATTGTGATAAAATGACTTTCGATCTTAAAAAGAAGTTAAGTTTAAACAAAATAAATTTCTGAACTCACGCATAAATATTTGACAACCAATTTAAATGTCAATCCTTTTTCATTAGTGACATTATTCTACATATTTAAAATAAAAAATACGACATTATCCGAATATTGTGGATATATGATGTCGATTCGAAACATTTATTTAAATACGTTCTTTAATTTGAGGGAAGAGTTTACTGTATCTACAGGATGAACATTAAATGTTTGACAGTTACAAAACCTATGAACATTTTGTATGGGAAAAACATTTTATTTTTATTTATTGGCACGTTCCACGGGAACGGGATAAAAAGCATTCTATGTCCGTCTCCTGGTTCTAAGCTATCTCCTCACCAATTTTCAGCCATATCGGTAAAGCCGTTCTTGAGTTATAAATAGTGTAACTAACACGACTTTCTTTTATATATATAGATATTTCAATGATAAAAGTGCGTGGTGGCCTGTTGGTAACGGACCAGACGCGGCTGCCTACATGTTCACGGTGGTCGCAGGTTCAAATACCAGGGCACACCTCTGACTTTTCGGAGTTATATCATTTATTTTATTTATTTATTTATAAATACTTTATTGCACACCACACAAATTATTACATACAAAAAATGTAAAGCGCATAAATATGTGTAACAATCGGCGGTCTTATCGCTGTCGGCGATTTCTTCCAGACAACCTTAAGATGGACTAAAATGAACAGAAGCACGGAAGAAATGGGTGGTCACAACATTGGAAAAAAAATAATACAAAATGTAATAGTGATAAGAAGAAAAAAAAAAGTCACCACGCACTTTAACGGTGAAGGAAAACATCGTGAGGAAACCTGCATACCGTAGCGATTTTAAAGAATTTCTACGGTATGTAAGTCCGCCAACCCGCACTAGGCCAGCGTGGTGGACTATATGGGCCTTACCACTCTCAATCGATTCTCTCGATTGTACAGTAGGCCCGTCCCCTGCAGTGGGACGTATATGGGCTGATATAGATAGATGTCAATGATGTATTTGGGGATAATTTAACAAATTATTGTTAAGAAAGAAAACTGATTTTATTAAATAAATTTTAAATTAATATGTTAACTGTTTGAACTACCTACTGTGAATATTTGTACCATAAGTTTCTTTCCTATTATTTTTAATTTCTTTCTTGTCTTTGTATTTAAATATAAAAATAAAATTTAAATTCATGTAATATAAACGTATAAATTAGTGTAAACGTGTTAATTGAATTAAAAACAATAAATAAGTCAATAAATAAAATAAATGTATTTAATGCAATGTTTTCAACATCTGGTTTAAAAAATATAATTGGTGAGAGTGAAATTAGTTATATGTAATGAATAAATCCAATTATTAGAATAATTAAAGCGTGTAATTACCGCGAACTCATAGTATTTCGCCATGAAGGCCGTCGGAATTAGATTCTAGCTCGTGTTATTCGTGGTACTAGAAATAATACATATTAGTACAACGAATATGTGAAAAGTCGGCAATTTTAAGGAAAATTAAGGACTTAGGAAAAAAAAAACGTAAGTTAAACAGGTTATATCAAGACTGCGACCTTCCGCCTGTCCTTCACGGAAATCCTACAATATCATTATACGCGACCTAGACTATCCCCGACCTAGTTTTGTGAGTATATTCTATATTTAATAAGAAAGTTAGGTAGCAAGGGAGAAATAAAGAATTGAGAAAGGAATGTTAAGATGGTTTGGGCATGTCGAGAGGATGGATAAAAGGCGAAGAACAAAACAGATACATGAGGCGAGTATGAATGGAAGAGTTGGTAGGGGTCGACCTGTCGGAGTTACCTAAACCAGATCGATGGCACCGTAGGCCAGGTTAAAAGTACCCTGAACCGACGAGAATGATGAAGCGAAAGTCAAGATCGAGCAAAGTGGAGATCCATAGTCTCTGCCTACCCCTATAGGAAACAGGCGTGACGTTTATGTATGTATGTACTCGTATGTAAGTTAGTAAGCAAGCGATGCACCTTATAATTAACCTGTAACCACAACCTTTAGAACTCACAACTTCTAAGGATTTTGAACATTACCGACCGAAATATCCACGAGGCCTTAAGTGGTAGGTGCACTTTAATTACATTTTTTAATTTTTTATGTTATTTTAGATTTAGATTTAGTCCTTTAAATGGGCCCACTAATTTTATAATTCCAATTTGTTAATTCTATTTCGTATTCCAAGATACAGGCGATACTAGTTTGGGTACCTTTGGTAATGCTATTTGTTTCGTCATGGTATTTAAATAAAGATTTTTTTTTATTACTTGTTTTTTCATTAGTAAAGTGGACGACTTATACAGATCGCTCTTCTTGTGGAATAACGCCGTCCATAAACAGAAGCAACAATATTGAAAACTTGTTATAGAAAGCACTGTGGTGCGCTCATCACCGTGAGATATTAGGTGTTCAATTATAATGACCAGTAATGCATTGACGGAATTTTAACGGTGAAGAAAAACATCGTGAGGAAACCTGCATACCGTAGCGATTTTAAAGAATCTCTACGGTATGTAAGTCCGCCAACCCGCATTAGGCCAGCGTGGTGGACTATATGGCCTAACCACTCTCAATCAATTCTCTCGATTGAAGAGTAGGCCCGTGCCCAGCAGTGGGACGTATATGGGCTGATATAGATAGATAGAGAATGCATTGAAGACAGGCAGGAACGGACAGGCAAGCGAAGTGTCGGACGCTCGCCTACAAGGTGGACGCAGGAAGTCGCTGGATGCAGGCGGCTTCCAACAGGTCGATGTGGAGATCCATGGAGGCCTATGTTCAGCAGTGGACTTCCTGCAGCTGAATGGATAGATAGATAGAATGTATTGAAAATTTATGTGGTCAGGTAAGGAGAAAAAGAAGGAATTGAGCATTGGGGATTTCAGAAACTAAATGATACATAGGCTGGAGCTGTTCTTCTAGTCTTTTTCTGTAAACATAATTCTTGGTTCTACTGCCTTGACTAGGATATACCGGGTATATCAAGACTGCGACCGAAAACGAAACCAGGTGGTAGTTTTAGTGGTTTCAGACACGCTGCAAATAAAAATTTCGCCAAAACAGTGACAGATATTTTTTTAGATTTTTTTAAAAATCATCCTGTTAGTTGATTTGTTAGTTTTTGCGAAAATACTAATTTAAACCCTTACGTACATTGCGTGTTTAAATAAAGAAGTGTACATCATTATTTTAGAAAAACTATGTGTATATCACCCAAATACGACGATAAGTAAAAAATTACAAAAAAAAATTACTTACATTGTGTCTGAAGTCACTAATACTACCACCTGGATTCGTTTTCGGTCGCAGTCTTGATATACCCTGTATAATCAAGCAAATGAAGCCGTCAAAGTTTTTTCGATTGGCGAGAAATCACATTAATCTGATACTTATTACGTTTATCAGTTTCTCAAACCAAGATAAAATGCAATAACTTCATACATTTCGTATAAACAATAGTTAGGACAGGCTATCCATAATGGATCAACCAGAGTCCTTCACGCGCCGCCGTCTGAGCCTTGGCAAATTACCATTTAAATGGAGCCTGACAGATTGCGACCCAGAATCGATTTAACAAGTAACGCCTGACATCCATTGAGATGCGGCAGACATCCGCTTATGAACATGGCGTAAACGATAGAACTAGTATCACTTAGGGATACGATTCTTGTATAGAGACAAATGTTTCAAATGTAGAAATACAGTGCAACCTCGATATAACAAATCGGAGGGGAACAAGAAAATATTCGTAATATCAAGTAATTCGTTGAACTGAGGTTTGTTATGTTGAGGTTAGATTGGTCTAAAATTCGTTATAAAGAGGTAAAAGAATAGTTTTATTCACCTCAATATTACTTTACGTTTCTGAGCCATTTTAACTTAAATCTTTAACAATAGTGACGAGCAGAGGTGTTTACATTACTTTCCATCAAAACAACAATGATTACTTTACAAACAAAAGCGTGTCGAAACATGTCGAGACATGAATCACATTATAAGATTAAGAGTTATATTATTGGTGGAAACTTTATATAAAGGTTTTGGGTTGGCAAAATTCGTTAATTAGAGGTATGAATACTTTTTTTGATAGTTGAAAATTCGTTATAAAGAGGTTGTACGCAAAGAATGTTCGCAATGTAAAGGTATATTTTATATTGACTCTTATGGACAATTCAAGGGGATTACGATGAATTTGTTAAATCGAGGAAGTCGTTATATTGAGGTACGTTATATTAAGGTTGCACTGTATTAGTTTTAGGTCTAGGGGCTTACTCTATGATCCGAAACGAAGTTTAAACGTTCGGACGTTCGACGTTCGAAATTAGTTATAAGTTTTCGAATTCTAAAAATCAACACTACAGAATAAGAACACTAAAGAATAGTCTTTACGATACTTATCATTCACTCCGAACTAAGTTTCTAGTTACGACGTACGAGGATTCGAGCATTTTGTGGTGTACCTAGGTACATTCGTAGAGTTTTGCGTGCGACATTCGAAACTATGAACTTCGTTTCGGATCATAGAGTAACCCCCTGGGTATTGTACGACCCAAAGTCTCACGTAGTTTCTGACACCTACATACAAGAGTTTTATCTAATTGGGTAAAAGGTTCCTGTCTTTCCGAAACTGGATATTCACAGGCTGGACACATAGCGGGTTCTTAACCATTATATACGGTGATTGCTATCGGGCAGATACGAATAATATTTTACTGGGGGATATTGATTATTTAATATGGTATTTATTTTAAACCACGTGTCCTTCACCACCCCACGTAAATTTGTACCAAGTTAGAAAAAAAACTGCCTGGTAGCTTCGTCAAAAATCAAGATTTTAGTTTTTTAGGCTTTTGATCAACCCGTATAGATTTAATAGTATTTTTGCCGAACAGAACCGATGTTCAGATAAGCGGTAAAAAAAACGTACCAATACGGAGTGGCCAAAAATCGTGAAAATTAAAATCACGGTTTTTGACAAAAGAAAGAAAGAAAGAGTAGTTTATTACTAGCACAGTAAATTATAATCACCAAAATTAAGAAAATAAAAAATACAAAAATAAATACTGCGCCAGCAAAGGTACCTCTCATTCAGCTAACATACAGCCGTACCACCTGAGCGGCACGGCAGCAGCGTTGATTTTCGATGAGAGGCCCAGACGAATCGCGGACGCTCAGTCGGGCTTACAATTATTGAGTACTTACAGACGTAACACCCACAAAATAATTAATAACACAAAAATAAATTACAAATTACATTTATGCGCAAAAATATAGTACTCATAACAATAACAAAAATCACCCCGTCCTTTTTTTTTCAAATTTAGTAAAATGTCACCTCGAGTAATTAATCATGTGGGTTAAATTAAATATCATATGACATTATCAATGAACAGAGAAACATGGAAATCTCTAGAGGAGGCCTTCACCTTCGATAAAGAGGTTACTCACTCAGATAGTAAATAAACGTAAAACAATAAATTTACTTTCAAATGTAGTATTAAAAGTTAAAAATAGAACACGTATTTTAATTTAGTAAGAAATATAAGGCTTTTTTATCTATTTATTTTCTGTCAATATCACCTGGTATATAAGCGAAATTCCTAATACCCATTTAGGAAGAAGCCACACTTATTATAATTAAGCGAGTCTTTATTAAGCCGATTTTACTAGTTAGGTATCGAGTCGAGCGGTCGGGCAGACAGTCCAACTTGTAACTTCAAATGGATTACGTAATTACTTACGCTTTCTGTGGATTCTATTGACTGGATTTTTGGTGGAAAAGTATTTATAGGAAATAGGTTACGGGTGAAAAATAAAAAGAATATATTTTTAAATAACTCACATGTATTGAATGCTTCACGAGGAAGTTCTGCGTCTGTTTCCTAGCACAGCACACGATGGAATAAGGATAAGAATCTGATTGCAAGCCTTTTTATATACTTGTTTATAGATAAATGTTGGGGGTACAGAAAATATAAATGATTAATTTTTGTAACATGAAATGATTTTCCAACACGCCCCCTCAAAAATTAATCTATTTTTATACTATTCATATTACATAATGTTCAATCACTATTTTATCTAAAACAGACCACATTCCTTCCAAGTGCTTCTGGGAAAAATTATATTAATAATGGTCCAACATTTGTTGCAGAGGATTAGGAAAAACCCAGAAAAACCTAATCAGACCATAAAAAAAATACACACAAATAATTATGATTTAATAAGATCATCACACAAATTAATTACAAAATAAATTTAATCATTCCAAATTCATATCACTTCGAAATTTCTGAAAGGTAACAGCTGGTAGCGGCTTGGTCAGCATATCCGCTATTTGTTCACCTGTGGGTATATAATGCAATTTTATTACATTTTTCTCAATCTGTTCTCTGGAGAAATGATATTTTATGTCGATGTGTTTAGACCTTTTATGACTACTTGGGTTGTTTGCAATACTAATACAACCATTATTGTCTTCAAATATTATTATTGGTTTATTAATACCAATTTTAATACTTATTGCTAGAGATCTAAGCCACAAAGCTTCCTTTACGGCTTCAAATAACGCCATATGCTCAGCCTCAGTTGAAGAGACTGCGACCGACGTCTGCCGCCTAGTACACCATGATATTGTACAGCAATCAAACATTCTAAATAAATACCCAGTTGTACTTTTTCGATCATTGACATCACTACCGCCCCAGTCAGAATCTACATACCCACATAAAATATTTTCATATTCACACCTTTTGTAAATGAGTTTTAAATTTATTGTGCCTTTCAAATATCTTAATATTCTTTTTAGGCACTTCCATAATTCTTTGCTATTTTTATTTGTGTATCTACTCATTATATTGACACAGGTGCTTAAATCTGGACGAGTGCACAACATGACATACATTAAACACCCAATAAGATTGCGACATGGAACATCACACTCACTTGGCATGTTTAACAATTCATAATCGAGTTTATTTTCTATAGGAGTGCTTATAGGATTGCAATTGGACATATTAAACTTCTCCAATATCGTTTTTATATATTCACTTTGATCTAAAGTTATATTATTATCATTTCTAATTATTCTAATACCAATAAATAATTTTATTTCATTCAAATCACTCATTTTAAATTTACTCATTAGATAATTTTTAAACGAATTCATTATTTGTATATTAGCACATACTAAAACCAAATCATCAACGTATAAAAGAACGTAAATATTTTTACGAATATCACCATTATCTAAAATATACATACATCTATCTACTGATGAACTTTGAAAACCTTTTTCAATGAGAGTCTGCTCAAATACTTGAAACCAACATCTAGCTGCCTGTTTTAATCCATATAAGGCTTTATTTAATTTACAGACATAATTATTACTATTAACAATACCTTCGGGAACTTTCATGTAAATTTCTTCTTTTAGACTTCCGTTTAAAAAGGCAGTTTTAACATCCATATGATGAACTAATAAATTAAATTGATTTGCAAAACAGATCATAAATCTGAAACTAGTTATACGAGCCACAGGTGCAAAAGTTTCATCGTAATCAGTAAGATATTCTTGACTAAAACCACGAGCAACTAGTCGCGCTTTGTATCTTATAGGTTTACCAAATTCATCATTTTTAATACTGAAAATCCATTTGCAATCTACAATATTTTTATCTTTAGGTTTTGGCACTAACGTCCAGGTATTATTTTCTATAAGAGAGTTCAATTCATCCTTAATCGCACTTTCCCATTGAATTTTATCATCGCGGCCTTTTATATCACTAAATGAAGTGGGTACTTTACACGTAATAGATTGAGCACATAATAGTAAATCATGATCAATTTCAGTATCGATTTCATTATAGGAAACCGGAGGTCGACCTTTAAGCCTATCACTCCTTCTTAAAGTAGAAATATTTGTGTTTTGACTACCGCTCGTCTTTAATATGTCTTTTGTATCTTTACCACATAATTTACGGATTTTACTAGGGCTGTTCACTTCATCGGATTTATTATTATCCGATTTAGAATTATTCAAGTGATGAGATTTTAATGTCACTGATTTCGATCGTAAGTCACATTCATCAGTTTTGTCCGGAGAATTTATACATTCATTCTCTTCAGACTTTTCATTAGGTCTGTTTTTCCAGAAATCAGTCTCGTCTATATCATGGCGAGGCTTTAATGACACTGATTCTGACCTTACGTCACTGCTATCAGTTTTGACATGAGAATGTACAACACCATTCTGTTCAAACCGTACCACCGGTCTAGATACCAAAAAATATTTCTCATCCACAATTACATCCCTAACATTTACATATTTCCCGCATTCTGGATTCCATACTTTATAGCCATTTGGTACATAGCCTAATAATATTCCTTTCCACGACTTTTCATCAAATTTTGTTTTACGGATTTTATCATGAACGTAAACGGTAGACCCAAAAACCTTTAAATATTTTAACTGTGGTTTTTTATCATGCCACATTTCATATGGAGTTTTAGATATAGATAAAGCTCGAGTTGGCACTATATTTATTAAATAAACTGCAGCAAGAACTGCATCACCCCAGAAAACTTTTGATAATTTAGCACCGTGTACCAAAGTGCGGGCTTTCTCGGTAACCGTCCTGACCATGCGCTCTGATACACCATTTTGCTGTGGGGTTCTAGGTACCGTAAAGTGATAAGAAATGCCTTTTGAGACACAGTAATTTTTCATTTCGGTTGATAGATATTCTCTACCATTATCACAGTATAAGTTTACTAACTTCAAATTAAATCTAGCTTCACTCTTTGCAACGTAGTCTTTAAATACCGAAAATACATCCGATTTATAGCCCAATAAATAAACAACACAGTAGTGAGTGTATTGATCGACAAATAACACAAAATAATTCTTATTATCCACAGTAGAAGGAGTGATTGGACCACACACATCTGTATGTACAACATACAGCGGTCGTTTAATATAATTCTTATTTTTAGCACTGTTAAAGGGTAATCGTGTCTGTTTTCCATAAATGCAAGATTCACACAAATTATCACTAGGAGAAACTGTTTCAACCAACTTAAAATCATCAAACAGCATGTTTCTTTTTAACTCGAGAAATTTTTGTTTGCTTAAATGACCTAAACGTTGATGCCATAACTCGTATAAATCATTAGTGCATACTTGGGAAACCGACCGATTCACTTTAACCACAAAATCAACCGTCATTAAATTATTAATTGACTTACCTCGCATAAGAAGTTTTCCGTCTTTTGTTACACGGGTAGAATACTTATCAAAGGTGATGGTTATCCCGGCGTGCTGCATCTTTGATACGGATAGCAAGTTGTGTGGTACTTCTGGACAAAACAGCACGTCCTCCAATACGCCTTGGATACCAGTGTTGCTAATTACATGCAGGGTCCCCTTTTTAATTGCTGAAATAAATTGGCCGTTCTTGGCCACAGATATTTTTAATGGCACGGGTAATTCACAATAACTATCATAAAAGTCGTCTCTATTAATAATGTGATCCGATGCTCCAGAGTCTAATAAAAATGTGATGGAATGGTTTTGCAGACTACCGTCGATATAGTTGCCAGTCATAAATGCAAATCCTGTAGTATCACCAGATGTTGTATTCGGAGTAAATTCAACATTTTGTACAGTTCTGGGTCTATATGAATTTTTCAGATTTTTCTGCTTATTTGACTTCTTAAAATAATAACAGTCATTCTTTACATGACCTTTGCGTCCACAGTGGTAACATTTTATAAAAGACTTTTTATTCGACTTGAAACTATTATTTCGGCTTTGATGATTGTGTTTCAATGTTGAGTTTTCAAAGTTCCTGGATTGAGTATGTAGTACTTTGCTACTCATATCATTGCTTTCATTTCGTAGTTTTACTTCATGATCAAGTAATCTGGTTTTTACAAAAGCTAATGTTATGTTATCTTCGGATAAGGTTTCAATAGCCGTTATAATACCGTCGTATGCAGCCGGCAATGTGAGCAATAAATGCGATACCTTGTCAGTTTCTTCCAATTTCGCACCTGCGGCCAGCAGTTCGGAAATCAATTCGTCGAACATAGTAAAATGTCTTACCAGAGGAAGGTCCCCTTGAAGTTTCAGACTAAGCAATCTTTTCCGCAACGCCAGTTGAGTTGCAAGGCTTCTTCGTTCGTATAATGCATCTAGGTCTTTTAGAATATCTCTTGCCGAGGAATCCTCTTTTGCAAAACCAAGGAATGAATCTGCTAAGTACTCGACAATAATACCCTTCGCAATTTGATTATTTTTCTTCCATATGGAACAGGGTATTAATGGTTCGTCATCTATGACCTTAAGCACACCCAATTCGCTCAGCAGAGCCCTTATTCTGAATTTCCAGATACTATATTTTTCGCCGTCGAATGGCTTGATATTTCTCTTTACTTTAGAATTATCCATAGCGAAAAAATGTATTGAAAAAGGGTGTAATATATCTTATACAATTTAATGAATTTACTTTTAAATACACGTTAATATTAAATATCTAGCACACTGGGCCCATAACCTATAGGAAATAGGTTACGGGTGAAAAATAAAAAGAATATATTTTTAAATAACTCACATGTATTGAATGCTTCACGAGGAAGTTCTGCGTCTGTTTCCTAGCACAGCACACGATGGAATAAGGATAAGAATCTGATTGCAAGCCTTTTTATATACTTGTTTATAGATAAATGTTGGGGGTACAGAAAATATAAATGATTAATTTTTGTAACATGAAATGATTTTCCAACAGTATTCAATAGATTTAGATGCCATAGATCGTCGAGTTTTTGATTCTCGGACGCAAAAAAGTTGCTAACATTGCATTATTATTAGTCAAGTATAATTAGCATTTAAGTTATTTAGGCGGCTTAGTATTAATAATTACGATAGCTTTCGAAAAGTAAATAAATCATTTAATTATTTTGCAACAATACTCAACAAATAAAAAACTGCAATTAGCACAAAGATTTTAGAAACAGAAGCTTAAAGTCACGAGAAGAATAAATCGTAGTTGTAGTGAAGAATACGATGTAGTGAAAATGGCGGCGCGTCCAGAGCGACATTCGGCAAATTGCCTGCTTACGCCGACCCTAATCTGGTATTCCCCAAACGATAACTTTGTCCAAGGCTGCCGTTCGTCGCCATGGAGCGTATTGGAAGCTTACTGTTTTAAAAATAAAAAGAAGTGACTAGTGATGGCAATGATTGGTAAAAAAATATTGGATTGGTTATTAGTCGTTTTGACATGTTACCATGAACCTTTTTGACATTAAATAATTTATATACGTATTATACCAGGTATTTTAACTTTCCTAAAGAAACATATACTTTAAGGATGTTAAACAAAAAATTAGCTTCTCATTTAATTATTTGTCGCCTGTCTGATAATAAATCCTTACAGGAAAACTTTCCATAAAAGTTCTTAATGATTCTGTTCTGAAATATATTATGTTTAACGACCCATTTATATAAGCGACAAGTAATGAACTGCAGAGCGAGTATTGGAGAGCAATTAATTTCATATCAATATTTAATCTGTTTTAAGCATATTAATAAAGATGATTATTCAGTTATATGTAGATGTTTGTAATTACATTTTAATAAATAGCGAGGTTTTCAACGGCAGACAGCGAGCATGGCTGACTTGTATATTGTTCATGATTAAACGTTGAAGGACTTGACCACATACAGGGTATATCAAGACTGCGACCGAAAACGAAGCCAGGTGGTAGTATTAGCGACTTCAGACACAATGCAACTAAAAATTTCGCAAAAAAAAAAACTTTTTTTTGGTAAATTTTTACTTACCGTCATCGTATTTGGGTGATAAATAAATAGGTTTCCTAAAATAATGATGTACTCCTTTTTATTTTTTAAGAAGCAATGGTAAGTTAGGGTTTAAATTACTATTTTCGCAATATCTAGGTGATTACTACTCCAACACAATGATTTTTAAAAAAATTGAAAAAAAAAATGTGTCGATTATTTTACGAAATTTTTATTTACATTGTGTCTGTAACCACTAAAACTACCACCCGGCTTCGTTTTCGGTCGCAGTCTTGATATACCCGGTATAATGGAATGTGTATTGAATCCAGTTGTAGTTAAGTTAGTGAAGAGTAGAGGCGGTTACAAAATCTACAATTATATTATTTTGGTATTTTACAGATGATAAAAAAACCTGGAGTTAAGTCAGAAAGAAATTGAATAGTGACAGTTTCTTAGATTTACGCGAATGTTACACATTGAAATAAATATATTTTTTACGGATTTCCGGTCCACCGGACCACGAAAGCTAAAGTAATCGAAGCGTCGGGAAGTTAGCAAATATAAAAATTAAACCAAATCAGTGCTTACTAATTTCGGCTCTGTATAGGAGTGGGGACACAACGAGACTTGGGTGTTCTGAGTTAACACCCGCGCGTATCTGCTACTATATCATGTGAATGTAGGACGCCTACTGCCTAGAATATGTGGTATCGTGACTTATTTTTGCAATAAATAGCGAGACGAGCATGCCATTCGCCTGATGGTAAGCGATACGACCGCTCATGGACAGTAGCGAAACCAAACAACACCTTGAATTACAAATCAATTCCACTGCGCTCGCCATCCTGAGACATAAGATGTTAAGCCTCATTATGTCCACTAGTTACTCTGGCTATAATGCCCTTCAAACCGGAACACAACAGTGCATTTACACTGCTCTTTGGCGGACTGTTTTTAATTATAACATAACATATTTAAGCATAATATCCGTGTATTTAGGAAATGAAAGTGGGAGATATAATGTTACAAAATGTTTGTCTTAAATATGGAAGTGCTGAATTTGTTCCACTGGGACATGAGCAAGTGATGAAATAAAATAAAAATGGTGGATAAATATAAATTAATAAAACTAGGTATCTATTAAATAAAAAAATATGAAAATAGGCAACGGTAGGGACACGTAGAACGATCCATGCTTTGGTAAACTTAATCCAATAATTACACAGTACTGGAAAACAGTTCTTTTTAATAACCAAATGCATTTGGCGTGCCAACAGAAATATGTTCTTAAAATGTATGCTCTAATTTCATAAATGGCCAATTGAAGCCAAGTCATTTCATTTGGCTGCCCCCAACAGGTCACTGTGGAAATCATTGGGAGAGGCCTATGTTCAGCAGTGGACTTCCTTTGGCTGATGAAAGAATGGGTCATTTCTCTACCTCTTCAAAAATAACCATGTATAGATGTTTAGAATGTTCTTGTATTAATGCTTACGAATTTTATATTATCATAAAATTCGCTATTACAACACACTAAACTAGTTACCATATTATTTTAAAAGTAGTTTTCAATATATAAACAATCAGAACATCATGCTATTATTTTCTATTACACTTGTACAAAACTGTTATAAAAAAACGTTTGAACCGTGTATTTAACTGTAAGCAAAGTTTTTTATGATTTATCCTTTATTGCGTAGGTACCAAAGACATTATAACATAAAAAAAACAATACATTAAAAACTACGAATGGTGGTATTATCGCTCCAGACAAAACAACGAGATATAATAAAATGAAAAACAGAAGATAGTTAAAACTGATTTACTTCAATAAAAAACATTTTAAAGTTATTTCATCGACGAGACTCCAGGATAAATCAAATATAAATGACGATAAACTGCGAAAACTTTAGGAAATCAAGTAAATTTTTCATCTCCGGGGAGACGGTGTTCGAAGCGTTTTTAGAACTTTAAACACCGCGAGTTGCCGAGTTTTGAATTGTTTTGTTTTTGTTGCACATAATGGTTTTATGGCGTTTGTTTATAAGAGCTCATATTTTAGAAGGTTTGGTGTCGTTGATCTGGAAGGATGTAGCTTTGAATTTACCCAGGTCAACCACAACTGCGTTAGGATAATTTTGTTTTAATCTAATACATGTCGCAGAATCATACAGATTGCGATTTATATGGCCGTCGTTGCCGTCCGACATGATGATTCTTATTAATCAGTCAGTGCGCACGTTTGGCGCTGTTCCGGGCAAGATTACAATAGAAACAATTAAATATTATTAAAACGATCACAGACTCTACTGGCAGACTATTCAACGTTACCAATGGCAACCGATAACTTACAAGACGTCAATCATGTCGGACTGTGTTACAATTCCAATAAAATAAGTAACCTGTGTCATCATTGCGTATGGCATTCATCCTGCGTGGATCAAACTTGTGTGATCTCTAACATACATAATTAATTTATTGCAAGTCATTTATATGGCCAAGGAGCTCTTCACCAGATAAACATACACACACAACACATCACGCGTTTTTTCCAGAAGGGGTAGGCAGAGGTGCTACCAGGGCACCTACGTTTTGCCTTGTGTGTTTCGTCCTACGGCGCGAATCAATCGTATTATTCATGATTGCAATATCTAGATAATCATACATAAGTTATAGTATAGAAACAAAGTTGGATTATCCCATAATCTGTAATTTTATTTTAAAAATAGAAATTATCCTTATCAACAAAATCTACAAACCAGATTCGCATTTGTATGCTGTAATTAATCTGTACTACTACGGTTACAAGTAACCTTATAAGGTTAGACGTTTCAGCCTAGGTCTTAAGTCGTCGACATGTCAAGAGCGAAATACGAACCCGCGTATGACCCGCCTTGATTAATGAACAAACCTACGTCAGCATATTAGTAGAATTAATATGTCCATTTTACAGCTGAAAGGTTAATTGACAATTATTTATTACATTAAAAAAAAAGTAAGTGTTGTGTGAAATTCTAAAAAGAATTGGTAGTTTTAAATCAAACACCATTTAGGTATATGCGTAAGTTTATAGAAAACAACAAAATACATATAATATAAAGTTATTTTGAAATGACATCAATTGGTGACCAAAGCATATTTGATAAAATTTATAACATCGAAAAACATCTTATGGCTGATACCTACTTCCAAAAGACCAACTAAAATAACAGATTTTATAATTGATAAATTTTGTTTACATGTTTGTACTATTTATAAAAAAACGTGCTTGAATATTTTGCCAATTACATTTGTAATACCTTTATTAACTTTTTTCCATTCCCAATAAAGTTTAAAACTCTCTTATAATGTTGACATAACATGTTATTTTATTTAATAGTCGCACCTTATAACTGAAATAACCTCTATTCTGACCTCTATTAATGGAACCCTCTGTAAATGAGATAGATGAATTTATACCTAAATATCTGAGGCACTGGGTAAGTGGAATACCTCTATAAGTGAAACAATGCAGGTTCCTTCATGTCTCACTTCACCAGGTTTAACTGTACATATACTCAAGCCTATACATACCCAAAGGCTAGGCCGATACGTATATCATTCTTGTCACCCACAGGGACCCAGGGGAATCTGTCAATAAACTCGTGAGATGACTCTTTTATGGAAACATCTAAAATAACTATGAAGGAACTGACATGTCCCTCGGATAAAAGTTCCTTTAAAATAAATAATAAAAACAAGAAACTTAATAACTACGAGACAGCGAAAGTAGTAAGTTAGAAGTGAAAAAAATGTTGGAAAGAGGTTCATTGTTCCACCAAAATGCTTGTTAGTCTTTTAATGTTGTTGCATACTGATTTAGCCTTAAGTTCATTACCATGGTCTAAACCCTTTTAAAGGAAGTGCGTGGTAGCCTGTTGGTAACGGACCAGACGCGGCTGCCTACATATTCACGGTGGTCGCGGGTTCAAATGCTAGGTCACATCTCTGACTTTTCGAAGTCATGTGTGTATTGTTAGTCAATCACCACGCACTATAACGGTGAAGGAAAAGATGTTGACGAAACCTACATTCCATAGCGATTTGTAAGACTTTCTATGGTATGTAAAGTCCGCCAACCCCCACAAGGCCATCGTGGTGGACTATATGGCCTATCCACACTCAATCGTACTCTTGATTGTAGTGTCGGCCCGTGCCCTACAGTGGGACGTATGTATATAGGCTGATACGATACGAAACTCTTTTAGAAAAACGTTCGTCCAACAGCGTTTCGAATAATCTTACCAATATAGAACGACAGAATGCAATTACTTCATCAATTTTTATGTTAAATTATTCTGAGAAATGTGACGTAGTACGAGTATATAGCAAAGTTCAAATCGTGACGAAGCTGAAGATTCCAACATTTCGATTTGAGTGAAATGGAATAAGTTTTGATCAACTTTTCGCTATCTGTAACAATCAAATATATCCAAGTAAATGGTTCTGATTGTTTAAAGGTTATCAAAGTATTTTTGTGATGTTTCCTTTTCTCACCGTCGCCATATTTGTCGATAGACGGTTTAGATTGTGGGTTATAACTTCCTGGGTTCGATTCTAGATTGGGGAATCTAAACTGAGTGAATTTGATTTGATGAGAAGGAAAGAACGGTATTAACCTGGCCGTCATATTTTGAAGTGGCAAATTAGCAACTTACCCCACTGTTATTATAAATATGACACTTTGTCTGAATGTTTGTCACTCTTTCAAGTAAAAACAACTAAACAATTCTTGTTGAAATTTCACAGCATTATAGCGTAATGCGGTACGGTATATCAGAAAAATATGCAGACTATAATTTATACACACTCATATTGCATAATTTGCTCAAATTACAACGAATACAGTCACGTACGACGAATTTTCTTAGCTTTTCGAGAGCTTCTTAGGCGAGCCTTTAAACCTAAGAATCATTAAATATATTTCTTTTATACTTACAACAAGACACTCGGACGAAGCTGTATAATTTTCTGCTGCCTTTCTTTCTCCCTCTCATAAATCCATCCAATGGTTGTCTGGTAGAGATTGCCTTAGTGCGATAAGACCGCCATTTGTACTTTGTTGTTTTGTTGTCTCTATATACCTGTTGTTACATTTTTGTGTACAATAAAGAATATAAATAAAATAAATATAATAAATACATAGAAAATAACTAAAATACAAATCCTTTTTATCCCACCGCATGTAACCACAGGATGGAACAAGGATTTAATTAGCACAATCGGGAAATGACAAGGAAATAATGATTTAATCGCCGTCTATAATGACACGGGCGATCGATGGCTCTTAATATTCGGATTAAATCTGTTTGGTGCAACCGCGCACTTGCCAGGCAAGTTGGGTAATGCAGGCAAGTGGAAACAGAAACTGTCGGTTAATAATATTTGATTAATTATAATATGTTATAGATTGTTGTTAATTATTGATTGATTTATGATTATGTTGTTGATTAATGATATTATTTTGTATATTGGCGCAGTTGGTTAGACGCCGCCGGCTGTGAAGCGAGAGGTGGCGGGTTCGGTGTCTGCACAGAGACAAATGTTTGTGGGGCCCACAAATATTTGTCTAGACCTGTCGGAATCTGCCATATTTAATTTCACAGCTAGCTTTTCGGCAGTTAAATATAGTACTTACCTAATATGACTATAATAACAAAAAAATAAAAGATAAGAGTCAAGAGATAATTGCTTTAAATCGCTACAGAACGATTGTCTAGAAGCCAAGCCCCCTCTAATATTTATACAATGCAATGGACAATTATGAATAAAAACTTGGGATTTGCGCTTAGTCATCGAGCCATTAATTATACCTTATTCAATATTCTGTTAAAAAGGCAAACCTAGCTTACGGTAATGTTTCAAAGAATATAATTGATACTGATTTGGAAAAAAAACGCAGTCATAAGTTCAATATGTTTTTTATTGCAACGAATGGTGAGACGAGCATGCCATTCGCCTGATGGTAAGTGATTCGACCACTCATATACTGTAGCAAAACCAAACAACACCATGAATTACATAGCAATGCTTGGATTCTCCACTGCGCATGCCATCCTGAGACATAAGACGTTAAGTCTCAATATGACCAGTTGTTATTCTGTTATTATGTCCTTCAAACCGGAACACACAGTGCATTAACACTGCTGTTATGTTACCTGTTACAAGCTCTTTGTACAACAATTTTTTGGTTTAAAATCTTTAATAAGATTGGAAATCTAACTATAAAATACTGAATGAAAAACCAATAGTTTAAAAAAAATCTATTCGAAAATCATTTTTTTAAATCAAAAATTAACATGATAATAATTTATTGAATTCATTAAAATGTTCATACTTACATACATAAACTCACGCCTTTATCCCCGAAGGGGTAGGCAGAGGCGCCACCAGGACACCCACATTTCGCCTTGCATGTTCCGTCCCACGATGTGATAGGGGGCGAGCCTATCGCCATATCGAGCACAAATTCCTGACTCCGGGCCAATAATGAATAGAAAAATCCAATATCACTTTGCTCGACCCGGGATTCGAACCCGAGACCTCAACTTTGTAACCGTACCGTAATACAACTAGGGATTGCAATCCCACAGCTCATTCAATCCCGCGGGATCGATATGCGGGACCGATCGATCCCGCGCGGATCCCGCATTATTGGTATTATATTATAAAACCGAATTAAATGAAACTCTAGGTTTTCTTTAAACTTTTATTCAAAATGTCTTACATTATGCAACATGAAATAATTTCTTTCCTAATAAAATAAAAATAATTAAGTTCAAGAAATCTGTCTTCAATCAACCATTAAAAACTTAAATTTGCCCTTATTTCTATTCTAATAACAGTTTTATAATATTTTTAATTCAGTCTCATTTATACCGGGTATATCAAGACTGCGACCGAAAACGAAGCCAGGTGGTAGTTTTAGTGGTTAATAACACGATGCAAATAAAAATTTCACCAAAACATCGACAGATATTTTTTTAGAATTATTTAAAAATCGTCTTGTTTGGGTGGTAAATACCTAGTTTTTGCGAAAATAATAATTTAAACCCTTACGTACCATCGAGTGTTTAAAAATAAAGAGGTCTATGTACATCATTATTTTAGGAAAACTATGTATTTATCACCCAAATACGACGAAAAGTAAAACAATACAAAAAATAGTTGTCGATTTTGTTTTGCGAAATTTTTACTTGCTTTGTGTCTGAAGTCACTAATACTACCACCTGGCTTCGTTTTCGGTCGCGGTCTTGATATACCCTATAATGACCTATAAATAACCTATACCCTATAATTATAATGACTAATAATACAATTACAATCTAGATGCTATTACTACTATGAGTAACCTATGGTGATAACTTATGAAAATACGCTCGTAAAAAACAAATGGCATAGTCTCATCTCCGAGCCTGCTTCTGAGTGAACTGCAAATATATCCTGATGCTCAAAATGCTGAAAACTAGCTACGTGTGTGCTTGAGGCACCCTCTAGTTGTCGCTCCTTTGCGAGGAGCGGCAAAGTCACGCGCGCGCCACTCGCGATTTTACGCGAAACTTCACGAAAGTTTTAGCGCCAATTTTCAAATATTTGCGGGATCCGCGTTTTGAAGGTGCGGGATCCGGCAGACCAATAAATGCAGCGGGATCCCGCGGGATTGCGGGATCCCGTTTTGCGGGATTGCAATCCCTAAATACAACTACGCCACCGAAGCAGTTAAAATGTTCAATATCATTATATGATGTAGATTCAGTCATTTTTTGTTCTACCACCAATTGTTGTTGTGCAATAACATTCAACTCCACTCCATACTTATACAGTTACTCTATATGGAAATAAAACCTAGGTCCTCATAAACTATATTCCAAATAACCTGCCGCTACACAAACTGATCACAATATTATTAAAATAAACATACTTTAAAATAAAATCTCTATTAATTAACTGCTACTAGTTCAAGTAACTGTCCCGTCTAAACAAGGCATCGTCCAAAGCAGAAAACGAGGGTGTGAGTTCATTGGCCCCGGCTCCACTAGCGACGCGAATGGTAATGTATTTCAGAATGTCAAAGTTCAAACGCGATTTTTTTGCCAGCTTTGACGCTTTATGGTAAACATGGAATGACGTTTCGGAAATTCCTTTTTAACTAAAAAATACTATAGGTATGTATGGACAAACAAATTATTGGATTATGGAAAGGCTATGCATAATTTGAAATAGAGACTAGAGAGAATGGTCATGATGGAAAAAGTATTCATTTTTTATCAACGAAATTTCGAGATTGGTTGTGGTAATGCTATTAATAAAATATCTATAATCTATATTATAAAATATTTGGGCATAAAATTTGGCACAGCTGAAGTTTATATGGAGAAGAAGTGCAGAAACCTAAAATCTAATTAAAATACATACATACATAAACTCACGCCTTTATCCCCGAAGGGGTAGGCAGAGGTGCCACTAGGACACCCACATTTCGCCTTGTATGTTCCGTCCCACGATGTGATAGGGGGCGAGCCTATCGCCATATCGGGCACAAATTCCTGACTCCGGACTGATAATGAATAGAAAAATCCAATATCACTTTGCCCGACCCGGGACTCGAACCCGAGACCTCAGCTTTGTAACCGTACCGTAATACAACTACGCCACCGAGGCAGTCACTACGCCACCGAGGCAGTAATTAAAATATGTGCTGCAAATTCAAAAAAAATAATTATTTAGAAACAAGCTTGATGGGTCTTCCAACGTAAAATGATCTGTCTTTCATAATCGAGTGACGTAATAGAAAAAAAATGTTTACATTAATTATGTAATTTTCTACGGCATACGAGTAATTCGTATAATTTTGTTAATGTCAAATAGAATGATGTCCGTGTCTTCTAAATAATCTATAACTTTTTGAGATGGTGGCAACACTTCCAGATGCTCAATCGAATCTTATTGCCGGGGTATACAAATTGTTATACTACTATTCGTATTTATTTACCATTTTTCGTTTTTATAAACGAAATTGCATTTTGAAGTCATGCTGTTTAGGTGCGCTGGGGGACTAATTCAAATTAAGCATCAGTATTGTTTTAAGCAACATAAAACGTTTTATAATTTCTTGTTACCTTTTTGTATTTCCTATTGAATTATTAGATTTTAATCTTAGAATTTAGACTATTCTATTCAAATATTCATCACAGACACTCCAGTAAGTCACGATTCAAATCAGGCTGCGAATTGCATCACAATTCCGAGACATTGGTAACCACAACTTGTTCTTGAACTATACGAAATAATATTAAGACAAATGTACAGGAGAAATCGGAAACGATGGCTTCCAAATTTTCATAACTTTTTAACAAAAAATTTAGTAGGTAAACTTATTCTTAGATAACCACACAATTGAAAAAAATCTGATAAACCATTATAACCACACAATGTTTCGTGGGTAGATATTTCAGATATACAATTTTAAACAATGATATAAAGTCTTTGATAAGCACATAATTCTATGTGGAGAGTAACTTGAATTAAACATTTTCTAACAAAAATATATCAGAAAATGACCTGTCTGTCTAATAAGCCACCCTTGTGTAAAATGTACGTTAGTGACGTCACTATTCGCGTTCGTCTAAAACTTCGGTTTCATTGCTCGAATATCTGAGTTTCGAAAGGGATTTGGGATGTATTTTTACACTTCATTTTTGAATTGTATTCAACAATTTTTAAAACTATTTTAAACTGCAAGACAAATCAGTTTTTATCGAAATTTATTGTTGGTGTAGTGAATAAGTCGCCGAATTTTATGTGGCAAATATTTCAAATTAAATTCTGGTGCAACTAAACAGTCATTAGTTCTGTTTCTTGATATTTCTAGTACGTAACAGAAGTAAATCAAATCATGAGCAAATATTAAAGAAGACAATGTGTTAATGACGACGTATACGAAAACTATTCTCTCTTGGGAAACGTACTTACTAGATAATCATTTACGGCCTTATTCATAGAAAGATTTAAAACCGATTTTAGCTATCGAATGTTTTGTCCCTTTCGAACGACTTAAGAATTCAGTTTAAGCGAAGAAGACAAAATATTCGATAACTAAAATAGGTTTTAAATCTGTCTATGAATAAGGCCGATAATAGTTATATTCTAATAAACAAATGCCGAAAGCAGAAGCCGATATTTTTGTCACTTCACTAGTGTCGTGTATAGTAGGTATATTGGCGGACTACACTATTATTTTCTACCCAAGATTAAATCAAGAGCATTTGTTTTGCGGACTTAAGTTTCGCTTTGTGAGTTATTGCTTTAGACTGAGGGGGATTGGGACTTGTATACTTTCAAGAAAAACTAAAATTGGTTATATTTTTATACTAGCTGATTATACTGACTGCCTCGGTGGCGTAGTTGTACTACGGTACGATTACAAAGCTGAGGTCTCGGGTTCGAATCTCGAGGCGGGCAAAGTGGTATTGGGTTTTCTATTCATTATCAGCCCGGAGTCAGTAATTTGTGCCCGACAAGGCAATAGGCTCGCCCGTTATCACATCGTGGGACGGAATCCTCCTGCCGAAGTCCTGGTCGCGCCTCTGCCTACCCCTTTTGGGGATAAAGGCGTGAGTTTTTTATTTTTATACCAGCATGGTAACAGGGCAGCGATAGAATACTGAGAAATTATTTTATTATTTTTGACCTAGAACTTAGATTTGGTTTCCTTCAATTTTTATCTTTATCTTTAGGGTAAGGTATAAAATAGAATCGTGTTTAAACCATAAGGATATTAATACTAAACCAATGAAGCATAATTATTTGATAATTAATTTAATTTCTTTGTAAAGTCCACCAACCTGCGATATGCCAGCATGGCGGCCTTTAGCCTATGTCCAATCGTTTAATTTTAGAAGAGATGGGTGCCCTAATGAACAGTTAAATAAAATAAAAAATAATTTAAAACCCATCAGGAGTTTTATTTAAAAAAATCATGAACAAAATCCTTTACAGTTGCATAATTTATGTAAATGTAGTCGCGCCAAGCGTTATATCATTTTATATCTTGACCGTTTATGTTGGAAATATGTGCTCATTAGTTGTACGAGGTGTTGAACCCGCGATTCATGGGAGGCAACGGCCCCAACCAATTAAGCTATAACAACCTCACCTGTGGACGAACTCAGGGAATTTTAGGGGGGCATTAAATAAATTGCAGCAGTAGTTGCCGAAATGTGTATGCAAATGCTTCATCAATTTTCATTTCGGAAAGGGGTTTTAGGGCCAACCATCCTGGTTATCTCTTTTTATCCTTTCTTTTTCGTTTATTTCATTATGGGTTATGCCTAAAATTTCCAAAAAATCGTGCGTTAAAATATTGCAAGGCCCCAAGTAATTCACTTTGGATTAATTTTAATTCATACCTAAATTGGACAGCTCTGGAATTGTAGTAACTTTATGTAGGAACGAAGGTTTATACCTCCTTAAATAATTGATAATTCTATAAACACTATAAATATGTTTAACCTAACCCAGGGCTCTTATCCCCAGTGTCACCCCAAATCCGTCCACGCCATAGCCACGGTGGAAAATTGTGAAGCTTTTAAACGCAAACAAAGTAAGTGCATAGAATTATTTGCAGAGGCGCATTGTGGCGCAATGTCGGGATGGAGTTTAAATTCAAAGAATCTCATTAAGCGTGAAAATGCTTATTCCCCACGCCTTTGTATAATCAGGATCTTTTAAGGGCAGCGGGAATAATTAAAGGTGCAACTTTTGCTGCGGTTTTTTTTTGTTTTGTATTGTGTCAAAACTTGGATTTATGCATCTAGGATCGTATGAGTGTAGTTTAATTAAATATAAGTTTAAGTGCACAAATTGTTTCGAAAAATAAATTCCTTGATTTCGAATGTATCTATTTCTGTATTTTAAATAGAATGATGCATCATTGCACACTCCTAAAGTAGACCCCTATTAAATAAATAATTGTATAAATAACTGAGAAAATCTCATTAATCTCATTGAGAATACTTTTATGACTCCCAAAATATATTGAGTCTAAACGAAAATACTATATTAATTAATCTCACAAAATAACAGTAATAATTATTTCAGTTTAAAACACATAATGAAGAGATATTTTTATTCAAAAACCATTCCGCATGGGGAATAAAGAGCAACAAAGTGTTTTTGAAACATTCATTCCGTTTGCACTTCCGCGACTGTGCTTCCATTTCAAACATTAAATTGTTATTAAGTGTTCATTTTAGTTTTCCACTCACTGTGCTCTTCATATTTATACACGGTATATCCAGACTACGTAAACGAAGCCAGTTGGTAGTATTAGTGACTTCAGTCACAATGAAACTAATTTTTTTCTAAAAAATGCGACGGTTTTTATTTGTCTCCACATCTCCCCAAACCACCCTTTTGGAAGCGGCTTGCATCAGCGATTTCCTGAAGCTTTAATCAGGTCGTCCGATAATAGTATTAATCGTAAGAGGACATATTTATTCGGATCAATGCTGCAATGATGGATACCACGTGGAGAATTAGAGAGGGCTGTGGCGGACTGCCAAATATGGACTTATACGCCGCCACGTTCGACGTGAAATTATGAAATTGAGTTTTAAACGGTCTGTTTATAGACATAGCCTGTTCGCTTCGCTATATAGTAATTTGACCTAGTTGTGAAACAAGAACATATATCACTAGGAGACTGTCCCGCCCTCACACCCGCCACTGCAACTCCTGTAAGCCAGGATCAACAGTGGCACGCATTTCAATGACACTGAGCATTGAAGCTCAGCGCGTCTCCGGGAATGTCTAACTTGTCTTTAACCCGCAACGAAATCAATCAAAAAGTTAAATTAATAGGAGGAGTTGGAAACATATATCTATCACATGATAAATAAATTAATTTAAGAAGCATTCATGTAGCCTTAAGTGCGTGGCCTTTAGGTAAATGGACTAGACGCGACTGCCAACATGTTTCACGGTGGTAGCGGGTTCAAATCCCTGGGTACACCTCTGACTTTTCGGAGTTATGTGTGTATTGATCATGAATCACGCACTATACAAGTGGAGGGAAATCGTGAGAAAACCTGCATACGTAGCGATTTTGATTTTTTTTTACGACATGTAAAGTCCGCCAACCCGCACTAGGCCAGCGTGGCGGACTATATGGCCTAACCCCTCTCAATTGTAGTGGAGCCCGTGCCCTGCAGTGGGACTTACATTTATGGCTGATATAGATACAGATAATGTAGCCCTAACAACTAACGATACAAAAACAGCAACATATCTATGATCTAAGCGTTATGGATGTTCATAGGCGGCAGTGATTACTTACCATCAGCTGACCTGTTTGCTCGTTTGCCGGACCTATTGTCCAAAAACAACCTGACCTGACCCTCGTGACCCTCGCAAGTGCATCGTATTCCAGGTTCAATTTGTGTACAAATATATCCGAAACTAAGAACGAAGAAGTGCCGATAGATTTTTGTCGGACGCTAAATAATACTCTATAATGTAGAATTCCACTTACCATCAATTGCAATGCAATCACTTTGCCAGTGTAAAAAATAAGTTAAGTAACATGAAATCCTTTCAAGTAATTTTACGAAATCTAACATCTTGAAAAGGCTGAAAGGAAATGGATGGAAGTTCAATTTGCTGTTAACTTGTTGACCTATCTATATTAATATACAGGGTATATCAAGACTGCGGCCGAAAACGAAGCCAGGTGGTAGTATTAGTGACTTCAGAAACAAAGAAAGTAAAAATTTTTTACTCATGTCGTATTTGCGTGATAAATACATAGTTCCCTAAAATAATGATGTAGACCTCTTTATTTTTAAACACTCAACGGTACGTAACGGTTTAAATTATTATTTTCGCAAAAATTAGGTATTTACCACTCGAACAAGATGATTTTTAAAAAATTCTAAAAAAATATCTCTCTGTGTTTTGGTGAATTTTTTATTTGCATCGTGTCTGTAACCACTAAAACTACCACCTGGCTTCGTTTTCGGTCGCAGTCTTGATATACCTGAATTTGAAGAGTTTGTTTGTCTGTAAGCGCTAATGAACTACTAGTTGGAATAAAATTTATTTTGATGTTGGATCCCCAATTTATCGAGGTAGGCTTTAGGCAATATAATCACGTTATGACCAATAAGAAAATGTTGTAATAACGCTTTCCTCGTCAAAAAGTTTCTGCACCCGGGCGTAACCGAGTCGGGCGGTTAGTACTTATATAAATGCTTTATAAATTGAAGAGCAGTTCCGGATAAGTCTGAGGCGATTAGATGCTCACCTGGAGAAAATTACGAAGCAACCCCACTGATTCATTTTAAATGTAATATAGGGCAACACTCCGTTTGCGCTCCCTTGGTACTTCATTGCTAGTTTAGTTGTGGAGATGCGGCTGTCTGTTTTATAATAAACTGTTTTTCTCTAGCTTTTTGAATTCTCAATTATTTTAGGACTATAAAAACACATGCACGTTTCATTGTTCTTTATACTTACACATCTTCAGTATGATTAAGTATAAGTAATTTTATTTATTGTTTATTTCCTAACTCCATATTTTACAGCTATTAAACAAAACTACCACTTCCTTCTTACACTTCCCTATTTAGAAATCGTAGTCTATCATCAAAATTCAACACTTATTTGTCACTAAATTAATCATGTCAATCTAATTTAAGAGATCTTGACCTTTTCAATAAGCGTACAACAAACATGAGAACACACAGCTGACCGATACGACAAATTTATAAATAAACTGTACTTTTGTGTATCGATTTCGTCCACGAAAATGTTTATCCACTACTGCCCGTGATAAAATATTCAGTTTAATGTATAGATGAATAAGTGAGTGGACAGCTTTCGGTTTTTCAATCTGGGTGTACTTTTTAGCAGAGGTATTCTGTGGTTTTCATCACAAATTCCATGTGAACTCAACGCAGTTGTTAGTCGCCTTTCAATTGAAAATCTATTCTCTTTCACAGGATTTTTGTTTTTCTAAAATTATTTTCTAAGCATCGGAGTCATAAAGTCTGGTGCATTCTGCTAATATAAGGTCATATAAACGAAATGTTTCAAGCGAACGTTTTTTAGATTATAGAAGAGAGCTTAGTCACGTGTCACCACAACCACAAAAGTTTTTTTAGCAATAAACATGAGCGATATTACTTCAAAATAGGTTTTGGTTGATACTGATCAATAACTTTAGTTGTTGTTAATTGTTTTGTCAATGTCTTTATTAATAACCTTTACATTAAACCCAGTGAATTCATTAGGTCTATTTTTAATCATAATTCCTCAACCAAAACGTAATAAAAGTAAATGACATTGTAAATATTCTTTTGAAGAGTTGTGTACATTTAGTTCTAAAATATCATAGTAAAAGAGTTTTCGTGTTCTACAGCCATCATAAACGAATTACATTACTTCCCAGCTCCTTTATACACGAATAAATTGTACAAACTTTACGGTTTAACATTTCCGTATATTAAACCCTTCCGGTAGTTTTTATCCTACTAATATTATAGAGGCGAAAGCTTGTGTGCTTTTATCTCTTCACCCAAAACCGACTGGAACTATTTAAAAAAATATTGGTATGAAGGTAGCTGTGACCCTTGAACAGCGGCGTGCACAGGATTATGACACTGGGTATGCGGCGGAGTACTAGGTCACAAAAAAAAATCTTTTAAATAGATTTTTAGCATAGCCACAGCCACGCGACGGATCCCTAAGTCGGAAACCATTCCAACAGAACAAGTCTTAGATGTACTACTATTCATGTACATCTTCTACGGCAACGCAGACAAAACAGCGATCGATCGTCGCGGCGGAAGAAATTCTAATAAAGTAAAATAATAAGCTAAAATAATAGTTATACGTTTCATAACTTTATCATGAAACTTTCGAGTTACATTCCCTTTTTGCTGGTATAATTGTTGTAACTCGGGCACACACCTACCTTTAGACACAATTTGAATCTTTTTACTGAATCACAACTGTGAGAACTTGTTATTTTTAATAAACAAACATTTTCAACACAAACCTCACAATCAAATAACATTTTAAAAAAATCAACAAACGCACTAGTAAAAGCAAATCACTACAATTATTATAGAAACTCAGTAATAAACTGTTAAATGTGCACACTTTAAATGTTAAAATAAAAAATCTTATAATTATGAAAACTATAAATAAACTGGCGCAAACAAAATAGTAAACAATGCATAACACATGAAAAAAACAAAATCAAAAATGGCCCCCGCGAAACACAAAACATTTCTGCTATTTAAACAAATAAAACCTTACTAAACAAAAATGCATAATGTGCATACGTGATGTATTAGATTTCCGTCTATTATTTTTACTCGGGTTATAGGCAACGAACATTTCCGATTACTCCCGACAACTGCCGAACTTCCGTAGCCTGCCGCTGGAGTTGGTTTAATTTGGGCCAATGCGGCTTTCGATATTCATGGGTGTGTGCGTTTGCGAACCGTGCACGGACACCAAAATTACTACACACATACGAACAAATCTCCTGCGGGACGCGACGGCATGAGTTGGTTGATTAGGTACATTATTTTGCAGCGCTATTGCTATTTATAAAATATTAGGCGTTTTTAATTTATTATATTTTGTTTATTCATTTATTTACTATTAATTAAAGTAATCTAAAACGTAAGAACGTTTTATTAAAATATCTGTGAATGGCAAGTAAAGCACTGCATTTCTGCCTACAAGGAGCGCACGCCCCTGCCCTTGAATAACATATAGGCAACTATAAATATACAGGGTATATCAAGACCGCGACCGAAAACGAAGCCAGGTGGTAGTATTAGTGATATCAAACTCAATGCAAGTAAAAAATTCACAAAAAAATCGTCAATTTTTTTTTGTATTTTTTTACTTATCGTCGTATTTGAGTGATAAATACATAGTTTTTATAAAATTATGACGTACACCGCTTTATTTTTATACACGCAATGGTACGTAATTTTTAAAATACTATAAAAAATCCGTCGCAGTTTTTGCAAAATTTTTAGTTGCATTGTGTCTGTAACCGCTGAAACTACCACCTGGCTTCGTTTTCGGTCGCGGTCTTGATATACCCTGTATAAATCTAAGAAACCATTATACCTAACAATATTTATAAATAAATAAATAAATACACCCAACAGTCACATACATAGTCCTGACCCCACACTAAGTCTTGTGTCGTGGTTATCAGGAACTACGAGAGAATTTTCGGTCTCACAACAACCTAGACCCCAAACAAATACTTGTGGTTCTCACAAACATTTGTCTGGGTGCGGGGATCGAACCCGCGGCCTCTCGTTTCACAGGCGGCGCCTAACCAACTGCGCCACGGAGGTTGTCGAATTCATTTAACATTACAATATTGTGCTTCTAACGCACATGTTCAATTAATTTTAATTTTATTTTCAATCTCTCTGGGCCGCGTGTAATATTCTATTTATTTTAAATCCTGGCAAAGATATCTCCAGGGATTAGATACCTAATACGTCTACAATAAATTCAATTTTATCTTATATATTAGAAAATTATAAATAAATTGCAGTTCAATCACTTGTAATCTAATACAATAAAGAGGGCATTGCCCTTAATAATGCAACTACGATTCCTTCGGGGATTTTAATGTTCATTGCTGTCTGTGATCAGTTTGTCAGGACTAGAAGTATAGTCAGATCAGTCAGAGGGATCATTAGTTATGGCATAATAATAGATATAATCATAATAATCTAATTATTAAAATGACTGCCTGAACCTCATATGTTTCGGAAAATACCCCAACAGACAAATCATATTTACACCACCTTGCAATCGAACGAACCTTGCTCATAGCTTGCATGAAATTACTCATGAATTATGAGGTTCAGGCAGTCATTTTAATAATTAGATCCAACAATCACATAATCTTTTTATGATTGATGAGTCAATCTATCCAGACGTGACCAATAGAAGTGTTTACTGTCAGTGCTTAAACAATTTATAACATTTTTTCCGTTTAAGCTAATATTTAAAAACTAATACTATCGTGCCTGCCTCGGTGGCGAAGTTGTATTACGGTACGATTCCAAAGCTAAGGTCATGGGTTCGAATCCGGGGTCGGGTAAAGTGATATTATGTTTTTCTATTAATTTTATTAGAAGTCAGGAATGTGTGCCCGATATGGCTATAGGCTCGCCTATCACATCGTGGGATGGCACATGCAAGGCGAAACGTATCCTGGTAGCACCTCTGCCGAGCCCTTCTAGGGAAAGAGGCGTGAGTTTATGTATGTATGTATGATACTATAGTTTCGTCCATTTCCATGAATATATTAAAGCATTTTTTTACAAGAGCGAATTCGTTGCATCTCTCATCACAAAATCAAATATGTAGATTAAACGTCGCTGCATCAGTGAATCCTGGAGCGTTGGACATGGCGATAGGCGGTGACCACTCGCAATTATGAAGTCTGGTTATTTGCCTGCTATTCGATAAAAAATCTGACTATGTAATCCATTGCAGTTCTAAATAAATAAATACACCCAAACGTCACATACATAGGCCTGACCCCGCACTAAGATCGATTCTTGTGTCGTGGGAATCAGAAATTACGAGAGACTTTTCGGTCTCACAAACACTTAGTTCCGAAACAAATACCTGTGGATCACACAAATATTTGTTTCGGTGCGGAGATCGAATCCGCGGCCTCACGTTTCACAGGCGGCGTCTAATTCAGTCAAATCAATACGACCGCTCATGGACAGAAGGAAAGCCAAACAACACTATGAATGTAGTTTCAAAGAAAGAAATGCTTGGCATTCCACTGCGCCCGCCATTCTGAGACATAATGCTGTTTTGCGGGAGAAATGGTCCAGGCGTTGGTACCTGGCCAAGCGGCCATTCACATATGAAAGACCTACCAACAGTAAATTATATATTTGGGTTCCTTTTAAAGAATACAAATAACAAACTCTCGAGATGTGGAAATAGTGTAATCTGTGATGAATGACCGGAAATATTAAGGCTATTAAAAGATCAAAGATGTATTTTATGATATGCTAAAAAATGTATGGTTATAGTTTTTATAAAATTCTTCATGGTCTTGGATCTTTTCGGTTTAGTGGCACCATTACACATATATGTAAAGGTTTACGAATATGAAAGACATTTTTTTTTTTGTATACTTTTTCATACTAACTAGGTAACGATATGAATAAACTTAAAAACAATTCTTGGATGCCAATTAGTTAAGTAAAAAATAATCCAAAGTAAAGAAAAACAGTACCTAGTAAAAAGTTATTAATTTTCGCAAGATAGCCATAAGCCACTTGAACAGATTAACTACATTAAAAAAATTATTAATTCGAAAAATATAGTTTGATATCCTTTAGAAATCATGAAATGTACCATTCGTAGAATAGTAAGCCGCTTTGTACCATACGCTAAAGGGAAGCAGAAGATGCTATTGTATATACATTCATTGAATCCACATCTGAATGTAGACGAGATGTCTGCAATACACACGACAGCATTGAGGTTTCCTGGATTTAATCAACAATTTCCGATCGCATGTCTGTCGATCCTTCAGAGGAAATCGTTAGAGCGTTCTAACTAACTTCATAGTGGATTTCAGAAATTATTCCTCAGGGTTGTGGCGGCGGTGGATTGTTAGCTATATACAGGGTATATCAAGACTGAGACCGAAAACGAAGCTAGGTGGTAGTATTAGTGACTTCAGTCACAATGCAACTAAAAATTTCGTTTTTTTTTACTAATCTTCATATTTGGGTGATAAATACATAGTATTCCTAAAATAATGATGTAGACCTCTTTATTTTTAAACACTCAATGGTGCGTAAGGGTTAAATTATTATTATCGCAAAAACTAGGTATTAACCGACCAAAAAAGACGATTTAAAAAAAAATCCAAAATAATATCTGTCGCAGTTTTGGTGAAGTTTTTATTTCGTATCGCATCGTGTCTGTAACCACTAAAACTACCACTTGGCTTCGTTTTCGGTCGCAGTTTTGATATAACCGGTATGTATAAATTATAGCGTACTTAGCGATACTTTTCTGAAATGTTGCATTCTGAATATTTCGATAATGAAGCATTTTAAAAGGATTTGTTAATTTTTCGGTATAATTTTTGCTGAATTTGCTTTGACCCATTTTGTGTTGAGTTAAATTGGTATGATCATTACCTTTTAAAAATCTATAATGAATACATTCTGACTAATATTTAAAGGATCAACTAATTCCTTTAGTTAAAGCGATGTGTCTTGCAAATATTTTGATCTAGCTGTATTCTTCTCTTTAATATTATTATCTGTTTATGCTTTACCAATACAGCGTCATTTGCATTAGGAATGTAGGTTAACAGTTTTGTTGCAAATAAAACAAGCTAATGTTCTTCATCATTATTATTGAATAATTTAAAATGCATTTATTCGGCACTTAGAGGTACCATTTACATGTCTTTATCTAAACATACATTTAGATTCAAATAGATTTTATTATCGTTAAATAAAATAATTACCCGTTTCAAATAAAATTAATGTAATAAATAACTTACGAAATACATTTTATTTTTTCATATTTTAACGCAGTAGTCACAACAGATATGGCTAACATTTCATAGTGATTCGCTTTGAAGAATTTCAATAATTTACGTTCGCAATCATCGAACTGCGGTGAAAGCATCGATATTCATTTTAAAGATAAATTTGAAACTACACCAATAAGAGCGACTTTAACACCGATCGATAAAAAAACTTTTCTCGATAAAATCACAATAATACAATAAGCACTTTGGAATCTAATTTCACTATACACAGTCATAACGACTCGACGCTACATACATTTAGAAAATCTACATAATTACAAATGTTCCTAGGAGTCTAGACTTTTAGAATTCTTTAGAGATCTCGCGGGTTGTACGGTTTTGTTCTTTTTGTTTTTGTTGTCGACGAGGTTGTTGGTTTCGCTGGCGTTGGCCTGCGCCGTGAACACGTTCTTGGGCACGCTGTTCCCGGGGGAGACGCCGCTGTCCGTGCTCACGCTGGCGGGACTCGTGCTCTCACTCACGTTGTTACAAACTGTCAGCTCCTGGCCCGGCAGCGACACTATCTGTCCGATCGGCTTTTGTCTCACTAGGTTTATACTTTGGCACACGTTTTTCACTTCACCGTCACCTGGTTCCTTCTTCTGGTATCTCGTCAACGTCCCCGCCGACCCAGCCGAGTTCGGCCGGTACATCGGCATGAACTGCGTTTGAGGGTAGTACTGCATCTCGGGCGGAACTTGGCCTTGTAACCACGGGCCCATGGTCGACACTACCGGCGGCATGTGGGACCACATAGGCACTTGCACCATGTGCGAACCTTCCGGCATCCCGAAGCCGGGCGGGACTGCCATCGGTCTGACTACGCTAACAGGTGGGGCACTGTGCGGTCTTAAGGCAGGATGGCCGTATTGAGCAGTGAACTCTTCACCTTCATACATGCGAGCCTGAGGCGGGGTTTGCGTATAATCTACATTTGGGAATACAGTATGCGGACTCCTCTGCAAGTACGTGAACATCTGTTGCTGCGCTTGCTTCATGGCTACATACTGCTGCAAATGTAAAGCAGTTTGTTGTCGTTGCTGCGCTAAGTCTTGCGTAACAGTCGTTGTGGTGTTCCCGTGTATGTAGTATATCTGAGACTGCGCAGTCGTTTGCGTCGTTGGCGTTTTTTGATTATTTAACTTATTGTCTACAACATTGTTCTGAGGGTCTTGGTACTCTTCAGGCGGCGCGATGTATTTCGGCGGCGAGGGCGGCGTCACTTGCTGCGACATTGGATAGCTTATGATTTGCGCTATGTACGGCTGCTGTTTGGCAGTATGAGCTGGACTGTGAGTTTGGAATGTAGGATTGAACGTGATTTGAGACATATCTCTCGCTGCACCAGACGTGTCTGCTTCTTTGGTTTTACTCTCTTCCTTCTTAGTTTTTTGGTTGTATGGTGCTACTTTGGGGTTACTTTTCCAGTTCGCACCAGCACTTTGGGGTCTTTTGACGGGAGATTTGGTTGGGTCTTGCCAGCTATCTCCGTTCACTTGTCTGGAGTCCTGGTGATGTGACTGGGCGCTGTGAGCTCTTCGTGGCGGCGGCGACATGCCGTCGGGGACGTGTTCTCTGTAGCATCTTCTGCTGGAACCTGGGCTGTTCTGTCTCTCTGGAGGCTGCGGTATGGGTCGATGAGGGCCGCGTCTTCTCGCTGGCGTCGGAGGGCTAGAGTGCGAAAAGGAGGACTGTGTGGACTGTGAAGCTGAACGCCATTGCTCTATGAGTATCTTTCGTCTTTCCTGCTCTAGCCGGACTTCTGTTTCGCTGGACGAGTCGTAGTCTTTTCCCTGAGGACAAAACTCTGATTACCATCATGTAATTTAAAATCAAAGAAAAAATAAAAATAAAAAATATTTCTACCTTTTCAATCTTCTCGTCAAGCATTTTGAAGAAGTCCTGCTGGCTCGCCGATATCTCACTGGAACAAAAATGATTGTTACACATTTGGAAGGTATTGGATATAAAGCGCCTACACTATTGAAGCGAATATTATGAATAAGTAACGAAAGGATTAATACAATTACTGTTTGTAAAATAGATGACAGTTATTAAGCATTTGTTTGATTTAGCTTCCGAAAGTAGATATTTGTATTTTATTCATAAACAAAAATATCAACAACGATATATCTATAACTCGAACATGAAGAGCAAATAAACACTCAAGATAAATAAAAGATGTGGTAGTTAAGCGGAAAGAGCACAGCTGTTACGTTTATCCACATATTGCAAATAAACAACAAAAGAAATGGTTCATGATGGCGTCGAAACGGGCCTGCCTCAAAGTTAGGAGCCGCATAAAAATCACATTATTTACGGGTAACTGGATATGTTAAAGTACGTGAAATAAATTGAGCTGTGAAATAAGACTTCTCAGGTACGATTGTGTATTTTTGCATATTTATTCCAAATAGAAATCGGGTGAGATGAAGATTAATTTTTATTAGATTTAAGACTGTCACGAAGGCATTTTTAACATGCTTTTATTAGCCTGTATGTATGTATGTAATGGAATCTTTGAAGTCCATTTTCGAATGCTTCGAAACGTCGGATTGACTTGAAATTTCGCATACTTTTCAAGGACTGATGACAATACAAAAATGTAAAAAGTATGTGACATTATCCTAAGCAGAACTTACCTACATTGTTTAACCTGTTGTTGGAATGTGTGTTTTATAAAGATAAAATAGATTCGATTATATCCAGACTAAGCTTTAATAGTTAAGATATGGGCACAACGCAAACTTTATTGAGTAACCCTGCATCAGAACAAACCTGCTTGTTAAATGATTTATTTATTCATAGAGACAATTTTTAATTAAGCATATCATTTTTGTATCCTAGCCTTTAAGGTCTTTTTATTTATATTACCTAGCTTAAGGTTATGATGGGGCTGGCACGCCTAATCATGGCAATATTCCATAAAATATAAAAAATTAATAAAAAAGTTTTTTTTTAGTAAATTAAATAAACAGAAGTTTAAAAACCTAAATTACCCGCTTTAGTAAAAGTCCGAACTAAAAATAATTGCTAATGAGTTCAAGATTAGATAATGGACTGAAATACAAATATGTTATATTTAGAAAGCGTGTGGTGCCTACAACAATTACTTATCCTCAAGCACCCTAGTATATTAACCATAAAATGAATGAGTTTCAGTCCATTTTCTAATCTTAAACTCATTATCAATTATTTTACCTTTTTTAGTTGGATCTTTTACTATATCGTGTATTTTAGTTTTTTAATATATTATTTATATTATCACTACACTAAAGAAAAAATAAAGATAGACCTTTATGTATTTAAAGAAAAAATAAATCTCTATAGCTGTAAGACGTGCTAATAAATCGTAGATCAGGCACAGACTCGATTTATGTTTGTGATCATAGCAAAGCCATGTAGATCACCTAGACTCGAAGATTAATGCGAATGCTCATGTGGACATGATACATCGCCGATCTAATAAGAAATCTACCATTTTTCCCAATAAATGCTACGATTAATAAATTTATATTGCTAAATAATATTTTCGTTACCTAGTGATTGTTGACAAGGATGTATTTACCAATGATCGCTTTAAAGGAAAGCCTTCGTAGGGAATTTTGTTCGCTTTTGAAATCGTGGTTCTATACTCTATAGACTTTTTATTTTTTTATAACTTTTAATAGCTGTAGTTGATGAACTTATGCTTGGTCATGTTCTTGTTATTATGCTGTAGGTTGATTCATAGGCAGTGTAAGTTGCTGTTTGTTGTTTTGTTCTACTCACATAGGGGGCGGGTGCGAAGTGAGGGGCAGTATGTGCTTGCCCCTCTCCGGTTCCTCTTCGGTATCCTCGGCGGGCGCTGCGCCTCCTGTTGTACCTTCCTCCTCGTCTGCTTCTTTGTCCGCAGCGCCTGGAACATACAGTAACGTATTATATAAACTATGTGCAATTAATTTTGGTTAGGTTAACAGCCCTGCCGTAACATATGCGCAATGCGGACAAGTCTCCACGCGTTGGGCTGGAAGGCCTGAGAGTCCGACATGCCCGTTCCATTCTCTCCCGATGTACAGGAAGGGGAGCTTGAAGCGTTTTTTTCTTTAAAAAATATTCCTCTTGGCCCATAGAATTTAGCCTGATCAGCCAGCCTATAATTACCCTCTTGGGTACACGATTGATTGTTTTTTCCCAAAAGGTTTTCTATCAGGAAGCCCGTCAGTTGCAAAACTTATAATCCATTTTGTAATATGAACGAGGCTCATTATGTCAACTCTACGTAGCTAGTAGGATTTAAATGCATGTTTTTAATTCGGGGTTCAACAAACTTGTGAATGTTCTTGAAATAATTAGTTTTGAATCTGGCTTAGATCGGGATAAAAGCAAATATAAAGAAGAAACGAATGAAAAATTATTATATTTTTGAGGCTGTAACCAAAAAACAAATTGTTGTACTTAACGGCTGTAAGTCAATCTTTTTATAATTAGGAAATGGTTGGATAAACTTTTTGCTATATTATTTATCTTCTTCTATACACTCACACAACTTCTTATAGCTGTAGCGGGATACTAACTTAACCTTAGGGTATGGCACGATGGCGACCTCAATCGGTAATACCCTTAAGTCCAGGCTAAGATCGTATTAATGATAATCCCATTTCCAAGACCGACAAAAATCTTGAGGAAACCACATATAGCTAAAAGAGCACAAATGTAGCTAAGAGATGTATACAATGGTTTCTGAGGTTTATAAAATTACAAGAATTATTTATTACTTAATTTATTACATTGTCTTGTGAAATTGCACATAAAATACAAATTTTGACGGGTCTTAGACTACAATATCTGTATTCTGTAATATTACTATTTGAACCCTTATAGGAAATATTTTCCTAGTTATTTCGGACATTAATTGTGATAATAAAATATTATATAGAACACAAAAAATATAGCACCATTAACTTTTCCTTACATTTGTAGAATAATATTTATTTTTGTTGAATACGAATGTTAATACAAATGTTGTACTTGTAAAGAACAATTGTTACATTTATTATAACAATATTATGTATACCGTGCGGTTGGTGTTCCAAATAAAAAAAATAATAAAAAATAAATAAATACATTTTCTTGGTCCAGCCAATTTATAGTATAAATACACAACATAAAATGACAGAGGGGTCCGTCGTGGTGCGCCTATCAAACACACACAACATACTACACACAAGCCTGAAACGAAGTCTTGTGCCCAACATTAATACCTCTATGAGCTGACAATATATAAAACCAACAGAATGTAACATACTTTATTGATGTAATTCGAAGTGAAATTTCATTGTTCCGAGTTTCGAGATATATCGAAGATTAACGATGTCAGGCACGGCGCAGGTGCGGGCTAACTTTTGACGTGGGGGCGAAATTCCACCAACATTGTTTTATTGATTGTTTATCAAAAGTTTGTTGAATGTGGTCGTTTTTTGGATAATATTTTTGCGAATGAGGTCAAAGTTTAAGTTGACTCTAAAATTATATGAAATTGTTTTGTCACAATTTTTTCCTGATGCAAGCAATAACAATAATTAATTATTGAAATACCTACATAGCAATAAGTTGCTATGGAAAATCTAAACGAAGTCTAAAATCAATGGGCTCAATGTAGCTGACGATGAATGACACATACATAATATGCATATCCAAGAAAATTTAAACACGGATGAAAATAATTGACTTTGTCCCGACAATACCTTTCACTTACAGCTCAGTTATTTTTTACGACAATATTCTCTAAGAATTGTTATTCCACTCTCATCCGTTCATTAAACTCTCACCATTCCTTGTTAATATCAAGAGCGCAATAAACATTTATAGCATAGGAAATTATTGCAATAATTCACGAGCACATCGATCGTAAAAGCAGTGAATTACAAAGTTTCTGCAGCCCAACGCGGCTGTTAAACTATGAAATAATGACGCCATTTTATTAATCCGTGACCCCATTTGAAAATAGCCTGCAACCGGCCCTGAACTGGTGTTCTGTTAAACCTAAAGTAATGTTAGGATGAAGAATTCGCCTGTTTAATGAGGGATATGTGTCGTTAATTATAACGGAGGTTTTTGGTACCTATATTTGTACACACATACATAAACGCCTTTATCCCAGAAGGGGTAGGCAGAGGCGCCACCGGGACATCCACATTCCGCCTTGTATGTTCCGTCCCATGATGTGATAGGGGGCGAGCCTATCGCCATATCTGGCACAAATTTCTGACTCCGGGCTGATAATGAATAGAAAAACTCAATATCACCGACCCGGTATTCGAACACGAGACCTCAGCTTTGTAATCCTACCGTAGTTCAACTACGCCACCGAGGTAGTTACATACTATATATGTTGGTATATTTTTAGCAATCCTAATGACTGCTAAAAATATACGAGCCGTAACTGCATGAACCTGGGATTGATTTCTGAGTTAAGTAATAACTAAATAATAAAGAATAAGATCATAATGAAGTAACTGAAGATTTAGCCTACGGCTTATATTTATATTCTATTCGCACGTAGATGAAATCATAAGATCAAAAAATTATGAACAAAGATGTCAATTGGCGGCCTTACAATTCTAAGCACTTTGCACATGAACAACCATGGGACAGATGAAAAGAATAAAGATTGTATGATGATATGCTTAAGAAAGAATTGTATTAAATAAATTAAAGAAAAATGAGATCACTCTTCTCTCCCTTTTAACAGGTGTGGAATAAGCCGCAATATTCGCATATATAAGAATATATCGGCATAACATTAGTACGTGCTTACAGCTCACGAAGTCAGCTTCTTGTTTAAAACGCCGTCTCGAGGGCGCGACTAAGTTAAACCGTACTTTAAAATAAATTGTCTCTTGGCGAGGAGATATTTTATGATAAACGTTTGTATGGTTTTGCAGCACTTTTAGGCCTTGATACAGTCTGCAGGCTCACGTGTTCAGTGTTTTTCATGCATTGTTAGAGAGGGTGTAATTCAATAATAGTGATAATATTAGCAGTGTCGAATGGCAAGGCACTAATGTTTGTTGGTTGGTATTTTATGTGTATAGCGCAGTACCTATCGTCAGGAGCAGTAGTAAATTTGCTGAGCCAAAAGAAAACATAACATATTTGAATTACTTTCCATATTGTGTGGTCAGTGTTAGTATATTTAACGTTTTTGGTATTACTAAATACATAAATCGTTATGGTATCATTGTTTTGCTGGTAGCTCTATTCTGTGGATTCCGCTCCGATAGACATAACCACTTACACAATGGTAAGCAACCCATCATCATAGACATGGATCTGTGTTTGTGCCCACAGCCCGTCATGGCGACCCAAACAAATGTCGCTTTCTGAATTCTGTGTGTATACCTATGTCAATGATCAGAGCATTTTTCTACCAGAGAATGTGAAACAAAAGAGATGACTCTCGCACACAATACAGAGAACAGATAATAGACATTTCTCGGTAACCAAGTTCGGTGAAAGTTAATTTTACCTTTAATTTGGACTACGAGAATTATACTTAAATTCTGGTATTCTAGTAGGTAGTATTAGTTCTATTTATGAGGATGGGTTAAAGCTTTTGGACTAAATGCGGGAATTGGGTATTTGACTATCATCGAATGTTTGTATTATTTTGTAGACAAATACAAGTGCCATTAAAACAAAACATTTTTGTGAAAACAGTATTAAAGTAGCTTGTAACAAGTTGTAACATGAGGCAAATATTAGAATTTTAAATAAAAGATTGGGGACGCAGTGGGGACATCTTACCGTCTCTTTCAGACCCGCACAATAAAATGCACTATAATGCACAGTGACGTCACTAATTTTGCTTTGCATCCCTTTTCTATTACCCCCACTACAAGATTTAAAACGTTTCTAACTTGTTAAATTCTGAATGGATTTACAAAATTCTTAGGCTCAGTTGCATAAACTAACTTTGACGATAACTTTAACTTTGACAATGCCAATCCCATACATTAGCAATGTCAAATACGTCACAAATGTATGGCGATGACATTGTCAAAGTTAAAGTTATCGTCAAAGTTAGTTTATGCAACTGAGCCTAGGTTTGCTAGATTTTGGATATGGATACTTTTTGATTAATACAATAAAAAAATATGAGTCAAATACTCTATTGATAGGTCTTAATAAATTATATATTTTCAATAGTCGTTCGTGCTAGGGCCACTGGTAGCACCTCTGTCTACTTCTTCTGGGAACAAGGCGCGAGTTTACAAACATTTTTCTAATGCTTGTATAAAACTCCGTATTCAGCCCTACAAAGGAATCTAGGTGATCCAATTACTAGACGAACGATTCTCGATACAGCAGTATACTGTTCGCGGCGTAACAAAAATATATTATAAAAGCGTACATCCGCTTTGTTCATGTCGAAATCCTATGGGAACATCCTCGTATTGAAAGATCCCGGGATATAAACTGGGGCGTATAATAATAAGGAATTATCCATATAGGGACTCGCGGCTTATTGGGTAGGTAAATAGAACTTTATAATTCCGATATTGGATAGGTACAATATATTATGTTACACTTATTTCAGGTAATTTATCCGCAATTGAAAACATGTTGAAATATTTATTTTCAATAATATTTTCTTTACTCAGTAAAACAATTGAGTACTTAGGAAATGCGTTTCCGTACATAAAAGGAATTCATTACTATCCATAATTATAATAATATAATAGTTTAGACATCATTTTTCATCATTATTTATTTATTTGACAGCCTCCGTGGCGCAGTTGGTTAGACGCCGCCTGTGAAACGAGAGGCCGCGGGTTCGATCCCCGCACCGAAAAATATATTTGTATGATCCACAGGTATTTGTTTCGGGTCTGGGTGTTTGTGAGACCGAAAAGTCTCTCGTAGTTCCTGATACCCACGACACAAGACTCGATCTTAGTGTGGGGTCAGGACTATGTATGTGACTGTTGGGTGTAGGTATTTATCAACCTGCGTACTGACGCGCATACATTATCCGCTATTTTGAACAAAGACAAAGTTGTTGAACTACCCCTCCTGTACACGGGGGGGGGGGGGGGGGGGGGGAGAAAGGAGTATCTATGTTAATGTCACCGGCTCCTCTGCCCGCCACTTTTGCCGATGTAACCACAACATTCTAATCGTAGTAAATTCTCCGCTAATACACCGGGAGAAATATCTCGGTGATCATATTAGGATCAGTATTAAAAAAGAAACTGCCTCGAAGAAACTTTAATTATTTTACTAGTCAGCCGTTCTCATTTGCATCAGGGTGCAAAACCTAGCTGTCTATTTACAGAAACGATTACATTTTATCAACCTCCGTGGCGCAGTTGTTAAAAATTCCGGCTGTGAAAGGAGAGGCCGCGGTATAATTAGTAGAGTAATAAGCCCGCTTTTACAGACATAAACTCGATAGCTCATGGACAACATTACCTGCATTTCTACCTACCCCTTAGCGAGACAGGCGTGCACATCTAATGCAACATAATTAAATAGACATACGTGGTCAATAAATCATTCCTGAACATACCAACGCTGAAATGGCGAAAATTAAAAAGAGTCCTTGCGAGACAAGATTGGCCACACATCATTGTAACACAGAACAGACGCCATCAATCAAGCCGTCAGGTAAACACGCAAACACGCGTGCACGAGTTTATTGTAGCTACTGTACTATAACAAGTATAGATAGATACACAGCGAGTATCGCCCGTGGTGTGTATCACGTGTCTTTTGTTTTTGGTTATCATAGTTGATGGACCGGTGGGGCATGATTTAATTGGTTTGGAATTATTTGATTCTATTGTTTTTTGTGTAGTTCGTGGTCCGAATAGAAGGGAGAAAGACGAAATAATAAAACAGAGAATCATTGTATGCAGGCTGTTCCAAACAGGTCACCGTGGACGTCTTTAGTAAATTAAAATGTTGAGCATTGAGCTTCATGTTGCAAGACAGATGAATAGTGAGGGATACTTAAATCCTCATTACGTCCCCACGAAACCCAATTAGAAATGAGGAGACAAGACTAGAGTAGGAAAACAAAAGTTACCAAAATAATAGATTAGCATGTTGAAGTGAGGGGACTAACGGCTGATGAGATCCATAAGTTCTCGTGTAGAGGGCACATACATAGCGAAACGTTGAATGGATTTACAATTTATGGATGGGTATCCACAATATAGAAAAACGACATAATAAGGGCTACAGCAAGTCGCTGGATGCAGGTCGCGTAATAGGTGATGGGGAAATCCTTTGGCAACGAAGATTGTTCAGTTCTTAATTTGACCTTGTAATAGCGTTCAAAGGAGCTACAATTAAAATTATCCAGTAACATGAATGGAATATGTTATGTATTAGTTTCTGTACTGTTATTCTGTAGTTAGCAGAACGAGTTTACTGTTCGCATACCAACTAGTGGCATGTCCGCAGGATGCGCAGTTTCGTGTAATTTGTGCATACATTAAAATCTAAATTTGGTTTAGCACGTTCACTGTCTGTCCGAGTCTATTTCTTTGCTTTTACAGCGCACGCGGTGAAGTGATTGTTGTTCTATGTTCTAGACTTAGAGGTATTAACTAGGTTGCAAGTAAAATTTATCAGGTTCCATGATTTTTGGTGTTTATGACTTACCTTTCCTATTTATTTTAACTGATGAATATATGTAAATGCCCTTTGTTGCTTACATTTTATAATTAATATTGAGATTGTTTATGTTTGGTAGTAGAGCGTACATATTTGAACTGGATAATGATTTATGTATTACAAAAAAAGGTATTACGTTACGCGAAAATTCTTTTACATTTAAGAAAATAATATCAGTAATGACGTCCGCGTTTTCTTCATAAATTATATTTTCTAAAACAAGAGTAAATAAAAAGTCCATTGTTAAGAAATTCACATTTCCTAGCTGGAGTGTCTTTAAAATGTACTTTTATTGTGTTTTAAATTACCACTTCCAGTCGGCAGCCATCTTGAAACGTCATAAAAATACGCGGGAATATTCACGTTTTAAACGTCAGTTAAGTTTCTGTTTTGAAAGGCATTAACCATATCTGGTGGTCGTAAACGAGTCTATTGTCATTGGCTTACTAGAAATTTCAGTAGAAGGTATTTTGGCAGATTAGGAATTTATAATTCTTTTTTATTGCTGTGAATGGCGAGACGAGCATGCTATTCGCCTGATGGTAAACGATATGACCGCTTATGGACAGTAGCAAAACCAAAGAACATGAATTACAAAGCAATGCTTGGCGTTCTACCGCACTCGCCATCTTGAGAGTACTTAAGATGTTCTATCCAGTAGTTATTTTGGCTACAATGTCCTTCAAACCGGAACACATCAGTGTATTTACACTGCTGTTAACTAACATCATTAGGTAATAGTATTCCATTGTTAAATTTAAGCACACAATTCTTTCATTCATCCCCTCTGATTCTATTGTGACATACTTTAACAAAAACAAAACAAGGTACACAAGGCAACAGCAAATAATCTCATCAATTAGCAAATACAAATGAAGCTCGTCGCTTTTGTTCGTCAGTGTACGCTTATATCCGGTTGCCGGGCATGCCTTTGTACCGGGACACGACGTTCCGGTTATAAATATAGAGGCTATCTCGTGACGTCATCATCAACATAATCCTATAATATTCAAATTAAGAACATCAGTACACCAGTGACTGCGCTCCTTGATTTTTCAAATCTATACAAAACACAATTTAAAAAATATATATACATATGGAGATACGTTGAGCGACAAAAATAAGCTAATCAATTAGCAGACACAAATGAAGCTCGTCACTTTTGTTCATCAGTGTACGCTTATATCCGGTTGCCAAATGCCAGGCATACCTTTGTACCGCAACGCGATGCTCCGGTTAAATACACTTTAAAAAGGCTATCCATCTCGTGATATCATCATCCACATCATCTTTAATATTCAAATATAGAACATTGCGACACCACTTACAACACAATTCAATTTCTCTCATTCATATGATAAACAACACAATTAAAAAAAATTACACTGAGCAACAAAAATAAACTAATCAATTAACAGATACAAATGAAGCTCGTCGCTTTTGTTCATCAGTGTACGTTTATATCCGGTTGCCAGGCATGCGTTTGTACTGAAACGCGACGCTCCGGTTAAAACGATGATTTTCCCCACAATTTGCCTTGTTCACGTGAGATATTGTTTTCGCTCGTGTAAGCGGTATTGTGTTATTTCGCAGTTGTTTATTCTAGCTTGTATCATTTGAAAAATGTATGTTCTGCGTAAAATGTTTTGAGTTGTCATATCTGTATTGCGTGAATCATGGAGGTCATTTTGCTTTTCTTGACATTTGAATGATTTTGTAGATTTTCCTCGTGGCTTTTCTTTCGTTCGCAGGTTTTGTTAATGACTTTACGTGGATTGACACATAAAGTACTAAATAAAAAGTCGATTTGATATCTTTCGGGTACAGTACTTTTAGTTATATAGACGGTGACAACATACATACATATGCAAAATTTCATGATGACCGGTTGAGATGATAAGGCGTAAAAGCGGGACGAACAAAAACAACTAACATTCGCATTATTAATATTAGTAACGACTAGCGGAGTAGCTAAACAATTGACATGTTGCGGCAAAAACTTTGTTTAAAGTTATACGTGTTTGTATTTGTTTTAAACACAGAACAGCAGTCCTACCATGACCGTTGTATTAGCGATTCATTTGCGATGCAATTCATTTTAGGTTATCGTTTTATTTCGTACCATTACCATGTTAATACTGAATCGCAAGTGAGTCGCAAACTAACCAAATGAGTGAATGAATAAGTCTCTGATCCGTAAAGCTAGAAAGAGACAGCGCTATAGAATAATCATATCCTTTGTTTCTTTCTCACCGCACTAGTCAGCAGCGTTCTGAAACTTAATCGTGTAAAAGTTACGATAATATTTACGATTGATAATTTGTATTATTGTACTATGTATTAACTTTTGGCTAAGATTACCTTCAATGTGAATGTTGCAGATTGATACAGAATAGTATTTTAGGTGACGTTATATCAATTTTTAATTGATTATTATAATATGTATATAATACGCGTCAACGTGCTGAATAGTGTGTCAAACTTATGAACGTTTCTTTATGACATAATTATGAGATTCGAGATTGTGAGTTGTGACATTCTCGGAACGCGGGTGTTTGATTATTATGCTAAAATAGTATTGAATTGTTGTTGTTTTATTAATTTTACGACGTGAAGTATTATTGTGGTATTATCCTCATTATCACACTCCAACTATTCGAAAAATAATAAATTATGTGACATCTAAAATAATATTTAAAATTATGCTTATTCAATGTACATTACTTAGAAATATAATTAAAAAACCACTATTGAACGTTACCTACTTTCCTAATGCATTCATTTCACTTAAATATCTATTTTATTCAATAACAATTCAGTTTCGGTAGTAAATAAAGAACTTTATTTGAATCGCAAGTTTTGACAGATCAGCGACTCAACTGAGGTCTTGAAGTTTAGTCATGGTACGAATTGAATGAATGAAAACGTGATTTGCGAACGATTTGCGATTCAGTTTAGGCGCTAACCTAAATTGATCGGCTAAAACGATGTCATGGTACGAAAACACAAAGCGGTTCAGAATAGGTCCTGAATTGCGTCGCATTAAGAGGTCATGGTAAGGCTGCAGTTTTAAGTTTTAATTATTTTTGTTTCATTTTTTAAATTCGTTTTCATTTTCATACCTACGATTATTAGTCCTAATTGGTTATTAACATGATCACAGAATTTCTGAAGGCATACCTCTTTCCTTCTTTTCCAACTATTTTCTGATATATTTTCAAAGACCAGCAACGTAACTACAAATATTAAATTTTCTCAATTTTAGCGGCAGTGAACCTTAGCATTAGACAAGCCGGATATCTCGTTTGCCGAACCTATTCTATAATAAATCTTATACAAAAAAACTTCCAAAAGCGTGACTATGGCTGCTAGGTGAATACGAAATATATTCTTAAGCACAAATCCTATTTATGCGTTGCATTATAAGCCCTCCATTGGATTCAGTGCCGACGCTAGTATTGAATAAAAAATGCTTTGTACAACACAATAGCCGGAACATACGGGCATTTTAATGCAGAATGGGAATCAGGTGAAAGTTACGTGGGTGTAAAACGTATTTTTTCAAGGAATGGCTCAGACTTTTCAGCGTAACAGGTTTACCAATACTAACATCTGGAGTCTAGGCAAAGGATCGACATCTTCAAGGCAAATAAAATATTTATGGTAGAAGGGAAATATTTTAGATCATGTCAGTAATTTTATCTCTGTCTTCATGCCAAACGGTAGTCATGTTAATGATTAGTCAACAATCCCCTATTTATCATGAATATTTTGTATAGGTTTTAAAGAAGCAAATGAGATTTCACCGACCCAGCGCAGTGGAATAGTAAAATTGCGATACGGTCCTACGCGTCAGCTGATTAACATTATACTTCTAATAGGGGGTCAAACCCGCATTAAAATTCCCAAATCCGTGTTCCAATGTTAAGCTAATACAATTTGACTGGGCTCTTTTGAAAGCCAACACAATGGACACAGTTTGAAAACATCACTTGTTTCGAATCCGTCATGAAGGGAAGTTTCCACGTGCGCCCTCCGCCTCGTTACATACAATTTAGTTCAATTTGTAGATTGGATTTTTTGTATTCGGTATAGGTCATTGATTTAAGTATGACTAGTGGACTAAAGTCAATCATCCAAGAAACGTTTCTACTTTTTGCACTTAATGGGATATTTTTAAAGGGAGTTTGCAGACCTGTGTGATCTCTGTATGTATTTAATTAGAAGATATTTATTTATTTAATTCTTTTTTGTACTATAGGGAGTTGTTTATCTCGTTTATATACGAAATTACACAATAAAAATAATAGTAGTGGCGGCCTTATCACACTAGGTAATTTTTGGATTTGAACCATGGGATGGACATTTCAACTTTAAATAACCATTATGCAAGGACTAATATCTAGCCAGAAGGTCTCTTGCTTACGAGGGACCCGGTAAACACCTTACCCATTATGGCAGATTTAACACCTCATATACATTAATCCGGGCGGGTACAGGCACACCAGCAAAAGAATGCACAAATAATAATAAAGAAACAATTTAACCCGCCAAACCGTGTCAAGATGCAACGAGACTACTCTGAATAAAAGCAAAACGAAGTAATTTGGCCAAAAAGACCCGGGAATTGTTTTAAAAAACCAACACAATACGAAACAGGAGTAGCGGTGGAGTCGGTTTTGTTCTAAATTGTAAAAAGGGTTGACGGCGCGCCGCGGTCGCCACCGCTCCCGGAATAACCCGTTCGTTTTAATGTTCGATATCGCACCTGTTCATAAAAAGCACGCATGAACGGGTCGATTTGACCCACTTTGTGTTCAGCTTTTTTGCACGGTAGAGGTTTGTTTTCAATTCCTTAGATGGTGTTTATTTTAAATTGAGATTATTTTTTCCCGTCTAATTCTGCATGTAATGGGAATTCGGTGCCAGTGTCGGTACAAATAAAAGAAGACACAAAAACCTCATTTTATAAACCATGTCTAGACAGTATTAACTAAAATCTAAATGGGTCGGCTAGACTGAGGTGTTACTAACTAATAATAATTCATAGAAAAATGAAGTTGTAGTTTTTTTGATAAGCGGGAATGACGAGACTGGCACATGGTAAACGTGATATACTACAAATAGGAGCTCTACATAATTCAGAGCTTATAATTACGCGTTGCGTTCGTCACACCAATATATAATTTACGATTGATCAGCCAAAATGAAGGTACAAAAAATGCATGCATCAGAATTCCTAAAGACGTTATCTTACTAAGGGGTAAAGTTTAAAAAAAGTCAATTTTTTGTTTTTTTTACCCCATTTCCCTTCAAAGGGTTCAATGGAACATTAGATCCTGAATATATTTCGCTGCAATACATGGAGTGGCGTTTTTCACCATTTGAACCGCAGCCAATGTTGCACACTGTTGCATTATTAATGATGCACTGGCGTAGAGAGGTGTCAAATAACACTGGCGTACTATGCGGCCTAGATCTTAAATACAGGAGTGGTATCGTCAAAATCGGCTAGGATAGTTAGGCCCTTCAGGGTTGGTGTGTATTTTGATTCAGTGTGAAGCCGCAGATAATAGTGGAAATATATTATGTATTTTCAATATAAATTAAAAATAACAAAATATACTTTAAATTAATAATTGTAAATAATCTAGGATTAAGCTACAGTAATTACAGCGTTGGAAAATTTAATTAACTTGTGGTTGAAATAATTTGTTATCATAATGCTTGTCATACTAAGACATCTTCGGTTTATCTTAAATAGAATCTTGGATGGGGGCTTAGAATGAGCTGCGGTCGAAAAGGACCCTTCTTTAGAGTCCGTTAAAGACTGATCTAAGATAGTACTTGCTTGAAACAATGCGTATAAATATTAAGAGAGTAAAGTTGTCAATTATTAAGAAATAAATACACCCAACAGTCACATACATAGTCCTGACCCCACATTAAGATCAATTAAGTCTTGTGTCGTGGCTATCAGAAGCTACGAGAGACTTTGTGGACCTCACAAATATTTGTCTCGTTGCGGGGATCGTACTCGCGGCCTCTCGTTTCACAGCTGGCATCTAACCAACTGCCCCACGGAGGCTGTCGACTGAATGTTTGGACAATAGCGACTGCACTGTATTTGATGGTAAGGCGAGTACATAATATAATAAATAGATTAATTTTCTACGTTTATTTAAACGATTGCAAACTTGTAGATTACGAGTATACCTAAACAGTCAACTGCGTTGAAATATAGGCTATCACTAAGCTCAACTCAAATTTTGTATGAGTTCGGTAAATACTCAGGACTGCATTTTTAACTACCTACAAAACTTTCAAGTGACCTTCATATTTTTACTTAAAAAATGACGTCACTATTTATACAAATAATTTCAAGGTCTATCAATACACATAATGCATAAATTAACGGGCTTGTACCTAGTAAATTTTACAATGAGCATCGTCCATTTACAAATACATCCCCGGCTTCTTTTATTACAATGGGAATGCTCAGTGTCCCGGGCTTTTTGTGGTGAAATTATTGCTTCTATTTTCCTTTGCCCCGGGAAAGCTATTAGAAAACTGTCACATATATCGTGTACAATGATACAGTTGACTCTTTTATCTTGAGTAGAGGCATGATTTTTCATAATGTATTTATTTATTTATTGTCCCGAACGAACTTACACCATATTAATAAATGAAAAACGTTAAAAAGTGAAGAGCAAGAAATTAATACTAGAGATTGCAAGTATGATCCCAGATCCCAGTTTTATGACATGGTATCAAAAACATTGTTAAACTTAGTATGGTATCAGAATTATATACATATCTTATGTAAATATTTGCTAACAGTATTCAATATAAATCCCTATATTATACTTGACTGTCGTTTAGGAACACAAGAACTATGTCGTACAAATGATATTCCATTTCTTTGTATATGCGCATAATAATTACACTGCGCTTCCTGGTAGGCGCAATGCCGATCGTGTGAAATATGAACCACAGTATGTACTATTGGAAAATTGTAATCTTTTCATTAAACACAATTATGCAGGTCTGTTCAAACCCGAACTATCCCAGCGTGGACTATATGGCCTAACCCTTCTCAATCGTACTTCCGATTGTAGATGAGGTCCGTGCCCTGCAGTGGGACTTACGTATATGGGCTGATATAGATGCAGGTCTGCCAAATTGATTTTTTACACTTTGATGATTCTAGGATTATGGGAAGGCAAATTTAGGATTATGACTGTTGACTCCTTTCGCATAAACGAATCGGAACAAATGGTTAGTTTTACAGAGAATCTAAGCTTGTTCTGCAGGTGATGAATAGAAATACTTCAATTGAGCGATCGTCATGAAAAAAAAATGGAAAGAAAGTACCACCAGCTAGGTTCAAACTTCAAAGTAGATACGAACCAAATTAGCTAAATCCTTGTAAATTATTCGATATTGTACTCAGAATACTACAATTATATTATGTAACTCCGACATCCAGATTGAACCATGACATTTAAAGGATTAAAGAGTGGACTTTTAACTGTTATGGATACCAGTAAAAACGTTAAACCAACACGTACTTTCATGCCTATAAGTATCGATTAAGAAGCGGCCTCGCTTCTTATTAGTTTAAAATTAACTTGCGTTCAAGCACATATAGAATTTCATTAGAAAGAAGAAATACAAAGATTTTCAATTGTAATAAGCTATTGTAAACATTATTAAAAATAGGTAAATTATGTTAATCACAAAAATGTATCCTGCACCCATTTTCGACACTTGCTGGTAATAAAACCAGCGCTGTTTTTCCGTATGAACGTTACAAATACAATATGTTAGTGTTTACTAAAATGTCTCGGTGATCTAAACCAACCTATATCAGAGCTGAAGGTCTAAGGCTACTCCCTAGGGGATTGATGTCAGACGGGTGGTTGTAAATTGTAATATAAATCATTCTATATGCGTAAAGATTCGTGTGCCAATCCCGTGTAAGTGTAGGATAGACATTCAAAGTGGATTGCCTGATCTAAAAATTGAACCAAAAAACTACACGATTTATAGCCAAGGCACGATGCCACTAGATCAACAAGATTTTCAAATAAGGATGGTACGTAAACTAAAAGAAATTGGTTTTGTTAAAGCAGACTCACTTTTAGCAAACAAAAGTAAACAAAAACCGCACTGAATCGTCAGACAAATACAAAATTGTTAAGCACAAATATGTTTTCCCGTCAAAAATATTGAAGACAAGAACCATCGTACGAACCAACTGAAATACAGATAACTAAGATAATCAAAATTCAGAACTTAGCTGAAACTAGAAATCGGCCAATTATACGCTTGGCTTACACCATCACCGCACCTGCAGGTAAAACATTTCACGAGTATCGATTATTAGGATAGAAACTAAAGTTTCACAAGATTCAGTTGATAATAACCGAGGGTTGAGATCGATTGTTATAACGGCTATGTTGACTTTCTAGAGATTGCGCGCGAGATTTACATAGGTAAATATTTATTTAAGTTTGTACATGTCGAAATTGTGGTTGCAATTATCTGCCATAATATTAAAATTATTGATGAACAGTGACTATTAAAAATAATATCTATTTAAGTCCCTTGCGCCCTAATTCTCAAACGCCACTTAAATATAATATACCATTTAACAACGCAAGTCCCACTTAAATGTACAGATAAAGTGGGACGTTAGTAGTTAAATGCAACATATTTAAATGGCGTTTAGTTGAGTATTCGGCCGCTATGTCCTAAAGGGTGCAAATAAGGGAATCCTAAGGCTAAGGAGATCAATTTTGGAAAATTTTATTAAGTTGTCACCGAATACTTGTGGTACAATCTTGTGATCTTGCTAATAACACCCATTGTAAGTGCTTTGCTTTGCATTGACTGCCAGTTACATAATTAGTTTTCGATCACTTATAAGTCTATTGACTCTTCTTTCACCTGTCTTTATTCCATGAAACCATTGTGTGGAGGCGACATTACTTTTTATCCATATTGCAAAATTATTTGCCATATAATTTCAAGATCAGCTAGCTGCCATAATTCCTCTCTGGAATAGGCATTTTTATTTAATGCAGGTTCACTGGTACCACTGCAATGTCTATTTCTTCCGCTAAACAGCAGTGCAAATGCACTGTTGTGTTTCGGTTTAAAAGACATTGTAGCTAGAGTAACAACTGGACATAATGAGACTTAACATCTTATATCTCAGGATGGCGAGCGCAGTGGAATGCCAAGCATTGCTTTGTGATTCATGGTGTTGTTTGGTTTTGCTACTGTCTATGAGCTATCGCTTGCCATCTGGCGAACGGCAGGCTTGTCTCGTCATTCATTGCAATAATTAAAAAATAAATAAAAAATATAACACCCAATATATGAAAACGGGAAGCCAAACTTTCAATTTTCTATTAAACATACACCACTTTTGTACTTAACTTAATAAAATATCATCGAGTTCTCTTTATTAAATCCCTGTACATTGGAGTGCATTTCTATTCTCGGAACCAGCTTCGAGCAAACAGGAGTAGCTTGTTACAATATTCCGATTGATGAAGGTTCTGGAAACTACAATAAAACTCGCAATGCGATGCTATCTGCGGGAAGCGTCCTCTGGTGAGTAATGAGAAAAGGAAACAAATTGTGGTTTGCAAGTAGCTTGGAGAATTAAATTTATTTAGAAGAAGTGATTTATAGTTTAAAGTGAGAGTAAAATTAATGAGTTATTGTGATAATGGGATTTGGCTTTGTCTCCAAAGCAACCTTTTGCTTTTGAATCTAAGTATATTAAAGGAACAATTTTCTATATCAAATAAATATATATTTACCGGATTGTTTGAGATGTAATTTTATAGCAAAAAAACAACAAGCATTTATTCTCTAACCTAATAGTACTCGTATTAACACGTGCAGCGTAATAAAATGTTAAGAGAGAAACACTCTTCTTATTATTTTGGCAACAACGCATTTGGGCCCCAGAAGATCGTAAACGATTTGTACAACTATGGAATGTTTATATATATTCTTTTCCCATTTTATTTGTTTCTTATTGAATAATAGTAGGGTGTTTAAAGGTGGGAAGTAAAATCAAGTTTTATAAATAGGTACTTAGTTTAATATTGTTTGACAGCATGAATAAACCATCTTTTAATGTAGCTAGCTAATACCCTTAATGAATATTATCGACTTTACGTATTTTTCAAATTAGCGAAACTTGAAAAAACAGGAAAATCGCCTGTTCACGCGTGTTGCGATCAGGGGCGGATCTTGAATTTGTGGGGCCCTGGGCTAATACTGCTTAGGGGCCCTACCTAATTACTCAACTAATTGCCATTTTGACAAGAAACTGTTTTCTGTAGTGATGTAAGTATATGTAATGTAATATATTATGTTAAGTACAGGAAGAAATAGGAAAACAAAATATTTTATATTTTATTTATTAAAACATTATTTATTGCAAAATAAATTGACAGGTTATAAATGGTTATGTTATATAAATTATAAAGCAACCTTTCTGCATTTTTGTGCTGCAAATTCTTTTATTTGGTCATCGCACTGTAGGTCGTTTGTTAAATCGCAATTTATCGAAAGAACTGCTAAATGATTTAGTCGATAGTTCGACATTGTTGTCCTGTATTTGTTTTCTATATACGACATCCTGGAGAAAGAACGCTCCGCTTCACAGCTAGTGATCGGCATCGTTAAAAAAATCTTTAAGATGGTATAGCAGTTTAGGAAAACATCAACAAGTTTCTTTTCATAAAGTAGCCAAAAAAATTCACTGCATTTTTTTTTAATTCTAGATAATTTTTATTATTGACTATATCGTCTATTGATTTCAGTTCGGTTGGGGCCCTCTGTATTCGCGGGGCCCTGGGCTGCAGCCCAAAAAGCCTTTAAGTAGATCCGCCCCTGGTTGCGATGACCAAGGATTTAGGGATTCATTTTTATGAATATAGGTTAGTTCGCACCGCGTCTGGCGTTCGTTTTACGAGGCGTAAAACGTAATATTCTCTTGCAATGGAATTTCGGTGTATATTTTTTGAAGATTCTGGTTGCGACTTTTAGAGTATCGCTATGTGAATAAGCTTGATTAGTTTCATTTCTTTATAGAAAATTTCTTTTTGTATAAAACTTCAGCTTTTGTAGGATTATCTGCGTATTGTCAGCTTGTGTTCGGATAGCTCTCATAAAATTTATCCATAATGCATGTTGAATGAGGACCTTTCCTGAACTAACTTGTTTTATTTTATAAATATGACTTACCGGATATATTATTAAATTGAAAACCTAAGGTTACATAGCTGGTTGCTAAACTAAGTTAAATAATTCTGAAACTATTGTGCTGTCCGCATTAAGTATGGGACTATATTAGATGGAAGAAGTTAAGTGTAATCCCTTCTTCCATCTCCTTTATCCCCTAACATTCCTCCTGAAAGCCCACCGACCCGCTAAAACTAACACCCGTTAATCGTTAAACCTGTAACTGTATAGTAAGATCTTATACTAATTCGACTTTAGGTAATGATATACTTAATATTCTTCAGGCGATAGGCTCGCCCCCTATCACATCATGAGACGGAACATACAAGGCAAAATGTGGGTGTCCTGGTGGCGCCTCTGCCTACCCCTTCTGGGATAAAGGCGTGAGTTTATGTATGTATGTAATTCGAATTTGAAATGAGGAAAAATTTACTTTACCAAAGTTCCTAACATCAAAAAGAGACAAAAGATGTTTCCATCTCTGAGTCATCAATCATCCTTTGCATTCTCGCTATATCAATACGCAAATTAATACTCCTATTCTTTTAAAACAATGCCACTCAAACATGGTTCACATTGACAACAATAACTTATTGAATACTTTGTAAATGGAATAGGCCCTCCGAAGCACTCATTGGGAGATCAAAACGAATGACATCAAATTTCAAAAGACCCGTCGATGAATATGTGATTGCGGATATCGGAGATCTTTGTGGTTGGTCATCATGTAATATCGGCATTAGTGGTGTCCTGATTTCACACATGGCCATAGGAAGGATAATAGGGCCTTTGTATGAAGGATACGGGAATAGTGCTTTATGTGCATATGAAACGAGAGAATGTTAACAGTTATTAAGTTGAGAAATGTTAAAAAAAAATAGAGACTAAATTGATTTTAAGTATGGTTACGTTAAGTAAATCTTATTTAATTCGATGCGATACGAAAAGTGAGGATCTTAAAACTACTGTTAACTACTTTTAGGCTCAAAAGTAAATCGCCCACCGATATAAAATGGGTTTTAGGGTTAAAATTAACTTTAATAATATCATTCTCCCAGAGAAACTGCCCCATTGATGGCTAATTAAAAGATGTTAGTCCTTAGTCATCTACATTGCTCTCGTGTGGGTGGATAAGCATCGCATATTCTTGTAATACGTGTAGAAAACACTCCGGTATTCAGAATTTCTCGAAAGGTTTTCGTATACAAGCTTAGATAATATTGTAGACAAAAATGGAAATATGAAACTACAATTTTCGCAGCAGTTACTACGAAAGCTTTTTATCTAAAAGGATCGACGCTTAAACAGATTGCCAAGAATAACATCAGCTCAGCAAATAAAATGAAAACTGCACGCGAATTAATTGCTTCGAAATTGATTCGTTTGAAATTTGATTTCTATTTTGTGAGTAAAAAATATTGGATGCAAAAATTGCCGCACCAATGGAGGCGCTTTTATCATATAAAGAGGGGGAAAAATAGCACTGGATAGTTTTGTGGATAGATAAGAACTAAGAGGTATTCGTATTCGAAGAAGTATGAGCAAGACTCGCGCATCCATGGTTCTGCATCACATAATTTGAAACCGAACTCTCAATTGGCCAATTTTACAAGGTGAAACTGCCATCAACCTGAGTTGAACATTTTGATTTGTTCGAAAATTTTGACTATTAGAAAAGCAGGTTTAAAAATAGTACCATTAAGTCAAAAGATTATTTTGTCTCAAGTTTCCCACTAAAGTGTAGGTTATCTATGCATTTTGCAGGTGTCGGTATCGTCTTGTGGACAGCATTCCATAATAATTTCCAAAAAAAATAATTTTGCTTTTTATATTCATATCACGGTCATTATATGCTAACTTGTAGCGAGGAGAACCTTTAGACTCAAATTCATAAAAAAATATTACATTAATTTATACAAACATGTATTTCAAAAACGAAAAAGGCCTTGAGCCGGTTTTTAAAATATAATAAAATTTTCTTTACATAATAAATACATAAATACAATTTCGCGAAGAATATTGCGTGTGGACGAAAAATTCCCGAGTAGAACATAAAACGCATTTTCGTTGAAATTAAGTGTTTTCGTAACTCGCCGCCTATCGTGTGACTATGAAGCTGTATAATACGGATCCTTATATTATTGTACTCAAAATCATTTTGATATTATTAGTATAATATTTTTTGGGAATGATAGCAGTTCAGCTACCTCAGAAGTCCGTCGGTGGTTACTGAAATTTATTTCTAGGCAGCAGTTCAATAAATCTATTAATACCTGAATTAATAACCGACAAAAGACTCGAGTCGACCCTAGCTATAATAATAGTCTTTATTTCGTGACTAAATGTCTATTTTGTGGGCTATAAAATATATATTAAAGCAGCAAATTGAGAAAAATTCAAATGCCTGTTTTTTTTTGCATTTCAGCATTCACAAACACGATTCTCTTTAAACCCTAACATTGTTCCAAAAATAAAACACGTGTACACACATCCCAAAACACCCTACAATTTATAATTAAATATAGGCGGGCATAGTCAAGTGTCGCCCTCTGTGTCTGTCGCGTTTCTTAGTCTCAGGTGTGCCCTAGAGGCTCATGAATATTAAGAGCACGTCGGCGGATGCCTTTTGCACCCCCCTCCCCTTCGTCCCCTCTTTGCCAGGGGCGCGTTATTTACCGGGGAGTCCTGCACGTCCCGCAACGTGAAAATTAAAACTGATATGAAATTGTTATGGTTATTTTCGAGATTTATGAGGTTATAATGTGGTAGTTGTGGCTATTAGTCTTTTTATCCGGAAATATAAACTCTATGGTTTATCTTGTGTCTTGCATTGCTGCGGAGTTTCCAACTCTTACGACCTTATTCATAGACAGTTTTAAAACCTTTTTAATTATCGAATGCTTTGTCTTCTTCGCTCAAACTGAATTCAAAAGTCGTTCCAATGGGACAATGGGACATTTAATAAATAAAATAGGTTTCAAAACTGTCTGTGAAGGAGGCCGTTAACTTTACTGTTTGATTAATTTCGTAGCAGTATTAAAGAAAAGTTAGATATTCCCAAAGGCTAGAGAGTAAGTGAACTTAAACGCTCAGTGTTATAATAATGCATGTTATTACGGTATATTTAATCGCATCAACTAATCAGAATTTGGATCCCCAATATTTTGAGCAAGTGGCCATAATTTTGTCTTTACATAAAAACCCTTTTATTTTGTGTCAAATATCGCGCGTTCAATTTGCCAGCACAAAAATTGATCTGCCTATTTGTTACCTTTTAAAGGCTTATCCAAGCTACGGATTTTTTGAGAATTTGCCAGAATTGGTTTGCAGCCTAGTAAATAAACACAGTGACGTATTATACATTCTATTTATAGGCATTGTAATCTGTGGAAACTATTTTAGATAATGAACTGTATTTAATCTGCAAGATTTACATTTTTTTCTGTTGGTTTCCAAATAAAGCAATAATAATAAAAAAATACTCTTTTATTGGGCAAACTATAAGGACCTGCTTTAACAATGCACAAAGGAAAAGCTGTACTTATCGTACAATCCCGTTGAAACTAATATTTTGTTGGTAGACACAAAAGTAATTGGATCTGGATAAAAGTACACTGATAATAATGTACACCAGGGAATATTTACTTATATTTATAGGCTGTACAGTAATACTAGAGCTATAAAAGTTACGAACAGTGCTGCTTATAAAATGATTAATTATTTGTGAGATCTACATAAAATTGTATTTGATCTGGATCTGGAACCTAAGTGGGACCCAAAAATTCCTACATGTTATTTGAAACCTACGACACAGCTGAAAGGTACGTATTAACCTCATATTCATTTAGTGATATTACAAACCAATAAAAAAATTGCCAACCAATAAAACTCATTTATGTTATACTCTCCCACTTGTAAAAGCTTACCCTCGTTCACGATTCAACATTAACGTTATTTTGCAGAAAAACAGTTCTTATGATTCGCAAGGCGAAAATGCAAAGGTAAATCACGGGGAGGCGGCAATTTTTCAGCAAAACCTGTAATACTTTCACTGTATAATCTGCGAACTCATTATTTATAGATGCCGGGCTCACCCGCAGATACGTCATATAAAATTGTTAGCGCCAGTTTACTAAAGGGGAATGCTCGTAATTCGCTTCTGTTTAAAAAAAAAATATTTGTACTGAAAAATACTGTATTTCATCCCGAAGCAAAAACAATGCAAATTGGCCGATTTATCGATGCTAATTGCAAGGGGAGTTAATACATTTTAAATAGCGAAAAGGTGAGGCGACAATAAGTAAAAAGTGGTTAGTGAATCACTTCGGCTTTAAGCCCATATATCTGGAGAACGCAATATAAAAAAAAAGTAAAATTAACCATAGTTAAAGCTGACATTGTTACCTAACAAGACGACGCTTTAGTTATGTTATTTAACATCTCTGTGCCCAACAATGTATGGAAATTGAACATTGTCTTTGTTCTCCAAAAGTTTACAGAAAAAATACAGCAGACTAGGGAGTGCTATGGTGCTTTCAAAATTCTTTCTGCTTTGTAAAAATTATGGCCTTTGAAGTTATTTACGAGGGAAGTAATTATAACACAAAGGCGAAAAATTACTCTTTACATTTTCTCCTTTGCTAATGGAATGTTTTCCGTGATATATAATATAAAAAAACGTTTGTGTTTCCCGAAGACGGTGAGTTGGTAATAACCGGTGGAAAAAGTTTAGTATTTATAAAATTTTATGCACGTTCATTATGTCGTTGAAAGAAAATACTGTGAGAAAATCTCTGTGAGAATCGTCCGTACGAATTCGGAAGATATCTGTGTTGGGAGAGTATAATAGACACAAATTGGTAGAAATGGCCTGTGTTCGCCTGTAGAATATTTTTAGGACTGCTATAAGTTTTTATTAGAAGGTAGGAGGACAATATACACAAAAGACATAACCAGGCATTAAGCTCAGGACCAATTTGATGGCAGTACATACATCCAATTTACAAGGCCAATTTCTAATAAGGCTTAGTAGTTACCAACAGCACTACTAGTAAGAGGACTCCGGTACATCACTCACTAACCCGTCTGGCAGCGGGTTTATGGGCAAATCTTTCGTCATTAACGCTCTTTGACGTAATCTTGTAGAGGCGTACCTATCTTTTGTTTGGAAACAAACAAGCATATTTGATATAAGTAAACCATACCACAGATACCAATAAAACACCAAACAATTCTTCCTATTTATAGACAATTATTACCTACGACCCCTTCTTCTCACATTTACCTAAAAATAGAAAGCACAAATTGGCTCAATTTTGCAATCACTATTTCAGCCAGCTGTCGATTCAAAATGGCGAAGATAACGTGATAATTGACACTCACCTGACTTCTTGGCACTGTTTCCCTTCCCTCCATTTTTGTTTCGTCTCGGGTAAAGGTTTATTTTGCTCTGGCCGCACCCCATGCCGACTATTCATCCATCACAAGCGTGCAATATTAATTTTGACTAAATAAATTTTACGACATATCTTTATATAGTTTTAGAACTTTATTTGACACTTCCATTTGTTTTTGCGTTTGTATGTTTGTTTAAATGTTCTCGTGTATGCACCGGCGGCGTGTCCCATGACTTTTTATCTGAAAAGAAAAAAAATAATTACTGATGTAGAAAATACAGAAAGTTTGAACTTAAAGTTAAAAACTAAAAAGGTGTAATATTGGTTTTCCGTAATGAAATTGACCCCTATTAATTGTTTTTTTTAATAGCGCCACAACAATCGCAAATTTTATCGCTATTTTTTAAAATAGTTTGTCATAAAAGTACATAGCTGCATTGTGCGTGGGCTGACATCAATTCTCTTTCTAGCATTATTTTTTATTTTCAAATAAAATTTCAAATTTTAAATACACCACAAAAAACGCGAACTTTTCTTTGTTGCCTCTAAGCTGTATCGTTTTGTAAATTCCAAATTATGATACCACGAGGTCATGAGTCTTGAGTTTCGCGTGATGATTATTAATCTACGTTACATTCTGAATTTCAGCGATCATGACAGCGAACACATTGTTTAATCAAGCTAAAAATACAATTAACATTCACAAAACGTTATTTTTGAACATCAAACAATATGCGAATGGATGATGGAACAATAATTAGCACTGAAATAATTTTTGACTCATGTTCATACTGTTTATCTGTCCTTGAATTTGAGTTATGATTGCAGTTTTTTGAATTCCTTAGCTTTAACTGCATCTGAACGGAATAAACACTGAATTGAGGTTTATTTTTATTGGACGCTATCGTCCTCTGTCTGTTCTATTCTTTCCTCACATTGGTGCGAAAAATGCCAGATATAACGAAGACATTCTTGTGGGACTAACCGAATTGGATTTATTTTTAATAATCAGTTAAGTGTAAAGCAAATTGTACTTCAAAATAGTTTTACACATTTTGATAGAATCTACCGTTATTCTTGGCAATGACGAGACGAGCAGCTCGCTAGATGGTAATCGCAACGGTCCGTAGACCTTTTAACACTACTCATCACATATTATTTTGAAGAGCCCGATATTTGTGCCCGATATGGCGATAGGCTCGCCCCCTATCACATCGTGGGACGGAACATACAAGGCGAAATGTGGGTGTTTTGGTGGCGCCTCTGCCTACCACTTCGGGGATAAAGGCGTGAGTTTATGTATGTATGTATTTTGAAGAGCCACGCTGTTCATTCATGACTCAGCACGAATGGGCAGGCTCGTCTGGGGCGGTACCAATGTCTCACAGGAGATCGACGTGAAGCGACAACTTCGCTGTAGCATTTCGTTCAGTGAGTGAGATTACTGGATGCATCGCTTTCCTCGTCCCATATTTTCCTTCCCCCTCTCCCCGCGATTTTATGGGCCGGCAACACGTCTATGATCCAAGCGTTGTGGATGATCACGGACGGCGGTGATACCATCAGTGGCCGTAGTGCGAGTTTTTATACCGACTCGATCGCGTTAAAGTAAACTTCGTATTGTATGTAACATAAACAAATCTCGCACTCACAAATAAGATTCACAATATTAATACTAGATGGCGTCGATCAAATGCCATACAAAACGAAGTTTACTTTAACGCGATCGAGTCGGTATAAAAACTCGCACTACGGCCACTGGTGACCTGTTTGCTCGTTTTCCGGACCTAATAAATAAACAAAATACCAAGCACTACAGGACCGCAACAACTCTAATACCATTAAAGTCATTTGTTTACAAAAGTGTACATATCAGATAAGAATTGGACAGGCGTGTCACGAAAAACGCTGATATTTTTAATTAATCCTTGTCACGAAAAGTTTAACGAGCAAACAGCACAAACGTGACGTTCGGAATGATAAAAAAGTTGTCCAGTACGTGTATTTAAGACCGGTGTATATTTTCATGCATGTTTACAAAATTAATTAAATACATCCAACAGTCACGTACATAATTCTGACCCCACACTAAGATCGAGTCTTGCGTCGCGGATATCAAGAACTATGAGATACTCTTCGGTCTCCCAAGCACCTAGACCCGAAACACATATCTATGGTTCACAGAAACATTGGTTTCGGTCCGGGGATCGAACCTGCGGCCTCTCGTTTCACAGCCGGCGTCCAAGAAACTGCGCCACGGAGGCTGTCAAATTGTATTTTTCATATTGACAGGAGAAAGAGAATGCAGAGCAAGTGCAGTGAGGTCCTGATATTAGACGAGTGTGGAACTGGCGAAATATATTTGCTGATTTAATTACACTGCACCTGATGACAGAATCAATGGAGTTGAAATAGAAAATCCTTCGGCGAGTGAGGGTCATCTCTTGCAAGTCGGCTAATAATTCCAACATGTTCGAATATAGATGCACAGAGTAATGCATAAACACTATTCTTTTTTAGGCTTAGGTTTAGATTTAGAATCATGATATCACTGATAACAGAAGAACCAATTTAAAACGACAATTGAATAAGATTTTACATAAAATTTATTGTTGAGGAATCTCTTATCTAGGATAAGACATCATTATTTTTTGTGATACAGAAAATACCCACAAAATTACGATCACATTACTGCACCTTATGTTAAATGTCTCCCAAAAATCATATCGATTAGCGACAATTCAATCCATATCTAGCAAGTAACAAATAAAGCTTGCATTAACATCTTAACCTTCGTATAAAACCGTCCGCTTAGAAAACAATAGAAAATCATCAATCACAAAATGATTGGCAAGCAATAACAAAACGACAAGGCGTGTTCTCACTCCCGTATTAACGAGTGCATTAAATTTTAACTCTGATTTATGGGTTTTGTAGTGCGCTATCCTAATGGTAACTAACAGCGATAGGTGATAGTGGGGCCTATGAACCATTTCTTTGGATTCAGGTTAGTTATATGTGACTACTACTGGAAGTAAATTTAAATATACAGTTACTTTGACAACGTGTGGGCACTTCGGCTGAGAAGTCGTTATGATGAAGTAATTTAAAGTCTTTGACAGTGATACATGAATGAAAAACTGAACTGTTATATAAAACACGGATTGAGATTGTATTTTGCATTGTGAGACGACTGATTAATATAATGTCAGTTTAGGCGGAAAAAATGAAAAACATAGATGTTTCCTTAATCCTTACAAATATTATAATTGCGAAAGTTTGTATGTATGGATGTTTGTTACTCTTCACGCAAAACTGCTGAACACCCTGGCTTAACACATAGGCTACTTTTTATTCCGAAAACATGTAGTGTTCCCGTATGTACATATTTGCAACCCTTTAAACTCGAAATGATGGCACGGAACTGGAGAGGATTGCATGCTCTTCGTCACGGATATAACGGGACGGGACAGGAAAAGCAATATAGTCGACGGCGACATATAGTACACGAAATAATATGTTGTTGATGTTGACTGGACTCAAAACTACCTGCACCCGGGGGAGGCCGGGCCAGGCCGCTATTTTATAAATGTATTGGATCGGGTCAAAAAGACACATATCTCATTTTAGGCGATTTTGACGTCTAATTACTAATACTAAAATTCGCAAATCAAAATGCGCAATAGCCTAATTTCACAACACAATCGCAAACCGTTGCAAAAAGACGTATAATCCAGCAATAAAACTGAAGTAATCAAAGACACGTTATAGCTCGCAGTTGGACCGTGACCCAAAACCGAATGGCCACCATAACGTATTTAAAACAAACAGAGGCAACAGGTGGGCCGCGTTACAAAAACGATATTAAACCACGTTTAATTCTGCTTTTTATTTGACATTAACGCGGGTGATATGTTGACTTTTATAAAAGCCGCGGTTAGATTTTACTGGTATTGTCGACTATTGAGTTTTGGAAATATGTCTTTTTTACTTCTTTAAATAAAACCAACAGTCACATACATATTCCTGACACCACAAAGATTGAGTCGTGTGTCGTGAGTATCAGAAACTATGAGATACTTTTCGTTCTTACAAACATCGAAAGGAATCGATCGAACCCGCGGCCTCTTGTTTTACAGCCTGCGTTTAATCAACTGCGCCACGAACACTGTCTGTGATTTGATAGTAAATATATCATAGGTATGTTATTCATCGAGCTGTAAGGCCAGTAACACCGGCATCTTTCGGCCTCCCCGGGGTGCCGAAAGGGAGCTTAAAAGCTTCCATCTCGCCAAGACAAGGCCACGGGTCATGTAATGTGTTAGAATCAATGCTGTTATTATATGGTACATGAAATATAATTCGTAAATTGAGCCAATATTATTTGAGCGATGCTGCTGATATAGTTTTCATTAGCGAAAGGTTATCTTTCACATGTCAACTCATTTAGGCTAGCCTTTCAGTAGGCGGATGTGTGATTTTGATCTTATAACGAAAAACGGGTGTAGACGCTTTTTACGCAATCCTATGTGAATGGATATTCTATAATTATTATACCGTCAGACACGATAGTGCCATCAACGTTCTAAAGATCCATAGATATACCGCTCTCTAACAATATGTATCATTAAAATGAACTCAGAAAGCGAGCATAAAATCCAATTCTCGAAGTGACTGCGAAACTGGACAGCGATCTGCGCAAACTTGGCATTTTTGCGAACAAATGCTGTGCATACGAATAGTTCTGACTATTATCTGGAGAATTTAAATCATATGCTTGAAATAAAAGATGTTGCAAAACGGTTTGTTGTCTTCAGGTCGTGGTTAATTCTAGATCATACCTCTGAACTTCGAAGTCATGTCTGTTAACTAGGTGACCTGGCTGTAGTACATGCGACAAAATAAATTAACATTTCAGTGAAAATATTAAATTATACATTTTAATAGTCACCTATTTTTGGCGTTTGAGTATTCGGGCGTAAGTGTCACCTTTCTTTAGTACTTAATTAAGGGGGAAAATAATATTCAACATTAAATAATAAAAATTGCGGTTTGTGAGAGGGTAATGACGTCATCAACATTTTAAAAAAATAGTTAGGTTAAGCCCTTGATACTTGGAGGTTAATAAATGTCATAGGTTAGTGACAGACTGATTGCTTGCCAAGTACTATTTTACAAAACATGAAACACAAAAAGGCCTCATTATCTACTATTAAAAGCAATATATGAATATAGTATTTTATTAAACATACGCTTCAGAACAATAAAGTCAAAATATGTAATTTACATCAAAACAACGTAATAATGTGGCGCACCGTTTCTGAACGATAGGCCATCCAACTGCAATGGCTGCGAAAGTGCTATTAAAATTAATGCCGTAATTGAGATATCATCGAAACTACTATTTCATTCCATAACAAATAAATAACAGTAATTTTACAAATCATTCATTTTATTACATTGTTTTGTATTTTACGTATTCGTATCTACCCGGATAGCCATGTATTGAGTTTCGGTTTACTTCTGTGTATATTCTGAAGTAACCAAGCCGGCAAAATCATTACCAAGACCGGCGAGAGACAACCATCTTTCATCAATGGATGCTCTAACTGTGCTGCATCGCACAGCGCACTAACCATCAAGCATTGTAGCCATATCGTCATACCAGTACAAAAAAATCGTCATACCCGACAAATACCTATCATAAAAAAGTGTAGAAATCGAAGACAGACAATCGACCTTTAGCCCTAGCCATGGGGTTTCCTCCCCAAGATTGAATATAAGCCATAACTTTTGTAATACCATAGTCAACCCCTATTTTTTACCCCAGCGAAGTCTAAGTGGCAAGGAGCGCTCTTAACCCTCCGTCGCGAATCGCGAGTACTTCTATCAAGGGCCCTATGTATCAAAACCTTTGTATTTGTAGTGGGAACGAATCAGCAATGTTTTTGTATAAGGGTTGTCGGAGCTTTACTTTTAGCTGTGAATTAGGGGGCTTGAAGGGCAGGCCCTAATTGAAGAGTGTAGAACTGTTAAGTCAGCTTCGCAAGCCCGGCTAAGTAGTCGCGGTGGACATGAAGCCATAAATTTATAAAATTGTAGTCCTAGGTTGTATGGGTGAGACTGCTTTGAGTGACCTTATGTTGAAAAAAGCATTTTCTCGATGTTGTAAAAATTAACAAAACGATTCTCGAGAAGGATAGACGAATAAAAAAGGGCTTAAGTTTAAAATGTTGTATTTTCATGAATTAAGAGCTTATCACAGTACACAAATGTGCTGGAATAACGAAAATGACGATATACTTTTTAATTACATTACATAATAGATACATCTCACTAGTTTAGACCTCACACAGACCTTTTAAGTATCTTGCGTATCACAAAATACAAGATTTTTTTATATAATTACGCCATATTCGGATACAAACCACAGAAACAATTATTTCAGTGCATGGATTATACTTGAGGCTCCTCATTTTCATCCTTCTTGTCTAAAAACACACATAAGTCTGTCATAAATTCATAACATTAGGATTAATATCTTTGACAGCCTCCGTGGCGCAGTTGGTTAGACGCCGCCTGTGAAACGTGAGGCCGCGGGTTCGATCCCCGTACCGAAACAAATATTTGTGTGATCCACAGGTATTTGTTTCGGGTCTGGGTGTTTGTGAGACCAAAAAGTCTCTCGTAATTTCTGATACCCACGACACAAGACTCGATCTTAGTGTGGGGTCAGGACTATGTATGTGACTGTTGGGTGTATTTATTTATTTATTTATTTATAATATTGTAAAATCATTGAAAAGAAACCTGCGAATTTCCAAAGTCTTTAAACAAAGTCCATCCCATTTTCGAAGATAGGAACTTCGTCCTTAAAGTAATGTAGAGAGGTTTCCTTTATTTTATTGACGAACTAATGGGACGGGAAAGTTTTTAATGGCCACCAGAGGGCGCTGGGACTGAGTTACACGAAGTAGTTAAATTATTTAGAATAAAAAGGGATTTAGGTACTAAATTGATACTTTTTGGGAAAGCATTCAGTTTGGTTGATATTTAATCATCAAGAAAACCATCGCAAGGAATACTTAGATATCTTACCAGAATATCTATGGCATGTAAAGTCTGCCAACCTGCAATAGAGCAACTGTGGCTTAAGCCTCTTATTGTGTTCGCGATTGTAGTTGAGGCCCGTGCCTTGCAGTGAACATACATGTGCATGGTTTTGGATATTCATATTATTCCCAATTTCTGGATAGGTAAGTTTAATGTTGTGTATACGAATAATCGCTTATTATAACGGTGAAAGAAAACATTGCGAGGAAACCGGTATACCTTAAAATTCTGCACAAGTATTTCAAAGTAAATGGTTAAGGAAAATATTGACAGAGTAATATCGATGTAATGCATCGTCATTCCGAACAAACTAAAGCTAATCCCGAGTGATGTGAATCCATTTTAATAATACAAGTTTTCATTTAGTCAGTCAGTTCAGTCTAAACCATTATCTTTTTCGCACTCGAGGGAACACTCATTCTAAAAACCCGAGAACTTTTTGGTTTTGTTCTTTCCGATGTACGCTTTTAACATTTTATGAAAAGATAGAAAAAGAAAAATGAATTAATAAAGAGGCTGTGTGAATAGGCGGTCGTTGCCAATGTTTTTAAAAATAATTAAGGCGCCATCTTTGTTGTTTCGTGCCCGATGTCTGTTGGTGTTGTTTTGTACTCGTGAATTATTGTATTTTCTAAAGAAAAATGAGTAATATACTACAAAAAGCGCAAGCATCATCGAAAAGATGTGTAATAGGTCATTTATCAAAGGAAACCATAATTTTTGTAATCCAAACACTCCAGAGTACAGTCATATTATTTATTGATATATATTATATCGACTATAATTTTGTCATGTAAATACACTTACAATAAATATTGACAAAGAAATTGCTCTTTTCCCCGCAACAATATATGTATTTGCACATAAAGCACTTGTTATGTTTACATTGGTGGTGCCGTCAGAATTGTCGATAAAAATGATTCACGGGGCATTTTGTTATCTTCTGAGTGTTGTAGTGTAAACAGATCGTAAATATGCGCGGTGTTAATGTAAATCGAGTTGCACCTCGGAAGATGGTGTGGCTTCACAAGTGTTAGTTTACGCATGCTTGACGCATGCAGAATGCACTAACTGGCAGTTGGCACTGTATTTTGAAGAAAATTGAGGTTAGGTATTACTTTTTTTATGTTTAGATTTGATTATATAAGTATTATACATATCCTTGTATATTATACAAGGATTGTGTGACTTATAAAGACCTCTAGTTTTTTTGTAGAATCATATATCTGCATATTGCCAGATACAAATCCTTTTAAAATGCGTAGGTCTCTCCTACGTTCAATCTTCAAAAATAACTCGGCTATTTTCGTCATCTACCCTTGATATCTTCGCTCTTTATTCAAATCGAATCCATTTATGATTTAACTACTATTCACATAATTATTCAAAATATAAGTAACATTTACATCGCTATTATACTAGCGGATTAATAAATCTATTCTGTCTACTCAATTTTCTATCGCTCAGTAGAAGCTTCCATTTATGAAACCTGTAGATAGTACAATTAACTTCAAGTCTGTGTTTAAGCCACTGAAAGTCGTCTACAAAGTCTTCATGACAAAGCAAACCAAAAAGTCTTTTGACGGCTTCACACGTTTTTGTTAGTTTGTCTCGTTGTCGGGGCACGTCTTATTAAGTGCCTGGCACACACTGAATCTGGGTCAAGTGATCCGACTGTTCGGCATATTTTATGCCATCCCTAAACCAACGACATTCGGGATTTGCGCTTATCTTGCGTTATTTACGAAGGAAAAATTGGTCAAGAATAATTTCTGATATTTGATACGAGGCTGTTTTTATGAAAGGAAAGGCAAATATTAATTGTGTACACATTTGGGTAGAATTAAAGATATGACTATGTGGATTATTAAATTAAACCGGCAGTCGCCAGGGCATTTAAAGCGGTGGCAAATGTGGCCGAAAAGTTTTCGAGTGGAGTTTTACCGTCAAATGCGGAATTGGATGTCCAGTCTCTACGCGAACAGACAGCTTTATAAAAGTTGGAGGAAGTCACTGGATTTAGGCTGCTTGTAATTGAATGCAATTAAATAAGAAAAAATCTTAGGATGATGAAAATTTAAAAATGCTTAAAGGCGTATCCAACAGAACTTACCAAATGATAGTAACGTGTTTTAAAGAAACTGTCACTAAGACCTTTGTACTGTTTGTTATAACATTTTCCTTATTTATTCTTTAGTCATATGCTACAATATTATGATTATCAATTTAGACCATCACTTATAGCGACAAACTAGTCATTGATGAAAATGAAATGAAAAGAAAATAATTTATTGAATCCATTAAAATGTTAAACATTATTTAGATTCAGTCATTTTTTGAACTACCACCCGGTTCGGAAAGCGGTTTTTACTAGATAAGAACGGGCAAAAAACCAGCTTACAATGTAATGGTTATTACAAAAATTACAATCTTATATTTATTGCTTTCTGTGTTTTTCGTTTTCAAATTATAAAATACAGACATATTATCCAACCTTCAGAAGAAGTATTACTTACTTCATACCATCAATATAAACCCCGTAATTACCGTACAGCCGAACAAAATACATGTTAAATGTCTTTGTATCAACTTCGTAACATTACGACTAAAACATCTCTAATGTAATCCTGTTGAAACTACCCCGTTAATAATTAATGTACGCCAGGATGTTACATCCCCGAGGTAATCCCCATTCTTACTAGAATCAACATTACAATACATCTTGGAATTACGTTGTTAATTCTTAGTGGCTTCAACCTATTGTACCTCAACATTAAGGTATCCCGTATCAACTTCATCGGTTTATTGCTCGTTAAATATAATATATTTAGCTACATATAATCGTTGAATATAATATCTGTATCAGCTCATGTACGTCCCACTGCAGGGCACGGGCCGCCTCTACAATCAAGAGTACAATTGAGAGGGGTTAGGCTATATAATCCACCACCATGACCTAATGCGGGTTGACGGACTATACATACCATAGAAATCTTAACAAATCTACTTTATATGCAAAGTAAGTAAAATCTCAAAAGGGTCTACGGTTTCTCTTGTCTGTCTGTAGTCAGCCAATATTGTAAGATCGTCGAGGTAGCCTGAGGCAAGCGAGCATATCGGATTTTGTTAATGGTAGTAGTTGTTAGAACGCTACGGATAGCCTATCGATGCCTAATCTAGAATAGATACCTATTCGGATAGCCGAATCCCAAGATATACGGACGTGAAAGTGGCTTTATAAAATTTATGAATACCTCAATACCAAATGAAGTATTGTAAATAAAAATAATATACGTAAATAAACATACAATTAAGTTTCCGTGCCGGGCTTGATGCCAACGCTCTTAAACAACATAATCCTATGACCTGTAATTAGTTTTGAGTTATTTAAAAACAATATTTTTAGGTACAAACAACTCATATCATATAAGCTTATTCTACAATCCTTGTCGCTCTTACAAGTTATTTAGCATTAAGAAGGCTTCTATATGAACTATTACGTAATTTAGCTTGGCTTCCACAACTTCCAGCTATGCCCTTTGACAAGTTTAGTTTCAGAACATTGCTAAAAATAGAAAAGAAACCTTGCATGGTTTGATAATTTAATAAAGTATTACTAATTAACATGGTTAATTTCCTAGTAGCACTTTTTAGATTTGAACAGATTAAAATGCGAGAAAATAATAATTACGTCAACATTATAAGTCAACGTTCTTTTTCAGAAATTACTGAATATAAAATTCCAGAATCCTCAAATTGCTACTGTTCAATAATGCCTTTAGGTAAGGTCAATTGGTAATAGGTTGCAATGAAAAATTGGGTATAGATATTCCGATTTCCAAATTAGAAATACCAAGTAGCATTCCCTTTCATGTCTGAAATATTTATAATTCCAAGCGGTATCTACATATTTATTGGAATATTCTATTTCCAGCTGATCTACGATCACTTTAAACTTTAACTAAATAATTACAGTGATTTCGAGCTCTATCTTATGAAATTCCACTTTATGGACTGAACTTATAAATCTAGCGGTACACGTGGTTTAAAATCCACAATTACACATGCGAATGTATTACATTCTGGTATCTGAATACATCCTGTTTTCATCAGATTGGCATATCGTTTTCGAAGACGAAGAGAACATTACAGCTTGTCCAACAATGTCCATTCTTTTTATTTTTTCAAAAATTAGAAAATGATGCAAAGAATACTAAAGAAAAAATAGTCAGTAAGCGAAATTAATTTCACGATTATTAATTATAATATGTGGATTGTTAAAACATTCTAACAGACCTTGCTCTGTGGCGTAACTTGGGAGAAGTCTATGTCCAGCAGTGGACTGCAACGGGCTGATGATGATGATGATGAAAAAATTCACAAAAACTCTTTAAAACTGTTTTTAATTTTACGTAACACGGTTTGACAAATCTACATTTTAAGTAACAGAGCCAACGTATCATGCCAATTTACAGTCTGGTAAACCGTTTGCTAATTTTTCGGGTGTATTCAAAAGGAATGTAAGTAAGTAGTGCAGATGAGATTAAAACGACAAGAAGCGGCGTGACTGTAGCACGGTGCTTGTCCGTCTCATATATTATTCAAACTTCGCTTAAAGGACACTGCACCGTGGGAAAGAAAGAACTAAATAGTAGACTGACAAATGGCACATAGAATGAGTGTGAAATAAGAGATTTCACATCTATTTTCACATTCAATTAGTATGGGGTTTTAGTTGATACAAGGACAAAACTTAATTAAAGCTTTCGTGAATAGCTGTGAAAGGCCTCAGGTTCGATCCTGTGAGTCCAATGTTGTTTATTTATTTATAAATTCTTATTTGTACACCACCTACCATTAAATACCCTATGTCATTATCACCCTGTATATTAATAAAACGAAAAATAACTGCATTAAATAAGTGTGAAAATCGGCGTTTGTAACGCTATAGGTGATTTCTTATTGAGTCAAATAGTAAGTTAGATAATAAATAATTGTTGGATTTAGATCTGAGTATTTTAAACTGAAACTATATTTAGATATCCGCAATGTAATATGATTGGTAATTTTAAGATTAAACTTAACAACATAATAGCTTTGTTGTAATTTGCGTACAACGTACTTGCCTATCGCTTTACTTATCTCGATTAAGACATGAAATTAATTTAACACATAACATGATTTATTAATAGATTTCGTGAGGGTAGTTAGCCCATTATTGAGCTTATCGCAGACGGCGATTGCCGCTTCATCTAGTGAATTGGAGGCAATTAGTTTGAGAGCACCTATAAACGGCGCGGATTGAGTTTCTCCGATGAAAGGTTATAGAAAGAGGGTTATTGTATTTGCCAGGCTTTTCATTGTTTGAGTTATTTAATTTTAAAAAAAGGTTGAATTAGATGGATACACCTAGGACGATTCTATAGAATTATTCTTGGAGATGACTTTATTTAAAAGATTTCCAGTGTCTAGAAACGATTACTCTTTATAAAAGAGGAGCACGATGTTAGACCAACCAACTTATTTTGTAGAAAGTAATTAAAACTCATAGACATATAAATATCTATAAGTACTACTGAACTGACCTACACGAACCAATCGAAAGCTTTGATAAGAGTAAGAGTAAAGATTAAACCATGTTTTTGGCATTCCGAGACCTTTTAGATCTCGCTGTAATAGGTGTTGACAAGGTACGTTGATATTTTTCTAACTAACATCTGCATATTGATCTTCATCGCAACAAGAAACTTCCGGATCTTCAAAGGAACACATCGGTCTGTGATTTATACCTTAGGCGATAGTCTAATATAAATAAAACTAACAAACAAACAGTCAATGACATACCATTGCCTGCAAGAAGTAACAGTAAAACTTCTTTACTGTTTTGTAAGACATTGTTAAAGCCTACACTAAGTCAACATTCACGCCGTCAATAATATTTGCTGGCGTAAAAAAACGTCGAAGGGTAAGCATGAAATGGCGGAAAAATCCGTCACATGATGACGCGTTTAAAAGCGTCGCGACGGGTTTAATGCGAGTATTATTACGTGTAAGTAACCTCGTTACATACGCTTACATCAGCGGTAAAGCAATATTGATGGCATAAAGTTGTTTCTATAATGGGAATATTTGTGAGACAAAAATAATTTTACTTGTTCAGAATCGAAAAGGTCATATAAAATGAAACCTAGGAGTCTGTTTACAATGAGTTCATTTTGCGGCATTATTACGCGAAGGTATATCTAAAATTATTTATAATTCTGATTCTGGTTGTCCATTGGATGTCATAATTACAAATCCAATCATAAAAAAACAACGTTATAACTTTACAAATTCACCTAGAGATGCCTTATTTCTCTCAATATTTCGCATCTTCTAAATTATGAATAAAGATATTATGCATTTTATTATTCAAAAACTCAAATTCCATATTTGTGATCTATCCAAACCAAGAACCTACGTACATAGGCCCACTGCATCACTATGCTCTAACTTAACATACCTAATATATGGAAACCAGCAAGTTCCAAGTACAAACGTAACATTATAGTTGTGTACGCTGAATCGACATAAATTTACCTAAGTAATGTGTTGGGCCACGTTAATAAACGACAAACAGTATCGTGTATCAGTGCGAGCAGAGGCTAAGGGCGCGTCAGTGCAAACATTTGATTACTGTACTAAGATATTGGCTTTCTGATTGAAATGTGCTTTTGTTTATTTACCGATTTGGTCTTACTTCGCCCAATCGTAGGCCAGGAGGCCTTGCCCTACAGTGGGACATATGAAGGCAGGATTTTATTATTATTAGGGATCACAAAAAATGGCAATGATTGGAAAAGTGTAAACAAAAAGTCAACGTCCATCTGGAAAGGTTCCATCGCTTTGCCAACAAGCAAAAATAAGGTCAGCAAATTATTAATTAGGAAGATAGTAATTACTGGACATAAAGAGACATAGTTTGCCTAATGTGCTTTTAATACTACATTATGATTTGTGAGTGATGTAACACCTGTTTATAGGCTAGCATTCCTCCTAAGACGACTCCGGGCCTGCTTGTTTCATAATTTCCTTAAAAAGTTCTAGAAGTTTATGAATATGAAATTATTGTTTCTAAAATTATAACAAATGTTTAAAACAAACTATAACAGCATTGTTAATTACTCAAACCAAACATTAAGTGACCAAGTAAATATACCTTACTCCAAATAAAACCGTCTAGACCTTTCCATAATTAACTCGGCGAAAGTAATTTGTTGCGACGTTGCCCAGACTTATTTGATTATGAATTTAACAGCAATCTTGCGTGGGGTGACTTATTGAATTTCATTCTATGGCCGATGCAGCGAGTCGTAAATAACACCGATATCTATTTTTAGATGTTTTTGGTGTTCAATTCAATGGAAAAATAGAGACTTTTTAAATCTCAACATTTAAATTTTATTGCAGTGTCATATAATATTATGACATAATTTTCAAGTGTTCAGTAATTGCTGAACCTGTGCCAGAGGATATCCACGCCGCAACGACTTATTTCAAATGGCCTGTCAGTAAATTATTGCAACACTATATATAAATATTACAACGAATATCTAGTAAATAGAAAATAAGTACTATGTGTATTGACTTGTCATAAGAGCTATTTAATTGCCTACGTGACCAATAAACGAATTTCATTTCACACTTGTGCAACACTTTAGATCTTGCCCATCTAGTGAATAGTCTGCTAAATATTTTACCTACCTCTTTTAGATCACTATTATTTAATTTAAGTTGACTATATTTCGTGTAGTCAAGGTCGTATTTCAAAATTTCTCCTTACATGGTTATGACCCCATGATGCACGCGGTAATCCTTGAGTGAGTTAGCTATTGACCCCAACCCCCTTCGAATAACATTAATGCAGAAATATTAGAAACCCTCTCACATACTCAACCCTTTATCGGTATGATTGAGAACGATATAAAATTGATCGAAAAGGCCCCAGCATCATAAATCTAAACAAATTACGGTTACTTCATGTGCCTCCTAGACATACCTATCAAAAGCCAGACAGTCGACCGACAGTCGGCTGACAGTCGGCCGACCAAACTGTTTTGCTGTGCTGATGTTGGTTAGATTTCTGCTTGAGTTGGAAGCTTAATCAACAGAGCGTACAGTCGATTGGTTTTCACACGAGGTCGGGAAAGATAGCAAGATCGTGACTGTGTAAGCATTTCCAAGATCTTTTCGAATGAATTTTCAATCTTATCTTACGATATCAAGCACCAAGCTTTCTTTGTAAGAATATCGGTCTGCTCTTTCTACTCTACTCGCAATTAAATTATAATATCAACTTCGTATTAATATTTGAAGTTTGATAGCAAAATAAGGGGTTAATACATTAAATGTTTCATATATGTTATTGGATGTCCACAAATTGAATACATAATCTAATTAAGGCCGCTTCAAAGAGTCCTACGTTTATTTAGGGGAGGCTTGTATTAAATATTCATCATTAACCTGAAGTCGACGATGAAAATACTCAAAGAGACATTCATTGACATTCGACAATTTTGTACACAACATCGATTTTGAGTCAGCGAGCAAAACAAGTAGTCGAGTATTTTATTGGAGTATTCGCATTCCGCGTAACAAAAGGCATCGCGTTTGACATATCACGTTTCTGAAATATTACCGCTCTTATCAAGACAACCAAGAGAATTGGCGAATATATGCGTAAAATACATTTGTATTAAGCTGAGTATAGATTTAAGCTGTTTCACATACATAAACTCACGCCTTTTTCCCAGATGGGATAGGCAGAGGTGCTATCAGGAAACCCACATTTCTCCTTGTATGTTCCGTCTCAATATGTGATAGGGGGTGAGCTTATCGCCATATCGGGCACAAATTCCTGACTCCGGGCTGATAACGGATAGAAAAATCCAATATCACTTTGCCCGTCCTGGGATTTGAATCCAAGACCTCAGCTTTGTTATCGTACCGTAGTACAACTACACCACCGAGGCTATTTTTCAATCATGTAATATAACGTTCGCGTGAATGTTCGAAGCTGCGTTCCACGTAATGCTTTGTATTGTATCAGCCAAACATACTACTGCAGGACACGGGCCTACACTACAATCAAACGATTGAGAGTGGTTAGACCATATAATCCACCACGCTGGCTTGGTGCGGATGGGCGGACTTTACATACCATAGAAATTTTTACAAATCGCTACGGTATGCAGGCTTTCTCATTATGTTTTTCTTCACCTGAGGTGACCTGTTTTCTCGTTTGCAGGACCTATTGTATAAAAAAGGTCATAATATCAGATTTAAGAATGTTTAATTCAAAATTAATTGAAATTTTATTCGAGAGACATATTTTTCTCGCCAGGTTTATGTGATACCGTAACCCCAATTATCAACACTACCACCTTTTCTAGTTTTACTTAAGCAATATCCCTACATCACACTTATATATTAAAATATACCTATTTATATCTCTTCAAAACTTTCTCCCCTTAACTATTATGTTTCCAGTGATGTTTTCAGCTGTAATAGACGTTAAACCGTATCAGAAACCGCATGGATTACAAGTTTATACGCAAGTACAAGTTCGGGCATTAATCTAATACCCAAGAAGACCGATTGGGCTTCAATAATGGACGGAGTTTACCAAGGACTCAATACAATACTGTCCAATATAAGTAATTGGTAAGATTGTCGTTTGTACAAAAATGGAGTTATAAAACTTGCAAAGGCGTTTTTTGTAACGGGAAATCAAATAATGGGGTATTTAACTCAACATTTTATTATGGGTTGTGACTAAACGTTACCTTATACAAAATCGAGCATAAATAGGACGTAGTTATGCACAAACATTCCAAACCACAAGTCACTCAAAATTAAGAAAACAGGTACAGGGCAGGTGGCATACCTTTTTCGACACCTTACATCATTTGACCAAAAAGATTTAAAGCCTTATGGCTCTTTTCTTGGTAAATTGTTTAAATATGGTATGTTCCAATCCATTCTTTTAATAAAATCTTTTAATTTAATCTAACATATCAAAATGGAGTTGTTGTCGGTTGGAACATTTGTACATAATCACGTCCAATTATTCTGTAAATCTATTCACAATTAAGTGAGAAATATTCAAAAATTAGTAGTTATGGAAATTGTTAAGTAACAGAAAAACATGCACAACAACAATAGTGACGTCACTGCCAATACGCACCCACTGGTATTTTTAAAATACCTACTCAATTCGATTTACGGCTGCATAATTTTAAGATTGTTTTTTGAGGTAAGAGAAGAATGCATAGTTATCAAGGACAGTGACGTCACAGCCATTGTGATTTTTAGAATACTGAATTATTTTATTCACGGCTGTCTAAATTATGAAATTAAGTTTACTGTTGCCGATGAGATCCAATCCTTCGTTTCGAATTACCAATTCACTCCCAACAATTACATTAACTTCGGTAATTCCTACATTAAAAACCACCTTATCCACTATTATAACATTTACTCAATTACAACAAAACCACCTAACCTTATTAATTCAAATAACATGTACATCTGGATTATCAGTACGTAGATGTTTCGCATTCGGAGTTAATCTGTCGGGGGGAGGACGTATCTCGACGAATTTCTGAGGATGGTATCGACCGGCGACAGTCTCAGGGGTGGCGTGGTGCAACTAAAGCGAGTTACACACGTTTTATTTTCCTCGCCCAACACTAGCGCAAAATAATTTGTGATTCTGATCTTACGGAATTGAAGACTTTTTTGCCCGATATGGGGACTGCAATTTGATGGCAAAGATAATGCAGATACCAAGAGATGGTAATCAGAAGTTAGTTAATACAATAATGCCGGCTTGATAGTAGAAATATAGCAAGTAATAGTAGTCCCAACTCCATGTAATTGTGAATAAGCGGAGGCAAAATAATTTAGAACGCCTACAGTTTACATCCAAACTACTTAAGCTAATTCAGCTACAGCTACTTCAACGATCATATCCTACAACAAACCAGAATTAAATAATATTTTTTTTTTCCGTTATAGGCAGACGAGCTAGCGGCCCGCCTGATGGTAAGCGGCTACCGCTGCCCAGAGAACTTCGCAGTGCCAGGGGTCCAGTACAACAAAATCGCTGCCTACCTTAAGGAGAGTACTCTCTTTAAGCCTCTTTTGAAGAAGGACAGGTCATAGCGCTCAGGGAACACCGATGCAGGGAGTTCATTCCAGAGCTTGCACGTACGTAGTAAGAAAGAACGCTGAAAACGTACCGTTCGGGAGCGGTACGCTTCCAGGTGGTAGGAATGAACTCTGCTGCGGTGACGGGTGGTGCGATGGTAGAAGGGCGACGTTGGTACCATCTCAAACAATTCCTCGGAGCACTCCCCATGGAACAGACGATAGAACACACAGAGAGACCCGAAGTCTCTCCGCAGTCCTAACGGTTCCAATTTGTCCGTAAGATTATTTGTCGTGTTTGTGATTAAAACCCGACAAGGAGAGTCCGTTGTACCATGGTAGGGACAAACACGTATGTCAAACAACCGGGGGCTGTACAAACAAGTCCTCTGGAACAAATGTTTGCTGCTGTTTCTCATACTTGTTACTATTCGACACGTACTACATTTAGGTACCAGAGCAGACAGCAAGAACATCATTTAGAAGCTGTGCCTTGGACTACAATTGGCGTGTAGGAGAATGGCATTCATTGAGCGGCGAGATCATCGTCCGGCGAGCTTGTAGCGCAAATGTCACCGGCTCACGGCTGCGTGCATATTTGGCCGGTTCCATTGGAGTATTACTACCTCAAAGAAAACAAACGTCACTCAATAATTATTGGTGTCATGTTTCGTTCTGCGAGGGACCCTGTCCGTGCCCCAATATCCTTTTTCTCCTCCCGGTCCTTTTACTTCTATTTCAACTCCTACTTTAAGATTACGGTACCGAATCAACGATTAAACCCTTGTAGATGTTCATAAGCGATGGTAACTACCATCAAGTGAGATGTTTGCTGATTTGCCTAACTATGCAATAAATAATTAAATTCTTGTAACAGAAATTTCGGACTAAGGTCCATTATTTCAATTTCTGTGTCTATAATTACGACGCAGTCATACTATCTGATATCTTCCTTCGAATCCTACATTAATTTGTTCTACAATCTAATATTCTTCAATGACTAGTACTAAAATGCGTGGCAATGTCGAGTTAACTTACAGGAGTTGCAGTAGCCAATATGAGGAAGGAATAGTTTCTTCAACCGAATAAAATGCGACGTTTACTTTGCAAATTAACCCACCAACTAAAAGAATAGAGTCGTGTAGCTCATGCCTTATATAAATGTCGCCATACACTTTCATTGTTTGTGCTAGTGGCGCGTGCGTGAATTTATTTAAAAACTAATCAATATAGGCAAGATGTTACCGTCACAATTACAGCAAATGCATCTATATTGTGAGTCACATATTATTTTGTTTCTATCTTTATCGTATGATTTTTACACTTAGGTTCATTGCCTCCTTCTTAGATTAGAAGAGAAAGGGATGGAAAAAGGACCTGGAAAAGGAGGTGGGTGAGGTGAGGTGGAAAAGGAAACTGGACATCCGGTAATTACACTCACTGAACTAGACAAGGCAACAAAGCCGTTACTTTATGTGGTTTTCTGTCACACATTGGTGGCAGTTTGTGCTGGCTTATTCCCTCTGCATATAGTCTAAGGTAGTAATCACAATGTGACACTACAACTTTAAAAATATAAATAAATAAATACACCCAACAGTCACATACTTAGTCCTGACTCCACATTAAGATCAAGTCTTGTGTCATGAGTATCCGGAACTACGAGAGACTTTTCGGTCTTACAAAAACCCAGACCCGAAACAAATACCTGTGGATGATAGAAATATTTGTTTCGGTGCGGGGATCGAAACCGCGGCCTCTCGTTTCACAGCCGGTGTCTAACCAACTGCGCCACGGAGAAATATATTAGTACTGAGTACATAAAAATACCACTGCTTGGTTTCCACTTTATTATTTGAGACGGTTTAAGCTTTAATACGCTGTTGGTCCAGTGCCAAAAGTTTTAAACCATGTATAAGGTTTCTTGGCGAAATGGCAACAACTAGGGACGAAGGCTTAGCATTGCATACATTTCCATTGAATGATTCCTAAGCGGATGTACATTGTACCGTATACCGCTTTGACGGGATTCACATCTTATGTATAATGTTTGCTGTCTGGACTGATACGTATATTATTACCTAGGTATATACTAACCTAGACTGCCTCGGTGGCGTAGTTGTACTACGGTACGGTTACAAAGCTGAGGTCTCGGGCTCGAATCCCGGCAAAGTGATATTGGGTTTTTCTATTCATTATCAGCACGGAGTCAGGAATTTGTGCCCGATATGGCGATAGGCTCGCCATCTATCACATCATGGGACGGAACATACAAGGCGATATGTGGTTGTCCTGGTGGCGCCTCTGCCTACCCCTTCTGGGGTTTATCCCAGTGAGTGAGTGGCGTGAGTTTATGTATGTAGGTATATACGAAATACGAAAATTTTTGCCATTCTTGGAAATTATACGCGTCGTCTTATTAGTGTAGTGGCAGCAAGTGTAGGTTGTAAACAGTAAAGTTCTGGGTCCAAATCCTAGGTCGAGTAATGTAATAATAATAGAGTTGCAACCCAAATAATCTCGACGAGCTGATGATGGCAACTGATGATGTTATTACACCTCTGCTTATCCCTTTGGGTGCATAGCCGTGAACCTATTATGTTTATATCTATGATACGTGAATAGACTGAAAAATGTTATAAAGATCTAGCCATTCCTTTAAACCAATATCGAGACAAGAGCGAGGGAATATAAGTGACGTAGCCGCATACGAAATTAGCTACTTCAAAGCTGGAATGGCCTTATCAGATGAAATCTTGGAAACGAGACAATGTATTTTGAAACTGCTTCTGTTTATTGGTATTTCAAGAAAATAATTTCTCTATGTATCCATTTAAATACCACACATATTAGACAAGTCTTAAGTGTGACGCGTTCTGTGATTCATGCAGTCTTTGGTACACCTAATTACATCATCCAATCAATATTATTTCTGCAGTTATAACCAGATTAGAATAATAAATTTTACTCGTAAGTATACAACTTTTCTGATACTTTGCTTTTTGTTTTGTACCTTTTCTTATTTTTAGCTATAAAAAATGTAATTCCAAATTCACGTTGATTTGTGATCCAACGTCGACCAATTGTCGCAAGGATTAAATCGTTAAATTTAGATCATCAATTGATAAATATTTATTAACAAAGCATATAGAGAAAGGGCGTTCGTTTCTTTAAAAATACATCAGTATAAAGTCTGTTGTCTTATGTACATAGAAGCTTACTACCGTACTCATTTAATGTCAATTAAATCATTACTAAGTGTAAATTTTACAATACTTCATAAATCAAAACCTGTTTAGGAATTTAGAACTGATGGTCGAACAACTTTAACACATACAAAAATCTTAAAGACATTACTCCTCTATTAGAAAATATCTGAAAATCTAACATACATAGTCTATATCCAGTGAATTCCAAGTAAGAAACACGCGTCGCTAAACTAGGTTATCTCGAATTAATGGAGGCTTCGGCCTACTCCCGTCAGAGGGCAGATGGAACGCTCACCTAACTCATTATTACGATCTGTCCCCAAGATTCCAGCGCGATTTATTTTCAGATCAAATAACGAGAGCGAAACGTGATTTCGTCTTTTTCTTTTGTATATAACGTTGTGATTACTGGTTAGGCTATATTATTATGTTATTAGGCTCGCCCCCTATCACATCGTGGGACGGAACATACAAGGCGAAATGTGGGTGTCTTGGTAACACAGAGGTGTTACCAGCCCTTCTGGGAAAAAGACGTGAGTTTATGTATGTATGATTTATTGGTTATTTATTAAAATAGTGCTTTCACTGTTAGATACGAAGCAATTTATAATCATAACAATTCACTGTGAAAGCTTTTGCAAAATTGTTTAAAAATTGAAGATGTATTCATTAAAGTCTTAAACATCAACATAGTTTTAAAAGCGGTAAGTTCCCAGCCATCTTACAGAAAACCGGTGTGAAATTGAGAACCTTGCTGTTGGTTTTCTTTCAATTAATAAAAAGAGCATACCGTCACCAGACTGTACCGTTACTTGGTAATTGATACAATATATTTTTCCCTTGATACGTTCATAGCACGGTCATGGTATGCAACATTACAGTAGGCAGAACTATTTAAAGTTAACTTGCAAAGCGTAATTACTGTACCGCTTAACCGAGGTCGAAGCAAGTCATTATGCATATGTCTTGGAAGTATCTAATTGTATAGCGTATTAGTTCAATATAGAATATTGTAACAAGGCCGACGTCAAAGCCACCTATTATCTAATGAATATAAGATCATTTCGGTCGGTGACAAAGAAACTCGTCCATTTCATATTTCATTACTTGGAAGACACCTAAATAAGGAAGATATTATTGATTTTATTAATATTGAGGAAGGTCATGGATATAAGTTTCTGAGAAAAAGCCTTTTACTGTACCATTTTTTATATCAACGTAGTTAAAAAAGCTTTCTACCTAGATAGGAGTTTCAAGATGTTGAAATGTATAAATATTATAAACTGATTGCAATAATTGTGAGGAAAGATACTTTATAAAAATAATTTCATGTGGTATTGATCACTGCCATCCATGATCATCTATAACGCTTGGACCATGGATGTGTTGCCAGATTTTTAAATTGGGAGAAGGGCGAGAAGGAAAAGGGATGAGAAAAGGTAAAGGGAATCTTACTCACCGAACGAAACGTCCATCTCCTGTGGGATAGTGGTGCCGCCCTGGACAAGCATGTCAATTCATTACATCTCTATTTCACAAAAATACTCGAACTGGACTCCATTTGCTTCATATTTAGGTAATCGCATTTCTTAATCGAATTCACCGCAAAAAACAGGTTGATTTATCAGTTAAACGAACTATGGAACAGAAAGTCTACTAATTAAATACGCTTATATGGGACAAACGCAGCAAGACATAAAACAGGCATATGAAACTAACTTCACAATCTATTCTACTCTCTCTCTCTCATGTAAATATTAAGGCCTGCAATATAACCTTCGGCAGGTTACTAGTTACTACTACATAATTTAGCTACTTAAAGTCTTTAGACAGAATTTTAAGACACTAGCGAGGCTTCTAATTCGAATAAACTTATTAAGTTTGACCTAGACAGGGGAGATTAGGTGATAATATGTCTAATGCGAATAAAAACTTAAATACAAAATATGAATTCTTGAAAGGAGTATTAACTAATATAAGCGGCGAAAACATGAATGATGTTGGATGCCTTTTTGATGAAATAAATAAAATAGTAAGCTATTCAGCCTCCGTGGTGGTAAGACGCTGGCTGTGAAACGAGAGGCCTCGCGTTCGAGCCCCGCATCGAGATTTCTTTTTGTGAGAACCACATGTATTTGTTTCGTGTCTGGGTGTCTGTGAAACCGAAAAGTCTCCCGTAGATCCTGCTACCCATGACACGAGATTCGTTCTTAGTGTGGGTTCAGGATTATGTATGTGACTGGTGGGTGTAGGTATTTATTTATTCACACGTAGATGGTCTACCAACATATTTTATGAACACCCACTATTCCACAAGAATCGTGGGAGTACTGACCTTTAAAATGTGTGGGATCACATAATTGAAGGAAATTATAATGGTTCCATAATGGGTATATATTCTGACGGTGATTATGACATTTAAGTTTCAGTCGTTGATAAGAATTACCTGATCGAAAGTTATAAAAAATAATATTCTAGTCAATATAAAAACACAAGCTTCATTTAGTTACCTCGAGCTCGATAGAAAGCATTTGATCACAGAGGCAAAAAACGAGGCTTCAACAGTACCCCATTTGGTGAAATCTTAATTTTAAGAAATTTAAAGTTAAGATATAACCAACAATTTTTTACAGTCTCTTATACAAGCAATTGACTCATTATTTCCAACTACAGGATATCGACTGCGTAAAATAAGCTTTCCCCAAGGATTTCCACACCTGTTGGAAGTGGCTTGTATTCAGCCACTCTCTGTAACTTTTAGTTTCGTTTAACTTATGTATGTATGGATGTCCGATGCTTGCACGCGTCTCCCACGTCCTTTTTATTTGCGAATCGAAAGAAAATGTTTGACGAAGGTCTCAAACAACTAACAAGAACTCTACATAGAACACCCTAAATAGATTATAGAGCCAGTTTATTGACGTGTCTAACGTACCTTCGTACGAGCAATATATCGCGGACAGTAATTAGGGCTCTGTTTTGTTGCTGGTTGGAGTATAATATCGGCCCGGATAGAAACCCTTGCACATGGTTTAAGGACCGTCATTATGACTCAAGTAGGTGTGGTGTGTTCACCTTTTTTTCTGTTTATTTTTAGGGACTTTTGCCATAATTAGGCATGCCAGACCTTAAACTAGGTTATATAAAAATACTTAAAAAAAAAAACTTAAAGATTGAATACAAAAATTGTATGCCTAATTAACAATTGTCTTTATGAATAAATAAATCATATAACGTGCAGGTTTCGTCTGATTTTTTGTGGTCACCTGTGTGTAATCAGACCGGCAATAGCAGGAAATATACATCTTTAGCCGGTGGAAACGTTATCTGGGATGCACTGGGCTTACTATGAGGTGCATTAAAATCACTTTATCGATCCGGTATAAAGAAGAGCTACAGATATATTCCACACTTGAATTTTATATGAATACATCTAAGCTAGTGATAAAGAGCATTGTAGTCATATAACTCCAACTGCCGCGATAGTTCCCGATTGACACGTTTCTCCCACGTCCTTTTTATTTGTGATTCGAAAGAAAATGTTTGACGAAGGTCTCAAACAACTAACAAGCACCCTACATAGAACCAGTTTATTGACGAATCTGATTGTGACTACGGAAAAACGAAAACGGCAAGTTATTTTTACGTCGGTTTCCTGTGAGGGATGCGAGCTTGGTTTAGACCAGGCTAATAGTAGCATGGGCTAGCTGTGCAAAAATACCATGAAACTTATATTGTATAAACGAAAAGGAAAGATAAAGTAGATTTTAGTTCACTGAACGTCTTCTATGAGCAAATGGCCCACCTGATGAAGCTTATTACCCCGCCCAAACCATCTGCAACCTCTAGATCGAAGAGCGTTTCTGGCCTTTAAAAACGATACAGCAAAGGATAGTAACAAGGAAGGCAGGAGCCAAAGAGTGCTAGACCGTCACCATGGATATTCAGATTAATAACAAAGAATTCCATACAAAATATATATCCAGAAAAGTCTGAAATAAGAAAGAAAAGGGCTAAAAGACAGACAGACAGGTAAATTGCCGCACATGTTCCAATGCCGGTTTGATTGACGCGTTTGACGAGCACCTCGTCTGGGGTAGCGCTGCAACGCTTTCAAACTTTATAAAGTTAGTGCTTTTGTTATTGATCTTTCGTTTCTTGGTAAAACAGGAGAACCTGGGGTTTCTGGGAAGAGGAGGATTAATTGTATTGTTACAACATATATTTAGATCTTATACTTGGCAAACAAGCGATACAGAATTAAGAACGAAAGATAATGATCATCTTAGTAATCAATTTGATATATTAAACAAACTCGCCATAACAAAAAAAAAAACAAAAAAAAAACTCGCCTAAATGTATGAATGAGTAGTCACAATTACAATTACACTTGGTCTAACATATTATACCGGGTATATCAAGACTGCGAACGAAAACGAAGCCAGGTGGTAGTTTTAGTGGCTCCAAACACGATACAAATAAAAATTTCGCCAAAACTGTGACAGTTATTTTTTTAGAATTTTTTAAAAATCTTCGTGTTTCGGTGTTGAATACCTAGTTTTTGCGAAAATACTAATTTAAACCCTTACGTACCATTGCGTGTTTAAAAATAAAGAGGTGTACATCTTTATTTTAGGAATATTATGTATTTATCACCTAAATACGACGATAAGTAAAAAATTACAAAAAAAAAGTTGAAAATTTTTTTTTGCGAAATTTTCACTTGCATTGTGTCTGAAGTCACTAGTACTACCACCTGACTTCGTTTTCGGTCGCGGTCTTGATATACCCTGTAACCCGCCTTTCAACTTCATAACATTCAACTTAAGTTGCTAATTTAATTAAAGTTTTAAAAATAATAACAGAAATAGAATTATTTTCTCCAAAAAGATTCTAGATGTATTCGAAGTATGACTGTTCGTTACATAAGCGAAGTTATTGATCTTTTCTCAATGTCTAAAAAAGTAATTATCTTAGCAAAATATCTAAAAGTTTCTGATAGAGCCGTCTCAGCCGCAGATATAGAACGCTGATATATATCGTGATTAACTGAAGGTTTTTTCACACAGTTCTTTAATAATCTCAAAGACTTATTACGACATCAAAATATCCTATAACTTTTTTGCTATCAACTAAAATACGACAAAAATATACTAGCAAATAAAAGTGGAAATATAGATCTTAAATAAATTCATATGGGAGCTATTTTTAATTTTCGTGGATGGACATTAAAATACGTCACCAAATTTCAGCATAAATAAATAACAATAATATTTTATGAATTTTTAATAAGAGCTCGTTGGTATTGAGGTCATCTTCGCAATAAAGAAAAATACATTGCGTTCCTATGCAAATCCATTGTAATAGCATAAAGGGTGTTGTCAAATTGTCCGTTTGTCCCGCGTAGAATACGTAACAAGATATTATGTCATGTATTATGAAGGGGCGAACTCGACGAAGTTTGTTATTGATACACAATACACAGAATAGCAATTTCTGAAAGAATCTGAGAGATTGGACATATACCCACAATATGGATTGAATAAAGGACATAGAAGGTCATTTTATGTGAATTACTTCCAATAATTAGCTAAGTATTTCTTTGACGAAGGATCACGTTTAGCAAAGGGAATACTGTTACGGGATGATGGTTTTAATTGAAGTACGTTTGTGTTTTGGGCTCTTACATACATACGTACATACATAAGCTCACGCCTTTATCCCCGAAGGGGTAGACAGAGGCGCCAAAAGGACACACACATTTCACCTTGTATGATCCGCCCCACGATGTGATAGGGGGCGAGCCTATCGCCATATCGGGCACAAATTCCTGACTCCGGGCTGATAATGAATAAAAAAATCTAATATCACTTTGCCCGACCCGGGACTCGAATACGAGACCTCAACTTTGTAACCGTACAGTAATACAACTACGCCACCGAGGCAGTCTCTATTGGTCTCTTTTAACCTTAAATTGCCATTAACACTGTTTACTGTTACTTACTTACCACTGTAGTAACGATCTAACTAGCAATTCATTATTATAAATATTCACAACTGATCAAAAATCATTCCTTTAGTGGATGAACACCTTTTTCTTCTTTATTAATTCTTCTTCCTCCTCCTCCTCTAAAGGGGTGGTCCTCTCATTCCACAACCAGTCTTCTCTTACAAAAGTCTTAAAAAAACCTCTAGAAATATTTTAAAACACTCCACACGTCGCGTTAAGCCCACCCGTCAGCAAGGGTGATCTCATACAAAGGCTACCCTTGATGTGCTATAAATGTAGTATAGTGGGTATGTATACCTCCCCTCACCGACTCACAATCGTCTGGCTCGTAGTAAAACTGTTTATTTGAATGTTCAAACGTAAACATTTCTTATTGCGATAGAGCTACTGAATCTCAGTGTTTTTTTAAGTTTACGAAGCTTGATTCACGAAGAAACATTATCATTAATCGTGGGATTTTTCGATTAGTGTTTCGATGCTTGTGCATTTCTGAATTATAAGTGTATTTTATTCTTATTATCTTAACTACTATCACTGTGTCCATCATTCTTTATTGATGTGTTTTTAAGGAAATACAAGTATTTTATTCTTTGTTTCAAAGCGAAGCGTATCTATGATGGCATTAGGTAAAAAACGAATGAATAGGAAAAAAAATTTTTTTTTATCAAACCATTTGACTTGCTTGCTCTTGAAATGCGAATACAAGTTCAAGGCATAAAGCTGCTGAAAAAAATTGTCCAAAAACGATACTTGAAGGTCTAAATTGTTATCTGTCGTGAGTTACATATACCTACCATCATCTTTATAACTTTAATGTGAGAAAACTTTGTAATTGGATACACAATATACATCCCTGTTTATATCCGTTCATAATTTTCAAACTCGAGTTAATAAACTCGTATTTTCAACCACGCATTCAGCTAAGAAATATGATGAAATTACTAGAAAATTACCCGGTCTGATGCGTTCCTGTTATCTTTTATGTGATAGCTATAAAATTTCATCAAACCCCGCCCGGAGGAGCGGACATTAAATAGATTTACTTCTATTAGAGGAGGTTTTCTCGATGCCCGGCCGCGATTTAACTTTTTCCATTTTTTTACGGTGCAACGTTATTGCTTCGGCCTTTTGAAATGTTTTCAATGGTTGAATACTTTTTGTTTTCAATATCGCGGCAATTTGAACCAAGCATCGATGTAAGGGTACTTTATGCGGCCAGTGAAATGCTCCATGTACACGTACGTAATTGCTTCGGGAATTATTCACAAGTCCATAATTGGCGAAAATGTCCTGTGAAAAATCTAAGCTGTTTGGTGTTTTACGAATATAGTGAGGCACAGGGAAATATTTAGCGTTTGTAGGATGTCATTAGTATCTGGCTTAGTATCCTATTCAAGTACTACTGTCTAACTAATGTACATATAAGAAACCAATACTTATAAAGCCCTTTTATTCAATATCCAACATAGCACCATATTTTTTATCCGTTCATGATTTTATGTCTAATAAGGAGCTCATATTGAAATTAGTATGACTTCACAATTCACACATTCTAGAACCAATGGAAAATGAAGACGCTTCTTACAATACTTCATTTGTGAATTTATGATGAGTAATTTAGAAGTTATTCAAGAACAGACATAAGCGCCATTTACACGGGAAGAGTTTCTCGCGGCGAGAATCCTATGCTATTATCGCATGACATAACCGCCATTGATTATAATCGTGTTCTGACAAATGTTTACACGATGCAACTTTTTTATATCCTTACGATAATCGTATCTTCGAGACGAGAACCTCTCCCTGTGGGGCTTTACTGACTGAAATCATACTTTTCTATAATAGAGATGTTACCTAAATAGCTGTATATGTATTCCTATTTTAAATTGAACGGAAGTCGGTTCTGAATGATGATACGGACTCGATCCGCGCGAGACAAATGTTTGTGTGATGCGCAAATATTTGTTTCCGGTCTCGATGTTGTTGACACCCACGGCGCAGCCACGTCTATTTCTGTTAGGATTATGTGAATGAGTGTGTGGGTTTATTGTGGGAATGTTAAGGTCCATTTTCGCTTCATATTTTTAATTTGTCCGATTATTTCTATACATACATTGGAACGAGGACATAATCTCATATACATTTATGTCTTGCATGTGGGTATATTAGCCCATATAGTACACCCACTACTGAGCACGAGACATCTCTGGAATTGAGAGAGTGAGAGTGGAATTCAGACATCTCTGGAATTTAGTCTAGGATACACACCATGCTGAGCTATTACGGGTTGGCGGATATAGCATACCTGAGAAATTCTGGTCAATACTTTTGTGGTATGCAGGTTCATAAAGTTTTACTTCACCGGTAAAGGTGGTAATTGAAATTCACATCACCTATTTGTCGCATGATTAATAATCAATAATACATACATGAAAGTGTACCGGCCACGGAGGTTAGCTTCATGCTCGTGGTTCTCTGAAACATGGTCGAAATATCTTAAGCGACATTCCCGGAATTCATGCGCCATCTCGGCGAATATGTGGGTAAATCCTTACATATAACTATGCTTGCAAAATGCATTTAAACCGCGTTTTCATCTATGCTATACGTATATATAGGAATTTAATAAGGTCTCTCAAGCACGCTAGTTTTTCCACATTTTCCTTTAAAGTTATATAATAAAGATATTTCACTGTGTCATACACGACTATTACAGCGGGGAGGCTACTTACGTAACACGATATTCGATGTATGTTGTGATTTTTCGTATTAAAATCTGCTCCTACAACAACTGCCTCGGTGGCGTAGTTGTACTACAGAATGATTACAAAACTGAGGTCTCGGGTTCGAATTCCGGGTAAAATGATATTGGATTTTTCTATTCACTGTCGGCCCGGAGTCGGGAATTTTTGGCCAATACGGCTAGGGGCTCGCCCATCACATTGTGGGGCGGAACGTACAAGGCGAAATATGGGTGTCCTGGTGGCGTCTCTGCCTACCCCTTCTGGGAGAAGGGCATGAGTTTATGTATGTATGTAAAATTTTCTTAATGTCTTAAGTTTTACTATGATGTCGATGAATATTCTCTATGCGACTCTCATTAACACTGTTGAATCAATCAAATCAATATGAGTGATAATGAAGGCACAAGAAGTAAGTTGTAACACGTGGAGTGGCACGATATATCGAATACCATTGTTTGTAGTAGTGCCGCAGGTCATTTTTTAAATCTTCGTGTATATCTATGTTTAGGTGTGTTGTTGTGGACGGCAATAATAATGACGATGTCGTGATCATGGTAGAACTTACAACGTTAGTTCAAACTGCATTGTAAATGGCCCGGCTGAACAGGAATGAAACGCCAGTCATTCAAAAAACTGATGTAAGTTTTTTGAGGGAATATTACTCTAAATACAGTATTATTATTTATTTCTATGCCACAATAGGAAACTTTTAAAGCTAATGTGCTACTGTACAAACAGGTTTACTGTAAGGTCCATTTTTGCTCCTTACATTTTCAAAGTTTATCAACGTATCTACAATTCGCCAGTATCGTAACTGTTTATACATTGTGGCAACAACTTACTATTATGCGACCTTTTCTGCTCTATGCACTGTAAAACAAAAACATGTTATTAACACAAATATGTGTTTTTTATGTCTTATTTTGACACGGCAAAATTCCTGCACCAATAAATACATGCAATGCCATCCAGATTAAGTATCAATTGGCAATAAACAGTTGTCTCTTGGATTTTGCCACAATTAAAATGCTCATCTTAACTACGTCTTCACGCTACCAGGGCCCTATATTATAAGGAGCGAACACTAAGACTTACTAACTATTAAAATGTTCCAACCTTGATCGTTACACCCTTAAATATTAAATAAGTTATTTATGTTCACAATATCGCGGTATATACGAGTAGCGTAGTGCTGTAAATTTTCTATAACAAGTTTATAAATGGATCGTCACTCTTCATTGAGCACGACTGAGTTCACAGGGCCACGGCCTTTATCATACTGCAATAGATATTTTTATACTAAATACTACTTATATAATTACTAAGTATTTTATGAAGATTATATTACTACGATTAAAAGATTTCTAATTACAATTAATCGTAAAACTATCTTCAGTAAACTTTTATTTTTAAACACTGGATAGAACGTCATGCGATATTTTTCTTGAATAGGTAGGTATACAAATTGTAGCCTTAATTTTAAATATTAAGTTGCATAATTTGAAGTATAAGTAATTTGCAGACTTTTAGGTACCTACTAGGATTAATTCTCACGCCGAAGATTTTGATTATATTTCAGCCAATAATATTTTCCTAGGCGCAAAATGAACGCTAAACCTTATATTTGGAGCATGCATACATTCGGTGCCACCAAAATGGCAAACTCACATTCAAATGTTTGTTTACATAAATTTATATTTGCATCATCCTGATCATACGATCGTTCAGTAGACTTCAAAGATAATATTTATGAGTTATTCAATTTTATTACCCTATACCATTTACGACTTCGTCTCGTAGAATAAGGCTTTAATATTATTTAAAGGAAATCGCTTATAACATAATGAAAACACCTAAAAACCTGAATTTTCCACAAGAAACTCAAAGGTATGGTATGTAGGGTACTTTCCAACTCGCATGAGACCGTCATGATGGACTGAAAGTCCTATTCCTGGTAGATTTAGTGTTAGGCAGACAGCCTTTCGTGGAATATTACCTCAAATATAATAATAATGATTTGCCATTTGTACTATGTTGCTTTATTATCTCTTTAAATTGTTATATGTATTGTGTAAAAGAATAAATAATTAAATATAATGATTAAAATATTGTGGCGTCGAACCTATGCATGTTTGGGTTGAGCCGGGTACTCACCAGCGAGCTGTAACTGTAACTTGCATGATACAGTAACGAGGCTCTAATGCGTACGCGTGTGACAGTTTTCGGTTGCAGAATGAGTACGTTGAAATCGTCGGCTTGCTGTGAGCCGTACGCGTATCGCTCGCAGTAGGCTTGCAAACCACGTACACATTATCGGCCTTATTCATAGACAGAATTAAAACCTATTTTAGCTATCGAATGTTTTGTCTTTTCCACTCAAACTGAATTCTAAAGTCGTTCGAAAAGGATTTATATTTATTTATTTATATTTATTTACAGAAAATATAACATCTTAACAGCCGAGGCCAACACGACGCTATATCAATATAAAAGAAAATAACTCTAAAACTATACATATGAAATTATGAAATTAAAAATAATTAAAACAATAAACATTCAAAATAAAATTAAACAATTCAAACAAAAATAAAAATTTAAACAATAAAAAGCTAATTATTATTCTAACATTCGTAACATCTCTCTAAACATTGTTGAGCCACTTCCGTGAATTTGGGCAGACTGCAACAATTGGGATAAAACTTTCGATAACTAAACTAGGTTTTAAATCTGTCTACGAATAAAGCCGTATGTTTTTGGACTACATACATGGCAACGGTTACGGATTAAAAGGTAAAAAGAATGTGAATATCCTAAGGAAAAAAATAAATAATGCCATTCTGGTTATTCTTATGTGTTGCTGCGTTTAAGAAAGACAAGCTAATATCACTTTGCATTAAATTTGTATAGACATAAACAACTGAAAACACAGCTCCATACATCTGAAACGGTCTGGTGATTTAAAATAATGCTAATAGCACAACTTCAGCCCCACTCCGACAGTTCCAACTTGCCCCAAATGTGTATAGTTACACATTTCAGAGTCATAAAATAGCGTAACTTTATCCGAACAGTTCAAAATATATCATAATTTAGTACAGTACGCCTTTAAGCTACCTGTCATTTATAAAATAATGTATGTACGTGGAGTATAAATAAATACAAAGTCGTATGACGCGGGTATCAGAAACTACGAGGGGCTTTTCGGTCTCACAAACACCTAGTCTCGATATCAATTTCTCATTTTCCTATTTATATATCTATCCAAAGGTTCCTAGAAGAAATTGCCTGTGATGAGGCCGCTTCTTATTCTATTATTATGTTATTTCCTTAATGATTAAATAAACAAATAATTAATGTATAATTCACAAACATTTGTGAGATTAAGAAAAAAAATATTACCATTTGACTGAAACAAAATGCCTCTGGCATTATAATATCTACAATATGTTTATATGTAAAATTATATAAAATAAACCCTCAGCGGTTGTGGTGAGTTAAGAAGTTCGAAGACTTTTTGATCCACAGAATTTATAAAGAGACTAAAATATGGTGTGATGCGTGGATTACCAACTTAATAAAATCGACTATGCTAATTCTTCTTCTTAAGTTCTTAGTTTAAAAATTTTCGCATTAAAATTCCTAACATAGCTTACCGCTCGTTTTTCCTTAAAATATTTACTTAAAAATTGTTGAATAGGAAAATTACGAAGTCTATTAACACTTTCCAAGATAAAACTGTTAAAATACTAAGCTCTTTCACTTTCAAACAAGACTAAGCTTTGAAATAAAACAATTTTTTACGGACTTTATCGCGATTTGGTTTAATTTTTACATTTTTTTACTTCCCGACGTTTCAATTACTTTACAACTTTCGTGGTCACGGGGCGGACTGTGAAGACTAAGCTTGTTTAAAAACCCTGTCAATACCATAATTTTGTTTGCACTGAAGCTACGAGAAATCAATGGGCTCATCCAATATCGGACGATGGTCATTAAGCGTTCGTCTGTCGAATGGCAGGCAATCAACACCTCGTTTCACACTTTGTACTCTAACTGCTTCACAAATAAACATTTGTAAAGCAGTTACATATGAAATGTTGATTCGAAAATAAAAGTGTTCATTAGTTAAATATTAGTTCTCCTATAATCAATAGACAAATAATTATAAATAAATATTGCCAACTGTAACACATAGAATCACCCTCTCAATCAAATTCACGATTGAAGATGCAATTATAGGCTGATACAGCAACATTAAACTTTGCAGTAAAACTGTGTTTTGTGTCAAATTATTAGTTAATTTTTCATTTCATAATTTTATCTCATTTTATTTATATTCAGAACTTTAAAGATGGAAGATGAGAGAACCTGAAAATAGATTGTTTTACGAGTACAAGATTTGGAAATTCCGGCATCACGCAAAATGCCAGCGTGGTAGACTATGGCCTACCGCTCTCTCTCCCTCTTCATCCAGAGGAAGTCCACTGCTGAAAATAGATCCAATGATCTCCACATCGACTGTTAGAAACGGCCTGCATTCAACGACTTCCTGTAACCTAAACCAGATTGTCCGTTCACTATGACTTCTCAATCGAACTCTCTTTTGCAGAGGAAGCCAATACCGAGCAGTAGGCACACGATGTGAGGTGGTAGATCAATAATATACGTCGCCTTTTCGACGAAAATGCGCAGCTTAAGTACTATCTGTCTTCGTAACTTAAATATTTACGACGTCCTTCATTAAATGTATCGGACAAAGACATCAATAATATTTGTACTTTTATTTCCCAGAAGGCTGTTTATAAAGTGGACTCTTCGAATGAAATACGTCAGCTAACTCAGTAGGGAATTGATAAGTAATAACATACATTAAAGCCAAATGGTATGATAGGCGATTATTTCATTCCAGTTTAACAAATCGCAGGTACTCAAGTAAGGTAAACCAATAAAAGGAGCAAATAATAGAAAGAGAATGTTAAGTAACGATCCAGCGTCTAGCAATCTAATTACTAAAGTAATCACGAATCTTCGCAGTCCTCGGAATCAACGTGAACCTTAAAAAATAAAACCAGTTACAAAAATTGATGCTAGCTTCAATTTTTCAGTTGGATGAATAAGACGCTCGTAATTATATGCAGAAGTTTTCTGTCGAGCAAGAAACCCATTGCATAATGAGGACGAATTTATATATCTGTATCAAACTACGAGTATATATTATGTTATTTGTTATTTGTCTAGTAACGGATTTGTATTAAATTAAACAAAGGGATTTGAACATTAATCCCATATGATTATTTCGCGTTCCAGGATTAGCGAGTGTAAATTAAATTTAAATCAAACCGCTATGGTCTGTCGACCGGCTAATAATGCTCATATCTCGCTGGAATATAACATTAGCAACATTATCTAATGAGATAGTAATACAGAATGTATTTTTTTTTCTCAAAACAATTGGGTTCGATTTTTAGCTAGGCATATTGATTTATCAAAAATCTAACAATGCAGTTTTAGTTTTAATCAAAATCGGACTCGTGACTCCTTTCAGCATTTTTCGCTTTTACTCATAGTTTCGAATGGGGCCATCCACGTCCGCTTGAAAAATATATACATTTTAAATAATAATTACGTATGTTTTTGTCAAACACTCAGATGAAGTTAATCAATAAATTGAACCACAATCGACCGCTGATTGAAACGTTTACTAAGCAGACAACGATACTGAATATTATATAATTACAATCCACCGGAATATCAAAATCAATCATAACAAACATAGTAGTGTAAACACTCTAAAAATATAAGTTCTAAGAAATCAGGCATCCGTTAAATTGAACCGAATATGCGAGTCTGCAGCGCCGCCTTGTTGTGGCTTCACAGGATTCACCTATTTACGGTTCCCATTTCCCGCACGATGTGGCGGAACCAGACCGCTTTACGTCAAGCGAGGTGAGTTCCGAATAGTTCGCCAGATCAAACGAATCATCGACATTATTAATAGTTTAATGTGTTGTGTTCGTGTTTCTTTCTAATTATAATTTACGGTTTAATAAGAAGAGCGTATCGTTTTTATTGTCGTTTCGATTAGTCATGCTTCGACAGTGGCTATTATAGTTTATTATGATAGCTATCGGATTTATTGGATTATTGTTTCTTGAGTATTGTTTACTGTCGTTTTATTAAACGATTTCAGAAGTGTATAAATGTTTATCAGTTGATCTGATTTCAGCATTGGGTTTTCTGTGAATGAGATGGCGTCTGTTTTGATTCATATATGACTCAAATTAGACGTGGTAATTTTCCAGACTATTTTCGGCTGATCTTAATTGATAACATGAAACAATCTAGTAATTTTTAATCTTTAATTCCAAAAGTTTAACAAGTATAACAATAAAGTAATTATGTTTTTATCGCTGGTATGCGCTGGCTGTACTAAAAGACATCCGAACCATTTATGTACAAGTTCTTAACGTCTCAGAATTTTCCTTGTTCATTTCATTATAATTGCTACGATTGCGTTTAATTCTTTCTTTTCTTGTTACAGTATAATTTGAACAGTGATTTCAGTTTGTCCAACTACTACGATCGTGCACGGCATTATGCAAACTAAAAAGTGTAGGTAGCAGCGAGATTTTCTCTTTTTTATGCAAAAAACAAGTGTCCCGCAGACAATATATCAAAGCAAAACTATTCCTTTGTCCTTTGTCATGGCTATATTTTTAGAAAGTTTACGCCAGCTGTCTTTTGAACAGCCTAAAACAAGAGTGGTCCAGCTCTGAAAAGATTTTCAGCGCAAGTTTTAATAGAATTGTCACATTTAAACTATGTATGTTGGCTGGTATAATTAATATCTAAAAAGTAAAAGTATGCGTTGGTATTTATGTTGTTTAATTTCGTGTAGTTAATTTTACAACAAAATCGGATGTCTAAACTTAATCTAAGTGTATTACCCATTTTTTCTCTTTCTTTAGACAAAAAGATGAGATAGACATCTCACATTTGCATGATAGCCCTACTCTGTGATAGCCATATGGGAACCCTCTATGAAAGACCTATGTCTATAGATACAGTCTATTAAAAATGTGAAGGTTTCCGACACTTACTCGTTGAAATTAATATTTACTTTCCATCAGCCTTAACGATTTCATGGCCCAACTTTTCGACAAGAAATTACAGGTTTTAGTAAGGCATAAAAACGATCGTATTATTTAAGCAACCCCTACCATTACAAGTTTAATCATAATCTTTAACTCGATCTTCGAGCAAAGGCGTTTTATTTTTGGCGTAAAGTATCTTTGGGAATATCTTTTGAAAATTTTAAGTGCTAAAGCCATACTGTGATTTGCTTGGACTTATTAGTCTTTCGTTATCTCGATTGTAGAACAGGCCCGTACCCTGCAGTGGGACGTATAATGGGCTAATACAGTACAGTACTGTAGTCATTCCTAGGCTGCTGTAATTACCGCCAGTTGAGTCATTAGCTCCTTACCGAACCTAAGCAATAAAAAAATACTGGCAGATTACAGATTATTAATTTTTTATACTGCTATGAATGGCGAGACGAGCATGCCATTCGCCTGATGGTGAGCGATACGACCGCTCATGGACAGTAGCAAAATCAAATAATACCTTGATTTACAAAGCAATGCTTGGCATTTCACTGCGCTCACCCTCCTGAGACATAAGATGTTAAGTCTGATTATGTCCAGTAGTTACTCTGGCTACAATTTCCTCAAACCGGAACCCAACAGTGCATTTACACGACTGTTTGGTGGAAGATTCATAAAAATAAAAAATAAATCAGTGGTTACGTAAAACAAAAGCGTATACTTCCCTTGTCTTCTGCGTAACGTACACGTCTACGGCAGTAATGGTTCCTTCAACTTTGAGATTAAAATAGGTCACGGGTGAAATTTCGTGTGACCTGATTGCGTGACCTTTATGAAGACGTCTTGTCTGACAGCCCTGGGTTTTGTTATCCAGCTCAATACAAACATAGGGAAAGCATTAGATAGGGTTGTCATGCAATTTAATTTCAATAGGGTATTTGACTCCTTTTTTTTAATTGTATCAATCAATAAGTATCCATATCCAAAATCTAGCAAACAAAGAATTTTGTAAATCCATTCAGAAATAAACAAGTTAGAAACGTTTTAAATCTTGTAGTGGGGGTAATAGAAAAGGAATGCAAAACAAATTAGTGACGTTACTGTGCATTATAGTGCATTATGGTATGCTACTTTAATACTGTTTTCACAAAAATGTTTTGTTTTAATGGCACTTGTGTTTGTCTACAAAATAATACAAACATTCGATGATATTCAAATACCCTATTATTTGAGTGAGGTGTTTTGAGGAAGGACGTTCGTCTACGAAGTTTATCGACTTTGGATATTACACGAATATATTTCACGATGTACCTACGTTTGTAGAACTTTACATTATACAAGTTCATAAATACGTACAGAACGAAAATAAATATAATTATTACCTATACTGCCTAGTCATTAACATTTAACATCATCGTGTTTACTCTTCTTGTGACGTTGCACCAAGGATAATAAAGTTTTGCTAAAATATTTGACTGGTGTTCTTTCGCCTGTCTTGTCTCATGTTGACGCTTTCATGAATAAAATTTCCGTACCTACATATCGGTTAATAATTTGGCTGATATTCTCGTCTGTCTTTTGTGAACTATTTACTGGATTATTATTGAAATAAATTGACAGCCTCCGTGGCGCAGTTGGTTAGATGCCGGCTGTGAAACGAGAGGCCGCGGGTTCAATCCCCGCACCGAAACAAATATTTGTGTGAACCACAGGTATTTGTTTCGGGTCTGGGTGTTTGTGAGACCGAGAAGTCTCTCGTAGTTCCTGATACCTACGACACAAAACTCGATCTTAGTGTGGGGTCAGGGCTGTGTGTGTGACTGTTGGGTGTATTTATTTAAATATTTAAAAAAATATTATTGCTGTTTATATTGAAGATATACATATGCAGGTTAAATTACCGGCTAAAGCTATCTCCCGGTATGTGTGTATTTTCCAGTTGTTGCTGTATAAATATTTAACTTATATCTATTAAGAGGAAGGCAGGGATGAAAATTATATTTCTCACACTTCACTGAGCATTTATATTCCCAAATCGATATTGGGCGGGCCTATCACCCGCACATTGCCTTCAGATGTTATAGGCTTATCAAACCTTATTAAAACCATTTCAATTGAGTAGGATAGCTAAATCCACTTATATAGAGTGGGATAATTTCAGATGACTTGAATAGATATTACATAAAATATAAGTATATAGAGTTAGTGATTTATTTTTTTGATATGGCGATAGGCTCGCTCCCTATCACATCGTGGAATGGAACACACGCGGAATCTCATTAAGTGAGGGAAACTTTTGAGTAATTTATTGGGCTGTGGGTTGTTTGTCTGTCGTAATTCAAAGATGGGCTTGTTTAGGCGTAGTTTTATTTGTGTTTCGGGGACATTCAATTGTGAACAAAATATTATAACTGGTGTTTGGGAGGTATAGCCTAAATTGCGACAGAAGATTTTGACAAAAAGAAATGAAATCTTAAGTTTATTATTGGTAGATCGGTACTTACTGATGTTCCTATTACTTTTTAAACGGAAAAACAACTTTACTCCCAATTGGACACGAAATATTAATCGAATATTGCAATGAAACAAAATGTAGGTGAAATATGTTTTTTAAAATACTCAAGTTTGAATCAGGAGTGGTTCATAAAGATTTTCCAAAAAATAATACCAACGATTTAATTTTGAACCGAAGAAACCCCGTAAGGATTCACAAAGATTAAATTAAACGTAAATTCGCAAACAGAAAAGTTAAAGACACCGAAAAACTGATGAATATGTAAACAGAGGCTTTTGAATTAGAATATAAAAACGAGGACTCGCAATTTAAATTATGACATACTTTTCTGGAATTTTAATATCTTATTAACACAGTCGAAATAATTCAGATATAAAATATCTGGAATATTTTATTTAGAGGCTACAGGAATTAATTATACTACTATGTAACACTTGTACGTTGTTTATTACGTATTTTAAGTTTATTCGATTTTATATTAGTTAATTCTAGAAATTGTCATGACCCACGCAAAAAGTCAGGTTTCAGGTACATTCTGTATTTACTCAATGTTTAATTTAAAATGCAAGTTATAATTATCAATAAATAAATATACCAAGAATCACGTACATAGTCTGAACCCACATTAAAGTCTTGTGTCGTGGGTATCAGAAGCTACGAGAGACTTTTCGGTCCCGCAAACACCCAGACCCGAGACAAATGCTTGTGGCCCTCAGAAACGGGCACGGTGCGGGGATCAAACACCCGGCCTCTCGTTTCACAGCCGGCGTCTAACCAACTGCGCCACGGAGTCTGTAAATTTACTTGTTTAAAGCCCTTATTCCTTGTCTTTCAGATAAAACACAGCGGGTGAAAAATTCGTCGAACTTTAGTGCTCAAAGTCAATTCTTAGCTTTCCGTGGACAAGATAGCAGAATAGCCAAAAAATAACCATAAACTGTTCTGTTTGTCTTTTTTAACAGTATATGTAATAAACATTCCAACATGTTATTAATGTTCATACCATTAATTATTCCGTACAAACTGCACTACTAACCATAAACATTTTTGTTAAAGCAAAAATTTCTAGCACGTTGCATAAATCGTTGATTTCTATTGTTTATTGCGCAAATATTTCAAAATATATTTTCAATGTAACAAAACACTATGTGGGCGTATTATAAATATTATTGTTGCATGGTTTTTGTGTGTATATTTCGGCTTGTTTATGAATTATGAGCTAATCTTAGGCGCTGCGTAAACAACCGTTCTAGTCCGGATCCATTGAGGTGATTCTTTTCTGGATTCGCGCCTGGCATGCACTGTTTTGAAATAATAAATAAACAATGATAATAAATACACTCAACAGTCACATACATAGTCCTGACCCCACACTAAGATCGAGTCTTGTGTCGTGGGTATCAGGAACTACGAGAGACTATTTTTTATTTTGCAATCTTTATTTTATCATCCGTCCATATATAGAACAATTTCTATTTTTTTTAATCAGAATAAATACACAGTATTACTTACTACAATAATACTTTAGTGTAATTTAAACATAGAAATTTAAAACATAACAGTTTCAAAATATGGGAAATACTTAAAAATTTAATAAATTTCAAATTCATACGTCAGTCTGGATATGCTACGTTGATTTATTGTAATCTGCCGCTGATTATACTCATTAATTTCACGCCATTGCTTTGTACAGGAATAGGGAACATGCATGATTTTTTTTATATTTTTAAATGATAGTTCACATCATTATATAACAGCAAAAAAAAACAGCCGTAAAAATATTAATATTAATACAAAAAAAATTATTTTAAAATATCAAACTGATAACAGCAGTTTAAACACTGTTTTTTTGGCGCGCTACGATGACGTCATAGTCTAATAAAACAAACAAGCGTGGAAGTGTTGTACACTATAATTTATCAATATTTTGTATATTACGACTGTTTACAATGGAACAAAGTAAAAAACCGACTTATAAGTGCTCTATTGTGCCTAAATGTAAAAACACAACAATAAATACACCCGAAAAAGTTTTTTTTTTTGTTCCGAGACGGGAAGTAAGAAAAAAGTGGTATAAACTCATGAGAAGAGACATGGTATCTCCATCAACTTGTCATAAGTAGATTAAGCGAATATCATATGCTACTACCTCCTGCATGTGTGGATCACAACTTGATCCCTATAATAGATGAAGTTATAGTAGTAGTTTGTGGATTAATTAATATGCAGGATGTTCTAGTCAGCGGATGACTAATACCTCAGTCCGCCCCGTGACCACGAAAGCTAAAAAGCAATCGAAACATCGGCATGTTAAAAAATGTAAAAATTAAACCAAATCGCGATAAAATCCGTAAAAATAGTTTTATTTCAATGTGTAACATTCGCGTAAATCTAAGAAACCGTTATAGTTTTACTCCAGTTTTAGGTTATGTTATGTCTTCTAACCATTAATTTGTGAAATAAGTATTGTAAAACTATGTACAAGAAATATATATAATGTAATTACCTTGAAGCTTTAACACCTCTGATTTCAGCAGCCGTAAAATCCGGATTAGATGCGAAATATGTACTCATCATAAATACATCAATTTTAGGAAGATTATCCGATTGCTCCTTTACATAACCACTGTCAGTCATTATTCTTGGAAACGTACTTGCTATTTTAAGGAGAAACAATTAATATCACTCCGAAATATGCTAGGAAATTACAACAAAAGTTAATTCAATCGCAAATACCGAACAAATATGCACTTGTGGACATTAACTTACTAGACTGTGACGTCAAATTCTCATTGACCAATAGAGTTGCGTTTCAACTACCTTGAGTTTTGCACTCATTTTATGCAGATTTTAATAATTATTTTCTTAATGAAAAAGTACATAATTAAAAAAATATTGATGTAGATGTCAATCTAAAGCAATAAAGAATCTACAAAAAAAAATTGGTCTCAATTTGAATTCCATGCATATTCCCTATTGCAGTAATATACCGCATATATTTAAATCTCCCATATGTTTATTTTGTCCAATATTTTGATTTACAGGTACCATACTACTTAAGATGTTTGAAATTGCTTGTACTTTAAGCTCGATAGAAATTTAATCGAAATCATAAAAGACTAGGTACATAAATTATCATATCAATAAATCCAAAAACGAAAGCCATGTCACTTTATGGGCAATTCAATGCAATTATCATCAGTCCGATCTAATATATTTAAACGGTATGGTATCATCTTTATCGGATACAATTTCCATCAAACCAAAGTACCTATACTTTATTTAAACCTTTGAACTTATCAACCAAAACCAAACCGGAAAGCATTTCCGTGTCAATACAAAAACTAGAATCCTTAACATTCTCAGTAACATTCAAAGTACCACTAATGATTATGCTTTAATAATTTGGAGCACGTTAAGGCTTCGCATGTAAACGTTCAAAGGACGTACAGTAATGACTCGTGGGAGGTACTGAAGCGGTGCCGACGTTATCCGTAGCGCAGATATTCATGTTATTTCACATTACCATTCCTGTTGGATCTTACTTATATCACTTTAGTGAGAGATAGTTGCTATTGATTTCAGTTATTTTGATATAACTCTAGCATTCATTTCCATTAGAATTCTTTGTGGGTTGAGGGTACTTCTCTCTAGGATAAGCTGTAGAAGATTAATGCTAAATAAACAGATTTTAATATTCCTATACTATTCTAACTTGAACGGTGAGGGAAATATGAGGAATCTTGCGAACATAAGAGGTCACCTGAAGAATTTCGAAGGTATGTTACTTAAGTCTGCATTGTTAACTTTGGTGCATTAGGCCAGTGTAGACTTATAAGTCTAATAATAAGCCTAATTAAAATAAAAATCTAATCTAATTAAAAGCGTGATCACCTAAATCCTTATCTGAATCACAGATTTATTAGTTATTTGTCAAGCATTGGAACGATTGCGTGTAGACAATATGTTTTAATTTATGTTAGTATGTAGGCTGGCGTTCGCATGTCACTCAAGGTGACCACTGAAAACCAGCGTTGCGCTGCGGCTCGCGTCGCAGTGCAACAATAAGCTGAGTGGTCACCTACGTGTCACATTTATGCGACGTACAAACTCCTTTTTATTTTCTTTTTGTTGTTAGTTATATATATTAATTTATGTTAAACGAGTGTGTGCGTCATCTTATTTGTGACTAATAAATGAGTTTTCTTTCTTTCTTTCTTTCTTTCTTTCTTTCTTTCTTTCTAGAGAAAGATATGCAATATTCTTTGAGACATCACACGCAAATCAATTTTGGTTGCGATTTGTTGATTGATAGCGGAGTTTCACAAATCGTAATCAAATTAAGGTTTCGGCTATGAGCTATAAATTATCCACCTTCATGTCATGTGGAATTACCGCAATTTATTGGCATGCTGCGGTATAATTTTCGCTAATTATTATTTACCTATATACATACATACATACATAAGCTCACGCCTTTATCCCAAAAGGGGTAAGCAGAGGCGCCATCAGGACACCCACATTTCGCCTTGTATGTTCCGTCCCATGATGTGATAGGGGGCGAGCCTATCGCCATGTCGGGCACAAATTCCTGACTCCGGGCTGATAATGAATAGAAAAACCCAATATCACTTTGCCCGACCCGAGATTCGAACCCGAGACCTCTTTGAAGTCGTACCGTAGTACAACTACGCCAGCGAGATTTACCTGTATCTTACTTACGATTAATACTCGTATTCATATTATTTTATGAATAGTTATAAAGCATTTGATGTAGCTATGGGTAACCTGGAACTATACGAGTATTACAAAGTCAAAGGATATCACATCTGCCAAGCGGTAACCAAACATTTACTTGGTTCATATTTCACATTTGAAGATAGAACTTAAATTATGCAGTACAATTAGCCTAATAATAAGGAGCTCAGGTATATTATTACTAATATGTATTTTAGAAATAAGGAAATACAATTCAATATAATAAATTACCTAAAATAATTTATCCATAAGACAGTTTCTACAGATTACCAATAGCATAAATCAAAAGCAACTGTTACGATGACTGATGAATCTTGTGATTGCTTATTTAATATGAATTCCCAAATAAATCACTCCCAATTCAATATCTACGGCGAATTTAGCATTCAAATTACTCGTATTTATCTTATTTAGGTACTTCTGATTAATTACGTTGCAAGTTACAGACAAGTTTGTATTCGGAGAATCTCGTTGTAAAACCACAAACTTCTACTCCGAATTCTCGAGCAGAAGTGGTGTGTACGACGCGACGATCTGACTAGTCTCTGACTAGATAAATCAATAGATGACCTAACTTTAGATTTACTTCGCATAACTATTGGAGAAGACAATGCTAAAGTCATTAATTTATTATGTAATATTACTAAAACTTTCCATAAACTTCTACATACATTTAACTACCTTACAGTTGGGTTATGTCCCATGAAACACATACTGTATATTACATAGTAGTAATCAAATGAACGGAATAGTATTTAGTATTATTAATAGCTAACGCAATACACAGATGTGCTGATAATTCTAATGAGAAATCATGAAATATTATGTAGGTCAAAGTATAAACAGACATCATTAAGGATAACTTGAAGTGGCCGCGGGATACACAGGGTGCAGAGATATGAAGGCTGATGTAGCGAAAAATTCTCGAATCTATTCTAAGGGTTGACAGGGGACGTAATAAAAGTTGCAGGAAGACACTGGATGCAAGCAGGTCGCTATAGCAATCCTTGGAGAAATCCTATGTTCAGCAGTGGTCTTACTATGGCTGAAGAAGAGCAAGGGATTCCCAAACTAAGCAAAACCTGTATGTTTGGAAATGAACCTAGTTTAAAAATAAATATAATGAGATAATGATAATTTGTATGGTATAATTTTCGAAAGAAATAATAACGATATTTACAAAGAAGAAGAACATAAAATAAATGAATAGACAATAGCATTGAGATCTAATTATAAAATTACGTATAATCTTAGCTATCATTTTATTTATTCCACCTACAATTTTCATTCACGCTTTAAAGGTGCCAATAATAACCCATTCACGCAATTAATTAATAAAACCGGATATTCGTCGGAGCTTACGAGCCGTGAGAGCGGAATTCAATAAAACCGTGATAGATGAGACACGGTTTTAATTTCATATTTTATGCGTTAATCCAATTTTAACCACTTTATTTCTGTACGATTGTAATTCAACGCAGCGTATGTTGTTAAAAGAACTATAATTAATTATTATTCATAAATAGTAGATTACTTTTACTATTAATGTATTTAACTTTTCTACAGCTATCAACAGTTTCCACAGAATATTTTTCAAGGTTTGTGAAGTCTACCACCTGCAGCGTGGTAGACTTAACATGTGTACTCTCGAAAAGATTCATGTCAGACAAGAGCTTCTCGTAAAAATAAATTCCATATGATTCAATAACATAGTTGAAGTCATGTTGCGCAGACCATTTAACATAAGCAATGCGGAAGAAGAGCCCTCAATTACATTTTCAACACAATTCTTATTACTCCTTTGGCTCATCTTTTTCAGGACAATGACTCGATCGATAAAGGAAATAAAATATAAACTTAGCTAAAACGACTCGGAGAATGCTACTCAGAAATAACCTAACACCCGTATTCACAAACAATACTATGAGGACGCATAGTGTAGCCAAACGCACAGAATTGTCAATTTTGATTCAAAAACAATACTTGAGTGATGAGTGACACTATGCGTTCACTTATGGAGGCCCTCGGGTAAAGAAACTCAACAGCTATTTTACGCAACGCATAGTGTCGATTGAAGACGTAAAAGTGACAGTTGTGAATGTATATGCAATTTCATTTTATGTGTTTTGCACTAAGGTTTTGCATTAGGTTTTTTCAATTTTCAATGCAATGGATTACAGCAGCGAGGAGGAGTTCGACGATTATATTAATGATGTCCTTACCGAACGCAGGACGATAAGCACAAGAAATATTATTCGAGATTTTCAAAATCCTTTTGTTTTTTACAATGATGAAGAATTTCGAAGACGCTATTTGCTAAAGATATTGTTCTTCATATACTATTGCCACTTGTCGATTTAGACCTGTCACCTGACAAAATTAACTAAACGGGGCCTTCCAATACCATCTTATCAATTACTTGTGGCCTTAAGATTTTATTCGTCTGGGAGTTTTCATTTTTCTCATTGAAGGTATACTTTTGGGAGACAGTGGGTATGAGTGTCAAAAATTCTTATTACCACCAGTAGCACGCCCAGAATCTTCTAGTGAACATAACTATAATAAGGCATATATAAAAGCCCGAAATACTGTGGAAAGAACAATAGGTGTATGGAAAACGATATTTCCTTGTCTTTCCAAAAAAATGGCAACCAATTTAACCACAACTTGCAATATTATTGTGGCTACAGCGGTGCTATATAATATATGCAGAGCGCGTGGTGTTCTTGAACACATTGAACCAAACTTGAGAATATCTGGTGTTTCTACTGGACATGTTCAGACATCTAGTAGAGAAGCGCTCCTTTTTCGAAGAATGTTTATAGCACGCCATTTTTGATAAAACAATTAATATACAATAGTTTTGGTAAAACAGCAAACAGGTTACCGGATGATAAGTAATAACTGACGGCCGTGTCCACCACATCCACAGTGCTTCGATTATAGGTGTGTTACTGGCTTATCAAATCGGGAGGAGAGTGGGAAGGAAAAAGGATGGGAAGAAGATAGGGTTATCGGGCAACTGAAAATCTTGATAAATTTGTGTTGTAGGTAATGAAAACAGTTTTTAAACTTAAACTCAAATATTTTTATTTTGTAACATTTCAATTTCCAACTTAAGTTAAATTATGTAGTTGGTTTTCATATTCTAAAGTATTTTTTTCTCTTTCGAGTAAAATTTTTTCTCGTTGTATCCTTGCTTCATGCAATTCCTTGTCGTGTTCTATATTTAAAGTGCACCGTTTCATTCTCGCCTCAAGTTCACTTTCCAATCGCTTGTTACCTAAAAAAAATGAAATAAAATACATACATTACTAAATTATTTATTTTAAGATTATCTACGTGACTTGGATCACATCGGTGGTGCGTTTGTACTACTGTAACACACACTGTACTGTACAACAGTGAGGTCTCGGGTTTGAATACCGGGTTGAGAAAAGTGTTATTGAATGTTTCTTTTCTTTATTAGCGAGAAGTCAAGAATATAGTGATATATGCGTTGTTGCTCTCATTTATTGTTACCTTTACCTTAATATATTATAAAAGGAGAACCTACTTACTGGTTGGAATGCTTGCACTATAATGTTTATTTTTTAATTTCGTTGGAGGCACAATGCTTTCATCTGCAAAAGAAATATGTTTAACATTACTTTATTAATTCTTTGGTTAGTTCCTTCCATGCTCGTTTCTTCAACTGTATATTTTGAGCGTGTGTACGCTTATTCTCGATTACAGGCCGCTTTCGAACTAATTTTATAAGCAATTGCTTCTCAGAAGAGGTGAATGACTGCTTTTTCAAACTAAAATGAAGACCACAATCACGGATTAATTATTTATTGTTATGTACATATTAATTAATATAAATATATAGCTCAATTTGCGATAGATTTATCGCGAGCTATGTTCAATTACTACACAATACGTACATATAGGATAAAAACAATAACAAAAATATTTGACTATATATAAAGCTGAGGTCTCGGGTTCGAATCCCGGGTTGGGCAAAGTGATATTGGATTTTTCTATTCATTATCAGCCCAGTGTTAGGAATTTTTGCCCGATATGGCAATAGGCTCGCCACCTATCACATCGTGGGACGGAACATACAAGGCGAAATGTGGGTGTCTTGGCACTTCTGCCTACCCTTCTGGGAAAAAGGCGTGAGTTTATATATGTATGTACAAAAATACTTACCATTCAACACTTTTACTTGTAGAAGACGTGTTGGCAATTCCGTCCGCATCCATTTTTTAATCCACAAAAATACAATTTACGGCTTAAAAATGTGGGAAGGAAATTTTATAAAATATTTGGCATGTAAATATTTGAAGTTGTCAAAGGCGCTTTACACTCACACGTAATTCGCGGGAGAACGCAAAAAAAAAAAAAACACCAGAGAGAAATTAGCAACAGTAATTGACCAATCACTGATCCGCATTGGATACTGTGCGTTCCCATAGTAAAAGGGTGACTCAAGTATTGTTTATGAATAAAAAGGCTGAGCGGAACGATCACTATGAGAAATGTCTTACTTAGCATAGGGTTACTTCAACACTGAGTAAAGTATTGTTTGTGAATACGGGCCTAAGTGCATTTTGCAGTATCGCTTCTGCGGCTTTAGTTAATATTGCACCACATTTCCGGAGTAACTTCCACGACATAGCAGAATAGTGTATTTGTTTGGCAATTCTACTTTATTAAAATGTCGCCTTCTGCACAAAGCCATTCGGGGCATGAACCAATGTCCGAATTACAACGATCAGCCATTTTAAACTTATTTGTGTAATAAATTTCGAATAATTTGATCGAAACGGACGATAAGGCTCACAAATTCTAGCCGAATGTTACCCTAATAAATTACACAGCCAGCCGGCATATTTTGCTTAATCTAATTATGAGATTTTAACTTGAAAACAATGGTAGTAATAAACTCAAAGATCGAACACTTCAGTAACATAATTGAAACATCTACAATAAGTTCCGGTGAGATTATCTTTTCAGATCGACCGCGTGTCTGACGTCAATCCTTTTGGAACTAAATCATCCGTATCATAACAACCATCCTTAACTTTACCTACAAAAAGTCCACTATTATACATGAAACTCTTAGAAAAAAATCAAAATTAGAAGTGGTTTAGATTCCGCTTCCTACAACTTCTATCAGCCATGCAATGGTTGCAAAGCAAAAAATCCACGCTAATAATAGAACTAATTGCACTGCAGTTAAATGATCGTCTATATCTACCAGACTATCGTGACTAACACACGTAATCTGTCTAATCAATGGCGTGCAATTAGCAATAATTACCAGGTTAGTTATGCACTTGTGGATATAATTATTGCGTTCACACACACGCAGTAGCACTTGGGGTATGTCTTCTGTTTTGATCACTTCTATAAGACAAATATTTGTAAACAGATTATAATATGTCCTATTGCAATTAACAATGACCATGAACAACATTTTTGCTTGTACCTATTTCATTTTCTGTTTTATTAACTCGTTGAATTTCAAGAAGTAAATTACAACTCGTAATATTAGAGATTTATTCGTGAACGATAATATTGGTTTTCATACGCAAATCATATACTTGGCTTTGAAGGGAATTATTTCAGTTTTTTAATCAACGTAAAAACAATTACGCCACGAAACTTAAATCAGTACGGACAGTCCCTTGAGTCAAATGAATGTGAACATAAACCAATGAATATTCATGTCCATTATTTTTAACCTCTCACAATTTTCTACATCAACAATGAAAGCAATCAATCAAATCACATCCCAATGATGGCTCGCTCTCCACTCTGAAAACAAACCGTCGTGTTTGTTTTTATTTATCTGGGATTCATTCATAACACAATTTGCTTTGTTCGACGGAGCTCCGTTGAGTGGGCGCTTACCAATGTTTATTTATTTAATTTGTTTATAAATATTGGTACGGGCTTACTGCTAGCAAGTATCACTGGGTTGTTAGAATTATTAATTTTCAGACCATTTAAATTATTAGAATTATGATACTTAACATCTACATCGCAGATTTAAATCACATGAAGTCGTGGATGTTCATGAATGAAAGCAATCATTTGGTCATTTAATGAACACTTGCTAATTGTAAAAAATGAAATATGTTTGAACTTTATTTAATTTGTATACACACATACATAAACTCACGCCTTTTACCCTGAAAGCGTAGGTAGAGGTGCTGCTAGGACACCCACGTTTCACTTTGTGGGTTCCGTCCCACGATGTGATAGGGAGCGAGCCTATCGCCATATCTAGTTTTTAATCAATGCTTATTAATTCACATTCTAATGTTCACAATATTTGGGTACAAATTGAGAAGGAAGTTAAAAAGAATATTATCAAGGCTATACACAAAATCTAAACATATGTATTATATTCGTTTGAAGCCGCCGGAAATTCTAAACATTATGCTACCAAAAATTGTGAATTCGGTAATACAAAATCCAAAACATGTGCAACAAATGTATGTAAAACCCAAGATTATTGTAATCTAGAAAGAGTAGTCAACAACACGTCATATAATTTTGATGAATGAACGCGGCGATTCAGCATCTGACGCAGACGGTGACAAATTGTTCACAACCACAACTTGTTCTCGACTGGAAAGTCATATAAAAAAGTTCTCTAAGCAACAAACCCAAACATAAAACGAAACTTGGGTATTAATCATAAAAGTCTGAAGAATAGCCGTGTTTTTGCGATCAGTAACTATATTGAATTTTGTGCTTGGTCAAGTTTGGTTACGGCGTCGAACACCATTATGGGTTTGAGCACATAATCAAAAATACAAGTATATTAAGCTTAGAACTTATAAATATTGTTTATCTTTGTTTTACGGTGAAGAGTATTAGAAATTCCGTTTTACAAACACTTCTTTTTAATATGCATTGTTTTCTTTAAACACAGTACCTACAAGTATTTGCAATAACCTGAACATTTACTGGAAATTCAATTATATTTTCGTACACCATTTTAATTTAATAATCACTATCATCTTCAGTCAACGTTTAAAATAGGTCTTCGCCAATAATTTATACATCCATTGATAGTAGTAAAATTTATACAAAGAAATAAATGAACACTAAAATTATCCGTGTCATCCATGTAGCCTTCAGCTTTGCAATTGCCTCAGTAATAACAACTCACAAAGAAAATTAACATGGCTTACATAGCTACAAAAGGCACTTGCAGTCAATTGTACAAAGGATTGTATAAACAGTTCACTATTCTTATTTGTTATTCCAACTTGTAAAACACCTATATCGGACTCGCTCAAAGGTATTGTATCTAACAAATGCCCTCAGAGTTTTACAGTATTAAATATCCTTTACAGTACCATTCAAAAGAATTTATACTTGCAAGACTGCTGGAAAGTATCGGTGTGTTTGCATTTTCTTTTCTGTGAAAGGAAAATTCTTTTTTATATATTAAGCTGTATTGTACGCATTGTTACTTATTTTTTGTAGCGACGTTATAAAGACTACATTCTGATGTTAAGTGCAGTAGGTACAGTCCCAACAAAGTATGTATTAGATTAACTAATAATTGTTGTCCATTCGATACAATTATGTCTGCTGTTTCAACCCTTCATCATTTGGTATAAGAACGATCTCATAGCCTCGATTAATAGTGATTTGTTATATTAATACGCGTTCGAATTAGAATTCTAGGATAAGCAGTGTAAGCTTATAGCTTAAATTTTCACACCGTAGTAAGTTTTTCCAAGAGGATGAATGTGCTGGCTCGACCGACATAGCAACTACAGTCTTACAGAAAACAACTCAGTAGACAAATATAAAATACGATATTATTTTTGCTTTTAATTAAAAATTACTTTTTCTCGCACCCTTTTTACTGCCAACACATCAATATTTTCCCTACAAATCAACTGGCGCAATTATTTTAATCCAATAAAAAGTTTGCGTGTTCACTTAATTAATAAAGTTAACAAGGGTGAAATTCTCGAAAGTCATTGAATCAAAGTAAATTTTTGTTTATAAAGGTTTTGTGTATTTATGTCGCAAACATGATCGCTAAACATTCTTGATTTGGAATAGAGGTTTATTTTAAAACATTCTGAAATGAATACAGAACTTTAGTCATATTTTCAATCTATCGAGGGTAATACTCGTAGTATCAAACTTTAGATTTCACAGAATGCCTACATTTCTTTCTTTTGTTTCCATCTTGTGTAAAATTTTGAATTAATATTTACCTCGTAAATATCATGTTTATTTTTCACATTTAATATTCCTTACATTATAATTTAACAACAATCAATATTACATTGTATAATTTCACTGTAATTTATCGTAGAGTAACGATCCTAGAATTAGATATATTTCTGGGACATAGATAAGAAAATGAGATATATGAAAAAGAGATCATAAACTATATAGAACTAAACAAAACATTCTTTATAGTAAATATGATACAGCTAGACTTAAAATAAAACACAAAACGATCAGTACCTACTTTCCTCTAAAAATACACCTCATGCTATCTTCTATAAATACGAAATATAAGAAACCAAATTAAATTTTAAATCCATTCGATCTAAAAAGGATCCAATACATTTTACGGACGAAGCACTGTTCTAACAAAAGGAAATGAAATGAATTCTCCGGGATTAGAAGACTTGTAGACTCCACGGCGGAGACAAAGCACTAGCATTAGCAAGATTTACACTAAATTTACGCAGATTTGCTTATAAACGATTTTTTTTTTGTTGTTCCTGTGTAAGTTTAGTGTGCACTTGCAATTTTTTTTTTAATTTATGTATTAGATAACCAATTTAGGAAACATGCTGATTGCTGCCGGTTACAATTACATAAGATTCAATTCTAAGTGTTCCTAATATCCAACAGAAAATCTAAGTTAAGAAGTGACAGTCCAAACTCACCCTACGTAAAGATTGCCATGTTCGTTCCATAATACTTTGGACAGAACATTAATTAGCTGATGAACCTGCAACGTCTCATTTTCAAGCCAGTGTCACGCATTCAGCCACAGGAGATCTGCATAATTGTATAACTATTTTCACCAGAAGCCTGTTAAAAGACAATTAAAACAACTGCCAAGCGTTAATACAATAAATAAACAAAAACAAAATCTAAACAGCAAATCGGGAATTACACATTACAAATCTGCATAACAAGATGTTAGACGTCTTGAATATAAAACACCTTTTAGCATGTAAATAAAATACTCTGAAAAAAGAATTCGTAGCCGTCCGCTCTAATACGCTCGGAATTTTGCGTGAAAAGGCATTTCTTCGTAAAATACCGAAAAACCTTATCAAAGAAAATTATGTTGTTGCTTTTAATGGCGAAGCTGTATTACGGAAGACAACCGACAAGTGGAGCAAAGAGTAAGCGGCGGTATATCGAATACTTGCCGTCAATTGGTAGTTATAAATCAATATTTTAGGGGCTTTTAATCAAAATGAGCTTATTCCAGGCCCGTCATAACGTATTTATTACAATGCAAATAACGAACACTAGGTCTAAACTGCTAACTTGAAGAATATAATAGCTGCCTCAGAAAGACGTTTCGACAAAATACGCTTAACTATACCGACATTCATAAGGTTTCTACGTAAAGATTTTAAAATATTTTTCGGATAAGAATTGGTCCTGGTATATTCCAAAAATATCTGTACATTCCCAACCATAGATAGTAAGACATTGTCTACTATAACTTTTAAAACCAGCCATGTTGTTGTAACGTTGTAACAATAGTATACATTAAATTTTGAGTAGTAGGGAAAATCACAATTATGCTAACCTACAAAATTGCTTCTTCAAGCTCTGTTAACTCCTAAGGGAGTCAAGGTTATAAGAACAACGGACTACTTGACTTGCAAATTCCACAGTTCTTTATACATATTTAAGATATTCATTTTACAATTTTTACACTTTTCTTTGCCTATTTTATCTATTATTAAGGTCACGTCTATGCCTTTGAAAAGATAGGCAGAGTTAACACAAGAACCACCGTTAGTACAAGTATTCTATCGCAAAACCGAGGACTAATTCCACGCCTGAGTAACTCATAAATGATTTTTTAAAGCACGACTTAGAGGTTGATCTCGGCTGGATCTCACGGTTCATAGACCATATTGGCTGCCACTTCCATTATATTAATTCGGATTTTTGTTATATTATTTCGTTCCCAAAGTAAGCAGGTCCATTGATCAGATATCACATAATAGAGACGCAGATGTTTCCTCTTGTAAAAAATACTCATACATTGTAATTTGAAATTGATATACTATCACCCTCATTTATAGCACTATGGATCTAAGCTATTCTATAATAATTGTAATTTTCACTCTTAATCAAATTCACTCCACTAATTCTAAGCATCTAGCCATCAATAAGGAGCGACCGAGCCAGGCCCCTGCAGTTCATTTAAAAGTAATAGAATTACAGACCTCAACAGAGCACATTAAAGCAGCTTTCTGTCGACTAATAAGTAAATTGGATTAGTTGTAATAGCCGCTAGTGGCTTCGGAGCCGATGAAACCGACCGTATCACCTGTACTTACTTAATTGGTTTAATTTCGGCACTCTCCAACCAAACCATTTTTGGCGTACACGAATTTTTGTAGCGGTATTGGATTTGTTTGGAAGTATTTTATAACTATGTAGTTATTTGCTGCATGATCTAATAGAATTATAATATATACTTTAGTGTGTACACATGTTATACATTTTGAATAAATAAATAGGTAATGAAAATACGCTACATGTTTTGATTAGAAAATGAAGAACAAACGTTTCAAAATAAGTACGAAATTCGATGACATTAGTAAATGTATTGTTGTCAAAAGTTATTGAAAGTGCACTAATTATTCTTTTCAGCTGTATGATGAAACAAAATCCATCATTTAAAACATTTGGAGAATAATGATGCAAATAATGTTTTTAACTTACATTTTTTGAGAACTTAATCACCGGTCGTTTTTACTAAATCAAACTACTAGCAGAAGAGCAAGTCAATAAAATATACTAAGTACATTAAGATACTGAAAGAACTGAGTCCAGCAGGCGGGTATAGGCCATAAGTTGGACATGATAATGTGCTATTACAATTTATTTTCTTGGTAAGTATTGTGTTGGTCGTTGTAGACGATCTTAAACAGGGCAATGCCATAAAAACTCCATTAAAAGGGATTTGTAACATGGTAAAAGGTACCAGCGTAATTTTTATGCGTTCTCTCACTTACTGGCCTCTTTTAAAATAATTGTGATATGTATGTGTTCATATTGGCGTAACTTTATGCTTCAATTTAATGAAATAATTCTTCATGCGAGCAATAGGCCACAATTGATTTACAATAAACTACAAAAGAGCCCATGGCATATACTTTTGGCTTTTCCAAGATATGATTCAGCAATATCATTACACAGATATCGACTGCTAACCAAAGGTCTTCCTGAAATTGTACCAGAGCGACTTCTATTCAGCCTGAATTCTTTATAATCAAAAACAAAATTGAACACAAACTAAACACACCATCTAATACATCAACATCCACGCTAAACAAACGTTCACAAGCAAAAATCGTAAGAGTTCATCAACAAAACAAATCCATTTACAGAACGTGTTTGCGGTACACTTTTCCAACATTTTCAATAGTAGCAGAAACATTTACTTGTTTCACTTTAATCTGGCCATGACGATTGGAACTCGCTGCAACCGCAATGTTAGCAACATGATTAAAAAAAACCGCTGGCTCATACTAACTTGCGGTCGGAGGAAAACCCATGAGGTCGACTTCGTCCGGGGCAGTCTGCTTTGATGCACTAGTAAGCGAGTTTGAACTATTAACAGTTTTTTACTTATTTGATTAAGCTGTAGTTTGATCTTTGGGTTTTTATTTGAGTTTCTATTTCCACAAGTTGGTGCTGAAAACTATTTAAAATCTGTGGTTGTAAAAGCAACTTTATATTTTTGTAGATTATGATTCAATTTCAGTTACATAAACATACTAAGAGCCCGGCGAAACAAACATAAATTACCAAAAATAATATTCTTCCATGCAAACTTTCACAGTTACTTTTTCGTCTAGGGGTTGAATTTATCTTGTAAAATAGGTTGTTCTTTTCTAGTTCCCAGAATACGCTTGCCCAATTTCACTACGATCCTTTTAGAAGTAAAATCGTGACAATGTAACAAATACACGGAGCTATTTCACGTTTAGTTTTGGTCATGAGAACTCACAGTTCAATAACTTATTAACAACGTCGAGTAATATTATATACTTAAATGACGGAAATTGCCTTCAAAATTTTCCACTACGTTAACACGAGTGTGTCCTAGCAATTTTCCTTGTGATCAAATTACATCGATATTCTGTTAACGTTTACATATATTTAGCTGAGGGTTATCTGCTGTGTTACTAATTTTATCAGTAATTATTTTAGGCAAATTGTTTGTAACGCAGATGTTCTAATTCGGGCGAATTCAGAGTTTAACTAGATTCAGTATAACGAATTCACGACACACAATATGAATTTGAGCACAACACGAGATCTATTTTACATGATCAAATAACATGTCGTTAGTCCTTTTCACTTCCAATTGTAGTTACGTTCAAAACGCTAGTTGTATTATTGTTGAACGAAAATTAGCATTGATATTATAATTTGATGATGGTAGAATGTTCGTACTTGGTTTGCCGGCGTTAGGGGGAGATGTTGATGGACGCCAGAATTAAAGAGGCTGCTGGCTAATTTTGAGCACTACGTACTTGAATAGGCACACACACACAAACACACTGGTAGAAATGGTTTAAAACTTGTAACCTACGCAAATGCAGGACCTGACAGTATTCAAAGCAATTGGGCATGATTACACCAATCGTAAAGATGATATAATCATTTTTGCCAGCCGACACTCTTTCTGGACATTCTTGCATTAGTAACACCATAGTCCATTTACCATAACGTATATAACGAACTAATAGATGAATGGCAAAATAGATGGGATGTATCTTTGAAGGGTCGGCATCTATACCAATATTTTCCATGCGTGCGTGATCGTTTGACTAAGACTTGGCTAGATATCGATTATTACGTATCACAGTTTCTTACGGGCCATGGTAACTTTAGGTCTAAACTGTACTCATTTAAGCTCGTTGATTCGCCTGCGTGCTCATGTTCAACACCTTATTGCGAATATGAGCAGTCCGCGCATCATATACTTTGGGAGTGTAGTCTTTGGCAGAATGAGCGTAAAACCATGCTAGATAGTATGCAAATAACATCTGGAGTTGTATACTACACGGACCTTGTGGAGACTAGGAAGAATTTCCGTGCTTTCCGGCGATTTTGCCATATCTATTATTGGAATCAAGTATAACAGCTTACATAATAGGTCCCATTTAAATGTAATAATGACTAATCCGTGGTGCTTTACAGCTGGCTTATCTGGCTGTAAATGTCTTTATGCGAGGTTATTTACCTCTTTAGTTCATTGTTTTGTCACCCGCTTTATTAGGGAGGGAAGTGGACAATAACTTATTTCCAACTCCTCCTATTAATTTAACTTTTTGATTGATTTCGTTGCGGGTTAAAGACAAGTTAGACATTCCCGGAGACTCGCTGAGCTTCAATGCTCAGTGTCATTAAAATGCGTGCCACTGTTGATCCTGGCTTACAGGAGTTGCAGTGGCGGGTGTGAGGGCGGGACAGTCAAAGTCCATTTACCATGTAAAAACGGACGATATTTCTGTAAATCACCAGGCAGAGTTGATAAAAAATACTTTCATTAGGAATAATACGCCCGTATCCAGCGCAGCTAATTTAGCGGTAAACAGAAGCATGTAGTTATGTACAGCAAACTGCACAAGTTTCGAATAACAATCCTTTGATGTTTGGAACTTAATGAAATTACGCGAACAAGGTCGCTCAAAGAGGTTTTCGCTGCGATTTTTCCAGCGCTGATGGTTGGGAAAGCGCAACTTTCTAAACTCGTGGAATTTGACGTTATTTTAAAACCATGGAATTTTGTTAGTCAACATTTTGAAGGTTCATATCGGCGATACGAAAAAAAATTGAAGATTGTAATTTTATTAATGGAGCTTGTTTATGAAAAACAGGTATAATAACTGTTTAACGTAATTATCAGTATGTTTTCTATCGCCTTTAAAATAAAACAATTAGAGCCATACTACGATAGGTTTTCTGTGTATAACTACTACCTCAGTTTAATCGATTCATTTACAGTTTAAAAGTAGTAAACACCAAAATTGCAATAAAATTAAAAAAAACTTTTAAAGCTATCAGAATAAAATCAAAAGACTACATCGCGTGGGAGGCGTTCAACGAGCAGCAATCACAATCAAAAACATTATAAATTATTTGATATATTCAACACACTTACATGAAGACAGTAGACAAATATTTAAAGTTCTCCTCTTTGTAATAATAAACACGATAAGTACACATTTTGATGGTCTTGTAATCAGTACGGGCATGTAGCTACTAATTCTTTTGAATAAGATTCATGGATGTTTATATTATGTGCATCCGGCTAATACGGGGAAAGTATCTCGCCTTCATAACAATTTGTACATATTTCATACTGTTGGTTGTAAGCCTTTACATGGGCTAATTAGTACTTTTAGGCATACCTACTACGTTGGTAATTAGTTTCGAAGTTCCATTTATGACCTGATGCATCGTGATTGATTATATTCGTAATAATAGGTCCCAGGAAGTCCACTGTTGAACAAAGGCCTTCCGCAAAGATTTACGCAACGGGCTATACAATACAACGACTTCTGACAACTCTTAACTGGCTCCTTTATCAAACTTCGCCTTAATGTAAAATCAGGATTTTCAAGCACCCCATTGTATTTTACTGTTGTCGATCAAATGACAGCTTTCTGTTACGGCTTACCGAATGTCTAAGATATTGGGAGGCTTAGGATATTTTCCCTTCAATATTTTTACCTCAATCAGGATTTGAAATCAAGTCGCTCCAACACGGTATAAAAAAGCTATCAAATGCTTTCTTCCAACTTATTTCTTTCAGTATATTTTACGACTAGCATTTGCCCGCAACTTCGTCTGCGTGTTGAAGATAATGTAGACGTTATATCGATAGAACTATTCAGTTGTAACCTCTACGTAAACTTTTAACAAAAGTCAACGTGCAGCATTTCTATTTCCAATTCTGACTCTGAATTTAGATTATCGGATCAATGGGTCCGTCAGTTATCGATTCAGAGACAAATCGGAACAATAAATAAAAAGTTCAAAATGACAACCAACATTTTCAATTCTGAGTACAAATTTAGATTATCGGAACTCAGATATCGATTTTGAGACCAATCGGATCAATACATAAACGGCCTTATTCATATACAGTTTTAAAACCTATTTTAGGTATCGAATATTTGTTTTCTCGCTCAAACTGAATTGAAAAGTCGTTCGAAAGGGACAAAAGTTAAATATTCATAAGAATAACTTCAGCAGTTTTATTTTCTATACAAATTTTTCAACCCTTATTTTTACTCCTTTAAGGGTTAATTTAAGTAAACAGAGTACGCACTTATTTTTTATTTTAGATGTGTAATTATAGTGTCAAGTTTGAAATCTGCAACTTCAACGGTTGCGGTTTTCCATACAAATTTATTTTACCCTTTTCACCCCCTTAGGGGTTGAATTTCCAAAAATCATTCCTTAGTGCTACCCTACGTTATAAAAGAAATCCCTGTGTAAAATTCAAGTTTCTAGCTTCAGTAGTTTCGGCTGTGCGTTGATCCGGCAGTTCGGTTCTACAAAACTTCAACCCTTATTTTCGTCCCTTTAGGGTTAATTTTAGATAAACAATATATGCAATTATTTTTGTCGTAGAATGAATAACTGAAGTGCCAAGTTTGACAATTGTAACTTTAACGGTTTAAATTTGCCCTATATCAGTTTTTAACCCTTTACACCCCTTTAGGGGACGAATATCCAAAAATCCATCCTTAGTACTACCCTACGTCACAATCGGAACCCCTGTGTAAAATTTCAAGTTCTTAGCTTCAGTAATTTCGGCTGTGCGTTGATCCAGCAGTTCGGTTTTACAATACTTCAACCCTTATTTACACTCCTTTAGGGTTAATTATAAGAAAAGAGAGTATGCAGTTGTTCTTGTTTCTAGATGAGTAACTAAAAAGTCAAGTTTGATATCTGCAACTTCAAGGGTTTCGGTTTTCCATACACCAGTATTTTACCCTTTTCACCCCCTTAGGGGTCGAATTTCCAAAAATCCTTCCTTAGTGCTACCCTACGTCACAATAGGAACCCTTATGTAAAATTTCACGTTTCTAGCTCCAGTAGATTCGGCTGTGCGTTGATCGGGTAGGAAGGAAATCACCCAGTTTCTAAACATTTCAACCCTTATTTTAAACCCTTTAATGTTAATTTTTAGACAAATAAAGTATGCAATTATTTTTGTTATTAAATGAGTTATTAAACTACCAAGTTTGAGAATTGTAACTTCAATGGTTTAGATTTTCCATACAACAGTTTTTAACCCTTTTCACCCCCTTAGGGGTAGAATTTCCCAAAATCCCTTCTTAGTACTACCCTACGTCACAATAGGAATCCCTGTGTAAAATTTCAAGTTCCTAGCTCCAGTAGTTTCGGCTGTGCGTTGATAGGTCAGTCAATCAGGTTCCTCTTTTATATATATAGATACGCGCAGATATAGTAGCTTCACGTGAAACTTATTCTACTTTAAGATGTAAACTTCAATCAGCAACTAAAACATTTCTATCTCGTCTTACTCTATTTTAAGTCTCCCAGCGAGTTTTGCAACTGTAAGCTCAAAAAGCGGTTTATTTACATCAATTTCTTAGGCTATTTCTTTATCGCTATTTTCTTAAAGGCGGAAACCAAAAATGAGAAGGTGCATTTAAAATAAAAATTGATTACCTACAAGTGTTCTTAAATTAAACATAGTGTGTGTATTTACGAATTTGAAGCTTGCAAGCATTAAAGAAAAGGTTATTGGTAAATATTATTATTGCAGTATCCTTAGAACTAAGCATTACAAAGAGCAAAGAGGAATTTAGATGACCCTCACATAGTAACGAGAACTTGGAGAACTTTACGAAAAATTAGATATTTAATAGCAATACTCTCGAATTATAGATGTTTGTGTAGACGATATTTGTCTTGTAGTAAATTAAATCCTCTTGCGACTAATGAAGATATCTTAAATCGTAAATTTTCCTCAACACTTAATTCTTTAACATACAACCAATCAATCTACTTACACAAAACATGGCAATATTCAAAGGAAATGCATATTATTTTCGTTTAAAAATGCCGTTGAAGAGGACCTATGAAAGACTAATTATATGAGGAGGAAATAATCACAATCCAAAGATCGCACTGTGTTCAATGTGCCATATCTGTTATCAGAAGATTTACGGTTTTCCTTGCCCGACGGTCCTTGTCTGATGCCTTTTTATGGCACAATTTATATCACGTTATAATATTGCAAGATAAAAGGGGAATTATCTTTTCATTGGGACATAAATCTATATTAATTTGACTTCCTTTTGTAAGCGAAGAAATATACGTGTACTCTGAATGTAATTTTGCGATAGTATCTATCCATTGTTTTGCGAAAGGTTTGATGAAGCTGCAAGATATTGTAAAGGCTAATAAATTCGGAAGGATAAACTCTTCAACGCAAAGAAGGAGGTAGGAACGAACCAAAATGACGTAAAAGATTAACATTTTTATAGTTTTCCAGACCAAGATTTTTGATCACTTCAGAAGTAGACGAAGGTTTAATAAGGTGACTTTTGAGATATGATAAAAAATGATTTTTAATAGATTGTACATGTCAACTAATGGGGTATTTTACTATAAGAAAGAAAAAATCTAAAAACTATAAATGTATATAGTAGAGCATTAAGCAATAAGTATATGTTAACTTCAGTTTTTATTTCCAAGGAATAAATTTTATAATTCGTTTTGAAAATTTCAATTTTTTTTATCTGTCCTAAAAAGATGTGAAACGGCTGCCGCCATAATGGATAACGATTCTTCGTTATTCCGCGAGTAGAATACCCCCTCCGGTGTCCAAGAGCTCATACTAACACAAGTTGTTTACTGGTTGAGTGACGTATAGGAACATAGCGCCTAGCGTTTTCACATATTTGCGCGCATAAATATAAAATTTAAATTTTAAATGGATTTTTATTGGACTTGCCGAGCGAATAAAAATTTGATATTTTTTTAAATAGTTTGTTTTAATCTTAGGAACAACTTAAAAGACTTTTTGAAAATGGGTAGAATACCCCATTGCTAACCATGATATCCGTGTATAAGAAAAATTAAAAAACATATGGAATAATCTTATTAGTTGGAATTTTAGTGTTTGTTACACATCGGTGATTACTGATTAGTGATTACATATTACGTGTAGATATGTGATCATCGGCGGTATAATTAAATGAATCCTTTCTTTTTATTTCATCAATTCTCGGTAACTCTTTCGAGTTTCGATCTATTCTGAAGCACAGCAACCGTCTCGTACCTAATAGACAATAATACCCAATAGTTTTCAGTTCTGACCCCTCAATGTCATTCGTGGACGCCATTAGCTCGTAATATCGGTTAAATAGGGCAATGGACACCCAGGCAGACGGATTTAATCTTTTTAATTGGATTAGTGCGTTGATTGCACGACATCACTGCATTTCTTTCGAGTTACAATAGAATTTTGGTTCGTTGTGCATTCAGCCAACTAATCGAATTAAATGGTAATAAAAGCTACAATTCTCTCTTAGTGTTACGCTTCTAATAAGTTAATTATCTAAACGTAAAAAAAATATGGTAATTATTTTAATCAATAATTGGAGTTAACGGCATTAGTAAACTAATTTTTTGCATTCAATTTTGTCAAGGAAAGTTGAGGTAAGTCCTTATAGTTAGTAAGTAAATATATAATTTTAGAAACGCCTAATGCCTGATATATTTTCGCATTCATAACAAATTTCAAACATCTGGCAACGGGCAACATTAATTAGCTGCTTCAATACAAATTTCATTCCGGCACTGTTGTTAAATTAACATGTTTCACCAAATTGATTTGCTAAAGTTAAATTAAAAATTTAATTTTATTCTAAGACATAATTAATGGCGAATTGGTCCTTCTTTTACTTATGTTATTACGTTTTTAAATTCATTTGTGCCTAAAAATAGAAGTCCGGAAAAAAGTTTCCGCCAAGGTTTGAAAAGTTTTTAATTGTTCAAATAATCAAAAATTTAAGATCCTTCTTGTTTTGCCGTTTGTTTTTACTCGGAAACGGCTGTGTAATTTACGACAGTAATGGGATGAGATAAACAGACCAAAGACCACGCGCAAACGTAATTAAAAAGATATTAAAAATATAAACAGTGTCTAAACATGAGCACAAATTACTAGATAAAATAATCAGCAAGAAAATCCGCAACTTACCATAAACCGCTGCGCATTGAGCAATCCAATCCCATAAACAGTTATCATTATCACACCCATATCCACTTGGCATCACCGCTATCACAAATTATCACTAAACAAAACACGAAAAGTCAATAAACGCCACTTAAGATTTGCAAAAACACTGAAATGTTGGCCATGTTGGAATTTTAACAACCATAGGCGCACAATAGAATTCCATTTTCAAAATTCAATTGTCTTTAGTCCAGTTTATGTTTCTTTTTATTTTTCATTTAATAGATGGGCAATTGATGTTACGGCAAACGGCCAGCACGCTTGCGCGGCCCTCCCGATAATTCGCGACTGAAGGAGCAAAATGTACGTCCATACGTACCTGTTACATTTTGGATAGTCGGCGCGTGCGTAGTACGGAACGGGTACGGAACCATTACCGAAGGAATTTATTATTTAGTTTGCATAATTCTCTTAAACAGTGCTCGATCGTTTGTTAGGTCAGCGGAATTAAAATGGTCCTTATTGCATTCATGTTACTCGGTCATCATTCAGTAAGTTGGATTTTTAATTGTATACAAGATTATATGCTAAAAAATGTAATGATTACCCATTAAAGGACCTTGTTTTGGAGGAAACTATAAAGCCAATTAGATATTTTAGTTGGGAAGTTAAACAAAAGTAATTTCAAACAATTTTTTGAGGGTTGTTTGTATAATTGCGACCTCAAAATAATATTACAACTCAAGTGATTTTAATTACTTGCAGATTATGAATTATTTTATAAGTACCTACCTATTATATAAACCCGATTATATATAATAATATGCTCTTAATACTTGCGTCGTGTAGTGGACGAAAAAATATATTTTGTCTTTACCCTTTTGTGTACCAATAGGTACCTACGATATAAAAAAAACTAAATGCAAAAGAATTATCTGTAATAGAAGACTTAAAATACCTACCGAAAATTGTATCTAAATTATTAAATATTTATATTTTATATTATTTAAATTAAATAAATGATCATCATTTAAAAGTACCGATAACGGTGTAGGAAAATATCGTAATGAAACCTGTATACCAGCGCGATTCGGAAGAATTTCTATGGTATGTAAAAGTCCGCAAACCCGCACTAGGTCAGCTCGGTGAACTAAACGGCCTAACCCCTCCCAATCATAATCTCAATTGTAGAGGAGGCCCGTGGCTGCAGGCTGCAGTGGGACGTATATGGGCTGATACTGATACTTATAGATAGGTACAGATGTTTTAATATTTAAACAAAATACGCAACTTAGACGGCATAATAAGAATAGGTAATAAAAACACGATCGAATTTTCCAGTGAAAAGTACTTACATTCACCCGCAGTACTTCCGTAATTATTCAATTACAGAAATATACTGCCAGTGGTGGAGTTAGGTTAGGTTACGGTTGGACGACCCCCGATGGCTTTAAAATTAATGGGCACCACAAACCCAAAGCTGATGTTTTTACTGTTCTTGCATGATTTTGAATTGAAGCTTTCAGGGGCGGCGTATGAACCCCTATCAGGAGGATGTCTCACAAAATATGCCCAAGGCGCAAGTAAAAAAAACTGACTCTGTACACTGCGGCATTGCTCCTTTGATACCCGCAGTAATCAACCAGATCAAGCCTGCCATCAAACGGATGTGAAAGTATAACAACGTAATTCCAACAAACACGAGAACTTTTATCGTCTTTCCAGTGAAATACTAAAAATATCTTCAATATCCTCTTGAACTACCCGCTAATCTATAAAGAAGTAGCACGTACAAAAGCGCTTTCAACTCGTGAAAGCAAACGTTACTTTGTCGATTATCCTCTTATCTATTGAACCTACAGCTCGACAATTGCACCCAATAACGGAAATGGCGGTTTTAACTCGTTTTTGATGGCCTAGCAATTAATTCTAATTAAGTTAATACCTTTTCAGCCATCATGGGATTTAATCGCCGATGTGCGTGTTCGTGTTTATTATAACTAAATATGGGAATAAAAAGTGTATTAATGGTAAGTGTTCACATTAATCATTAAATAATTGCATTTAAATTATTTTCATATCATCAAACCGTAGTTATAATTATTACAGCGCCATCTAGAATCATAAGATGTCATTGTTTTACACTATACTAAATGGCTTTAACATATAATTCTGTAGAAATGACATAGATGGCGTTGTTTACCTAATTTATAGTATTTCTCCATGGTATTGTAGCCTCTAGGAAATCATAGGTCTCAAGCAGTTAAATTTGTTTGCCTAAAAGTAACTGTTTCGCGCTTATAACAGCTTGTCCTTCCTCTCTCTTCCGTCCATCCTTTCTCTTTTACAGTATTTGGTAAATTAAAGCCTAAGTCACTTTCTACATCTATTCTATCTAATCCTCGGAAAAAAATGCATGATGCATGGGTAAACTCCGGGAGTGAAGATTTCTCGGCACAAACGCGGGGGGCTGCAGTATGCGGTGTCCCGGAGGTCTCATTATACAGCAGCTTGTGGTGGGGATAGTATTGTACTTACATAAGCATTACTTTCTATTTATTAAGGGTTATTAATGCAGAACTCATTCACGATGCTACAGTTATATTAGGGGCCGTCCATTAATCACGTGAGGCTCGAAAGGGGGGGGGGGGGTTGGCAAAAATCACGAAATATCACAAGGGGGAGGGAGGGGTGTAGTTCTAAACCGAAAAGCGGCGTGTAGTGTGAACTTGACACGCCGTTATCAGGCAACGAAAGAAGTCCTAGATTGTACTTTACTTATACCTGTATTGAAAGACGATATTCTAAATAAAATAAGATATCAACATAATGAGTCTGGACAAGTTGAAAGAACCATCAATTTCAACACAGATACGTAAACACAAGTAAATAAAGATAAATCGTCATATTTGAGAATAATTTTATTTGACAAGTTTTGTAAAGCATTCCTTATAATAATATCTAATGTTCTATTGTTTTATTAAAATGACAGCCTCCGTGGCACAGTTAATTTGAAACCGGCTCAGAAATGGTAAATTACGCACACGAAATATTAATTAATATTAAGCAAATATCAATAGTGAATAAATAAAGTGAAGTAATAACTGTTATTATAGAATTGATGTTATACTACGAGATTATAAAATGAAGTGAAACCTCTATGGTCATTGACTATTTTTATCGACATAATATTATTGATCGAAACTGTCAATCAATCTCTAGCAAATGTTGGTTGAAATTATTATAAATTCACGTATATGATATCATTTTTTATAGGCAATGGATGCTTTCTATGCATTTAAATAATGAATAAGGACATTCTGTTCTACCGATATACATACAAGGTTTGTCTTACAAATCTACAATATTGTCACTAAACAACATTGAAAAAAGTGATACGATCTTATAAAAAACTATGATTATTCGGGTTTTTACACTAAAATCAATCACATCCAGGCACTGGACAACTCACCATAATAAATTACATTCAATAAAAGTAGCTCAGTACTGAAATATTAAATAAATCAAGAAAATAAGCGAAATTTGTCGTTCGCTTAAATGACATATTTTCACACAAATCGCTAAAGTTAGCTCTCCGTGTAAACGCATGGTCGCATCATGCATCTCGCTTTAATATATGATATAAATCATTCTATCTCTTTCACATTGCCGATCTATGTTATACTACATCTATGGTTGAAATAAACACAATCATTATTTTTCTGTTAAAATACCATGAATGTCTCATATTTATCTATAAAATTTAATTTTATTGGTTAGGCCGTTAGGTATATCGATATGATAGTATCGACAGTGAATGGCGCAGCATTATCTGACACGCACACATGCAAACTTCACGCACACTATCATATTCTCGTTTTGGTTTCACTCAAAATGATACATTGCCGATCTATGTTATTGGATAAAGCAGCTTACATGATTCATGTAAGCAGCTTGACTTCACACAAAAAAAATATAGTGCATTATCCTCTTGAACATCGGAACGCCGATTCTCGTATTGTCAGAGCGTTGATCCGGGTCTGGTTAACATCACGCGAGTTTTTTTTCGTATTAGCTATTGAATAAATAAATGAAAAAAATCTGCGACGTGCAAGGCAACACCTTCGGCCTTAGAGAGGTTAAACTATAATTTAAAATATGTACCAAACAGGTAGTAAATAAAACAGCGCATAATATCTTATAGTTTATTCAGCTCAGCCCTGCTTCTGCGCCAGCTCGCGCGCCTTGGCCTTCTCCAGCTTGGCGATGCGCGCGTTGGACTTGTTGCCGAGCACGCCGCCGCCCCAGTGTCTGCGCAGCTCCTCGTAGCGCTCGTTGAAGTTCGTCTTGATGGCCTCCACCACCTTCGTGAAGGCGGCACGGTCGCCAGACTCCACCTGATAAAGGAAAAGGTTTAGTATATGGGATATCGCCAAAATCTCAAGTTATACGCCAACATAACTTCTACAGTCGCCGAATTTTACTAGAAATGATGTTGAGAACCCCTCATGCAAATGTGTTTTTTGTGTTCACAGATATCAGAGTGAAGATTTTTATTCTACAATACCCAGACCAAACACAAATGTTTTTTCTCACATTATAGGGATCAAACTCATGCATTCTACTTTCGGAATTCTAGCGGCATATAAGAATATGCCGAGCATTGGGAAGACCCAATGCTATCAAAATTAGTTGCGAGTCTAGATAGCATACTCAGAATAATTCTATTGGTGGTAGAAAGGTTTGTCATCATGGCATTGAGATAGCAAATAAATCATCATTATATGCATAATCTAGACTCAGCATCAACTAAACTTCATTTTAAATACTAGCAATATGATGCGAAGACACTGCATGTGACGGTTAATGCAGTGTAGTCCATAGAAAGTACTTATTAACGGAAATTTTACAATTAGAATATAACTTAGTCAAAACTTTACATTCCACTGTCTTAAATTAAAAGATAAGTATTAAAAATATACATACATTTGTGAGGCATAAGCATGTGCACGTCTTGCGGTGGACGAGCGCTCCAAGGCGAGATTTGCCTTTGACAATGCAGTATGGCACGCCCATCTTACGGCAGAGGGCGGGCAGGAAGAGAACCAGCTGAAATACACACAATCATTAATTATGCGTATACAATCTCATAAGTAGTGAAACTACAATAGCATCCATAATTAAAAATTCGTAATATAACCACAGCATCAAGACAAAATCTCATCTAAGCATATTGTACATTTTTTATTTCTCTTTTATAACATGTTCTTGATTTAAGTATTGCTTTATCCCAATTTGAATACAGTCAATATTCTATAGATATTAAAAGACTCTTTTCAAAAAAGTAGAAAGTTATGGTTCAATATTTGACTAGATTAATACAGGATATAAATTGTAGTATTAAAAGCAGCTCAGAGTCAATTGGCTTCATGCAGCTGGCGAAACAAGTTCATCAGCCTCAGTTGAAGAAATTCTGACATCACTGCCACTGGATGTAAAATTAATAACTATTACAAAAATCTTTAGTAGTATATTATTTCCCCAAGTCTTGTGGAAACTTTTTAAACAATACTATTTGTTTATCATTACCAGATGGCCTACTCTTGAAAGTATTACATTTAGTTCCACTGAATGCCACATTGATCTAGTAAAATCATGCAATACACCAGTGTACAAATATGGCAAGTTTTTGATCCTAATTACAAACTATTGAAATTGAGTTTCATAGCATTATCATTTGATTTTATCATATTGTACCTGGTACAATATCAATATGACTAACATCTGAAAAGCATAAAATTTCATTTTCTAGATCCCAAAATATTATTTAGCTTCTCAGCATTTTAATACAGGATACCAATTAGAAATAAATTTACTACTATAGAATTGTGTCCCAAACCAATAATACCCTCTTTCAGTCTTTCTAAATACTTGAAAACTAAGGAGCTCACCTCAATGGGGTCAACATCGTGGGCAATGACGACAAGCTGTGCCTTCTTTTTCTCAACAAGCTTGGTCACAGTGTTGGTGCCAGCACGGATGGTGTTGGGCCTCTTTGGTGGAGGCTCATCCTTCTTGGCAATCTGGAAGATAGTGTGCACTTAGATAGTGTCCCTGGTGTGTATGGAGGATGGGTAATGTGGTGAAATATCAGAGATCTTGGTGGTTAGGAGTCTTCATAGCAATCTGACTTGTGTTTGTTATACATCATGACTTTTACCTATAATTCATTTTATTCAACTATGGAATGAATAGATATTTTTTTAATTTTACATTTAACTGAATAATACTTAAAACAGCAATATATTCATTTTTTTAGTTCCTTTTCACTTACAAAATACACACAATGTATTATATCTTGTTAGTGGCATTTTTGTCTTTTGTGTGTTTAAAATTAATTTTATTTTGAAAGAAATATCAAAGAAATATTACCTTAGCTTCAGCAGCTTTCCTTAGGCGTTCCTTGCGGACTGCTTCAGTTTCTGGCCTGTACTTCTCCAAGATCTTGAAAAGACCCTTAGCTGCATACAAATAAATGCTATATAGTATTTATATTAAACATAAATTATAATAATAATTTAGGATTATTAATCAGAGTTAAAAAGCTCGTATATTTTTGTTGATAATCACAGTGATTCATCGTTGCATTCTGAATTCATCATGTTAATAAAAATTATGCATGTGTACAGACTGATACAATTTTCAATATGTTGCAGTGAAAAATGCAATGCCAACATATTGGATCAAAGACAATAATATTTTACAAGTTACAATTTAGCATTAAACACTAATTTTACTATTTAAGTCTTATTCTAACATATAAGAGTAAAAAAAATAATACTTAAAACTATAATTTATAAGTAAATCAAGTGAACATTGCTGGGAAATTGAATATCATGGACACTATGACATTTTTCTTTTTTAAATCATTTCTTTTATAATAAAATATTATGTAAGTATTAGATACATTAACTATATCAATTGCATGTGCAATACTACAGTACAGAACAATATGAGGCAAAATGAAAAGAAAAAAAATCAGGCTGAAAAACTATAAATAATGTAATAAATGAATATAATAATGATTCACAAACCTGTAGTCTTGTCAAGTGTCTGGGTGAACTGGTTGATTGGTGGGGGCACCTTGAGACGGCGCTGCAGGACTGCCTTCTGGCGCTGGATGCGGATGTACTTGGGCCATCTCACAAACCTGGACAAGTCTCTGGTAGGCTGGATATCCTGGCCTGGGTTGCAGGGATAAATTTAGATTAGTTTCCGTTAAATTGTAGATGAATAAATGGTTTCAAGTCAGAAATAACTTAATTAATTAAATGTGTGGACTATAAACTAAGCTCTAACAATCAAACTCCCAATTCAGGCGTCCAATAATTACAATCTGATACAATAGGTACACATAGGAATTAGTTGTTAACTTGACTTAGAAACATTGCCTGTTTCATAAGGAATAAATTTGAAAGGATAATGGTCTTTTGGAAGGATATTTTAACCTCAAAATTTTATATCACACATGTGATTAAATATAAGCTATTGCTGTGGTTTAGCTATATTATTATCAAAATACATAACCTGTGCCACAGTAAATGTTACAGTATAATAACTTTGGCCTTTTATAACAAATTAAAATGCACGAATATTGAGAAAACCTATTAAATTTTTAAATATCACAGCAAATGCTGTATTTTGTAATAATAATTTATGTATTTCGCTGAACTGTAGAAATAACTTGACCTCAAGTACTAATTTAATGCAGGTTAAAATTATGGTAGCATCAACAGTATGGCAATATTTTCAATTCGTATTAATGTGGGAACTAGAAAATCGCGGGAAATCTCTTGAGATCTAATACTTAGTATCTAAGTCCAATAGTTGAATCAAAAGTTTGGGTTTTGATTCAAAACCCAAACTAAGAAGTTATCAACTACATTTTTGATTTCAATTTCTGTAAAAATAGTTATCTAAACACTACAATACTACTAAGAAATGCATAATTTAGCCTAAAATATAATGTTAAAAACGTGACAATGAGAAGTAAACAATCTTACCTATATAAATTAGAATGTTGGACTAATCAGTGTTAAAAAGCTCGTTAATGTATGCCACATGGTGCTTCAGTAAATAGTTTTACATCATTTTAGTCCAACAATAAACACGTGTACTCAATATTTATTCATCAGTTACAAATTTCAAAATTCTACGAGGCCTCAATAGCAAACAGAAAACATAGACAAACATTTTGAAGATATTCGAAAAATAAACTTACCAATAGCGAAATTCTTGGTCCTCTTTTCGAAGAGAGGGTTTACGATCTTCTTGGGTTCAACCTTTTTGACCACCAGTGGGGCGGCCGCTACTTTTTTCCCAACCTTCTTCTTAGGCTGAAAATTTTGAATTTATTGTAAATAATAGCCACGAAAGCACTTACTTTTTGTGCTAGCACGAAGTCATCAGCGATCTTGGTGATAATGATGGAGTAATCACAAACTAATCAGGAAAACAGAATCATCATGGCAAACTTTTAGGTTAAGTAGAAATTAAACACGTAGAAACGCGATTTAATAGAGAAATACACAATACTACAAAGCTAAATCGGATCCCTGATGAAGGGAACTCGGATAATATACCTGAATTTAACAGTCAAGAACAATATTTACGTTAAAACAGAGGTGGTCCGCCAAACATGTTTATGTTTAAATCTTCACCATTTATTCACTTCTTGAAACTAAAATATAATATTTTACTAAACGCACATAGTGTTTACCTTCTTCTGGACCATCTTGAATGGTTATTAACTCAGTGATGTAAAGGCCACGAAAAGATACGTGACCTAAACCGTACACCAAACTTTCGGCGAAAATGGCCGAAACAAAAAGGGCTGACAGATACGAGAAAAGTCAGAATACTTCTTTGACAGTTTACACGCTTCCGCTACACCAGCGACCTCTATAAAGTAAAGGAATCACAATATTATTACATATTACTTATTTATTTAAATTATATAAATTTGCACAAACATATATTTATTTTTATAATGAATTAATAATACATAATACATGTAGTCAAAACAAATATTGCAATACCAGAAACTCGTATACACGTAGTACGTGTAAGTTTTACTAGGTGGCGCTATTTTATACAAATTATTGATAAACTTTCTTACTTATTATGGTTACCTCAAGGAACTTATACTCTAACTGGAATGCTCACGATACAATAATACACATTGTAAATTATACTTTATTTTAAGTGGAATAAGGTTTATATTTGTGTGAATATTTCCAGAAGGAAAAACGTGCCGGGCCAAGGGTGGATGTCTCTTTCTAACAGCTTGTCACTACTAAAAAAAAGGAACAAATGGTAGTTTTTACATTCTTTAGGATAGCCTTGTAATGAACACCTTCTTGAGCCTTAATATCCAAATAAGCATAAACATAATTTATAACATTAACTCTTAATTAACAGCATCCTTATTTCATTAAAAAAATAAATATTTTGTAAATAAAAATATTTTATTTGCGAAATGGAAGAATTAAGTAATATTTTTTGTATAACACATGGCAACACTTAGCTGTCTATGTCAATGAGCATAATGGCCGATGCGATATAACAACTCCTTAGTCCGTGGATAAAACTTAACGCGTAACTTGCCTTGAAGTTAGATTTCTGCCGGTTGCTGTGAAAATTTGCTTGTAGAAGATGGTGAATACATGCTGTGTGAAGTATTGCAATAGTGAGGCAGTTGGCGCTAGTGGAATTTCGTTTTACGCGTGAGTTTTAACTTTTGTTTACATACATTGGAGTAAGGTGACAATAATTGTGTTATAACTTGGGACCGGATTATATGCATTTTCTCTCGAAATTTGCAATCTCGCCCTTTGTCCATTTTAAATTTTATTGAGTATTTACCCACATCTATATTATATCCTTTTATGAATTTGTTAAAAAAATATTAAATATTAAATATTTTGATTGTACTCGTTTTAAAACTGCACATGTTCAGTTCAAATTGCTCTAATTTTGTTATGATCGTATAATCCTTGCTGAATGGTTTTTATGTTACCGAGAAATATAATTATTGTTCATAAAATTTTACATTCCTTGAAAGGAATTTTTAAAGTAATAAATTTTGACGGTGTGGCATATTTACACCCTACAATAAAGTACTAAACCATAAAAAGTTATTATTTATAGAGATACAATTCAGTTTTTGCAGAAACATCTGCATAGAATCCAATCGCCGCGCCGGCTTATTTTACAATAACCACTTTTTATGGTTTACCACTTTAATGGAAGGTGTAAATGTTCGATGGTGTTTTATTACTTCAAAAAATACGTTTGAAAGAATGTAATTTTTAAACAATAAATCATCTAAACTATGTTTCTCGGGAGTAAAAGCATCCAACAAGAATTATACGACCATAAAAAAATTAAGAGCAGTTTAAAATAAACATGTGCAATTCTAAAATCTGTACATCAAAAAATATGTAACGAGGGCATTAAGTGTTTCCTTTTATGAATTTGTTAGAAGACGTTGGTAAAAACTAAAAACTTATAATAACATATAAAAGTATAGTGTATTATTGGGGGAGGCCTATGTTCAGCAGTGGACTTCCTTTATTTGAGCAATATAAGAAAATCAACTTATTGGAATATTATTATATAGTATAAGATAATTTCACTTGGATGTAAAATCAAATTGTATCGGATATGACACTTTAAGACATATTAATAATCGGGTACCTATCATGTCAAAAAATATATGACGTCATATTTAACGGCGTGTCTTGCCGCAAGCCGTGCCAAGACATGTTTTTGAAATTACCACATAAGTACCATCAATGTTTTGTGGAAAATTATTTTTTGGTGTGGGCTTAGTTATTATCAAATACTAATCTATTGTTATTGTTGCAGTTTTCCAAGAAATGAAGACCTTCGCCGACGATGGCTAGACGTTGTACCATTAAAGGGTGTTTTTTCAAAGTACTCTTTTGTTTGTAGCCTTCACTTCAAGTCTGAAGATATAAAAATATTTAGAACCAAAACAATGTTAAAACCTGGTGTTGTTCCATCTATATTTCCAGTTGTAAGTTTATTTTTTTATTTCATCATTACAGAATATTTATATTTGCCTCATTGATTTAGTTGTATAATATGCATATTTTTAATTTGTTTTAGAACGTGCCGTTGAATAAACGTATCAATATTTTAAGTGATATAATATTAAAACCTGCTCAGCAAAATATTCAAATGGATATTGATATAAAAGTAAGTTCCGTTAATCATATATTTAAAAAAAAGAAAATATATCTTTACAAGCGACCTAACCGGGTTTCGCCCGGGTTCTGATACTTTTTGAGTTCAGTTATTTATAATCAACGTAACGGCCGTCCTCTATACAGCTTTTTCCGTCTCATTCCCTTACATACACTTCATCCACCCTAGGGTAGCAAATATATTTGAAGACTAAATTTTTCCGGAAGTAAAATACGCTATTGATTAATCCAGGATGTCAGCTACCTCCATATCCAATTTCATCTAAATGATCAAGCTTTTTAAAATAAATATACGTATTTTCACATTTTTTTATTGTTACAGGATCATTTATCAGATGAACATAAAAAACGACCTGCTGTGATTTTGGAAAAAGAAAATGTTGAGCCAACTCCAAGCACATCGATGGAACCACCATTGAAGGAAGCTCGATATGATGAAATTATTGAAAATCTTGTTGACGATAATTCCAAATTAAAATACAAAGTAAAGTTATTGTCGCAGCGCTTGAAGAGGCGAGACATCAAAATTAATAATCTTAAGTCTGCGTTAAGTGTTATTAAGAGGAAGTGTTCCAACTTCGAAGAAGTAGAAAGTGTACTAGGTAATAACTTCAGCAATATTCACAAACATATTAATACAAAAATATCCGAAAAAACTGTAAGGTATAGCGATGAACTTAAGTCTTTTGCTTTGACATTATACTTTTATTCGCCAAAGGCATTTCGTTTTTTAAGAAATCACATGAGTTTACCTCATCCGTCAACATTAAGACGCCTTTTATCAACATACGATTGCAATACAGGCTTCATGAAAGAAGTATTTGAATTTCTTAAAGTATCAGTTGATAAAAATATTTTTAGTAAAAATGTAAGTCTTGTTTTTGATGCAATGTCTATTAGGTCAGAATTGACATACGACAAGAACACAGATAAATACTGGGGTTACGTCGATTATGGTGGTATTGTACACAATGACTCTGAATCATTAGCTACTGAAGCACTGGTTATAATGATAGTGTCATACAAAAAAAAATTTAAATGTCCAATAGGATATTTCCTTATAAATAAAATTTCGGCCAACGTTCAGGCTCAATTAGTAATGACAGCTATTAGACTTTTGGCTGATTTAAATATTACTGTCAGATCATTAACTTGTGATGGTACTGTCACAAATATTAAAACATTCGAACTCCTGGGATGTAATTTTACCCAGATTAATGATTTTAAAACCTATTTCAGACATCCAACAAGAGATGTTAATGTTTTCTGTTTTTTAGATCCACCACATATGGTTAAATTAGCTCGTAACGTTTTCGCAGAGTGCAAACTTAATTCCGATTTAGGAAAAATAGAGTTTAAATATGTGAAAAAATTACATGAATTGCAGGAATTAGAAGGTTTAAAGCTAAAAAATAAATTATCTGCTGTGCACGTTAATTTTTATGGCAAGAAAATGAATGTAAAATTAGCTGTACAGGTGCTGAGTAGTTCTGTCGCAGATGCCATAGAATTTCTGAATAAAAGTGGTCATCAAGATTTTGTTGGCAGTGAAGCCACTGTAGAATTTATCCGGTATATAGACAGGATTTTTGACATCCTTAATGCTAAAAATCCTTTTGGCAAAGGTTTTAAGGCACCATTGCGACTAAGCAATAAACTTTTTTGGATGAATGCAATCTCCGAAACGGAAAATTATTTAAGAAGCCTAAAAATTGATCAAGACAATATGCTTGTACATAGGCGTAAAACTCCAGTTTTTGGCTTAATTATTGACTGCGTCAGCATTAAAAACTTGGTTGCCGAACTGTTGGGAGATGACACCAACAATTTGACTTATTTCTTGCCTTACAAATGTTCGCAGGACCATATCGAAATATTTTTTTCCTGTATCAGAGCTAGTGGATCGTGCAATGACAATCCAAGCGCACTGCAGTTTCGCTATATTATGCGTAAATTATTATTCAGAAATAGCGTGCAACCTAGCCTCAGTGCCAACGTAATCGCCTCTGATCAATTTCAAATGTCGCCTGTATTAGAATTTAAAAATCCTAAAAGAGTTATTTCGCATGGAAGACTTGATGAGGTTAAAGATAACATAGATCAGTTAATGGAGAAAGTTTGCACCTCAACTGTTTCGGAATATAAAAATAATATTTTATATTATATTGCGGGATATATCGCAAATAATATATCAAAAAAAATATCTTGTGAGCATTGTATTGCTGGTTTATTTAAAGTTAAAGAACAATGTGATCACAACTACGCCGTGGATATTTGTAAATTTTCATCTTTTACTTCTTTTATAGACCGAGGAAAGTTAAAATATGTTACAAAGTTTATTTTCGATGTTGTAAAATATTGCGAAAAAGTGTTTATGACAATGAGCCTTACAAGTAACATCAAAGATTTAAACAGAAATAGATTAATGATATTAGTCATTCAACAATTTTATATGTCTAAAAATTTATATTTTGATCCACCACATCCTATTCAATCATTTGAATGCGAAGACTCTCACGAAATTGTTATTTGTAAGAGCATTGCATATTCGTATTTTAACTTGAGACTATTTAGTCATACCAAAACACATAATTTAAAAATAATAGGAGACCGCTCCACTATGCGCCAACGTTTACACAAAACAATTTTATTTAATAATGTGTAATCTGTATATTCGAAGCTGATTTATTTCAAAATTGTTTATTCTTACCGCATTATTCGAAACAAATATTTGTGTGATACACAAGTATTTGTTTCGGGTCTGGGTGTTTGTGAGACTGAAAAGTCTCTCGTAGTTTCTAATACCCACGACACAAGATTCAATCTTAGTGTGGGGTCAGGACTATGTATGTCACTGTTGGGTGTATTTATTTATTATCTTAGACAGTTTTAAAATCTATTTTAGTTATCGACTGTTATGTCCCTTTCGAACGACTTTTCAATTTAGTTTGAGCGAAGAAGACAAAACATTCGATGCCCAAAATAAGTTTTAAAACTGTCTATGAATAAGGCCGTTAGAAGAAATCTTTCTTCTTTACTAAGTTGTTTTTGTATTTTATAACATAACAATGAGGTGATAAAAAGTATTTATATTTCATAATCAGTATGAAAAAAGGCAGTTTATCTGTATGTAATTTAAAATCACAACTATGTTTGAGATTAAAGTTTTAGTTATTTTTTTGTTACTTTATAACAGAACTTATTGTAATAAAAAGTCATAATAGTTCATAATTAGTTAATGAAAACAAGACTGGTAATTCTAATCAGAATTTATTGTATGCATAAACGCAGACAAAGTCGTGGACAGATGCTATTGTGTAATATTACAAATAAATAAATCCGAAATGTTTTAATGGTTTTTATTTTATTCAAACTTCCACTATGAAAAGTGACTTCTGGAAGTGGTAGAACAAGGGTGTCAGTAATGACTCAGCATGTATGAGCAGGCTTATCCGTAGTACCCTTGTCTCATAGGAAATCGACGAGAAATGACAGACTTGCTGTCTTGTTTCATTCGGTGAGTAAGATTGCCGGGTACCCCGTATCCCTTTTTTCTCCCCATTCTTTCTCATACCCGCTCCGCTCTCGATTTGATGGTCCTGCAACACATCTACGATCATGGAAGTTCATGGACGGCAGGGATCACTTACGAACAGGTGACATGTTTGCTCGTTTGCCTGGACCTATTGAATAAAAAAAACTTCTCATAACTTCAAGAGCACTACAAAGAACTTCTATTGTGAATGTCCATATTCCTTCAACTATGAGTGGGTGTAAATTAAGATTGTTAATACGCATCCACTCAGTGGCCTAAGTTAGGAGCGGGTTTAGAGAGCAGGCGGCAAAATTTTAAAAAAGGTAGTATAAATAATGCTGTCGTCTCAAGCGTAGGGTCGAATTCAGGATCTCTGACTTGACAATCCATCAGTCTTCCCATTCATTTAGTTTAAACATGTAAATTGTTAATATATTTTTTAAACCTATTATGGAAATGTCCTATTGTATACATTTGTATGGTCACACTAGTAGAAAGGGACACGGCTACCTTGTTGAATCTTGAACTCTTCGGAACGCTTTTGAAGTGCTCGTGAGCATTCCAGTTAGAGTATAAGTTCCTTGGGTTACCTCCATAGATGTAGCATAACATAGATCGGCAATGTGAAAGAGATAGAATGATTTAAATCATACATTAAAGCGAGACGCATGATGCGACCATGCGTTTACACGGAGAGCGTTCTATAGAGATTTGTGTGAAAATATGTCATTTTAGCGAACGACAAATTTCGCTTATTTTCTTGATTTATTTAATATTTCAGTACTGAGCTACTTTTATTAAATGTAATTTATTATGTTGAGTTGTCCAGTGCCTGGATGTGATTGATTTTAGTGTAAAAACCCGAATAATCATAGTTTTTCATAAGATCGTATCACTTTTTTCAATGTTGTTTAGTGACGATATTGTAGAATTGTAAGACAAACCTTGTATGTATATCGGTAGAACAGAATGTCCTTATTCATTATTTAAATGCGTAGAAAGCATCCATTGCCTATATAAAATGATATCATATACGTGAATTTATATTAATTTCAACCAACATTTGCTAGAGATTGATTGACAGTTTCGATCAATAATATTATGTCGATAAAAATAGTCAATGACCATAGAGGTTTCACTTCATTTTATAATCTCGTAGTATAACATCAATTCTATAATAACAGTTATTACTTCACTTTATTTATTCACTATTGATATTTGCTAAATATTAATTAATATTTCGTGTGCGTAATTTACCATTTCTGAGCCGGTTTCAAATTAACTGTGCCACGAAGGCTGTCATTCTAATAAAACAATAGAACATTAGATATTATTATAAGGAATGCTTTACAAAACTTCCAAATAAAATTATTCTCAAATATGACGATTTATCTTTATTTACTTGTGTTTACGTATCTGTGTTAAAATAAACACAATCATTATTTTTCTGTTAAAATACCATGAAAAGTCTCATATATTATAACTATAAAATTTAATTTTATTGGTTGGGCCGTTAGGTATATCGATATGATAGTATCGACAGTGCATGGCGCAGCATTATCTGTCACGCACACATGCAAACTTCACGCACACTATCATATTCTCGTTTTGGTTTCACTCAAAATGATACATTGCCGATCTATGTTATACTACATCTATGGTTACCTCTCAGATGGTGGTTATGGGTATGTCGTTTGTCGATTATGGTGAGCTCTCAGAGAATAAAGTTCTAGATTAACCAAGTGACTTCTTTATTCACGAAAATAAATTTAAACAGGTGTTAATTAGGAAGTCGGTTCGTAGCTATGAGGGACTATTGATTTCCTAAGACCTCAATCAGAAATAAATATATTTTGTAGGGCGTACAAACAATTTTGTAGATCGAGTCATATTTTTTATTAGCCTGTGGTCATATCTATTAGACCCGTGTCCTCCCGTTTTTCAGCCGGCTTCTAATTAATTGCTCTACTTATGAAGGCAGGCGATAAAATATAATGATGCAACGTCAATCGTCTCAAGTTACGCATTGGCAACACGCTAGTGCATTTGCGGTATCTTGTACTTACAAATAATTTCAGAATTTATTAACCAATATTCGCCATATGGGACATTACATCTTTCCTAGAGATATCTGGGCCAATGCCAGGATTGGCTTTCCAGCTTATTCTCTGCCACTTCGTGAAATCTTCAGCGTCCTCAATTACAATATAATCGAACCATTGGTTTTTAATTGTAATTAACCATTTGTGCCTTACCTTATCTTCCTTGACAAACGTAGGCAATGGTCTTTTTGTAGACCTCGTGGTCTGTGGTCATTCGTATCCTGTGGTTTTATCAAAAGAATTTTAAAAACTCAACGCAAATTGGTCGGTTAATTTTCTATGTTCGTTGTATCTTGTTTGTTTACTCCTTAGTCTGTGCTTGTTTGCTTCAACGCTTCTAGTGATAATTACGACGTTAATAAATCACGCCGGCCATATTGGAAATGTGTTTTCTAAAAAAATGAAAAACGACAGAAATTACAATATAGAAATGGAATTAAAATATAAAAGTAACCTACACGAAATCATATTTCTCCTAACAGTTATAGTGTTTCAATAAATACATTAAATAATAATTGGATTTTCGGTCATACATTTTCATGAAAAAAAAAAATAGACGTGCGGCGTGATATTGCTTGTTGTTTTTTCTAAGATTTCTGAGTTTTATCTAAAGGAAAATAATAAAAATGCAAGCAATAGCGTAGTGTAACAGCCTATAAAAAAACCAATAAACATTTTCAAAATGCAAAATAAATTAATATTGTTTGTTTTCATTGGTACGTATTTATGCATCTATTTTTTTCTAAATTTGCTTTCTTTATCCATCCATCAACATTTAATAAATATGTTAATTATTGCGATTGATTTTAAGCATTACCTCACTGATCCCAGCGAATATGTCACAAAGTACAATCTACCTAATTATTTTGGACATAAGCCCAATAATCGATTATTATCTGACAATAAATATTTGAATTTCAAACGAGAATTCAAAAAAGTTTGTAAAATTGTTTGTTACTGCAATATTTCGTTAATCTGACAAAAAAAATGTAATTTGATTATTGCATAGCAGGCTCTTTCGTTTCTAATTCAATAAAAACTTGTCAGCCAGTCGTATTGTCGCTTGCCGACAGTTAGACGCCGCACTCAGCAAATGTCCACAACATTCGAGATTAATGAACGCTTACCCTGGGCCAATTTAATAACAGGACGTTATTATTGCCATTTTTATTTCTATTCCAATTATTTACGCCATAAATAAATCATTCTACGAATTTGTTTTATTAAAAGGATTTGTATAATATGCTTGAACCTATTTACAAATTGCTTTTTATCAATATGTATTTCTGTGAGGACAATCTGTCCATCTTATTATTTACAATAAGGCAACGGTAGCTTTCTTCAAGCTGCATTCCATAATGTGCCCTTACTTCTCAGTTGAAAAAATGAGCAATAATTTAATTTAAAAATAATTGGTTTTGTTTCAGCAATAACTTACCCATCAAATGGCGTGAAAGTGAACATGCAAGGATCTTTGATTCTTGGAAAAGACATAATGGAGGCATTATCACAATACTTGAAAGTAAACTACGTCAGTGGTCGAAGAACCATGTCAACAGACAATGTGAGAAACGAAGTAATTTCCTCCTTAATTAAATCAGCATTTATATGCCACAAACTGGTCTTATGCAAAAATGATTTAAAAGCTTTTGTAGAAGATTATGTTTATACCGCAGATTCTGAAATTGAACGAATATTCAAAGATTTAAAAAACAACAATCAAGTAGATGAAGAAAATCCAATTAAATTAGGTTCTGATAATTTGGTTTTTAAAGATCATTTCAAAGTAAGCTTGAAGAATATTAAGAAAATTCTTAAAAACGCTAACGAAAAAATTTCAGAGGAAAACGAAGCTTACATATGGACAGGTGTTATTAAAAAAATTAGCGCAATTTTTTTGGAAACGGTACAATGGTTTGTTGATGACAGAATAGTAGGCAAACTTGGAAATATAGAAGGAGTTAAAACGAAGCTATCCCAAGATTTAATAACCGGTATTATATCCGTAGAAAATAAATTTCAATCGAAATTGTGTTCTGAACACAACATTTGTGTGAAATCTCACGAATGCACAAACGGTTTAAACTTACTTCTTTTACAATTTAACGCTACTTCTGAGGAAAAAGTTAAAAACTTCGTTCGCACGTTTTACGAGCTATTGCCTGAAACTGAATTTTACAAGAAACTGAAAGACGTCACAGCTACTGAATTCCAAGTGATTTTAAACGATATGTCGTATGGAACTGTCGTGACAAAGGATGTTTTTAAAGCATTGCAGAAAACAATTGAAGGGAGGTTGAAATCTGACGATGACTATACTGATGCATCTAAAGACAAAGACGTTGCATTATTACACATAATACTTTCAGATATGGACCACATTTATAGCAAAAGTAAACCAGAACCTTTTTATAAGTTTCTGAATAGTTTTAACGATTGGGTGAAGTTTGGAGGGCGCCTGAACCCCCATGTGAAGACATTAATGAAGGACATTGCATATCAGATATCATTGCAGCCAGCTCCGTTGGTAGATAAATTGACAAGCGAAGTGAAAACGTTTTTGGAGATAACTGTGGATCCTGAGAAATAAATTAACTTGGATTGGAGCCTTTTATTGTAAATTGATTTTTCCTTTTAAGTGTGCTGAAATAATGAGCTCCATACTTTATATTTACTGTGTGAATACTTGTATTTTGGCCCGTGGAATAAACGGGAACAACTTAATCTACAAATAATTATACCACGAAAGACATTTCAATACGAAACATTTTACGCAATATAAAATTATAACCCACACGAATACATAAAACGGAGCTAGCTTATACTTAAATCCTCATTTACATTTTGAAGCTGAAAATAAAATAGGACTTTACTCGCATTTTCGCAAGTAAATATTTTTCTTACATAAAAATATGATGGCATTTCGCGAGGCCATTTCACGGTCTTAAAGCGAGGCAAATAAATTGTTCTCGTCTTGTTTAGCGTTTATTCAACGTCTTGAATATATTTACGGAGTTAATAGAAATAATAACGCGACTCGGCAGCTATTTAGTTAACCTTCCGTTGGAATGTGTATATTTTTGTGACAGGCTGTAGTAGTAAAAATGAAAAGCTTAATTTCCATGCATCGTTTGGATCAAATTTGATGATGTAACAATACAAAATTAGTGTATTTTCTAGGTAGGTACCTTTTCTATTGTAAGAAGATCTATAAGACGTTTTTGTTTCAAATGAAATACTCGAGAAAGCAAGTCATGTCTATCGTAGGGCCCTTGCCCAGAAAGCAAGTTGTTCTTTATTTCGGGCCATTTTGGATTAGTGCTCATAGTAATAAATATTTATATGCTCCACCATATTTTCTTACGTAACAAAACGCATCCTGAGTCCGCTCGGCCATACACCTGGGACCACCAGTAAATGTGGAAGGGAGAATCACCATCCTACCTAAGTTTATCTCTTTCACATAACACGTTCCATATCCGTCATACGTCTAACGTTTCGTTCGACTCTTCTTTCGTCTCAATATTCAAATTCTACATAAGATTTAAGAATGTTGTGCAATGGAGTAAGACGTGGTGATTAACATTGAAAGAATTACCATTCCTAACGATGGTTTGGGCATGCGGGACTGATGGATGAAGGACTTATGAATGGTACATCGTGCGTTAAATTCAAAAGGGCCTTATTTTAAATATAATTTCTTTACAAGAGAGCCAATTGAAGTTGAGGCCGTTATTCTTTCTTTTATTTCGTTTTAATAAATAAGTATAATCGGCTGCGAAAAAAGCAAGGCAGGTACGGGTACTCGATGGCAGGCATGCATGAAAATTATAAAGAATGTAAAAAAATAATATTTAATGGAAAAGGTGTATCCTTGCTTGTGGCAGTTAACAGTGTCTGGCTACCGACATGGGATGCAGGCATGTGTGTGTATGTATGAATCTGATAATTTTATCAGTTCGATGACATTGGTATACTTAATAATTTTCACACAGCGTCCAGTATGACAACACGAAATACTCACAAATAAAACACAGGTTATACTATTGATTTATATATTTTGCTCCAAATAATTTTACTGTAGTTTAAATGAGCCTTATTTATCTGTTAATAAATGGCAGACACCAACTAATGAACGATTGCCATTAGTGTCTACCGCCTAGAAACAGTATATAAGAAATTGAATTGTAAAGTACAACAAATATTATCAATTATAAGTTCAGTATGTAAGATGTTCAGGTGCCTTTGTATGACGCATTTCCGTTTAGACCAAATCTGTCGAGAGAAGAAACAACATAATTAGTGTATTTGTTGTGACTGGCAATGTCGATGAATCAGACTGTATTGTAGAGAATACAAAAGAACTTGGAAAGTAGGAATAATGGTAAATTAAGTTTTAGACAGTTTTGGGCAGATTCATATTCAAACAAATTTTAGGCCTCCCTAAAAGATATTCAGGTACCACATAACTGTTATGGCCAGCTATTAAATAGCAACGACGGATATTGATGCTTGAACAACCAACTGAGTTTGTCGAGTTGTTCTGTGCGCGTGGAATGGTTTGATATTTTCCGAAATGTGGCCGTCCTTCGATTCAAAATTCGTCACTGTAGTACAACACGAATATGCGTTCTAACATCATATGTACACATAGGAATATCCCTCGCAATATTTTATACTTTAGTATTGGATGCTTGGTACCTACTAACGTTTGTACCTAACAAAAATCTGCGACAGTTTTCTTGTCAAATTAAAACGAATTTAGATCTATCCTGATTCTATGTTAATATCCTATCTCTACTCACCATTCATGGAACCAACATTAGGGACAGTATCTTCCACCATGTTTATTCCTCTCTAACGACCGCCAAGATTTCCACCGACCATCGTCTGAGACCCTTCCACAGACGGTTTCGATCCAGTTACGGGTGTTGGAGCTGGAGAACAATGTCATATTATATTCCTACACTCAGCGTCATGAAGAAAGAACTATAATTACTTAGCAAAATGTATAATACTCATTAACAAATTGTTAGACAAAAAACTTTAAAGTTAAATAAATCTTAAAATTCTTAATGAAGATTACATACGTGATTTCTTACTGCGTAACGATAATGCGTCAGCAGGAGCTAAAAATAAATTATTTTATAAGTCAAATATAATTTAGATAAAATAACTAAAAGATACGATAGTAATAGGTATAGGTAACATTACCTGTATTGTCGGAGACAGCGAACTGTAACAAAATAAAAAAAATATATAATTTTAAGGTAATTAAATATACAAATACAGGGTATATCAAGACTGCGACCGAAAATGAAGCTAGGTGGTAGTATTAGTGACTTCAGACACAATGCAAGTAAAAATTTCATAAAAAAATCTTGTTTTTATAATTATTTACTTTTCGTTGTATTTGGGTGATAAATACATGTTTTCCTAAAATAATGATGTAGACCTCTTTATTTTTAGACACTCAATGGTACGTAAGGGTTTAAAAAATTCTAAAATATTATCTGCCGCTGTTTTGGTGAAATTTTTATTTGCGTCGTGTCTGGAACTACTAAAACTACCACCTGGCTTAGTTTTCGGTCGCAGTCTTCATATACCCGGTGTATTGTATTATATCTAAAGCCTCTAATGTCAAGTGGCAGTGTCGGTGAGCTGCGAGGTTCTAAATTCTATTCTCAAGTTGGAAAATCTATTTTTCGTGACTTTTAGTATTGCAAAAGAGGTGAAATTAGGCTGATCCTAAAATTGTACGTCAAACCCTGAAGTTAAACCATTCTGCAAGATGCACGATAAAAAACAGTAATGTCGATCTTCTCTTCAACTCCATATAGGTATAATGTAATGAAGACAGATAGAAAAATAATGAATATATTTACCGCTTGCACGAGCAATGCAGCGACGAGGAGGAAATACAAAGCTTGCTTCATTTTAAAGTATTGTAGACCAAACTGATGACTGGAAAGCTTGCTAGCCTGCTTTATATATGAAATTGCGTTGGCGTCGGAGTATCGGGACAATTGGAACAAACAACTTGGACAATATTGAAACAGTTGTGTCCGCGCGAGAAATATTACCTAATTGTAATGTCGCTTCAGTTATTGACAAATTGCTTAAAATCAATAATACACATCTTCACATGGCTTTGTATTCTGTTAATTCAAATAGTCGAACCCACTTTCTGTTTACTTTTTAACAATGTAAAAATTCTGGCATATTCTTTTTTATTATGGTTATTTTATATTTGCGTTACATTAAGTCAATATGGTTTGCTTTGTGCTCGTACATCTCATTGGGACGAATATCCAATTTGGAATATTGATGAAATAAATACTGTTCATTTTAATACCTACTAACGTAGTGTTTTATTGACATTCCGTTTAAAGTATTTAATATGTGTATTCAAACAAAAACTAGTGACTTCGTAATATACTAAATAGGGATTCAAATAGAACTTGACCGCCACACGTTCACATCCTTTTGGGTTTGCATAACTGTCATCATCATCATCATCAGCCCGTTTCGGTCCACTGCTGGATATAGGCGGTAGGCCTCTCCCAAGGTAAGGCAAGGAGCCTGGTTTGCTGCTTTATGCATCCAGTAGCTGCCGGCTCTCTTGTGTTACATAACGGTAATTGTTATTAAGGCCAAGATTTAATACATAGGCCGTCCTACGGCGATGCCACATGGAGAGGAAATACCATAAATATTGTAGATACACAATTTTAAATACTGAAAGAAGACTTCATTTTGATTTTGAAAACAACTATTTTCGAACAGCATTCAAAGATTTTTGAATAATCGCATGTCTGAAGCATAAAATCGAACCGCCATATTACGGTAAAAAATAACACCCGTCATTTTAAGATACCAATCAAAATGCTCGATGATGAGGATTATTTTTCTCCATATAACATATAATCTTAAATAAAAGGAAGACCAAGAAAATGATAAAATCAGTTATCAGTATGATAAAAATATCGAAGAAAAGGCTAATTATTAAAATTTTCGTTCCTTATACATACAGGAAATCTAAAATTTCATCGTCTTCCTTTTATTTCTGATGCTATTTTATTATATATTCGTCGTTTCATTCTATATAATTTATTTACCAAGTAGTCCCTTCATTCCACAGGCAACATCGCACGATTTTAGAGTTTATATATATATATATATATATTTTTATTACCCACACTATTGTTCCTCCGTCTTGTCGTCATGAAATAGCGCATTCCTTTTTTGTGCGAGGCAACGAGCGCACGCGCTTATTTAATAATGCCGAAACGTAGTGCACAGGAAAAATTAGAAAGATACAATCACAAGATTAGGAAATTAGAAGAAAAAGAAAAATACAATAAGAAACATCGGCGTCGAATACGGCGACCATTGGATTCGTCGGATGACGAAAATATACAAGGTAAGAAAAACATTGTTCTCTTAAGTGATACGAGTGTTTAAACGAGCAGATTCGTAACTGCCAAATCGGATTGACTGCGAGTCAATTACGATAACATAATTAGCTGCGAGCTAATTATGGGTCGTGCTTTCACGACAAATTTGTAGAAAATATGTGTAATCTTAAATAAATATGCACATTAATTACAAATTATTGTCCGTGAGACAATACTAACGCAGTAAGCGTTTTATACCTACCGCCTCATTGCTCACCTAATAAAAAATCATCGTAAATATGTCTTTCAGTTACACGTGATGTGATATCTCCGGAGCCACGACATGACATGCTGAATCTTTCATTTTAAGAAAGCCAGCCAGTGGAGGCTCCTAGCTCTCAGCAATTATTAGTTCATGCAGAGGAGGCGGGCGCCCCATCTGTCGAGTCAACGCCAGAGGTCAGCTTAGACCCCGAACTACTATCTGCTTTGGGTCCGTCTACGTCTGCCGCGTCTCTGGACTTCGGGGAAGATATTCATGAAAATCTAGCAGGACTGTGGACTCCTTTACTAAAGAAAGGCCTAATTAAAGAGGATAAAGATAGGCTCTTGAAAGAACATCTTATACCCGCTAATTGTAAATTATTGCAAGCTCCTAAGTTGAACGCGGAGATATCTGCTGCCGTATCAGACATGGTTAGAGGACACGATAAAAAATTAATCAGTTTCCAACAACAGCTAGGAAACGGTACCGCAGCTATAAACAAAGCAATGGATACTTTGCTGAAGTCAGAAAATAAAGTTCTCGCCCTAAAACAATTAGGCGACGGGTGTCGCCTATTTTCCGATTTGCATTTCTCTTTGACCAAAGATAGAACAAAGCTAATAACGCCAAGTTTTGAGAAGAACTTTCTTCAATATATTCAAGATTCAGAACGTGATGATACCCTATTCGGTAACACATTGGCCGAAAAAATCAAAGCCAGTAAGGCTATCGAGAAGCAAGGGCTGCAGATTAGGAAAACGATGACCACCCAGAAAATTAATAAGCTCCAGTAGCGAATTCTGTCCCCCAGGGAAACTGACCGGGACCTCCTCGCTACTAGTCCAACAGGGGGGGGGGGGGGGGGGAGCTCAGAGGAGACTACCAGTCACGTCACGGAGGCCACTTCCAACGCAGATTCAAACTCAAGCGAAGAGCTCCTACTTAGCAAAGAACCGTGCGTCACGACAAAAATAACTAATACATGCTGGTCGAATTAAATTCTTCCTTCACTGTTGGTTTCACATAACTAAAAACGCTGTTGTCTTATCATGGGTAGAACACTGGTTTAAAATCCCATTCTGTAATCGTGTGACACAGTCTATCATACCTGTATCTAAATTTTCTCATGTCGAAGCCCGAGATATGCAATTAGCGATCAACAAATTATTAGAATTAGGGGCCGTTTCACGCTGTATTACGTCCGAGGATCAGTTCATATCAAAAATTTTTTTGGCTCAAAAAGCTACGGGAGGCAAGCGGTTTATTTTAAGTCTAAAACCACTAAATAAATTTATAACTTATACACACTTTAAAATGGAGGATCATAGAACAGCTGCTAAGTTAATCCCTCAGCACGGGTTCTTAGCAACAATTGATCTAAAAGAGTCATATTTATTGGTTCCTATTAACGAATCCGACAAAAAATACCTACGATTTCATTTTCAGGCCCCCAATTCTAAGAATTCGTGTACATATCAGTTTACTGCCATGCCATACGGTTTATCTGCCGCACCAAGAGTGTTCACAAAAATCATGAAGGAAGTCGTAGCCTACCTTCGAAAACAGGGACACAAATCAGTAATATATCTTGACGATATATTATGCATTGGTAATGATTGAATGATTAGAATGCTTAGGATTTGTAATAAATTATGACAAAAGTTCCTTAAAACCCACTCAAATATGTACATTTTTGGGATTTGTCTATAATACACGTGAAATGTCATTATCGTTACACATCAGTAAACGGGAAAGCATAAACCAGATAGTTAAAAAATTCTCTAGATTGCCAAGATGTAAAATTTGGGAGTTTGCTCAATTAATAGGTGTTTTAGTTGCAGCTTGTCCTGCAGTTCGGTATAGTTTTCTTTATACAAAATTATTGGAACGCCAGAAATTCTTGGCCTTACAACAACAAAATAATAATTACGAACATAAAATAAATATTCCCGCAACGGTATTAGAAGACCTTTGTTGGTGGCGTACCCATATTTTCATAGCTAAGTGCCCCTTTGAAAATCAAAGTTATAAAAAAGAAATATATTCAGATGCTTCCAAAACAGGTTGGGGTGCAGTCTGCAATGGTGCAAAAACCCATGATAGATGGAACACTGTAGAATCAAAATACCATATAAATTATTTAGAACTCCTTGCAGTATTCTTAGGACTAAAAAGTTTTGTCGATAACGATACCAACTGTGCAATATTATTGAGGGTCGATAATACGACAGCCATTAGTTACATAAACCGCCTAGGCGGCATTCAGTTTCCTTACCTAAACGATCTCACAAGAAGCATTTGGCAATGGTGCGAAAAGCGAGATATTTGGCTTTTCGCATCTTACGTGAATACGAAAGATAACATTGCGGACGAAGAGTCTAGAAAGATTAACCCTGATACGGAATGGGAGCTATCAGACCACGCATACCAAATTCTTAAAAATCACTTTGGTTGCCCCGATATCGATCTATTTGCTTCTAGACACAATGCCAAATGTAACTTGTTTGTTTCTTGGAAACAAGAACCAGATGCGTATGCGGTAGACGCCTTTACCCTTAACTGGCAATCCAAATATTTTTACGCTTTTCCGCCGTTTTCTTTAATTTTAAAATGTCTGCGCAAAATAATTGACGACGGTGCTAGAGAAATCTTCGTCTTTCCTCATTGGCCTTCGCAGCCATGGTACCCATTATTACAAAGTCTACTTGACTCCAAGATACTATATCTGAATCATGATAAATATCTTCTTAAATCTCATTTCAGGGAGCACCACCCCTTGCACGCCCATCTTACCCTGGGTGGCGTGAGGCTCTACGCACGGCATTATCACGCCGCGGGACGCCTCCCGAATCATTAGAATTAATGATGGCTTCGTTAGCTGATAACACGGTCAAGCAATATAATGTAACACTTAAACTTTGGTGGCAGTTTTGTTTCTCTCGAAATATTGACTTCTTTAATGGTTCAAAAACATCTGTCCTTTCCTTCTTAACGGAACAATTTAACAAAGGTTGTTCGTATGGCTCCCTTAATAGTCACCGCTCCGCGTTGTCCTTGATCTCAAACTTTAATATAGGTAACGATGATTGTGTAAAACGGCTACTCAAAGGAGCATACAAACTTAAACCTAATAAGCCAAAATATACTTTCACTTGGGACCGACAATTGGTGCTCAATAATATGGCCAATTGGTACCCTAACCTAGACCTAAATTTAGAAAAAATCACGAAGAAATTGGTTATTCTTCTAGCACTTTGTACGGCCCATCGGGTCCAAACATTTTCTCTGATTAAATTAGAAAATATTTCTTTTGCTCCAGGTGGGGTTAAAATAGCCATTACCGACATTATTAAGACTTCTTCGGCTGGGCGAGAACAGCCAGTATTGTTTTTACCATTCTTTAAAGACAATATAAAAATTTGTCCTGCTTCAGCCCTCAACGACTATATTTTTATTACAAAAAATATGAGGACTACGAATGTGGGCAACCTTTTACTAACCTATAAAAAACCGCACAAAGCTGCCACATCGCAGTCTATCAGTAGATGGATTAAGAATGTGTTGTCAGATTGCGGCGTAGATGTAAAAATATTTAGCGCACATAGTACGCGACATGCCGCTACGTCAGCAGCCCGTGTCTCCGGGCTTAGTGTAGACGTTATACGGAAGACTGCCGGTTGGACCAGTTCATCCTCAGCGTTTGCTCGTTTTTATGATTGGCCCATAACCAACAATGATGATTTTGCAAATGCAGTATTGTGTTCTAATTCGGTAGTCGCAATCAATATTAATTATCAATATAGATGTGATTGTTAATTGTTACTGTAATGGTTTAAAAATTAAAAAGTGTACCTGAACAAAACTTGTTTCTCTGAAAATCTACTTGGTAAATAAATTATATCTGAAGAATGAAACGACGAATATATAATAGATGATCAAACGAACTTACCTGTACGTGAAGTTCGATCATTATTATATGAGTCGTTTCATTCGAAGATATAAGAACCCTCCTCACCCATAAAAAACAACTTGTTACATACTGTGTTTTTTCCCTTAAAAAGTTTTGTTCACAGAAAATCTCTAAAAAGAATTAGCTATTTCATGACGACAAGACGGAGGAACAATAGTGTGGGTAATAAAAAAAAAATATATATATATATATATATATATATAAACTCTAAAATCGTGCGATGTTGCCTGTGGAATGAAGGGACTACTTGGTAAATAAATTATATCTTCGAATGAAACGACTCATATAATAATGATCGAACTTCACGTACAGGTAAGTTCGTTTGATCATCTATTATATGAAGAAAAAGAAATTCTTATGATCGAGCTTTTTGATTGGTATCGTATAGAACATTATGGCTTTTTATTACTACACTAGCTTTTGCTCGCGACTCCGTACGCGTGAAATTACGAAATAGGTATATATATATATTGTTTTTCTTTGCATGCAAGGAGAAACTTACTTACCCATATAAATACACACGTTGCTCACTTTATTCAGAACGTGGCATGTTTCCGTGTGTTACTATGGCGGCGTCATATTCAGGCGAATATTCAGAATATTTTTTTCGTTGTATAGAAGAGTTCGAGCATAGTTATCTTCCTGACAAAGTTTGAAATAAGCTAAAAGTGTTTTACGGCGAGGAGTTTCTAAACTTCGCTAAACTAAGATTCGCTGTCCGTTTTCTAAATGAATATCTAGTTGCATAACAGCAGGATGTCGTTCGTGAATAGAGAAACCCAGAATCCGCCACACTGCTTCCGAGGTACAAATATAGCGACCTAACTGATATTTGGTCACCTCGTCTCGATCAGTACTCTGAAAACCAAATGTTGCCTGGTCTTTTCCCTTATTCACGTATTTACAAATATATTTGATCGATTCTACGCTAGCGCAGTAATCGACATTCAGGTGAGTTTCAAATGCACGTGAAAGCTCTGGTGAATATGGTACTACCCACCGATTATTTACTGAAACACACCGACCGCGCATGTTGCCTTCAGCTGTGAAACCACCATATTGAGATCCCCGCCGGCGATACAATGGGTACCCGTTATCACCAGTAACAGTTTTATTAACGAAGTTTTTAGGAAATCTCTTTAAACAACGGCTGATCTCTTTAAATTGATTTTTCCTTTCAAGTGTGCTGAAATAATGAGTTCCATACTTATTAACTGTATGAATACTTGTATTAAATAGTAGTAAATAAATATGCTCCACCATATTTTCTAACGTAACAAAACGCATCCTGAGTCCGCTCGGCCATACACCTGGGACCACCAGTAAATGTGGAAGGGAGAATCACCATCCTACCTAAGTTTATCTCTTTCACATAACACGTTCCATATCAGTCATACGTCTAACGTTTCGTTCGACTCTTCTTTCGTCTCAATATTCAAATTCTACATAAGATTTAAGAATGTTGTGCAATGGAGTAAGACGTGGTGATTAACATTGAAAGAATTACCATTCTTAACGATGGTTTGGGCATGCGGGACTGATGGATGAAGGACTTATGAATGGTACATCGTGCGTTAAATTCGAAAGGGCCTTATTTTAAATATATTTTTTTTACAAGAGAGCCAATTTAAGTTGAGGCCGTTGTTCTTTCTTTTATTTCGTTTTAATAAATAAGTATAATCGGCTGCGAAAAAAGCAAGGCAGGTACGGGTACTCGATGGCAGGCATGCATGAAAATTATAAAGAATGTAAAAAAATAATATTTAATGGAAAAGGTGTATTAGGATCCTTGCTTGTGGCAGTTAACAGTGTCTGGCTACCGACATGGGATGCAGGCATGTGTGTGTAATGTATGAATCTGATAATTTTATCAGTTCGATGACATTGGTATACTTAATAATTTTCACAAAGCGTCCAGTATGACAACACGAAATACTCACAAATAAAACACAGGTTATGCTATTGATTTATATATTTTGCTCCAAATAATTTTACTGTAGTTTAAATGAGCCTTATTTATCTGTTAATAAATGGCAGCCACCAACTAATGAACGATTGCCATTAGTGTCTACCGCCTAGAAACAGTATATAAGAAATTGAATTGTAAAGTACAACAAATATTATCAATTATAAGTTCAGTATGTAAGATGTTCAGGTGCCTTTGTATGACGCATTTCCGTTTAGACCAAATCTGTCGAGAGAAGAAACAACATAATTAGTGTATTTGCTGTGACTGGCAATGTCGATGAATCAGACTGTATTGTAGAGAATACAATAGAACTTGGAAAGTAGGAATAATGGTAAATTAAGTTTTAGACAGTTTTGGGCAGATTCATATTCAAACAAATTTTAGGCCTCCTTAAAAGATATTCAGGTACCACATAACTGTTATGGCCAGCTATTAAATAGCAACGACGGATATTGATGCTTGAACAACCAACTGAGTTTGTCGAGTTGTTCTGTGCGCGTGGAATGGTTTGATATTTTCCGAAATGTGGCCGTCCTTCGATTCAAAATTCGTCACTGTAGTACAACACGAATATGCGTTCTAACATCATATGTACACATAGGAATATCCCTCGCAATATTTTATACTTTAGTATTGGATGCTTGGTACCTACTAACGTTTGTACCTAACAAAAATCTGCGACAGTTTTCTTGTCAAATTAAAACGAATTTAGATCTATCCTGATTCTATGTTAATATCCTATCTCTACTCACCATTCATGGAACCAACATTAGGGACAGTATCTTCCACCATGTTTATTCCTCTCTAACGACCGCCAAGATTTCCACCGACCATGCTCTGAGGCCTATCCACCCACGGATCCGATCCAGTTGAGGGTTTTGGAGCTGGAGAACAATGTCATATTATATTCCTACACTCAGCGTCATGAAGAAAGAACTATAATTACTTAGTAAAATGAATAATACTCATTAACAAATTGTTAGACAAAAAACTTTAAAGTTAAATAAATCTTAAAATTCTTAATGAAGATTACATACGTGATTTCTTACTGCGTGACGATAATGGGTCAGCAGGAGCTAAAAATAAATTATTTTATAAGTCAAATATAATTTAGATAAAATAACTAAAAGATACGATAGTAATAGGTATAGGTAACATTACCTGTATTGTCGGAGACAGCGAACTGGAACAAAATAAAAAAAAAACTATAATTTTAAGGTAATTAAATATACAAATACAGGGTATATCAAGACTGCGACCGAAAATGAAGCTAGGTGGTAGTATTAGTGACTTCAGACACAATGCAAGTAAAAATTTCATAAAAAAATCTTGTTTTTATAATTATTTACTTTTCGTCGTATTTGGGTGATAAATACATGTTTTCCTAAAATAATGATGTAGACCTCTTTATTTTTAGACACTCAATGGTACGTAAGGGTTTAAAAAATTCTAAAATATTATCTGCCGCTGTTTTGGTGAAATTTTTATTTGCGTCGTGTCTGGAACTACTAAAACTACCACCTGGCTTAGTTTTCGGTCGCAGTCTTCATATACCCGGTATATTGTATTATATCTAAAGCCTCTAATGTCAAGTGGCAGTGTCGGTGAGCTGCGAGGTTCTAAATTCTATTCTCAAGTTGGAAAATCTATTTTTCGTGACTTTTAGTATTGCAAAAGAGGTGAAATTAGGCTGATCCTAAAATTGTACGTCAAACCCTGAAGTTAAACCATTCTGCAAGATGCACGATAAAAAACAGTAATGTCGATCTTCTCTTCAACTCCATATAGGTATAATGTAATGAAGACAGATAGAAAAATAATGAATATATTTACCGCTTGCACGAGCAATGCAGCGACGAGGAGGAAATACAAAGCTTGCTTCATTTTAAAGTATTGTAGACCAAACTGATGACTGGAAAGCTTGCTAGCCTGCTTTATATATGAAATTGCGTTGGCGTCGGAGTATCGGGACAATTGGAACAAACAACTTGGACAATATTGAAACAGTTGTGTCCGCGCGAGAAATATTACCTAATTGTAATGTCGCTTCAGTTATTGACAAATTGCTTAAAATCAATAATACACATCTTCACATGGCTTTGTATTCTGTTAATTCAAATAGTCGAACCCACTTTCTGTTTACTTTTTAACAATGTAAAAATTCTGGCATATTCTTTTTTATTATGGTTATTTTATATTTGCGTTACATTAAGTCAATATGGTTTGCTTTGTGCTCGTACATCTCATTGGGACGAATATCCAATTTGGAATATTGATGAAATAAATACTGTTCATTTTAATACCTACTAACGTAGTGTTTTATTGACATTCCGTTTAAAGTATTTAATATGTGTATTCAAACAAAAACTAGTGACTTCGTAATATACTAAATAGGGATTCAAATAGAACTTGACCGCCACACGTTCACATCCTTTTGGGTTTGCATAACTGTCATCATCATCATCATCAGCCCGTTTCGGTCCACTGCTGGATATAGGCGGTAGGCCTCTCCCAAGGTAAGGCAAGGAGCCTGGTTTGCTGCTTTATGCATCCAGTAGCTGCCGGCTCTCTTGTGTTACATAACGGTAATTGTTATTAAGGCCAAGATTTAATACATAGGCCGTCCTACGGCGATGCCACATGGAGAGGAAATACCATAAATATTGTAGATACACAATTTTAAATACTGAAAGAAGACTTCATTTTGATTTTGAAAACAACTATTTTCGAACAGCATTCAAAGATTTTTGAATAATCGCATGTCTGAAGCATAAAATCGAACCGCCATATTACGGTAAAAAATAACACCCGTCATTTTAAGATACCAATCAAAATGCTCGATGATGAGGATTATTTTTCTCCATATAACATATAATCTTAAATAAAAGGAAGACCAAGAAAATGATAAAATCAGTTATCAGTATGATAAAAATATCGAAGAAAAGGCTAATTATTAAAATTTTCGTTCCTTATACGTACAGGAAATCTAAAATTTCATCGTCTTCCTTTTATTTCTGATGCTATTTTATTATATATTCGTCGTTTCATTCTATATAATTTATTTACCAAGTAGTCCCTTCATTCCACAGGCAACATCGCACGATTTTAGAGTTTATATATATATATATATGTTAGAGATCACACAAGTTTGATCCATGCAGGATGAATGCCATACGCAATGATGTTACTTATTTTATTGGAATTGCAACACAGTCCGACATGATTGACGTCTTATAAGTTATCGGTTGCCATTGGTAACGCTGAATGGTCTGTCAGTAGAGTCTGTGATCGGTTTAATAATATTTAATTGTTTCTATTGTAATCGTGCCCGGAACAGCGCCAAACGTGCGCACTGACTGATTAATAAGAAACATCATGTCGGACGGCAACGACGGCCATATAAATCGCAATCTGTATGATTCTGCGACAGCAGCGGTGGGATCGATTTCAAAATCATCCCTCGTGTCTACCGCATTGCCTGCTACCCAAACTGAAGAATATTTTCGGTCGGAACGTGAGGCTCAGTAGTGCGACCACGTACATTGGGTATTCTAACAATAAAGCGGCGCTGATGGATGGGCTAGATACTGACAGCTCTACCGAAATCGAGATTTCCGGCTTCACAGACGTCTAGGCAAAGAACTACGGATGTGGAGAGTACGCCAGGAAATAAACGCTCACAATGGCGATTATTGATTAAGATGCAAAATCAGCATAAGTAAGCGTTGATTCTGGCATTTTAAACTCCATTGACATTGAAAAGAAGATGGATTGATGAAATTGACGTTGAAAATGATAATTTGCTTTTATCAACATGCAATTGGTGCAAGTAATTATTCAAAGGTATCAACTCGTTATAGCGATTGGTAAAGCATTGAGAGGATCCATGTGGTTGTTGCAGATAAATTGTCCAGGTATGACGTGATCATTTGAATAACTTTGTCGTACGAATTGTACCTAAAGGTTATGACACTTTTGGTAAGGTTCCTATTGTTGTCAAAACGAGAAGCATCCAAAATCTAATCCGCAGTTGTAAATCAATTGTCATGCCTGCGATAAACTTGGACATAAGATTTGTCACGTATAGAAAAAGGCTAAGATACCATCAATTGCTTCAACAATGAGTTTTGGCTATCGCCAACAATCTTGCTTGCCAGTATGTTACAGATGAGATTCGTCAGTTCACATAGCGAGTCGCTGTCCTCACGGATCCAGCGCCGCAGCATCGACATCTGTTGTAGAACGTGTTGACATATTATGTGTGGTCGAGCTGCTCTCCGAAACACTAAAACCCTTTAGTACCTAATTGTTTTAAATTTGGTTTTACTTTGGCGCTGAGTGTTCCTTTGTAAAAGAGTCTGCCGCAAGTTAAGAGGTAAGCGAATTGATATTATTTGGCCAGGTGCTTTTCTTGATGTGAATTGTCACGCGCGTTGATGGTGAAGGAAAATATCGACAAGAAACCTGCATGAATTGCTGTGATGTGTTAATTAAATCAACGTACACTGCCTGAGCATGGTTGATTGTGGCCTAGCTCTTTTCAATCGAACTCTCGATTGTGGAAAAGTCATATGTTCAACAGCGATACGATACCTACTGTGCAATTGTTATATTAGGTAGAAATTAATGATTTAAGCATCGAAATTGTATTTCACTTTTGGCTGGTAAAGAATCTTCGCAAAAATATAATATTGGGTTGCGACATTTTGAATTATAGTTTTCAAATAAGCATGTCCGCACATTAGTGATATCTGACAAGGTTGGCGTCTGTAAACACAAGTCATAACACATGGCACGTTTAATACTGTTACACAGATGAAACAATTTGTCTATAATTCTTCAATTCTTATGGATCCAGCTTCATAAATTGGCGTTCGGTAAATGCCTAATTGAATTGGCAAATAATTGCTACAAGACACGGCAGTGAACTGGTGATCCAGTTCCAATGATATTTAAGCCACAGTATCTATACTATTAAAGTTTCATGCAGATGCCAGTGCCAATGGCTATGATGCTATTTTATTCTAACCTGTAAGAATTTAACTAAGGGCTATCGCATACTTTAGCAAAACTACGATGTTAGCTAAATCGTGTTGTGACATACGCAAAACATGTTGCAGCCAGGTCTTTAGTATGAGGGCTGGATCGAATGGTGTTCTGCCATTTTCTTATAGAAGGCCGGCGTGACGTGTAGAAATATTATTATTATTATGTGAGTGAGATGGTTAAAGGCCATTTTGCTAGTGGTAGGATTTTCATTCTGCCCGGATGGCTACGACAGTGAATAGTGGATAGATACCCATTATGGTTACCTAGGTAAGCGTATCGACATCATCTCGTGTTTATCCGTGTGTAATCGGACCGACATAGTTGTGTGGATCGGCGAGTGTGAAACATCTAGTGCCATATTCCGTCTGGTCTTCACTGCGTTTGCCATCGGGCGCGTTTTGGTCACTTTGGCTTTGTAAAGTGTGAAGGTAAGTGCCAGAAAATTTAAAGGATTTCTTTAATGAATAAAAGTATGAGTAACAAATTACAATGATTGGTACATATGAGTGAACTTTCTGTTGTAGAACGCTGTCGACTACCTTAATTGCCTGGAGTGTGGCTGTGGAGTGTGTGCCGCGGATCCTGCACGGTACCTCCGCATTGGACCCTGTGTCGAGTGGCGCCGATGCCCAACGTGGCACCCCCGTAATCTCCGCTAAGGAGTTTTTATAATTCTGTCACTAAGATTCGTGCCATTATAAACAATAATAACTGTAACTCTTGCAATTGTAAAGGCAGTTGGACACTTCAGATAATACTTCCGGACATTTACGATGATGACTGACTGTAACTCTTTTGAAGTCACCAAATATTTTTTTTTGTATGGTAGAATGGGTGGATTAATATTGATTATTGCGTTTTACACTTTATTACTGGCCATGGTAATTTAAAGTCTTAAACTGTACTATAAATTTAAGCTCGTTGATTCGCATGCGTGTTCATGTTCAGTACTTAATGGCGAATATAGACAGTCCGCGCATCATTTACTTTGGGAGTCTAGTCTTTAACAAAAAGAGCGTAGTGTTGGTTGTGCGAACAACATCCGGAATTGTATGCTACATGGACCTAGTGCAGACTAGGACGAATATTCGTGCTTTGCGGCGTTTTGAAGTTCTGGAATCAAGTAAAACAGTCTCCATACCTTTGATTTTAACATTAATAATAATAGATGATATGTGTACGGCACATGCTGATTTCGATGCACTGAATTTATAACTCCTGACATAAAAATAGATGACAAGCAGAATTAATTATCTGGAAGATCAGGCCTCTAGCAAACTTAGTAACACAAAGATATTGAAGAGGTAATTGCCAATCACAGTCAGGGAATACTAATGAATGATGCAACTAAGATATACGAGTTAAGACCAGGAATAAGATAAGAATAGGATGGACGAGCAGGCGACGAAAGATAAAAATCGTTATGACTAATAAAGCCACTATTCGTCCTTTTGTGGTGATCTGGTTAATTGGCCCATGTAACATTACTAAAGTATGTTTGATTGAGCGTTACATTGTTGAACCATCTGAGGAACAGGCCTAATACGTGTGCCAGTAACGATTACGCAAATATCCAGCTAATCTACCAGAATTGTCTGATTGTGTTGATCCTTTAGGATCCATTATCGGTTCGTTTCTATTTAATTTAAATTAACTAAATTTATTTATTATTATGTGTGCCTAGTATTGATTTAAATTGAATTTCTATATTATATTGAATTGCTGTACCGAATTGAATAATAAAATAAAAAAATAAATAATCATTGTTTGAATTTGAGTGATAATTCAGTGTGTTGATAAAAAAAAATCTTATATTGGTTGCTGATTGATGATTGAATGATTTATTGAAGCTCAAAGCTGCTATGCTTTATTGTAAGATGGATTGAAAGCATGAGCGCTTTGTCCTTGTGATCTGTTGAAAGCCATCACGCTTTGCAGGGTGGATTGAAAGCATGAGCGCTTTGTCCTTATGATCTGTTGAAAGCCATCACGCTTTGCAGGGTGGATTGAAAGCATGAGCGCTTTGTCCTTATGATCTGTTGAAAGCCATTACGCTTTGCAGGGTGGATTGAAAGCATGAGCGCTTTGTCTTGTGATCTGTTGAAAGCCATCACGCTTTGCAGGGTGGATTGAAAGCATGAGCGCTTTGTCCTTGTGATCTGTTGAAAGCCATCACGCTTTGCAGGGTGGATTGAAAGCATGAGCGCTTTGTCCTTGTGATCTGTTGAAAGCCATCACGCTTTGCAGGGTGGATTGAAAGCATGAACGCTTTGTCCTTGTGATCTGTTTAAAGCTATCATGCTTTGCAGATGGATGGATTGAAAGCATTAACGCTTTATCCTTGTTGTCTGTTGAAAGCTACCACGCTTTGCAGTGAGATTGGGATCTGATCTATTTTGATTGAAGGTCGATGCTGAAAGCTACGACGCATTGCTAAACGTTAGAAGTCACGTGCTGAAAACTGTTACGCTTTGCTTTGTGTGTGAGGTTGAAAGCTGTTTGTGTAAATACTATGCTTGTGTGCTATGTGCTGTTCCATCTAGCTTGGCTCTGATGTCAATAAGCAACGCGAGAGCGCGTTGAGGCGCAGAATGGCCGTGTTAGAGATCACACAAGTTTGATCCACGCAGGATGAATGCCATACGCAATGATGTTACTTATTTTATTGGAATTGCAACACAGTCCGACATGATTGACGTCTTATAAGTTATCGGTTGCCATTGGTAACGCTGAATGGTCTGTCAGTAGAGTCTGTGATCGGTTTAATAATATTTAATTGTTTCTATTGTAATCGTGCCCGGAACAGCGCCAAACGTGCGCACTGACTGATTAATAAGAATCATCATGTCGGACGGCAACGACGGCCATATAAATCGCAATCTGTATGATTCTGCGACATATATATATATTTTTATTACCCACACTATTGTTCCTCCGTCTTGTCGTCATGAAATAGCGCATTCCTTTTTTGTGCGAGGCAACGAGCGCACGCGCTTATTTAATAATGCCGAAACGTAGTGCACAGGAAAAATTAGAAAGATACAATCACAAGATTAGGAAATTAGAAGAAAAAGAAAAATACAATAAGAAACATCGGCGTCGAATACGGCGACCATTGGATTCGTCGGATGACGAAAATATACAAGGTAAGAAAAACATTGTTCTCTTAAGTGATACGAGTGTTTAAACGAGCAGATTCGTAACTGCCAAATCGGATTGACTGCGAGTCAATTACGATAACATAATTAGCTGCGAGCTAATTATGGGTCGTGCTTTCACGACAAATTTGTAGAAAATATGTGTAATCTTAAATAAATATGCACATTAATTACAAATTATTGTCCGTGAGACAATACTAACGCAGTAAGCGTTTTATACCTACCGCCTCATTGCTCACCTAATAAAAAATCATCGTAAATATGTCTTTCAGTTACACGTGATGTGATATCTCCGGAGCCACGACATGACATGCTGAATCTTTCATTTTAAGAAAGCCAGCCAGTGGAGGCTCCTAGCTCTCAGCAATTATTAGTTCATGCAGAGGAGGCGGGCGCCCCATCTGTCGAGTCAACGCCAGAGGTCAGCTTAGACCCCGAACTACTATCTGCTTTGGGTCCGTCTACGTCTGCCGCGTCTCTGGACTTCGGGGAAGATATTCATGAAAATCTAGCAGGACTGTGGACTCCTTTACTAAAGAAAGGCCTAATTAAAGAGGATAAAGATAGGCTCTTGAAAGAACATCTTATACCCGCTAATTGTAAATTATTGCAAGCTCCTAAGTTGAACGCGGAGATATCTGCTGCCGTATCAGACATGGTTAGAGGACACGATAAAAAATTAATCAGTTTCCAACAACAGCTAGGAAACGGTACCGCAGCTATAAACAAAGCAATGGATACTTTGCTGAAGTCAGAAAATAAAGTTCTCGCCCTAAAACAATTAGGCGACGGGTGTCGCCTATTTTCCGATTTGCATTTCTCTTTGACCAAAGATAGAACAAAGCTAATAACGCAAAGTTTTGAGAAGAACTTTCTTCAATATATTCAAGATTCAGAACGTGATGATACCCTATTCGGTAACACATTGGCCGAAAAAATCAAAGCCAGTAAGGCTATCGAGAAGCAAGGGCTGCAGATTAGGAAAACGATGACCACCCAGAAAATTAATAAGCTCCAGTAGCGCATTCTGTCCCCCAGGGAAACTGGCCGGGACCTCCTCGCTACTTGTCCAACAGGGGGGGGGGGGAGCTCAGAGGAGACTACCAGTCACGTCACGGAGGCCACTTCCAACGCAGATTCAAACTCAAGCGAAGAGCTCCTACTTAGCAAAGAACCGTGCGTCACGACAAAAATAACTAATACATGCTGAAATGAAATGAAATGAAATGAAATTCGTTTATTGGTCACGTAGGCAATTAAATAGCTCTTATGACAAGTCAATACACATAGTACTTATTTTCTATTTACAAGATATTCGTTGTAATTTTTATATTAATTTGATTATATTAAGTATTATATTACTTATTAGTATTTTATGGTAATTTTTTTTCCCTTAGGAAATACATTATTTACGATAATCGATGTCTAAGTGGACCATAAGTATTAAATTAAAGCGGTGCGTAGCGGTTTAATGTTACCACCGGATCTAACGCGGCCCTGGCTGAGAAGACCCGGCGAAACAAACTCAGTGGGCTTCCATTACCACTGGAAACTACGCGACGCGACCCAATTCTGAGTATGTCCAGCGAATAGTACTCAGTGGGCTTGTTTTGGGTCCAATTGATTAAATAACGACCATGAGTATTTCCGAAACGTCCCGTAATTTTAGGCTTACTGCCGGATCCAACGCGACCCGACTGAGAAGACCCGGCGAACAAACTCAGCGGGCTTAACTTTACCACTGGATACTACGCGGCGCGACCCAGTTCTGAGCAGATCCAGCGAGTCAAACTCAGTGGGCTTGGTTTTGGTCAAATTACTGAAATAAATATTTGTGAATCTGGTCGAATTAAATTCTTCCTTCACTGTTGGTTTCACATAACCAAAAACGCTGTTGTCTTATCATGGGTAGAACACTGGTTTAAAATCCCATTCTGTAATCGTGTGACACAGTCTATCATACCTGTATCTAAATTTTCTCATGTCGAAGCCCGAGATATGCAATTAGCGATCAACAAATTATTAGAATTAGGGGCCGTTTCACGCTGTATTCCGTCCGAGGATCAGTTCATATCAATAATTTTTTTGGCTCAAAAAGCTACGGGAGGCAAGCGGTTTATTTTAAATCTAAAACCACTAAATATATTTATAACTTATACACACTTTAAAATGGAGGATCATAGAACAGCTGCTAAGTTAATCCCTCAGCACGGGTTCTTAGCAACAATCGATCTAAAAGAGTCATATTTATTGGTTCCTATTAACGAATCCGACAAAAAATACCTACGATTTCATTTTCAGGCCCCCAATTCTAAGAATTCGTGTACATATCAGTTTACTGCCATGCCATACGGTTTATCTGCCGCACCAAGAGTGTTCACAAAAATCATGAAGGAAGTCGTAGCCTACCTTCGAAAACAGGGACACAAATCAGTAATATATCTTGACGATATATTATGCATTGGTAATGATTGAATGATTAGAATGCTTAGGATTTGTAATAAATTATGACAAAAGTTCCTTAAAACCCACTCAAATATGTACATTTTTGGGATTTGTCTATAATACACGTGAAATGTCATTATCGTTACACATCAGTAAACGGGAAAGCATAAACCAGCAGTGGCGAAGGGTGACATTTTTTAAAAGGGAAGCCGAAGCTCAAAACACAAAATATGTTTATTTTCTTTATCCTGTTACTAGTTTCTGCCCGCAAACTTCGTCTGCGTGGTTAATTTTATTTAAAATCTCCCATCCCGTCCCGTCCCATCCCGTTATATCCCGCCCGCCCCGTCTCATTCTCACTAATGAAATGTAATCCAGTCCCATGCCATCTTTTTGAGTATGAAAAAGTAGCAAATATATCGGAATTCCTTCTTCATCCCACGGGAACACTAATTTATTCGGAATAAAAAGTAGTCTATGTACTTCTAATACCTCCAAGAATATGTGTACAAAGTTTCATGATGATCGGTTGAGTTTTTGCGTGCAAGCGTAACAAACAAACTAACATTCACATTTATAATATTAGAAGGGATAAGGGATTACGAAATGACTACAATGCGACTGATAGTAAGCGTAGTGCAGTCCGAATAGAGATTAAAAATTTACTGTGTGATGTTTCACAGAATGAACGCAAAACGCGACACACTTATGCACGTGTGTCCTTATATTCGGACCTTTGCGAATATCCTCCCACCAGCAAATTATTGCTTCGAGAATCTTACTCACCAAACTAAAATAATGGGTTTCATTTGGTAAGTGATATTGTGGCATCTGCCTATTGCGGCCGTCAATTAAATTTTAATATTTTCGTTACCTATGTACTTATACAATATTTACAATGTCCATGAAATAAAAAGTAAACCATGCTTACATAATGAGAAAAATAAAAAAGTATATTTCTGCCAAAAAACTGCACGTGAATATAAGATTAATATAAAAGAAATAAAAACCTAGACTCAATATGTTAACAAGTACGATAGTCCCGCATTTATCAGTTGTAACATTAGTAAGACAATGTATTCCTCAGGCGAGGATCGAGCACGTCCTAAAATCTAAACACTAACTTTATTTGTAAAATCGACAACCTAAACATATTAGTACGCTCCTAACGATTAGTAATTTCCATTAAAACCATAATATTAATATTACACATTTTGTAATTAAAAGCATTTAAAACTAATTGCATGAACCATGAATATATTGTAAAAATGTAAATACAACACTTATAAATACATTAGACTCCGTATTTCGCTATTGTAATAAGTAATATCTATACCTAAACACACGAAATGCCGGAGAAGCTGCGGCTTGCCTCTTGCTTTTTTAGCGTAAATTGAACCTTAAATCATTATCAATTTAAGGTACAATTTTGCGTGGTTTGTTGCATACTATACAATGCGTAACGGGCGGCGCGGTGGCGGCGGGGCGGCGGCGGGCGGCGGCGCACGGGCCGCGCTAGTGTTATTGAATAAGCCGAACAATTTTACAGGAATTCGCCAGAGGTCGCACCGCGTCGCAATGTAAAAAGGGCTTACTGTGCCGCTTCGTAGTAATGTTTACGTATCTGGCCGACAGATGTCGTTGAATGTAAAAAATAATTATTGAGTTTTGATATTCAATAAATAAGTTTGAATAATTTGCTTGTTTATAGTGTAATGATAAATTACAAAAGGGAAGCCGGTAGGAACTGGCTTCTATGGAGCCTTCGCCACTATAAACCAGATAGTTAAAAAATTCTCTAGATTGCCAAGATGTAAAATTTGGGAGTTTGCTCAATTAATAGGTGTTTTAGTTGCAGCTTGTCCTGCAGTTCGGTATAGTTTTCTTTATACAAAATTATTGGAACGCCAGAAATTCTTGGCCTTACAACAACAAAATAATAATTACGAACATAAAATAAATATTCCCGCAACGGTATTAGAAGACCTTTGTTGGTGGCGTACCCATATTTTCATAGCTAAGTGCCCCTTTGGAAATCAAAGTTATAAAAAAGAAATATATTCAGATGCTTTCAAAACAGGTTGGGGTGCAGTCTGCAATGGTGCAAAAACCCATGGTAGATGGAACACTGTAGAATCAAAATACCATATAAATTATTTAGAACTCCTTGCAGTATTCTTAGGACTAAAAAGTTTTGTCGATAACGATACCAACTGTGCAATATTATTGAGGGTCGATAATACGACAGCCATTAGTTACATAAACCGCCTAGGCGGCATTCAGTTTCCTTACCTAAACGATCTCACAAGAAGCATTTGGCAATGGTGCGAAAAGCGAGATATTTGGCTTTTCGCATCTTACGTGAATACGAAAGATAACATTGCGGACGAAGAGTCTAGAAAGATTAACCCTGATACGGAATGGGAGCTATCAGACCACGCATACCAAATTCTTAAAAATCACTTTGGTTGCCCCGATATCGATCTATTTGCTTCTAGACACAATGCCAAATGTAACTTGTTTGTTTCTTGGAAACAAGAACCAGATGCGTATGCGGTAGACGCCTTTACCCTTAACTGGCAATCCAAATATTTTTACGCTTTTCCGCCGTTTTCTTTAATTTTAAAATGTCTGCGCAAAATAATTGACGACGGTGCTAGAGAAATCTTCGTCTTTCCTCATTGGCCTTCGCAGCCATGGTACCCATTATTACAAAGTCTACTTGACTCCAAGATACTATATCTGAATCATGATAAATATCTTCTTAAATCTCATTTCAGGGAGCACCACCCCTTGCACGCCCATCTTACCCTGGGTGGCGTGAGGCTCTACGCACGGCATTATCACGCCGCGGGACGCCTCCCGAATCATTAGAATTAATGATGGCTTCGTTAGCTGATAACACGGTCAAGCAATATAATGTAACACTTAAACTTTGGTGGCAGTTTTGTTTCTCTCGAAATATTGACTTCTTTAATGGTTCAAAAACATCTGTCCTTTCCTTCTTAACGGAACAATTTAACAAAGGTTGTTCGTATGGCTCCCTTAATAGTCACCGCTCCGCGTTGTCCTTGATCTCAAACTTTAATCTAGGTAACGATGATTGTGTAAAACGGCTACTCAAAGGAGCATACAAACTTAAACCTAATAAGCCAAAATATACTTTCACTTGGGACCGACAATTGATGCTCAATAATATGGCCAATTGGTACCCTAACCTAGACCTAAATTTAGAAAAAATCACGAAGAAATTGGTTATTCTTCTAGCACTTTGTACGGCCCATCGGGTCCAAACATTTTCTCTGATTAAATTAGAAAATATTTCTTTTGCTCCAGGTGGGGTTAAAATAGCCATTACCGACATTATTAAGACTTCTTCGGCTGGGCGAGAACAGCCAGTATTGTTTTTACCATTCTTTAAAGACAATATAAAAATTTGTCCTGCTTCAGCCCTCAATGACTATATTTTTATTACCAAAAATATGAGGACTACGAATGTGGGAAACCTTTTACTAACCTAAAAAAACCGCACAAAGCTGCCACATCGCAGTCTATCAGTAGATGGATTAAAAGAATGTGTTGTCAGATTGCGGCGTAGATGTAAAAATATTTAGCGCACATAGTACGCGACATGCCGCTACGTCAGCAGCCCGTGTCTCCGGGCTTAGTGTAGACGTTATACGGAAGACTGTCGGTTGGACCAGTTCATCCTCAGCGTTTGCTCGTTTTTATGATCGGCCCATAACCAACAATGATGATTTTGCAAATGCAGTATTGTGTTCTAATTCGGTAGTCGCAATCATATTAATTATCAATATAGATGTGATTGTTAATTGTTACTATAATGGTTTAAAAATTAAAAAGTGTACGTACCTGAACAAAACTTGTTTCTCTGAAAATCTACTTGGTAAATAAATTATATCTGAAGAATGAAACGACGAATATATAATAGATGATCAAACGAACTTACCTGTACGTGAAGTTCGATCATTATTATATGAGTCGTTTCATTCGAAGATATAAGAACCCTCCTCACCCATAAAAAACCACTTGTTACATACTGTGTTTTTTCCCCTAAAAAGTTTTGTTCACAGAAAATCTCTAAAAAGAATGAGCTATTTCATGACGACAAGACGGAGGAACAATAGTGTGGGTAATAAAAAATATATATATATATATATATAAACTCTAAAATCGTACGATGTTGCCTGTGGAATGAAGGGACTACTTGGTAAATAAGAATGAAACGACTCATATAATAATGATCGAACTTCACGTACAGGTAAGTTCGTTTGATCATCTATTATATGAAGAAAAAAAAAATTCTTATGATCGAGCTTTTTGATTGGTATCGTATAGAACATTATGGCTTTTTATTACTACACTAGCTTTTGCTCGCGACTCCGTACGCGTGAAATTACGAAATAGGTATATATATATTGTTTTTTTTTGCATGCAAGGAGAAACTTACTTACCCATATAAATACACACGTTGCTCACTTTATTCAGAACGCGGCATGTTTCCGTGTGTTACTATGGCGGCGTCATATTCAGGCGAATATTCAGAATATTTTTTTCGTTGTATAGAAGAGTTCGAGCATAGTTATCTTCCTGACAAAGTTTGAAATAAGCTAAAAGTGTTTTACGGCGAGGAGTTTCTAAACTTCTCGGACATTTTCAGAATTGAAATAGATTCGCTGTCCGTTTTCTAAATGAATATCTAGTTGCATAACAGCAGGATGTCGTTCGTGAATAGAGAAACCCAGAATCCGCCACACTGCTTCCGAGGTACAAATATAGCGACCTAACTGATATTTGGTCACCTCGTGTCGATCAGTACTCTGAAAACCAAATGTTGCCTGGTCTTTTCCCTTATTCACGTATTTACAAATATATTTGATCGATTCTACGCTAGCGCAGTAATCGACATTCAGGTGAGTTTCAAATGCACGTGAAAGCTCTGGTGAATATGGTACTACCCACCGATTATTTACTGAAACACACCGACCGCGCATGTTGACTTCAGCTGTAAACCACCATATTGAGATCCCCGCCGGCGATACAATGGGTACCCGTTATCACCAGTAACAGTTTTATTAACGAAGTTTTTAGGAAATCTCTTTAAACAACGGCTGATCTCTTTAAATTGATTTTTCCTTTCAAGTGTGCTGAAATAATGAGTTCCATACTTATTAACTGTATGAATACTTGTATTAAATAGTAGTAAATAAATATGCTCCACCATATTTTCTAACGTAACAAAACGCATCCTGAGTCCGCTCGGCCATACACCTGGGACCACCAGTAAATGTGGAAGGGAGAATCACCATCCTACCTAAGTTTATCTCTTTCACATAACACGTTCCATATCAGTCATACGTCTAACGTTTCGTTCGACTCTTCTTTCGTCTCAATATTCAAATTCTACATAAGATTTAAGAATGTTGTGCAATGGAGTAAGACGTGGTGATTAACATTGAAAGAATTACCATTCTTAACGATGGTTTGGGCATGCGGGACTGATGGATGAAGGACTTATGAATGGTACATCGTGCGTTAAATTCGAAAGGGCCTTATTTTAAATATATTTTTTTTACAAGAGAGCCAATTGAAGTTGAGACCGTTATTCTTTCTTTTATTTCGTTTTAATAAATAAGTATAATCGGCTGCGAAAAAAGCAAGGTAGGTACGGGTACTCGATGGCAGGCATGCATGAAAATGATAAAGAATGTAAAAAAATAATATTTAATGGAAAAGGTGTATTAGGATCCTTGCTTGTGGCAGTTAACAGTGTCTGGCTACCGACATGGGATGCAGGCATGTGTGTGTATGTATGAATCTGATAATTTTATCAGTTCGATGACATTGGTATACTTAATAATTTTCACAAAGCGTCCAGTATGACAACACGAAATACTCACAAATAAAACACAGGTTATGCTATTGATTTATATATTTTGCTCCAAATAATTTTACTGTAGTTTAAATGAGCCTTATTTATCTGTTAATAAATGGCAGCCACCAACTAATGAACGATTGCCATTAGTGTCTACCGCCTAGAAACAGTATATAAGAAATTGAATTGTAAAGTACAACAAATATTATCAATTATAAGTTCAGTATGTATGATGTTCAGGTGCCTTTGTATGACGCATTTCCGTTTAGACCAAATCTGTCGAGAGAAGAAACAACATATTTAGTGTATTTGCTGTGACTGGCAATGTAGATGAATCAGACTGTATTGTAGAGAATACAATAGAACTTGGAAAGTAGGAATAATGGTAAATTAAGTTTTAGACAGTTTTGGGCAGATTCATATTCAAACAAATTTTAGGCCTCCTTAAAAGATATTCAGGTACCACATAACTGTTATGGCCAGCTATTAAATAGCAACGACGGATATTGATGCTTGAACAACCAACTGAGTTTGTCGAGTTGTTCTGTGCGCGTGGAATGGTTTGATATTTTCCGAAATGTGGCCGTCCTTCGATTCAAAATTCGTCACTGTAGTACAACACGAATATGCGTTCTAACATCATATGTACACATAGGAATATCCCTCGCAATATTTTATACTTTAGTATTGGATGCTTGGTACCTACTAACGTTTGTACCTAACAAAAATCTGCGACAGTTTTCTTGTCAAATTAAAACGAATTTAGATCTATCCTGATTCTATGTTAATATCCTATCTCTACTCACCATTCATGGAACCAACATTAGGGACAGTATCTTCCACCATGTTTATTCCTCTCTAACGACCGCCAAGATTTCCACCGACCATCCTCTGAGACCCATCCATAGACGGATTCGATCCAGTTACGGGTGTTGGAGCTGGAGAACAATGTCATATTATATTTCTACACTCAGCGTCATGAAGAAAGAACTATAATTACTTAGCAAAATGTATAATACTCATTAACAAATTGTTAGACAAAAAACTTTAAAGTTAAATAAATCTTAAAATTCTTAATGAAGATTACATACATGATTCCTTAGTGGGTGACCAGTATAGGTCAACAGGAGCTAAAAATAAATTATTTTATAAGTCAAATATAATTTAGATAAAATAACTAAAAGATACGATACTAATAGGTATAGGTAACATTACCTGTATTGTCGGAGACAGCGAACTGTAACAAAATAAAAAAAAAACTCTAATTTTAAGGTAATTAAATATACAAATACAGGGTATATCAAGACTGCGACCGAAAATGAAGCTAGGTGGTAGTATTAGTGACTTCAGACACAATGCAAGTAAAAATTACATAAAAAAATCTTGTTTTTATAATTATTTACTTTTCGTCGTATTTGGGTGATAAATACATGTTTTCCTAAAATAATGATGTACACCTCTTTATTTTTAGACACTCAATGGTACGTAAGGGTTTAAAAAATTCTAAAATATTATCTGCCGCTGTTTTGGTGAAATTTTTATTTGCGTCGTGTCTGGAACTACTAAAACTACCACCTGGCTTAGTTTTCGGTCGCAGTCTTCATATACCCGGTATATTGTATTATATCTAAAGCCTCTAATGTCAAGTGACAGTGTCGGTGAGCTGCGAGGTTCTAAATTCTATTCTCAAGTTGGAAAATCTATTTTTCGTGACTTTTATTATTGCAAAAGAGGTGAAATTAGGCTGATCCTAAAATTGTACGTCAAACCCTGAAGTTAAACCATTCTGCAAGATGCACGATAAAAAACAGTAATGTCGATCTTCTCTTCAACTCCATATAGGTATAATGTAATGAAGACAGATAGAAAAATAATGAATATATTTACCGCTTGCACGAGCAATGCAGCGACGAGGAGGAGATACAGAGCTTGCTTCATTTTAAAGTATTGTAGACCAAACTGATGACTGGAAAGCTTGCTAGCCTGCTTTATATATGAAATTGCGTTGGCGTCGGAGTATCGGGACAATTGGAACAAACAACTTGGACAATATTGAAACAGTTGTGTCCGCGCGAGAAATATTACCTAATTGTAATGTCGCTTCAGTTATTGACAAATTGCTTAAAATCAATAATACACATCTTCACATGGCTTTGTATTCTGTTAATTCAAATAGTCGAACCCACTTTCTGTTTCCTTTTTAACAATGTAAAAATTCTGGCATATTCTTTTTTATAATGGTTATTTTATATTTCGGTCTGCTCCCGATCCCGCTCCGCGCTCTCCTTCTGCGACATGACACGTTCGCAGAAGGAGAGCACGGCTCGCCACGAACTCCGGCCGCCGACCATGGCGGCGACCACGGCCGGCAGCGAAAGGTCGCTTCCCACGACCGCGATGAGAGCGCTGCGCTCTTCGTCCCAGGCTGGGCACTCTTCCAGCGTGTGCTGGGCTGTGTCCTCACGGCAGTTGCCACAGTGGTGGCACACGGCGGTCTCCTCGGCTCCGGCTATGCGACACAGGTACGCACCGAAGCAGCCGTGCCCGGTGAGCACCTGCGTCAGCCGGTATGTCGGCGCACCGTGGCGCCTGTCCAGCCACTGCTCGAGGACAGGTCGCACTGCCGCGACGGTCCTCACACCAGCACTAGGGCTCGCCAGTCTGGAACGCCACTCCTCCACGGCAGTCCTGCGGAGGGAGGCCAACATGGCCTCGACCTCTCTGGGGACCAGCCTCTGCCCACGCCCGGACGCCTCCTCTCGTCGGAAGAAAGCCGACGAGAGGGTTTTCGCGTCCAGCACCCAGGGCAGAGTTCCCGCCAATACGCAGGCCGCCTCGTGCGAGACCGTGCGGTAGCCCCTGATAATTCGCTGCGCCACCATGCGCTGCGGACGGTGCAGCAGGCGGACGCAGCGAGCGCTCAAGGACCCGGCCCAAACGGGACTCCCGTAGAGGGCCATGGACCGCACGACTCCAGCGTATAGGTTTCGGCAAGGGATACCAGGACCATCAGTATTGGGCAGCAGGCGCCCAAGTGCGCCCGCCACCCTCACCAGCTTCGGCGACAACGTCTCGAAATGCGTGCGGAAATCCCATCGGCTGTCAAGGATGAGCCCGAGGTACTTCATGCTCGAGCCGACAGGAATCCGCACGCCCTCCACCGTGATGTGGGCCCCAGGCGGAGGCCCACACCGAGGACCGTGGAAACACACGGCCTCGGTCTTGTTGAGGGCCACCGTGAGGCCCAGTCGCCGAATCCTGCCCGCCACCAATCCGGTACCGAACGAGGCGAGCAGGGCGGACCTCTGGAATGTCCTGGCCGTCGCTGTCACCAACGTGTCGTCCGCGTAGCAGACGACAGCGACGCCCCGAAGGTTGGTACCACGTAGCACCCAGTCGTAGCCGATGTTCCACAGGAGTGGTCCGAGGACCGAGCCCTGTGGAACACCGCACGTCACCTCCCTACGGTGCCACCCGTCGGCGCCCGGATACACCACGTACCTTTCGGACAGGTACGAGTGCACCAGACGCCGAAGGTAGGGCGGAACCTCGTGGTACCGCAGTGCTTCTTCGATGCAGGCCCAGGGCATGGTGTTGAACGCGTTGGCGATGTCGAGAGACACCGCCACCACGACCCTACCCCGGGACACCGCACGCTCCGCTTGTGCCTTGACCCGCAGAATCGCGTGAACCGTCGACCGGCCCCGCCGGAACCCGAACTGGCAGTCCGCCAAGTCCGGGCCCGCGTCCTCCAAATGCTCGACGAGGCGCGCGTGGACTACGCGCTCAAAGAGCTTGCACACCTCGTCGAGCAACACGATGGGCCGGTAGGCTGACGGCGAGTCCGCGGGTCGCCCCTCCTTGCGGAGCAGGACAAGCTTGCCCGTCTTCCACCGCGACGGGAAGATGCCCTGCTCAAGGCACGCGGAGAAAAGGCCGCGGAGCCTCGTACCCAGCGACTCGACGGCCAGCACCCAGACACGACCGGGCACCCCGTCGAGCCCCGGGGCCGAGTTCTTGCTCCGCAGCCGAAGCACTGCCGCCTCTAGCTCTTGTGGCGAAACCTCCGGGATATCCCTTACCGAAACCAACGACGATGACGCCGGTGGACGTGGCGCCATCGGTGGAGGAGTGAACTCCTCGGTGGCCGGAAACAAGGCCGCGACGACGTCCTCTAAAAGTTCGGTCCGGAGACTCTGTGTCAGTGGGGGCGCCCATGGGCGGAGTTTCTTCAACGCCACACGGTACGGACGCCCCCATGGATCTCTGTCCAGAGACCTCCGGAACTCTACGTTCGCCGCGGCCCTCGCTTGCGCGATGGCCACCCGCAGCGCTCTCTTCGCCTCTCTGTGGAGGTCGAGAAGGTGCCGCCCTTGCTCGTCGTCGCCGGGTCTACGGGTCCGACGACGACGGTGCCTGGCGAGTCGGCGGCGCGCGACCATGCAAGCCGCGCGCAGCTCTGTGAGCTCGGCCGACCACCAGTACACCTGGCGCTTCGCCGGGAGGCGGGTGACCCGGGGCATGGCCGCGTCGCAGACTCGCGACATCGCCACCCCGAACCATTCCGCCTCTTGCTCCACCCGCACCGGCCCATCCGGTACGGGGAGCCACGCCTGAATAATAGCGGCTTCCTTCGCGGCCTCCACATCGAGGCGCTTCGCGGCCCAACGTCGGCCGCCCGTGAATCGGGCAGTCGGACCACCACCGGACTGATGGGTGGAGACCTGGGAGGCCGAGACGCTGTACCGAATGTAGAGATGATCGGACAGCGTCTCTTCCTCGACCAAAACCCTCCAGTCCCGAACACGACGGGCAAGGGCCGGGGTGGCGAACGTCACGTCCACCACCGAACCGCCGTTGTGCCGCACGCACGTGTTCTCCGACCCCCGATTCAGGACGACCAACCCGATGGAGATCGCCCATTCCTCCAGGGCCTCGCCCCGCGCGTCGGTCACCGACGAACCCCAAGCCAAGGATTTGGCGTTGAAGTCGCCGGCTACAAGCGCGGGGCGAGGCTGGCTGTCAAGCTGCACCAGGGCCCCCAGGCGTGCGAGAAAGCTCTCGAATTCCGCCTGGGACCTGTTGGGAGAGAAATAGACTCCCACTATCCACACCCCTCCCACCAGGACCGCCACGCATCCCGCACCCTTCGCTACTTTTTCGAAGGGCGGAGAGCCGGCGGCGCCCTGGGTGATGACGGCCACCGAGCCATCAAGGTCCCCCGCCCAGTCGTCGCGGGCAGGGACAGAGTATGGCTCGGCGACCACAGCCACTTGAATCGACCACTGCGCCAGGGATTGAACAAGCAACTGCTGCGCTCCGGCGCAGTGGTTGATGTTCGCCTGGAGGAAATTTAATTCCATCTAATTATGGGCGATCTCCATCGCCTCAGAGCGGGACGGTTGCGGCCGCGTCGCAACCCCGGCTCCCACACCGCGTTGAGAACGGTGCGGGACCGAGGAGGCAGCGCAGGCCTTGCCGCCCACCCGGTGGTCCGCGGGTTTTCCCGCAGCTGCACAGATCGTGCAGTGCGGATCCGCGGAGCACTCTCGGGCTTTGTGGTCCGGTTGACCGCAGCGGTAACAGAGCCCGCTGCGATCACAATCAGCCGCGCACTGCATCCGGACGTGCCCTTTGTGTAGGCAGCGGAAGCAGCGCAAGGGTCTTGGCTCGAGGAGCCTAACTCCCGCCGCCACCCATCCCACCAGGACACGCCCTGCCTTCACGGCTTTCTCCGCTGCCTTGGCTGGGCAGCGGAGCCACGCCCCACCCAGGCCCGAGCGCTCGACGCGGACCTCCCCGACCTTGACATCGTCAAGGGGGCACTCGCCGAGATGGGCGATGGCCGCTGCGACAGCCTCGGAGGTGGCTGAGGCGTCCAACCCCGAGACGCGCAGCTCCGCAGTCTTGACGGGCCGGGTGACGCGTACATCATCCTCCGACCCACGCAGAGACTCCCTCATTTTCGATACGAGGGAGTCGGCCCTCGCCTCGGATTCCGGCCCAGGCACCTCGAAGAGGTACGCCCCCGTGGCCACTCGCCTCGGCCTCAGCCCGGCCGTGATGCCAAGGCTGGCTAGGTCCACCTTGCTCTGGACCTCACGCAGGACTTGCGCGTAGGTAACTCCCCGCTTCAACGCCTCCGGCGTCACCGTGAGTGTCACGGCGGCTTTGCGCGGGAGGCGGAGCTGGGGAGCAGCCCTGCGTGGGGCCTGGACCGGCTGTTGGGCCGCCCGGGACTTCTTTTTGCCCCTCTTGGCCACCACAGTCCACGGAGTCTCCATGGGTGTGGCGGCCTGCAGGGGCGGGTGCGGCGTCTGTGGCCGAGGCGGAGCGCGCTTGCGGTTGTGCTAGATATAGGCCTTTTTTTTTTTTTTTTTTTTTTTTTTTTCTCGCGGGGAAAATCCCTTTACGGACCATCCCACCCCCGAAGGGGCGAGGGTGTGTCGGACTCACCGGCGCCTTCCGAGCCCAGCGAAGATGTTGTGCCGCCCGTGGATGTGGACGGGCGGCCGCTGGGTCGGGTCCCTACCGTAAATCTACGCGCCGAAATACCGACTAAAAACCCCGCGTCGGCCACCAACGGTGCACTTCAGAGACGGCCCCGGGATACCGTTGATACAGAGCGCGCCGGGACCGCCTCTGTGCACTGCCGCTGAAGCGACGCGACATGAGACGCGTGTTGCGTCACGTCTCGGGGGCCGCCAAGGTAGGGACGGCGGCCCCGCGTGGCCTCTCCGGCGCCGGGTTAGGTGACATCCCGGCGCCTCCTTCGTCTTCTGTGGCGACGAGCGGGATCGGTCTGCTCCCGATCCCGCTCGGCACTCTCCTTCTGCGACATGACACATTCGCAGAAGGAGAGCATGGCTCGCCACGACCTCTTACTGCCGACCATGGCGGCGACCACGGCCGGCAGCGAAAGGTCGCTTCCCACGACCGCGATGAGAGCGCTGCGCTCCTCGTCCCAGGCTGGGCACTCCTCCAGCGTGTGCTGGGCCGTGTCCTCACGGCAGTTGCCACAATGGTGGCACACGGCGGACTCCTCAGCTCCGGCTATGCGACACAGGTACGCACCGAAGCAGCCGTGCCCGGTGAGCACCTGTGTCAGCCGGAATGTCGGCGCACCGTGGCGCCTGTCCAGCCACTGCTCGAGGACAGGTCGCACTGCCGCGACGGTCCTCACGCCAGCACTCGGGCTCTCCAGCCTGGAACGCCACTCCTCCACGGCGGTCCTGCGGAGGGAGGCCAACATGGCCTCGACCTCACGGGGGACCAACCTCTGCCCACGCCCGGACGCCTCCTCTCGTCGGAAGAAAGCCGACGAGAGGGTCTTTGCGTCCAGCACCCAGGGCAGAGTTCCCGCCAATACGCAGGCCGCCTCATGCGAGACCGTGCGGTAGCCCCTGATAATCCGCTGCGCCACCATGCGCTGCGGACGATGCAGCAGGCGGACGCAGCGATCGCCCAGGGACTCGGCCCAAACGGGACACCCGTAGAGGGCCATGGACCGCACGACTCCAGCATACAAGTTTCGGCAAGGGATGCCAGGACCATCAGTGTTGGGCAACAGGCGCCCCAGTGCGCCCGCCGCCCTCACCAGCTTCGGCGACAACTCCTCGAAATGCGCACGGAAATCCCATCGACTGTCGAGGACGAGACCGAGGTATTTCATCCTCGAGTCGACGGGAATCCGCACGCCCTCCACCGTGATGTGGGCCCCAGGCGGAGGCCCACACCGAGGACCGTGGAAACACACGGCCTCGGTCTTGTTGAGGGCCACCGTGAGGCCCAGTCGCCGAATCCTGCCCACCACCCGTCCGGTACCGAACGAGGCGAGCAGGGCGGACCTCTGGAATGTCCTGGCCGTCGCTGTCACCAACGTGTCGTCCGCGTAGCAGACGACAGCGACGCCCCGAAGGTTGGTACCACGGAGCACCCAGTCATAGCCGATGTTCCACAGGAGGGGGCCGAGAACCGACCCCTGCGGAACACCGCACGACACCGCTCTGCGATGCCACCCGTTGGCGCCCGGATACACCACGCACCTGTCAGACAAGTACGCGTGCACCAGACGCCGGAGATAGGGCGGCACCTCGTGGTACCGCAGTGCTTCTTCGATGCAGGCCCAGGGCATGGTGTTGAACGCGTTGGCGATGTCGAGAGACACCGCCACCACGACCCTACCTCGGGACACCGCATGCTCCGCTTGTGCCTTGACCCGCAGGATCGCGTGCACTGTCGACCGGCCCCGCCGGAACCCGAACTGGCAGTCCGCCAAGTCCGGGCCCGTGTCCTCCAAATGCTCGACGAGGCGCGCGTGGACTATGCGCTCAAAGAGCTTGCACACCTCGTCGAGCAAAACGATGGGCCGGTAGGCCGACGGCGAGTCTGCGGGTCGCCCCTCCTTGCGGAGCAGGACAAGCTTGCCCGTCTTCCACCGCGACGGGAAGATGCCCTGCTCAAGGCACGCGGAGAAAAGGCCGCGGAGCCTCGTACCCAGCGACTCGACAGCCAGCACCCAGACACGACCGGGCACCCCGTCGAGCCCCGGGGCCGAGTTCTTGCTCCGCAGCCGAAGCACTGCCGCCTCTAGCTCTTGCGGCGAAACCTCCGGGATATCCCTTGCCGAAACCAACGACGATGACGCCGGTGGACGTGGCGCCATCGGTGGAGGAGTGAACTCCTCGGTGGCCGGAAACAAGGCCGCGACGACGTCCTCCAAAAGTTCGGTCCGGAGACTCTGTGTCAGTGGGGGCGCCCATGGGCGGAGTTTCCTCAACGCCACACGGTACGGACGCCCCCATGGATCTCTGTCCAGAGACCTCCGGAACTCTACGTTCGCCGCGGCCTTCGCTTGCGCGATGGCCACCCGCAGCGCTCTCTTCGCCTCTCTGTGGAGGTCGAGAAGGTGCCGCCCTTGCTCGTCGTCGCCGGGCCTACGTGTCCGACGACGACGGTGCCTGGCGAGTCGGCGGCGCGCGACCATGCAAGCCGCGCGCAGCTCTGTGAGCTCGGCCGACCACCAGTACACCTGGCGCTTCGCCGGGAGGCGGGTGACCCGGGGCATGGCCGCGTCGCAGACTCGCGACATCGCCACCCCGAACCATTCCGCCTCTTGCTCGACCCGCACCGGCCCATCCGGTACGGGGAGCCACGCCTGAATAATGGCGGCTTCCTTCGCGGCCTCCACATCGAGGCGCTTCGCGGCCCAACGTTGGCCGCCCGTGAATCGGGCAGTCGGACCACCACCGGACTGACGGGTGGAGACCTGGGAGGTCGAGACGCTGTACCGAATGTAGAGATGATCGGACAGCGTCTCTTCCTCGACCAAAACCCTCCAGTCCCGAACACGGCGGGCAAGGGCCGGGGTGGCGAACGTCACGTCCACCACCGAACCGCCGTTGTGCCGCACGCACGTGTTCTCCGACCCCCGATTCAGGACGACCAACCCGATGGAGATCGCCCATTCCTCCAGGGCCTCGCCCCGCGCGTCGGTCACCGACGAACCCCAAGCCAAGGATTTGGCGTTGAAGTCGCCGGCTACAAGCACGGGGCGTGCTAGATATAGGCCTGTCCCAAGGTAAGCCAAGGAGCCTGGTTTGCTGCTTTATGCATCCAGTAGCTGCCGGCTCTCTTGTGTTACATAACGGTAATTGTTATTAAGGCCAAGATTTAATACATAGGCCGTCCTGCGGCGATGCCACATGGAGAGGAAATACCATAAATATTGTAGATACACAATTTTAAATATTGAAAGAAGACATCATTTTGATTTTGAAAACAACTATTTTCGAACAGTATTCAAAGATTTTTGAATAATCGCATGTCTGAAGCATAAAATCGAACCGCCATATTACGGTAAAAAATAACACCCGTCATTTTAAGATACCAATCAAAATGCTCGATGATGAGGATTATTTTTCTCCATATAACATATAATCTTAAATAAAAGGAAGACCAAGAAAATGATAAAATCAGTTATCAGTATGATAAAAATATCGAAGAAAAGGCTAATTATTAAAATTTTCGTTCCTTATACATACAGGAAATCTAAAATTTCATCGTCTTCCTTTTATTTCTGATGCTATTTTATTATATATTCGTCGTTTCATTCTATATAATTTATTTACCAAGTAGTCCCTTCATTCCACAGGCAACATCGCACGATTTTAGAGTTTATATATATATATATGTTAGAGCTCACACAAGTTTGATCCACGCAGGATGAATGCCATACGCAATGATGTTACTTATTTTATTGGAATTGCAACACAGTCCGACATGATTGACGTCTTATAAGTTATCGGTTGCCAATGGTAACGCTGAATGGTCTGTCAGTAGAGTCTGTGATCGGTTTAATAATATTTAATTGTTTCTATTGTAATCTTGCCCGGAACAGCGCCAAACGTGCGCACTGACTGATTAATAAGAATCATCATGTCGGACGGCAACGACGGCCATATAAATCGCAATCTGTATGATTCTGCGACAGCAGCGGTGGGATAGATTTCAAAATCATCCCTCGTGTCTACCGCATTGCCTGCTACCCAAACTGAAGAATATTTTCGGTCGGAACGTGAGGCTTAGTAGTGCGGCCACGTACATCGAGTATTCTACCAACAAGGCGGCGCTGATAGATGGGCTAGATACTGACAGCTCTACCGAAATCGAGATTTCCGGCTTCACAGACGTCTAGGCAAAGAACTACGGATGTGGAGAGTACGCCAGGAAATAAACGCTCACAATGGCGATTATTGATTAAGATGCAAAATCAGCATAAGCAAGCGTTGATTCTGGCATTTTAAACTCCATTGACATTGAAAAGAAGATTGATTGATGAAATTGACGTTGAAAATGATAATTTGCTTTTATCAACATGCAATTGGTGCAAGTAATTATTCAAAGGTATCAACTCGTTATAGCGATTGGTAAAGTATTGAGAGGATCCATGTGGTTGTTGCGGATAAATTGTCCAGGTATGACGTGAAAATTTGAATAACTTTGTCGTACGAATTGTGCCTAAAGGTTATGACACTTTTGGTAAGGTTCCTATTGTTGTAAAAACGAGAAGCATCCAAAATTTATCCGCAGTTGTAAATCAATTGTCATGCCTGCGATAAACTTGGACATAAGATTTGTCACGTATAGAAAAAGGCTAAGATACCATCAATTGCTTCAACAATGAGTTTTGGCTATCGCCAACAATCTTGCTTGCCAGTATGTTACAGATGAGATTCGTCAGTTCACAAAGCGAGTCGCTGTCCTCACGGGTCCAGCACCGCAGCATCGACATATGTTGTAGAACGTGTTGACATATTATGTGTGGTCGAGCTGCTCTCCGAAACACTAAAACCTTTTATTTGGTTTTTACTATGGCGCTGAGTATTCCTTTGTAAAAGAGTCTGCCGCAAGTTAAGAGGTAAGCGAATTGATATTGTTTGGCCAGGTGCTTTTCTTGATGTGAATTGTCACGCGCGTTGATGGTAAAGGAAAATATCGAGAGGAAACCTGCATGAATTGCTGTAATGTAATAAGCAAATCAACGTAAACTGCCTGAGCATAGTGGTCTGTTGCCTAGCTCTTTTCAATCGAACTCTCGATTGTGGAGAAGTCCTATGGTCAACAGCGATACAATGTCTACTGTGTAATTGTTAGTAGAAATTAATGATTTAAGCATCGAAATTGTATTTCACTTTTGGCTGGTAAAGAATCTTCGCAAAAATATAATATTGGGTTGCGACATTTTGAATTATAGTTTTCAATTAATAAGCATGTCCGCACATTAGTTGTATCTGACAAGGTTGGCGTCTGTAAACACAAGTCATAACACATGGCACGTTTAATACTGTTACACAGATGAAACAATTTGTCTATAATTCATCAATTCTTATGGATCCAGCTTTATAAATTGGCGTTCGGTAAATGCCTAATTTAATTGGCAAATAATTGCTACAAGACACGGCAGTGAACTAGTGAACCAGTTCCAATGATATTTAAGCCACAGTATCTATACTATTAAAGTTTCATGCAGATGTCAGTGCCAATGGCTATGGTGCTATTTTATTCTAACCTGTAAGAATTTAACTAAGGCCTATCGCATACTTTAGCAAAACCACGATGTTAGCAGAATCGTGTTGTGACATACGCAAGCCACGTTGCAGCCAGGTCTTTAGTATGAGGGCTGGATCGAATGGTGTTTTGCCATTTTCTTATAGAAGGCCGGCGTGACGTGTAGAAATATTATTATTATTATGTGAGTGAGATGGTTGAAGGCCATTTTGCTAGTGGTAGGATTTTCATTCTGCCCGGATGGCTACGACAGTGAATAGTGGATAGATACCCATTATGGTTACCTAGGTAAGCGTATCGACATCATCTCGTGTTTATCCGTGTGTAATCGGACCGGCATAGTTGTGTGGATCGGCAAGTGTGAAACATCTAGTGCCAATTGATATTCCATCTGGTCTTCACTGCGTTTGCCATCGGACGCGTTTTGGTCACTTTGGCTTTGTAAAGTGTGAAGGTAAGTGCCAGAAACTTTTAAAGGATTTCTTTAATGAATAAAAGTATGAGTAACAAATTACAATGATTGGTACATATGAGTGAACTTTCTGTTGTAGAACGCTGTCGACTATCTTAATTGCCCGGAGTGCGGCCAGCCCGGCGCTGTGGATCCCGCACGATCCTACGCAGTGCACCCGGTGTCGAGTGGCGCCGACTCCCGACGTGGCTACCCCCGTAATCTCCGCTAAGGAGTTTTTATAATTCTGTTACTAAGTGTCGTGCCGTTATAAACAATAATAACTGTAACTCTTGCAATTGTAAAGGCAGTTGGACACTTCAGACAATACTTCCGTGGCCGGACATTTACGATGATGACTGACTGTAACTCTTTTGAAGTCATCTTTTGTTTTTTTTTTTATAAGGTAGAATGGGTGGATTAATATTGATTATTGCGTTTTACACTTTATTACTGGCCATGGTAATTTAAAGTCTTAAACTGTACTATAAATTTAAGCTCGTTGATTCGCATGCGTGTTCATATTCAGCACTTAATGGCGTATATAGACAGTCCGCGCATCATTTACTTTGGGAGTCTATTCTTTAACAAAAAGAGCGTAGTGTTGGTTGTGCAAACAACATCCGGAATTGTATGCTACATGGACCTAGTGCAGACTAGGACGAAATTTTGTTGCTTTGCGGCGTTTTGAAGTTATGGAATCAAGTAAAACAGTCTCTAAACCTTTGATTTTAACATTAATAATAATAGATGATATGTGTACGGCACATGCTGATTTCGTTGCACTGAATTTATAACTCCTGACATAAAAATAGATGACAAGCAGAATTAATTATCTGGAAGATCAGGCCTCTAGCAAACTTAATAACACAAAGATATTGAAGAGGTAATTGCCGATCACAGTCAGGGAATACTAATGAATGATGCAACTAAGATATACGAGTTAAGACCAGGAATAAGATAAGAATAGGATGGACGAGCAGGCGACGAAAGATAAAAATCGTTATGACTAATAAAGCCACAATTCGTCCTTTTGTGGTGATCTGGTAATGGTTCAGAAAAACTCCTGAATAATTAATAATTTAATTGGCCCATGTAACATTACTAAAGTATGTTTGATTGAGCGTTACATTGTTGAACCATTTGAGGAACAGGCCTAATACGTGTACCAGTAACGATTATGCAAATATCCAGCTAATCTACCAGAATTGTCTGATTGTGTTGATCCTTTAGGATCCATTATCGGTTAGTTTTTAATTAATTAAAACAAACTACATTTATTAATTATTATGTGTGCCTAGTATTGATTTAAATTGAATTTCTATATTATATTGAATTGCTGTACCGAATTGAATAATAAAATAAAAAATAAATAATCATTGTTTGAATTTTAGTGATAATTCTGTAGTAATTCTGTGTTGATAAAAAAAAATCTTATATTGGTTGCTGATTGATGATTGAATGATTTATTGAAACTCAAAGCTGCTATGCTTTATTGAAAGATGGATTGAAAGTATTGTCACTTTGTCCTTGTGGTCTGTTGAAAGCCATCACGCTTTGCAGGATGGATTGAAAGCATTAACGCTTTGTCCTTTTGATCTGTTGAAAGCCATGACGCTTTGCAGGGTGGATTGAAAGCTTGAGCGCTTTGTCCTTGTGATCTGTTGAAAGCCATCACGCTTTACAGGGTGGATTGAAAGCATGAGCGCTTTGTCCTTGTGATCTGTTGAAAGCCATCACGCTTTGCAGGGTGGATTGAAAGCATGAGCGCTTTGTCCTTGTGATCTGTTGAAAGCCATCACGCTTTGCAGGGTGGATTGAAAGCATGAGCGCTTTGTCCTTGTGATCTGTTGAAAGCCATCACGCTTTGCAGGGTGGATTGAAAGCATGAACGCTTTGTCCTTGTGATCTGTTGAAAGCTATCATGCTTTGCAGATGGATGGATTGAAAGCATTAACGCTTTATCCTTGTGATTTGTTGAAAGCTACCTCGCTTTGCAGGATAGATTGAAAGCATTAACGCTTTGTCCTTGTTGTCTGTTGAAAGCTACCACGCTTTGCAGTGAGATTGAGATCTGATCTATTTTGACTGAAGGTCGATGCTGAAAGCTACGACGCATTGCTAAACGTTAGAAGTCACGTGCTGAAAGCTGTTACGCTTTGCTTTGTGTGTGAGGTTGAAAGCTGTTTGTGTAAATACTATGCTTATGTGCTATGCGCTGTTCCATCTAGCTAGGCTCTGATGTCAATAAGCAACGCGAGAGCGCGTTGAGGCGCAGAATGGCCGTGTTAGAGATCACACAAGTTTGATCCACGCAGGATGAATGCCATACGCAATGATGTTACTTATTTAATTGGAATTGCAACACAGTCCGACATGATTGACGTCTTATAAGTTATCGGTTGCCAATGGTAACGCTGAATGGTCTGTCAGTAGAGTCTGTGATCGGTTTAATAATATTTAATTGTTTCTATTGTAATCTTGCCCGGAACAGCGCCAAACGTGCGCACTGACTGATTAATAAGAATCATCATGTCGGACGGCAACGACGGCCATATAAATCGCAATCTGTATGATTCTGCGACATATATATATATATATTTTTATTACCCACACTATTGTTCCTCCGTCTTGTCGTCATGAAATAGCGCATTCCTTTTTTGTGCGAGGCAACGAGCGCACGCGCTTATTTAATAATGCCGAAACGTAGTGCACAGGAAAAATTAGAAAGATACAAACACAAGATTAGGAAATTAGAAGAAAAAGAAAAATACAATAAGAAACATCGGCGTCGAATACGGCGACCATTGGATTCGTCGGATGACGAAAATATACAAGGTAAGAAAAACATTGTTCTCTTAAGTGATACAAGTGTTTAAACGAGCAGATTCGTAACTACCAAATCGGATTGACTGCGAGTCAATTACGATAACATAATTAGCTGCGAGCTAATTATGGGTCGTGTTTTCACGACAAATTTGTAGAAAATATGTGTAATCTTAAATAAATATGCACATTAATTACAAATTATTGTCCGTGAGACAATACTAACGCAGTAAGCGTTTTATACCTACCGCCTCATTGCTCACCTAATAAAAAATCATCGTAAATATGTCTTTCAGTTACACGTGATGTGATATCTCCGGAGCCACGACATGACATGCTGAATCTTTCATTTTAAGAAAGCCAGCCAGTGGAGGCTCCTAGCTCTCAGCAATTATTAGTTCATGCAGAGGAGGCGGGCGCCCCATCTGTCGAGTCAACGCCAGAGGTCAGCTTAGACCCCGAACTACTATCTGCTTTGGGTCCGTCTACGTCTGCCGCGTCTCTGAACTTCGGGGAAGATATTCATGAAAATCTAGCAGGACTGTGGACTCCTTTACTAAAGAAAGGCCTAATTAAAGAGGATAAAGATAGGCTCTTGAAAGAACATCTTATACCCGCTAATTGTAAATTATTGCAAGCTCCTAAGTTGAACGCGGAGATATCTGCTGCCGTATCAGACATGGTTAGAGGACGCGATAAAAAATTAATCAGTTTCCAACAACAGCTAGGAAACGGTACCGCAGCTATAAACAAAGCAATGGATACTTTGCTGAAGTCAGAAAATAAAGTTCTCGCCCTAAAACAATTAGGCGACGGGTGTTGCCTATTTTCCGATTTGCATTTCTCTTTGACCAAAGATAGAACAAAGCTAATAACGCCAAGTTTTGAGAAGAACTTTCTTCAATATATTCAAGATTCAGAACGTGATGATACCCTATTCGGTAACACATTGGCCGAAAAAATCAAAGCCAGTAAGGCTATCGAGAAGCAAGGGCTGCAGATTAGGAAAACGATGACCACCCAGAAAATTAATAAGCTCCAGTAGCGCATTCTGTCCCCCAGGGAAACTGGCCGGGACCTCCTCGCTACTTGTCCAACAGGGGGGGGGGGGGGGGGAGCTCAGAGGAGACTACCAGTCACGTCACGGAGGCCACTTCCAACGCAGATTCAAACTCAAGCGAAGAGCTCAGTACTTAGCAAAGAACCGTGCGTCACGACAAAAATAACTAATACATGCTGGTCGAATTAAATTCTTCCTTCACTGTTGGTTTCACATAACCAAAAACGCTGTTGTCTTATCATGGGTAGAACACTGGTTTAAAATCCCATTCTGTAATCGTGTGACACAGTCTATCATACCTGTATCTAAATTTTCTCATGTCGAAGCCCGAGATATGCAATTAGCGATCAACAAATTATTAGAATTAGGGGCCGTTTCACGCTGTATTACGTCCGAGGATCAGTTCATATAAAAAAATTTTTTGGCTCAAAAAGCTACGGGAGGCAAGCGGTTTATTTTAAATCTAAAACCACTAAATAAATTTATAACTTATACACACTTTAAAATGGAGGATCATAGAACAGCTGCTAAGTTAATCCCTCAGCACGGGTTCTTAGCAACAATCGATCTAAAAGAGTCATATTTATTCGTTCCTATTAACGAATCCGACAAAAAATACCTACGATTTCATTTTCAGGCCCCCAATTCTAAGAATTCGTGTACATATCAGTTTACTGCCATGCCATACGGTTTATCTGCCGCACCAAGAGTGTTCACAAAAATCATGAAGGAAGTCGTAGCCTACCTTCGAAAACAGGGACACAAATCAGTAATATATCTTGACGATATATTATGCATTGGTAATGATTGAATGATTAGAATGCTTAGGATTTGTAATAAATTATGACAAAAGTTCCTTAAAACCCACTCAAATATGTACATTTTTGGGATTTGTCTATAATACACGTGAAATGTCATTATCGTTACCCATCAGTAAACGGGAAAGCATAAACCAGATATGTAGTTAAAAAATTCTCTAGATTGCCAAGATGTAAAATTCGGGAGTTTGATCAATTAATAGGTGTTTTAGTTGCAGCTTGTCCTGCAGTTCGGTATAGTTTTCTTTATACAAAATTATTGGAACGCCAGAAATTCTTGGCCTTACAACAACAAAATAATAATTACGAACATAAAATAAATATTCCCGCAACGGTATTAGAAGACCTTTGTTGGTGGCGTACCCATATTTTCATAGCTAAGTGCCCCTTTGGAAATCAAAGTTAAAAAAAAGAAATATATTCAGATGCTTCCAAAAAAGGTTGGGGTGCAGTCTGCAATGGTGCAAGAACCCATGGTAGATGGAACACTGTAGAATCAAAATACCATATAAATTATTTAGAACTCCTTGCAGTATTCTTAGGACTAAAAAGTTTTGTCAATAACGATACCAACTGTGCAATATTATTGAGGGTCGATAATACGACAGCCATTAGTTACATAAACCGCCTAGGCGGCATTCAGTTTCCTTACCTAAACGATCTCACAAGAAGCATTTGGCAATGGTGCGAAAAGCGAGATATTTGGCTTTTCGCATCTTACGTGAATACGAAAGATAACATTGCGGACGAAGAGTCTAGAAAGATTAACCCTGATACGGAATGGGAGCTATCAGACCACGCATACCAAATTCTTAAAAATCACTTTGGTTGCCCCGATATCGATCTATTTGCTTCTAGACACAATGCCAAATGTAACTTGTTTGTTTCTTGGAAACAAGAACCAGATGCGTATGCGGTAGACGCCTTTACCCTTAACTGGCAATCCAAATATTTTTACGCTTTTCCGCCGTTTTCTTTAATTTTAAAATGTCTGCGCATAATAATTGACGACGGTGCTAGAGAAATCTTCGTCTTTCCTCATTGGCCTTCGCAGCCATGGTACCCATTATTACAAAGTCTACTTGACTCCAAGATACTATATCTGAATCATGATAAATATCTTCTTAAATCTCATTTCAGGGAGCACCACCCCTTGCACGCCCATCTTACCCTGGGTGGCGTGAGGCTCTACGCACGGCATTATCACGCCGCGGGACGCCTCCCGAATCATTAGAATTAATGATGGCTTCGTTAGCTGATAACACGGTCAAGCAATATAATGTAACACTTAAACTTTGGTGGCAGTTTTGTTTCTCTCGAAATATTGACTTCTTTAATGGTTCAAAAACATCTGTCCTTTCCTTCTTAACGGAACAATTTAACAAAGGTTGTTCGTATGGCTCCCTTAATAGTCACCGCTCCGCGTTGTCCTTGATCTCAAACTTTAACCCTTTTCTTGGCAGAATAAAATATGTACGGGATTAGTTCTTTTTTGTTTAATTCTGTTTTGAATACAAGTATAAGTGATATAAAAAATGAAAAAAAAAAAATCCTGGGTATTCAATTTTGGAGGTATACAATGTATCTCACGAGATACATTGCCAAGTATCTGTACTTTCTCCCACATAAGCCAATGTATCTGAGAAGATACAATGCTCAAAATAAAACTCAACAAATTACTAAAATAAAAGTTATAATCGGAGTTATGGATATAAAATTATAAAATAAACATTAAAACCTTATAAATAATATGACTACCTTAAAAAAACTATTGAGGTCAGCTATGAAAAATTAAAAAACAATTTCTATTAGGCAGAAGACAAAGTTAGCATAATGGTTTCTTAGATTTCCGCGAATGTTACACATTGAAATAAAACTATTTTTACGAATTTTATCGCGATTTGGTTTAATTTTTACATTTTTTAACTTCCCGACGTTTCGATTGCTTTTCAGCTTTCGTGGTCACGGGTCGGACCGATACAGTCAATCAGTATCAGTCTGCCCCGTGACCACGAAAGCTGAAAAGCAATCGAAACGTTGGGAAGTTAAAAAAATTAAAAATTAATCTTAAATTAAAATAAAAATTAAATTAAAATCGCGATAGAATCCGTAAAAATAGTTTTATTTCAAGAAGACTAAGGCCCGTATTCACAAACAATACTTTACTCAGTGTTGAAGTAACCCTATGCTAAGTAAGACATTTCTCATAGTGATCGTTCCGCTCAGCCTTTTTATTCATAAACAATACTTGAGTCACCCTTTTACTATGGGAACGCACAGTGTCCAATACGGATCAGTGATTGGTCAATTACTGTTGCTAATTTCTCCCGCGAATTACGTGTGAGTGTAAAGCGCTTTTGACAACTTCAAATATATTTTACATGCCAAATATTTTATAAAATTTCCTTCCCACATTTTTGAGCCGTAAATTAGGTCAGGTCTAAATCGACAAGTGGCAATAGTATATGAAGAACAATATCTTTAGCAAATCGATAGCGTCTTCGAAATTCTTCATCATTGTAAAAAACAAAAGGATTTTGAAAATCTCGAATAATATTTCTTGTACTTATCGTCCTGCGTTCGGTAAGGACATTATTAATATAATTGTCGAACTCCTCCTCGCTGCTGTAATCCATCGCATTGAAAATTGAAAAAATCTAATGCAAAACACATAAAATGAAATGGCATATACATTCACAACTGTCACTTTTACGTCTTCAATCGACACTATGCGTTGCGTAAAATAGCTGTTGAGTTTCTTTACCTGAGGGCCTCCATAAGTGAACGCATAGTGTCACTCATCACTCAAGTATTGTTTTTGAATCCAAATTGACAATTCTGTGCGTTTGGCTACACTATGCGTCCTCATAGTATTGTTTGTGAATACGGGTGAAAGTCTCAGGCCGCATTTTGAGGACATAACAGTAGTTTGTCCTTTAATGCATAGTTTGCACCTCCACTTGGCACTGAATATTAGGAAATGTCCAACCTGATCGTACCTGACACAAGGTGTGGGTCTTGGCATAACAGGAGCTAATGAATTCTAGAAACTAATCGCTCTAATGAAGTCTCCTTTTTGTGCATCAATATACTTTGAATTGTAAGAGCTTTTGGCGTATAGGCTCTGGGCGTGTAATTACAAGCCTTGAATCGTTTAGATCGAGACGACAACGCTACAGGTGATGATAAGTTTGGTGGACATGGAGAGGCTATATTTGTTAATAAAACGGATGTCAATGGCTGTGTAACAATTGGTGATGGCTGTTGAATAATTGGCGATGGCAAAAGTGGAGAATCGGTTACTGCTGCTTGAACGGGCGTAATTTCTTCATCGGACAATAAATTAAGGTTTTCAAACGACGACGGTAACGAAGGCGGACTAGACGATGAATAGCTCTCCAACCTTGCTATACAGACGGGGTGTATTTCGCTATCTGAATCTGAAGTGTCACTAAAATCAGGTTTTCGGCTGGAATTAGGTACTTAGGCTAAAAAAAAATTCGCTCGATATCTACGGATCAACGTTCGTTCCATGGTATTCTGCAAAGAAATTAAGCATTCACCACCAATACCAAGCATACACCCAGACTTGTTATAATAATATTCTTTGCGAAAATAGAAAATAGAGGCCCGTTAGTTACATTTCTAGCATTCTCATAAATATAATTAAAGCCACCCATTGAGCAAAAGTTTAGCACAATGAGCAAGGTCATAAACGACGTATTGACAGCAATAAATCGCCACCCGTGCAAGCAGACACATGCAAAAACTATTTCATAACATACATACAAGGGGCAGGCAGAGGCGCCACCAGGACACCCATATTTCGCGTTGTATGTTCCGTCCCACGATGTGATAGCACAAATTCCTGACTCCGGACTGATAATGAATAGAAAAATCCAATATCACTTTGCCCGACCCGGGACTCGAAAACGAGACCTCAGTTTTGTAACCGTACCGTAATACAACTACGCCACCTAGGCAGTCATATCATTCCCTTAATATGGCAATGTGCACCATGAGATACATAACAGGTAATACCTAATTCTGTTGTAACTTGGCGGTGTGCACTCAGAGATACATAGCCCGCAGTACCTAATTCAGTAATAACTTGGCAGTGTGCACCTTGAGATACATACACAAACAAGATTCGTTTTTTCTTACTATACTAAACATTTGGTTTGAAAATACAATTTATACACATGTTTACTTTGTAAGGAATATAAAAACAATCACATTCTATAAAATATATCCATGTAGAATTTAAAAAATACAATATTCTTACCTTCTTGCGTTGGATCGTGTCGATTCGACGAACAATTTTCGATTTTACAATGTAACGATACTACCAACATTATCTTGCTCAATAAAAAATCGTTCAGAAACATATAAAATATAAATTGTTATGTCATGTTTCGTTTCATTCACTATTTTTTCCAAACTAGGAATTTTTAAAGTTGACTGTATCTGACGAGATACATTGTCAAGAAAAGGGTTAATATAGGTAACGATGATTGTGTAAAACGGCTACTCAAAGGAGCATACAAATTTAAACCTAATAAGCCAAAATATACTTTCACTTGGGACCGACAATTGGTGCTCAATAATATGGCCAATTGGTACCCTAACCTAGACCTAAATTTAGAAAAAAATCACGAAGAAATTGGTTATTCTTCTAGCACTTTGTACGGCCCATCGGGTCCAAACATTTTCTCTGATTAAATTAGAAAATATTTCTTTTGCTCCAGGTGGGGTTAAAATAGCCATTACCGACATTATTAAGACGTCTTCGGCTGGGCGAGAACAGCCAGTATTGTTTTTACCATTCTTTAAAGACAATATAAAAATTTGTCTTGCTTCAGCCCTCAACGACTATATTTTTATTACCAAAAATATGAGGACTACGAATGTGGGCAACCTTTTACTAACCTATAAAAAACCGCACAAAGCTGCCACATCGCAGTCTATCAGTAGATGGATTAAAAGAATGTGTTGTCAGATTGCGGCGTAGATGTAAAAATATTTAGCGCACATAGTACGCGACATGCCGCTACGTCAGCAGCCCGTGTCTCCGGGCTTAGTGTAGACGTTATACGGAAGACTGCCGGTTGGACCAGTTCATCCTCAGCGTTTGCTCGTTTTTATGATCGGCCCATAACCAACAATGATGATTTTGCAAATGCAGTATTGTGTTCTAATTCGGTAGTCGCAATCAATATTAATTATCAATATAGATGTGATTGTTAATTGTTACTGTAATGGTTTAAAAATTAAAAAGTGTACCTGAACAAAACTTGTTTCTCTGAAAATCTACTTGGTAAATAAATTATATCTGAAGAATGAAACGACGAATATATAATAGATGATCAAACGAACTTACCTGTACGTGAAGTTCGATCATTATTATATGAGTCGTTTCATTCGAAGATATAAGAACCCTCCTCACCCATAAAAAACAACTTGTTACATACTGTGTTTTTTCCCCTAAAAAGTTTTGTTCACAGAAAATCTCTAAAAAGAATTAGCTATTTCATGACGACAAGACGGAGGAACAATAGTGTGGGTAATAAAAAAAAAAAATATATATATAAACTCTAAAATCGTGCGATGTTGCCTGTGGAATGAAGGGACTACTTGGTAAATAAATTATATCTTCGAATGAAACGACTCATATAATAATGATCGAACTTCACGTACAGGTAAGTTCGTTTGATCATCTATTATATGAAGAAAAAAAAAATCTTATGATCGAGCTTTTTGATTGGTATCGTATAGAACATTATGGCTTTTTATTACTACACTAGCTTTTGCTTGCGACTCCGTACGCGTGAAATTACGAAATAGGTATATATATAAATATTGTTTTTCTTTGCATGCAAGGAGAAACTTACTTACCCATATAAATACACACGTTGCTCACTTTATTCAGAACGCGGCATGTTTCCGTGTGTTACTATGGCGGCGTCATATTCAGGCGAATATTCAGAATATTTTTTTCGTTGTATAGAAGAGTTCGAGCATAGTTATCTTCCTGACAAAGTTTGAAATAAGCTAAAAGTGTTTTACGGCGAGGAGTTTCTAAACTTCTCGGACATTTTCAGAATTGAAATAGATTCGCTGTCCGTTTTCTAAATGAATATCTAGTTGCATAACAGCAGGATGTCGTTCGTGAATAGAGAAACCCAGAATCCGCCACACTGCTTCCGAGGTACAAATATAGCGACCTAACTGATATTTGGTCACCTCGTCTCGATCAGTACTCTGAAAACCAAATGTTGCCTGGTCTTTTCCCTTATTCACGTATTTACAAATATATTTGATCGATTCTACGCTAGCGCAGTAATCGACATTCAGGTGAGTTTCAAATGCACGTGAAAGCTCTGGTGAATATGGTACTACCCACCGATTATTTACTGAAACACACCGACCGCGCATGTTGACTTCAGCTGTAAACCACCATATTGAGATCCCCGCCGGCGATACAATGGGTACCCGTTATCACCAGTAACAGTTTTATTAACGAAGTTTTTAGGAAATCTCTTTAAACAACGGCTGATCTCTTTAAATTGATTTTTCCTTTCAAGTGTGCTGAAATAATGAGCTCCATACTTATTAACTGTATGAATACTTGTATTAAATAGTAGTAAATAAATATGCTCACCATATTTTCTAACGTAACAAAACGCATCCTGAGTCCGCTCGGCCATACACCTGGGACCACCAGTAAATGTGGAAGGGAGAATCACCATCCTACCTAAGTTTATCTCTTTCACATAACACGTTCCATATCCGTCATACGTCTAACGTTTCGTTCGACTCTTCTTTCGTCTCAATATTCAAATTCTACATAAGATTTAAGAATGTTGTGCAATGGAGTAAGACGTGGTGATTAACATTGAAAGAATTACCATTCTTAACGATGGTTTGGGCATGCGGGACTGATGGATGAAGGACTTATGAATGGTACATCGTGCGTTAAATTCGAAAGGGCCTTATTTTAAATATATTTTTTTTACAAGAGAGCCAATTGAAGTTGAGACCGTTATTCTTTCTTTTATTTCGTTTTAATAAATAAGTATAATCGGCTGCGAAAAAAGCAAGGTAGGTACGGGTACTCGATGGCAGGCATGCATGAAAATGATAAAGAATGTAAAAAAATAATATTTAATGGAAAAGGTGTATTAGGATCCTTGCTTGTGGCAGTTAACAGTGTCTGGCTACCGACATGGGATGCAGGCATGTGTGTGTATGTATGAATCTGATAATTTTATCAGTTCGATGACATTGGTATACTTAATAATTTTCACAAAGCGTCCAGTATGACAACACGAAATACTCACAAATAAAACACAGGTTATGCTATTGATTTATATATTTTGCTCCAAATAATTTTACTGTAGTTTAAATGAGCCTTATTTATCTGTTAATAAATGGCAGCCACCAACTAATGAACGATTGCCATTAGTGTCTACCGCCTAGAAACAGTATATAAGAAATTGAATTGTAAAGTACAACAAATATTATCAATTATAAGTTCAGTATGTATGATGTTCAGGTGCCTTTGTATGACGCATTTCCGTTTAGACCAAATCTGTCGAGAGAAGAAACAACATATTTAGTGTATTTGCTGTGACTGGCAATGTCGATGAATCAGACTGTATTGTAGAGAATACAATAGAACTTGGAAAGTAGGAATAATGGTAAATTAAGTTTTAGACAGTTTTGGGCAGATTCATATTCAAACAAATTTTAGGCCTCCTTAAAAGATATTCAGGTACCACATAACTGTTATGGCCAGCTATTAAATAGCAACGACGGATATTGATGCTTGAACAACCAACTGAGTTTGTCGAGTTGTTCTGTGCGCGTGGAATGGTTTGATATTTTCCGAAATGTGGCCGTCCTTCGATTCAAAATTCGTCACTGTAGTACAACACGAATATGCGTTCTAACATCATATGTACACATAGGAATATCCCTCGCAATATTTTATACTTTAGTATTGGATGCTTGGTACCTACTAACGTTTGTACCTAACAAAAATCTGCGACAGTTTTCTTGTCAAATTAAAACGAATTTAGATCTATCCTGATTCTATGTTAATATCCTATCTCTACTCACCATTCATGGAACCAACATTAGGGACAGTATCTTCCACCATGTTTATTCCTCTCTAACGACCGCCAAGATTTCCACCGACCATCCTCTGAGACCCATCCATAGACGGATTCGATCCAGTTACGGGTGTTGGAGCTGGAGAACAATGTCATATTATATTTCTACACTCAGCGTCATGAAGAAAGAACTATAATTACTTAGCAAAATGTATAATACTCATTAACAAATTGTTAGACAAAAAACTTTAAAGTTAAATAAATCTTAAAATTCTTAATGAAGATTACATACATGATTCCTTAGTGGGTGACCAGTATAGGTCAACAGGAGCTAAAAATAAATTATTTTATAAGTCAAATATAATTTAGATAAAATAACTAAAAGATACGATAGTAATAGGTATAGGTAACATTACCTGTATTGTCGGATACAGCGAACTGGAACAAAATAAAAAAAAAAAACTATAATTTTAAGGTAATTAAATATACAAATACAGGGTATATCAAGACTGCGACCGAAAATGAAGCTAGGTGGTAGTATTAGCGACTTCAGACACAATGCAAGTAAAAATTTCATAAAAAAATCTTGTTTTTATAATTATTTACTTTTCGTCGTATTTGGGTGATAAATACATGTTTTCCTAAAATAATGATGTAGACCTCTTTATTTTTAAAAACTCAATGGTACGTAAGGGTTTAAAAAATTCTAAAATATTATCTGCCGCTTTTTTGGTGAAATTTTTATTTGCGTCGTGCCTGGAACTACTAAAACTACCACCTGGCTTAGTTTTCGGTCGCAGTCTTCATATACCCGGTATATTGTATTATATCTAAAGCCTCTAATGTCAAGTGGCAGTGTCGGTGAGCTGCGAGGTTCTAAATTCTATTCTCAAGTTGGAAATTCTATTTTTCGTGACTTTTAGTATTGCAAAAGAGGTGAAATTAGGCTGATCCTAAAATTGTACGTCAAACCCTGAAGTTAAACCATTCTGCAAGATGCACGATAAAAAACAGTAATGTCGATCTTCTCTTCAACTCCATATAGGTATAATGTAATGAAGACAGATAGAAAAATAATGAATATATTTACCGCTTGCACGAGCAATGCAGCGACGAGGAGGAGATACAGAGCTTGCTTCATTTTAAAGTATTGTAGACCAAACTGATGACTGGAAAGCTTGCTAGCCTGCTTTATATATGAAATTGCGTTGGCGTCGGAGTATCGGGACAATTGGAACAAACAACTTGGACAATATTGAAACAGTTGTGTCCGCGCGAGAAATATTACCTAATTGTAATGTCGCTTCAGTTATTGACAAATTGCTTAAAATCAATAATACACATCTTCACATGGCTTTGTATTCTGTTAATTCAAATAGTCGAACCCACTTTCTGTTTACTTTTTAACAATGTAAAAATTCTGGCATATTCTTTTTTATTATGGTTATTTTATATTTGCGTTACATTAAGTCAATATGGTTTGTTTTGTGCTCGTACATCTCATTGGGACGAATATCCAATTTGGAATATTGATGAAATAAATACTGTTCATTTTAATACCTACTAACGTAGTGTTTTATTAACATTCCGTTTAAAGTATTTAATATGTGTATTCAAACAAAAACTAGTGACTTCGTAATATACTAAATAGGGATTCAAATAGAACTTGACCGCCACACGTTCACATCCTTTTGGGTTTGCATAACTGTCATCATCATCATCATCAGCCCGTTTCGGTCCACTGCTGGATATAGGCGGTAGGCCTCTCCCAAGGTAAGCCAAAGAGCCTGGTTTGCTGCTTTATGCATCCAGTAGCTGCCGGCTCTCTTGTGTTACATAACGGTAATTGTTATTAAGGCCAAGATTTAATACATAGGCCGTCCTACGGCGATGCCACATGGAGAGGAAATACCATAAATATTGTAGATACACAATTTTAAATACTGAAAGAAGACATCATTTTGATTTTGAAAACAACTTTTTTCGAACAGCATTCAAAGATTTTTGAATAATCGCATGTCTGAAGCATAAAATCGAACCGCCATATTACGGTAAAAAATAACACCCGTCATTTTAAGATACCAATCAAAATGCTCGATGATGAGGATTATTTTTCTCCATATAACATATAATCTTAAATAAAAGGAAGACCAAGAAAATGATAAAATCAGTTATCAGTATGATAAAAATATCGAAGAAAAGGCTAATTATTAAAATTTTCGTTCCTTATACATACAGGAAATCTAAAATTTCATCGTCTTCCTTTTATTTCTGATGCTATTTTATTATATGAAGAAAAAAAAATTCTTATGATCGAGCCTTTTGATTGGTATCGTATAGAACATTATGGCTTTTTATTACTACACTAGCTTTTGCTCGCGACTCCGTACGCGTGAAATTACGAAATAGGTATATATATATATTGTTTTTCTTTGCATGCAAGGAGAAACTTACTTACCCATATAAATACACACGTTGCTCACTTTATTCAGAACGCGGCATGCTTCCGTGTGTTACTATGGCGGCTTCATGTTTTGCGGTCATATTCAGGCGGATATGAAATTTTTTTTCCTTGTATAGAAGAGTTCGAGCATAGTTATCTTCCTGACAAAGTTTGAAATAAGCTAAAATTGTTTTACGGCGAGGAGTTTCTAAACTTCTCGGACATTTTCAGAATTGAAATAGATTCGCTGTCCGTTTTCTAAATGAATATCTAGTTGCATAACAGCAGGATGTCGTTCGTGAATAGAGAAACCCAGAATCCGCCACACTGCTTCCGAGGTACAAATATAGCGACCTAACTGATATTTGGTCACCTCGTCTCGATCAGTACTCTGAAAACCAAATGTTGCCTGGTCTTTTCCCTTATTCACGTATTTACAAATATATTTGATCGATTCTACGCTAGCGCAGTAATCGACATTCAGGTGAGTTTCAAATGCACGTGAAAGCTCTGGTGAATATGGTACTACCCACCGATTATTTACTGAAACACACCGACCGCGCATGTTGCCTTCAGCTGTAAACCACCATATTGAGATCCCCGCCGGCGATACAATGGGTACCCGTTATCACCAGTAACAGTTTTATTAACGAAGTTTTTAGGAAATCTCTTTAAACAACGGCTGATCTCTTTAAATTGATTTTTCCTTTCAAGTGTGCTGAAATAATGAGTTCCATACTTATTAACTGTATGAATACTTGTATTAAATAGTAGTAAATAAATATGCTCCACCATATTTTCTAACGTAACAAAACGCATCCTGAGTCCGCTCGGCCATACACCTGGGACCACCAGTAAATGTGGAAGGGAGAATCACCATCCTACCTAAGTTTATCTCTTTCACATAACACGTTCCATATCCGTCATACGTCTAACGTTTCGTTCGACTCTTCTTTCGTCTCAATATTCAAATTCTACATAAGATTTAAGAATGTTGTGCAATGGAGTAAGACGTGGTGATTAACATTGAAAGAATTACCATTCTTAACGATGGTTTGGGCATGCGGGACTGATGGATGAAGGACTTATGAATGGTACATCGTGCGTTAAATTCGAAAGGGCCTTATTTTAAATATATTTTTTTTACAAGAGAGCCAATTTAAGTTGAGGCCGTTGTTCTTTCTTTTATTTCGTTTTAATAAATAAGTATAATCGGCTGCGAAAAAAGCAAGGTAGGTACGGGTACTCGATGGCAGGCATGCATGAAAATTATAAAGAATGTAAAAAAATAATATTTAATGGAAAAGGTGTATTAGGATCCTTGCTTGTGGCAGTTAACAGTGTCTGGCTACCGACATGGGATGCAGGCATGTGTGTGTATGTATGAATCTGATAATTTTATCAGTTCGATGACATTGGTATACTTAATAATTTTCACAAAGCGTCCAGTATGACAACACGAAATACTCACAAATAAAACACAGGTTATGCTATTGATTTATATATTTTGCTCCAAATAATTTTACTGTAGTTTAAATGAGCCTTATTTATCTGTTAATAAATGGCAGACACCAACTAATGAACAATTGCCATTAGTGTCTACCGCCTAGAAACAGTATATAAGAAATTGAATTGTAAAGTATAACAAATATTATCAATTATAAGTTCAGTATGTAAGATGTTCAGGTGCCTTTGTATGACGCATTTCCGTTTAGACCAAATCTGTCGAGAGAAGAAACAACATAATTAGTGTATTTGCTGTGACTGGCAATGTCGATGAATCAGACTGTATTGTAGAGAATACAATAGAACTTGGAAAGTAGGAATAATGGTAAATTAAGTTTTAGACAGTTTTGGGCAGATTCATATTCAAACAAATTTTAGGCCTCCCTAAAAGATATTCAGGTACCACATAACTGTTATGGCCAGCAATTAAATAGCAACGACGGATATTGATGCTTGAACAACCAACTGAGTTTGTCGAGTTGTTCTGTGCGCGTGGAATGGTTTGATATTTTCCGAAATGTGGCCGTCCTTCGATTCAAAATTCATCACTGTAGTACAACACGAATATGCGTTCTAACATCATATGTACACATAGGAATATCCCTCGCAATATTTTATACTTTAGTATTGGATGCTTGGTACCTACTAACGTTTGTACCTAACAAAAATCTGCGACAGTTTTCTTGTCAAATTAAAACGAATTTAGATCTATCCTGATTCTATGTTAATATCCTATCTCTACTCACCATTCATGGAACCAACATTAGGGACAGTATCTTCCACCATGTTTATTCCTCTCTAACGACCGCCAAGATTTCCACCGACCATCGTCTGATACCCATTCACAATCGGATCCGATCCAGTTGAGGGTTTTGGAGCTGGAGAACAATGTCATATTATATTCCTACACTCAGCGTCATGAAGAAAGAACTATAATTACTTAGCAAAATGAATAATACTCATTAACAAATTGTTAGACAAAAAACTTTAAAGTTAAATAAATCTTAAAATTCTTAATGAAGATTACATACGTGATTTCTTACTGCGTAACGATAATGCGTCAGCAGGAGCTAAAAATAAATTATTTTATAAGTCAAATATAATTTAGATAAAATAACTAAAAGATACGATAGTAATAGGTATAGGTAACATTACCTGTATTGTCGGAGACAGCGAACTGTAACAAAATAAAAAAAATATATAATTTTAAGGTAATTAAATATACAAATACAGGGTATATCAAGACTGCGACCGAAAATGAAGCTAGGTGGTAGTATTAGTGACTTCAGACACAATGCAAGTAAAAATTTCATAAAAAAATCTTGTTTTTATAATTATTTACTTTTCGTTGTATTTGGGTGATAAATACATGTTTTCCTAAAATAATGATGTAGACCTCTTTATTTTTAGACACTCAATGGTACGTAAGGGTTTAAAAAATTCTAAAATATTATCTGCCGCTGTTTTGGTGAAATTTTTATTTGCGTCGTGTCTGGAACTACTAAAACTACCACCTGGCTTAGTTTTCGGTCGCAGTCTTCATATACCCGGTGTATTGTATTATATCTAAAGCCTCTAATGTCAAGTGGCAGTGTCGGTGAGCTGCGAGGTTCTAAATTCTATTCTCAAGTTGGAAAATCTATTTTTCGTGACTTTTAGTATTGCAAAAGAGGTGAAATTAGGCTGATCCTAAAATTGTACGTCAAACCCTGAAGTTAAACCATTCTGCAAGATGCACGATAAAAAACAGTAATGTCGATCTTCTCTTCAACTCCATATATGTATAATGTAATGAAGACAGATAGAAAAATAATGAATATATTTACCGCTTGCACGAGCAATGCAGCGACGAGGAGGAGATACAGAGCTTGCTTCATTTTAAAGTATTGTAGACCAGACTGATGACTGGAAAGCTTGCTAGCCTGCTTTATATATGAAATTGCGTTGGCGTCGGAGTATCGGGACAATTGGAACAAACAACTTGGACAATATTGAAACAGTTGTGTCCACGCGAGAAATATTACCTAATTGTAATGTCGCTTCAGTTATTGACAAATTGCTTAAAATCAATAATACACATCTTCACATGGCTTTGTATTCTGTTAATTCAAATAGTCGAACCCACTTTCTGTTTACTTTTTAACAATGTAAAAATTCTGGCATATTCTTTTTTATAATGGTTATTTTATATTTGCGTTACATTAAGTCAATATGGTTTGTTTTGTGCTCATTGGGTCGAATATCCAATTTGGAATATTGATGAAATAAATACTGTTCATTTTAATACCTACTAACGTAGTGTTTTATTGACATTCCTTTTAAAGTATTTAATATGTGTATTCAAACAAAAACTAGTGACTTCGTAATATACTAAATAGGGATTCAAATAGAACTTGACCGCCACACGTTCACATCCTTTTGGGTTTGCATAACTGTCATCATCATCATCATCAGCCCGTTTCGGTCCACTGCTGGATATAGGCGGTAGGCCTCTCCCAAGGTAAGCCAAAGAGCCTGGTTTGCTGCTTTATGCATCCAGTAGCTGCCGGCTCTCTTGTGTTACATAACGGTAATTGTTATTAAGGCCAAGATTTAATACATAGGCCGTCCTACGGCGATGCCACATGGAGAGGAAATACCATAAATATTGTAGATACACAATTTTACATACTGAAAAAAGACATTTTGATTTTGAAAACAACTTTTTTTCGAAAAGCATTCAAAGATTTTTGAATAATCGCATGTCTGAAGCATAAAATCGAACCGCCATATTACGGGAAAAAAATAACACCCATCATTTTAAGATACTAATCAAAATGCTCGATGATGAGGATTATTTTTCTCCATATAACATATAATCTTAAATAAAAGGAAGACCAAGAAAATGATAAAATCAGTTATCAGTATGATAAAAATATCGAAGAAAAGGCTAATTATTAAAATTTTCGTTCCTTATACATACAGGAAATCTAAACTTTCATCGTCTTCCTTTTATTTCTGATGCTATTTTATTATATGAAGAAAAAAAAATTCTTATGATCGAGCCTTTTGATTGGTATCGTATAGAACATTATGGCTTTTTATTACTACACTAGCTTTTGCTCGCGACTCCGTACGCGTGAAATTACGAAATAGGTATATATATATTGTTTTTCTTTGCATGCAAGGAGAAACTTACTTACCCATATAAATACACACGTTGCTCACTTTATTCAGAACGCGGCATGCTTCCGTGTGTTACTATGGCGGCTTCATGTTTTGCGGTCATATTCAGGCGGATATGAAATTTTTTTTCCTTGTATAGAAGAGTTCGAGCATAGTTATCTTCCTGACAAAGTTTGAAATAAGCTAAAATTGTTTTACGGCGAGGAGTTTCTAAACTTCTCGGACATTTTCAGAATTGAAATAGATTCGCTGTCCGTTTTCTAAATGAATATCTAGTTGCATAACAGCAGGATGTCGTTCGTGAATAGAGAAACCCAGAATCCGCCACACTGCTTCCGAGGTACAAATATAGCGACCTAACTGATATTTGGTCACCTCGTCTCGATCAGTACTCTGAAAACCAAATGTTGCCTGGTCTTTTCCCTTATTCACGTATTTACAAATATATTTGATCGATTCTACGCTAGCGCAGTAATCGACATTCAGGTGAGTTTCAAATGCACGTGAAAGCTCTGGTGAATATGGTACTACCCACCGATTATTTACTGAAACACACCGACCGCGCATGTTGACTTCAGCTGTAAACCACCATATTGAGATCCCCGCCGGCGATACAATGGGTACCCGTTATCACCAGTAACAGTTTTATTAACGAAGTTTTTAGGAAATCTCTTTAAACAACGGCTGTTTTTGATGCAAGGTGAACTGGTATTTAATGAATCACATGGACCTTGTATCATGTAAGTTTTGAAAATCCGGTGCAGAATGGGGTCCGTGTCGGGATTTGGTAGTTCCGCGCTAATTACTTGGTCAATGTCGTTCGGTATAATCTTCTCTTTGAGCCACAAAAAGTTGTGCGAATGAGGCAAACCGCGCTTTTGCCATTCTATTGAATACATATAGCACCGGACTGCTGCAACTACCTAATATTAATAATTTGACCTACATTTCTTTTCATATTAAAAGACAATTCAATTATGCATAATGGATAATCAAATCAAAGAAATATTTCACTGTAGTACTATAAATAATTTTGCAAAACTCCTACCTAACAATTGTCATATATGTATCTCTTGTATTCATATCAACATTAGATCAATGATAAAAAATCACACTAAACTATTACAACTTGTACATAGTAGTATAATTCCTCTAGATATCATAGTCATTACGGAAGCTGGTATCTCTGACAAAATAGTAAATTTGTATAACATACCAGGCTATAAAATGCATTCACAGCTGAGATCTAACCGACGAGGTGGTGGCATAATCATTTATATTAGAAACCACCTTAAATTTACAACTATTGCACATCAAACCAAAACATTCGAAAGTTTGTACGGTACTTTAAAGGTGAGTTCAAATCACACTGTAGTTGTATTTGCATTATATAGACCGCCTAAAACAAATAGACACATTTTTGTAATGGAGTTGAGTAAATGCATTTCTGAGATCGATAATAAACATAACCTCTTGCTGATCGGTGACACAAATATTGACCTCAAAAACATATCATCATACACAAACTCGTATCTTTCAACACTTAGTGAACACGGATTAATGTGTGGCATAACCGATTACACAAGAATCGAATCCAAATTAAATGTCATCACTAAATCCTGCATTGACCACATATTCGCACGATTCCCAACATTACATCCGTGCACTGCAGTGCTAGACGTTGTACTGGCCGATCACCGCGCCACAATTTTTGTAAGCTACGATAACGCAGCACCTAACCACATACAGCGTGCTACTAAACACTTACTTAACCACGATACTATGCATAAAATATTGAGAGATGTCGAATGGAAAAAAGCTAAAGACATGGATTCCCCCAATGAGATTTATGACTTCATTAATAAATCTTTTCAAAAAGCAAGAGAAACTGCAACTTTTTACAAAAAAAAGTAATAACGATCAATGTCGTTACAAAGTACCTTGGATGGACAGTAACATTTTACGTTTGTGTCGAAAACGCGACTCCCTCTTTGCTTTGTGGAAACGCGATCCTAGTAACTACGAATTAAGACTAAACTATAATAAAACCCGTAATAAAGTCCATAGAGTTCTAGAAAATAAAAGAAACAAATACTACATAAACCAGATCAATAGTAATTTTAAAGATACTAAAAAAGTATACAAAATTGTTAACCACATGCTGGGACGCGTGAGCTTATCAATTGATGCTGCTATTATAAAAGCCTTCGAGGGGCAAGGTTTCACTTCAAAAAAAATAGCAGAAAACTTTGCCAATGCATTTGATAAAATCGTTAAAGATACAACATACAAGTGTAGTGAAAATTTAGTTGACCCTGGCTCTTATCGTAGGCCATCTGACGCCAGTATGTACTTCCAAAAAGCCTCATCTGAGAAAATACACAGGATTATCCAAAAGTTAAATGGAAAAAAGTCACCCGGTATTGATAACATTGCAATATCTGATTTAAAACGAATCAGTCCTGACATATGTTCGGCTATCGCCCACTTAATTAATAGGAGCATAAAATCTGGTGAGTATCCCGATAAACTCAAAGTAGGTTGTGTAAGGCCAATTCACAAGAAGGGTAGGCGCGACGACTTGCATAACTATCGTCCTATTACACTACTTTCGTCTATCGACAAAATAGTCGAACGGTTTATTAGCGAACAAATATATGAATTTTACAGTAGTCATAATATTATCTACAAATATCAATACGGTTTCCAAGCTGGGAAAGGAACTAACGAGCTCTTACTTGATTTTACTGATCAAGTCAATGAGTACTTAAATCATAAAAAACAAGTACTGCACTCTTTATTGACTTCTCTCGAGCATTCGACACTCTAAGGCACAAGTTGTTGATAAATAAACTCGATGATTGTGGCATACGTGGCCCCCTGCTGGAGTGGTGTAAAAGCTACCTAAATAATCGATCTTTTACTGTTAAGATCGACAATAATTATAGTAGTTCTTTAATTTCAACAGAGGGCACAGCCCAAGGGTCCGTATTAGGTCCGTTACACTTTTTGTCATATGTAAACGACATGAGGAATGTCATTGCACATTGTACCTGCTACCAATTTGCTGATGACACTTGTCTCATATCTGCTGACATAGACCCGCAAAAAGCCTGTGCTCGCTTGCAATCCGACTTTAATTCTCTATTAAAATGGTGCCATGATGCGGGACTTGTTATAAATATTAACAAAACTAAACTCGTTAAAATTAAATCCCCATACAACACCAATATACAATCACTGAATATTGTAGCTCATGAACACACTTGCTTGCATAACCACAACCCCAATAACACATGCGATTGCCCTAACATAGAAGTTGTAGATACACACACTTACCTCGGTTTACATATTGATAGTAAATTCAACTGGCAAAATCATATAGACCACGTGTGTACCAAATTGAGACAATTTCTGGCAAATATTATAGTATTAAAAAAGCGCTTGCCATACAAACTCAAATTAATGTTGTGTAATTCATTGGCGGAATCCTTTGTTAATTACGGGCTTAGCTCTTATGGCCGTGCCTACAAAACTTATATAAACCAAATTTATAATTTGCAAATAAAAATTTTGAAAAATATAGTTTCCCACAAGATAAGAGACCAGTTTAAAGATGACTATAGAAAACTGTTTAATTATTGTAGAATCTTACCAATTCATGTTAACGTCGAATATACATTACTCATTAAATATTTTTTTCAATAATGAACTTAAAACAGAAATTAAACATCCCATATATACACGTGCCATCGCAAGAAACAAGTTAGTGATGCCACCTGCGAATAATGCATACGGCGAGCGAACCGCCTCCTACCTTGTGCCGCGTTTAATTAACAGGATACCCCCAGACCTACGTAATAGTTTAACACCAAAGAACATCAAACATAAACTTAAGACATACTTCCTAAATAATTTAAATTTGAATGCATTAACCTCAAACTCCTAATAATCACTGAAATGTCTAATTATAACCCCATTGTCAACTCTGATAACATAAATACAAACCATAGTGGTTTCTTGATGTTATCTTCTAACAAACATATTTATTACTTTGTTAAGCATGTTAAATAAATTAAAAAAAAAAAAAAAAAAAGAAAAATATGGACATAATGTCGAACCAGTTAACTTGGTTTTTATTAGGTGAACAGTCAACCGCTTTCATAGGCGCTGGGACCTTGGGTAAGGCTTATGATAAGCAAGGGCCTCCTGTGGCTGAACTATAAAATAAACACACTGATCTAAAGTAGGTACTATAAAGTAGAACAAGTTTGCTCCGACATTTGATAAAAATATGAAAGTTATGTTACAGTAAAATTAAACTCAAAAATATATATGTACTGCACTCCTCTTAGGGACTAACTAACACTACTCACTAACTTGTCTTTAACCCGCATCGAAATTAATCAGAGAATAAAAAACAATTAGGAGGAGATGGAAACAAATAATTGTCCACTTATTTGTTTGTTCTTATTAGGTTGTTGGACCTATTGAAACTATAAATTGACGAGAGGCAAGCCTGTTATGATATTATAAACGCTTTGCTAAGGGCTAAAAAATTTTTCAACGATGTTTCCATCTCATGCATATACAGAATATTTAACATAATTTTTAAATTCATCATTTCAAAGCAACTTTTCGCAAAGGCCACTCACATGAATATTGCAGTAGATCGATCGTCGCTACCTCCACGGAGGTTCAAGTAATATTATTTTCTAGTATCAATACAAGGTTATAGGTCCCTAGAAAATTTCTGCACTGGAGTAACCAAGTAAATTACATTGAATAAATATAGAATATTCTCTTGTGAAATCCGTTTACTGTATTTGTTTGATTTTCTTTTTGTAGGGATTTAGTGATGAGACAAAGGGGAGTGCAACAAAATGAAAGAAAAAATTGTAGGTTTAAGCCCAGGGCAAACATTTCTGCCATTTTAGAGGTACATTTTATATACGATGACAGCCTCCGACACACAATTGGTTCGACACGAGACAAATATTTGTGTTTTTTCCATATCAGCCCATATACGTCCCACTGCAGGGCACGGGCCTACTCTACAATCGAGAGAATCGATTGAGAGTGGTTAGGCCATATAGTCCACCACGCTGGCCTAGTGCGGGTTGGCGGACTTACATACCGTAGAAATTCTTTAAAATCGCTACGGTATGCAGGTTTTCCTTCACCGTTAAAGTGCGTGGTGATTGACTATCAATACACACATAACTCCGAAAAGTCAGAGGTGTGCCCTGGGATTTGAACCCGCGACCACCGTGAACATGTAGGCAGCCGCGTCTAGTCCGTTACCAACAGGCCACCACGCACAATATTTGTGTGATCCACAGGTATTTGTTTCGGGTCTGGGTGTTTGTGAGATCGGAAAGTCTCTCGTAGTTTCTGATACCGACGACACAACACGCGATCTTAGTGTGGGGTCAGGACTATATATGTGACTGTTGGATGTATTTATTTATTTATTTAAATAACTATTTGTTTACAAGCTCTTCTTATTGGTATTATTTCGGAGTTATCTGGTCTCACTTGTTAATCCGGGCTTATAAGAAGTGTAATAAAAGGTAAGTGGTCGGGAAAATCTCTATGGCGTGGCTCTTTCTGTTATTAAATATTCAATTCTATAATAAAAAGGCTTTTAGAATCAAGACGTTTGTTGAACAACTAGTTAAGTGGCTAACTTAACTTGAGCTCCATTTAGAAGCTAACAAGGCGTCCCAAGTTGCTATGAAACTTATCGAACTTAAGTATTAGTTTACCAACTCTCCGTGGTTTTAATAGTTGATAAAAATATAATAGTTAATATTAACACGTGTATATTGTTAATATTTGTTTCATAGACCCGCAATTCGTACAGTTTTCTTCGTGATTTCCGCTCCAGATACCTCAATTTTGACGCAAACATATACATACAAGCAATCATGAAGATATACCATTAGATAAATTGATAAACACGGCAACACAATTTAACAGTGTTAAAATTACAGCGTCATTTTGTTAATTTCAAGACACTGTAATTATTACAAAGCTATTCATTTTGTTCCCATTTTCAAAGACTTGTCTGTCAAGTGGAATGTCTAAGTTCATTTGGGTCTGTTGTCATTGATAACGGCGTACGAAATAATAATTATTTCGCAGGTAAATATTCGTATCTCTGCGGAATTCTAATTGAAAACAATGTTTTAGATATCAAATAAATACTAACAAAAACTGCTGGTAATATTAATATATTCTGACAGCCTCCGTGACGCAGTTGGTTAGACGCCGCCTGTGAAAGGTGAGGCCGCGGGTTCGATCCCCGCACCGAAACAAATATTTGTGTGATCCACAGGTAATTGTTTTGGATCTGCGGTCGTATCGTTTTATCATCAGGTAAAAGGCCTGTTCGTCTCGCCAACCACTGCAATAAAAAAATCCTGAGCGATGCTAGCAGGAGCGTTTCTAAACATAAATGTGGGTACAATTTTGTTTCAATACCAAGTTCTTATACCACGAAAACTATTTTTAATATTAGACCATAGGTAATAAAGATTTGATCAGCAATTTCTGGACAAAATATAACGTTACCAATATTGGTATCTTAGTCCTTTGTCAGCGGCTACAATGGTTAATGGCGGTCCCTAAAAGCTTCGGCTGTTAATAGAAATGACTGGCAAACTGTGATAATGTCGTTCAAAGTGTATTAGCGTTGTGAAAGTATTCGTATTTTTAATAAACCAGATAATTTGGGCAGATAAAAAAACTGCCTCGGTGGCGTGGTTGTACTGCGGTACGACTACAAAGCTGAGGTCTCGGGTTCGAATCCCGGGTCGGGCAAAGTGATATTGGATTTTTCTGTTCATTAACAGCCCGGAGTCAGGAATTTGTGCCCGATATGGCGATAGGCTCGCCCCCTATCACATCATGGGACGGAACATGCAAGGCAAAATGTGGGTGTCCTAGTGACGCCTCTGCTACCCCTTCGGGGATAAAGGCGTGAGTTTATGTGTATGTATGTGTGTATAAAAAATGTGTATATTAAGTCTTAATTTGGATGTAGATTGCAATTACACAAATGTCGGTCCCTGTGACGCAGTTGGTTAAGAAGTTGATTTAAAAAAAGTTAGGCTGCGGTTTTGATTCCCGCAATGAGACCAATGTTTGTGTTTTCCACAAACGATTCTGAAATAATGTCATTATGTAGAACAATGTATTATAATTTAGTCAAATGATGAGGGTTTTTATCTGGCGTCACTAGGTAGGTACTTAATTTAAACGACATTATAGTCAACTACGTACCTTCAGTCTAGCTAGTGAATAATTAATAAAAACACACACAATTATTAAAACGATTTTCTATTCACAATAAAAGGAAATGAAGCATTATGTATGTTTTATATACATAAACGTCACGCCTGTATCCCATAGGGGTGGGTAGAGACTATGGATCTCCACTGCTCGATCTTGACGTACTACTTTCGCTTCGTCTACTTTCATTAATCTCTTCATGCTTTTTCGTTGGTTCGGGGAACTTTTAACCTACTGTTAATTGCCTTTTATCCCTTCTCTCTACATGCCCAATCCATCTTAAAATTCCTTTCTTTATTCTCGACACTATATCCTTTTTCAGTCCAAAACGTTGCAATTAAATAACTTCAAAATTGTTCAGTTCGTATTTGAATATGGTCGTTGTAATTATTCTTGAAAATTTAATTATTTCCGTGATACTGCGACCAACTTTTTAACGAGCATTTCAATAGTTATAAAAACAGCCACGAGTCTCGAATGGCGCTAGTGTGTGTATGAAAAACCATTGTTGGTTTTGTTAGGTTGAAGTTCAGTGTGCTAATTCTATAACATTTTGGTATAGGTATAATTTAGGTAACTTCTAGTTATTTGTATACTCCCGTATTGCAACCGTAGTAGCGGAGAATCGATAGTCTTCATTTCCGCATGTGTGTAGCATTCAGAAATCAGCCACCTCCGAGCAGCCGGACATGGTTATGTCGGCTGGAAAGAGATAATTATTTTAATCATTTTGTACCGTAATTGAATTTGTACCATATTTTAAAATCTTGCAGTAGGAGTAGAAGAAAAGGGATGGAAAACAAAACTAGTGACGTCACTGGTCTTAATATGCATTACAGTGTGCGCGTGTGTAAGAGACGGTAAGACTTCCCCACTACGCAGTCCCACTACTCTCCCACTCTTTTTTAAAGTAAATATTTCCATGTAAATATTTTTCTAAATATCTGTCTCATTTAACAAGCTACTTCATTACTGATTTCACAGAAATGTTTTATTTTAATGGTATTTGTTTTTTGGTACAAAATAATTTAAAAATGATCATAATCAAGTACCCTAGTTTTAATGTGCCAACTACTGACGTCATAACTATGTAGTTCGATGTCACCATCCGCTATACCTTTTGAACTTAATTTTTTAAAGACCATCTTAAAATATACGGTGAAAATACATCAGCCACCAGTACCGATAATAGTTTTATGCACAAGTTAACTCAGGTACACGCGTGCTTGACAAGCAATTACTAAGCAACGTTGATTCCATTAAAGTTGGAGCGTTTGATCCGTCCAGCCGGGACGGAGTTGCACTCATCAAACAGTTTTAAACGCAGAGACGGTTGTAGGTACGAAAGGAATGTATTTTGGGGGTCTAAACGAATTTCTCACGACGAGAATCGTATGCGGATTATCGCATGACATAACCGCCACAGATTATCGTATTCTGACAAATGTTTACACGTTGCAACTTTTTTATATCCGTAGGATAATCGTTACTTCGAGGCGAGAAACTTTCCCCGTGTAAATAGAGCTTTATTGATAGGTAATGTTTCGACAATGGTCTTTTTTATTTAGAAAAGTAGGTACAACTTCTATTCTTTACATAGCGTATGATAGCGTAGCTATAAAATAATGAAAGCAAATAAACAGTAAACAAGATGTCAAAATATAAAGATATACTCATACATATAGAAATTAACTACAATTTGAGGATCTTTTTAGTATGTAAAATTCTTGTAATATTTGTTTTCGTATTTATAAGTTGGAATGTAACTGATTAACAAACAGACTATAAATCTTTATAACATATTAAGAATTTTTTTGTAAAGGGCTCTGCTTTCTGTCTGATTCGGAGCATATGTGTATCTTTAAGAGCATCATGGACGATGCCCTTAAATGTCCCTTAATTTCCGCCTTGTCCCGAACTTTAACTTAGTGAGCCAGCCGCATAATATTCGAAGCCAGGTGTGGCAAGTTCTGAAATTAGTTTTGGGAACACTTAATTCTATTGTAAGCCTAGTATTGGTAATAAAGAAGGTAAATATAGAAGGTACGGCAACAGGAATTTAAAATATCATTGTCTTCAATAGGATGTTCACTTCCTGATACGGAGACTTGTTACAAGGTCAGTAAAAGATTATTGTAAGGTCAAGGAATCTTTATCTATCGTCATAAGTTTCAAAAACTGCAGTGAGAAAATAGGTCTGTACTAAACATTTTTGTACCTGTAGGAAATTAAAACATGTGTTAATTATTTTGAACCAGACTAGTGGCTACAATTAAAATTACTTCTACAATTACTCGTAGCTTGCTTAGGGCTTATTTATAATTATTTTAACAATAATTATAGTTTAACATTTCGGCTCTACTATAGGATTGACCGACTTCTTATAAATAGTTTGCGTCCATAGAGATCCCGTGATCTTTATCAGATCTTCTATACAAATTTTGGTTTAGGACTAATATCTATGAATTAAATTACGTCTAAAAATACCAAGATAAAGGCATGTTTACCCAAATCTTCACAACTTCTTAAAGGATATTTCGAGGTTACCGATAGGCTTTTCCGCGCGATTACCTTTCATAAATTTCTTAGGAATACTTAAAGATGAGCACGATACCTGGGATTAAGTGAACAAGAATACACCTTGATGATTTCATTATGTAAAACCTAGCTTATATTCCCTAACGGCTGTTTAGTGTTTTGCAGCTGCCTTCTTCGGCTGTAAAAGTATTTTCCGACTCGCGAAAGATGACTGTATTAATTTTAATTTTGTGTAAAATAGTTAAATATTATACCTAATTATTTTTCACAAGTCGATAATAAAATCAATGTTGACGGACTTTATCATTAAATATTAAGGTGTATGTCCTATAACTATATTAACCTCGCCAAGCGACTATAAAAAAATATTAAACTAAAAAACTAGTAGGATTTTTATAGCATACTAGTACACACTTTCTTAAAATATTCTATCGCAGGTATGTTCATTGGGGATAATGTAGGAATCTAATGGTGAAAGAATTTTTCAAATCGGCCCAGTAGTTTCAGAGCCTATTCAATGCATACTAACAATCAAATCCTCTTTGTTTAGTTTAGATTTACGAATTAATCTGCACAGATAAACTGCAAGCCCAAATGCTCGCTTTACCAAACGCCCCACAAGCACGTTCCGAAAAACAATCAAAAAACAGTGTTCTAAAATTCGCGATGAGGTGTCAAATACATTTATTTCACTTTCATAGAACGTTGCCGCAGTTTTAATTTAGAATACGTCTGCACCAGTGTTCCGTTGAAAAAGGTTATTCCGTGTCGCAGACTCTTTTCATTAGGGCCATTTGTATACACTTTTTACAATACTGCTTGGTTATTTTGAAACTAATTTGGGAATGTAGAATGCAGAATTTTTGTTTGCATCAGCTATTTTTGTAATAAAACGTAAAATTTAGGCTTTAGTTTTTCTTTTGGTGTATATAGTTATTACTACTGGACATAATGTGACTTAACATCTTATGTCTCAAGTTGGCGAGCGTAGTGGAATGCTAAGCATTGCTTTGTAATTCATGGTGCTGTTTGGTTTTGCTATTGTGCATTAGCGGTCGTATCGCTTACCATCAGGCGCCATTAATGGCAATAAAAATATATACCGGGTATATCAAGACTGCGACCGAAAACGAAGCCGGGTGGTAGTTTTAGTGGTTACTGGCACAATGAAATTATAATTTTCGCAAAAAACGCGACATTTTTTTTTTAGCAATTTTTTAAAAATTATCATGTTTGGGTAGTAAATACCTAGTTTTTGCGAAAATAGTAATTTAAACCCTTACGTACCATTGCGTCTTTAAAAATAAAAGGTGTACATCATTATTTTAGGAAAAGTATGTACTTGTATTTATCACCCAAATACGACGAGAAGAGAAAAATGCAAAACTATTTTTTTTCGTAACTTTTAGTTGCATTGTGTCTGAAATCACTAATACTACCTGACTTCGTTTTCGGTCGCAGTCTTGATATACCCTGTAAAATAAATTTGTAACTGATCGATGTCTGTACATGGAAGATAAATGAGAAAAACTAATGGTTTTTTGTCTACATTAACGTAATAGAATCAAATTCCCGCCAAACAGCAGTGTAAATGCGCTGTTGTGTTCCGGTTTGAAGGACATTGTAGCCAGAGTAACTACTGGACATAATGAGACTTAACATCTTATGTCTCAGGATGGCGAGCGCAGTGGAATTCCAAGCATTGCCTTGTAATTCATGGTGTTGTTTGGTTTTGCTACTGTCCATGAGCGGTCGTATCGCTTACCATCAGGCGAATGGCATGCTCGTCTCGCCATTCATTGCAATAAAAAAAAAAAAAAAAAAAAATATAATTATTTTTAGAAATTTTGTCTGTTTGTGCGGTTGTGCGCGATGAACAGAAACGGCTTAATGGATGATTTCGATGAAATTTGGTATGGAGGTAGCTGACACCCTGGATTAATACGTCTTAGACAACATTTTGTCCCCAAAAATGTAATGTTCCCGTGGGATGAGATGATAAACACGAAAGCTGTAATCGGAACGTCGGGAAGTTAAAAAATGTAAATGTTTTCTTTATAATGTTATCCTTCACCGTTATGCGTGGTGATTGACTATCAATATACACATAACTCCGAAAAGTCACAAGTGTGCCCTGGGATTTGAACCCGCGACCACCGTTAAACATGTTGGCAGTTGCGTCTGAACCGTTACCGGCACCACGCATGTAGATAATTATGAATAGTTTTATTTCTGCTCCGGTAGCGTAGTTGTACTACGGTACGGTACAACGCTGATGTCTCGGGTTCGAATACCGGGCCGGCCAAAGTGATAGGAAAAAGGCGTGAGTTTATTATTATTATGTATATGGTTTTAATTCAATGTAGCATTCGCGTAAAACTACGAAACCATTATATATTATTATGAACAATGGTTCTCTTTCAGGGAAGATATTAATATTCCATAAGCTCCCAGTCATAAAACGCAACTTCATATATATGCGTAAAACATATTACACATTCAATATAACTTTAATAACTTAATCAATGAAAATATACCCCAGTAAATGAATAATGGATAGACTGTTGTTTAATTAAAACTTCACGTGAGCGTCATGTCCCAACAATTTCAAAACAGACTCGATTATTATACCACAAATTGCCGTCTCCCCGATACGGTAAGTAAAATGCTGCTCAGATATCTGATAGAGTAATATTTTAATGTAGAACCGACTTTGCCCCCAAATATTGATGTAAAACAGGGGTTAAGATTGTTACCAAAGAATGGATGAAAAATAGATAATGGTGGTAGGTCTCACATATGTGAGGGGCCGCCTGGGTTGGTACTACCGGAATGTCTATTTCTCCCGCCAAACAGCAGTGCAAATGCACTGTTGTATTCCGGGTTGAAGAACATTGTAGCCAGAGTAACTACTGGACATAATGAAGTTTAATATCTTATGTCTCAGGATTGCTGCATTTGCATTGCTTTGCAATTAATGGTGTTGTTTGGTTTTGCTACTGTCCATGAGCCGTCGTAGCGACTACCATCAGGCTAATGGCATGCTCGTCTCGCCAATCATCGCAATAAAGAAAAAACAATAAAGTATCTCAACGAAAATTGCAAATGCGAATCTGGAGCGCAGAAACCTTTCAAAAACTTTGGAACCGATCGATGTCTGCACATGGAAGATGAAATGAAAAAATCTAATGTGGGGATTGGGCGGTCTGTATTAACGTAATAGAACTCAAAACAATGAGTTTTAGAATTTCTGACTGTTTTTCTAAGCGGTTGTGCGCGATGAACTCAGAAACGGCTTAACGGATTTCAATGAAATTTGTTATGGAGGTAGCTGGCGGCCTAGACTAATAGAAAGAAAGAAATTATTGTATATACTGTAGAAAATTATTGTAGAAATAATACTTTTTTTTCCAAAAAATTTGGTGTTCCCGTGGGATTAGAAAGGTATTCCTATAAATTTGTTCCTTTTTTTCTCAAAGGGATGGGATGGGACTGAATTACATGCCTTGTGTGAGTATGAGTCGGGACGGGCGGTATATAACGGGACGAGATAGGAAATTTCAAATAAAATTCATCACGCAAAGTTTGCGGGCAGAAGCTAGTAAAACACTAAAGATACTCGCAACGTCCCATCTACAAAACAAATTGATAAATATTAATCTATGTTCATCGATTGGTCGGTCTCGGATGCAAATTAATTACACCATACTCGTGATAGTTAACTGTACATCGGCTATCATATTAATGTGCATTCCAGACAACTCATTACATGCTTCTACACAAATATTGCGTTTTGATCATGCAACTTATTAAAATTAATAGTCCTTTTGATGGCTTGTTATGAATTAAATACTTAATCAAACGATACGATGTACGTATAAATTATATACATACAGATTTTGTTTATGATTTGAGTTTGGTTATCAATTGGGTAGGCTGAACATAAAGCGTTCCTTTGTCAACATTACTTTTAAATCGTTTTGTTCTCTCTGCAAGTTGTTATCCCGATCGTGTCAAAGATTGGATTTTTAAATAAGTGTTTAATTTTGCATAATCGTCTGATCTTTCAGCTTCGATTACGTCCTTTATATTTCATCTTCATAAAGCCTGCATTTGATTAAAGGAAAACTGCTAACACTTAAAAACTATTTACCAGCGAGGTGAGGACTTAACTCTCTCTCTCTCTCTCTCTCTCTCTCTCTCTTCAGCCACAGGAAGTCCATTGCTGAACATAGGCCTAAAATAAACTGATTAGCTTTAATTTGTTTCGACGCTATTCATTTCGGTTGTATTGATCTATCAATCTTCACTAATCAGTACTGAATTTTTATTAAACATTTGGCTTTTGTCTTAGTCCACCACTGACCATAAAGAAAAAAGTTACATAAACACGTAATTTTTGCTCGCCTTCACTCAATTTCATACTAAAAATACCAAACTGCCTCTGCATTGACCCAAAAACTAATTACCTATTTAAAATCGCGTTGCAGCTCGCAATGTTGACGTTTTGAAAGCAATTTGCGACGTAGCTATTGAGTGAACATTTCATAGGAACGTACACAAAGGGGTACGATTTCAGCAATGAATGCTTCAAAATACAGTGAAAGCGATGCGTTGCCAGGTTTATTCAGTTGCAGCTGCAGTCAGAAGGGCGGAATGGCCGGCAAACTATGTAAATTAATAATTTGCTTTGTTTCTATGTTTGTTAATGTTTAATTAATATATAATTTTGTACAGGGAAAGGAAAATCTTTATTAACCTAAAATACGATCACAAGAAGCCTAATTAAATATCAAAGTTGGAAAATTAGCTGTTATTAAAAAAAAAAATTAATTCATATTAAATGAGAAAATAAATCTATGTTTTAAGAAAAGCTTCACTCAAAGGTAATAAAGGCTGCGTGACAAGTAAAACTATTAAAGACTTAAACCTTATTTTTATTTCAACCAAATAAAACAAATTTAAACTCAAAGACACAAAAAATCCAAAACGCGAAAAATCTAAGTCTAGAAACTAAGAGTAAAGAACAATTCAATTTACTTATTCAAATTGACAACTGAGAGCCATAAAATATTCTTCATGCAGTCTTAAACACTTAGAACACTAGAATATTCTAACAGTTTTGACTTTTCTAACATTAAGTAATGTAACACATACTGTCAAACTTTTTGATAGACAGGTGTGGAGTTAAAGTAAATGATGGGGGTCAGTTTGTAAAGCAAATGGACTGGATAAACTACAAAAATAATATTAATTTACTAGAGATTGTTATTTTTATACAGACAATTTTAAACACAGCCGACTATGTTGTGTAAACAGGATTATTGGACCTATACTGAAGGTAATTTATAAGGTCACGGTAAAACAAATTTCTATTTTTTTTTATGCATGTTATTACAACAATACCTACCTAATGTTTTATATAGTTTTTCTACCTCAAAATGCTGGAACTAAATTCTGGTGGAATGCAGTTTTTAGGCCTTTCGTCCATCACTTTGTATCGTTTCGTCCCTTTGTTTTGTCATCCAGCCTAACACGGGTTGGTAGATTTTTTCAACAATTCGCACAGATTTTTAGTTTATGACATTGAGACCTGAAACTGTGAAAATAGGTTCATAGTTTCTACAAATTAAAATATTTATATAAAACTCTTGATCGAAACTTTACCCCAATAGTTTCCTAAAAACATCATCTAGGTAATAGTAATGAATAATTAATAGTCAAAAAAACAATATGACCCCCATTAAAGTTTCCTGATTGCCTCCCTAGTATGCAAATCTTCGCTACGCTTTCTCAAAGTGGACACAAGTTCTAAGTCTCAGGAGACTGAAATCTATCCGTGACCCAGCAAGAATGGGGATACGAATAAAACCTTTTCTTAAACGCTAATGGACTGTCGCCTGATTTTTATATTCACAGTGTATTTGGGCCGTGTAACACGAGTTCAATAGAGTAGAGTGTAGGTTCAATTCATTTTATTTGAAAGATTAAATAAAACCTCATTCGAGTTACCAGGTGTAGGAGATTGTGCGACATCTCGTTCAATGTCTCGTCGTGGGACGGAAACAATCTTGGCGAATTGTGAATATTGTTGCGTCTGCCTATCCCTTTGAGGGTTCTAGTGAACTTATGAAGCTGTGAGCTATGATTTTTAAGAGTATTTCGAAGTACCGTATGATTTGGATATTTCTTTTTACAGCGAACAGGATTTTGTGGTATTTCATTTACAATCAAAATGTTATTTATATCCCTTACAGCTAAATAACGTAACTTCAACGCGTCATCCAAGATTAATATGCCAAAAATAACTTTTTAAATATTCAGGTACAAAGCCGTACCGAAAGCACGAGCTATCGATTACACGAAACGTCAAAGCGTTCATCAACGGGCTTTATTGCGTCCAAACTGCCACCGAATGTTTGCAGACCTCTCGAAACTGGGCCGGATTGATTGACAAATATAAGAACGGAAGGTATTTCAACTATGCTTTATTCGTGTACATTTTGTAAAGGGAAGATTCAGCGGATCGCCGTGACTTTGATTGAGACGATTATATCAAATGGAAATCCTGATCTATAAAATAAATTTAAGGAAACTCATGCCAAATAAAAGAGGTAGACTGAGACGTTAGTTAGGGATGTTAGATGTTAATGTAGTGAATGCTTCGAAATAGATACATGCAAGCCTTAAGAAATGGATATGGAAAGAGAGGCAGAAAAAAAGATAAACTATCATAGAATATCTGGGACCTTGACTGAAAATCGGTTCTCAGTAATAAAGTAATACGCTTTCAAACTGACCCTTTCACATACATTCTACAACTTGAAAACGAAATAAGCTTTTTCAAATTGGACTTCATCAAAGAAGATAAACCATAATCCAACAAAGCTTAAATTAAGACTGAATGCACAAACAAAATCCTCCATTACATAGAAAAAGAGGGATTTAATTAAGGGGCTAAACGGGTGCCACAATGGGCTCTTAATGAGCACTAACACTGGCCGGTAATCACGCTGTTTGTTTGCAATGAAAGGGCAGACCTGGCTTGCTCAGGGAATTTGCATTCAGATTTGATTAAAACTCGGAGGTCCGTGATGTGTGAATTATCGGCGTGTACACATTTTCACCAACAAGATGTAGATGTATTACTCGTATATACATACATATATGCATATTGCATGTAATCTAATGAGATCCATGTAAAGCGAGGCGAAGTTAATTGTTTTCTGTATCTGGAGAATCATCACTATAACCTTTAGAGACAAAAAGTGCACTGCTGACCACGAACCTGACAAAGCTTTCCGCAATTGCCTATTAGAAACGGCCTGCATGTAACGACTTCCTCCAACCTTCTTTAGATCTGTTCTGATCCAAATGTTTATTAAATCACAATTGTCATCACCTTTCTATAAGGTCTCTTCAAATGCGTGGTTCTAGTGATCACGGTTCTTGGTTTCACTAATATTTTTTTATAACTTGCGTCAAGTGGACAATTGTTATTGATTTTCAACTCCTCCTACTTTCAATATTTTATTTTATTTTCCCAAGAGATTCTGAAAACAATTCTTACCTGTTACTACTTTATGAATGTTGTATTTTTGTAATTCAATTTTCACATATTCACCTAAAACAATTCAAAATTATCTAAATATATATAATGAGCTTAAAAAGGCTTAACCTTAATTGTATTCTAAATTTTGAACGCTCCCTATTAGCCTAAATAAATAAATTATGGCTGGAATAATTTATAACTTTAATCCGGAATCCGACCAAACGAAAGGATTGTAAACAGCGAGGAAAACTAAGTTTTCCCCCATACAGCCTTTTGAACGGTAAACGTGTTTTTGTTTCGACGTCAGAAAGTTTTGCCCAAAACTGTCGCAAAAATTCTGGAGTTTCCAAAACAGGGATTATTCGGAACTGAGTGAGGGCTCTTCGAGAATTTGTAATGAGGTGATTAAAAAAATCCTTTGCTTAAGAAAAGGCCAAATTTGTTTTTAGGCCGACTGGTTATTTAACGTAGTTTAGAATATATCTATAAGTATCATACCTACTAATAATTAAAATTCTACAAAATAAGTCCATTAAAGCACTTCTTGTTATTGCGAGGAATGGCGAGACGAACATGCCATTCGCCTGACAGTACTAAAACCAAACAACCCCATGAATTACAAATCATTGCTTGGTATTCCACTGCGCTCGCCATCCTGAGACATAATATGTATGTATATTAAATTTCATTATGTCCGGTAGTTACTCTAAAACCGGAACACAACAGTGCATTTATACTTCTGCTTGGCGAGAGAAATATACATTGCGGTAATACCTACCCAGGCGGTCTTTCAAATATGAGAGATCTACCACCAGTTTCATTATGTTACTTATTTATTCATATTTATCATTAGGGAAAATGATAATTAATCCCAAAACATTTACTTGACAACCCACCAAATTTTTCTCCTGCCATCCAACTTATTAACCGTAAAATAAGATTGGGAAAGTCAAAAAAATAATTACACAGTCCGCCGAGAACATTTTACAGTGAAAATACATATTTTAATTTCGCAAACTCGACGAGAGTGGTGAAATTTTGAAATGTAATAAAAATGTTAACACTCGCGCAGGGAACGTTTTTCAAAAGAGAACCCGCTCGTGCAGCTTTCCAAGTTTGATTACGTGGCGGTACTCAAGGTGTTGGGGGCCGGACCCCCCGGGTTACACTTGTAGTTATTATAAGTTGCTTAGTGAAAATTGAGAAATGACTTAGAATGGTTGCAAGATAGAGCCCTACCAATCTGAAACTTTATTTTTTTATAACAATAGCAGTTTTTTTAAGGGTTTTATACTCTGAAAACGTAGCCAGAGTGAAAATAAATAGAATAAGGAAAATTCTTTATACGTCTTTTTGTACATCAGACTACTATTCTAAAGAAAGCGATGAGATAGTAAATAAAAATTAATGTCAAATAAATAACCCCATAGTCGAGGTTTTAAGAGAACGCAAAAAACTACGACAATTTACGACTTAATTACAGCCTTTTAGTGAATTGTCATTGGAAATTTTAAAAGCTGTTTTAATGTTACAAAATGTACTCGAATTTTCCAGTTCGATGGTCTGTATCGGAATTGGAATAATGCTTCACCAATACACATTCGAGTAGTGGAATAAAAATAATACTCTTTTGTATTTAACAAACTGTAAGAACTTTTATTCCAGTATAGCTTCCTTTACTTTATGAATTTGATTATTGAATTTCGTTAAATATTTCAATTCCACTGTTGCCTTATTATAATCTTCGGTTCCTATATTAAAAGATTATACAGGGTATATCAAGACCGCGACCGAAAACGAAGCCAGGTGGTAGTTTTAGTGGTTACAAACACGATGCAAATAAAAATTTCGCCAATACAGCGACAGATATTTTTTTAGAATTTTTTAAAAATCGTCGTGTTTGTGTGGTAAATACCTAGTTTTAGCGAAAATACTAATTTAAACCCATACGTACCATTGCGTGTTTAAAAATAAAGAGGTTTACATCTTTATTTTAGGAAAACTATGTATATATCACCCAAATACGACGATAAGTAACAAATTACAAAAAAAAATGTTTGCTTGCATTGTGTCTGAAGTCGCTAATACTACCACCTGGCTTCGTTTTCGGTCGCGGTCTTGATATACCCTGTATAATATACAGGAACCCCTCATTTTCCTCATTAATTTGGCTAGTGAGTGTAAGGGAAGCTCTCTTTCCGCCTTTTTTTGTTTTCCGTAACACGACAACTAAGCCATCTCTTCATGTCGGGTTTAGTGAGATACTGATACCACCCCGGTCGAACCGGCAAATTCTTTTAATAGTCCAATGGTTCCAGTGTGGTTCTTTGGAGACTGTCCCGCCCTCACACCCGCCACTGGAACTCCTGTAAGCCAGGATCAACAGTGGCGCGCATTTTAATGACACTGAGCATTGAAGCTCAGCGAGTCTCCGGGAATGTCTAACTTGTCTTTAACCCGCAACGAAATCAATCAAAAAGTTAAATTAATAGGAGTTGGAAATAAATTATTGTCCACTTCCCTCCCTAATAAAGCGGGTGACAAAACAACGAACTAAAGAGGTAAATAACCTCGCATAAAGACATTTACAGCCAGAGAAGCCAGCTGTAAAGCACCACGGATTAGTCATTATTACATTTAAATGAGACCTATTAAATGTAAGCTCTTATACTTGATTTCAATAATAGGTATGGCAAAATCGCCGGAAAGCACGGAAATTCTTCCTAGTCTCCACAAGGTCCATGTAGTATACAACTCCAGATGTTATTTGCATACTATCTAGCATGGTTTTACGCTCATTCTGCCAAAGACTACACTCCCAAAGTATGTCCATTACAACAAAATAAGCATACACAAATACCGCCTATTAAACATCAAATACCTCAAGTCTCTTAAATTTAACATAATGATCCAAGCGACCCTGACTCCGTGCCAGCGTTATTGCAAAACTTGTTGATGGCAGTCACGTACCCTGGAATATTCCACAGCTCTTAGGGGCTAGAAATAGGCGCTGCACCACTTTAACACTTGCAGGATTAGTTCACGTCCGCAACTTCAGTGTTATTAATTACTTTCCAACTTTGGCAATGGTGGAAGTGTAACGGATAGTTCTTATATTTATTGACAGCCTCTATGGTAGTGTTAGGTAAGCTGGTTGTGAAACGTGGGTCGCGGTTTTGAGTCTTATTTGTGTGGCCCAAAACGCACAAAGAATAATGATGTCACTATTCTTTTTGTGCATTATTTTTCTGTTACCGTCATTACCTGATTTCGATTCGATTTTCGATCCGATTTAGATAATATTAACTTTATTTTTAAGAACTGAGCCAAGTACTCCATCTAGCGTTAAATAACATAAACTTGTTATGGAGATATTATACCTACTGGTGAAAAATCAACGCATATTTCAGCAAAGTTTCAATTTTCATGTAATTAATTTAATTATCGCTGCCTTTATGAAGTATCGTTAAAAATGTAATCTATTTTTAATTTAATTTGTAAAATCTCAGTGTCTTAATTATTTTTCCAAATTAATGATATTTCATATAAAGTATGATTTTTAAATGATTAGTTATTGATCATGATAAAGTTGTTAGTGCTGTATCATGGATTAAGCGAAAATACCGTTACAAATACAATAATTAAAAGATGCGAGCATTGTGTTTACAAGAAAACATGTATGGTAAACCTAATGAAGATTGCAAGAAGTCGCTGGAAGCCGTTTCAACAATTCGCTGTGGAAATCCTACTAGACTTTTCTCATAGAAATTGTATAATTTCAAATACATTAAATAAGTTAATTCCACATAACAATGTTCTTCAGTTTCTCGTGTTAGCGTTGTTTGGCACTAAGTTGCCGATCAGCATACGCTGTCATTTCCTATCGCCCTACAAGACATTCCTAATTGTTTTGTCCTTTTGTAACATATTATAAGAAATGAATTGTTTTTTTATATAATTAATAATTTTTTGTAACTATTTAGAAACATATTTTTTTAATTACTTCATTTAATTAGTTATTGACTGACATGGTTTTTTCACTGCTGAGGATCGTGACCACATGTGATGTTCCTCCATCGTGTTCGGTCTTTGGTAGCATGGACCGCGTGACCTAAATTCATATACTCTACCTTTAAATACCTTAATAAATAAACCCTTAACAAATGACTCATTTCACCCAAGTGTGAACTGATTCGCAATACAAGTATATTCTACGAATAATAAATGAACAAGAACTCTCCTGATTGGATCAATTCGGTCGGAATGCCAACAATGGCACGATGATTGAATGAATCTAATTCCGTAATGTAATATTCTGGAATAGAAATAAGGTACAGGAAGTTAAATGAATTTACGCAAAAAGGAATTTGTATTTTGAATAGAATGTTTCATTCAGGTGTCTACAGATCAGCAATAAATCTGTTTTATTTGAATGTAAATTTTTAATTTTACGTTCCATATTTTTGTGAAGGGCCATAAAGTCCTCGTGTTAATGTGGGTTTTGTCAATTTATTCAAGCTTTTAACTGTCGCAGGAAGCATTAATATAATTATTTAAAATAAACACACCCAGCAGTCGCAGATATTTTAGTAGTAGCATACTAATTACTAAGCATTAGTTCGTTGGTATCGTAAAACGATGGGGATTGTTTCATTATTACAGATTGAACCCACACCCCGTAAAAACTAGCGACATCTTGTTCAAAGCTGGTTGTTAATCAACTGCGCCACAGTGGCTATAACTAATATTTATGTTACTACTTTCGCTGATGACAAAGACGTGTAATATATTATCATACACATTTTCAGTCACTGCCTCGGTGGCGTAGTTGTACTACGATTACAAAGCAGATGTCTCGGGTTCGAACATCTGCTCGGGCAAAGTGATATTGGATTTTTCTGTTCATTATCAGCCTGGAGTCAGGAGTTTGTGCCCGATATGGCTATAGGCTCGCCCCCTATCACATTTTGGGACGGAACATAATAGGCGTAATGTGGGTGTCCTGGTAACACCTCTGCCTACTCTTTCTGGGAGAAAGGCGTGAGTTTATGTATGTATATACATTTTAGTTATTCGCCCTGATCCTCGCACGGCTGACAATACTGCCTACACGCATTGTCTATCGTATACTGAAAACGGTTTAACTCAGAAGCGCCGGAATCCATGTAATATGCGTCAGCGTAAGCAGATTACACTATAGCTTAGTTCCATAAGTTGTATATTGTACACCCAGGCACTAGTTATTCGATGGGAAGTGGGATTAAAAGGGAAACGGGTTTTGGACTTACATCATTATACAAGATGGGAAGCCCTTAGAATATCGGGCATACAGCAATCTCACTCACCGAATGAAACGCGAGAACGAAGCTGTCGCTTCAAGTCGATTTCCTGGCAGTGGTACCGCCCTGGACGAGTCTCCCCATCCATGCTGAGTCATGACTGACAACAGCATCGCTCTAGCATTTCCTAAGTGACGAGTGACGACTTTCTACCATTGGTATTCGGCTAGGTACAAATATTTTACCACCAGCAAAACATTCTTAGTAATATAATAAACCCCATCATTCAATTTTAAAGAGCTTGGACAAAGAGGAATCGACTCTCGAATAAACGATATAACGCCTTTGAAATATATTTTTAAACTACATCTAATAATAAAGTATACAATATACGTCACCACTCCGCTCCCATTTCACAAAACACCTTTTCAAAAGAATTTAGGTAGAACTAAATTAAAAATACCTTATCCAACATTATATGGAAATGTCAACTGAAATACGAGCATATTGAAGATTCTTTACTTTGTACAGAAGTATACCATCCACGAATGCGAGCCAATTAAATATATGAGATTTGTGAAGGAATGAATAAATATAATACACCCAACAATGGCGCAAATAAGTATTCATTGCAAAGGCTTCGTTTGCGTTTGCACTCTTGATATACCCTGTATACCTTGCTTGTTTTATATATGAGTATAACTGTAAACATTGCTTATCACGAATAAATGCTTTCTTTCTTTCTTTCTTTCTTTCAAAGTATAATTAAAATCTTGTCAAATATCAAATAATAGTACCAAGCAGGCAGTGGAATCATATACAATAATTTCTATCTCTTTTATTTCTTCGGTAAAGTAACTACACCTCTCATAATAGTACGTGGTGTTATCTAGATAGTATATCCACTTCTGAAAGACGATTAATCTGTCACCAGTTGACATAATACAGTATTTTCCTGTGTGTTATGAACAAGAGCAATAAATTTATGTTTTATGTTTTATTAAAGCCTCTTCGATGGCAAAATTATATATATCCGTGAGAGACTCCGTGGACAGAAACCGGTGAAGGCTGACTATGCGTTGCAGATGCAACCCTGATGGTGACCACGATCCTCAGACATGAGGGACCATCCAGAGAGAGAGAGAGAGATGGAGAAGAAAAACTACCATTAAAATGGAACAATTCTACCAAGACAGGAATAAAATGACTGTGGACAAAATGGATGCAGTTTAGTCATATATTTAGTATTGCACGATAAAATGACTAGGTGCATCTGATAGTGTGATGTAGTTACTCCAATAGAGTATTTAAGTATTTATTTTTAGACTAGATCTTAGTGTGGGGTCAGGACTATGTACGTGACTATTGGGTGTATTTATTTATTATTATTTATTTACCGGCGAAGGTGGCTTATATCTCACCGGTCACTAACTACCAATTTACCAAATGTACAAGAAGTGCGAAGCCAATAATAGAAAAAAACTACCAATATCTCATATTTTCTTCTCAGTACCTACTTGTAGAATAATTCCAAAAAAATATGTGGTTTGTGAAATTGATCACACCGCACTAGGGCAGTCTTTTGGACTTATGGCCTAACCTTCTCCATAAAACTTTCGATTGTAGGCACTCTCGTGCCCTGCAGTGGGACGTATAAGAGCTGGATTATTACAATTATCTTATTTTTTGCTCTGAAGCTTATGGTACAAAAGTGCACCAGGTATTGTTTAATATAACCAGCAAAGTTAGTTACTATAATGTAGCTAGGGTATTTCATAATATCTGAAGGGATGCAAGCTCGCTAGTAATTTTGAATATGCAAATGAGTTTCTCGTGTAATTAATATTCGTGGAAATAATACCGCTGTTTTCACCCGTGTTTTACAAAACTTAGTAAATATGTTGTTTTTAAATGTACACAGTACACACATGTAAATAAACAATTTTATGTCATGATTCAAGGATTTGTAAAACCAACCCATACTTACTACATACATTAATAATCACTAAATGAAATCCAGCCATCATATTTAAAATCAGGAGAAATGAGTGGGTATTTAGATTTACGCGAATGTTACACATTGAAATAAAACTATTTTTTACGGATTTTTTCCGCCCCGTGAACGCGAAAGCTGAAAAGCAATCGAAACGTCGGGAAGTTAAAAAATGTAAAGCATAAACTAAATCGCGATAAAATCCGTAAAAAAATAGTTTTATTTCAATCAGGAAAGCTTCTAGCTCTTTTAATCATGAAATAAATTCTGCTAATTTGAGTATGTAATAATATTAATCTTTTTACCCTGCTTTAATGAATTAAAACGTATGTACGCCACGAACGACCACTAAAGTAATAAAATGAACTCCAAATGACGCTCAATTAAATTTGCAAGGTGAAATGCTGAAGGAAATTTGTGATAATTTTCCTAAAATTCCATTTCATAAGAACATTAAATTTCGCCCCTAATTGCTCTAGCCAGCAGTAAGTATAGCAAGTTTTCAACGGACAATTTTGAAGAACGTGTTACGGTAATGACTTTTGACTATAAATGAAAATGAATGGTGATATGTGTTGCTAAGCGAAAAATTTGTCCAGATTTGGCTTTAACTCAAGTAAAATAAAAATAAAACGTTCTTAATACTACAAATTAGGTTTTTATGGAAGAAGATTTGAAAAATCTACCGGAAAAGTTGGAAATTAGGATGAAATTATTGTGTGAAAATATCAATAAAAATACGGTGTAACTTGAAGTTCGGGTCGACAGTTCTGCTGCCAGTATTGCAAAAATGAATTGAAAGCGATATTTCAGTAGAGTTAGATGCGACGGGACTTTTTTAACTATCGGTAAGGCAGCTCTATACAAACTGCTGTGTAAAATGGTGCATAGAATAGCAGTACAGTAACAAACAAATACAAGATAATTATATAGTATGATATCACTCACCAGAATCTCGCTTCTGAAGCTGGCTGGACGACGCCGACAAAAACGGTGATCGTTGTAGCACTCAACATCACTTGCACTATATTGTCCACAAAACAATCTAAATTATTCAAGAACTCTAGCGCGGCAACGGAGCACGCGTCTTGCTTCTGCAAGCGTTCACGAGAAACTGAACTATTGGTCTCGCAAGATGACACAAGAAATCTTCAAAACTACCCTCTTCAAGATAATATTTTTTATCGAAAATATTGCTGTTAAAACGAAAGAGACTGTTTTTAATACACTCATCAAAACAAATTTTGCACGACTTCTAGGTAATGTAATTTCGTTTTTTTTTAAACAATTTTATGCTTATTTATTTTCTGGAATTGATTTTGCTTTATTGCGATGAATGGTGAGACGCCATGCCACTCGCTTGGTGGTAAGCGATAGGAAGGCTCATGGACAGTAGCAACACCTAACCACGCCATGAATTACAAAGTAATGCTTGGCATTCCACTGCGCTCGCCACCCTGAGACATATGATGTTAAGTCTCATTATGTCCAGTACTCAGTAGTTACTCTGGTTACAACGTCCTTCAAACCGGACCACAACAATGCATTTACACTGCTGTTTGGCGGGAGTAAAAGACATTGCGGTGATACCTAATCAGGCGGCCTCTCACATATGAGAGACCTACCACCAGTGAGATTTATTAAATAAATAACAACGTGTTTCCAAATGTACTTAAGTCCTACTCTCCATAATTCGCCGGTAAACTGTTAAATTGTAAAATAAAGGTTATTTTCAAAAACAAAAAAAATAATAATTTAACATGTTACAATGATGATGGTTTAACCAATATTTATTTTAATTAAATAAGGTATATTTGAGTCTTTCTTCTAAACTCCCGTAAAACTCAAAGAATAATTGTATAATGGGGAAGGAAAAATAATAATAATCATAGTTTGAATAAACATTGCTACTACGAACACTAAGTGCGTGGTGGCCTGTTGACGCGAGTGCCAATATGTTCTCGGTAGTCGCGGGTTTAAATACACGGGCACACCTCAGACTTGTCGAAGTTATGTGTGTATGGATAGTCAATCACCACGCACTATTACGGTGAAGGAAAACATCGCGAGGAACCTGCATACCGAGGCGATTTTAAAGAATTTCTACGGTATGTAAAGTCCGCCAACCCGCACTAGGCCAGAGTAGTGGACTATATGGCCTAACCCCTCTCAATCGTACTTTCGATGGTAAAAGACGCCCATGCCCTGCACTGGGACGTATATGGGCTGATACATACATACATACTACGAGCGCCCATGAAGAAACCTAGATGCATCCTAGGGCTCATAAATCATGAAATGATCGGATTCAATTTATTAAACGGAATGTATTGGACTTGAAGCAATCAAATATACGTTTCAAATCGATGTTTAAATATTTATGAAACTATTTGAAAGTTAAAGCGGTCTGCTAAAACAGTCTTAAACTTTCAAATGATTTGTAGTGAATAAAAAGTTCAGTGTACACCTGTGAAATCGGGGCCGCATTTCGTGAATTACTTTTGAAAGGTAGAGATTTCTTATTGATTTCCGTAAGCTTAGTTTCAAAAGGTGTTCGGAGGGCTAAGTGTAGGTACTGGGATGGATGTACCTACTTCTATTTACTTACATAAGTGGTAAATTCAAGTAATTATATTATATTATACAGCCATTCATGTGTAATGTGGAATAAGTCACTAATACCACGATTTTGGCAATGATAACGCTTAAAATAAATAATGAAATAAATTTACATATTTTTATGAACTTTTTTAACACAGAGTCTAGATACGAGTTCATATAACGACGGAAACCATTTCATTACTACAAGAGGTGATGGAGGAGTAATATGTCATGAGCAGCTTTAAAAAGTAATGCTTTCAATGTATCAAAATCATATCCACTTTGAATACAAAATATACATCTGTAAGTTGGGGCTAGCACCCACATAATATTGCCTTAATCCGTCCCCTGAAAGTGTAAAGCATTAAAATGTGTTTTTCAAGCGCACCTGCCTCGCGTCCCTCTCAAAGGAGTTGTGGGAGTGCCATAAACTTCCACGAAAACATTAGCGCCTTCAATTTAACGCCTCACGTTCTTTGTGGACTCAGAATATGTCCTTTAGTTTCAAGAAGTGTAGGAATTTCTTTGTGAAATTGATGTAGAAAATACTAAATGGGGACGTAATAATTAACCTGTCATAATAAACATATACCTAAGCTATTTAAGTACACAAAAACAATTTTTAAATAAATGGCATTATTTTTATATATATCTCTCTCTCTCTCTCGGTCCCTCTCTCATACTACTTTCCGTTGGTTGCACAAGAGAAAGGCATTTTCGTAGTTACACTATTTTCTAGATTATAATTTTTATGTACATAATTTATTCAACAGTACAATGTAAAAAGAAAGCTTACTTCGAACTATTTTTTCATCATCATTTCTACTGCTGCTTGCTGAGGTTGATAAATTCGATAAAGGATTTCCAGTAAAAGTCTTGTAAGATCGATCTGACATTGCTAAATGGCTATTCAATGACTCTCTAAACTCACGTTTTAGTTCCGCGAAATGGTTTCTACCATTTTAGGACTTGGTAAAGTTCGAGTTGAACGTGGAAAAAATAAAATACTTCACGTGTATAATATTTTTATGCTTATTAAAAAACGACCGTTAAAACTATAGATTGTTTGTCCTGGCGTAGGTAAACATTAAAAAACATAGACCACTTAGACCATTGTATGGCTAGAATCTAGCTGTGAAAGAGTTTCCACTTACAGCGAAGCAATTTTAGGACCAAATGTTCCCTTGTAATTTTGGATAACCACGACGTACTAATAATGTAAAAACGACATTATGCGTGACAAAATTGATATCAAACACACTACATGTTTAATATCAATTGGCATCGAAACACATTTTTCAATATACATATTTTTTATACAATAACATTCCTCTTGTCTTCCTTTTTTATCTTAACTTTTTTATACATAGTACAATAGTGCTTAAACTACCTAACCGAGAAATGTACACTATTTTTGCCCTCCTTTCCAATCCCCTTTTTGTTCACAGTACTATACTTAACCGCTGAGACATAATGAGACTTAACATCTTATGTCTCAGGATGGCGGGCGCAGTGGAATGCCAAACATTGCTTTGTAATTCATTAAGTTGTTTGGTTTTGCTACTGTCCATGGGCAGTCGTATGGCTTACCATCAGGCGAATGGCATGCTCATCTCGCCATTCATTGCAATACTAAAAAATACCTTAAACCTACATAATTCCTGGAAGTAAATACCCTTATCAGAGTAAGGAATAGGCATCCAGTCCCCTAGTGCGCAATTATTTGCCTAGATTAGTTCGTTAGAGGTCGCAGACAGGTATTTGCCAAAGACCTCTAGACTGTACGTTTGCTTCTCGACGTCTCTTTCAACAATTACAAAAGTATAAAATGCGTAATTAAATGTAAAAGAAATAATTAAGCGTTTTAGTTGCGTTCTGTGTTTTGTAAATTAAAGGACTGATATTAAAAACTTGTTAAATATAAATAAAAAAATATTTATTGAAGAAATAGAGCATCATCTTTAATCAAAGGAATGTAACTGATGAATATATTTTGTCTCCTTAATGCTACAGTGATCTGATTCAATTTAAAATGGTACACCCAGAGTACAATGGATTTAATGAAATGGATTACATTTAATGGATTCAATAAATTATTTTCATTTCATTTCATTTCATTTCATTACATTACATTTGATCGCTTATACATTATGAGACTAAGTAGTACATATTTAAATGTATTTGCCCATTATAGGTGTACACAGCTTTGGCCGACAATTTATGAAGTTGGAGAGTTAGTAATATGTGGGATCTGAATATAATAATTATTGTCTTGATTGTCGTAGATCTGCTATTTGCATCAAAAAGAATCTATAAATTAAAAACATCTGCAGAGGTTCTTAATTAGCTTTTGGATTGAGAGCTAGATACAAAAAGCAATACACGACACGAAAAGTGAGGTGGTTCCTAATTAAGAATGCTCACCGATTGGGCCTAGAGCCTCGTCATCGAACGGTCTATCATTTTTCAATATTTTCCTATGTATTTTGTGTTTTTATATAAATGCAGGAACGAAAAAAAAATGAAAATAAAGACAATACTAATATGCATTATTTTATACCTTACATAGTCTGTAGCCCGAAGGATGTCTAGGCTTACATGACAAACAACTTTGCCGTCGCGGTTGGTTTGGATAATTGCCTCAGGCACGTCTTTTTAAGTCTCGACTAAAAGACAATCAATGCCTCTTTAATACATCCTTTTGTTATGGGTAGTTATAGGTCTGTCTCTCACTTCTGTAAATCACACAAATATATGTCTTGGTGCGGGATCGAACCCGCAGGTTCCTGTTTAACAGCTGTCGTCTAACCACGTAGGCTGTCAAAGCAGTAGTATGAATTATGATGTGATAAAGACTGCAATGTACCTAAATGCAGTGAAAATTATCAAACGAGCTCAAACGGGAGCCAGTTCTCATTGACACAACAGTGCCGAGCTAATAGAAACCGAATATACAGAAATACTGAAACCGAAATCACACACCAAACGCAAAGCTACTGCAAAGCTGATTCACGTCGAATTTATGTGAGACAGCCTGTCGAACCAACCTATTTCTACGGTAGATAACATTCAACAAAACTCTGCTACCTACAGTTAATTAATATACGAACACATCACGTCTTTTCCCAGAAAGGGTAGGCAGAGCTGCTACCAGGACATCCACGTTTCGCCTTGTGTTTTCTGTCCCACGATGTGGTAGGGATTCGAATCCGAGACCTAATTGTAATCGCAACTTGGTATTACTACGCCACCGAGACAGTCTTAGCTCTTAATTCACCATACAACAAAATAACAGCACATAAGAATGATTATTAATTTAAAACAATTATTAACTAAGTTTTCGTTTAATATTAAATAGAAATTAAAAGTTAGAACCCGTTTTACTGAACGGATAGCAGGAGACGGCCTCTCAGGATTATTTCTCTAATCAAATTTTGCCTTTCCAAAGCATTTTTTTTTCTTCGAGGAACGGATACTTCAATTAATTTTTTTCAATTTTCCCTGTAACAGGAAATTGTACATCCGACTTTTAAACAAACTAGAAAATTGTGTAATTGTACGACAACCAAATGCTTCTTGTATCTGCAAATCCAATTTGTTTTTTTTTTTTTTTTTTTCAATAATATTTAAAGCTCATAATAGAAATACATTTTGTGCTATTGCTAGTGTAATTAAATTACAAGCAGGAATTCGGTGCATACGTGTTACAAGTCTTAGAACATACTTACGTATAACTACGTACTGTCTTATAGCATCGTACGTTTTTGTATCCTAGGTATAATTTGTGGCTTATTATTATGTATGCATGTGGGGTGTGGGGACTGACACAACTTATAAACAAAATATTTACCGCACACAGGCAAAATAATTTTATTATATTCGTGATTTTCCTTATATTTTCTGTATTTTGTGGTTACGATATATTTAGGTACCTAACCTACCTATTTTAAATATTCCTATCTCTTATTTCATTAAAGGTAAAACCATGGTTCTATCACCGTATACACGCCAATCTTTAAACTAAATTGACCACGAGACTCCAGCTTCATTACAACGTTCATTCCCGTTCTACGTTCAGAGGCAATCACGTAGCCACGTAATAGGTCTTTTTATCCATTCTCTGTATGAAAATAGCTCAATGCGTCGGCTTTTAAGCGAGCCCTTGACCGACATATCTTTTATCAGGCTCTGTGGCGAGTTGTAAGCTATCTGCATTTATTTCTAATGCATTTGCTTCTGTGACGAGTGCTTGTAAGACATCTGGCATTTAAAGGTCAGTGTATGTTAAATACACTTTTTACGTCTCATTGCTCTGTGCCCCTAGCCGGAACATTTTGAAGTATCGTATAGTAATTCTCGTATAGTAAAGTAAACGTTTCCCGCTGTGAAATTTTAGTTCCAAATACGCTAAATTCCCGTACAAAATTTTACCATTACTATTCTATTACGATACTGCAAAATGTTCCGGCTAGGGGCACAGATCCTTTCTATCTTGTTTCTATTTATTGGAGGCATAATGATTATTCGTTTATTTATATGTCGCATGCTGTTTAAATATTTCGTCGTTCGTTTGGTTATTAATTAAACATTTATAAATTCGTTCTCATTGATATATTCTTAATTTTAAATGCAATATCTCAATCAGTTTTCACGATGCTGAAAGTGTTAGATAGCAATATAAATACCACAATTTTATTGGTACTTACTAACTTAGAAATGTTCAAAAGATAATTAAGAATTGGGGCATTAAATTCAGCGAACTTGATTAATCTTTCACGTGTAGTCGAGAACGATCCTAATCACTGTAATTTAGATCAGTTGAGGTCGTGAGGATTATAGTCGAATCTTATTTGGAAAGAACATTTGGAATTAGTAACTCGTACGAAGCGAAAGTATCCCAAAGTCAAATGTAGTACGGTTTATAGGTCTTCTACTAAACATTGAAAGAATTTAATTAATATCAGAAAAAGAAAGCATGGAGAAAAGAATCCCCCCCGCCGATTCATACAATTTTGCTAGATTTCCAAAAGCTGATACCGGAACGCAATCCCATTATGATTCATAGCATTTGCCCGCAACTTCGTCTGCGTGTTTAAGATAATTTAGACATATCGCTAAAACCTTTACGTAAACTTTTAACAAAAATAAACGTGCAGCATTTTTATTTCCAATTCTGACTCTAGAGTTTATATTATCGGATCAATGGGTCCGTCAGTTGTCGATTCAGAGACCAATCGGATCAATAAATAAAAAGTTCAAAATGATAGCCAACATTTTCAATTCTGAATACAAATTTAGATTATCGGAACTCAGATCGATTTTGAGACCAATCGGATCAATACATAAACGGTATTATTCATATACAGTTTTAAAACCCTTTTTTAGGTATCGAATGTTTGTTTTCTCGCTCAAACTGAATTGAAAAGTCGTTCGAAAGGGACAAAAGTTAAATATTCATAAGAATAACTTCAGCAGTTTTATTTTCTGTACAAATTTTTCAGCCCTTATTTTTACTCCTTTAGGTTTAAATTTAAGTAAACAGAGTACGCACTTATTTTCGGTTTAAGATGAGTAATTATAGTGTCAAGCTTGAAATCTGCTACTTCAACGGTTGCGGTTTCCCATACAAAATTATTTTACCCTTTTCACCTCCCTTAGGGGTTGAATTTCCAACAATCTATCCTTAGTGCTACCCTACGTTATAAAAGAAATCCCTGTGTAAAATTTAAAGTTCCTAGCTTCAGTAGTTTCGGCTGTGCGTTGATCCGGCAGTTCGGTTCTTCAAAACTTCAACCCTTAGTTTCGTCCCTTTAGGGTTAATTTTAGATACACAAAATATGCAATTATTATTGTCTTAGAATTAATAACTTAAGTGCCAAGTTTGGCAATTATAACTTTAACGGTTTAAATTTTCCCTATATCAGTTTTTAACCCTTTACACCCCCTTAGGGGATGAATATCCAAAAATCCACCATTAGTGCTACTCTACGTCACAATAGGAATCCCTGTGTAAAATTTCAAGTTCCTAACTTCAGTAGTTACGGCTGTGCGTTGATCCGGCAGTTCGGTTTTACAATACTTCAACCCTTTTTTTTTCATCCCTTTAGGGTTAATTATAAGAAAAAAGAGTATGCAGTTGTTCTTGTTTCTAGATGAGTAACTAAAAAGTCAAGTCTGATATCTGCAACTTCAACGGTTTTGGTTTTCCATACAACATTATTTTACCCGTTTTACCCCCTTAGGGGTTGAATTTCCAAAAATTCTTCCTTAGTGCTACCCTACGTTATAATAGGAACCCTTATGTAAAATTTCACGTTTCTAGCCCCAGTAGTTTCGGCTGTGCGTTGATCGGGTAGGAAGGAAATCACCCAGTTTCTAAACATTTCAACCCTTATTTTAACCCCTTTAGTGTTAATTTTTAGACAAATTAAGTATGTAGTTAATTTTTTTATTGAATGATTTATTAAACTGCCAAGTTTGACAATTGTAACTTCAATGGTATAGATTTTCCATACAACAGTTTTTAACCCTTTTCACCCCCTTAGGGGTAGAATTTCCCAAAATCCGTTCTTAGTGCTACCCAACGTCACAATAGGAATCCCTGTGTAAAATATCAAGTTCCTAGCTCCAGTAGTTTCGGCTGTGCGTTGATAGGTCAGTCAATCAGGTTCCTCTTTTATATATATAGATTATGGCGAATATTACTACAAATTTGCCTAACCACTATTTGGAAGTGGTAGAGCCACGTTGTCATGACTCAGCATGAATGGGCAGGCTCGTCCAGGGTATCACTGTCTCACAGGAGATCGACATAAAGCAACAGCTTTGCTGTCGCGTTTCGTTCGGTGAGTGAGATTGCCGGATCCCCAATACTCCTTTCGTCTTCCGGTATTTTACCTTCCCGCACTCCTCCCAATTTGATGGGTCGGCAATACATCCATGATCCAGCTTGTGGATGTTCACGGGCGGCAGTGGTCACTTTCCATCAGGTGAGCTGTTTGCTCGTTTGCCGGACCTGTACAATAAAAAAAACACTCAGTAATTTTCATCCCGACTGCCTCGGTGGCGTAGTTGTACTACAGTACGACTGCAAAACTGAGGTCTCAGGTTCGAATCCCGGGTCGGGCAAAGTGATATTGGGTTTTTCTATTCATTATCAGCCCGGAGTCAGGAATTTGTGCCCGATATGGCGGTAGGCTCGCCCCCTATCACATCATGGGACGGAACATACAAGTTGAAATGTGGGTGTCCTGGTGGCGCTTCTGCCTACCCCTTCTGGGATAAAGGCGTGAATTTATGTATGTATGTAATTTTAATCCTAATTTGTGCCTCCAGCCCATAACAAGGTTCGTCCTGAATTTACTCAAAGTGCTCGCTCATCACAGAATAAATGCTGCCAAAATTTAAACATAGCGACTGTAACTTGTAAATTAAGAGAAATTACTCGTAATGCGAAACTCATGTTGGTGGTGAAATTACGTTAAAATATGGATGTTTTTCTTCGTTCGAGACTATTTAGAAAATGGAATATTTTAGGTACGCCTAGTACTTGTGGATTGTAATTTGGTTGTTTAATGTATCTAATTATATTTTGTGGTGTAGGTTTGACTGAGACAGAACAAAACATTTTTTGAAGATATATTTCAAGAGTTGTTTTTTGTATAGTGAAACGACAAAGTGACTACAATATTACTGATAATACGTGCAAATACAAATAGAGTATCCATCAGCGAAAGATCTGCTAAAGATCTTTCAACCGGATATTATTGTTACGCAGTGAATCGCCGTGAAGTGGCTTCACTGTCGTATTTGGTCCCGTGAGTGAATTTACTTTTCTCTTTCAGCCCTTTTTTCTAGTTTCCCTGCCCTCTTAAAACACCGGCAACGCACCTAAATATCATCCAAGAGTGATAGAAGTTAATGAGCGATAATCCCTTACATCAAGCTCATAGACAGTACTACTTGGACTTAAAACGAGTTGCAATAGTAGGCTTACACAATGAAAAGAAGGCGTATTTTAACACTTACATAAATGAAAATATACACAAGCCAAAATTACTATGGTCCAACATCAAAAAACATATTCTTCCTTCGCATCATTGTGACATTACAGGTCAGTTTACCGACCCGGACAGCGTGAATTCGGCATTTCTCAATGTCCCAGGTAATCCCAATATCACAATTTCGCAACTTACTTTTTTTGAATTCCATCGATACGGCTCGGCAAAATTCTTTTTAAGACCAACTGATTCAGAAACAGTGCGTAAAATTATAGGTAACATTTCTACGAATGCAGAAGGCGTTGATGGCATATCTAGAGAGATGTTGCAACTAACCCTCCCACAATCGTTAGGAACCATCACACAAATTATAAATAAATCCATCATATCAAATACATTTCCTGACCTGTGGCGGGAAGCCATAGTACGACCAATCCCTAAAAATAATAACCCACAAAATTTTAATGATCTTCGACCAATTAGTATTTTGACCTGTCTATCCAAGGTGTTGGAAAGGGTAGTATATTTACAGGTCACAGAATTCCTCGAAACCTATGATATATTGCCAGATCTACAGTCAGGTTTCAGAACGGGTCGTGGCACCGCAACAGCTCTGGCAGATGTCGTAGGAAACATCCTAGAAGCCCGTGATCGTGGGGAGGGGACTATACTCACGCTTCTTGATTTTTCACGAGCCTTCGACTCCATTAATGTTTCTCTGCTATTGTCGAAACTCGCATATTACGGATTTCAATACAACACAATACGATGGTTTCAGAGTTATTTAACCGGTAGGTCGCAGAGAGTTGAAATTCTTAATAGAAATGGTACAACTTTGTCCTCTTCCCCACAATCAGTAGGCAGAGGTGTCCCTCAGGGATCATTGTTAGGCCCGATTCTATATATACTATACAGCGCGGATATGACCAACAATATCAAGTCTTCCAAATACCACGTCTACGCTGATGACACTCAAATATATATTTCTTGTGATGCCCAAAGGGTATCACCCGCAATTAAAATTCTTAACTCGGAGCTTGATAGAATCGCTGCGTGGTCTGCAAGCAATTCATTGACGTTGAACCCCCTAAAGTCGAAATACATGATTTTAGGGAGCAAAAACCAAGTAAGGTCAATTATTGCGGCAAACCCTCACGTTAGAATCATGGGGCACAGCATTGAGAGGGTAGAAACTGCGCGTAACCTGGGGCTGGTGCTCGACCCGGAGCTGCGGTTTGAAACTCACATCAACGGAGTAGTAAAAAATTGTTTCTATCGTTTAAAGATTTTGTATAGAATGCGGGACTACCTTAGTTTGACTATGAGAAAGAGATTGGTTGATTCCTTGATACTTTCAAAATTTAATTATTGCGATACTGTATACGGGCCGTGCCTTATATCTCGTACGGAACGTTTAATACAACGTGTCCAAAATGCCTGTGCCCGGTTTTGTTTTGATATTCCCCGGAGAAACCATGTTACGCCATACTTAAATTGTAACAACATATTAAAAATGGCGGCACGCAGGAAAATGCATTTAGCGACATTAATGTTCGGAATTATAAAGTCACACACACCGAGATACCTGTATAGCAAACTATCGTGGCGACAAGAGCATTACAATTACCCCACTCGTTCCACGTCGAACCCACTGTCGATGCCCCGCTTTAAAACTACCGCCTTTGGAGGATGTTTCAGATTTGCGGCCACCCGCTGCTGGAACGATCTTCCGCCGCCATTGAGATTCCTAAAAACAAAAAATACATTTAAATTACATATTAGAAAACATTTATTATACGAACAAAAGCACTTCCAACAAAACTAAGTAATTACATAAAATATGGTATTATTAATATATTTGTATGCATATCAGTATCTATGTAATATTTACCTAATGTTTGTGAATCATCGGCGAGGCGTGATAGTGTCCTCGCGGCGGGTGGCAGCGCTCCTCCAGGACGGATAGTTAGTCTTTTTTACGTTATTAGTTACCAAATTGTCCCTTTCACGTCGTTTTCACCTTTTAAAAAAATTTTCATTATCTTATGAATATTATTGTTTATTATTGTTTTGTATTTTTATTTTATTTTTCCTCGAGACAATTACTAAAGCTAATTAATTAGATATTAGATATTTCATATTTCATATTAATGCCATATCTTTATTACGCAAGTTGCACTTACCGGAGACAGTCATTTTATGCTATAAGTACAGTTTGGTGGTACTTTTGACTCGCCAGGACAATTAGCCATGTTTTCAACAATCCATGTTTGCGACGCGTCGCACTAGCCGTACGGCTCAGGTCTTACGCATTGTAATTAGCAAAGAACGTCCTCTCACGTCCCCGTCGTCGGACGAATGCTGACTGCAGAGAGCATTTTGCACTAATTATATTACTATTGTGCAATGCTAAGGCTCGCGTGGCCTGGGCGCGGGCGGCGCGGCGCGGGTTCACTGATGTGTTGAGCGAGCGGAAGCGGGACAGAGCATTATCCAAGGCTTGTTATTTCGTTACTTGAGTTCATAATTATTACAATTGTATAAACTATATTAGTTATTATTATTTTTTTTCCTTTTCTTTGTATGTGTTGTACTGTTTGTGTAGTAGGTTTTTATTTTTTATTTTTTTATTTTTTACTTGTTTCCTTTGTTATTATTCCTTATTATGACTTGTATTTTTTTTTTATAGTGTTATTTTTTTTAAGTATTAATTAAACAATATGTTTTAATTTATGTTAGTATGTAGGCTGGCGTTCGCATGTCACTCAAGGTGACCACTGAAAACCAGCGTTGCGCTGTGGCTCGCGTCGCAGTGCAACAATAAGCTGAGTGGTCACCTACGTGTCACATTTATGCGACGTACAAACTCCTTTTTATTTTTTTTGTTGTTAGTTATATATATAAATTTATGTTAAACGAGTGTGTGCGTCATCTTATTTGTGACTAATAAATGAGTTTTCTTTCTTTCTTTCTTTCTTTTTCTAGATGAGGTGTATACGTGTTAAGATTCTAGTGTTATGTCGTTTCAGCAACTTAGGGAGACTTCTTGATCTTGGATCCGAAACAAAAATATGCGCATGGATACGAACATTACGCCCTAATTAAACGGGGAGAGTTTGTCGCCATGAAGATACGATTATCGTAAGGACATAAAAAAGTTGCATCGTGTAAACATTTGTCAGAACACGATAATGCGTGGCGGTTATGTCATGCGATAATCGCGTACGATTCTCGCCGCGAGATACTCTCCCCGTGTAAATGGCGCTATAGTTTTGGTGTGCGTATCAAAGTCGATGTGCTTACTGACTACATCCAGAGGCTATCATACTGTTCAGCTTTTATTAATCAACATGGTCCGTCTTCTGGGAAATCTATATAAATGTCTACGTAATTTTGTTTTCGTATATTTTCTTAGATCTGTCTTTAATCCAATTAAGGTGGCATCAAGGCATAATATTTCTTCGAAATGGCCGTATAACCTATACTCATCTGAAGAATCTTGAGCCTCACAAAACACTAGACCATGAAGGGTGGTAGGCGAATGGAATAAATTGAATCAACGGTTCAGTTGCTTTAATGTTTATCACTAAAGTGTTCTATACCCTATGGCCTTCAACAACCAAACAATATCTTAAATATTTATTATCCACCGACATCAAATACTCCATTACCGTAAAGGTTTACCAACAATTTCACCAATACAACAAAACGTAAAATCAAGATGGCGGGACGTTAACACAAGGCAATACCTTTAAAATCGGGAAGGCTATAAATTGAACGATGGCCGCAGTGAATTCAGGTGAAACCGTAAAATAGGATTCAACCGCAAACCGCGACAGGGGTCGCAGTGACCACCAGAAACACAATAACTCACTATAACAGTCCATTAGGAAAGATAAAGGTGACAATGTGGGGAAGTTATATTATGTTGTGTGTTATTTATAAAAAAAACCTTGTCTGATATGTTGGATCGGCGGAATTTAGTATAAATTTATACTCACAAAAAAATGTACTTACAATTTCATCAGTCATTATAAATTACATAATATGTACATACGTCGCGTCGTATTCAAAAATATAAAATGTTCTAAAAGTAAGAAGGGACAGCTAGAGCAACGTGTGTTTCATTCACTTCATAATAATATTTAATTACAAAACTGACTTTGTATACTTTTTCCTTGTATAATGAAGCAACGAGACGTGGTTTCGTTGTATAGAGGTAATTTAAGAACTGGAAAACCGTATACCACTTTTTTTTGTAAGAATGCGTTATAAATCTAGTATCTAACACTATGCTGACGCAATCTCAGGCAGTAACAAGTAATAAAATAAAACAAAAATTAAATCATGTACGCTTTAATATCTCTTCAAACCTCAATAAGACCAACATGTTCCATAATAGTTAGGATTCACCTCCATAATAGTGCAAGGGTACTCAACTTCAGGGAAATAAATGCATTTGGACTCGCAATTGCACTCCCTCATGCAAGTACAGACGGGAGATGCTCTCGAACACGTGTTGCAAACGTTGCTTCTGTCTCTAAAGCAGCTGCAGCCACAGCTGTCGCAGCCACAGCTATTATAGCCATAGTTGCTGCAGCCACAATTGTTATAGTTATAATTATCACAGCCACAGTTAGAATATCCGCCACATGGGCCGTCGGAGCACCCGCACGCCGTAGAGGGTTGCGTTCGGAAACAGCAGTAGGTGTAGCCGTACTGAAATGTTTATTGGGTTTTTGTATTGGTAGATAAATAAGAGTAGTGTTTTAAAATATAGCAAAGTATGTAAAACATATTAAATTACTAGTAAAAATTCTTGAGTTAAATAACACGATGCATAGTTGATATATTGATACCCATGCAGATTATTAGGAAAATAGACAATCGAAAAAATATCAAATATAAATTCGGCTCAAAAATAACGCGATTCCTTTTATGGGTTTTAAATGTCCGCCAATATTGATAGAAAATAATGGAAGTCAGAGGCACAATCGTAATATTGTAAGTAAGTTAATGGTTTAATAATTTCTTACCTCAAACAAGCACACTGCAACAATAAGCACCAAAACGCAACGCATTTTTGTAATTTCTATGAACACTATGAAAAATATTCTAATTTTCCTTCTTAGAAATTAAGTCTTATATACATTGAATTTACCATTTCATAATATAAAATTGTGAAAGTATGAATAGAACACTGGGTCAAACGATAACGAATTTTGTGAAAAATCACGTACGGTATTTTGTTTAATTAAATATTTAATTATCTGCTTACGAAAGCCTTATCAAAACGTGGGGAATGTATGTCAATAGCAGGTTATTATATTTTAATGTTGTAAATATTTTGTAACAATTTGTTGTGTAGGGCGCTCTTCAGGTACCTTTTAAATCTTTGCTTGATCAATGTTTACTAAAATGTTACGTTATTTAAAATCTACCATGGTGAGAATTTATTAATTCCATTATGAATTCCGAAAGTAAGACACATTTCTTACCTGCTAATGAGGATGAACGTCAAGTGACAGAAAAAGAATGCACAACATGAATGGTGACGTCACAGACATTACACAGCGGGCGTGTGAAAGAAATAGTGAAATATTCCCGCTACTTCCCAATTTTTTATTTATTAAATAAAAATATCTACCTAATTTTACAAGTTTCAAATTATATTTATGTGTTCTTTATCAGCCCATATACGTCCCACTGCAGGGCACGGGCCTACTCTACAATCGAGGGAATCGATTGAGAGTGGTTAGGCCATATAGTCCACCACGCTGGCCTAGTGCGGGTTGGCGGACTTACATACCGTAGAAATTCTTTAAAATCGCTACGGTATGCAGGTTTCCTCACGATGTTTTCCTTCACCGTTAAAGTGCGTGGTGATTGACTATCAATACACACATAACTCCGAAAAGTCAGAGGTGTGCCCTGGGATTTGAACCCGCGACCACCGTGAACATGTAGGCAGCCGCGTCTGGTCCGTTACCAACAGGCCACCACGCACTTGTGTTGCACTATCTATGTGTTAATTGCATTTTATTATCTTATATTAATTAATTTTGAAAAAGATAATAATGATAATAAAATAATCAGGTAAAACTATCGATAAACAACACGTACTCAGCAATAACTATTAAACGTTTTACATTGCGGTTTTTTGTAAGTAATATAAAATTACTCGTATATTGTTTTCCGTTTATATTAAGACGTTAACTGTGGCTCTTATATCCGTTGTGGTTTTTTAAGCTATTTTTAAACATATTACTTCATATATTAGAGCGCATAGTTTGTTTTAACGCTTCAATTGAAGGTAGTGTAATATTCATTTTTCTTATTCTCTATCTGTGATTACGGCTATGAATGTTATATCAAGAGAGGCTTAAGTCTCCAATAATCGTTTTTTAAATTACAATGATCCATGTTTTATCAAAATTATTTTTAAGGCAGATATATTGCAAACGCGAAGCCGGTGAGAATAGTACTGTATGTACGCTTCGAAGTAGCTCCATATATTTAATTAAGTTATAACTCGGGGCCTCGGGCCTAAGTCATGTATTTCGCACGGAAGTTTCATAAATTCTCAGTTATTACGTCCTAAGAAGATATCGCGTGTTTCCGTGAGGAATGCTCATTTAAACTTTATATTCCAGCTTCATTCCTTCGAGAATAAGGGGGAATAAGGCGAAGTTGGACCACGTACGTAAGTACGAGTTATTTGAAGAATGTACTAAGATTTGACTTTTAAATTGAGTAGCAAACGTTTGGAATGTATCGTTGGTTTGTATCCCAATAAAATATACATCTTTGAACTCAAGACTACCGAATCGGCAATCTCGTCCTCATGAAATGGAACTATAATTCGCTCCATGACCACATTGAATATAGAGTTCACATAACAAAATAATTTTCCTTTTCTTATATCCTAAGGTTGTCTGTAAGAAATCGCCTAGAGCGATAAGACCGCCGTCTGTACTTTTGTTAATTTGTAATATCTTTAAGTGTTTCCCTTTTTGTGTGCAGTTAAGAATAAATAAATAAATAATATATAAATAAATAATAGTAATTGGCATTGCGTAGGTCCGTGAGCGGCGGTGATCGCTTAATGTCAGGCGAGCCGCATGCTCGTCTGCTTACGAAGGCAATAAAAAAAAAGTTCCAGGGAACTAGATCGTTGCGTCTTACGTAAAACCCATCCTCGTTAAATTTTATACCCTAAACCTAAAACCGACTAATAACACAGTACACAAAAGAAGGTCGCAGGTATTCAAGTTTCAGTACGAAAAGCGTGGAAAATCACCGCACAGAGCACACTCGAAAGTAAGACACCACGCCTCCTTGATTACTACTCTCATTTCTATGAAAAAGTCTTTGTACAGCGTGCTCTACAAACTAGCAAGAATTTTCGATAATATATTTTTACGCAAAAAACTGGGGAGCGAGTAATCTGAAAATTCATGGAAAAAAGCGAGAAACTTGTGCAATCGCGTCCAAATTTAATCATTTAAACAATAGTCATTTGATATCAAAAGGGGCACTTACAGTGTAGCATATTTATTTTCTTATTTTTTTATCAGAGAACGTATTTCACTCCAATAGATGATCTGTGAAAACCTGAGCTCCGGATCTATGAATTGTATTACACTAATGAACATACATGGAGAGATGTATGAGTATATTAAAAAGGCGGTTGAAAGCATGTCGGTAGTGCACCGATATATTCCGTAGTAATTCATACAAAAAATACAGTTTTCCTCGACACGTTAATATCACGACCTTAGTATGCTCCTTTGAAGTGGGCATAGATGTTATAAAACTCCTTGACTAAACTGAATAACTCAATTATTATCCAGTTATTTTAACAAAACTGTGGCAATATTCTTTTATATCACTGAGCAATTGCTGGAACACCCACGTTAAGGTTACGAGAGCTCATGGGAATGAGTTTAAACGTCTTGAGTGACGCATTACCGTTTCCGTAACAGCTTAATTATTAAGAGACGGGAGCACGCATAAGCAATCTACGAAATTACTGCAGTATCGTATTAGATACTTCTCTTAATAATTTAGTATAGTATGGGAAACGTTTTGAAAATAAGATTTTATCTAAATTTTCTGTTTAAATAATCATGTCAAATAATATTTATTATTTGGTAATTCGTCGCTGATTTTGATTGTATTTTCCCCTCGTACTTACTATTCTTCTTAAAATATTTATAATTTTAAGAAAACAAAGCATGCAGTCATTTTTGTTTATTTAATGAGTAACGAAATTACCAAGTTTGACATCCATGACTTCAACGCTTTAGATTTTTCATACAAACTTTCATTCCCTTCAAGTCTTATTTCCAATAAAAGGTAGCCTATGTCCTTTCCCAAGGTCTAGCCTATCTCTGTACTAAATTTTATCAAAATCGGTTTAGCGGTTTATGCTTGAAAGCGTAGCAGACAGAGACGGACAGACATACAGACAGTGACTTTCGCATTTATAATATTAGTAACGATAACTATTAATTATACCCACACTTTCCTGCTACATTATTAATATTTTCACTGACCATTAATAACAACTACAACGGACTATTAAAACTTTAGTCCCAACCCTGTTGTCTATCCGCACGATTTATTTTAATTTCGCTAAAAGTTTAAACATTAATCATTCACTGCGTGTGAGCGAGTTTAAATATACGTGCGTGATGAGAAGACATAAATTATAACCTATGCTAAAGTAGTTGTTAAAAATGCACCGAACAGCATTAGGGAAAATTACATACATGCATTTCTAAAATCATCCCTCTCTGCATTTGCCGCATTTAGTTACATAAGTCAGAATATTCTAGCCATTTATGCAACGTTCCAACACGCATACTAACAAACACAAACATGCATTGAAACACCTCACTATAGAAGCATTTCGTCTTTCGTCGAATGTTAAGCTTTGAATTTCGGTTAGTGGAGCTGAAATTCGCCGTATTGCAATAAGCCTCAGAGTTTGGATGCTCCGTTGCTGGTTTTTCATTCATAAACGGGTATCAATATGCCGCAATCTGAATTACTTCGACTAATAACTAGATAATAATTGAAACATTTTATAGACAGGTATTTTGAGATCTAGGTTCGATTTAATTTATATTTACTGCGCTCATTTTTATAATACAATTGTCATGCATTGCAAAGCGCAACGTTACTATTATAGACTTAAACAATTTTATTGCCCATAAAATACTGCCTTAAAAATATAATTTTATTTTGTTAGTTTAATTAAAATGATCTAATCACATCGAAAGACAAACCGTATATCCCTAATATCGAAATTAAACAAAAGTTCTGTTTTAGACGTCCACTAGCTGGTTAGCCGTTATCGAATGATCGAGAATTGCTCGGTCGCCTGGCGAGTTCGTTAAATGAACCGACGGGAATATTGGCAAAATTGTCAAAGCCCAAACAACTCAGTTTTACTGTAATTGTATTATTTCGGCAAGATTATTAGGATTCCAGAACGCCGTGGAGTATTCCAATTAAGATTCTCAAATCTGTTTTTAGTAATGCTTGTCTCACAGAAATTGAATTGTTGGGTTGTTTAAATCTGAAATTGTTTTAGTATTTGAGACGTCTTTGGCTGTTATTTTGCAAAGACGGGTTAGTGTTACGTCTATAAATAAAATACTTATAAAGCCCCTTTTACACGGGGAGAGATTTTCGTCTCGAAGATACGATTATCGTAGGGATATAAAAAGGTTGCATCGTGTAAACATTGTCGGAACACGATAATCTATGGCGGTCATGTAATGCGACAATCGCATACGATTCTCGCCACGAGAAACTTTCCCCGTGTAATGGAGCTTAAATCTTATTTTATAAATATTTTTTATGATACTTTTAAGCCAACTCTTCAAAAGAACTTGGGTTATTAGTTTGGTTGTACACAAGACCGTGAGTAGAAATGACACAACAAAGTCGAACTATTTCATAGCCTTTTTGTAAAACAATTCATGACCGTAACGCTAAGTGAAATCCATTTAAGAAATAAAAACAGCTTGTTTATCGTTATTTGTTTAGTATAACTTTAGGGTTGCAAGAAGTCGCTGGACGCAGGCCGCTTCCAACAGGTCGATGTGGAGTTCTTTGTGGGAAGCCTATGATCAGCCATGTTGAGTCATGTTCAGCCATGTACAGCCATGTTCAGCCATGTTCAGCGATGAACTTCATGTGGCTGAATAGATAGATAACTTAAACAGAGTTATATTTTTTGAATTAATGTATTTAACAAGAAAAGGTAATCAACTATTTGTTCAAAAAAATCAAAATTGATAAAAAACGATATTAAACTCTTCAATGTACATATTTGCCTTAAAAACCCGACTTAGCAGTCCATTAGTAAAGGTATTTTACCTCCAACAATTGTTGAATTGAATCAAAAATAGATTATAAAAGCTTTTACAATAGGACGGATTCGCTACTTTGCAATCACCAGAAAGTATTGTACTTGCTGTAATTAAAATTGAAGTTGAAATTGCTAGTATAATTCTTACAGTTTCTGATTATGTGAAATAAGGTCATATTGTATTTATTAACTGCCTCGGTGGCGTAGTTGTTGGCATGATTTCAAAGCTGATAGCAACTACGCTTACTATCAGGCGAATGGCATAATCGTCTATCAATTCATTGCAATAAACAAAAAATATCTGAAGCATAAAAGACCTCGTTATGTATGTGTAGAATTTCCATTTAGTAATGTATGCCGCAGATATCAATTTATACAATGCCTAAATAAATAAAGTTTTAAATACAAATCCAACGGTCATTGAAAGAATGTAATGTCTTCTCGTGAACAATTTTCCAACAATTTCATATAAAACATAAAATGTTACAGGGCTCTCGTAATATTTTACTAAGGGACGCGCTTAGAATTTCAATGTCGGAGGATTTGAGAAGGCTATTGGCTCGCCTTATGTGTAACTATTACTTTTTTATTATTACTCATATCTTAATACTTCTACGGGAGCCTTATTTGTGTTGGGATTTGTGTCGTAGTTATTACATAATACGAAAGACTTTTCGATTTTAATCCAGACTTGAAAGAAATATTTGTAACATTTGTCTTGGAGCGGGATCGAACCCGCAGACTCTTATTTCAAGGCTAGCTTCTTAAGACTTAACCAACTAATTGAAAAGATTTCCTTGGAAAATGAAAAGTAGCTATCGAACTAAAATACGTTGCGAGCTATTTCAATTACGCAAAAAATGTTATGCAATGGGAAATAAAATGCATAAACTTGATTGATTTATTTTTATTTTGAACTGGAATATTATATTATTTGACTATTTATTAAGAACGCAAAGTGTACAGTTATCCGTAGGGAGTTTTCAAGCCGTTGTATCATATATACTTGGGCAATGATATGTTGCGTGCTACAGGCTGATCATTTTTAAATATACGAATAGTATAAAAGACGGGTTTGATTCCCGGAGGAAGCATAGATATGCTCAATTTGTGATGTTATTAAAGACTAGCGTGATGAGATTTTGATATTTAGGTGCTCTTTTAAAAGCATCGGTTTCTTATTTTTATTATAAGAAATAATTTTTAATGTTTAATGTACAATATAAACGTAATATTAGTAAGAATATTGCTTTTATACTCATATTTATTGTTGGAATGCGCTAAAAAATTTTCAATAAATAATACACCCACGTATTGATAATATTCATATGTATATATAATTTTGACGGAATAATTGCTCTTAAAAACATAATTATTTCCGTTTCAAATGTGAAATATTGTGCGACGAATTCTGTGTGTTCAACATTATTATTTATAAAACGATCAACTTGTACACGCATTACTAACATCAACTATTATTTAGGACAAAAAATATTTTAACAATTGGCACCGAGATTTTTATTAATATCTAAATTGAGCAAGCGACAAACACTGCAGACAAGCGACGGATCTATAGAAAAATATATGATTTACACATTTATTTACAACACGTAAAATATCTAAAAATCTAATTCTCGCTACTGAATCTACTAATTGGACTATAAGATATGAACATTTATGAATATTGGTTTGTGTGGCGGATTTGTTGAACACGCTGTATAATAAAATAGTTTAGACGCTTTAAGAATAGCATTAGAAGTATAAATGATTAATTTTATTCTAAGCAAATATATTATTATTTTTTAAATAATAAAACGATGAAATATTAAGTTCCAATAGCAAATTGGAGTTCCCATATAGCCTTCAAACGTTATGTAGATCTGTGGCCCAAAACAATTTCAATAAAATATTTGGGACAATAGGATAATCACTTTCTGTTACATGTGTATGAGTGATATGAGCTATGTACTTACTAAAAAAGTAAATACATATTAATTTGTAAGATGGTTACTAAAATATGATTAAAATAAAACAGCTAATCCTTTAATAATACAGCAAATTGAACAATTCCGCATCTTATTATACATGTATTGGAACAATTTCATATATTTTTGATATAACATCTACACTGATATTTTTGTACTAATATAGAAAGCTCACTGTTCCTAATTTAAGGGTGCATATTGATTTTAAGAAAATATCTACTATATGTGAAACGTCAAAATGTTACATTTGATTTAGAAAAATATGTCATATATTTTTTTATCCGTTTTGTATATTTTTAACTATTTTCATCATTATATTTTCTGAACGTAATTTATTTAAAGATTTTTAGTCCGTTGATATTTTATTGTTACGCAACCCTGTGGAAATGTTTTTCTGGTTTCGTTTATTGATTATATTATAGTCTGCCGTTTTTGTCACTTCACTCCATTAAACCCTAAAACGATTCGTCGATACAAAGCTTTGTTCCGTTCTTTGACAATCGAAGTGACCACGAAACCAATAGCTACTACCAATCACTTCGCTGGTATCAATTCCGATCAAACATTAATATCTCTTGCGTATATATTAATTTTTATTAAGCTAATGTAAAACGAAATACACAAAATCAGTCGTGCGCAAAAAAAAAAAGTTTCATATTTTTCACGGTTTTCTATTGCAATACCAAAACGCGAAAGCAAAAAGGACATTTAAAATCCAAAATTTTACATCGTTTATTAATTCAACAGGAATTAAAATAAACAAATCCAATAGAAAACGGTGAAAAACGAAACTCAAACATATAACCCTAATTATGTTGCACAATTAGTATAAGAGACTATTTACAATAGTTCAAGTATCAAGAATAGTTTTCTGCCTCAGTTAAGTAAAGCTGGCACTTACAACCCGAATAAAAGGTACTTCTGAGCTAAATTACTACAATGAGATGCACAACATATCTTAAGTCTTTAAGCGAAGTTGTCGTAACACAAAAGGAACTTTTAATTTATGCGTAGCTCTGAGCGTGCTCCAGAGGGATGTTGGAAAGTTTGTTGCCCTTCTCCACCCAGTTCTTTAGCCTTCCCCGCAACTCCTCAAGGCTCTTCGACTTGGCTTTGTTAATTCTCTTGTATTTAACGTCTTTAGGCTTCGTAACATTCCTGTGGTTGGACATGACGCGGTTGTACGTCACCACATGCGTCGACTTCGGTTCGGGGTCGTCCTCGCTCTCAGGATTCGAAGTCACCTCTTCATCAGAGTCGTTGGCAGGCATCATCCTTTTTGGCACATAGCTGTAGGACCAAACATCCTTACCGTTCTTAGGCTTGATTTCTTTCTCGCTATCAATGCTCTTAACTTCCGCAGTCAAGACTAGGCTCCTCATTCGGAAGTTATCCCTCCTTTGGGCGAGCAAGCTTGTGCGCTTTTCCTCGTCAGTTTTGTTGGCGTCTTTGATCTCCTTCTCTGTGCTGTTCTGAGCACTTAAGCCTTTGGTAGAATCTCCGTCTACTTCCTCTTCGACACTGTATACCGTCTCGAGGATCTCAGGCCTGCGGAGAAAGCCATTGGAGCGACGCACGACATTGTATTTAAGGTTCGGATCGATGGCATCAGATATCGACCTGACTATGGTGACACTATCGGGGTTGGCCGACCGGAATCTCGGTATGTGTGGAGTGGTGCTGTCGTAATCGGCGTCTTCCATGATGACAGCCGAGTCTGAATCGTTGAGCGAGTCGAAGTCACCGGTGATGTGAGTGTCCTGAAGCATGTCTCGGAAGTCTGGTATATTTTGGGAGATGTCTATACCGTTATCGAGTAGTTTCGCCTGGAGGCTTTCGATGACTTTCTGCTGCTTTATGATGATGGTCTCGCGGAGGGCGAGCATGTTGGTGATTTCCTTCTGCTTTCGGACCAGTCGTGACTCGAAGAGCAGCAGTTGGCTGGAGAGCGACTTGAGTTGTTCTGCCTTCTCGCGCTGCAGGCGAGAAACGAGCTCCTCCTGGGTGCGTTGCGCGCGCCGCCATGTCAGCAGCTGATGGGCCTGGGCGCGGTATTTCATACGAAGATCCCTGTAAATAATTATGCAAATGTTAATGATGATTCACGCCGTTAATGCTTTAGGAAAACTCTCAAGACAGGCCACAAATTAATGACATTTGTCTAAATTCTAGAGCATTAATTTACTCTTATAGGAGGCGCAGGAACTATTTTATACGAATATAAGATGCTTCATTGCATTTTGAAATCAAGGAACTTGTGCATCCCGGATCGTTCGTCTTAACCCGTTAGATTTATAAGTTAATTTCCTTTGTGAAGTCGCGAGAAATTGTCTACGTAGCTTCTGATTTACAGTAATCGAGTTAACAGATTAATTTCTCCCGAGTTCAATTTCTTCGCAATTCCGGTTAGAAATAACATCGTGGGAATCTGCAATCGAAGATCTGAATCGAGATATTCCCGATGGTTTGTTCGATTGTGGATGCACCGGAATTTATTTGCAGAAGTTTTATTTAGCTCTTTTGTGCTTTAACGGATATTGATTTGAATATTACTTATTGAAACTCATACTTGTAGACTGCACGCCAAAATTACGGGTGAAATTAAAATAATTAATTTCTCGGTACAGAAATGATCTGACGAAAGTATATTTTTTCACGGTAAAATAAACATAGAAATGTCGTATATATGGGTGTATAATTGTAATCCCAGTTATCTGCCGGATTTATAGACCGGTTTAAAAAGCTTTAAGCACAAGGTAGGGAAACTAGATCGTATTTCATAAGCTCATGGGTTACAAAACTTAGTTAAAAAGGTCATTGTGCAAAGTTTAAAGACGAGTATACAACATAGCACTGGTTACCTGATGGTCCTTCGTGCCTCCTCCAGCGTGTGTGCCTCCAGAGGGTCTGTGAGCGACGCCGCCAGAGACACGTCGGGCTCCGTCGGGCTGTTCAGAGCCGACTCGCTCCGGCTGCACAAAGAGAATCAAACAATTAGTAATGTATTGAATAAGCAGGGAAATATAGGAATTCGGCAAAGGATTCGCAGAATATCCCACCATCACACCAGCCAGTCTCACTCAAAGACAACAGCACGCATTTAATGACAGTGAGCACAAAGTCATAACATAGTCGTTAACCAGCAACTATTAAACACATATGGATTTCTTGCAGGAACATTAAGTAATTGATGCATTTGTAGGTGATGGTGAGCATTGTCAATGAAAAATATCGTGGGATGAGTTAAATTTAAATATAACACTAGTTACTCCACGTCTGTTCTATGTAAAAGTGGTGCCGCATCTCTCGAGACAATTATGCTGATGTCACACATAGGAATTACATTACCGTCAAGCCGCTATCCCTTAGCGGCAAGCAGAGATTATTGATCTTCTTAAGAGTTGTGACAATTTCTACATGGTATTTCAATTTAATACCACAACAAATCTACTCCAAACACTTCTGGAATTGCGTCCTTAGCACGGCGTAAAAATTTTGTAATCTAAATCGAAAAGGTTTCAGCTACATCGGACATAGTTGTCCTTATCAAAACAACGGTTATTGTATCCCCCAAAACTCGTAAAGTTTCGTTTTATCGAAGGTTCTTTTATGTTAGTTTATGGACGTTTACGGTTTGGTGAATTTTCATTCATTTTTTGTTGTGTCCTTTATAACTGTTGTTGTAGGTTATAGAGTCGCAAAAAGCATTAAGACAGAGTGTTTTACAGTATAAAGACCGCCTACCTCTAATAGGGCAGCGTTATAGAATAATATGGCTTAAGCCCTATCAATCATACTCCCGATTTTTGAGGAGACAAGTGCTCAGCAGTGAGTATATAAGCAGAGAGATAATAAGATAATGAGAATTATATTCTTATTTTTTCGATGCCTACTTAAACGTAGGCAGACACAGACCCAAAGAATAATACCTACATCAGAATATACACTAAGGTACAGCAAATTAAAACAAATAAGTCATTAGATAGAAGAACGGTATCTTGTTTACCCATTAGGTTGTATCGGGCAAAAATGGCGGCGTTTATATGGTATTACGTGTAATGTTCATAACTATAAACGTCAGGACGGTACGGCAACTAAGTGTGGATCATGCATATTGTGAGTGGTCTAAGGAATAGAAGACCGCGGGTGGAAATTTATTTGGATCCCAGGATCGAACAAAAGGTAGGTCTTACTAAATGACATGGAAAACCAGTGAATTATATTACAGACGTTATTGTATTTGTCGTTTATTAGTAGACTACCTCGGTGGCGTAGTTGTACGACGGTACGACTACAAAGTTGAGGTTTGGGGTTCGAATCCCGGGTCGGGCAAATTGATAATGGGTTTTTCTATTCATTATCAGCCCGGAGTCAGGAATTTGTGCCCGATATGGCGATAGGCTCGCCCCCTATCATCATGGGACGGAACATACCAAGGCGAAATGTGGGTGTCCTGGTGGCACCTCTGGGATAAAGGCGTGAGTTTATTTATGTATGTATGTATGTATATTTATTAGTCGTTGTGCGTTTGTGCAAAAGCGAGTTTGCACAAGTCTCGAATTGAAAATTGGAAAGAAGTTTACGTAATTATTTGCCCACACACGTTCCAGTACACTGGTGCAAACTCAGACTCGCACAGTTATATCGTTAAGTGTGGCGGCTATAAGATACTGTCTTACACAAACTAATAGCACCATTCTTTTCTCTACTTCACTAAAGAGTACGCGACAAAATCTACTTCCGCCTTCGCTACCTCTCATAACTTATACCGCAGCGCATGTGGTGTACCCGTTACACAGCACCACTAGCTATTATTTTACGCCAGCACATAGTTCCTGCTGCAAAGGTAAGGTTATCGCGTGATTACCGTATATCATAGATGCGCTTTGTGACGGTCTAAACGCTCGCCTCTTATAGTTTATTAAATAAATTTAGTTTGGAAATTAGAGGATTATTTTGTTTTTTTATTCAATGAATGGCGAGACGAGCATGCCATTCGCCTGTTGGTTAGCGATACGACCGCTCATGGACAGTAGCAAAACCAAACAACACCATGAATTACAAAGCAATGCTTGGCATTCCTCTGCGCTCGAAATCCTGGGAGAGAGACATAAGATATTAAGTCTCATTATGTCCAGTAGTTGTCAAAAATCATGAATTCAGCTTGCATATATTTGTGGGTTTAATTGTCAATTGTAAACTTATCTTTATCTCAAAGGCGGATACTCTATTTCGATTGGAATGCGTATACCCTAAAGAGCATTGTAGTAAAAGCTTGCTCATATTAAAAAGTAGCTTTACAAAAACCTAGTGAGCGCGTAACGATATTCAAGGGACTCGTAGCCTTATTATTAGAATGGCAGTTCGTGGTAGCTAAACGTTGTTTGGGTTTAAATCTTAAATGAGGATTCCGAGTTCAGTGGCATATCAAATCCTTTCGAGCTCACGCCAAACCTGCCAAGCCGGCAATCCTGTTGCCTTTGGAAATAGCGGATTCGGGAAAAAAATCATCGTGGTTGTGTGAATAGTACCATTGAATCTTTAAAAATATAAAGTAGAATATATGGTACAAAAGTGGAATTCAATAGCCCAAAAAAAATTAATTTCTTTTTCTCAAACAATTCTTGCATATTGGACAACCTGTCAAATTGCGGGCAGGAGTGCACAAAAAGTCGGCCCGTCACCACCATTTTTATCTACATTTTTGAAGTACCAGCGCTCCCTCTATATTACAAATACTCGAAGAAAACGTATACAATAAAGGCAAGTAAAGGAATAATTCAAAAGAATAGACAATCATTACCATAATTTTACTTAAATGTTGGAGTTATTTTTGGTAAAAGGTTTTGAATGTTAGCCCGGCGAGGCGGTCATGCTATTACAATTTCGCTGAAAGGACATGAATGAGTGAGATTTCCATACTTATTTTTTACGAGAGCATTATCCGGTACACCTGATGCCGCGTTTGTACTAATTCAGACACGTTTTTTTGGTGTAGTATGCGTCATTAGAACTAATGCTGTGATGTGTAAACACCTGGATTCGATTCCCAGTGAGACACTCATATTTAACGGTGAGTTGGGTAAGGTTCACAGTTATTTTAGCATTGTAAAATTTCCTTCTTACATATTGTAGTGTATACGCTAACGCCTGCACATCTGAAACATCTTCACAAAAAAGGTATTTAATGTCCAGCAACCCGCACTAGGTAAGCGTGAAAAACACCATGAAATACAAAGCAATGCTTGGCATTCTACTGCGCTCGCCATCCTGAGAAATAAGATGCTAAATCTCAACATGTCCAGTAGTTACTCTGGGTACTATATCCTTCAAACCGGAACACAACAGTACATTTACACTGATGTTTGTCGGAAGAAATAGACATTGCGTTTGTACCTGCCCAGGCGGCCTCTCACATATGAGGGAGTACACACCACTAGAAGTAAATCCCTCTCAATTAAATAAAGGAGGCCGGTGCTCATCAGAGCGATATAAGACCTGGTATTATTATATTAAATAGTGTTTATAGGTATTACGAAGCTCACTGTATGCAGATTACATTAGAACAGTGCGAGAATCCGAAGCCATACAATAAACTGTTAAGTATTAGTTTTCCACGCCTGATTGCATAAATATACTTACGTAACATATTACATACTTATACACAATTCGACAGACAGGTAATTTTATAAAAATAGCTCAAATATAACTATTTTTTTTACGGATTTTATCGCGAATTTAGTTTAATTTTTTAATATTTTTTAACTTTCCGACGTTTCGTTTACTTTACAGATTTTGTGGTCGACCACGGAAGTCCGCTCCGTGGCCGTACAAAATCCCTAAAAAATAGTTTTATTTGAATGTGTAACATTCGCATAAAAAAGTAACCATAATTGTAGCTCAGTTAAATAAGTCATAAAAATAAAAACACCCAACAGTCATACATAATCCTGACCTACCAGATGAAAGTCTTGAGACGTGAGTATCAGATAATACGTGAGACTTTCACGCTACAAAAGCACCCAGACCCGAAACAAATACTTATACTGTGGCTTTTTCGTGCCAATATAAAAAACATTGCGATAAATACTTTTCAAACCTATTTGACCCCAAACCTCAACTCCGGCGCACGGAAGTCGAAACCACATCCTTTTCCCGGTACACAATACACTTTAATTACAATGCCTATCTCTTTCTTTTTCGGTACAATAAAGGGAGAGGGTGAAATCAATGTATCGGAACATCCAGGAGTTACCAAGTCTCTAATATTGTCTGTCTTTTTCTCCCACTGTATATCAGGGTGAGAGGGCGAAACCAATGTACCGAAACACGCAAGGGTTACACTACGCTTTACGTTCTTTGTCTCGCTTTAACACAGCACAATAGAAAGAGAGGTTGATACGAATGTATCGAACATGCAACGGTTACGGTCGGGCGCATGCGATGTCAGCTGGTACGCACCGGTTTAGCAGCTGACTGCAGTTCCGCTTAAAACGAAGCAAAACAGAGTGCATGGCGATAAGGATCGATGAATTTGGGTAAACATAGGTGGGTAATAAAGACTATATTCATTTTAAATAGTTTAATGCCTCCGTGACCCAATAGGCGAGAAGACGTAGAAGAGAGGTTGCAAGAATTAATATACACGTCGGAAACACTAGTAATTATAATGGGGTTGGGTATTCTAGAAAAGACTCCAGTAGTTCATACATATATTTGGAAATGTATATGTTGTAGTTTATTGCAAATAAACAGTGGACACATTTTGTCAAAATCTATAATAACTTCGAAATGGTGGTTTTATTGCCTACTTTTGACAAATAATTTTACGGCCTCGTTTTATTCATTAACATTTCACAAATTCGCGGAGCAGAAATCCTTTCCGAAAAAAAAACAAGCTTTTCAATTCCGAATTAAAAATTTATACTAATAAAATGAAAATGTCGAACAAAACTGAAGAGGCATAAGCAAAGCATGACGGAAATACATCAAGAACATTACGTACGAACGAAAATTGGGCCTAGTGTTCGTGTATCCTAACACGGATTGGAAAGTTAGTTATTACGTGAACACTGCGCTGAACAATTGCTGCTTGATTTGAATGAAGGAACAACAACGGAAGTTATATTAAAGCTATCTAGTATTTATACTATTATATATTAAAAACAAAATACCAAGTATTTTACATCGATATTTCTAATAAAACAATCAGGCATTTTTATTTTACTGGTGGTAGAGGTCTCTCATATGTGAGAGGCCGCCTGGATAGGTACCACCGCAATGTCTATTTCTCCCGCCAAACGTTAGTGTTAATGCACTGTTGTGTTCCGGTTTGAAGGACATTATAGCCAGAGTAACTACTGGACATATTGAGACTTAACATCTTATGTCTCAGGATGGCGAGTGGCGAGCGCAGTGGAATGCCAAGAATCGCTTTGTAATTCATGGTGTTTTTTGGTTTTACTGCTGTCAATGAGCGGTCGTATCACTTAGCATCAGGCGAATGGCATGCTCGTCTCGCCATTCATGGCGATAAAACAATTTATTCTATAACAGTTATTGATACTAATTTCTTATCTACCACAAAATCTATTAAAATCAATACGACACCGATGGCTATAAAACCTTACTTCAATACCTAACCTTTTCCATTATTACAAATGAAAATATCCATCGCATGTAACGCAAAAGCACACCCCATCAAACGACCCGCATCGTGTAAGCTCAGTTACTATGAGCTTTGAGCTTTGTGGTTTCCCGCATCGGGATTAGCACTTACTCATAGTGAGTAGAAATACCATGGTATTTAATATGAATTACAGTGCCTTAATATGAAGTATTAAACATGTGTTTGGACCCCTAGTAATAAACTAAAATGTTAAAGTTATGGTCTATCTAAACTAAGAAGTTCCATTTGACGTTGGGAAATAGGGATGCTGTCAAATAAATCGGTTCTTACAATATCCGATTATTTAGAGATATCGATAATATTTGTTTGTATTTCTTAATCGATTACAGTTTATATTTTCAGTTTACATCATTTTGTTTATTTTTTCATGAACATTTTTATTCTAATGAGACATCAACAATTGCATGTCACTTTACTATTTAGGAACAAAAGGAGTGATTTATCTATTACTAGCGGCCCGTCCCGGCTTCACCCGGGTGCAGACACTTTTTCGAGTCCAGTCCACATCACGCACATGCTTATGAACACATGATACATACATACAATACAATACATATACTCCAAAGTGAGGAACCTCCTCACTATGTGTGGCGTATCCTACAATACTGCCTTCATTTCCATTGTAATATCCAAATCTATGAATTAATGATAAATTAATTCATATTAATATTATTATTTCACTATTTATTGATGTATGTTCGTTGACAGCATACCTATTATTAGCTGAAAGTTCAGTATTTTTAAAAATTAAAAAACAACTGTTTTATATTTGCTCGATTATTTAAATATTTTTACCGATTATGCGTATACAAATGCATTTGAATAGTCTCGACTCTACCGGTAAAAGACCTAACGAGGTGACTTTGTAATGACGTCTAGAAAAACAATATGTTGTTTAAAATGGTTATTTTGCTTTATTTAAAGAATTCTAGTTTAAATTTAGTGATTATGGTTTGTATATCTAGTGATAAAATAAGAATAGCTTCATAATTCCATGGAATTACGGAAAGTGTTATTGAAATTGTGTGGGTTACGTCTGCACAAAGTTATTTACGTTAAAAGTATGAAACGTCAAATGGAACCTGTTAGTTTAGATAGACTATAAACATGTATCTTTATAGTATAAATCTGTCAATTATTTCAGATATTTCAAGTATTTATTATTATTTATCAAAATATACAGGCGAGTATGGTCCAAAGTGTGCCAAATAAAATAATTGCTTTCAATACTTAAAAATATACATACATAAACTTCACGCGTTTTTCCCAGAAGGGGTGGGCAGCGGTGCTACCAGAACACCCTGATTTCTCTTGTATGTTCCGTCCCACGATGTGATAAGGGGCGAGCCAATCGCCAAATCGGGCACAAATTCCTAGGATCAACAAATAAGCGAAACAAGGTAACCAAACCTCGCATAAAACGGTAATAAATTAAATTGTTTACAATCCAGAGTGGTTTACATTCGAAGTATACTTTCAGATGTACGATACGACGGTACGCGAATATTAATGAGCATCGAGCACCCGGTACTTGATAGTGTGGCTTTAATGCCACTATGAGGACGATTAAATTGATATTGGCTACTGAAGACCAGTGAAAGTATGTTTCTATTTGTACAGGCTTCTGCTTTGTTAAAATAAATTGGGATCCTTACTAAAACTTCAATAACGTAACCTAATTTATAAAACAAATACCTTAAATATTATTTACATCGCGTGCGGTGCGAAAACTATAATATGTTGTTGATGTAGACTGGACTCAAAAACTATCTGCACCCGGGCGAAGCCGGGCCGAGCCGCTAATAACTAATAAAATAATCCAAATTAAAATCAAGTGAAGCTAGTTGGAATATAAAGCTATAGGAGTGTTAATAAGCGAGACAGCCGAGTATTGGATGCAGATAGCAACTCCGATACTATCCGGGACTCGTGTCCGGGACGTTATCTGCTATCCGTGGTGCGCCGAGCGAGGCTTAACGCTGTTGTTGGTTCGTTTGTGTTTTGAGGTTATTTTTAGCTTATTGTATTGGTTATATTCATTTTTTACTTCTTGCCCTATTAGGGTATCTAAGATTTTTATTGACAAAAACAATGCGTTTTCCACTAATTTGATTTAATGTAAAACGTGAGATATTTTGGAAAAGATTTTCTTGTGTTTGGCAAATATAGTATATGAATTGAGCCAACGTCAGACAGAAAATTCTTAATTTGTGATGAAAATTGTTTAAAATTCGCGACAGACATTCTCTTTCCGAGAAAACTCGCATTCCAACATAAAAATAAGTCACAAAACAATGAAAAATTCATACGCAAGATTTGGCAAGACTTTGTTCCGCACAACTTCAACCGTAGTGGACTTTTATATTTGATGTTCTTATCTTATTCACCAACTTTCGCACTCAAATGTAACTAATTATTTCTAGAGGATCTCTTAAAGAAAGTTTCTCGCAATCCTTTAATCATAATCGGGGCTAGACGCAACGTCTTCAAAGAAGTTCTCGTAAATAGAAGTCTGGCGAGATTGGCCGGATTGGGAATAAATCTTATGAGTCCTTTCACAAACTTCGCGATACAGTTTGGTAATTCTAAATATTTATGGCTACATTCAGGATTACAAATTATGATATGTATAGATAGTCACTTTTACGTACAATTTTTAGTATAAAAAAGAAAAAGGAACTATTACTTCGTGGCTCCTTAAACATCACATCAATCATTGTAAAAACATCCTTAAATACAATAATAATAAAGATTGACTACCACATAATTACACATCTCATTTGTACAACAAAGTATAATCATACTATTTCACCATCATCAATTTTACCTGAAAACAAAAACACTAGGTCATCGGACCCCCAGATCATTCTCCTAAATACATCCCTGTCTTTCAATGACGTACTAATATACAGAAACTTCCCCAATCCACTCTGTATTACGTCACAACTCCCAGGCCGCGAACAATACAAAAGAATAAAAGTGACCCTTGATAAACCTTACCGACTTCAAGGGTAGTTGTTATTATTCGACTTAGTGATACCAACTTTGACCGCCACTTTCCTCATTAATTATGTGGAAGTGCTTAAGTTTGTTTCTTTATGAATCTTGTTGTGTCTTTTTAACTTGTAATGTGCTTTATTATATACCTATATATGTATGTATGTATGTATGTATAGTATGAAGTAGCAATGTGTTGATAAAGCAATTTTTTGTTGAAAAGAATATTTTAAAAATCGTATTATTAAAATTCCTCCATGCAATCTTACCAATTGCAGATTAAATGAAAAATGATTTTGATAACAATTGACAGAAGTCTGTCAAATATTTAATCAATTTCTAGCTGTTTCTTTAGTATTTAATATTGGGCTCTATTGTTTATGTAGAATTGATGGAACGGTATTCCCGTTGTAAGAATAATGCTCTTTGAAGTTCTTATGTTAGCAATAACCTTTAAAGATCTCAATCGAAGAACTAAGCATTTACAGTTTCAAATTGAAATTCAATTTCCGCTTTTTGTGAAGCAATACTTTAATTGGATTTCTTGTTTGAACGGAACTGGACTTATTTTAGCTCTTTCATTCAATTTATTTCCGAAGTGAGTATACAATGCCAAACGGAATTGATTTGAAAAAAAATGTTCAAAATCAATAGGATAACTGATTCAATCTATTGATTATAGTTATTATAGTCATCGGACTATAATCAATAGATTAAATCGACATAGAACGCATGATTGATTTTGTTAAAAAGTTGTTTCTTTTAAACAAAATCAATCATGCATTCAAGGGTGTCTAAAGGTTTTAAAATAGTCATTGAAATTTAAAAATAAACTTTTCGGAAATTTACTAGTCACCCAACGGCGTGGAGTTCGTGATATTGCCATAACACTACTTAAAAACGTATTTTTTATTTGAAAAGATACAATAAATAAAGTTATTATAATAGGCCAGTTGCATATTCTAGAAAAGGTTCAACTTTAGCAATTTGATAGAGGTAAAATATAAGTGTGCAATCCACTTGATGTGAGTTTACCTCCTCATTCTCTATTTTTTTTTTATATTTTATTTATATATTAAAAATCACCAATTATACAAGTACAAATTTATGGATAGGTTCCACGAAACCATATTTCGGTTTGACCGTGGAAAAGTAGTCAGAAGAGATTGGTTTTCAACCGACTTGCCCGGGACTGAAACGTGTGCCAGACGATAGCGATATGCTGATCTCTGCCATACTTGGGACGGAAATAAGCCCAGAAAAGTGTTGCTGCTATAGTGTCACCTCAGCCACACCTTTAACATAGGCGTGAACATACGTAAATATTGAAGGTGTGCATGTTTTCTATTAATTCCTTTACTAATTGTACAAGATTGTAGAAAAATGTAATTAATGCCACGCAACATCGTTTGCGATCCGCTTCCTACATAACGCAGAATGTACAAAATAATTATGATTAATTATATTATCTTTGACAATGTTTAATTGTTTTGCGTGTATGTGCATGCATAATATATGAGGCACGTAATAATTTATCGTGGAAAAAACCATAATTTTTGTAGAGTGTAATATGATTAATTACTAAATTCATTGACTGGTGTTTTATAGCGTATGATTAATGATTAAAGGAAGATTGCTGTAGTAAGATTGTATAACAACGATTAAAGAAAGAAATAGTATATTAGTGGGCCCATTTAAAGTAATAAATCTAAAACAACATAAAAATTAAAAAGTAATATATATTTTTTTTGTTAAGACCATTTGGCCTTTTCAGGGTTTACTATCCAGTGTATTACTATACACAATGGGTATTAGTAATTATTTCTAGGGCATGTAAAGTCAGCCAACACGTACTAGGCCAGCGTGGTGGACTATATGGCCTAACCCTTCTCAACCGTACCATCGATTGTAGAGGCCAGTGTCATGCAGTTGGGACGTATATGGATAGATACAGATACAGCTCAGAGTAAGGATAAGTAGGAGACTTTCCCGCCCTCACACCCGCCACTGCAACTCCTGTAAGCCAGGATCAACAGTGGCACGCATTTTAATGACACTGAGCATTGAAGCTCAGCGAGTCTCCGGGAATGTCTAACTTGTCTTTAACCCGCAACGAAATCAATCAAAAAGTTAAATTAATAGGAGGAGTTGGAAAGAAATTACTGTCCACTTCCCTCCCTAATAAAGCGGGTGACAAAACAATGAACTAAAGAGGTAAATAGCCTCGCATAAAGACATTTACAGCCAGATAAGCCAGCTGTAAAGCACCACGGATGAGTCATTATTACATTTAAATGGGACCTATTATGTAAGCTGTTATACTTGATTCCAATAATAGGTATGGCAAAATCGCCGGAAAGCACGGAAATTCTTCCTAGTCTCCACAAGGTCCAAGTAAGGATAAGTAACCCAAAAGCAGTAAACTAGCGTTAAAATGTACGAGTATTTGTCGTGAAACGCGGCGAGTGTAGATAAATACATTCAGGGCGCGTGCGGACGCTTTCGCTTGCTAAATTATGTATGTCGTCTATCTGTATCGGTACTGCAGGCGGGTAAATTGTACTTCGGTATGTCACTGTGCTTTTAGATGCATTGGCAAACAATTGGGCTAAAAAACAGTACTTTCATAGTAAAAAGTATAATGTCACAGGAATATATCCTATAAAGTTACACGAACAGTTTGTCTGTAGGAATAATTTTTGGTTATATTGATAATATTTTTCTGATATTGTGAGTTACGGCAAGTAAGCCATGATTTGACAGCCTTCGTGGCGCAGTTGGTTAGACGCCGCCTGTGAAACGAGAGGGTTCGATCCCCGCACCGAAACAAATATTTGTGTGATCCACACAGGTATTTGTTTCGGGTCTCGGTGTTTGTGAGACCGAAAAGTCTCTCGTAGTTTCTGATACCCACGACACAAGATTCGATCTTAGTGTGAGGTCAGGACTATGTATGTGACTGTTGGGTGTATTTATTTTATTTATATTTTATGTTCTCACTTAAACATATCTTCTTTAGGTTCGAGTACGTCCTCGGTTAAATAATAAAGTGTATAAGGAATACATTTTCTGACAGTTCTAATGTCGTAAGCATTGCCGGATGAAGTACTACCCCCAGTATACAAACCCGAGTCCTTCCGCCACAGCGTAAAGTTCAGATATAAACGGAAAACCCGGACTAAGGCATCATCATTATCAGCCTTTTATTGTCCACTGCTGTATGTAAGCCTCCTCTAAATTGCGCCATTTCACCCTGTCTTCGGCTTGTCGCATCCAGCATCTGCCAGCGACCTTTTGCAAATCGTCGCTCCACCTCGTTGGCTAAGGCATAATTGTGTCTAGATCCAATCGGTTGGTACTCTTTCTGGATTCGTGCTTATTATCAGCTAAAAGTGCGTGGTGGCCTGTTGGTAACGGACCAGACGCGGCTGCCTACATGTTCACGGTGGTCGCGGGTTCAAGTCCCAGGGCACACCTCTGACTTTTCGGAGTTATGTGTGTATTGATAGTCAATCACCACACACTTTAACGGTGAAGGAAAACATCGTGAGGAAACCTGCATACCGTAGCGATTTTAAAGAATTTCTACGGTGTTTAAGTCCGCCAACCCGCACTAGGCCAGCGTGGTGGACTATATGGCCTAACCACTCTCAATCGATTCTCTCAATTGTAGAGTAGGCCCGTGCCCTGCAGTGGGACGTATATGGGCTGATATAGATAGATCAGCTATAGTTGCTTTGTTACGATGGAATAACCGGCGATAGAAGATTGTGCTTTAAGCATAGTATCTAGCACCGTTGTATGTTCTTAATACAATATTGTCATTTAGAATTTCTGATAAATGTTAGAAAAATTAAATCACAAAATATAATGAAAAAACTTTTACATTCTATGCTATTTATCATAAAAGTGTATTAAATTACATTTTTATTTTGAAAATAACTTCAAAATAGACTTTTCGTGTAAATAGATCCTCTAATCATGTCTTTGATGTACATTTTCAGAATTTTTTCTATCTTGTTTGTATAAAATCTAGCTGCGAGACAATTTTCAAGCTTTGTATATAATGGTCCCTAAAAGATTACTTATTACTTAGTATATGTACTTTGTTATTTCATCTTAAACATTATCATAATGTTATTTGGCTTCTAGGCCTTTTAACTACATCCATTTTTTATATTACCAAGATTTATAGTCTTAGAAAAAGGTATTTAACCTACACATTTTTATATTGACACAGTTGAATTTACCCAAAACTCATAAATACACGTACACTTACACAACTAACACCGCAGTAAGACAAATGTGCACGACTGTACCAGTCGGTACTACCATTAGTCAGATAAGGAAAGGGACTATTGCTTTCTCTGCACACGAAAAACCTTAGCAACCTTAAAGAGTGTAAATACCTCATATATTTACACGTTCAGTCGGCGCGCTACAAATCTCGTGCGAGCCCTTTAAGGTCCGACCAAGGGTTTAAGATAAATAAGTACAGACACGTTGAAATCCTAAGCAAAGTTCGTGTTGGGAAATGTTTTGGAAGTAAGGTCAGAATTTTTCGCCTATTTAGTGGTTTGGTTGCGAATATTCTTTATTTTCCGTTCGTGTTTTCCTTTACATCTCTATTTTTCAAAGACTAGAAATGTTCCTCGCACCCTCAAGTGTTATGAGTTGGATTTATGCAAATATGTAATTGAATTATGATGTAGAAAATCCTTGGACGAGGAATAACGAAGGGTAGAAAAAGAGGCTACACCGCGTAATGGGACTAAACAGGCGAATAAAAATCGCTTCGCATGAATTCAATTTATGAAATGACATATATACATAAATTCACGCCTTTTTCCCAGAAGGGGTAGGCAAAGGTGTAACTAATTTAATTTAGCAATCCTATTATATCAAAGTGTAATACTATTTCCAAACATAAACATAACTGTTGAAAGATAGCGGTGTCGAAACAGGCGCTGTCGTCAAGCATCACTAAGGCATTACTGTCTTGAGTGGAGTTGTCAGCAATGTTTAACTTCGCTTCAGCAAGGCCGCCCAAACTTGGCCTTGCTTTTTTACCACCACTACGAAAATATTTTTAGGAGACAGCTTTTTACCTTTTCAATATTCCAATATTTGTTTATTTTAGGGTATTGAAAGTAATTTTAAGCAAATAAAACAAAGCCCATAAAATTGCAGTTTAAAACCATTCTTTTCGCTCTTTTTGCTCATGAAATCTCTTGTGATAAAACCACAAAAGTATTGTATTTTTATTTTGCTTACCAAGCACTACTCCAATCTACATATCCAATCTATATATGCATAAGACACAGTTTTATGTTTGCAGCTGATTATAAAACTGAAATAGAGACGACTCGTGCTACCAGCATATGTACGTTGTTTAAATTATGCATAGTGTATACGTTGTATAGATATATTGTTCCCATCCATTCCAATTTACATAGGCGAATGTGAGTTTGTTTCAACCATTTTGCATACACATCGTCAAGAGTTCAGGAAAGGACATAAAGAGTCATTCATCTAGAACACAACATTTTCTGAGGAATAGAAAGTTAAATTTTCGTTTTTACATAAATGGTTCCTGTGTACCGACAACCTAATTCCACAAAACCTTTGTAAATACTATCGAATCCGCGCTCGAAACGTATTGTATACCTATTGTATTACCTATGGTATATCAAGACTGCGACCGAAAACGCAACACAAGGCAACTAAAAAATAATAAGAAAAAGCGGCAGATTTTTTTTGCAATATTTTAAATATCGTCGTGTTTGGGTGGTAAATACCTAGTTTTGCGCGAAAATAGTAATGTAAATCCTTGCGTACCATTGCGTCTTTAGAAATAAAACGGTGTACATTATTATTTTAGGAAAACTATGTCTGTATCACCCAAATACGACGATCAGTAAAAAGTTATCAGTAAAATTTTTAGTTGCATTGTGTCATTTTTTGTTGCATTGTGTCCCTGTATATTGTATATAGGCGTGTCAGTCCCCAGTATCGTCGGTAAGTGCTTTTTGTTACGCGTTGTTTCCCGCAAGTCGAGCTCCACTCTGCCGATATCTTATCACTTATTCACTTGAATGCTCGCGATATTCTGTGAAACTATTTAGATGGCTGTGGATTAAGTAATAATTGAAGACAATATCAATTGAATTTGCAGTTTCGGAGATTTTAGAAACAATTCTTTTGTAGGTATTTTTGGTTCTGTTATGTTTTAAAACATTAGCTGTTGGTGGCAGAATATTCTTAAGCTTCCCAATAATGAACACTCTACTACATAAAAGAAAATCAATCATAATAATCCACTCAAGTTAGTAGCCTTGTGGGTTCATATTTTTCACGTTCGGTTTCGAACACACAATAAAAAAATAAGCTTATTATCGCGGTAATCTTTTTTAGCTGCCCTGTTCATACCAAAAATGAATTTATCGTAGCAAGAGTTGTTGCACAGAGTGTAGGGTATTTGGGTGTTTTATTTCTATCCAAAATATTTTTGTATTATAATTTGACACATCTCACTCAACTTTCGAGACCAAAACCAAATGAACTACAGACAGATGTAAATAATAATCTATCGCAACATTATCCTATGGATGGCCATTTTGACGGCGCAAGTTCGTTCAGAAATATATTAGGATCCTGAAGGAACGCGTGGAGATGCATTAATTACGCAGCTGGAGTAAATGTATTGACCGTCTGCTAAGGGCTAGCCAATATTGTGTTGTCTTAGACATAACAATCGGCCCAGCTCCGGCCGGGTGCAGATTCTGTTTTGGCTCCAATTTACATCAGAAAGACAAACGAGCACGCAGGTCACCTAATGGTAAGTGAACACTGTAGCCATGAACCCTTGGATCATAGATGTGTTGCTCATCAAACCAGGAGAGGAGCGAGATGAAAGAGAAGGGGTATTGGGGATCCGGCAATCGGCAATCTAACAGCGAATGCGTATAGAAGACTCCATCAATAATGTTCCTGTAAATCCAACAATACTATCGGAATTGTAAATAACAAACGTCATAATATGACAGCGTCCTTGGTGTTGGTTGAACGCCGGCTGTGAAAAGAGAGGCCGCTGGTTCGATCCCCGCACCGAGACAAATGTCTGTGTGAACCACAAGTATTAGTTTCGAGTCTGGGTGTTTGTGACACCGAAAAGTCTCTCGTAGTTCCTGATACCCACGACACAAGACTCGATCTTAGTATGGGGTCACGACTTTGTATGTGACTGTTAGGTGTATTTATTTACATTACAAAACTCCTCGAAAGTATAAACATGGGAGACATTTTTCCTCAGATAAATTCATTGCACGTGTAATCCTTTACTTCGCTGGCACTACACAAAAGGTTTCATAAACGTAGCATTGTGAAGTAGCACTTTCGGTTGATTTCAGGGCTGTCACGGTGAAATTCTAATCATATTACGATTCTAGGTATAGTAGTAGCATAAATAGATAATTTACTGGTATGTCACTTATATGTGAGAGGCCGCCTGGGTAGGCACGCCGCAATGTCTATTTCTCCCACCAAATTTACACTGCGTAAATGCACTGTTGTGTTCCGATTTGAAGAGCATTGTAGCCAGAGTGACTGGACATAATGAGACTTAATATCTTATATCTCAAGATGGCGAGCGCAGTGAAATGCCATGCTAAGGACCGAGGTTTTGTTTGGTTTTGTGATAGTCCATGAGCACTGTGCAAGTTTTCGGTGTGTTTTAAAAGCATAGTAAGTGACAGCCCACAAAGAATAATATTATCCAGTAATTATGACGCATTATTAAACTGTGGAGCTTTTAATGATCTCCTTTCTACGAGTACAATACTTGTGACTCCGTAACGGTATCATATTTCATTAATTCAAACTCATCTGCCATTACTCTTCAAAATGAGGCGTAGGCTTTATTATAATTTTAATAATATTGTCAATTTACTTATAGCCCAAGAGTGGCGAATAAACTAGTGATTTTCCTAAAGGAAATTAATCACTGCCATTAATATATCATGTACAACACGTAGAAATAAAAAATGCGTTGCTTAACCAAGAATTTTCACAAACCTTTTTCATATTCGTATTATATTACTTAAGAGTAATTTTTATAGACCCAACTTATAATTATTTATTGAGGGAAGTTAATAATACATATTTTAAAAGGATAGTACGGACTTACTTTAACCCTATATATAAAAAATATATATAAAAATATATTTTATTATTTTCGCAGGTGTGACATCCCTGCGCATGAGTGCATATCAAACGGATCTTCTGACGCTATATCAATACGCGGGAACTCGTATAATGGAGATTGTTCCGGGACTCGACAACACGAGCTCCACCTCATAGGAGTAATAGAATACTGTGGGTAACTGACACTGCTGCACGGCGTTTCAGTTGTAAATTGTTATTGAAGTTTGGAACTTAGGAAAATGGTGTTTTGGGTGCTGTTTATGAATGGAACAATTATATTTATAGATTTAGTTGTATTATCATTAAAATTGAATCTTTTATTAGCAATAAGTAAGGTTAATGAATTGATAGAAGCCTTTCTAACAGATAGAATTAGTCTAGACATAAATCGATACTACTAAGATTATTAAACAATTTTCAGATTCGACAAAATTTCTGACTTCTAGAAGAATTTGTGGAGGCTTTGTGGGTAACGATGGATCACCTTATTTGTGCCAGCTTTGTGGACTAAGTTACTACCTTCATCACATCAAATTCCCAGTCCAGAAATCGGAATACTTCGACATACAGAAAACATCAAACATTATGACTAATGACACCCCTTTTGAAATAAAATCCTCAACAAAATGACTTCGCACGTGATTATTTCATGATCTAGTTATAAAATGAACATCAAATACGAGCGGCGAGCAAAAGCAAATTACATTTATAATTATGTAAACAGTTGCAGAAGGCGTAAAGCGTTTATTACAATAACGATAACATAAGTGTAACGATTAAATATTACGCAGACATTTATAATGAGTTTATTGTGGCTGTTATAAATCCGTTTGGTTATATAGATATCACATGTTACGTTTTCTTTTGTCAGGATTTATATGCATAACATCAAGCATAATTTAATGAAAGTGGTATTCTTATCTCACCACGTGATAATGTATCAAAGCAAAATAGATTTATGAAATTTTTAAATGATAAAGTACCCAGAAACAAATCAGTATTTAAACATTGTATTATTTAATACATAACATGTTATTAAAACGTACAGGCGATTGGCTTATGGAGCTTTGACAGCCTCCGTGGCGCAGTTGGTTAGACAACGGCTGTGAAACGAGAGGCCGCGGGTTCGATCCCCGCACCAAGAGAAATGTTTGTGCGGCCCACAAATATTCTTTTCGGGTCTGGGTGTTTGTGAGACCGAAAAGTCTGTCGTAGTTCTGATACCTGCGACACAAGACTTAATTGATCTTAATGTGGGGTCAGGACTATGTATGTGACTGTTGGGTGTATTTATTTATTTATCAGTAAGCATATCTGTATGTATAATGGATAATATTAACTAATCTATATATATAAAAGAGGAACCTGATTGACTGACTGACCTATCAACGCACAGCCGAAACTACTGGACCTAGGAACTTGAAATTTTACACAGGGATTCCTATTGTGCCGGAGGGTAGCACTAAGAAGGGATTTTGGGAAATTCTACCCCTAAGGGGGTGAAAAGGGTTAAAAACTGTTGTATGGAAAATCTAAACCATTGAAGTTACAATTCTCAAACTTGGTAGTTTAATAACTCATTTAATAACAAAAATAATTGCATACTTTATTTGTCTAAAAATTAACATTAAAGGGGTTAAAATAAGGGTTGAAATGTTTAGAAACTGGGTGATTTCCTTCCTACCCGATCAACGCACAGCCGAATCTACTGGAGCTAGAAACGTGAAATTTTACATACGGGTTTCTATTGTGACGTAGGGTAGCACTAAGGAAGGATTTTTGGAAATTCGACCCCTAAGGGGGTGAAAAGGGTAAAATACTGGTGTATGGAAATCCGAAACCCTTGAAGTTGCAGATATCAAACTTGACTTTTTAGTTACTCATCTAGAAACAAGAACAACTGCATACTCTTTTTTCTTATAATTAACCCTAAAGGGGTGAAAATAAGGGTTGAAGTATTGTAAAACCGAACTCCTGGATCAACGCACAGCCGAAACTACTCAAGCTAAGAACTTGAAATTTTACACAGGGGTTCCGATTGTGACGTAGGATAGCACTAAGGATGGATTTTTGGACATTCATCCCCCAAAGGGGTGTAAAGGGTTAAAAACTGATATAGGGAAAATTTAAACCGTTAAAGTTACAATTGTCAAACTTGGCACTTAAGTTATTCATTCTAAGACAAAAATAATTGCATATATTGTTTATCTAAAATTAACCCTAAAGGGACGAAAATAAGGGTTGAAGTTTTGTAGAACCGAACTGCCGGATCAACGCACAGCCGAAACTACTGAAGCTAGGAACTTGAAATTTTACACAGGGATTTTTTTTATAACGTAGGGTAGCACTAAGGAAGGATTTTTGGAAATTTAACCCGTAAGGGGGTGAAAAGGGTAAAATAAATTTGTATGGAAAACCGCAACCGTTGAAGTTGCAGATTTCAAACTTGACACTGTTTACTTAAATTGAACCCTAAAGGAGTAAAAATAAGGGTTGAAAATTTGTATAGAGAATAAAACTGCTGAAGTTATTCTTATGAATATTTAACTTTTGTCCCTTTCGAACGACTTTTCAATTCAGTTTGAGCGAGAAAACAAACATTCGATACCTAGAATAGTTTTTAAAACTGTATATGAATAATGCCGTTATTGAATTGATCCGATTGGTCTCAAAATCGATCTGAGTTCCGATAATCTAAATTTGTATTCAGAATTGAAAATGTTGGCCGTCATTTTGAACTTCTTATTTATTGATCCGATTGGTCTCTGAATCGACAACTGACGGACCCATTGATCCGATAATTTAAACTCACAGTCAGAATTGGAAATAAAAATGCTGCACGTTGATTTTTGTTAAAAGTTTACGTAAAGGTTATAATGGCATAGTTTTAGCGATATAACGTCTACATTATCTTAAACACGCAGACGAAGTTGCGGGCAAATGCTAGTATTATAATATTGGGACATTATACAAAGACACTTATTCCACATAGGCTTCGCTTAGCAAACAGATTGGATAATTTAAAATTACAACATATGCGACGTACATTAACGACCGAAATTGTTAAAAGATCTTGATCTTCGTGTAAGGATTGATCCGGTAAATAGACCATCATATTTATCGACACGGCCACATTGAACTAATATTGATTGGTTGGTTTTTGGATCGATCTTTGAAGATTAGAACAACTCATTGGTTTTAGCCGATACAGGTGATAATACTTGAATAGAAAAATATATTAAAAAGAGATTTTTTTTCTTGGTTGTGACAGATGTCCACTCAGCATGAAGTTAGGGGTAAAACACCGCTCAACGCTGATTGGTGGACCATGGAATTACCGTGGAATACCGGGATTGATTTGCGAAGCGGAACATTGCATGTACGCATGCAGAGGCATTGTGCAACGGGTAATCAGGCGAAAGAGAAAGGCTGTGAGGGGAATTTAGGGAAACGAGTCAATCAGGTTACTGCGCTTGTTGGGTGGTCATATTGTTTTGAAAATTAACTTCCATTTTATTTACTGTCAGCTACTGAAGGTTTTTAAATAATACGAGCTTGTGTGGAGAGCCAAGAGTGAGGGAATGTTTGAAGACGGTGGGCAGTTGATTGGACGCCTATTTTGAAATGTTAGTATTGCAACAATCTTTACACAGAATCGGAGTAAGAAAGGACAGAAGATATTATGAAGTTAATATGGTTATTAAGTAACATAGAAAAATAAGTAGTAATTGCGGTTATTAGTTGTCTTCCTACACACGATCGTATTAAGTTGTATGTTGTATCAAGTTTTATGATTTATATCCTACCAGTGATATAAATCATAAAACTATTTCGCAATCTAAGCTCTCATGTTTCGTACACAGTACCTGACCTTAAATCAACTTTTTTGTGTGCTGAAAAAATGCCCTTGACCGGAATGACAAACGGCCGCGTTGTTTGCTGGATTTATTCGTTTTTGTAGGCGATAAGTCAAGTACACACGACATTGTGAATTACAACGTAAGGTATTGTACATTATTTATGAAAATAGTTCACGCGTGTGCCGCTAGATGTCAGTATATTAAAGATTTATTGTAGTTTAAAATAACGATTCCTTATTTTTCACGTCGTCCTAAGTATTTTAGTAGTAGCTACAATTAATATTTCAATCATTGATGGATCAAAATGATTCAAATATATGACCCGATTTTATACAACAATTTTATAGGTATTTTAACTGCATCAGGTTCAATAGAGCACACTATTCACTTGACCGTGATGCAACAAAAGGGGAATCGTAGGTGCGTTACTAACAGCTTATTATATATTGTAATACTATAACAACATCAGGTGTTTTACATCCTATTGCTGAGCACGAGCCTCTTACGATTTAGAGAAGTTTAGGTTAGGTCTAAATCAGTGATTCCCAAAGTGGTCCAGGTGGACCCCCAGGGGTCCACGGGAGACTTGCTGGGGGTCTACGTAAGCGTGAACAAAATATGGGGGTCCATAAGATGTTAATGGGGGTCCACGAAAATTTATCTGCTTTTGATAGTAAAAGCAAAAATAAATGTAAGCATAGTTTTTATAAGGGCCTACCTACATTGTTTTAAGTACCTAACTAAGCAGATAATATTTTAATAAGGCAAGCGATTGTTACTTGTCCAAACTTGCGTATTCGATATTACGTACAATTTCGTGTACAGACTTGCAAAGCGCTATCCGCCCGACAATGCTTAATGCTTGTTCAGACATGAACTTGATCACCACTATAAATACTTGATGCCAAAGGCAAACTCATTCATTTGTTTCCGGAATTTCGAAAAAAAGTGTGAGAAAATTTATATCAGTGTTTGCTAGTGCCGGAGAAAAGTAAGTACCTACCTTTTTTTTGTTATAGTACTTAAGTATTTTGTTTCCGTGTACTAGTCGGTTGATCACAACTGCTTGTATAGATAGGTAAGGTAGATTAGACGTGTATATAATCTAAGATAGGTAACTTAGTAACTTACAGATATTTTAATTGTCCTCTTTCGATTTGAAGACAAACACAGCACGTTTTATTCCATTGTTTTTTCACGAGAGAAGCACTGCCTCTCTAAAAAGGCCGAATAAGCAATATTGCAGAGCAATTAATATTGTAATTTTTCTTGCAAATAACTACTAGTTTTATAAAACAGTAATTTCACAATCATTTTATATTAAATAAATAAATACACCCAACAGTCACATACATAGTCCTGACCCCACACTAAGATCGAGTCTTGTGTCGTGGGTATCAGGAACTACGAGAGACTTTTCGGTCTCACAAACACCCAGACCCGAAACAAATACCTGTGGATCACACAAATATTTGTTTCGGTGCGGGGATCGAACCCGCGCCCTCTCGTTTCACAGGCGGCGTCTAACACACTGCGCCACGGAGGCTGACTAATTGAGGCTAATTGATTTTGAAGTAACTACATATTTTATCAAAATTATTCCTTTTCGGAAAAAGCGAGCGGTGCGCGGGCGACGGGAAAAGGGCGGGGCTTGGGCTTCGATGCCAGTTTGTCACGTTTTAATGTGCGTTTTAACAATGAAGCCGCAGACAAAAAATACGCAAATACACGGAGCGCGTGAACTCATTGATTTGATGAAATGTTAGTTATCGTTTTTATGGAATTTTGAGATTTCGACTTTTATTTTTTCCTACACAAATATGATCAGTATTCGATACTGAGTACACCAATTTTTATTTGTACTATTAAAAATTAGTGGTAAATTAGGTACTTTAAAATTGATACCGTTTTGTGAAAACGTCTGTATTTGTCTTAGCGGTTTATTAGTTGGTCCCTTTACAAGCCGTAATTCTATTTCCGCGTGCTGACAAAGGCTGCGGTGTGATACCTATATTCAGAAAAAAACTTGGTTACTAAAACATTTTTTTTTACAGGTAAGGTAACTGACACGAAACATGGCTACAGCAAAGAAAAAATGTCGACAATATAGTGTCGATTATTTGAAATATGGTTTTGTTCCATCAGAGGCAGACAAACAGTTGCCCATGTGCCTATTATGCAACAAAGTTTTGAGCAATGACTCTATGAAACCATCAAAGCTCGAAGATCATCTAAAAAGGTGTCATACTGATAAAATAGGTAAAGATTTAAAATATTTTCAAACATTGAAGGAAAAATATGAAAAGAGACCCACCATGCACAGTATGTTCGCTTCAACATCTCAAAGTAACGATGATGGCTTGCGGGCATCTTACAATATCTCATTACTTAGTTAAATTATATGATGCGGGAATTTAGTTAAAAAATACTTTATTCAACAATTTTATATTGATTATTTGTTTTACAAATATATTTTTATAACTAATTTAATCTAGCTGTTCGTCAACAGAGAGATGTCAAGCGAATCACCCAGTCACTTGTTTTGTATCGCCTTATATAATAAATGTGACGTGGGAAACAATGGGTAATGAGAACTGGAATGTGCTGTTGGTGGTCTCTTCCACTAACACCTTTAGGAATTTACATTAGTACATGATATTAATTACTGTCTGAGAATGCAGATCAGTGTCCAGTATCTTATGTACATTACACCATGTTTTACATAGGTATTGTTGGGTATATGGAGGACGTGGGTACAGCCCGCATAACTCCTCCCCCCCTAAGAGCAAAATCTTCCGCTGCATCGTCAGAGGAACGATTTTGTTTACAGTATTTAGGAACATAATTGGTTAACTTACTTCGATACTTATATATTAACACAATACAGACAATACACAAGAACACATACAGTACAATAGTGCCTAAACTAACACTTCTTATGTTAACACCATACGCTTTTTCACTATATTCGTCTTTTTCACTTTTTAACACTGATGTTAACAACTGTAGATGCTCCATATTCACGGTGTCCAAGTCGACTGCTCGTCTGGATCCTGCAATCACCTTAATTTTCGGCAAATTAATTATTGGCATCCTATTCAAAACTTCTTTTTCTATACTGATTTTTCGTTTTCTCAAAGTTATATTTGCTAACTTTATTTCACAGTCTTCTTTCATAGTAATAATATATGTTCCCATAATCTCATACTGCTTAGTATTTTCTTCGCAATATTCAGTTGCTAAAATACTATCTTTAGTGTATAGAATCCACATGTTATCTTGTATAGTTTTAACTTTAATATTTGTAGACTCTACTATTAATGGTATACAACTCGTTATATCTGTCGCATACTTCATTATATCAGCGATACATTTATCTTCTCCATAAATTATTATATTCTCATTCTTGCATAAAAATGTTTCTCCATTAATTTCTTTGCAAGGCTTTATCAAGTGAACTGTTTTCAATCCCTTTACTAGGATGTAAGGATATTTGGGTGTAATAAGGAATGTTTTATTTTGTTTAGGATTAAACATTGGGAAAGGAATCAACTCATAATAGTTTAAAACATTTGATTGCACTGTCGGTACTGACAATATAAATGTTATTTCTTTACCCTTTACAAAACTTTTAATTTCTATACATTGTTCTATATTAACAATATTTTCAGGTTTTACAGGTAAAATCAACTTATCAATACTTTCAATATTCTTTAAAACATCATATAATTCATTTGCATTAAATATAGATTGATGCAAAATGTTAACTCTACTAAATGCAATAGCATTTTCAACTTCATTTAACCTTGACATAATTATTTCAAAGTTATGAATTAATAGATTGAAAGTATTCAATACAATATCTTTACTCCTTTGAAATCTAGTTTCATTTAAAATTTTCTCAATCTCATCAATATTTCTTTCTAATATAATATAATTGTTTCTCGATGAATTAGTTAAGTTTACTAAAGTATCTACTATTTCTGTAACAATAGTCATTTTGTTATCTATAGCATGTTGCTTTGATTCTATCTTACTTATTAAATGATCATATCTCAATGCATCTTCATTATCTAAGTTACCCGTAATAACTTTAATTATAGAACCTATTGGATTTAAAATTCCCCGTTTTACTTTAACAGTTGGAATTAATTCACTATATTTTTCCATTGTTAAATTCATTATATACTCAGTCTGCATTTGAGCATCAATAATACTTCCATCTAACATATAAATACCTATATTTTCCTTTATAATATTCCTTATTTCAAAATACTTATTTTCATTATATTCTAACCCTTCATGAATTAATTCTAAATTCATTTTCTTTATAATATTCCAGTTATAAAGACTAACTAAAGCTCTACCTTCTTTCACTGGCAATATCCCCGGATTATTTTCTATCTTTTGCAGTTGAAGTGCTTGGCTTCGGACTGCCTGGACTACTATCACGATCACGTATCTGTGAACGACGTATGTCTTTCAGTGGCACTCTTTTATCTCTAAAGTGAGCCTTAACATTTACTGTATTTCTAACAATATCTCCTATAACTTTAGCTTTTTGGTAACGCGGTTTATCTTTACTGCGTCTAACATTTACCCCTTTTATAAAAACACTATCATCTTTTTTAATATTAAATTTTTTTTCTCCCCCTCGTTTTTCTATAATCTTTTCTTTCTTTTCTAACATTTTATCTGCTAGATAATTATACAAATACTGAACCCTTTTCTTATGTTCATTAACTAACTGCTGTGTATAATGTTTAGTAAATTCTAAATCAAATACATCAGTGGAATCTGTATGCCCGAAAACTACTTCAAAAGGTGTCAACCCTGTCGTACTATGAATTGACGTATTATATGCCATAATTGCATATGTCATCACTGTAGCGGCATCAGTTATTTTTCTTTCATATTTAGCTAACCTATATATTTCTAATATCGTTGAATGAAATCTTTCAACAATTCCCATTGAATTAGGATTATGAGGTGTCCCTATATGTAAATCAACTTTATAAAAAGACAACATTTCTTTTAACAAATTATTATTAAATTCTGCCCCTGGATCAGAACTTATCCTTCGCGGAACCCCATAAAATGAAAAATACTTTAACAACCCTCTGACTATCTCTGGAGTTGTTCTATTTTCGACTACAAAAGCTTGACCCAACTTACTAAATGCGTCAACAATAGTCAAAAAAAAATTTCCCTCAATACTGAAAATATCTATAAAGATTTCTTCAAACGGCTTCTTTTGCGTTTGCGTTAACTGTAACTCTGGTTTATATGGTTTCCTATCGTACTTCATTTGTTTACAAGTTTCGCATGAATTTATAATACTCGAAACTGTTTCTTCCAGTTTCCTCCAATAATAAGCCCTCTTAATATGAGCTATCGTTTCTTTAATACCCCTATGGCATGTTTTACCTATATGATATTTCTCTACTATATCTTTTTGTTCATTCTCGTCCTCTATGTACACAACTCTTTGGGTACACTCAACTATCTTAATAGAATCTTTTCTAAACAAGTTTGTTACTACTTTTGAGAATAACTTTCTATGCTCATTATCTTCAAAATATATGTAATATTTAATCTTTGGACGAATATAATTTTTTAAGAAAGTCTTGATTAGTTCCTCATTATTTATTGGCATATGAACTTCAAGAACTTTTTGTTTTTCACGAGATAAATCTTTCACAACATATTTATCCCTGTTCCAAGTATGTATCAATATTTGATTGGGCTTCGTATCTATTGCCTCATTTAAAATTGGAATATCAGCCGATTCCATATTTACATCTGAGTGTATAGTTATATTATCAGATGATTTTTTAGATTGTGAGGATTCACTGTTAGTTAGTGACGGTACAGGATATCTATCGCCCCTAGTATCAAATATATCTTTAAATGATAAGTCAGATGATGAGTCATCCGAAATTAATATAGGTGAACTACTATTCTGCCTAATTTTTCTACTCTCTTTCGTCCTACAAATTTCATCTATTTCTTCTAGATGTTTCGCAATATCTTGCTCATCATTTTCTGCATTAACTACCATAGACATATTGTCATCACTTTTTGTAATGTTTACTTTTATTCGCGACAATGCATCTGCATTTTTATTCTGTTTACCTGGCTTATATTTTATTAAATTCATGTTATTAATATTGTTTTGTATACATGAATTGTATAAAATTGGAATTTGTTTATTCCTAATATGTAAAATTTGATGTTGCATATCAATTCTAGCCCCTAACTCTTTAAGTAAATCTGAACCTATTAACCCGTCGTAGCGTCTATCTACGTTATATATATAAAACTTGTGACGAATGTTTGTATTAAACGTTTTCGTCAACGGCATTAACACAACTTCCTCATGTACGCTTCTACCATGCGTACTTATAACTTCAAAAGGTTCACTAAACGTATAAGCTTTAAAAAATTCATTTGCCTTTTCAGGACTTATAAATGACCTAGTACTGCCGGTATCAATCATAAAAATACCTTTTAATTCAGGCACCCTTATATGTGGCAGTGTATATGCATTATACATGTTTATATTTACTATTTTTCGTCGTTCCTTACCGAGGCTTCTTTGTGAAAATCCTCCCTTTGTGGTAAAGAATTTTGCCTATTGTTATATAACATATTACTCTTTACAGTACGCATCGACACGTCATTATATTGCGGTCGTTGCGTTTGTGGCACACCAAACTTGAATTTACTATTTGGATTTGTTTTAAAAAATCCAGAATTTTTATAATTATTGACCGTTCTTGGAAACTGTGGCTGTGCAGGCCTGAATGTTGGCTGCATCTTAAAGCCCTGCTGAGGGATGCCAAATTTAAATTGTGCTCCCTGAGTTCCCGGTACAAAGTTTGGCCTAAAGTTTGAATTATTTTGTGGCCTAGGTTGTGCCCCAAATTTAAACTGATTTGGTAATTGCTTAATGCTTTCCTCTTTATTTTTAAAATTTACCTTTAACATTTGCCTTTTCGCTTCTAAGCGACTACGAAATTGAACTTCTTCCGTAACGATACTAAGCGCCTTTTCTAATGTCGTGCACTCCTTATCACGAATTTTACTGATTAATTCGTCAGGTAAATTGTAAACAAATATTTCAAAAGCTGCATTGTTATAGATGATCATATTAGCTGTTTTAAGAGCCTGATCTTGCATTAAGTTTAATTTTTCAAAAAGAGCGTCTCTCTTTTCCTGTATTCTATGATAAAAATCTATATAACTTTCGTTTTGTCCTAGCTTCATGCTCTCTAGCTCTAACGCTATGCATCTACCTGATCTGGTATCCCCGAACTTCAAAACTAAATGTTGCTTAAGTTCCCCCCAACTGTGAAAACTTTTACCTGCGCATGCCTTAGCGGCCCTTCCTACTAGCCTACTAGTTACGCAATGCAACACGTACCCTAACTGAGCTGGATTGTCATCTGTCTTTGATGTTCCAATCACGTACTCACATTTTTCGATAAAAAAATTTAACATTAATTCATCCCCGTCAAACCGTGGGATTGTATTTAAGAAGTCACCTGGGATAAGGTTTACAACTTTGTTTGAATTCATTTTTTATCACACAAATTCAAAATATTAATAAAAAAAATACACTTTACTTTTTAGGGTAAACAAACAACGTAAATATTGGCAATGTTTGTCCAAAATTACGGAAAAGTTTGAAAAAGTATTTGGCAATTTTTTGTCCAAAAATCAAACTAACTTGACAGTAGGCAATTTTAGTCCTAACTACACAAGTTGATAAGACACAAGGAAATGGAAAGAGGTAGTAAAAGGAATACTCACAGCCACGCCTTCATGTCTGGAGATCGCGACACTTTTTCTAGATTTTTCCCTTTTTTAACTTATTTATTTGGTAGGTTCTCGGAATAGTTCCAAAATTATTACTTTTTGGCTAAAAACTATCCGTCCCGACTGCGCCAGTTAAATTATATGATGCGGGAATTTAGTTAAAAAATACTTTATTCAACAATTTTATATTGATTATTTGTTTTACAAATATATTTTTATAACTAATTTAATCTAGCTGTTCGTCAACAGAGAGATGTCAAGCGAATCACCCAGTCACTTGTTTTGTATCGCCTTATATAATAAATGTGACGTGGGAAACAATGGGTAATGAGAACTGGAATGTGCTGTTGGTGGTCTCTTCCACTAACACCTTTAGGAATTTACATTAGTACATGATATTAATTACTGTCTGAGAATGCAGATCAGTGTCCAGTATCTTATGTACATTACACCATGTTTTACATAGGTATTGTTGGGTATATGGAGGACGTGGGTACAGCCCGCATAACTACTTATAGCAAAATCTGGAAAACCACACACTATCGGAGAACAATTAATTTTACCCGCTGTTGAAGAGGTTTTAAAAACTGTTTTGCACAAATCTCCGTTTGACGTACTAAAAAGAATTCCATTAAGTAACAATACTGTACAAAGACGCATTGATGAAATGAGCTCTGATATTGAAAGTTTTTTGTGCAATCATCTGCAAAAAAATCATTTTTCTATACAACTGGACGAGTCAACGTTACCCGGTAATGAAGCATTATTATTGGCATATGTCCGATTTATTATGGAGGAAGAAATTCACGAAGAATTGCTATTTGCCAGAACTTTGGAGACTGATACTAAAGGCGAATCAATATTTAATGTCCTGAGTAATTTTTTCACGGAAAAATCGATTCCATTTACAAACATTATTTCAGTGGCAACAGACGGAGCTCCTGCAATGGTCGGGCGATATCGTGGGTTTATAAGTCATCTCAAAAGAATTATACCAGGACTTACAGCTATTCATTGCGTAATCCACCGACAACATCTTGTGGCAAAACATTTAAGTGACAGGTTGAACCAATCTCTTCATTTTGTAATAAAAGCTGTCAACAAAATCAGAAGCAATGCATTGAATACGCGTTTATTTGCTCAATTGTGCGACGAAAATGATGAAGACTTGCAACGACTGCTCTTACATACTGAAGTACGCTGGTTGTCGAAAGGTGCATGCTTAACGAGATTTTACTCTGTTTTCGATTCCGTATTAGAGTTCCTAGAAAGTAGAGATCCAGATTTAAAAGAAAACTTGATCAAACTCAAAGCAGACATTGCGTATTTGACAGATTTGTTTAAAAAATTTAATGATATTAACTTGCAGTTACAAGGGGACAGCCTGAATTTAATAAAAACAAAGGGGATAATTTCGGCTTTTCTTGGGAAATTGAAATTTATGAAGCAAAACATTAGTCGGCGCGAATTCTCTCAATTTCCAAACTTGTCGCAGGTAGAATGTATTGATGAGGATATCCATACCTACAGTCAACATTTAAATGCCCTGCATGATGACTTCAAAACCAGGTTTGAAGATATCCTGACGATGGATATACCACCATGGATCATAAATCCATTTGATGAAACGGAAGTGGCCAATGTTGTATTACAAGAGGAGCTGCTCGAGCTAAGCACCAATGAGGAGCTGAAGGTGAAATTTAGAAAAGGCTACCAAACATTTTGGCTGCAAGCAGAAATACCCGAAAAATATCCTGGACTGTGGGAAATCGCAAGGAAATTTTTAATAGCTTTTCCCTCGTCATACCTTGTCGAAAGGAGTTTTAGTGCCGTTACAAATCTCTTAACAAAAAAAAGGAGCAAATTAAACATCACAGAGCGGGGGGATTTGCGGTTATTGCTCACAAAAATAAAGCCAAACATTGATCGTTTGCTGACACTCCATCAAATACATCCTTCCCATTAATTAAAATTATGACCTGAACCTATATTACCTTATTATTTTTTTCTTGTAATTCTATTCTTTTAATAAATAAAGTGTTATAAAATGTACCATTTTTCGTTTTTATTTTACCTATCGGAATATAGGGACAGAACTCAGAAGCGACACAATTTTTATTTTTTGGCGACTTTAAGAATGTGGTAGAAATGTAGCAGCAGGGGGTCCACCAAAACCAGTAAAATTTTGAAAGTGGTCCACGAGAAAAATAAGTTTGGGAACTACTGGTCTAAATGAAGCATGGATGTATTCACCAAATGGCATTGTGTTATTCCAGGGGTGTTAACTGTCTATGTCTAGAAAACAAACCTAAATAAATTTAAACCTAACACTACAAAGGCAAAGGGATTTAAAACACAATATTGTCTGATACTTCAATGCCAAGCCACCGAAAGGTGTTCAAACACACCCCGATAAGGGATGGCCGTTTGAGAGCATCCAAGACAAGCGAATGACCAAGGGCCTGAGATTTACTGCTTGTAAAAGGGTCAAACATCACTCGGCTTTTGGGTTTTGTATACAGTATTGAGTATTGGAGACCTTTTTTAAAAATTAAGGTTTAATATTGTATGAATTTTGCTGAAGGTTATGCTAGCGGCAACAGATTTTTTTTTGTTTTTCTTGGGATTTTAGTCTGCGGATCGGACGATGGAAACTAAGCTTGAATTCATAAGCAGGCAATTATTTACTGTATCATCAAATCACAGAAACACCGTAATTGCATTTCATTTATTCTGAGAATGCATATTTCCACTGAAACTTGCACAAGTCAACAGAAAATGAGAGTTATCATAATATTTACCAACGTTTCAACGCTTGCTGATGATTTGCTGTCGAAATCGAATGCTATGCGGAAATCTGTTTCCATGATCATTAATTCTATCTAGAACAGCGTTTAAATGTACATAATATGTGGCTTGATGATTCACAGAGATAAAATCATCAGGAAAACTGCCTCAGTGACGCAGTTGTATAACAGTATGATTGCAAAGCCGTGGTCTCGGGTTCGAACCCCGGGTCGGGCAAAGTGATATTGGATTTTCCTACTCATTATCAGCCCGATTGAAAGTGGTTAGGCCATATAGTTCACCACGCTGGCCTAGTGCGGGTTGGCTGACTTGCATACCGTAGAAATTCTTTTGAAAATCGCTACGGTATGCAGGTTTCCTCACGATGTTTTCCTTCACCACTTTCAATTGATTCTCTCGATTGTAGAGTAGGCCCGTGCCCAGCAGTGGGACGTATATGGGCTGATACGACGACATATCAGCCCGGAGTTAGGAATTTGTGCCCGATATGGCGATAGGCTCGCCCCCTATCACATAATGGGACGAGCACAAGGCGAAACGTGGGTGTTTTGGTAGCAACTCTGCCACCCTTTCTGGGATAAAGGCGTGAGATTTTGTATGTATGTATGTAAAAATAACAAAAACATGCCTTAGATAAAGATCGGGTCCTAATACTCAATATCTGGCATGAAGGACAATAAAATCTATCTGACCAAGTCTACCAATTTGAACAAAGTAGAGTAAGGATCTACGAAGGGCTTAGCGCTTCCACCTAGAATGATAGAAGCATAATGCTTGTAGTTTGAAACTACAAATGAAAAGTTGTTACAGGCTTGAATAAAAATTATTCTATCTTATATTCATCCACATGAAGTCCACTGCTGAACATAGGCCATACCCAAGGATCTGTAATAAATTATAAATAAATTATTATTTTTTACTTATATGCCTTTTAATTCCCACAGCTGGAAAATGCCCTTCTCCGTCCAATGAATAAAAATAGCGATTGAAATAAATCCTTCTATGAGAACACAATATTTACGTTAATTTCTACAATCTCATTAATTATGAACTAAGCCCAACCAATGAACAGCAAGAAAATTCTTAAACACGCACATACTTCATCGCGAGACATTCGTAATAACGCACGGATCCTTGCGAGTTATATACGGCACAATAAGGGCCACCCCACCCCCTGTTATGTGGGCGAACCCCCCTAATACGAGGAAAAACCTCCATCTCGTATGCCTGAAAGCAAACGATGTGCGCTAAATGGCATCGTTTGTTCGTAGACGAGATGTGCATGGAAATAGGATATATTTCTTTTTGTAGGAGTCGGAATAACTATACGAGTAATAGGTGTTGAGTTAGATAAACTTATTGCACAGTCAACGATTAGATATAATAATGTTTTATGCTACCTTAGTGCAAGAAACCGAGGTTCGAGAAATTACACATAAACTCACGCCTTTATCGCCAAAGGGGTAAGCAGAGGCGCCACCAGGACACCCACATTTCGCCTTGTATGTTCCGTCCCATGATGAACAAGAAATTTGGATGCATAAACATAATACTCGTATTTTAATGGCAGTATATGAAACAAAATACAATCTTCGACTTTCAAAAGAAGATTTTCGCCTGTCCTAACAGCTTTATTTTTATTGATCTTACGTTGATTTTTTTGTATAAATGTAAATTAAAGTTTTAGCTTGCAAAATAGTTTCGCGTTCATTTACATAAAACTTTAACTAATTTAATACAATATCCTGCGTGTTCTGTTTTTTTTTACGCTACAAAAAGAACCACAAACTGCTAACAAATCAAAACCAACAATACACCATACAACATTGACGCGTCATTTTCGAGTGCCCGCAATCCGAATCAAATATTAACTAAAACACAGCTGCGGCTGAAATTAACTGGATTACCTCAGTCACTCCACCCCCCACCTCCCCCTCCTCTCCCTGGAGAGTGTAGTAACCAAACACTGCATTACAAGGTTTCCGGACGGGCCAAGGTCGAACATACACAATCAGCTGATTACATACTAAAAAATGCAGAAAGGAATATAACTTTTGGTCGGATTGTTCGGAACTTACGTGGAATCGATTAAGAGATAATGGTAATTAAATAGAAATAAAAGAGGAACTACTGGACAAAATTAGACTTAACATCTTACGTCCAGGATGGCGAGCGCAGTGAAATGCAAAGCATTGTTTTGTAATTCATGGTGTTTAATTTTGCTACTGTCCATGAGCGGTCATATCGCTTACCATCAGGCGAATGGCATGCTCGTCAATGCAAGCAATAATAAAATTGGAACCGTCGAACAGAGAAATTTGAAGTGCCTGAACGAATAAACTTAATCCAAGCACCAACAATTACTGTGGAAATCCTTTGGGGGATTCGTATTAAACACCAGACATCTCATATCTAACTTCTTGGGGTTCTTACGACCCTACTCATGATTTTCCTATTTACTCTGCCTTGGACACCATTTTGAATTGATGTAAACGTGCTTTTTTTTTTATTGCAATGAATGGCGAGACGAGCATGCCATTCGCCTGATGGTAAGCGATACGACCGCTCATGGACAGTAGCAAAACCAAACAACACCATGAATTACAAGGCAATGCTTGGAATTCCACTGCGCTCGCCATCCTGAGACATAAGATGTTAAGTCTCAATATGTCCAGTAGTTACTCTGGCTACAATGTCCTTAAAAACATTGTGCTATTACTAACCATTGGTACAGCGCCATTACGTTGGACCGACCAAATAAAAGCTGCACTTAGCGGTCCCGTGCATAAATGCACAAGGAAAGCGTCAATGAGAGAGGAAGTGTGACGGATTGTCAAGCGAGCCAACACCCAAAAAGAAACCAACCACTCAGCCAAGAGTGTTAATGACTGAGAAGAAGAAATCACTTAACTAAACCATAAGAGTAAGAAATAGAAATATAGTATACAAATGTCAATATGTGTTATATCTTCGAGCCACCGTCGCCAGCTTATTATTTTTAAATTGTTCGTAGCGATGTTATCGAATTATTCAATAAACTTGATAACGGCTCTGTTGGAGGAACCTCCACTCCCGACTTTCACAATTTTATCTTTATTAATATCGGTTTTCCTCTTAAAGTATTTTATGAGATTCCAATAAAAACATGATGGTTTTTGTATTTTTTAGGTTGCGTCGATCGTATAACATTTATTATTGGGTTTACATTGGTTTGGGTTTACGTACATGCCTACACACATAAACTCACGCCTTTTTCCCCGAAGGGGTAGACAGAGGTTCTCCTAGTAACAACCAGGACACTCACCTTGTGTGTTTCGTCCCACGATGTGATGTGATGCGAGCCTATTACCATTTTGGGCACAAATTCCTGACTTCGGGCTGATAATGTACAGAAAACTCCACTATCGCTATGCCCGACTGGAGATTCGAACCCGAAACTTTACCGTAGTACAACTACGCTACCGAGGCAGTCATATATTGGATTTAAAATATGTCAACTGGTGGTAGGTCTCTCATATGTGAGAGGCCGCCTGGGTAGGTACCACCACAATGTCTATTTCTCCCGCCAAACAGCAGTGTAAATGCACTGTTGTGTTCCGGTTTGAAGGACATTGTAGCCAGAATAACTACTGGACATATCTAGACTTAACATCTTATGTCTCAGGATGGCGAGCGCAGTGGAATGCCAAGCATTGTCTTGTAACTCATGGTGTTGTTTGGTTTTGCTACTGTCCATGAGCGTTCGCATCGCTTACCATCAGGCGAATGGCAGGCTCGTCTCGTCATTCATTGCAATAAAAAAAAAAAATGTCAACTTATGCGTTGAATGCTTTTGATAGAACTACTGAATTTTTTAATATACAATAACGTTGTTCCAAACCGATTTCTATTAATCTGTTGACGTTTTTTGAAAATATTTTTTCGTATTGTTTTTAGTAAAATGTATAAAAAGTAAATATTTCACAAGTCACTTTAATTTAACTTTATTCTTTAACTACAAAGGGCTTTCAACTAAGAAATTAATTTAGTTGCCAAAATAAACGGCAGAAGTTCCATCTTTCAATAATTGTCTTGGCACTACAATAGTCTAAACTATAGATCAATGAAATACATAAGCTCGATTTGGCCAATTGTGAATTTAGAATGGAACACAATTAGGTCTTAGATTTTTATTACAATTTTAGCAAAAAATAGCAGGCAACTTTATGAAATAAAATACTAGAACACTTAAAAAAACTATAAAAAAACACTTCAGAGTACCCAAACATGTTATTCACAAACTAAATGATTCAGTTACACAAGTGCGCGACATCTGTCGGTTGCGTAACGAGGGTTAGGGCGCCGTGGAGCAACAAGTACCTTGATGGGTTTCTAATGGCTCATTGTCCAGGAAGTAGGCCCTTTGTTAGTCACCGGCGTCACGGAAACAGGAATATATTATGGGCCCTCTGAAGGACGCTTTTGTTGTGGTCTTTTTTGTGGCAAGGGAGGTGAAAGGTTTCGGGCAAGGTCTGTTTACATGGAAGTATCAAATTTAAAAATTTTTAAGAAATAAATTGTAAGAAATTTTCTATACTTTAATTTAAGGAAATAAAGGAAAATATCTGTATAGGATAGTCATACACAAGTGAGACACATACAAACAAATGTTGTTTCTATCGCAATTCGCAATCAGGCTGAGCATGCGGTTTCGAGCAGATCAGCATAAAGAAAAAAATTACCAATTTTGGATTATTCATGATCAACAAACATAAAATCTCACACAACGTGAATAGAGCGTCCTACATATTTAGTCCGAAAGCAAATGTAAATGTTCCCAGGATTCCACAAGGTATGCGAGTAATTTACATTTTGCGTGAACATTTTAGACCAACAAAGAACGTCCAGTCACAATCCCACATTGCTACAGCTTTATTTCAAACTATTTGGTAGCTTAATAGACAACTCCATTTATTACGAGATTCGGGTATCACACGTAAATTTTTATGTACAATTGTAGCTTAATTTTATTCGTCTAATTTAGAAGATATGAAAGAAATTTTAAGTAATTTTAACAGCTTTATCCCCTACTTCGTCTGCGTTAATACGTCGCAAATGTACATGCACACTACACCGCAATTTTTCTCGATATCATGTTACTTATAATCTACTTAGCGCGGGGAATAAGGTCTGTACCTATTTTATTTTGAGGGATTCGTGAATTTTAAAGTCTCTGTTATTATTAACATACACAAGTATCCTTTGTGTTGTCACTCATAGGATCTCACTTCACACCCCCATTCGACACAGCTATGTCGGCCTATTGTAACTTCCCTGCGTGTTAAAGACCAGCCTCTAAGAGACTTGCCGAGCGATGTGAGACACTGCACACGTGCTCGTGCTTACAGCGAGGCATGTAGCTTGTTGCCGTTGGTGTAGGAGCCGGGTAGAGGTTTTCAAAACATGGAAGATGCTTGCTCATTTGACCGACAAGAAGCGCTACGCAGGTGTAATAATTGAAGGCAGGTGCGTTCACTCCTTCCGTGTGTTTTTATAATTATGTCACGATATAAAAGCAACTGTTTTTTTAAATACTGGCACGACAAAGTGACAACACATTTTTTTTATTTTATTGCTATGAATGGCGAGACGAGCATGCCATTCGCCTGATGGTAAGCGATATGACTGCTCATGGTCGCGGAACCAAACAACATCATGAACAACAACAATCAACTACAACTGATGGTTAGTATAATATGATACAGAACAGATATGTAGAGTTTATCTCAGGAAGAGATGGCTACCTTTGACTCGTCGTCTCGACTCGAAGACACCGAACACAATATGATGTTTAATAGTAGGTAGAACTATACTATGGTTACAATTGACAGCCTCCGTGGCGCAGTTGGTTAAACGCCGGCTGTGAAACGAGAGGCCACGGGTTCGATCCCCGCACCGCAACAAATATTTGTGTGAACCACATGTATTTGTTTCGGGTCTGGGTGTTTGTGAGACCGAAAAGTCTCTCGTAGCTTCTGATACCCACGACACAAGACTCGATCTTAGTGTGGGGTCAGGACTATGTATGTGACTGTTGGGTGTATTTATTTTAATAATAATTATGTATTAATTTCTATTAAACTTACCTCTCCGAATCCATGGCGACTATTTGGGATCCAGTGCTGAAGCTGTTCCTCCAACTGTAACAAACAAATTAAACGTCAGTTTTAATTGAAAACATACTTTTGCTCCGTTCCATCAAACGACAAAATATACATAAACTCGCGCCTTTGTCTTAGAAGGAGTACGCAGAGGTGCTACCCACTTACGCCTTGTGTTTTCCTCCATGGTGTGAAAAGGGCAAGCCTATTGCCATAACGGGCACAAATTCCTCACACCGGGTTAATCATTATTAAATCCAATATCACTTTGCTCGACTCGGGATTTGAACCCGAGACCGCGGCTTTACAATCGTACTTCAACTGTAACAAACAAATTGAACGTCAGTTTTAAATTTTAATTGAAAACAAACTTTTGCTCCGATCCATCAAACGACTAAATATTGGTTCGACAAATACTGCTCCATTTTTGGTACATTTTTTCTAGATTGATTTATTTGTTACAATTATTGATTAAACGAACGAAGCTTTACTGACGGTTGAGAATGATGGTAACATTGTAAGTTTTATCTTGTGATATTGAAGTTATTTATTAAGAAATGACAATGAATGTAAGGGCAAGAAAAATTGAAGAACGTGCTTGATATGAAAAGAATTTGCAGTGATCTCAATGCATTATTGAAGGCAATTTTACAGGATTACCTACAATATCGAAATTGACAAATTAATAGATAAATATTGTTCGAGAATCAAGTTCTAATGACTTCTTCTAAAATATCAGCCAATAGAGAATGAAATGAAGCATTCATAGTGGTAATCGCAAAGGATTGAGATTTAATTATACTCAACAATTAAGAATAAAATAAGATGATGCGTACACTGTATTTTTTGCCGTACACCACCACACGTAGGACGGAGAAATAAAGGTACAAGAAACAAAAAATATATTTAAATGATATCCAAGAAGCCTCTAAGCTTAAATCGGGTGTAAAAATTAGTACGAGTTTGATGCATTCACCAAAAAAATGTGAACACGAGTTTTTTTATGAAACCCAATGTCTCGATCCCTAATATCACGTAATCTGGGGTCAGGACATGTGTATCTCTTCCTTATTAAATATCCGGGAACACGACCCTATATTAGGAGTAATAAATACGAGGCTCCATCTAAGGCTGAAGGAGCCCGTATAAGCCGCAGCTTATATTACATTGTACAAACTATATTTGCACGATAATTTTCTCTTCGAAACAAATATAAATCTCTGTTGGGTGCAATTTTCTAAACGAGCTACCACAGTCCTAAATAAGTAGCTCGTTTGTGTTAGAAAAACGATTCTGCTCTGGCTATTGTGGTGGTATAATTGAGAGGCGGTAGCGGGGATTTGTGCTAACAATTTATACATCAACTCTATAATTATGTGTAGTTATACTGCTGCTAGGCAGGAGTTTTTTTTATTATTTAGACAAATAAAACCTTATGATTGATTTAAAATCATAAACACTTTATGATTAATTTCGTTGCGGGCTACAGACAAGTTAGACATTCCCGATGACTCGCTGAGCTTCAATGCTCGACATTCGAACATTTGCAATTCTTGCAGATAACTGGTGGGTGTGAATTCTTTGAACGAAGCAGTAAGCAATTGAGTAGGTCGGTATCATTATAGCGGTATAGGCGCCTTTTCGGCCACTTCGCCGTTTTAATATACGCAGGTCGTTTCTGTGACGATTCCGTTATTTGAGCGATAATTAATTACATACCTACTAATTATTTATTACCTATTATTTATTTAATAATTTACAAAATGAATTTATACAGGGCAGAATATTACAACCGCCATTCTGCGTCATAGACTACATTTGTATTGTACTGTATCACCCCATATACATCCCACTGCACACAAGCCTCCTCTACAATCGACAGCACGATTAGAACGGTTAGACCATATAGTCTTCATTTAGATCGCAGAAAAAAAATTAAGCTAAATCTCGCACATATCCTATACCTTGAGCCACAACAGGCATGAAGCAAATTGAACCTCGCGTGGGTAATGGAACAAAGAGTCGTTTAGTCAAAGCGACTGCAACTGCCAAACAACTGCTCCACGTGATTATACGCTTTTAACTTCATTTTATTCACTTATTTAAGACAGTATTATATGAACAAGCACTTTAAATAAGCAATTAATAATCTATACTTTAAATATTCTTATTGTGTATAGGTTAAATATGTTTTAAAAGTAAGATTCACTGTATTAAAAAAAGTGTATGTGTGTGGAGAATGAGTTTGTAAAATCCATAATACCAGTAATCCTAGTATCGGGAATGCTAAATAAGCAGCAATTGATTTAAAAAAAATTAAAAGTTCGTGGTGGCCTGTTGGTAACGGACCAGACGCGACTGCCTACATGTTCACGGTGGTCGCGGGTTCAAATCCCAGGGCACACCTCTGGCTTTTCGGAGTTATGTGTGTATTGATAGTCAATCACCACGCACTTTAACGGTGAAGGAAAACATCGTGAGGAAACCTGCATACCGTAGCGATTTTAAAGAATTTCTACGGTATGTAAGTCCGCCAACCCGCACTAGGCCAGCGTGGTGGACTATATGGCCTAACCACTCTCAATCGATTATCTCGATTGTAGAGTAGGCCCGTGCCCTGCAGTGGGACGTATATGGGCTGATATATATAAGTAAGCAGCAATTGATTTTAGAATGTGCCACCATGGCAGTAAAACTAATATAGTGCATAAACCTGAGTTATAGTGCGACGGCCTTATTCATAGACAGTTTTAAACCTAATGGTTTCTTAGATTTACGCGAATGTTACACATTGAAATAAAACTATTTTTACGGATTTTATCGCGATTTGGTTTAATTTTTACATTTTTTAACTTCCCGACGTTTCGATTGCTTTTCAGCTTTCGTGGTCACGGGGCAGACAAATCGCGATAAAATCCGTAAAAATAGTTTTATTTCAATTTCAGTTTTAAAAGTATTTTTTAGTTATCGAATGTTTTGTCCCTTTCAAATGACTAGAATTCAGTTTGAGCGAAGAAGACAAAACATTCAATAACTAAAATATGTTTTAGTTGTATGACTATGTTTTAAATCTGTCGAGGAATAAGGCCATTGGTATCGAAATAATTGTAACAAAATTAAGGTTTAAATATTGAAATATCACTCAAACAAATTAAATACCCATCGTCATAGGTGGGATCAGATCCACACTGATTTCAACATCAAAAATTAATCATGAGGTTTCTAGGTCATATTTAAAGATCAGGCAATTTTTCGCTTCCAACGAGATTCTCGATTTGCTCGAGATTGAATTTCCGATCACGTGTGTCGAGTCCTGATAATATGAAATAGCAACAGCTAAAGTAAAACGTCTTAGCGCGCTTTTCAGGCGCCGATATTATACGATTATAAAAACATAATGTCAAACTGTTTTTTTATACACGACAATAATTAAACTGCCTGCCTCGGTGGCGTAGTTGTATTACGGTACAGTTACAAAGCTGAGGTCTCGGGTTCGAATCCCGGGTCGGGCAAAGTGATATTGGATTTTTCTATTCATTATCAGCTCGGAGTCAGGAATTTGTGCCCGATATGGCGATAGGCTCGCCCCCTATCAAATCGTGGGATCCGTTCAATGGCGAAATGTGGGTGTCCTGTCCTAGTGGCGCCTCTGCCTACCCCTTCGGGGATAAAGGCGTGAGTTTATGTATGTGTGCAATAATTAAAAATCACCTGTTAGTAAACGCAAATAGAGTATCTACGAGTGAGATAATTATGGTTTTCTCTTGCCGATACAATTATAATATTTGCTTACTATCCGACCTACACAGACAGAACCTTCCGCAACTGACTTGGTTCTGTATCAGCCCATATACCTCCCGCTGCAGGGCACAGGTCTCCACTACAAGCGATTTTGAAAAAAAATTATACGGTATATAAAATCCGCTAACCCGCACTAGGCTAGCGAGGCGGACTATATGACCTATTCCCCTCAATCGTACTCTCGACTTTGTTAACTATGGATTTCCATCATCATGTAAGACGGATATTAATAGATACGATAAATAGTGAATCATACATTCATATCAAAAGCCAAGTTAAGCTAGTTACACATAACAAGCTACGGGTCAGATCAATAGCGGTAAACAGTGCAACGCTGAGTGTACTCTCGCGGATAATTGGGGCTATCTCTTCGTATATCGATCTGTAAACTGGTGCGTTTCAATAAACAATGGCGTGAGAATTGTGACGACTTTCCGCTGTAATTGTTTTATTAGTTTTTCAAGAGCAAGTTCTGCGATCGAGATATATTGTACTCAAATAGAGACTGATCGCCTGCTCAATAAAATGCAATGCAAATTATGTTTTTGTTTTATCTGGTTAATCCATGACAAACATGTACCTTAAGTCTTAACCATAGGAAGAGATGTTTTCCTCAAAGCGAGCTTATGCCAGTTACATTGTCGCTATTCCGGACTCAGATCCCGATTACTGACCTTTGTTAGCTGTAAACAATGACGGCTTTATTCATACAGTTTTAAAACCTATTTTAGTTATAGAATGTTTAGTATTCTTCGCTCAAACTGAATTCTAAAGTCGTTCGAAAGGGACAAAACATTCGACAACTAAAATAAGTTTACCTGTCTATGAATAAGGCTGTACAGATTTAGATAGCTTTATGCCGAGGTGCCGTTCAACCGTTTGCGAGACAATAGTAGAAGTAATGAGGTCGGTGTATCTACGGTTTCGTTTCCTTATGCGCTGATTTTCGAATGATTTTGAGCTGGATATCCCAGTATTTGTTGAGTAAACTGTCGACTGAGATGTTGCGTTCAGGTTTTAGTTTGAAATACAGTACAGTATTTCAAACTAAACAAAAACACAAAACACAAAAAAAATACACCAGAATTCAAAAATATAAAGAATACTTTTAGAAACATACGAGTACTACAATAGTTCTTATTGCTTGATGCGATCTCCATCAGAGCACCTTTAGTATTTTGCATTTCTCATAGAAAGTAAAGCGAAGTAGAACACATGATGCTCCCAATTCACCATGACGTTCACAATTAACACAAAATGGCCATACGCTACGCACTTCCTTTCATAGTAAAAGTAGACTTCATGGAAACTAATTGAGAATCGTTAATTTAATTATTCGCAACAACCGTGAAAACGTAAAGGTTATGTGTTATTGTTTTGGTAAATAAACTTTTATGAGCCCGGTATTGCAAAAGGCTTGTCCCTATTACACCTTGGGAGGAAAATAAGCACTGGTAATAGGTCTCTCTTATGTGAGAGGCCGCCTGAGTAGATACCACCGCAATGTCTTTCTACAGCCAACAGCAGTGTAGATGCATTGTTGTGTTCCGGTTTGAAGGACGTTGTAGCCAGAGTTACTATTGGACATATTGAGACTTAACATCTTATGTCTCAGGATGGCGAGCGCAGTGGAATGCCAAGCATTGCTTTGTAATTCATGGTGTTGTTTGGTTTTCTACTGTTCATGAGCGGTCGTATCGCTTACCATCAGGCGAATAGCATGATCGTCTCGCTATTCATTACAATAAAGAAGAACACTTGAAAGCTAAACAAACGTTAGTATTGCAAAAGTGTGTTTTCCGTCTTACAAAACAATGCAAAAGATAGTCAAGCCTTATGCGTCTATCGCGTGCTTATAAGCTTTTTATCCCATGAGAAAGCTATGTCCCCGGGGAATAGGTAGAGAAAACTGCAGATAAAGGCGGTAATAATATAAAAAAGTTTACCTAAAATTAATATACAAATACGGCCTCCGTGGCACAGTTGGTTAGACGCCGGCCGTGAAGCGAGAGGCTGCGTGTTCGATCCCCGTACTGAAACAAATATTTGTGTGATCCACAAGTATTTGTTTCGGGTCTGGGTGTTTGTGAGACCGAAAAGTCTCTCGTAGTGCCTGATACCCACGACACAAGACTCGATCTCAGTGGGGTCAGGGCTATATGACTGTTGGGTGTATTAATTTATTTACTTAAAATAATGTATGGGATATTATAGGTACCATTGCATCGTCATAACAAAATTACAAAGTGATATATATGATATAATTTTAAACTAACAATTTATGTTTCTTGTGACATAAACACAAACCTTTGCAAACTTAATATTCAAAATAATCTTAAGATGATTTCTCGACAAAACAACATATTGTTCCATTCCTACAACTTAAATCGTAGTTAACCCAAAGCCGTCACTAATACGTAACCGAACTTATCTCACCATAAAAATACTACAACAAATACAAACACAAAACCAACGCATTAAAGATTGGTCATGAACCTTTCGTTCACAACTCTATCAAAATTGAATTATAATAATAGCCTTGAATCCTGGTCGAAATAGTGTGACGTCACGGGCCTGACCCTACCAAGCGTGACCGAGTGTGGGTTCTAATAGATATTAATTCTTCACTCGGTATCTTTTGTTTCAATCGCGTCGGCGGATTGCATTGATACTCGATCACGCGGCCACAGTGTATTAGGCAGAAGGTGAAGTCTAGTTTAAAGTGAGCGAAACTGTAAATATTCTTTACAGCTTCAATATAAAATTATTTTTTGTGTCAAAAATGTCTTTGTTGGTGTCCATTGCTCGTCGATAATACATAATACCACTACAATAAAAGCAAAATATTATTTATTTAATTATTAGTCAGCGTGGTGGACTATATGGCCTAACTACTCTTAATCGATTCTCTCGATTGTAGAGTAGGCCCGTGCCCTGCAGTGGGATGTATATGAGCTGATATAGATATGTATATATATATATATATATATATATATATATAATTATTAGTTTACTAGTTCCATTTGGAATTCAGATAATGACTGAAACTTCTCAAAATATTATATCGTTTTATTTATTTACTTTTTTAAATATTTTTATCACCATAGTGATTACTTTTTCATTTGTCGCTTCTTCAAAACTACGTTTATATGTCATTAATCTATAAAGACAAGAATTTGTATTATCCCTCTGATCATCCATGCACTATATTAAACAAAACGCACTCGACCCACTGTCTGACATTGCTCTGTGATCGGCCCATAATAGCCCACGCACCAGGTCATTGTGCCACAATAAAACTAATGAATGGTGATAAATCTCAGACTAACTACGACACTAATCGTTTGGAAACAATGCGTCTGTGCATATGACTTGGTTATGATTAGCTTTCGTCACTAGGAAATCTAGATAAATGGGCTAATTAGATTGTTATGTGATGTTGCTTCAATGCTTGTGGTATAAGTATTTTTAGTAGGTGACATACATATGACAGTCTCAAACAGTTGGATATGACGTTGATAGGATGACGAAATACGGGTATGACGGTCGCAACGTGTTAAATATTTGTTACATTCACTAATATTTAAATCGACTCTAAGTGTGAGAGGCTTAAAAAATCTCTCGTATGATACAAGACTTAAACCTTAATATGTTCAAGACTATGTGTATGACTGTTTGGTGTAGTTACTTATAAAATCTCAGAAGTTAATACTCGTTACTCAATGTAAAATTTACTTTCTCAAGCAACAACAAAATAAACGCTAAATTTTACAATTCAAATTATAATTAATAATACAAATAAATAGTAGCCTAATATTTGATACCAAATAAGATTACATGACTCAGCGATCACTAAGAAATTCACAAATTGCATTCTGCCTATATTCGTTCATAAAAACCCACAAAGGCGAAAATTGAATTTAAATGTCTAGAATCTATAGGTTCTACAACGAATCAATCTAGACCGTCGGTAGTCAATCAAATGGTGAAATTGCTTTTTATTTATCTGCCCACCCCGTGATTGATGCGGTTTGAAGACGGTAAATTGGCTATTGTGAGGCCAGATGTAGAATTCGTGAGCGGAATATTATATTCTGCAGTTAAAAGAGATTTATTGTACATTAACATTATTTAAGTGCAGCTTAAACTTATAACCTAACACCGTGGTTCATTAAACCAGTGTTCCTTCTCTTTCTTTCCTAAGTAAAAAGCAATGTGAGTGACAGAGAGAGAGTGCTGATTACCAATCCTAATTTACGTTTATCCGGGTAAATCTACTCATAAAATTTATGGGAGATGTGTTCTAGAATGAAATATATGGCAGCATATGTAAAGTCGTGACTTGAGTTAGAAACCGTATGGGAAACAATGCCGCAAGTTTAATTACAATCTACAAAAGAAACTGCCTCGGACTCTTAGACTGAAAAATTCTAGAGACTGCCTCGGTTGCGCAGTTGTACTGCGGTATAATTATAAAGTTGAAGTTTCGGGTTCGAATGCGAACTAACTAAAATACAAATCTAAAATTAATTTATCTCCCGAAGCAATAGAGCGCTCAAATGAACCGGCACGAGGTACTAGGCTCACAGAAACAAAGCGGAGATGCGATAATTCCTGTAATGGCACAGAATTGTATTACAAAGCCGGGAACTGGATCTAGACCGTTATTGTTCGATGAACTTTGAGATTTAGATGCAACTTTGTGCATTGTCTGTTTGTTTGTAAGGTTGGACGTTTGCACGTGTTTAATAATTATTAATTACACTCTCACGCATAACATGTAAGTTAAGTTTATTAAATGTGTAGTTTAAAGTATTTTTGCAAAATTATTTAATGACCATAGTCCTAGACTCTTTTCTATCAGACTGGTTTGGTATCGAATACAGATTATTATATTGACACCAAATACGTGTGTTCATCTTATTTACTTCTATATATAAGAAAAAAAAAACCTTCTAATAATTTAATGTTCATAATTTGACATTTTGTTTTTGAATTAGAACAACGTAATCCAGACTAAATTAAATATTATGTGTTCTTATTAAATCTGAAAAACCCTTAAAACTACCCAAAATATTACATAAAAAAAAAACCTAAAATCCCCCACAATAGCCAAGCCTCACATCACACAACTAGTGGCCAATACTGATGTTGGAGACCTTAAGGTAGATCCACAATGCAAGTGAAGGTCCCGTACTCCGCAGGACGCGACGCGTCGGTCATGATTCCCTCTCAATGGATTCCGTAGGACCGTTTACAATAGACGAGTTACTGGCCTGTTTTACTCATGTTATAACTGTCTATAAGAGATACAATCAAAATGTATCTATATTCATGTAACTGTATACTACTTGTTATTTGTATTCTCCGTTTGATGGTCCTTGATAAATAAATTGAAAAAAATATTAGTCTGACGGCCTATGGGTATTGATTTTTTTAAGTGGTGAAGTCTATTGGTAAACGGAGCGTCGGTAGTCAAGATAAAAGGATAGATGACTTAGTTAAAGACAGCCTCCGTGGCGCAGTTGATTAGAAGCCGCCTGTGAAACGCGAGGCTGCAGGTTTGATCTCCGCACCGTAACAAATATTTATGTGCTCCACAGGTATTTGCTCCGGGTCTGGACGTTTGTGAGACCGAAAAGTCTCTCATTGTTCGTGATACCCACAGCACAAGACTCGATAGTGTGGAGTCAGGACTTTGCATGTGACTGTTAGGTGTATTTATTAATAAGAAAAAAAGTTGTAGGAAATCGCTACATGTATCGTATCCAAGAGGAGACATGAGAAGAGAAGACATAAGACATCCATGAGAAGAGCCTATGCTCCGCCATGGGCTTTCTATGTTTTTTTTTTGTTTTTTTTTTTAAATTGGCACGGCAATGTGACTGCATTGCACCTGATGGTAAGTGCTAATGCCGTCCAGATAGAGTATCGAATTATGTTTAATGACGGAGAGAAGGAAAGGTAAAAAGGTAAAAAATAAAATTGTTCCAGAACAAAAAAATTACACAGAGTTCACTCGATGCATATAATTTCTAATTCTATGCTTTTTTTTATGCAACAGGCAAGATACTTGCACGGTGTAAACAATCCTCAAATCTTACACTTGCTCGTGAATCTAATAATGACCTTTTGTGTTAGAGTATTGCAATGAATTATTGCTCTTGCGGCACGTTTTAAAGGTGCGGGATGTGGCATAGTCTTAGCTTGAGCAATATTCGAGTATTTTTTGTATTTAAAAGTAATGTTGTCTTTTTAGTAGCTCCTGAAAGTAACCAAACTGCATTCATATCAGTCCTATTAGTTGCATCTAATATATCGGGTAAAATATAAAATGTTTTGTCCCTTTCGAACGAATTTTGAATTCAGTTTGCGCGAAGGAGACAAAACATTCCATAACTATTATGGGTTCTAAAACTGTCTATGAATAAGGCCGCAGGGCGTAAATCTGCTAATAGCTTTTGTTTAATATGAGTTATTACCGATATTTATCATCGCAAGGATACTATTGTGGGAAGATTTACTCATAATAAACGTCGTACCTTTCGATTTCGAAATAGGTTACGAATATTAAAGAGATAAATTATAAAGATAAATATCAAAAGTTAGTTAATATTTGAATTTTTTGTGATAGCAAATTAAAAAAAAAAATTTGGATTATATTGGACTTAGACTTATTATTGAGATATTCAATAATTAGAAAGATTGTCTGAGAAGACCTTATTGGAAATGTAAATCAAGATTAAATTATGTATTTTTTATATTTTTTACATTGATTTACGTAATTGTGCAATGAAGTAACTCCTCTAGGAACTCATTTATATTAATTACCCATGAAATTGAGGGAAAAAGTAGAGAAAGAATATTTTTGAATCAGAAGTAGTTCAAAACATCAACAATAATAGAATAGAACTGAAAAACTAACACGTAACCGGAGACAAATAAATGAAAGTCAATGTAAATATTAGTTTTCAGCACATTTCTGCTGTTAACGAGAGTGAACAGTATTTCAAACTTTTAATTGACTTTTTCCGCTTCAAATTTTATATTAACTTTGAGTAGTGGAGTTAATAAGCCCCGTAGGGTTGCGAAACTGAAAAGTTGACGCATTATAGCTTTTTTATTTTGAATAGTTGATTATACCGGGTACATAAAGACTGCGACCGAAAAGGAAGCCGTGTGGTAGTTTCAGTGGTTACAGATATCGTGCAAATAAAAATTTCGCAAAATAAGCGACAGAAATACGACGACAAGTAAAAAATTACCAAAAAAAGTTGACGATTTTTTTTGCGAAATTTTTAGTTTCATTGTGTTTGAAATCACTAATACTACCCCCTGGCTTCGTTTTCGGTCGCAGTCTTGATATACCCTGTATTTCTATTTAACAGCCTCCGTGGCGCAGTTGGTAAGACGCTGGCTTTGAAACGAGAGGCCGCAGGTTCGCATTTATTAACCTTACTACTTAACAAAAATTATAGCGATATTTCTACGGAATACGGTGCACAAAACATAGCTTGGGAAATTAACTCATCTTTAACTGAGCAAACCAGATTGATGAATTACTAAAGACGATCATTTCTGACAGCCTCTCTGGCGCAGTTGGTTAGACGCCGGCTGTGGAACGAGAGGCCGCGGGTTCGATACCCGCACCGAGACAAATGTTTGTGTGAACCACAAGTATTTCTTTCGGGTCTGGTTTGTGAGACCGAAAAGCCTCTCCTAGTTCCTGATAGACACAAAACTTCATTGATCTTAACACGATCAGGACTATGTATGTGACTGTTCAGTGGGTGTATTTATTACCTTTGACAGTATAACAATTACACAATAAAATTAATAACAGATTATCAACGAGATGCTAATGTCGACACATTGTGATAGGATCAGTTTATCTACCGCCCATCTGCCTGTATTATATTCAAATGTAATAGACAAGAGCGAACAAAAGAAATAGCCGTTAACCGTTTTAATTACTTTTGACAGCCTACATAGTACATGGTGCAGTTGGTTAGATGCCGGCTGTGAAACAACAGGCCGCGGGTTCGATTCCCGCACAGAAATAAATGTTTGTGTGATTCGGGTATTTGTTTCGGGTCTGGGTGTTTGTGAGACCGAAAAGTCTTTCGTAGTTTCTGACCCACAACACAATCATTGACTATATATGTACATATTTTAACTATGTACGAGTACATATTAAGACTAGTGACGTCACTAGTTTTGTTTTTTTTACGCCCACTCCAAGATTTAAAACGTTTCTAACTTGTTTAATTCTTGTTTGATTCTGGATTTACAAAATTCTTTCCTAGGTATTGGATATGGATACTTTTTTATGAATACAATAAAAAACATCGAGTCAAATACCCAATTGTGTGGATCATCGGAGACAGTCATTTCTTACTCTTGAGTCTCGACACCTTATCAAGACTGCACTGAACAACGTAGACAATTTTAGCTAATTAAAAAAAAAAAACAAAATGTCGACTCACCGCATATTCCCACAAAGTTACACTCATTAGCATTGCGTGAGTTAGCGGGGGTGTAATTAAAATAGCCACCCCAAAAATTTCATGCCCAACCCTTCCAAAATAAGATAAATCACCGTAATGCGTTGAATAATTAGGCCCTGTTAAATTCCCCGGTTATTGAATTGCGACCTCGTTAATAATATGCCGACGTTTTAATCCCAAATAAATCAATTAGCCCATACGCAGAGCCTGTTTTGCCGAAAATATGGCAGTTTTGAGAATTTTCAGTGTTATATTATTTTCACTCTCTAAAGGAATTATATTTTTTGTGAGCTCTTAACCGAATTCATCACAAGATGTTCGAATTGTATGTATATATGTATGTACGTTTGTCCACGACTGCCTCGGTGGCGTAGTTGTACTACGGTACGACTACAAAGCTGAGGTCTTGGGTTCGAATCCCGGGGTTAGGCAAAGTGGTATTGGGTTTTTCTATTCATTATCAGCCCGGAATCAGCAATTTGTGCCCGATATGGCGATAGACTCGCCCCCTATCACATCATGGGACGGAACATACAAGGCGAAATGTGGGTGTCCTGGTCGCGCCTCTGCCTACCCCTTACGGGAAAAAGGCGTGAATTTATATATGTATGTATTTATCTTTGTCCACGAATATCTAGAAAAGTTAGTTCATAGTAAGTTTTCAAGAAACACCATCATATTATACTTTGAAATGGATTTTTATTCGACTTTGTTCATAAAATTTTATTAGTTCGGAATTATGCATACTTCGTGACACAAATTTTTAGATGACTTTTATGGAGTTTACTTTAGGTACCTAAATGGATACTGGAAATAAATCTGTATTTTAGCTACCATTATATATTTTAAAACATACGAAATATAAAAATGGCTACATACGGCCTAGTTTCACCCGCGCAATGTTTCATATAAAACACTCGTTCCGACGCGGATTAAGGCATTAACATAATTCCTCCAATATTTTACGTGCATATTTCACTTTGTATAACTCATCAATATTGTTAATGAATGGATTAATACAGTAATGCCACGTTAATTAATGCTTGATGCTGTACATGTAAACAAGTAACAATAATAATTAATTTTATGATAATGAAAATTATGTATGTGAATGCCCATTGTTGAGCACGATTCGTCTATTTTTATTATTTTTAAAGATATATTTTCATTTACCCTCAAAGACACGCCTCTTTGAATCGTTAGAGTTGAACCCTGGGGTTTGAACCAGCGACCACCGCGCCGGCAAGTCACGTCTTATTCGTAACGTAAAAGAACAAAGTCTTATATACCTGACCAAATAAAAGATTCCACTCACAGATCGCCAAGTTTTTTTTTTATTGCAATGATTGGCGAGACTAGCATGCCATTCGCCTGATGGTAAGCGATACGACCGCTCATGGACAGTAGCAAAACCAAACAACACCATGAATTACAAGGCAATGCTTGGAATTCCACTGCGCATGCCATCCTGAGACATAAGTTGTTAAGTCTCAATATGTCCAGTAGCTACTCTGGCTACAATGTCCTTCAAACCGGAACACAACAGCGCATTTACACTGCTGTTTGGCGAGAGAAAGAGACATTGCGGTGGTACCCAGGTGGCCTCTCACATATGAGAGACCTACCACCAGAAAAAAAATTATGTTCTAAGCTGTTATAGACTAAAAACCTGTAACAAAACGAATCAAAATTTCTCCGTCGCAGTAAAGAGTAATGCTAACACAGAATTCTTTGCATCAATTAGTATAGTTATCATGATAATAATAATTGTAAATGTATTCGAGTTTAAGTTTAGGGCATCAATACACAAAGCGCCGATATTGAACCAACACGTGAGGTGCGACGTACAAACATTAGTGATTGTAGGAAAGGTCAATATTTGGAAAATGTACTGTTGGAAAAAAATGTATCTAGTTTAGTTTAAATGTACGAATCAAAATATTCAGCAGTTGTATCTCGAATTTAATACATCACGATTTTTATATGTGTTATGATGTAATTTCATTTAATTTTCTATCATGGGATTCTATCTATCTACCTATATCTATTCAGCCATAGGAAGTCCGCTGCTGAACATAGGCTTCCAAGGAAGTACCATCTATCTGTTGGAAGTAGTCTGCTTTCAGCGACTTCCTGCAACCTTAACCATCGAAATGGCGAAAGATTATTTATTTTTTACTTTTGTTGTTAGAAGCCTGCCAGAATGAACCCTTCTTGGAAATATCCAAATTATCATTACACGATACAATTATGTATTACGTTACGTCCAATAACACCTATCCAAACAATTGAATCATGGGAAGCAACCTCAGGAAATTGTTTGTAATTGGAGACATTTAATTTATAAGGTAAAAAGGTAAATAAGGTAAATAGTATGAATGTCAACTGTATTAACGATATTAACTTTGAAAAATCCGAAAACAACCTCAAACAAAAATCCACCTAGCAATAAATAGCGTAGCAATAATTCATAGCAATCAAACCCACTACAAAAACAAACCATTTAAAATGACACCACACCAGCTTATTACCGAGCATAAATGCACCGAGCTTCCTCAACAATGAACAAGAAATTAATAATTCATACACCACAAGAGACGGTCGCGAAATTAAGCTGAATAAGATATCGTACAAGGTCAGGGGGGTCTAGGGGGGGTTGACTCACCGGAACTTCGCTTCGTCGTGCTGTTACCCCACTGCGCATTTTGTTATTTCTCATAAAAGCCGTGAGAAATGAGCACGGAAATAATTAGCATTTTTTACCGTTCACTGATAAGATGGTGCATTTATTTTCGTATTATGATGACGCTTAATAACGCAAATAATAACAATTATCTAGCCCAAATGCGTCACACTGCAGCGCACGGACCTGTGCAATCGAAAGTTCGATTGAGAGGGGTTAGGCCTGGTGCAGTTTGGCGGACTTTACATACCTTAGAAATTCTTGCAATCTTTCATAGTATGCAGGTTTCCTCGCGATGTATTTCTTCACCGTTAATGAGTTATTCAAATCATCATTTTTGAACACAAAATCAATACCAAGTTCAATGCGATCGCTAGACATCGTCTTAAGCATCTTGTAGCGCAATTATAAGGGTTTTGGACGGTTAATTGCTTTTCGATAGAGAAAGAGCGACAAGGGAACGACGCGACGCGACGCGACGGTTCCAATCGATTCCTGGCTCAGCAAATAATGAAATACCGTGAACATTCCGGATTTTTAATATATCCCTTAATTTGAGATCATTATTCATAGTATTTTTTGTTGGTATAGATTTGTTACGCAAATTAAAAAGATTAAATAATGTTTGAATATTTGAAAAAATGTTATCGATAGCCTAGCGAGGATTATTATTAAGGATGTCGCGAGACGCGAATTCAATACAAAGATACATACATGACTAGGAATTCAGAAAGTTATTGATAGTTTATTAATTTATTTAATTTAACTTTTAAAGATGATATTTTAATGAAACCTTTTTAGCATTTAATTTCTGTAAGTGATAAACTAAGGTAAGATAATTAAAAATATCATTTCCGAATATCAACTCCAAAACAAAAAAATATCGCTTATTTTATTAGTCACCACTTAAAGCAACGACAAATTCTCATCTTCGAAAATACATACCGATCAGCAAAAACTCCCTAACAGGAATCGAATGCGGAATTTTTTCTCCGACCGTACAACAATCATACTCGGCAGGTGCGCGTGAATGAACTGAGATTACTCTTGCGCGCGGTCAATCACCCCGCCTTTATTAAATTTCATTAATGAAATTTGTATGAGCTCATAATATACGTCCCATTGCAAAATTGAGTGTACGATTGAGAGTGGTTAGGCCATATGGTCCACCACGCTGGCCTAGTGCAGGTTGGCGAACTTTACGAACCATAGAAATTCTTACAAGTCGCTATGCAGTTTTCCTCACAATGTTTGCATTCACCGGTATAGTGCGTGGTAATTGACTATCAATACACACATGACTCCAAAGTCAGAGGTGTGCCCTGGGATTTGAACCCACGTCCACCGTGAACATAGAGGCAGCTGCGTCTGGTCCGTTACCAACAGGCCACGAGGCATTAATGGAATACTATTTATATTTAATTTCTTTCATATTAATTCACAATCGTTGCTTAAAATAACTACGTTTGGTGGTAAATTAAAGATACTAAATACTTTCTCACTCATACTTGCCACTACAAGTCAAAGCCAGATCAAAAGCAATGAAATAATAGACACCGAGCTCCGGAGCTCGGCGAGTCTCTTAGGGACACCAGCTTATCCACCATAGTATAAATATTTCATAGGAAACGAAGTGAAACAGTTTTATTGTTGCGTTTTGTTCATTGGGTGTGAATGCGTGGTGAGTGTCAGACAATAGGTTGCATAACATAGGCCTCATTTCCCTTGCTCCTCTCCTCCCTGTTTAGGAAATGGTTTATAGCTTCCAGAAACTACCAGGAAGTTTGGTCTCACCATGAACCGAAACAAATACAAATTTCACAAAATTTATCTAGGTATTCCATATTTTTTAAGAAATTACATCACCGATAATATTTGTATAGTAGGCACGTAGATATATTTCCGAAGATATAATCAATTTAAAAATAAAACTTATCTATGTGTAATAAAATTATTTTAGAAAGGAAATACAATTATTTCCGGTGTTTTTAACTCTCTAAGAGTAATAAAGATGTTCTGATACATAAATAGAAAGTTCGTGATGTATGTATCCGTGCATTTTGCGAAATATATTTTTTCATACATAACCTGGCCTTCATAACGTGAACAAAGTGAAAAAATGCAGCGAAAATATCGTGTCATTTGTTATATTTATATTAACTTCATTATTTACCAATTTAAGACATACTGTAGATAAATAGTAAATAATAAAAATAATAAACCATTGTATAACGTGGCTAAGTGTTAGCCGCTTTCCAGACTCAAACCTAATGACGCAAAGTTTACTGAACAGAAAGATTGAAGTCAAGTGTATTAATTAGTTTGACCTTGGGTGTAGGGCTTGTTACATATAATTTATTAAATAAATAAATACACTAAACAGTCACATACATAGTCCTGACCCCACACTAAGATCGAGTCTTGTGTTGTGGGATTCCGAAACTACGAGAGACTTTTTGGTCTCACAAATTGGGCTGTATTACTTAAATAAAACCACATATTGATAAAATTATAAGTATAAGAAAATTTTATTCTACAGTACAAAAACCAACGAAAGAAATGGATTAGGTAGTCTTTTTATTGCATACGTCCGGCAAACGACTAGCCAGAGTAACTACTGGACATATTGAGACTTAACATCTTATGTCTCAGGATGGCGAGCGCAGTGGAATGCCAAGCATTGCCTTGTAACTCATGGTGTTGTTTGGTTTTGCTACTGTCCATGAGCGGTCGTATCGCTTACCATCAGGCGAATGGCAAGCTCGTCTCGTCATTCATTGCAATAAAAAAAAAAAAAAAACGAGCAATCAGGTCACCTGATGGTAAGTGATCACTGGCGCCCGTGCATCCACAACGCTGGATCATGGATGTGTTGCCGGCCCATCAAATTGGGAGGAGAGCGGGAAGAAAAATTGATGGGAAAAGGAAGGGTATTGGTCATCCGGCCATCTCACTGACCGAACCAAACGCGACAGTGGAGCTCTCGCTTCACGGCGATTTTTTTTTTATTGCCGTATATGCAGACGAGCTAGCGGCCCGCCTGATGGTAAGCGGCTACCGCTGCCCATAGACCTTCGCAATGCCAGGGGTCCAGCACAACAAAGTCGCTGCCTACCTTAAGGATAGTACTCTCTTTAAGCCTCGTTTGAAGAAGGACAGGTCATAGCGCTCAGGAAACACCGAAGCAGGGAGTTCATTCCAGAGCTTGCACGTACGTGGTAAGAAAGAACGCTGAAAACGTACCGTTCGGGAGCGGTACGCTTCCAGGTGGTAGGGATGAACTCTGCTGCGGTGAAAATGCGATTTCCTGTGAGACAGTGGTACCGCCCCGGACGAGCCTGCCCATTCATGCTGAGTCATGACTGACAACAGCCTGACTCTACCACTTATAAAAACTGTTTTGTTACCAAGAGTTTTTAAATAAATAAAGAAACACCCAACAGTCACACACATAGTTCTGACCCCACACTAAGATCGAGATTTGTGTCGTAGGTATCACGAACTAGGAGAGACTTTTCGGTCTCACAAACACCCAGACCCGAAACAAATACTTGTGGTTCACACTAACATTTAATAAAAACCAACAATAATAAAATCATGAGCATATTCCGCTCATCCGTAAATACAAAGCTTAAATCTAATAAAACTACATACCGTAGCTGGGATGTCGGGTATGTACTAAGGCTAAATATTCATGCGGTGGGTAGGGTTGTCACCGCTGGAGATGTGATCGCGGATTGTATCAAGGGATCTTCTTTAGAATGTGCGGTCGCGGGATTACGGAAAAAAGGTTTTATTTGCAAAATAAATTGGTATTGAAAGCTTTTTATGAATGTAATTATCCGTGAGGGTAAAACTTAAGCGTCATGATAATTCAAAAGGGAGTCAATGTGTAGATACTCTTAAACATCTAATCTGATCACATCCGATCAAAGATTTTACAGCTTTTGTTTTATGTATTTAATTATTATAAATACATGACAGCCTCCGTGGCGCAGTTGGTTAGATGCCGGCTGTGAAACGAGAGGCCGTGGGTGCAATCCCCGCACCGTCACAAATGTTTGTGTGAACCACAGGTATTTGTTTCGGATCTGGGTGTTTGTGAGGCCGAACAGTCTCTTGTAGTTCTAGATACCCATCACACAAGACTCGACCTTAGTGTGGGGTCAGGACTATGTATGTTACTATTGGGTGTGTTTATTTATTTATATAGTTACCCATGGTTGAGATTTTTTTAATGCGAAAGTTCATTAGTATAGGCAAATATCGTAGGGACGGCGTCATATACGAGAGTTACCTACAATAATTTATAAGCTATATAACGACTTAGAATACTTCGTAGTTCAGCTAGTGGGTTTATATAGCACAGAGAACGCAGTGCCCTGCTTCCAGTTACAATTTAATGAGCTCATACAATTTTTTTTTTCGAGACAGTTCAAAATTATCTGTAATTTAGACTGACTCATTTATCGTAATAAACTGCGTAAAAAATCTAAATATTAAACTATCAATTAAAAAAGCTAGATACATATAGCCAACCCTAACTTGAAGAGTTCTGACGGAGGTAAGGATAATAAAACTTCATATATTGTTGGCAAACGAAAAACCAACAAAGCTCCTTAAATATTTCAGCGTAAGTGATCTCCGCTGAGACGCTCTCGGGAGCAAATAGTGTTTGCTTTTCATGTTTAATATTCTTTGCTCATACCGTTATATGCGTGGGTGGACAGAGATGGGGTATATTCACAGTTCAACCGTAATTTCATTGATTTTATTGAATTTAAAGGGTAAATTCGATTCCTGGATAAATAAGTTATGATAACATCCAGCCCACATGCGTCCCACTGCAAGGAATGAGTCTTTTCTGCAATTGAAAGGGGTAAGGACTGAGAACCCAGTCCACAACGCTGGTCTAGTGCGGGTTGGCGGAATTCACATGTCTTAGAAATTCATGCAAATCATGAAAATATTCTGGTTTCCTCGCGATGTTTTCCTTCACCGTTGAAGTAATGAACTAATTTCTGGTAGGTAGGTACAAAATGACGGACTTGAAATTTGAACAAACACCTCGACATAATCCATATACTCGTATTCTGCAAATAAAGTACTGAATCCAATATTTCATTCGATATCAGTGTTGCGAACAGTAAATTAAGCATTTTCGGTCTACCCGAATACAATTTATTTCAAGATAACAGGTTATCCGCATAAGCGAGGCATGGTTGTCTTTTGGTAAGTCGAAACAATTTCTAGAGGAAACAAAAATGTAAGCTCCTGAGATTTCAAACTTTTGACATTATAATTCACAAATATAAAGGAAAATAAATTCATTTATTCATAACAAAGAGATTTAATATGTATTGGCCTGGTCAGTAGGGACTTATCAAGTGCCAAAATATATGACATAGGTCGAAGGATTTTGCAAATCCCAGAGGAATTGACCACAAACCCTTCGAAGGAGTTAAGGTAAACCAGTGAAAAACGATGGTTTGGATTCAGCTTTTTTAGAAAAAAAAAACATTTGTAACATGGGAGCGGGAAGCAGCACGATAATGAGCAAATTCGAGTACAAATTTCAATTCCAGTTAACTCATATTGGATTTTTCCAACGAAAAACTGATGCATAATGATGTTAGTTAATTGATTATTATTAAACTAACCTGGGAAACTCAGTGTTGAGCGAAAGGCTGTCCTATATTACAAAAAAAAGTGGCATTACGAAACGTATTCTAACTTCAAAAATGTTAACCTACATTTTCACAATTCTCAATGCTTAAGTATAAATATAATGCTCTTTATGTTGTTCCCGATACTTTGTGATTTCACTCAAAGCATCTTTGAATTTCAATGCATTAACATTACATCAATTCTGCGTGTAGAAATGGTTTTCAAGCTTGAAAAGTATATTTGTTTTGAATGACGAAAATTTTGATCAAATATTTAAAAGACACTTACCAGATGAAAGGACTGTGGGTCGACCAAAATAGTGAGCTGGAGAGGTCAAAATGAGCTCGATCAACAGTTAAATGGATCAAATTATTAAATATTCTCAAGACAAACGGTGAATGAGACAGGCGCAGGCCCACGAAAAGTGGTGTGATAGAGAAGAGGCTTACCTCCTGCAGAGGATAAATGTGGGATCAAATAGCGATGATAATTTATTTAACCCCGTACGTAGGCGAACTAGGAATCCATGTAGTAAGGCCACCAACGCTCATGAACTTTGACAACGTTAGGAGAGAAATTAAGCTGTTGTCAATCGCATGTATATTTTCTTTAGGTCTTGATTAAATAAAACAGCTAATTGCGGTATACCTAGGCAGTAAATTCCCCAGACACACCTCCTGCCCCATTTTGGGCTACAAATATAGGCGATGAGCTATGATTTGTGAACTAGTAGCATGTTGCCTATCCCTTCAAGGATACGAGCCTATGTATAAAGTATGTAAAACATGAAAATCTACCCCAACTTTCATTATAAATTCCATTTAAAGTGTCATTAAGAACCCCTCCCAACAAAACATCTTAACAAAGGTTAAACGCGAACCTACGACTATACAAAAGAGGTTCATTCATTTTTCCGCGATAAAGCGAGAAGCCTTGAAGAAAAACTGCGTTGTTAGGACCAGCCGAGGAATTTCATTATGACCCCGAGAGCGTTCAAAGGATTAAACTGTGCGATTGATGTTCTGAACTGCCTGGGGGTTCATTTCCGCAAAAATTCAAGAAGTTTCACAAACGCTATGGTTAATGTCGCGTATCATTGTATTGTAGTTGCCTTTTTTGTTTAAGTTTTAGCGCGGATTAAAGGAAAAGTAAGTGATGATGTTTATGGTATTAACTAACTTTGCCCAATTTTTGCTTTAGTTTGTGTAATTTTATCCGGCTGTTTTAAGCCGTGTTTAGTATGGATTGGCGTTGTTGATCGTCACTGTGCTTTTAAGTCTGGAAAATATGTTTTATATTGACTGGTGCAATGTTCCCTTGCTAAATACGTTTAAACTCTTCAGATTTATTACAGTACGTATCCATAATATACTGACTATAACGGTGAAGGAAAACATCGTGAGGAAACCTGCATACCATAGCGATTTTAAAGACATTCTATAATCTATATATTTAATTTATATATAATCTATCATTCGACACAATACTCGATCTTAGTGTGGGGTCAGAACTATGTATGTGATTGTTGGGTGTATTTATTTTATTCCTTAACAGTACCACTAGCTATTTAATCTATAAATGTACTTTCTACAACCTTCCCTCGAAGGTTGAGAAGTTCTTATCTCTGCCACACCATTAAACTATGGAATGGTTTGCCGGCTCGCATGGTCCCTTCCTATTCGCCTATAATCCATTGAAAGAAACATCAAAAAAGAATGAAAGCACAAGGAAGTTAACACTTTAGTCGCAACAATTACGCAGATTTTCAGCATCGGTCAATATAAGATTAGAATACCATTGCGCTTTCAATTAAGTGCAGTGTATATGCAGGAAAAAAAATTTTTCACAGCAAAGTTCAGTCTTAAAATCGTATCCTTGCCTGCAAGTAATATGTATATCTACCATGATGCTCAGCTATTGCATATAAATATCGTAATCTACAGTTTTCAATTTCAATATAACCCTATAAACAGAGAACACTATAGAAATAAGCAAACACAAGCGCGAAGAGTGAAATTGTAATTACCACGTCGGTGAATTGGTTCGCGGCAGTGCGATACAACTTTCCTGTTGCGCATTAGTGGCTCACTAACAATACTATGCCAGTTCAGCTAATTACTTTTGCTGTACTCGTATTTTCACATCACGACTTAAAACAGATGCTGTTTCTCTTTTTTATACTTTAAAGTTAGTACCTATTAGTCTGGATTGTAGAATGAAACACTTATTTTGTAACATCGGTTTGACAGACGAAGTTTTGATGACTCCACAAAATTGTTACGAATCAACTAATATAAGCGCAAGTTGAAATAAAACTAAGTTTTGCGAATTTTATCGCGGATTTCGTTTACTTGAAAATTGTAAAAATTGTGTGTAAGATTCGCGTAAATCTACGAAACCATTATAAGCCCAAGCTAGTATTTCTGTAATGCTAAAGCAGAACTAGTGGCACTAAGAATTCGCCATCTTATTTTCGTCTTAGGATGTGGTCCCCTACCACCTATCCTACCGGGCTATCGCCATCCTAGATCCATCCGTCAAATTAGAATGCCCTACTGGGGAATCCAATCCACGAACTTCAGTTCTCACCGTCATAGGTGGATATCAACCGGCGAAAGCTATCAATCGGCGAGGGAACCATCTTTATACGTACATATGTATCCTGCCACCAACTTTCAGGTCTCCGGAAATCTCAATCACCGAATAAAGCGCAACAGAAAAGATGTTATATAAATAATAATAAATACATCCAACAGTCACATACATAATCCTGACCCCACGCTAAGATCGAGTCTTGTGTCGTAAGTATCAGGAGATACGTGAGACTTTTCGGTCTCCCACAAACACCCAACCCGAAACAAATACCTGTAGATCAGACAAACATTTGTCTCAGTGCGGAAATCGAACGCGCGGCTTCTCGTTTCACAGCCGGCGTCTAACCAACTGCGCCACGGAGGCATTCAAAGTTATATCACGTCGATTCTGTGCGGTATAATGAGTGAGTGGTATACCGGGTATATCAAGACTGCGACCGAAAACGTAGCCAGGTGGTAGTTTTAGTGGTAACAGACACAATGCAATGAAAAATTTCGCAAAAAAGCGAGTTTTTTAAACATCTTCGTGTTTGGGTGGTAAATACCTAGTTTTTGCGAAGATAGTAATTTAAACCTTTGCGTACCATTGCGCCTTTAAAAATGAACAGGTGTAAATTATTATTTTAGTAAAATTATGTATTCATCACCCGAATACGATGATAAGCAAAAAAATTCAAAAAAAAAAGAAGACAATTTTTATGCGAAATTTTTAGTTGCATTGTGTTTGAAATCACTAATAATACCAGCGGTCGCGGTCTTTAGATACCCTGTATATGTAAGCTAGAGGTATAAACATAGTTATGTATAACTTAGGAATTATCATACCCATCTGCAGTATCACAATGCGGCCAGAACGTACTGTTCCATTTGGAGTTAATGAGGCTTTTGCGGTTTTGTTCTACAGCTAAATAAATGCAGTGTTTTATTTACCATTGTTGACGGTTCTCGGGCTCATATCTGTTCAAGTTATTCTTCTAAACTCGAAAATAGGTCGCTTTTATTGTGCTTTATATCAACTCCTATATGACCCAATTGTATGACTCCTATATGGCACCACCCTATATTCCACCCACAAGGTGGTCAGACGACCTGGTCAAGGTCGCGGGACGTCGCTGGATGCAGGCTGCCTCCAACAGGTCACTGTGGAAATCATTGGGAGAGGCCTATGTTCAGCAGTGGACGTCCTTTGGCTGATGGATGGATGGATATATAGCAGTTATCAAGACGCATTACGCCTGTATCGATGAAGATTTAGATAGATGTGCCATCAGTACCCACATTTGGCCCGGCTCACTTCCGGCTTAAGATATGATAAAGGAAGCCTATTCATTTACTACACAAATAGGTAGTAATAGCACTGGTACTGGTCTCTCATATGTGAGAGGTCGCCTGGGTAGGTATCACCGCAATGTCTATTGCTCCTGCCAAACAGCAGTGTAAATACACTGTTGTTTCCCGGTTTGAAGGATACTGTAGCCAGAATAACTACTGGACATAATGAGACTTAAAATGTTATTTTTCAGGATGGCGAGCGCAGTGGAATACCAAGCATTGCTTTGTAATTAATGATACTCCATAATCATATCTTATCAAATTCCTGATACCCACTCAATCGATCAATATCAAGTGGAATATCACAAGTATTACGGCTGGATTAACATGTTACTCGGAGGATGTGTGTGTACACATCGCATTTCACGTTTATTGGTTACGAGTAATTTGCATTACAATGGGGCGCGGGTTCGGTTCGCGGTTAAGACCAAATGTTTATCGACAGTTAATGTTCGGTTTGGGTTGGAATTTGACCGTAGGTGTTTCCCAGACTTAATTAATTGTGTGTATTGTGGATTTACATTAATTTATACACCAATTTGGTTCGTGTTTCGGAATGATGAACTAAAATATAATCAACAGTTTAAATGGTAATAAAGGATCAACGTAAGTTTTATTGTATTTATACCCTAAAGGCAGTACTCCTTATCTAAAAGTATTCAATTACTTGGTTGGATATTTTGCTTCCTTGAACTCAAAATATAATTTACTTGGGAAAAGGGCGTTTTATAACCAAAATAATGCAGTCAGGATATCCAAATAATCGAAAACAATCTCATTATTGTAAGAAAAGACATCACTCGCGTGTGTGTGGTTAGGTTTATACAACACAGTAACCTCAAAAGCCTCAAAAGCCTCTTACAAAACTGACACAGGAACTCAAACCCGGAAGCTGTCACTCCGCGGCAGCTTGCTGTTGACTAAGCCACAGATGCAAAGCGATGCGCTGCTTATCAAATAGCAGATAAGATATTTTAAATTTGTTTACGCGGATGATATGATCTTTGTTATGAATTGATGCCACCCCTAAGGAATGTTATCGCAATGCTCAAAAAAGTGATTACATTTACATGACAGCCTCCGTGGCGCAGTTGGTTAGACGCCGCCTGTTGAACGAGAGGCCGCGGGTTCGATCCCCGCACCGAAACAAATATTTGTGTGATCCACAGGTATTTGTATCGGGTCTGGGTGTTAGTGAGACCGAAAAGTCTCTCGTTGTTTCTGATACCCACGACACAAGACTCGGTCTTAGTGTGGGGTCAGGACTATGTATATGACTGTTGGGTGTATTTATTTATTTGAGACAATGTCTAAGGGTTTCGTATTTATACGTATTATAAATCAACAAATGAGTTACAGAAACACGTTTTTTGGAGGAAGGGACGCTGTTAAACTCCGGTTCGACCTTCGAAAAAAAAGGGAAATAGGAAATACCAGTGCACGTGTCACCCGCGTGTGCTAATCGCCGTCCCTTAACATCAACATTATTTTGATTAGGCTAGTAATCAGTTAAAGTCACCCGTAACATCACGTTTCGATTTCACGATGCTCCAGTAACACTAATCCTATGATTACACTTAATCAAATAGTAACTAATCAACGGTTTACTTGAAGATGGTGAACGAGGCCCTAAGACAAAGTATTGCAATTAGTAATTACTGATTAGATTGTCTACTAATGAATGTATGGCTGTAGAATTTAAATGTGAAAGATAGCGCTTCATGATCGCAGTGATAAATTTTTAACCGAGTGCGACAAAAAAAACGCAATACTTTATGATTAATTTATTTCATATTGAAAAATTGCGACCATAAGCCCATAAAACATGTCTAACTGCAAAACACAAAATTATTTAGTCGAATATTCCGAGTACAAAATTTGGATACAGCACTAAAACTTAGCTTATGTAAGGTAAAATCGTTGTATGCAGATTGCATTTTTTCCTACTTTTTACTACATCTGCATCAATACTGCGCTGCGGAATTCCCCGTACATTGAGTGAGCTATTGTTCACTGCGGCTTTCAACACGGAACATTTTGTACCTAAGGGAATATTCTATTATTGCCAGAATACATTCATGGACGATATTTGTTGTGTTCAGTGGCAAGTGGTTAGGTAAAGAGGTGAAATGAATACACCCAACAGTCCCATACATAACACGGACTCTACAATAAGATACGAGTCTTATGTCGTCGACATCTGAAACTACAGGACACTTTTTGGTCTCCCAAACACCCATACCCGAAACAAAAACTCGTGGGCCACACGAACAATAGTCTCAGTGCGGGGATCGAACCCACGGCAACTCGTTTCACAGCCAGCGGCTAACCAACTGCGCAACGATGGCGGACAACGAAATGAAACGATTGATATATGCTGTAGGTTGTTAAAGCTAAAGGGCCTTATCCATAGACAGGTTCAAAACATATTTTAGTTATCGAATGCTTTGTCCCTTTCGAACGACTTTTGAATTCAGTTCGAGCGAAGAAGACAAAACATTCGGTAGCTAAAATAGGTTTTAAATCTGTATATGAATAAGGCCGAAAGTATCAATGGGTTGACTCGACTGTAGTCAATGTTTCATTGTAAACGAAGCAGAGCAGTTTTATTTCTGCGTTTCGTTCAATGTCGGATATCCGCCCGGATATCGACTACCGACTACCATACGCGATGGAAAAATCATAATGACTCTTGCAATAGAGTCGCTGTATTATTGAACCCAGATAACCTAGAAAAGCTGCGCATTGTTGGAAAATTACATCACGCATTTTACTGGTGGTAGGTCTCTCATATGTGAGAGGCCGCCTAAATAAGTACCACCGCAATGTCTATTTCTTCCGCCAAACGGCAGTGTAAATGTACTGTAGTGTTCCGGATTGAAGGACATTGTAGCCAGGGTAGATACTGAACATAAAGAGACTATATCTTATGACTCAGGATGGCGAGCGCAGTGGAATTCCAAGCATTGCCTTGTAATTCATGGTGTTGTTTGGTTTCGCTACTGTCCATGAGCGGTCGTATCGCTTACCATCAGGCGAATGGCATGCTCGTCTCGCCATTCATTGCAATAAAAAAAAAAAAAAAAAAAAAATTTAAGATGCATCTGCCACGTCCCACGCTGGTGCAGCCATCTTCAATTTCCTGGTTGCGAGTGGGATAACTGACACCCACTTCCTGCCAGTATTCAGGTTAATTGAAAACATAAGTCAATGTCAATGCAATTTATATTGAGCTTGAGAACTTGCATCGCATAATTATAATTGCAGAATATTTTATGTCATCACATTTAAGTATGGTAAATGAGCAAACGGGTCACCTGATGCTTAATAGTAAATGGTATGTGATTTCCGTCTTGAATACTGAATAGACAGCCTTCCTGGCGCAGTTGTTTAGACGCCGGCCGTGAAACGAGAGGTCGCGGGTTCGATCCCCGCATCGAATCAAATGTTTGTGTGATCCACAGGTATTTGTTCCGGGTCTGGGTGTTTGTTACACCGAAAAGTCTCTCGTAGTTTCTAATACTCATGACACAAGACTCGATCTACGTGTGGGGTCAGAACTATGTATGGGACTGTTGGGTGTAATTATTTATTTATTTAAGATTCGATCTTAGTTGGGGGTCAGGGCTATGTATGTGACTGTTGAATGTATTTATTTATTAATTATTTATAAATTTAAGTGAAAATAAATTCAAAGTTAATAAAGAGTACACTCAGAGTATTACTAAGAACAATCTCTGTATTTCTACAATGGCCGCAAAGCGTGAAACGCATTTACTTGCAAACACAATTGTCTTTGTGCCGAGACAGGCTTCGGTCTTAACTATTGAATTAAAATATAAATGAATGGAAATTTCAAATGCACATATTGTTTTAAATTATCTGTAATGCTGCGCCTGGTAATTCAAATGAAAATACGGTTGAGTATACGACCCACGTAAAGTAATTTTTGAGTTATGCATTTTAAACCACGAATAGAAAATACAGCCTAGCTCTTGAGTCACGGATTTCACTTATATACACACATATCCTTGAAATAGAACCTTATGAAGGCAAAAATAAACAGGATAGAATACATGTGATTTGGTGAAATATTCATAATGATCATGTTAAGCATTGAGACCTCGATTGCTGGACATAAGCCTTGCCCCAAGGATTTCCCCGGCAACCTGTTGAAGGAGATCTTTATCTATCTACTTCTTGGGTATAATGTTCCACGAATTACAATTATACATACTCTACAATCATATTTCTTTTTTTTTTGTTTATTGCAATGAATGACGAGACGAGCCTGCCATTCGCCTGATGGTAAGCGATACGACCGCTCATGGACAGTAGCAAAACCAAACAACACCATGAGTTACAAGGCAATGCTTGGCTTTCCACTGCGCTCGCCATCCTGAGACATAAAATGTTAAGTCTCGATATGTCCAGTAGTTACTCTGGCTACAATGTCCTTCAAACCGGAACACAACAGTGTATTTACACTGCTGTTTGGTGGGAGAAATAGACATTGGTACATACCCAGGCGGCCTCTCACATATGAGAGACCTACCACGAGTAAAAGTAAAGTAAAGTAAAGTAATTTCTCCACAGGCTATTATTTTTACGCGTAGCCGAATGAATAAAACACACAAAATCAAATATTCTAATAAGCACATGTGTGAAACTCTCTTTGCTGATATTGACATATTTGTATAAAAATTAATATGAAATATTATCATATGTGGGCAGTTTTTATTTTATTTTTTATCTATCTATTCAGCCAGTGTGTTATCTATATATTCAGCCAGCCTAGTGCGTGGTGGCCTGTTGGTAACGGACCAGACGCGGCTGCCTGCTTGTTCACGGAGGTCGCGGGTTCAAATCCCAGGGCACACCTCTGACTTTTTGGAGTTATGTGCGTATTGATAGTCAATCACCACACACTTTAACGGTGAAGGAAAACATCGTGAGGAAACCTGCATACCGTAGTGATTTTAAAGAATTTCTAGGGTATGTAAGTCCGCCGCACTAGGCCAGCGTGGTGGACTATATGGCCTAACCACTCTCAATCGATTCTCTCGATTGTAGAGGAGGCCCGTGCCCTGCAGTGGGACGTATATGGGCTGATACAGATTCAGCCACGGGAAGTCCACTACTGAAAATAGGTTTTTTGCCTTTTAAATAAATAAATAAATAAATAAATACACCCAACAGTCACATACATAGTCCTAACCCCACACTAAGATCGAGTCTTGTGTCGTGGGTATCAGAAACTACGAGAGACTTTTCGGTCTCACAAACACCCAGACCCGAAACAAATATTTGTGGTTCACACAAACATTTGTCTCGGTGCGGGGATCGAGCCCGCGGCCTCTCGTTTCACAGGCGGCGTCCAACCAACAGCGCCACGGAGGCTGTCAAAATTTAATTTCAATTTTATTCTTTATATTTATGAATTTACATCAAATTATATTTATATTTATTAAGTAGATGATGTATTATGGGTTTCTGAAGAGGCGGATACGTAAGGCGAATGTAGGTGAACGAATTACTACGGATCAGCTGTACTGATCAGATATCAGGTAAATCTGTGACACTATACGAAAGTGTATGAATCGAAAGCGATATACACAACAAGATCATCGTAATGGACATGTATAGCGTCTGGTGGCTAAAATGTATTGGAAGATGATGCTAAATTATTTCGTGCCCAGGATTCATCACATACGAGAACTACAATACTATAATCGCCTTACATATTTATTTATTTATTTTATTCTTTACTGCACACACAAAAAAACTAAAGGCATACAATGTCTTACAGATAAAATTAAAGAGTACAGTTGGCGGTCTTATCGCCCTAGGCGATTTCTTACAGACAACCTTTGGATGGATATAAGAAAAGATACATACATACATATGTACATAAACTGTTACGCGTATATAACATAAACTCACTCCTTTTTCCTAGAAGGTGTAGGCAGAGGTGCTACCAGGACAACCACGTAGCTCCTAGTGAATTCCGTCCCACGATTGATAGGGGGCGAGCCTATCGCCATATCGGGCACAAATTCCTGACCGGGATAATAAAGAATAGAAAAGTCCAATATCACTTTTCCCGACCTGGGATTCGAACCCGAGACCTGAACGTTGCAATTGTACCGTCGTACATGCCACCGAGGCAATCAAATCGACTTCACACGAAAAAAACCCACAAAACCGTACAAAATTCAACAAAGAAGCTAAAATCCGTAGTCGGACTCAATTCACGAAATGTATCACTGCCATTACGAGGCCGCAAATTGAGCAAATGGGCCGCGCGGAGCAACAAGCGGGAGTAGGGAGGGGGGGAAGAGGGAGGAGGGGGGGGTACTCTATTATGCGAGGCTCGTTAGTGCAAGTCGTAGTGCGGTATTAATTTGTATTTATTATGTGAATGATAATTATTTTTTTAAGAAATTATAATAGTCAAAATAACAACAGTCCGTGGGGTGTCCACGTGTTACTAATGTTGGGAGGTTGGCAGAATTAAGATACCTTTAGCACTCCAGCGAAAATTCTTACGTATGCAGTTTTATCCGTCGTTAAATTAAAAACAGTGTTTCAAAAAAAGAAGTTATAAGAAAGAAGTTGACCGCTTTCAGCAAGTGGCTCTTTAGGAAAGTTTCTGATAATTTATACCCAGCAGTGAACTTTAACAAAAGCAGTGAAATTTACAATTATTTGTACATTGCTGGATCTCCCCATCTTAGATGAAGCTAGCGCCCACCATTCGCACACTAAACTATTCACCATAATACTAAAATCCCACTTATTTTGTTGCCTAGGTAAAACCGAAATCCTACACCGGTGTAGCTTTCGCTTCTTAACATTGCGTGCAGAATGTTAATGCGGGTAACATACGCCATGCAACGTCTCAAAGAAAACACGACGTGATTATTTCCTAGGACGTGCGCAGTCTAGCAATGTATGACCTTTAAGTCGCATAGACAATAAGATGTTTATTATTTTCTAAGGTTTCCTATGCAGGAATGAAAACAGGACCTTTTAGGTTCACTTGATTATTCATTTGTTTATGAGTCAAGTTTGAGGGGAGCAGACCACGTGGCCGCAGACCAGTTCTTTGGGCTGATCAAATAAGCAAGACGCTAGCTATGACTATTCCAGAGGCGCTGCATTAGGCGGAGGACCATCAAGCTTGGCAATCAGCTATCCAAGACTCGACCAAGTGACATGGGTCACGATCCTCTGTATCTTTTTTATTTTTGACACCGGTGTTAACTACTTCCATATATTATGTTTTCCTGCAGAAAACTTAAAAAGAAGGATAACTATTTAACAAGTGTATTATGTATCTTTCAATTAATGTATGTTCGATTATCGAACTCAAGCGAATCACCCGTTTTTAATGGAAGAGGTCTCACTGAAATGGTCAATGTGGCATGGATAATATTATGATCACCTCGTTATGCCACTTCAACATAAAATATGTACTGTACTGGGGCACGAGCCTCCTCTACAATCGAGAGTACGATTGAGAGGGGTTAGGCCATATAGTCCACCACCCTGGCCTAGTGCGGGTATGCGGCATTTTATGTTTTTTATAATAGGCAAATCGGTTATAGCTCCCATCCTAGCTTAAATGTCATTCAAACCGAATCATACTGCTTACACACTGCTGCTTATCGGCGGAAATAGAAAAAGTTCCACCAATTTACCAACCCAGATTTTCGCTTTCCAACAAGGCGCCTACCACCTAGACTTAACTATATAACTTTGTAATGTTCTTATTTATTTATTGTACACTATATTTAAGCTTAACAAAAAAAAAACATTACGTTCGATAATAGTACAAAAGGCGGTCGTATTGCTCGAGGCAAACTCGTACCGACCACCTTGCGATGGAAATAAGAGAAGGATCTGGATGTTCTTGCTGATTTTCATTCAGTTTAAAGAAAAGCTAGTTCCTAAGAGACTCGCTGAGCTCAATGCTCGATACAGTTTACATTTCACATTTCACTGTTTATTTTGACTCAAAGAAGATAGTCGGCGTGTTAGTTTCTGGCAAGTCAAAGTAAATACGGTGACTAGATAGCTAAACGGATGTTCTAAAAGCGTTAGATGTATATCATCAACAAATCCTAAATAGAAGTAGTAATTTTTTAAGTTTTTTTTTTCTATGTAGTCGTTTTATCTATGTTTTATTCGGCGTTATTCCGTTTTCGAACTTTTTTATAGATAAAACAAAGTTGAGTATTTTTTTTTGTTAAACATTTTTCAATACGGTATTTGACTCATTATTTTATTGTATTTATAAAAATATATACATATCCAAAATTTGGCAAACAAAGAATTTTGTACATCCATCCAGAAATAAACAACTTAGAAACGTTATAAATCTTGAAGTGGGATTAAAAGAAAACGGATGCAGAACAAAACTAGTGACGTCACTAGTCTTAATATGTATTACAGTGTGCGCGTATGAAAGAGTCGATAAGATGTAAGCACTACTCTCCCACTGTAATAATGTGTTAACGAACACGTTTTATTTTAATAGTATTTGTTTGCACGAAAAATATAAAAAAAGACGATCATAATCAAATACCCTATTGATAATTTTACATAAAATTATTTCTACAATACAAAAGACAAACATCAAGCAATCAAACTCAGACGAATCTCAGTCCATCACCACCACTTAGCATTACCCTTCCTTTATTTGCATATTAACACTTCCGACATATTTACCCCGACCACTCAATCGGCAATAAAATCAGTGAAGACCCGTTCCTAACGCAAGATCTGATCTTGGCGTAATTAAATTATAAATATGTGAGGCAAGGGCCGATGGTACAGTTATCCCATTAGCTGCTTAGTTGGAAATTGGCCGGACATCCCGTCCCGAGGGAGGCAAACGGCCGCGTGGGAGCCAGGCAGAACTGGTAATATCCAGATATTCTAGACTAGTAATGTAACTGTAATAGCACAGGTAATGAAATCTCATTACCTGTGCTATTGTAACATTGCTGTGTGTAACAATATATTTTTTCTATTTTTTTCACGATCGGCAATTGTTTTTTTTTCGTAAATATCAAAGGAATGACAACGTTTTGAAATTAGGTATACGAAATAAAAGGATCTTTTCGATTTTTTATAAAACGTAAAAAAATATTTTGCAACTTAATATTTCTTTTTGGTCACATTATGTGATACGATAAGATTGAATAAGCTTGCTCTAGATCGCAAAGTTTTTCGAATGTCAGCAAATGGTATTAAAATTATAGGCTAGCTATTTTTGCATCATGCTCCTATAATATAAAACACTTAACGAGCATAAAGGTAGATAAATTGTAGCATAAAAGTCGATAATAAATACTAATACATAATAAATACACCCAACAGTCACATACATAGTCCTGATTTCACACTAAGATCGCGTCTTGTGTTGTGGGTATTAGAAACTACGAGACCTTCGATCTCACAAACACCCAGACCCGAAACATATACTTGTGGATTACACAATTATTTATTTCGGTGCGGGGTTCGAACCAGCGGCCTCACGTTTCACCGCCGGCGTCTAACCAACTGCGCCACGGTGGCTGTCAATAAATAATTCTTGTTTCCAAAATTTTCACGGCCATTATTATTATCATCATCAGCCCGTTGCAGTCCACTGCTGGACATAGGCCTCTCCCAAGGTACGCCACAGAGCCCGGTCTGCTGTTTACGCATCCAGTCGCTGCCGGCCCTCTTGTGCTAGTCGTCCCGCCATCTGACCAGAGGACGTCCCACGCTACGTTTTCCAAGACGCGGTCTCCACTCCAGAACACGCTTACTCCAGCATTATTATTATTACTACGAGTATAATTACTGTGCCTTGTCATTTCAATTAAGGCACATATTTGCCTTAAATAAAGGAATAGCCTGCATCACAAACGCTACTTAACACGAGTACAGTCGTCTTCAATTTCAAAGCAATAATTACTGGAAATGACATACATTTAACGTTCAAGCTTCAATTAAGCCTTTACAGATAAATTGTGTACTAGGTAACATCAAGGTGTATACCACCACCAGTGTTTTATCAAAGTGTTTAATTGGCATGTGCTAATTAAAAAGTCTCGACGTGTGTTTTGTGACTAATGAAATAGCTAGTTGTTATGTTCTGTTTCAGCCTATAGTCACCCACAGCTGGGCTAGCAAGTGTTCGAACAACTAAACGCCATTCGTTCGTTAGTGTCAATATCAATGTGACTGACAGCCGTGGCGCAGTTGGTTAGACGCCGACTGTGAAACGTGACGGTTCGAGCCAATGCACCGCACCAAAACAAATATTTGTGTGAACTGTTATCCACAGGTATTTGTTTCGGGTCTGGGTGTTTGTAAGACTAAAACGTCTCGCGTAGTTCCTGATACCCACGACACAAGACTAAATCTTATGGTGTGGTCAGGACTAGGTAGGTGACTGTTGGGTGTATTTATTTATTTATTATTTATCTGTCTTGTTATTGACATTGATGTTTTTTGACAATTCCCTTCTCTGTGCCGCTTTCGTCGAGCAGACACTGTTTCTATTTTTTAAGTAAATCAAAAGTAATCGCGTGATTTCTATCCAATAAAAACCCTAATCCATCAGGGAGCCCTCTTCAATCGAGATTTTGAATGTGTTGAGGCCGTAGTCTACCACGGTGGTCTATTGCTGATAGACATACATACATACATACATAAACTCACGTCTTTATCCCAGAAGGGGTAGGCAGAGGCGCCACTAGGACACCCACATTTCGCCTTGTATGTTCCGTCCCATGATGTGATAGGGGGCGAGCCTATCGCCATATCGTGGCTAATGGTAAGCGATACGACCACTCATGGACAGTAGCAACACCAAACAACACCATAAAATCACAATAACAACGCATATTTCCTACCTCTATACTACTGAAGAAACTACTTGATAAAATCAAACAACACTTCCCTAATTATGGAAATTTTAAGAGCCTCACAAATAGCCTTCAGCTTTGGCGTTAACTAAACAGCAGTTAACGCCTAATGGATTTCTAATTACTGCAAAATATTCAGCGCAAAATTGTTCTGCTATTTATTTTCTAATCAACCAAAAGCATTTTAGATATTGACTGACTAAAATATGCTTGATAATTCCGTTCTTTCATCGTCAAGTTCTATCCTACATATTATTATATATACAAAAAACGTAATTTCATATCACATAAATTACTTAACTTTTTTTATTGCATAGGTCCGGTGCGTGCGTGGCCTGTTGGTAACGGACCAGACGCGGCTGCCTACATGTTTACGGTGGTCGCGGGTTCAAATCCCAGGGCACACCTCTGACTTTTCGGAGTTATGTGTGTATTGATAGTCAATCACCACGCACTTTAACGGTGAAGGAAAACATCGTGAGGAAACCTGCATACCGTAGCGATTTTAAAGAATTTCTACGGTATGTAAGTCCGCCAACCCGCACTAGGCCAGCGTGGTGGACTATATGGCCTAACCACTCTCAATCGATTCCCTCGATTGTAGAGTAGGCCCGTGCCCTGCAGTGGGACGTATATGGGCTGATATAGATATAGATAGGTCCGGCAAATAAGAACACAGTTCATCTGATGGCGAGTGATCAATGCCACCCATGAACATCTACAACGAAGCTGACGCTTTACGTTGAGTCTGAGATAGTGGTATCGCCCTGGACAAGCCAGCCCATTCGTGCTGAGTCACGACTGACATAAGCGTGGCTCTACCATTTCTAATGAAAACAACGTGGCTATACCACTTAACTGTTGTATACCTAATAAAAAAGGGGGACTATATAGGTATTTTCGCAATAACATCTTCACATAACTACCGAGTTATCAGCAACATGTGAAACTTCGTCACAACTGACAAATAAAATGCACCAAAATTCGCGAATCTTCTCAGAAAAAGCCTTATACCGTTTTCTAAACGCATATACCAAATTTTAATCAAATTATAGCACTTAGTTATTTCAATAAAAGCATTTAGTTATTTCAATAAAATATAAACAAAAAGTTACAAATCAGGAGCAAAACAACAAACAAAAATTTAATTCTGCCTTAAATTTGGCGGAATCCTCGAATTTTTTACACTTATGAATTCATTTTACATAAGTGGAACATTTCCTCCGTTCTCGTGAATTACAAAGCTGCGAATGTCGCCAGACTCCGGGCGACTTACATTCGCAACAATAAACCTAAATGAGATGTATTCAATATTCATCCCTAGTCATATTATAATTGCGAAGTGCGTATGTATGTTCAGTTTTCACGCTAAAACGGTTGAACCAATTATGATAAAATTTAACATAGAGATATATTGGACCATAGAGACGGACATAGGCTACTTTTTATCCCGGAAAAATGTAATGCTCCCGTGGGATGGGTCATAAATTCTATTCAAATATACATTTTTGCTAGGTTTTTTTTATTCGAACGGATAGCATGGGACAGGAGATGGCAGGATTGCATGCTTTTCGTCATGGGACCGAACGATATACATGAATAAGCATGCATTTAAAACTAAAACGTCTAAAAACGACAAATCGTAGATAAATTGCTGGTTTTTGCAGATGTAGTACCCCACCATTGACCTGAGGAAGCGATAAAATTTATTTGGTTTAGGGCAATCTATTTTTATAGGACACTGTCACTACTCTGGCCAAATGACGTCAGTCAACTCAGTCAAATGGTGATAGTATTCTTTTATTTCTGTATATCGTATACTCGTTAGTTCGGCATAGTTACAACACCGAACCTCAGGGCCGTCCAGAAAGAGTATCTATTTGCGACAAACTATCACATATATCTCTCTACAGTCTATTTCTACCGGCAAACAGCAGTGTAAATGCACTGTTGTGTTCCGGTTTAAAGGACATTATAGCCAGAGTAACTACTGGACATGACACTTAACCTTTTATATCTCAGGATGGCGAGCGCAGTGGAATGCCAAGTATTGCTTTGTAATTGATGGTGTTGTTTGGTTTTATACTGTCCATGAGCGGTCGTATCGCTTACCATCAGGCGAATGGCATGCTCGTCTCGCCATTCATTGCAAAAAAAACACTATAGGTACATATTTGTATTGTTTCTCTCACGTTTGTAAACAAAGCAATGCAAGGAAATACAGGTCTAATGTCTACATTACGTATCCTATTTCATTCCTTGTTTCCCAGCACGTATGATTTCCATAAAACAGTAACTTTTGCAACGGCCATCTACGATCTAAGAATAGGAATAGATTTACTAACTCACACTGAAGGTCTGTGAAAGGCGAGGAATTCCGATCTCACTTACACAACTTGTTACGTGGATAGCATTTAAAAGCAACGGAGGATAAAAGTGTATTGTCTAGGTATTTAAGAGCAAGTAACTCTAAAATCTTTAGGACCTCAAATTATTTAGAGTGCAGAATTTACGGGACAACTTGATTGTAGTGGTACTACTGTCGTAAGAATGCCCGAAGTAACAACTTTCGTGACATTGCATTAGGTCAGCAAAATTTTTAAGCTCCTATTAAATTTTATTTCCTATTATATAAATTAATAATTTAATAATTTAATATTTTTAGGCTGCCTCGGTGGCTTAGTTGTATTGCGGTACGGTTACAAAGCTGAGGTCTTGGGTTCGAATCCCGGGTCGGGCAAAGTGATTTTGGAATTTTCTATTCATTATCAACCCGAAGTCAGGAATTTGTGCGAATTTGTGCCCGATATGGCGATAGGCTCGCCCCCTATCACATCGTGGGACGGAACATGCAAGGCGAAATGTGGGTTTCCTAGTGGCGCCTCTGCCTACCCCTTCGGGGATAAAGGTGTGAGTTTATGTATGTATGTATTGTATCCCTTAACGGCTTCCCTGACATTTCACTTAACCTACACCACATTAAAAAAAATCACACGAAAGACCGAAATAAAGAGCACAAACTAAAATCCTAACCCTCCATTAATCTAGCATTCGCAAACACTTACAAAAACAAATCGACAAGAAAAGTCTTGTTTAACAAATGTACAATCATTGAGATAAGTGCGGCAGGAACGATCGTGCGTACCGAGACTGTTACAAATCTTCTACATGTAACTAGGGATGGCATCCGAATTACACTTAACGAAACGCTTGGATAAAATATAAAGAGGCAATAGGAAAATTTTAGCGAACTAAAGAAATCAAAAGAAATGCAAAAAGATATTACTACAATAGTACTACAATAGAAATATTTTTTATACACTATAAATACCTGGAATTTAACAGGTCGCTGTTCCAAAAATAATATTATCCAGTTTCTATATTAAAAATAGAAACGGGCCTTCAGTTTCCACCATTTAAGCGCAATGTGTGGTTTTATAATCGCGTCATTATCTATATAGATAATAGTAATAAAATCCATCCATCAACGCACTAACTGATCATGTTCCATTAATCTAACCTTTTTTCGCCCTCCAATTTCAAATGCAAAAAGTTTCTATTTCAGCAAGTCTTTAGTATTCTAGATGTTAGCAGCAGCCCTGCTGGATCATTAATCTCCATACGTTCAGGTCTCCGACGATCCATCTCTACGTAAGTGGGGACGAGTGTAATCTAAGCAGCAATCTGGAAAGTTCCTGGATTTTTCCAGGTAAGGCAAGATGAATTTGTAGCCGGCTATTAAGTTCCTTGTGTATTTATTTTTTGTAGGTAATTACGTCTTTGGTCGAGGGTATTTTTAGAAATGTTAGCAATAAAATGATGTAAAGAAGCGTGTGCAACTGGTCGGTTTACATAAAGAAATTATGATAATTGAAACAAAAAATTGGTACGCGCTGAATACGTGTGCCAAATTTCATAAATGTATGTATGTTTGTTTGTCCACACATATCTCAAAAAGTATAAGTCGGGTTTCAACATTTATTTTTAGTTGCATTAGATATACTAGTCCAACATAGGAGCTGTGTAAGTTTCATCGAAATCGGTTGAGTAGTTGTTGAGATAGAGCAGAGGCCCAATCTTTTTCAGTCCGCGGCGCACATACATGTTTACTATTTTGTCTCGGCACCCTAATCTATCTAGCTGGTTGAAATGTACAATGATACTAGTTAGGTAAATAGGCACAAAACTAATTCATAGAGAGAAAATTTCTTTGCGGCTTCCTTTACTACTTTCTTCGGCGCACAAGGGCGAACACCGTGAGATAAAGAGTAAAGTTTGTATCATTCTCTAGGAAAACGTGTAGCTAATGGTCTTAACAAAAAGAATTGTAAGAAATTAGTTTTAATTACTATTATAGAAATGAAAAAATGAAGAAATAACAAATAAAAAAAATGTGTAATTAAAAAGAGAAAAATAATTAAAATTCTAAATACCTAAATATACCAACCATTTTTAATCATCTTTTTTTATTATAGCATAAGAGTAGTTGCTTTATACTCATGTTTCTAAAGTAACTTGTGATTTTTCAGCATAATACACCACGTACTAAAATTGCTGCATTTTTTACTCATAAAGCAAATCTATTAAACATCGAAAAGCCATTTCTCAGCGTTGACGTGACGGAGTAGATTCTTACTATAAATAATATACGAAAGCTAAATTTTGTAAATATTAAAGGAGAGAATCGATCCTTCTAACTATATTGCGATATTATGGTGCAGATGAAATACAAAGTTAAAACTGACGCAAAAGCTAGAGTGCGCGATATTGGAAAATATTCTTTATACAATAAAAGCTTGAATACTTACTAAAAAGAAGAATTCTCCGTTACATATTATCAGGACCCACCTGAAACAAACAAAGACGACAATTAATGCAATGATACAGTTGCATCATAGTTAAACTATCTAACAAATATTTGCAATCAGTCATATTCACAATTCACAAACCATACAGGGGTTAAAATATAGACCTGACCTATAAAACATTATTACTGTAAAGTACGTATTAGAAATGTGCGTTAGTATTTGCATATTTCATCTATAAAAGACCCTTCAAATATATAAATACAAAAAAGTATTAGAAATTATGACAATGCGATCCAACACCTTTCAGACCCGAATCCAAAATTAGTTGATCAAGCATTTATCGTGAACTTTATGACGGTTCTTTCTAAGCAATCACAGCCGCTCATAACAGATTCAAGCCTTAAAGAAGTTTATTATCAAGACAGAACAACGTGGAATCGTAATTCTCAGGTTACATTAACATAAATACTATATTGGTGTTTACCAATACCGAAGAATTGTACGTGTTTTATCGCCCTCATAATTAAAAGAGGGAGAGAGGGTGTTTCAACATTGTAACAGAGCATTCAGTAAACATCGGCGCTGATATTAATTAAAATCCAAAACGATTCTCGCACGTATTGTGCAATAAACACTGATGTGTAATATGTTTACCTACATGTTTCATCTCGATGCGAATCGTTTTTTGTTGGTTTACTCCGAGTGTTAATCCTGATAGCTTATCGTGGATAATGTTAATTAAAATATGTCAATTTCTGTCTATATTTCTTTTATTTTCAACAAACTGGCTGCATTAGTAGACGAAGTATTAGTTGAGGACAGACAATTATCCTTCTCCTATCACAATTATAGGCTGTTTTTTTAAACTGGCACGTCGGAGTGACTGCACTGCTCCTAAAGGTAAGTGCAATGCTGTCCACGCAGTGTCGAATGGCATCAGACAGTCCCATTCCCACATTCCATTGTTCCATTGATACAATTACGCTGGCGTGCACACATGCTTCTTCACGCTACGGCAGAAGGAATCAGGATTATAGGAAGCAGGAAACACGTGTGGCGGAAAACCATTCCACAGCTCGATAGTGCGGCAAAAGAAAAAAATATCGAAGCTTTTGATTCGCGTCGATGATTTTGGCCATCAAGCTACAGCTTCGCATGCCAGCACGCGTGGTTCTGCTTAATTTTACCATATCTTTTTAAATCTTATTCTAAAACATCAAATTGATTTAGTATGGAAAGTCGGTTTGCAAATTTGCCTTGAACAAATGGTTGGCCATATCGTCCACTATAAAATGTATGTGCAATATCAGTCAGCGGATTATGTACGACAAAACGCTGCCTGGCTTTGTCGCTTACGAGGAATATTAAGCGGCTCCATCTATAAGCCGATAACAAACGTTTGCAGCCTTTTATATTCTGGTATTAAAAACTCAACAGATTTATGTCCATTTATCTTGTTGAAACCTATGGTTGAAACCGACTTCTTGCCTATGAAAAGTATAATTATTAGGATTTTGCGTGCATGGATGAATCACACCCAAACTAACCATAATAAATTGCTTTTAAAAATAATTCAATGCATAAATATTAATTATTTTAAGAAAATAAGCGAGATTTGTCGCTCGCTTATTTGACAGTGAGTTTCAGTGATATCTGTGAATAGTGTCAAGCCAAGCACCTCGCTTAAATTTGATGAGCTAACCCATAGACACTGTCTCTTCTACATTGCCGATCTATGTTCTGTACTAAGTCTATGGTGTACGCAGCCCGTGCTCGTACGCACACGCACAAATATATACTTCTCGATTTTTTTATTAACTACCATCTTATTATTTATGGTAATAAAACAAATATTATATTAAACCTCTTAATAATATTAATATTTATAAAATAATTGGTTAACTATACGTTAAACACTAAGCTATCTATATTATAAATAACATTTATCCTAAACTTGAGTATATACGCTAAGACAAACGCCTAAAAACACATTATAAACTATAAGGTTTAAAAACTAGCTGTTGTGTTCCTATTACTCTTGCTAAATTACCAATGGGTTTAAAATACGCCGCGAGTTTTCACACACGGGATCTGTAGCGGTGAAGTTAGATTATCTAGTTTTACATTTGCCACGTTCGATCTTGCGCGCTGGCTTCGCCATCCGCTGCGCCATCGCCTTGTCGAGCAAGTCGTCGATCACTGCATATTCCAAGCAGTATATCGGCATATCGTTGCCTTCGATCACGACTCGCAGTAGTCCAGGACCCGACTTGCGCTCCAACTTGTTCTGATAAGCCAGTACCTCCAATAACATCACTACGGTGTGATAGCCGAGGTTGTTGTACGCGAGGTTCAGGTAACAAAGCGCCGTGTTCCCGAGGGAGTACACCTGCTTGTCCTTCGATTCGGTCTCGTCGATGCTGAACGGGTCGGTGGAGATGCCTACTAGCTCGTTGGCCATTGCATCAGCCTTTATTACGATCGAATGCATTTCGGCCATGTTGCACAGTGTCATCGAGGTGGCGCTCACTTTCTTCGAGCGCACAGTATTCTTACGTCTGGAGCCTCGGCCGCCCTCATCTAGAGACTTTTCCACGAGTGCCTCTAAGAGCTCTTTCAAGCACATCTGATAGGTCTCTTTTTTAACCCTCAAATGTTTTAAGGTACGCTCGCGTTTCGTCAACAGTTCGCTGTATGTAAGATTGAACTCCATGAGGCTACGCAAAATATTTTTTGCGCCGACATCAGTTATTCGGTTTCCGGATAAATTTATGTATTGTAGCGTTCGGTTACTTCGCAACGCTTGCCCGAGCGCACAAGCCCCGACGTCTGAAATCTTGTTAGAGACTAAAGACAGCATGAGTAAGGTCTTCGCCGCCGGCTGAGGATGCACCAGCTTGGACGCTATGTAAACGCAGTCGTCGTCAGTGATTGCACATCGGACCAAGCTCACTTGTTTCAAATTTTCGCTTTCAAATAGCATATAATAGTTGTGCTGCGCCACCGATGAGTTTTCCAGGATCACCTCGGTTACATGCGACTCTGGGAGGAACTTGGCTATTTCGTAGATAATTTCGCCTTTGAGCGAGACCCCACGCATCGTAAGCCTGTTTAAGAACGCCTGATAAGGGATGCACATTGCGATGACTTTGATGAGCATTTGTGGCACGTTGCTTGTCCTGTCGAACATCAGCTCCACTAGTCGCCCGCCCGAGTCGAACACCGCGGTAATAATAATCTCGTTAGGATCGGCGAACATGCTGTCAAGTCCCGCGAGAGTCTCGTCATCTCTGTCCTGTGAGCCACGCTGCATGTGCAACGGTTGGTGCAATAGTGCAGATTTTCCTTTTGCAATTTTCTTACTTTTGTCATCAGTTTTACTGACGTATTCGTCTGTAAATAGATGAAGATGTAAATATCCTTGGTTGGTTATAATAAAATGATACGAATGGATTCTATTTCATGAATTCTAATAACGAGTGTATCAAGAACATATCAAGAAGACTTGGGCTCTGTGGCGTACCTTGGGAGAGGCCTATGTCCACCAGTGGACTGCAACGGGCTGATTATGATATCAAGATGTTTTTTGTGAACGTTGAAATGTACCTCGCATGATTCTGGTGAAGGAGACCCTGAAGGTGGCCAGCAGTTGTGCGCACGCGTAGGGTACGAAGGCGACCAGGTCGGCGGGCGTGGGATGCGCCTCGTTCGATAGTCCAGGAGATATATTATTATCACTCATTTTGTTTCGTAGTTTATCTTTTGATGTAATAAATATAATTTTGTATTTGTACTTGATTTTCTGTAGTATGTTAATAATAAAACTGTTTCTATGGTGTCAATAATATTTCAATTGACATTTTGATTTCTTTTTATTGCGTAATATGTCTAGGAATTCTAGGTTTTATTTATGTTAATATTGTGCTAGTAATAAGCTAAATTCTATGTTTTTTACCGTGTTTCAATTTCTGAGCTGCGTTGATTTTGTTCCTATTTATGGGCAAATACCTATCATATTATGAACTTTATTTAAATGCCACTTCAATTAAATACCGTAAAATCGTGTTACTGTAACGTTCTACAGTTTCAAAACGACAAAGTCTTTATCCTAATGTCTAGAAATGTATTAATCAACATTTATCTCGTAACTTTTATTACAACATTATATTTTATTATCCATTAAATTAATTCTAATAATGTAATTTATAATTTTACGTTACTATATAAATTTTGAAATATAATTCAAGAGGAATTTAGTTATGCTAGTCCGAGCCAACAGTGTCGTCAAAATAGATGCTAACGAATAAAGTAAATATCAAGCTAGCGTCTCAGTCCTCGGCTTGTATTCAATTTACATACTACTGACGATTGTGCAAAGACAGTCTAGTTGGAAATTTTAAATTATTATACTGTATAGTATCATATTGCACCATAGAAATTTTTACAAATCGCTATGATATGAAAGTATCCTTACGATGTTTTCCGTCGCCGTTATTAAATTATTATACTTCAAATTAAGGACAACGTCGTGAGAAAACCTGCATAATATAGAGAAAGAAATTCTATGGAATTTAAAGTCTACTAACACACAATTGGGCAGCGTGGTGGACTATGCCCTCGGCCCTCTCAATCGAACTATCGATTGTAAAGGAGGCCGAGCCCTGCAGTGGTACATATACGGGCTGGAAAGCTAAACTATCCCCGGCAGACACAGGCTATATTATACTTTCAAAAAAAATTGGGATCCTTATTCTATATGAACCCATATACGTCCCACTGCAGGGCACGGGCCTACTCTACAATCGAGAGAATCGATTGAGAGTGGTTAGGCCATATAGTCCACCACGCTGGCCTAGTGCGGGTTGGCGGACTTACATACCGTAGAAATTCTTTAAAATCGCTAGGGTATGCAGGTTTCCTCACGATGTTTTCCTTCACCGTTAAAGTACGTGGTGATTGACTATCAATACATACATAACTCCGAAAAGTCAGAGGTGTGCCCTGGATTTGAACCCGCGACCACCGTGAACATGGAGGCAGCCGCGTCTGGTCCGTTACCAACAGGCCACCACGCACTTAATCTTATTAAATCCTTATTAAATCTCCGAAAATGTAACCAAAGGTGTAAAAACATTACTTAGAATATTTTTTACATCGCGTGCGTTGCGAAAAGTATACTATGTTGTTGATGTAGACTGGACTCAAAAAATATCTGCACCCGGGCGAAGTCGAGCCGAATCTAGTATTAAATACATAGGCAAAACATGCGTGGTTACTGGGTGCGCATAATATGCTAATTACAGGCACGACAGAGTAACCGCACTCCGGTGAGAGATAACTATCTTTTGCCGTATTACACAGCCTGCTCAAACCCAGATATATGCAAGCCGAATCCATAACAGATATGCAGGGTTCTTTGCGATATTTTCCTGTACTTTTAAAGTTAACGGTAATTAATTTTAAATACACATAACTTCTAACGTAACTTGCAACTCTTACCCAAGATCCAAAATGGTGACATACTGTTGAACCATATTTTATTTCAGATCCAACGACCATCATCATCAGCCCATTGCAGGCCACTGCCGGACATATACCTCTCTCAAGGTACTAGGTTCCATATAATTTTGACAATACAGATATAGCAATTACAAGAAAATTCATCGCCTAAAGCATCTCAAAGAACAAATAATTATTCTGTGTCGAAAATCTAGGTCGTGTCCAGGAATGTATTAAAGCTTTTAGCGCGCCTAAAACTGCCATTATTCCGTTTTCTTTGTAAAAACAAGAACCCAGAGCATTAATATTTAGTAGTTTTAAAGATCTTTTCAACATTATTTTGGTTTCTCCAAAGCTTTTCTTTCATTATAACGTGGAAGGTGCCTCGTATGTGATATGGTTGGAGTCACCTAATGTCTTGGGGTGATGATAGTGCAATGTCTTGCATTACTTAATATAATGAAAATAATAAGTGAGTGATGTTGCTCTTGTTTATAAGCAGGCGTGACGTTTACCATCAGACAGGAAACTTACTTATCGTCTAAATTCTATTGCCGTGTGACGAAATTTGGAACAACAAATATATTATTTTATTATTTTTTTGCGGTGAATGGCGAGACAAGCATACCAGTCGCCTGATGGTAAGCAATACCACCGCTGATCGACAGTAGCAAAATCAAACAACACTATGAATCAAAGCAATGCTTGGCATTCCACTGCGCTCGCTTTCCTGAGACATAAGTATTAATGTCCAGTAGTTATTCTGTAGTAAAAATATTTATTTAAATCATTGTTTGACATATGTTTTTATAACATAAAGCATTTATACTCGTAATGAAATAATAATAACATGTCGAATGTAATAAAGTGTGACGAGAAATAAACTATTATTATTTTTTACAACAACGCATTAACACGCCAAAATATCGTCCAGAAGGTATACTAAACATTTAAGTAAGAAAAAATAAAAAAAAAAGAAGAGAATTACACCCATATTCTAAGACGTTTTCTCGACTCCACTTGACGTTACTAGAGGAAATCCGTATTCTTAGTAGAAAAAAATCTCCTCCACTCAACGTCACTCAAAAATTTTCCTGTCTCGAGGAAAGGAATCAACTATCAAACTCAAGGTACGTCGCGACCTACCTTAAGGAAGAAATAAAAGAAATAATCCTACTTTAAAATTGTAATTAAAAGAGAGAAATAAAAGTTTACCTTTTAAAATTCTTAAATACCTAAATATGCCAACAATTTTTTGAGGTGGGTGCCTCTACACGATTTACACGTTTTCCGAGTGAATGATACAAACATTACTCTTTATTTCATTAAATAAAAGATTTGTGGTTTGGAAACAGTGTTTATTATTTTAAACAAGTTATTAAAGATTTCCAACAGTTCCTGTAATACTTGTACGATACTCCGTACGAATATCCCGAACGACGATTCATCCATAAGAATATCCTTCGAAATTTCCGGGTTGGATGGTATGACCCTCCTCCTGTCTGCATGCGTTTTTTTCTCCGACTCACTAAATATTTGTCTTCCAGTCACAATCCCGAAGATTTTGAGGTCAATAATTATATATTATTCTATGTAAACACTCTGACATGACATTTGACTGTCACTTTTCAAGTGATCATAGACTATTTTCAAAGGTTTTTTGTTAAATCTCTACTTTATCTATACATCAATGACGTAATTAATGACGTTTTTCCTTGACTCAACCTCACTCGAGGAACCTTTAGTAAAGGTATATTTTTAACTAAGCATACCATTTTCGAGGGTCCCTCCAATTCATTTGTAAAGTCACCTCGACTAAAATAAGGTTGAGGAAGATTGGAGGACACGTCTTAGAATACGGGTGTTAGACTTCACAAGCTAATTTACTCAACCAATCGAGTATACCACGGTACCACTTATGCAAGAAATACCATCAAGGATAAGTCTATAACTATTACCAATATGAATAAATATCTGCTGTTTCCGAGATCTTGAAACTTGAAAGGATGTTTCGACAGTCTAGTCTAGACTTTATAGATGCCATTTCCGTTACTAATAACATAATTTATAAACTTTTTGCAATATTTCACTTTAATAACATTTTGTATTTAATATTGCTGAATGCAGGGCGCTTCCTATGTCTCAAGATGCCGAGTATGCATATAGCTGATTCGATGTTAGTAGATTGACTAACTTTTCAAAGTTACGTGAGTGTTTTTTATAACAACGGTAGCTTTAACTTAAAACGATAAAGCCCTGGTCTGTGGAACGGTACGCGCGGCACTGCGTTGAACGCAATGCGATGTCAGACTCGGTTTTGTATGAAAAACGTCATCATTTGTCTTTTGTTCTCTTGCGGTATGCGTCAGCCAGCGCGCACAGTGAAGGGTCAACTCTATGATGACATTTTGGTCACTTGATAGAAACTGACAGCGGTTTGCGGTAGCGGCACAGATTTATATGAAAAACGTCAAGTATTGCCTTTTGTTCCGTCGCAGTATGCGTCTGCGTTGAGGGGCAAGCGGTGATGCGGGGGGTGGATATAACGCACGGCGCGCAGTCATTCTCGTCCAATCGCCGCGGCGTGCGACATTGCGGCATGGATTTATCTGTCGATAATTTGCCAGCAATAATAGCAGGAACCCTTGTGTTTTATATCAAGATAGAAAGAACACATTAACTTTTCATAATAAAATTGACAGCCTCCGTGGCGCAGTTGGTTAGACACCGCCTGTGAAACGAGAGGCCGCGGGTTCGATCCCCGCACCGAAACAAATATTTGTGTGACCCACAGGTATTTGTTTCGGGTCTGGGTGTTTGTGAGACCGAATAGTCTCTCGTAGTTTCTGATACCCACGACACAAGACTCGATCTTAGTGTGGGGTCAGGACTATGTATGTAACTGTTGGGTGTATTTATTTATTTATTTATTTATTTATTAGTTCAATATTTAATTGTCTTTCACTTTGTAATGGAAGGAAATAGAACATTCTTTGTTTTTAACTTCTACTATTTAGTTCCTTTTTGATAAAGCTGCGGATTTCAACTAGTTAATATGCTGAGATCTATAACATCTTCTATATTAAAGTAATGGTGTGCAAATTTTCCAATTACCACGGCTACATTTACATAGTGCGAACGGAGTGCGATAATTTTTTAAGACTGCCTCGTTGGCGTAGTTGTACTACGGTACGACTACAAAGCTGAGCTCTCGGGTTCGAATCCCGGCTCGGGCAAAGTGATATTGGGTTTTTCTATTCATCATCAGCCTGGAGCCAGGAATTTGTGTCCGATATGGCGTTAGGCTCGCCCCTGTCACATCATGGAACGGAACATACAAGGCGAAATGTGGGTGTCCTGGTGGCGTCTCTGCCTACCTCTTCTGGGATAAAGGCGTGAGTTTATGTATGCAAATAAAGTTAAACCTAGGATCAAGAACTGCTGATGTGCTGGAGGTTGTGCAGATACATATATACCTACTACCTACCTATACCTACGTGTATTATTTGAGCTCCGTATTGTGAATTTAGATAAAAAGTACAATTAAATGATTATTGTAAAAAGTGTCCATCAGTATTGATCCAGGTTTTGCTTGTGATAATTTATAACAAAATAATTTATTTTCATAATAGTAATACAATTTGTTTTTAACAAATTACGGTACAACCGGTGATAATTTAAGAGTAGGTATCTATATAAGTCCAGTGAAATATAACTTGATAAAAGAATATGTTTAGTAGCAGAAAAAAATAAAATAATATAGTTAATAACACACGAATTAACATAAGAAAATATAAGCCAATTTTGTCACGTATCAATATTGAGAAAATGGTCTTATGTGCCTTTTTACCGACTTCGTTTAGAATGACGCACAAACAATTTTTTAAGAAATTCTATATATTTTTGAACTCAAATAATTGTTATCCGTTGTCATGGAGACCCGTGAAGACTTCAATGCAAAATTGTCATAATAACATTTGTTGTCATGTTTCGGCTCTCCCATTGGTCAATGGCTTTACGCACAGAGTGAAACCTATCTGTGAAACCTCCTTAGTTGGTACATGAACTGCGTTGCAGCGGTGCCGCTTACCGCAGTGCCGCGCGTACCGTTCCACAGACCAGGGCTTAACATCGTAAAGAAACTAATTTCTCTACGAACCTAAATAATTCATTAGACCATCGTGGGATCTGTTCGTAGGACATTCGTTGTCGAGCAATATTGCTAAATACACATAGTATAACCTGACGTACATTCACAACAAAATACAATACACAAACAATATTTAGAAGAAAATACTTAAATACATACATACATGACCTCACGTCTTTTTCCCAGAAGGGGTAGGCAGAGGTACTATCAGGACAACCACATTTCGCATTGTGTGTTCCGTCCAACAATGTGATAAGGTAGCGAGCCTATCGCCATAGCCGGGCATTTAGAAAAAAATATTTTATTGAAATACGTCGACGTCAAAAAGCATAAACGCGTGAACAGTATAAAACAGGATTTATCGTTGAATAGAAAAATATTTCACGTCAAAGGAAATTGAGGGTATGGAATATGTTTCAGTATTCCGCTATCCGGTTTTATTTATAGCGGGCAGCAATCTTTTTTAGAAATGGCTGACCCGTCGCTGCGATAGGGTATTCAACACATTATTTATTGCCTAAAATGTACTCTTAAATTGAAATCGCCCCGTGATCTAAAGGTAAGGTACATGAGCTGTGCATGACTGGGTTCTGTTCCGAGGCTGAGCAATACGCTTTGATGTTTAAATGTCAAAACTCCCCAAATGAACAAAATAATATGACTTCCCATAGTGCCCATAACTTCAAAAAATCGATATATGTTCATATAAAAAGTGTGTCAAATCAAGAACTAATTAGCTGATACATTTCGGTATGAGATTATTCATTTGGATTATTCATCTAATTAAAACTAAAAAGATACGGATTTTACATCATGTCTTAACCCGAAATTATTTAGACTTAATATTAAGAACCCAAATACTATATTTTCGAACAGTCTTGCCATTCTTCAGATCCAGCGAAGCGTCATAAATCGTATTATCTATGAGACATATTTTTAAACTTAATGAACTATTAACTTTACTGCTTGAAAGGATCGTTACACACAATGTATTCGCAATATATTACATTTTATTACCTCGTGCATAACATCAGATGATTCATTTCTATCGTAAAATTTCAAAGTATAAGACCAGACCATATTGTGAACGTCGTCGAATTTGAAAATTAAGATTCTCAATTAAAAATGCATTAAAATTTATCGCGCATATGAACTTAAATATTTTGAAGATAGTATTTTGTTAAATAAGAAAAACAAACTAAATTAATCATAAAAAAAATATCTACTAAATATCTAATAAATTGTTAACCCTCGCGAGTCCATTTCTCAAATAACTACAGATCCTTTGTGACATCAATACAAATTACTAAATCAACTTAACCCTTTTCACCCGACAAATTGACTCCAAAAAAGAACTGTCCCAATTCCTGAGACCTTTGGCGCTTATTCAAATGAGACCAGAAATGGAGTCTGAAAGGTCATATGTGACAAATCAGGCATGGGAGATTTTGCCAGGCAGATATAGGCTTTTTGTGCTTGGAATAAAGGTGTGTTAATTCGAATGCCTATTTAAATCAAAAGATCAAAGTAGAAATACAAAAGGTCGGCCAGGCGGCAGACCGTGAAGACAAAGTCTAGACAGAGTTCGCTGTTCTGACACCGCGTTCGATACCGATCGGAATAAATTATGCGCAGGTGTTATATACAGGTTTTTTGCACCTGCTGAAATATGACGTTTGTGCTAATGAGCACGCTGAGCTTCATACTAATTGGGTCTGAACGAGCGTTTTAATTTATCTTTTAAGGATGTATCGAGCAAAAATAAAAATGTTATTTAAAAAGTCAGTTTACAGGGAATTTTGATTTGGTTGCAGAATACCAGGTGTTTACAAGTGTTCTCCCCGGAAAATCCGGTTTCACTCATAATGCGTGTGAAGGTTACCGAGGGGTTTCAGCCGAAATGCGGGTGTTGTTTTTTTGGGATCCAGGTTCAACCGCAATATCCGCAAGCGTGGAGGTTAGTAACATTGACTTACCCTTTCCACTTCTCTCACCCAAAATGGTGGCTGAATATTCCAGAAAATGACCAAAAGTTTAAGGATAATCTCTTTATTTTAATACGATTGAGGGAAGCAAATTATATATAATATAAAGACTTGTGTCCAACAATTTGAATACAAAACAAAACCCAAGCCTTTAATTTCGTATACATATCAAATGCATGTTCATTAACGCGAGTGTACCGCAGACATATTGATATCCGTAGCAATAGTATCGGTTTCGTTCTGTATTTGGTAATTTATAAGTCTGAATCTGGGTTAAGATACCGATAAGTAAACTTGATTGCGGAACATGACCAATTTCAATAAGGTCTTTTTTAAACGGGTTTCGATAGAGGTTTTGTCAATAATGAGTAATGTAGTACAAGGTGCTGGTTATCTAGATCAGATTATACTGGTGGTAGGTCTCTCATATGTGAGAGGCCGACTGGGTAGGTACCACTGCAATGTCTATTTCTTTCGCTATACAGGGACGTTTCGTGGACACGGGGCGTGTCTACGAAAGCTGTAAAGCAATCGAAACGTCGGGAATTTAAAAATTTAAAATTTAATCCAAATCTGCGATAAAATCCGTAAAAATTATATATATATTATACATAATTCCAAGCATATAGAGCAGCGGGCATGAGCTAGTCTCGTTCTAAAATATATTGCAATGATATCGGAAACTCCGAGGGTTCAAACCGCAATAGTTAACCAAGGAAATAACATCCAAACACCCATTTGTCTTAACACAGATAGA